>OU744326.1:19156422-20406422 GCA_916610235.2 Lasioglossum morio | reverse complement strand
GCCTGTGATATAATAATGATCGACAAATAGACCTTTATTGACATGTCGTCGAAACCCTTTACCGCGCATTCCCCCTAATAATAGTATATAGAAATGAAGAGATGTGCCAAAGATGCCCCCACTTCATGAGACTGATATATTTTAAGGTTTTTTTTCGTATTTTTATTTGCGCCTCCGATGTAATTCTTGTTAACACTTTGCAAATAAAAACTTTAAAAAAAAGTGCTGGACGGTGTCAGACAGTTTGCACCCTTTATCACAAGTAGACTGCGAATGTTTATGCAATTTTCAGTTTTTCTAGGCAAATTTTAAGAAAGTGGAATCGAGTAAAATGTTATTTTCAGCGGTAGTAGTCTTTGTAGATATGAGATAAATGAAAATCGTTTGTGGTGGCCAAGGTAGTTTGGAACCCAACTTAATAAACTGTATCCATTGCGTTGTACTGGTCCCATTGCGAAATAACCTTAACAAAAAGTGAAAAGCAACGTTAAATAAATAAAAAAAAAGAAAATGAATTTATTGTAACAAATAATCAGAATTCTTATACGAATACTCGTGTGCCACTGATCAGTTTGGATAATCGAGGTTTTACTGTTTCGCGAATTAAACAAGCAAATCTGATTCAAGTTTTGTCGTGTTTGATGTCGTTTTAATCAGAAAACTGTCGCGAATATATTGATGAAAGTTCCATAACAAAAATTATTAGTGACAAAACAGTTTTGTCATTGTTTTATTTACTCCATCCTTTTCTAGATTCTAATGCATCAAGGAATAGAATCTGTTGTATACGGTGTAAGTAATATTTCGGCCCGAAGGTTGTACAAACATCTATCTTTAAACATTACTGTATATTATAGATAAATAAAATTTCTAACCTGCCTCCACTTGAATTTCTATTTATAAATTGTTTTATAAAGACACCGGAGCGTGTAGCGGCTGCAAATGAGAGCTTTTACGTGCGGTACAACCGGACTTGTTGAATAATTGCGAAGTTAACACCTGAGGAACATTGAAAAAGCCGGGGACGAGTTGAAGTGGTCGGCAAAGCGCGACCTTGGCTAACTCGCCTTGCGTTAATCTTGGCTCGCCCTCTTCAAGGCCATACGCACCAAGTTATTCGTACATCAGACATCGTTGTTGCTACGCTTTCGAGTGCCGTCTGAGTGCAGCAGGAATGTCTCGAGATGTTATCGTCCACCTAACTGCAAATCGTGCGTCCGCTGTATCAAACTCTCCCTCTCGATGCTCCGAGCAGTCGTTGGCTACTGCTTTTCACTTTCGACGACCATAATCTCGCGCGACAGTCGATACAAAACGAGTTTTTTTAACCCCTTGACGACATGCGACACATGCTCGAAGTCGCATCGAAACGCATTATATTGTTCTATTCAACGATCAAAATCGTTGTTCTTTTGAAACAAGAAGTCTTCACAAAATACTGTGTCTCCACAGTGCATGCAGTACAGAATACACGAAATATAAGAACGTTAATTGAAAAACGTTGAAAATAGCAGTTTTTACAAAATATCTGCAAGAAATTGTATATCTGCAATTTTTTAATTTTTCCAGACAAATTTCAAGAAAGTGGGAATAAATAAAATCTTATTTTCAGTGGTAGTAACCTTTATAGATCTGAAATAAATAAAATTGTATTGTATCTTGTGAAATTTAATATTCTAGCATTTTGTTGAACATTTTTAAAAGTCATAAATGCATAAAGATCCACAGCCTACTTATAACCATATGAAATATAACTTCAATACAAAATCTGCATGTTTCCTATATTGTTGGAGATGTTTGATTTTTTACAACCAGGATGTTCTACTTAAAAATATGAATTAATTACAGTATATGTATGAGTCTGGGTATTTGACATCTGAAAGATTTGTTTTCAGAATTTTCGTACACGACAAAATATGGAAAATAGGTGGAAAACTAATTTTTTCAGAGATTGTTTACGAACACACACAAAAAATCTCTTGATTTGCAATGAAGTAGAGTACTTCACGGGTGTACGAACAAAAAAAGACAACAATACTGAAACCTTATTCTTCAGACTTTTAACTACGTCGGACGATAAAAATTTTACTTACGACATTTTGGGGTGAAATACCCCACTGTACGGTAGATAATCAAAATTGCCGTCGGAGTAGGTACGTAGATTTAATTGTTAGGCAGTTCAGACAGTTTTATTGGCTCGTTGCCGACCAGTGAGTTGCAAAAGTTAGGAACGAGTTTCTAGCAATCTTGTATCCCATATCGCAGCTTAGACACGTGTTGAATATATCTTCTCGGGCTGGGAGAGGTTTGGCTGTGTACTAGTTTGTTAGTGTACACGATAGCGACCTGGGTCGTTGTATGTCATACGATTATGCGCGTAATGCTTGGATAAAACGCGAGGAGAAACGCAATCGTGTAACTGGTCCGAGATATCGATCGCGGAGCCAACGCGAGCCAGTGTGCAGAGAGTGCATAAATCGCAGTTTGTGCTGATTTCCCTGGTCGATTCCACGCTCTTTGGATTTTGCGTTCAGCTATCCGCGGATCGATCGATAACCAGTAATGGCTTCCTCATGGTCTCGAATTTTTCCCCTCGCGAACTTGAGACTTCGGCTACGGTGCAAGCTGTAATTTACTTAATTCCTTGCCGGGTGTGATTCTTGAGGTACAAAGAAAAATCCTTCTCTTCGAAAAATTTACTATTACGGGCTAACGAATTTAATTGGACGCTTTCTTTCCGGGCTCGGAGAAGTTTGCGATCAGATGTTGCGGATACACAAATTTCATTTCTTCAAATTATATTTAAAATAATTAAAAAGAATCTTTGCTGAACTTTAAAACAAATGTTTGTTAATATATTTGAAAAGTCTTTTGTACAACCTTATTGAGACACCCTGTACAGTATAAAATTTGCTAACATAGTTTGTTCATTTTTTAAAAACTTCTTTACAATTGTTTCTCAAAGGTATACAATTTAAAGAATAATTTGAGAAATTACCGATGTTCATATTGATAATAATTCGATAAGAAAACATTTTTTAAGTAAGATTTATCACCCTTTGGTTACAAAAAAAATATTTCTTAGTCTTTTTTCTAATTTAGATCGTCGAACTATGTTGCGACAAGACAAATAGGTGAGTCACCCGATAATTGCAGGACATTTACATAATTTTTTAAATTAGTGTAGATGGTTTTACGTCAGACAGTATGTCGATTATTACACTCCATCAGCTCATTACAGCGCGGAAGGAAGTAGATGCAATTTATGGTGTCCCATAAGGAGACGTAGAGAGAACGTCCTAATTAACCACGTAATAGGGTTAAACGTGGATAATTGCCAAGCCTGTAAGTACGGTATTCCAACAGGCTAACGTGCCACCATACTAAACACACATTTATTGGTATATTTATCCATAGAACTTCTCTTCGACGGACCAATACGTTGTAGCAAATATTTTTATGCCAAGATCATTTTTCGACCTTTTTTACTCACAGATACCTTTTTTATTATACAAGGTGTACCAAAAGTATTATACTTCCTTAAAAAGAGAGATTCCTGAGGTCATTAGAAGTAACTTTTTCGTTTACAAAAACCTTCTTTGCGACTCTGTTAGCCCTTTGCACTCCTTTGTCGAGTGTGACTTGACATCAGAGAAAGAAATATTATTTTTTAGTTAAAAACAAATATAAATTACAATAAAATTTGAGAGCTATATTTAACATAATTGTTTAAAATAAGTAGCAGTCAAGGAACTGTCCTTTGAAGTATATTTTTAAATAAAATACTGCAAATAATAGATAGTTGTTGGCAATAAAATTGAAAAATAATTCGGAGTGCAAAGGGTTAAGGAGTTAGAAACGCGAACGAATCAGAGCGCGGCTACTACGGAGGAATTTCGGCTCAGCCACGAAGAACAACATTTTTGAATAAATTGATGTATTTACATTGAAACAACCAATTTTTAAATAAAAATATAGCTACACTGAATTCTCATTACTAGACTTCAAATTTAGTATATAACTAAATTGTAGAAATCTATAGAAGCAGCAAAAGGTGAATATTGGGTTGGAACGAAAGTTCGTAGCGTTTGTAAATTAAAATTGAAAGCTAAAATTCAGATACTTATTCATAAATTTATTCAACGACATACCTTATTTTCAATATCTTAATTATTCAATACCTTATTTTCAAAACCTCAATTTCATCTTCGATTCTTAATTTGTAAACGTTACGAACTTTGTTTCCAACCCAATACATGCACAGCTTTTCGGGAAATCGATTTTTCGTGACTCAACCAGTTCGAATAGTTCTGGCAATGATAACGCGGTCGATATCAACCGGATCAGGAAACATCCGTCAACGGAAATTGCATGAAAGTTACGGTTGTGCAACTGTACTCTGCGGTGTCGTTAACCCTGAAGCAACTTCTGTTTCGTCTCTCCAGACGACTACGTGATAGTGATCTCCGGTCAAGTGTACGAGTTCATATTAAAATTTCGCGACGTCTTCATTGCCATATCTCTGCCTTTTCGTGTTGCGTTCAGTACATTTCAGCGTTACCCAAACGTGTTCTGTTTTCAACTATAATTCCCAGTAGATGAATCTCGAGCCACGGTCTTCGAAAAAGTTCTATTTATGTTTTATAAAAATATCTGGTTTATATACAGTGTTTTGTATAATGGAGATGATAAATATATAAATAATGTATATAATATACGTTGTGTATAAATAATATAGTAAATAATATACATGTGTAAATAATGGAGATACTAGTCTACATAAAATTATTTTCACTGACATAACAAAGTATGTCTCAACGTTTGTACGAATGTTTTTGTTTATAGTCGCATCAAAATTTAAATTACTGCAATGTATTTTAACAAAGTATAACATTTCTAATTCAGTGTCTAATAATACATGTGCATTTGCAATAGACCTTTTTCCACAGATAAATAAAAGTTGCAATAAAATTTTATAAGTTTTTCTATGTTACTTTTAATGTATGAAAGATTTTCGAAGAAATAATTTGCTTATACAATTGAAAATGACGTCAAGTTTTGCAGTCTGGTCGTAAAATCATAGAATGAGCATAGAAAATGCACATTTTCATTAAAGGTAGGGGGTAAATAAAATAAGTAAGATCATTGTGTTGTGGACAGCACAAATTCTTACGTTTACGAAAATCGGCTGCATTAATTCCTTGGAAAGTGACCGGAGAACTGGAATGCGTCTATTGACTAAGACTTGTGATTCACGCAATGAAATTGCGTGGCCAGCGCATGTCGAAATTTGTAAAGGTGATTAGCTAGTTGCCTTTAAAAGTATCTACAAGAACTGTTGGCTAATAATGTTGAAGTTAATACTTCGGCCAATTAGTCTGTAATAAGTACAATAAAGTCTAGTTATACATTAAAAATATGAAATAGAATTATTTTGCACAGTTCTTCAATTTCAAAATTGTTCATTTCGACTCGTGAATTATTCGAAATACAATGCAAATTACGCCACGTAACGAAAAAATAGGACTTTTTCCCACACTCTTGCAACCCTGGAAAAAGTCGACGCCATTAACATTAAATCTACCACGAGGGGTCCAATGGTCCATTTTAGATTTTTTATTTGACAATTATTGAAATTATAAAGGTGTTTTCATGGGCATTTATTCAATATATTTTTTCTACCAGTATATATTATAATATTAATCACACAAAACATAAATAACTTTATGTAGTAACTCTATATAACAAACTTTGTTTAGTGTGATAGATAGAGACTGACAAAGCCACGGAGAGCATTTTCGCAAAGGTAAAGAAAAGAACTACCCCTTTCAAGAAAGTACATTTTGGGGACACCTTGCGTATTGATGGCTCCTTGCGAGAGTGCGCCGCAGTCAGCAGAATTAGAAAGAATGTTTAATAAGTGAATTGAAATATTCTGATTTCAGGCCGTGAAACTCGAATCAGTGCACCAAGGGAGAACGAGGTATCTGGTCGTTGTGTCATGCACAGGAAGACAGAATGCCGAAGAGAGTTGCCTGCTCGGTATCGACTGTCACGACAGGGCGACTGTTGGTCTTGTACTGCGAGTCCTAGCCGACACTGCCATTACACTCGACGGCGACGGGTATGTTGATTGTTTCCACATTTCTATCGCATTCTATTGGCTACTCGAATCTCTCGTTTATTAATAAATGTCGGTACTAATATAAAGTGCGTGTACATATTTCATTTGAGATGGTTGTGGCAATAGGGTGGCTCTTACTCTAGATTTTTGAATTTCTTTTTACGACACCCCCAGGCTCGTTCCAAATAATGAAAAAAAGAATTTAGTAAAGTTTGAGCACTCTAGGATAACAGGAAAACGTGCCCCAAGGCCCTTGAACATTAAAATAATTAATACATTACCGACCGGTGATTATAGTCATAATTTTGAAAAATTTGTTGTACATAGCTAAACTCTTTTTAATGGAACCCTAAGTAGCAACAGCACTTTTCATTGTTAACTAACAAGCTTCCGGTTGGTAAAGTGTTAATTTAATGCTCGTAATTTTCTCGAATATCTTCTAAACTATTTTCCGCGTCGAAAAATATGTTAGACAAACCTGTACATCTGGACAGATTGCGTCTTTTATACCCTACTACGTATTTTGGTAAAACAAAAGGGTTTCGAATAAAATTGAGAAAAATGTCGGATTATAATCCAATTGTCAAAAATAATCCGTTAGATAGAGCTTGTTATTGCAACATTATATGGAGTTTATTTAGTGTTAATATATCCTTTTCCATTAAATATCTCAAAACAAGAAATATATGAATTAGACCACTTTCATAATTCTTGAAAAAAGAATTGAAAGTAGAGGCTTGTTTCCATTCACGTTTAATTACATTGGCACAGGATGTCAGTGCTTAAGCAGACATTGACTGGAAAGTAGAGGAAACGCTTGAGAGTTAATATCGATGGTAGTGTCCATAAAGAATCATAATTACAAAATTTTCTAGATGCCCCATTGTAAGTTTATAAGCAGGCAATAAAACACAGGAAGTTGTATACTCAAAAAATAATTATTTAACAACATCGCTGATTATTGATAGTAATTATAACGGCAATATAACTTGTATCCTAATAGATGTTAATTGTTGGTCTCATCAAACACTTGCTATTTTCTGTTTCTAGATACAGTAAAATATTTATTTCTCCCTCCTTATATTGTAGTAACGGTGTACTTTTGTTAGAGAAATTATGAACGAAGCCGTGTTAGAAACGCTGATTATTGAATTGAAATGGCAAATAACATCGGATGTCTCATCTAAGGACATTTCGCGTTGCTATTTAAGGAACTTACGGGGGTTTGTGATACGCAAAGCACCTACATATTTCCCACCTGCATGAATAATAACTTCAAGAATAGCCTGATAATTCAAAAATAGACTTCATGGTGGCTTTCGAGATTTTTGTGATGCACCTTAAATTATTTTTTCTACTTAATTTTGTCTGCAGACTTTGACAGGACGTGGCATTAACACATGTTATTCAAAAAATCAGATACAAGTCTGTGACTTGGTCAGTGTATTTCAATCGTGTATTAGCTTACAAAATAACCTAGTTTTAACCTATGTCACGATATGTACATTTTTTAATTAATTCCACCTATGCATGGAAACGGTCGAATGTGCGACTTAATAATAACCAGACCAACACCAAAATTCAACAATTACTGTTGGGTGATTCTTATAGTCTTTTACGCTGATTCCGAATCCGCCCTTAATGTTTCTCCTAGACACACAGTTTTTGAGAAACATTATTTTGAAAAAGAAACAACACATTTTTCAACTTCAAACAAATATTGTGTTGTTATTATAAAATATATTCACTTCGATATTGCTTTCTGGTTCGGTAAAAATATTGGTGTTGCAACCTTCAAACGTCTGCTCTATCGCGTGATACAGTTCGATTTTACGCTGGACCCTTATTTTTTAAGATAAACTGAAAAATGTCCTCAAAAATTGATGCAGAAGTGGTGTCTCTCCATCTTTGACGATCGTTTTAACATTCCTACTGTATTAATATTCGATATCACTGTATTCAGGAAAGTCTACAGAATCTTTTGCTGCAAAGAACAACTCAATGTCTGTGTCTGTGTTATAATAACATCACAATATTTAAAGTTAAAAAATGTATGTTTTTTTTTGTCAAAATCAAGTTTCTCAAAAACTGTGCGTCTGAGGGAAAATTAAGGACCAACTCGGAATCAGCGCAAAAAACTCTATAAGCATCAGCGAACAGTAATCGTTGAACATGAAAAAAGTTTGATTTTATTGGACAGTGTAATCAACGGTGATCCGGGAGTCTTAATCGAAGAGCAGAGAAAGCGATCGGGATTTTACAGGTTATCAGATATTTACTGACGCAGATAGTTCCGCACTTTCTCCTCGGTTCATTGCTACCCTATTCCGCAGCAAGGCGAGCGAGCAAGGAAAAACGTAGCCGGACAAATCGCTCGGGTTCGGGTCCGACTTACAATTAAGCCTGCCCCTCGATGCGTAACAAGGTTTTCGATCCCGCGAAAAAAGACCGGAGCAGCCTCCGGCAGCTTTCAGTCGTCGGTGAGTCATTAGCGTGGCACGCGATCGGCAATTAGGCGAGCAAAACGCTGCGCGAAACGGTGCATCGAGCGCATATCGACAAACGAACGCACTGGCTACCGCGGAAAGGTGAACGCGAAGGTCAGCGCCACTCTCTTTTGCTCGAACATACGGGCGTAGGGAAATGGAGCGCGTTACCGTAAGCCATGTTAGAGCAAGGTACTTGACAGGTGAACATCAAGGTCACGGTGGAAGGTCGTGTCAGCTGTTCCGAAGCCATCAAGCCGGGTCATGCCGTTTGACCGAGCTTCATCTTCCTGAATGGTTATCAGGCCATCATACCGCAATGCTGAGGAACGATAATGTCGATGAATATCGAAGCACTGTAATTAGTCCCTTTGAAAGCGCAGAGTGACATTAGCTATCGTACATTTTTCAACCCCTTGCTTCGACCCCATTTGATCACAAAGCTTCATATTAAATCCTTACACTACACTCTCTTTTTGGTTGCAGTGACTGATTTTTCATTATCTAGCATTTTCTAATGCACATCATTAAATATGTGTTTGCCCCTTCAGGAATTAAATGCATAATCCTAATGTCGTCAATACGGCGGCACTCGTTCTTCAACTTAAGTTACTGCAGACTTAGGGTTAGCAATGTTCAGGGTAGCCTCCTTAGCCTTTTTCTAGATACTAACACTCTAGATATCAAATCTGACAACAAGACGTATTCAATGACCTATTTTATAATGATCTTGAGCCCATAAATAATGCTAAAATAATTTCGTCCGACTTTCCGGGACAAATAGCCCACGGTGCAGACTCTTGTCCAGGTGCCTGTGATAGCCAGACTGTAAATAAGTGTACATTTGCCATTGTTAGAGTCCAGGTTTATGGTTGTGTGGTTCTTTTTACGAAGTGATAACAATTTAAATATAGTCAACTTGTCGGTAATCGGGAAGGGGTGTAGCTAGATGAAATCGTTAAAAATGTCCTTGGACCAAATTAAATGGCCTATGGACTATTCGATAGAGCAGTGAGAAAACAGATTTTTCCGATTTTTTTCGGGTTAAATAAGCCACTGTGCGATGTTCCATCTTACCTGCGAGAATTTACCGTACAGTTCCGTGGAGCGCGAGGTTGCACAACAGATTATTAAAAACACAAACTACCGGTGTTACACGGTGGTTATCCTTACTAGATCGAACCGATGTTGTCCCGTTTCTAGGGAAGATGCGCCACGCTAACAACCGAGTAGAGCGTCGTCCAGTTGCTTCTGAAAGGTAGCTATAAGATGTCTGCGTCCGTTCCAGCATGTCCCCCGCTTGCCGCATGAGAGGTCGGGGATTACGTTTGGCAATGCAAAACACAAGGAGGCGCTTCTTCTCTCGGCTTCCACCGGGAACATGCGTGACTCGTAATGACGCAAAGTACCGTTCTGACCAAGGGAAAGCTGATCGCGGTGAATCGTAAGAAGTTTACCGGAAACCGGCCGCCGAACTTGTACCTCGGAGAACGCCGGCTCATGGTGCACGGCGTTATTCGCGGTGGCTTTGCACCGGTTAGGCCTTTACATAATGCGTAATTAACGGTTATGCTGGATGTGCAGAGCGTGTTGTAACGCGTCGCAAGCGTGTGTATATGCGGTTGCGTTAGCGTTGCGATCTCGGAGCAGCAGTTTGCTCGGCCGCGTGACGCCGATCGCCGCCGCCGCCTCGAACAGCGAAATCGAGACTTTGAATAATTGCCGTCTGCCCAACAAAAAACCATACACAAGTAAACCAACAGAGAGCCACATCGATGGAGAGACACCGACGGGAATCTCTGCGCGTGTTGCGTTCGTTCTGCTGGCTTGCACAATTTCAATTATCTTCGCCGTGATGGTAGGTCGCGTTTCTTCACAATCAATGGTCATGAGAACCAACGACACAGATTCGGAAAATGTATTTCTAACGCGTTTTGATGGCCGTACATTCCCCTGCAATAGTACACGGTAATGTTTTCATGAAAAAAAATGTAACGATCATTTTGTTTCACTGTCCCTTTGTGAATGTTTCGCCCGACATATTTTTGTCACATTTTTCTGTTTCAAATGAGCCCAAACATTACGCAATTCAGAGCATAATTGCTTGTTTTATTTACGATTTAGTAGAAGCTCGATTATCCGAACCGACGATTCTGAATTTTTCGAACGAACTATCGTTTCAAAATGTCCAACTCGTATTTACGAATAAAAGTGTTGTAACATATGAAAACATCAAAACACATGAAACAACAAGTGACACGTTATCGTAAATAGTAGTTTTAATTAAACACGAGCGGTTATCGAAAATATATGATAAACGCTTGTTATTTGAGCAATTTGTTGCTTACCACTCTTATCATATATTTACACGATACAATCTGTGTTAACTAAAAATTAATTTTTCTTTGATTTTGTGCGCATATGTTTTCGTTGATGGCACCATCGCGTGCAATTTTAATGGGATAAAATAGGAATATGGAACACTAATTGATGCGAGCTAAGCGTGCAAGATTTAATCTTGATTGTAACAACGCTTGTATAAATTACACGTTTTATTCTATAATTATTAGAAGCATCACGTTCGCGCATTATGATCACGTATGGTCATCCATCATGTCGTCATTTCGATTTTCATTGACCAGCGTCGACAGCGATGAGAATAAAATTCTACTTTTACATTTTTTTTTCCGTAAAAATATTTACGTAAACTCCCTGCGGTCTATGAGTGATTTATCGCGTTTGTTATTTAAACAAACGCCGGAAGTGGCCGGCGTTTCATGAATTTCGCTGCCGCCCTGAACGTGTTGACATAGTTCTACAGATAAATCCCAAGTGAACAGCCAATTTCTCTTTGCATAACATGAAATAGCGATTGCAGTGGACATTCAATGTAAATGCACATGGAATTTGAATGACGATGAATTTTAATGTTTGAAATTAATCTTTCGAACGGCAGCTCGGCGGACACTTTTGTGGAGAATTGTTAAACTTCATTAACAATCTATTGAAAATATCAGCCATTTATTTTGAAAGTGGCCTAAGTCCATTTTCGAGAAAAATCAAGCTGGCAATTTTAATATTTATATTTTTACGCTATCTTCTCATTCTGAAGCAAATTCTAACTAATATATTTAAAATCAGAAAAGTAGTAGAAGTCTCATAACGTTTCTAACATTTTTTGCATGTTACGAAAGACTTCAGAGTTAGGCATGTTAATTGGTTAAAAAAGTCATAGTAATTTTACAAACGTAACGTAACTTCGCGAAGTACCGCAAGTAGAAGTAAGGGGCAGTAGAAATAAGCAAGAAGTACTGAAGAACATGCGTTAGAACTGACCCGGTGCGAATAATTACGTTTGCTTCACAAGAAGTAACAGATGTTCGAAGATTTTGTGGAGTAAAAATTAATATTCTTTGTAACAGTCTATTGTTCAGTCTGCGTAGACATATTCAATGTTAACCCCGTACTGAGATGTAATTACTAGACTGCGGGTCTTTATGCAAAATAAAAATTGTGTTCATAAATTGTACAACATATTAATTAACTGAAGCGAATAAATTGATATTTTTAAATCCTTTTGATATGTTCACTGCTTTAAATTACATACACTCATTTTTGCAATCCGCAGTCTAGTAATTACATCCCATACATGTTTTCAATGGAAAACGTAACGAAGAGACTTCGTCTGTGCAAGTATTTGTGAAATTTTATTGATTTTCATGGCGGTAGGGTATGAGAAGATGGAAAAATGTAATTGAATATATAAAAACTTTCTATGAATAAATACTCTAAATTCAATAACTTCCATTTTTTTAATCATGTGAGAAATATGTCATTGATAGTATTTCTAAGAGAACTTTGTTAATTTTCCTTCTTTGTAAATATATGCCAAAGTAATTTCATACCGAAGATAATGTTTGAATATAAATATAAACATTATTAGCAAATTATATTCTTTAGTAACAGCTTGCTCTAATGTAAGAACAACTTAGTCTACAACGGGACAAATAAATGGAAAAAATAGGAAGAATCTGTCACAATATTTTAATTTTAAAATTAGAATTTTAAAATATAATAAATTTAACAGTAAATCACCCGTTAAATATGAGAATATCTATACTATTTCTACGTCATTGCATATGTTTCTTCAAAAGCGGAACGTATAGCCCGATCTATCCTATTTAAATATAAGCGGAACAGCTTTGAAACATTTATCTCGAAGATATATTCCATACCTGTAGGATTCGAAGGAACATACAGGCCAAGTGAAAATGTAACAAGCTAAGCGCGATCGAAAATAGCATCGAGCTACTTGTAAGTAGCCGCAACGGGGAAGTTAGGTCGTTTCGGCTGGCAATAAAATAGCTCGTCGATACGATCGGTTCGCCACCCTACATAAGGCGATCCACGTGGCTTTCCGCAGGTTTCGAGAGACCCAACTTTTCATACTTTTCCCCTTTTTTCCTGTTCCAGAGGCTTCAGCGTCAGCGTTTGCAGTCGACAGCACATTTTCAAGCCGGTCTCTGTGCAGGCTATGTGGTAAGTCAAGTTTTTCAACAAACATTAGCGATGGGAGGAAGTTAAACGTGAACTTGCACGTGAATCGGAACCATTTTGAATATCCAACTTTCTCTCCACGGGTTTTGAATACTGTTCACGAGGAATGGCACCTTATTCATTGTATTGGGTCGTCCCATAAGTAACGCGAATTTCATTTTATATTTTTCGAAGGTGAATTGCGGAGGAATCATTACAATAATTAATTTCAATACTTTGAATTGTAAACAATGATGGAAAATATTTATACATGGAGCAGTAATGGTTGTGATTCTCGTATTGTATGTTCTGAAAATATGAAAACAATTACTTATGAGATAATCTGATAGTTGCAATGTTTTCGGTACAGAACATTGTAATAATTTAATTGAATTTATTTATGCGACGAATCCTCGAGTACACACACTATATGAATTTCAGAGCAAGACTTATACAAAATAGACACCAACATCGTGATAGAATAAAATACTCTCGAGTAGAAAAGATTAAAAATGAAAAAGAAAATTCAAGGGCATATGAAATAGGTACAAACTATTGAACAGACATATAGGCGTTCGTTTCATTACACCGGAGAAATTCATGTACACCTATCATTCCCTAAGTAATCGATTCAATTGAGTAGGAACGACCGTATGCCTAATAACCGTGACTAATAAATAACGTCGTGTAATTGCAACGGATGGTCCGAGACGACACCCACGTAAGACGTATAGGGTCGGCCGACGTCGTACGAAAGGGTTCATCCCACGTAGACTGTCGTTCGCAAGAATTAGGACACTTAGGGAATCGAGGCAGATGAGAAAAATTTCTAGAAAACTATGAAACTTTAAAAATATATCTCCTCTAATTCAGAATTGCCAAAAATTTTATTCAAATAGAAATTTGAATTTATTGAAATGAACATATTTACTCAACTCTGCTCTAATTAAACTATAAGCAATTTTGGTATGATCTATTTTATACAAAAAATTATATATATCTCAACCCTTATATGTTCCTCAGAAAGAAGTTCTACTCGTAAAGCTACGTCCACACTGAACCTTTTAGTTGATGTTGCCAATCAAAATGTGTAGATTCTTGAAAACCTTTTATATTTAACATATTTGCAGTAATTCTCATTTTAAGAATATACATTAATATATTAGCGAGCAAAGACATTCGGAGAAATTTTGTAATTTTTTTGGAGGAACATCAAGTTGTTTAAAGAAATGCATTAAATGGGTCCCGCGGGTTGGCTATACAAGGGTTAATGGGTTTTAGAGCTCGGTAGATTTAGCGTGAATGTAGTCGAGTTTTGGCCAGTCGGATCGGGCAAACGGCGCACAGTGCGTCGGGAAGACAATTGTCGCATAGGATGCAGCGTGCAATAAAACGAAAGCAAAAAAGAAAAAGAAAAATGTGGTCGAATCGGCGTCGCGCGATGCTATCGATGCGGAAGAGGTTGAGCCGAATGAAAGGAAAAATGAAGCGTGGGCCGTGGCTTAATTGGTCGGCATCGCAATTGTCTCATGCGCGGTTGGACGGTGAGGAACTTTCTTGCCTGCCCAACCTCTTCCGTTCGCGGATTTTTCAGCGCGGGTGAAAACACGTCCTGCTCTTCCCACACGAATTGCCTGCCGGTAATTATGTTCGATGATCTCTTTTGTTCCCTGCGCCTCGTGGTGAGACGCGAAAACCATTTCAGAGTTGCTCTTCTGCCAGACGATGCACACTGAGATATTTGACCCGAAATGTCGGAAAAAGGTTAATTTTAAACTTTTGCGTAAGTCTCACAATTTTTGCTATCCGACATAGTTAAAGGTCTGAAGAGTAAGGTTTCGGTACTTTTTTTACTCGTACATCCGTGATATGCTCTACTTCATTGCAAATTAAACGTTAAACCGTCTCCGAAACAATGTTCATTCATTAGCGAGTTTCAACTGTTTTTTACGCTAAACATACCAAGCTCAAAACATATAAAAGTGGAACACCTTATAAAATTGACAGAATTGAATACATTTAAATTTTGTACGGTTTTCATTATATGTACTATGTGTTTAAGTGAAGAAGTCAATTCAGTAATTTATTCATATTAAATATGCATCTCAGAGAGAGAAAACCGGTCAATTTTACCGTGGTAGGTTTAGTGTTAAGGAAATTGTGTAAATTCTTACATTGCAGTTATCATTTCGTTATCATCTAAATCAGTATAGTTATCAATATTTGTATATAATCAGTTGTTCTGTAAGTTGTTTTTACTTTTAAAAACTACCTACTGAACCAATTTAGTTAACATTTTGCAGTAACATTGTTAAGCCTATTACCTTGACGAAGCTTTTCACAACAAAAAGAAGCTGAACATGTATATGAGAATTCACATATTTCAGTTTAAATGGCTGTAAATTTGATAAAAATTGAGTTTTACAAACTCGTTTTCACGACAATAATCTTTTATCTAATGTACATAAACGTAAATTTGAAGAAATGTGGTTTACATGAAACCCCACGAAGATATATCTGGTACCACAAACAGAGTTGTGCAGACGCTTTCTTGCCCAAGGCTTCTGGAAAATGGCTGCCACGTGCTTCCAGTTTCAGACATGTAGCTGTATTTTTCAGCAAATACTGCTTAAATACCAAATAATATTACGCACATGTTAATTTTTTTTAAAGAAATACAATTTTATAAATAAGAAAACTTGTTAAATTTTCTTTGAATTGCTTGTAAACGTGTGTGATTCGTTGAGGGTCACTCTATACGATTTTCTCAATTTATAACGTCGCTCTTGTACGCAGCGTTGAAAATTCTTGACTGAAATCGTGAACAGAATTTCTCAAGATGAGGCAGCAGCATTTGTCGCGAAATATTTTGCAGTTTCCGTCAACGAGAACTCGTCTCGAGTGTAAGTGGCGGTTCGATGGTATTGGTGGAGACTGATCGATTCTCGCCACGCGCTCGCCGAGATCCATTGTTGTGGAATGCACGACGAGGATCGTTACACCACCGAAAACTCCGTCGGTCTATCGTCGTTGACGTTGTCATCCTATTTTTGGAGAAGCCTCGGTGGACTCGGCCGTCAATGTGGTGGTGGGGTTGCTCGCGACCATGGACCATCGCCCGCGCCATTTATGGGCGCGTCGCGACGCATGGTCACTTTGCCGAATTCTACTATGCGACCCTGAAATATTATGGGGGTTACTGCCACCATGCACCCTCCAGAATTTTCGCTACATCTTACGTATTTCTCTCCCCAAGCAATTAGTTACTCGTCGAACAAAAAATCGAGATTTTCAGTAGTTATTTGAACAAGGAAAAAATTGACAATTTTTCAAAATCATTCAGTCACCATAGAATTGGGTAAAATGGATGCAATCTATAAAATTGATCTCTAAAAACTCTGATGTGAATAATTATTTTTTAAATCTAGATTTCACGGATCATAAGAAAATTTAGCGCAGTACAAAATTTAAAATAGAATATTTCTATATCGTTTTCAATTTATCGAAGCTATTGAGGGAAGAAATAAATTTTGACTCATCTTTTATGTCTTGCAACTGATGTAGACAATGTTTACTGAAAAAATAACTATATATTAGCTGTAATAAAACCATTTTTTGTAATTTTTAAGTATAATTGAAAACACTTTAGTCGAAATAAGTATTATTTTATGATTGTTCTACACTTTGGATATAACTAGACTGCGGATCTTTATGCATTTCTGGTATTTGAACATTTTCAAGAATTGCTAGAATGTAAAATTCGGTGGAATTTAATTGTTTTCCATTATTTATACCAGATCTACAAAGGCTACTACCACTGAAAACAAGATTTTATTTAATTTACCTACAAAAATTTAAAATTGTATAAACATCCGCAGTCTAGTTAACTATTGTGGTCTCTGGGTGGCGCAAAGAAACCTACTTTGAAGCATCACGAACGAACCGTGTCGTTTATTCGAATTTTTCGAAAATCCGCAAGGCATGTCCGAAAAAACGAATTCTAATTGGCTGTCGATATGACATTTGTGCAGACAACAATTAAAGATCATTTACGCGATGACCTGTCGAGCTGGAAGGCAGGTGGCTGCGCTGAGATGTATTTTACGTTCTCCGGACACTTTCACTACTGTCGCTTGAACGTCGATTCGTAATGCTATCCGCACGTTAGGTAACCGATGAATAATGAAGCGACAGCACGGAAAGAAAGTGGTACTTCGACAGGAAATTTCGAATTTCGTGAGTTTCTGTAAACCGGATGCACGAGTTTGCGCGGAGGAACAGGTTAGACGCGATGAACCTAGTTTCCGAGAATAAGTGTCTCTTTTAGATCTACCTGATAGATTAGAGGAGAGACATTTGCGGATGAGGATTTTTTTGTCACTGTTTGAATTATTATTATTATATACAGGACGTGTTGGAAGGAGTTAATTGATTTTAAAACCTTGTTTGTTCTAATATTCGTGGATATTGTAATATTTGTTCTAAAATTGTGGATATTTTATTAGGCGTATGCAATAATTCTTCTTTTAATCTAGATTTCAAGGATCGTAATTTAGCAATCATAATATATACATATTTTAATACATAATAAATTAATACATTATTTTTCATTCGTATTGCACCGAAATTTTAAAATAAGCCTATAATCGGGCTCCAAAAGTAGATTAAAAATATAAGATGGTAAAAGGTTTAGAAGAGTCGCCAGATCACGACTTGTCCCCCCACTCTAACTTCCATTTCTATGATGCTATTCCCCCATGCTTCCATCTCGGCTCGGTCACGTGACGCGTGAATGTATCACGATGTCAGATGACTACTCCGATAGATACTGGTAAAGAGAGGATAACTTTTTCCCCTCGATTCGAGTTAGTTCCCCTGAAGTGGCGGCACTGGATGTATGCAAAAGTTTTAATCTTTTTCAATCGGTTACGGATAATAACTATAACCTTTCGCTTTTTTGTGCAATTGTTTGGTAGCTATTGATGTGTCTACATAATCAAATTCATTGTCAAATGGTAACCTCGCCGTGTACAAATAAAACAAAAAATAAAGAAAACCAAACTTTTTTACACATCTTCCCAAATATTTTTGCTTCAAAAACGTATAAGATTGTTTTACTGAAATGTTGTTTTTCAACGAGAAATAAAAAAGTTAGTTAATTTAAATTTTATATATATTTATAGATTTATCTGTATGTATTACGTGAATTTGAATCGTAACAATGAAAACGAGATCATGAGAATTGTGTGGAATGAAGCAAAGGCAGTTATTGTTGATACTATACAATTGTTTTTAATACTTTCATTTCGCTGAACATTCTTGAAGGACAATTGATGGTGTTTAGGACGATTCACACACTGCTTTATTAACACTAAACCTACCACCATCGGTCAAATGACCGGTTCCAGATGTTTTATTTCTCAATTATTGAAATCATAAATGCTTCTGTGGTAAATGATTAAATAAATATATTTAAGCTTGGTAGGTTTAGCGTTAACCAATTTTCTAAGACATTTGTACAAGTACTTCCTGTAGACACGTTAATCCTTCTATTGTTCCTAATTCACTAGTTCATTTAATTAATTCACCAGAATCCGAGTAACGACGATTTTAATGGTCTGAGTCAAAATTGACCCGGACTTCGCTGCCGGAGAGTTAAAGATAGCATACACGTGTCGTCATATTGTCCAGGAGCGTACCACGTATACAAATTTACTTGTTCTTATTACATGAGCCGTTTAAGAAATAGTGAAAGTCGAAACAGTTGATCATTGAATAACGAGGAATTCGGTAAAAGTTCTACAAAACACAATACATAATATCGAAAGACAGAGACAGAACGTGCCCAGGTTTAGCATGGAACAGAACCTATTACATACCTCTCTTATGCAACTATTTTTGAGGAGCGTATAAGGGTTAATAAAACTATTCGTGAAAATTAACACCAGTGACAATTAATTTCACTTTTATTTATGTATATTTATTTGCTAAACTAAAACTAAAGCACAACAAGGATTATACAATACATATCCATACATTTACGGTGGGTCAAGCTGTTGCCGAACAACGTGCCCAAGTCACAGTAACAACTTGTCCCAATTAACACATGTGAAAATCTACAACAATATTTCAATTACAGGTATAATATAACGAATAAAACCTATTACAACATGTTCTTCAACGTCATTTGATCGATAAGTATAAAAGAATCAGTGACATCGATATTAAATAATCAAAATAGACTGAAAGGTAAAGATCGAATAATATTTACTTATCTGGTACGTAATTAAACCAACGTCAAGAACACATGCTACACTACCGCGGACGACAGAGTTTCTTCTCCTGTTTTCTAAATAATGAACTACTTACCCCGGGAATTTTTAGCCCCGGTCTCCCTCTATCTTGTATACTCTGTCCTCTTCATCTCTCGAATGCTGGTTGTCTTTAATCGCCGGTGCGGTTTTTGTTCATGTCGCCGGCACAAAAGCTATCGGGTTTGCCGGTTTCCAGGTCGTCGGCAACAGGTTTGGGTGTGGTTTTGTGCCGCGGCGATAAGTATTCCTCTTTCTTGACCGCGCGGAACGATCCATCTCCGATTAGGATCGATCCGGGACGTCGCGTCGTGTCTGTTCTGATTACGCAACGTTAAACTTCCTCGTCTTTATCCGGCGAACTTGTTAACGCGCAGCTAAACGCGTCTCAATAGGAGCAGGAAGAGCTCTCCCGGATTAACGGGGAATCAATGAACCTTCGCGGGCTCCGAACCGGTTTCCAACCGGATGACGAACACATCGGCACAAAGTGACACCTCGCCACGATGATAAGACCATCGATACTCGACGCGACGCGTTCTCGATCGTTGCTAAGATTCCCGGGACGATTTTTATTGGTCGTCCACCGGCTGGGACACGCGAACCATTGCCAATTATCAGTTCACTGACCATTAACTCGCTACGTTTCGCCATAGTCGTTTTATTAGACATCATTGGCTCGTTCTTTCTATCTTTTCTCTCTGCGTCGGTTTCATTTCGTCTCCCGGTTTCACTTTTTCACAGAGAAATCGCAGTGTCGCCCGACCGCCACGCCAAATACTTTCGCGATCCGAGCAAAAAATACAGCCGCTTTCCCATTAAAAGAAAAGTTGCAAATAAATTTCAGGTTACCATTTCCTAGTTGATAGCAAGATCGTGTCACTGAACGGCTAACATAACTCCTGCACGCTGCTTACCGTTTTGTTTTCCAACGACCATATATTGTTGGCTTTGGCGCATGTGAAATCCAAGTCGAACTAAATTCACATTAACGAGCCAATTTCTCTTTCTTTTTAACGGCGGTATTTCAACATCTTTTTTTTTTGTAAATCATAAGCGATATTTTGTGTACATCGACTCGCATAAGTGGACTGCGGTTTTGATGCATTTATGACAAGAAGATGTATGTAGCTTTTGTTTCTTGAAATTGATGTAGATAATTTTTATTTTGCATAAAAGATATTTGTACATTCGTTACAAAAGAATTCCCTTTTGAAAGTCGACCAAATGACCAGATTTTTGTTTTCGAAGTTGAAACGATTAGTTTAAAGTTTAATAGATGAGAAAGAAATTCTCCGAGCCTCTATTGAACATTTCATAAATGTTAGAAACTTAAAAATGAATAGAAGATAGAAAAACTATTGTTTAACATACAGTGAAAATTTGATTCAATACTTTTTTCATAATCTCGTCAACCAATTGCGAACGAGTCGTTCGAAGTTTCCAGTGTCTATGTGGTACTACTAATTAAATAAATCAAGTCGATTTTTAATATTATTCATTTGAAAGTTTTGTATAAGTAAAGTCGGAGAAAGACAATTCTGATGAATAAATAAGACTATGTATTATTTATTTTCTGCATTGAGGGTCGTGCTCATAAAAATAGGTATGCAATGCTTATTTCGCCAATAATTTTGTAAGAGACAACTGAAACAATGAAGAGTAATAATGCAAAGTGATTGCAAATCATCTGTTGTAAAGCATGCCAAGAGAAATTGTTTTGAATGAATGAAACAGTTGAAAAATAAAAAATACTTTCACTTGAACTCCTTTCTGTGAAACGGTCAGTTCAAATGCGCCAACTTGATAGTTACGCACAAGTTGCATGTCAATTTCTAGATGAAGCATACTTTCCATCAAATTAAAACTGTTATCCTTTATAGTATACCGCGGGTAGAAAATAGTAGAACATTGTCTACCAACTTTCTATAGCTATAAGTGAGATTTTTGAGAAAATGAGGGAAGATTTCGAAATTCCGTATTTAATTGGATCTCCTCTAAAGTTGTGTGTTGAATTTTTCCAACATTTGTTTGAAATTTTGAGTTTTCAAAAAACAGAGATGTTCGAAAATGAATGACAGTTAAAATCGGCTTAAACCTTGTAACACGTCCACAGGGAAAAACTAGAATAATTGATTTACTATTCATAGTAACGAAATAGTAACAATATTACCAAAAGTGATTCATTTTGTATACATTTATTACTGTTCCGTTGTCCTAGAAGATATAAAAATTAACGCAGTAGCATAATTTGCAAATTAACCATTCTGGAACTACGTGTGTGTATTGTACTGACTCTAAGTAGTGTTTCAACAATTATTACATAGGGCCAGACTGTTAGGTATGATACACTTTCATCCATTATTTCTTACTTTCTAGAATTTGAAAACAGCTATGAAAAATGCGACCAAGCCTTACGAGTAGACAAAATAAAAATGTTCACCGATTTTCAGAAACAGCTGCCAAATAAAAATATCTCACTTTGAAAATGTTTTTAATATACCGACAGCCTGAAATTGTTGTAATCTCTTCACTGTTTTAAATTTCATTGACTTATTTTTCCCACGAGTAGACTGCGGAACTTTATGCGAAATAAAAATGTTCTTCATCGATATTAAGAAACAGAAACCAAATAAAAACTTTCCATCAAAAATTTTCTACAGTTAAAAATGATATACGGACAGCCTTAACCTTTTATAACCTGATTGAAATTCCACCTTCTCATTTTTTCCATAAATGCAAAAAATCCGCTGCTTACGAGTGTCCATGGACTTGAATATATGTTATTCGAGCATAGCTAATTATATTAGCTGAACTAATAGTGAGAATTTTTATAAACTGCTTGGAAATTACGTACTACATAAGAGTTACAAGTAATCGAGAGAAAAATCGATTTTTCCTCCGTAAAGCGGGAAAATCTTTATCGTTGTGATAATTTCTGTACATTGCAGAGCGAACAGGTCTGTCCGGTAGACTTGAATACATTGTATAATGAGCGTGATTCCCGAAGAAATCGTTTTTATCGAACCTTGATCAGTGGGAGTGAACCAGCAACGGTTTTCTAAACTGGTTCCGCCTATCAAGCCGACAGGCGTCGATATACAGCAGGTTGCATCTCGTCGAATTCTCAGACTATTGCCACGGCCTGGTCTGTGATTATGGCAGCCGATGATAGCCGCAATGGATTTTCGTTGATAGACGCCCATCGACCTCGTATTCAAGGATAACGAGTTTTTTTTTTACTACAGAGCAAACTTCATTAAGCCCGCGACAATTTTAGAATCTTGATCAATATTTGTCTGTTTTAACACTATGTTTACGGAGCTCTAGAAATAATTGTTTCACATTATTTTATATACCTAATAAGAATCTATCTAATTTTTTGGCCATTTCTAAAATAATATATACCCAAAGAAATAAATTTGGTAAATAATCCCTCAGGGAAGCTTCTTTACAATCTTAATAATAGCAAATTAAGGTTATTAGAATCGTAAACCCAGTGTTAAAAATGAATAAGGGTTGTAATGATACGCCAGAAATCTATAAAATCGGTTAAACAAATTTGGCTACGTTCATTTGGCTAAGTGACTTTCCTTTGTTACGTTTTTCAAGTCCTCTACGAGAAAATGTAAGGAAAACAATTGCTATTAACTCTATTCTGATGTTAATTATGTCGTGAACAAAATCATCATACAGAAATCTCAGTTTAGAATAAAACAAGCACACGTGACGTTTGGTCTGATTGATGTCAGGAAAATTTCACGAATATGTTAGTACAAGTTTCGTAAAGAAAAAATTAAAAACAAAATAATTTTGTTACAAACTTTTTAGCAATATCGTGCAGAGTCACCAGATTATGATGTGTCCCCACTCTATCTTCCCCTGTTACGACGGTATTCCCCTCACTATTGTGAAGAGAGGGTAACTTTTTCCCCTCATCTGGCGACTCTGTGTAGAACTCCTTCACATATTTCAAAAGATTGCTATTTAGACAGCACTTTGTTTACTCCGTGGTAGGTATTCTTAGTCTGCAAAACATTTAGCAATTATTTATTTGTTATTTCGAGTTATGATTGTAGTTTAATGGCTTAAATCTCTTATTTTAGGGACTGTCACGCGCACCTTCGCGTCCGTTGCGCACAAAAGTAATTTCATTGTTAACGTTCTGACACGAATAATGGCACCGAACTTCACAAAAGCCACGCTCAATTCATACCACGCCATTCTTTCCCTTGGTTGATTCATTGTCGTTTTTCAGTCGAGGCGTAGAAAACCAATCCTCTTCGCGTTGCTGATTTCAATGAGAAACAGATTCGAAGAAAAGATTCAGCTTACTCTTTGTATTTTTACAGGGTGTCCCAAAATGCTTTATTTCCTTAAAGATGGTGATTTCTGAGGTCATTTGAAACAACCTTTTCCTCTGCGAAAATGTTCTCAGCAGCTTCCTTAAGGAGTTATTAATAAACAACGTGGACAAATCAGATCGGTGCTCTGGTTGGTGCGTATTTTTCGATAACGGAAAAGATATTTCAAATGACCTCAGCAATCCTTAAAGGAAATACAACATTTTTCGAACACCCCGTATAATTGTCTTTGTAAGGTGATATTGGTAGCGTTTTTTTTATGATTTCTTTCGTAAGTTTGGAAAATCGCACAAGTATAGACAGAATTTATCTCTGAAAAATATATTATTTCTGTAAATAAGTCTGATCTGTCACGCTCCGAGGTGAAACGGCATACAGGTAAACTCGAGGAAGCCGAGTTTAGCCGTGCGAGCGAGACAGGTGTGCAATCGCCATGGAAGTTTCCATTTCGGTCGTGTGTTCTTATGCGCACAGTATTCGACTGTTTTTTTTCAACTCACTGCTTTTACATTCTGAAGAAAATATCCGAAATAAAGCTAGTTCGTAGTCTATTAATAACTATATTAATTTAGATGCTAACGAAATGAAATCTGTGCGAAAGTGCTCTGTATATCTACTTGAAAAGCTTGTGGAATGTGAGAATTTACACAATTTCTTTAAAACACCTAAGAGCACTTTGTTTAAGAGCGCAAACCATCTTTATAAAATCATCTTAACTTTCGATGATGTAGTAGAGTACTTCACGGGTCTACAAATAAATAAATATTCTTTAAATAATTCTTCAGACGTTTAACTATTGTGTCGGCAAGAAAGTAATTTCGGTATTTTAAGGTGAATTAGAGCCGAATTTTTGTATCCAAGCAATGAACTTTCATAAATAAGATATTTTCCCTTCTGTTCGATGGTCTTTTACCAAAAAGAATAAATAAGAATATATTTTATTGATTAAAGTTTATCGCTTGCACAAAAACAAAATTTCATTTCACCTTAAAATACCGAAATAACTTTCTTGCCAATCCCATACATCGGACAACAAAAATTGTAAGACTTACGCGAAAAAATCGACTTTTTCCCTACTTTTCGGGTCAAATACGCCACTGAGCGGAGTGAGTTTTCGGCGCGAAACGAGAGCGGAGAAAAATGTGGAGCGCAGGAGCGCATTTACACAGTCGTTAACACAGTATCCTGGTCAGCGGCGACCCTAAGCAGCGTCACACAGGTGTCGGTGAGATCGTTATCAACGGTAGTTAATGCTCCAACCAGACACTGTTGATGTCACTAGTTGTTCCCGCCGCGCTCTCGCGAATGTTAAAAGTATAATCGTTTCCATTCCTTTCACTGTTGTGACTACAACGTAGAACGTGTTCGAGGATACAAGGAATTGTACACGCACCTCCGTTCTGCTTCGAAGAATAACCACTGGCAAGATGTGCTGCCGTGATCAGTATCAGTAGATACGCGCGCAGATCATCACACTGGATGATTCAAGAAAATCGATGTCCTCACCCTTCTATTCCACAGACTTTCTCGATTTTTGAATTTAGATACTTCGTAGAAATATTGTCTCGAGAATATTTCCTCGACAATTGACAATGCTGTCAGCGTTTCACACGCTCACTATCGGCCATGACACATGTGTGGCGACCATGATCTCGTATTTTAAGTACAGAAAATTAATTGTATGCATGTCGTCAATGTTCGAAATTACAAGTTTCATATTTTGTTAAAGATAGCAGTCAGAGCTGGGTAAATTTCAAATGACTTTATAAATGAAAAATAATATAGTATTTCAAGACTAATTTTATTTGAAGTATGGAAATACACACCTGTTTACTGTATACGAATTGGAATTATTAATTCGATACTTGTTTCAATATTTTATGCTTTTAAACTCACGTTGTATAAACATAATTATGAATGTCAAGACATATGCACAGTCATATCCAAATTCATACATTTTTATATATGAATTGTTTAAAGATGCATATTTTTGAGCCCCATAGGAAGACGTAACCACTTAAAGGAGTATTCGCCTTTCAAGGCACCAAAAAATAGGTAATTATCGTGCATTTTCTTTAATTGAAGAATCACTGTAAGTAGGGTATATAGGCGGGTTCTAATTTACTTTTTTGAGGCTAAAGAGCGGAATTAGGTAAACGAGGGGTGGGGGGAGTTTAGCTATACGACGAGCCTTCTTATTTTGAAACCTGATACCCCTGCTTATCTTGAAAGATGTAATCCCGTTCGTAGGGGAGGGGGTGGTGTTTCGTGGTATGAAATATGATATCTCTGGGGAACGCGTGCATGCTTTTTCGTTGAAAACTTGACCTTGAACATGTCCGAACGTGTTTCGCATGACACCCCTTTTTCGATGCATCTATCTTTATCTTACTTAGCAGCATCCCCTTTCTCTGCTGGTATCGAGTTGTCAAACTGAGATATCTGGACACGCTGTTTCGCCATCACAAATACCACCCCCTCCCCCTCGCCTACGAACGGGCCTACATCTTTAAAGATAAAAAGGGGTATCAGGTTTCAAGATAAGAGGGCTCGCCGTATAACCAAACTCCCCCCTCCCCTCGTTTACCTAATTCCGCTTTTTTAGCCCCAAAAAAGTGAATTAGAACCCGCCTCTAGACCCTACTACTGTGCAACTTGATCCATTTTACTATGTCTGTATTAACTATTTATATGTGCTGAATACAGCTTAAAATGGAGGACAAAGTTATGTTATTATCATCCTTTATTGATCCCTACTAACATCACTTAATCTGACAAATGTGAAAAAACATAACGACGTAAGGAAGATTGAGTCTTTCACGGATTTTTAAACCTTTGGTCTAATAGACAAATTCTAATAGCGAGAATAAAGATTTACAAATCAAACGTAGATTGCTTTATTCGAGGAATTAAAAATTCAAGATGATTGTACATGTACATTTAGACATCTTGAACTTAAAAAAATTGATATCAACACATTTCGCTATAGGAATTTATATATTTTGCGTGTCAAGCTTTTACATATGTAAAATAATATATGTTTCTAATTTTAAACATAAATTAAAACTAGTCGATATAACAATTACTTACACAGCGCAAATGTCAGGGAAAGGATAAGCAATAATATTTATAAAGATTCATCCGTATGAATAACTGTTTACACTACTTAAACAAATATCCATGCTTGAACCATGTTACACATTTAAAATATTTATAAATAAATGTTGCATGCGCAGTTTATATATTTTATTATATTTTCTGTCAATTCAGTTTCATTTTTAATTCACTATAAAATTGAAGTTATTAAATCATTCATTTAAATACAAATGCGACACGATTCGAAAATCATTTTCAAGATAATTCAAGATTATCACAGCTTATAGTACTTCACGAGATCGAAAATAGGCTTCGAAGAAATTTCGTCATGGGACAGAGATGACACCGCAGTTTCATAAAAAAAATGGGCATGTAACGGTGTCCGCATTAGTCAGCCGTCTTTTTCACAAGCAATAAGAATGATCTGCCAATAGTTGTCGAGCTTCTACATGGATATCAGTCATGAAAATACAGATTGAAACATTCGTAAAAATGATTAATATTTCTCGTGACTATTTCATGGACTTGAAGACTGAAGCTTCTCCTTCATATCCACCTAAAATTTGATATACAATCTTTTTGTAGCTGTTTCAATGAAAAGTAATGAGTGGAGACTATGCAAACTCATAAAAATTAACTACAAATTTCGTTTAAAAAATTGTTTATTATATAACATAAAAGGTCCCGTCGATCCCTGCAATGTAATGTCTTCGATGTCTTCAATAGGTTCAAAGATATCGATTTGTAACACGTTCGGCGAACCACCCTGTACAGCCCGCGACAAAACTGTAAGATTAAAGGGTTAAATTTCATCTGAGATAACTAGACGTTTTTAGCTTATTTGGACATAATCCTGTAGATTTTTACGTGAAAATGCCGAAAATCCAAGTCTTCTCCCTTAATCCAACTCTTAACCCTTTGCACTTCTTTGTCGACATCAGAGAAAGAGAAATGCAAATAAAGTAGGTTTTTATAGTTCTATAAAATTTTTATAATTTTTATAGTTCTACAGTTTTTATAGTTCTTTCTTTATGTATTTAATTGTCTTACTTTTTAATTAAAAACGAATATAAGTTCCACAAATACAAATTACAACAAGTTGACACAGTTTTCCCGAAATAACTGATACTGTCCCCTTATTTGTAAGTAAATTTTCCCGAAACTTCTATTTGTTTAACGCGGAACACATAACCGAAAAACCTAAGATGTAAATGTTCACTCATGAATTTGACTAAACAAAACATGGAGATTTTTTTGTTTTGAAATCACTATGTCAATTCGACACCGATTGAGATTTGAACAGATTCAGTTCGTGAAATGAGGGACGGATGAGGGTTAATATAATTGTTAAACAAAATTGTTTAAAGCAAGTAGCAGTCAAGGAACTGTGCTTTCAAGTAAATCCGAAATGAAACGCTTCAAATAGAAGGGAGTTGTTGGCAAGAAAATTGAAAAATAATTCGGAGTGCAAAGGGGAATTGAGGGAATTGAGGGGAGTACAGTTACCCCCTGTTTGGCATTACCGGGTTGGTCACGACGCAGACGCGAACGCAACGCGAATAGGGCGCGCGGATTACGTCACGTGACGCTAGGTAGCGGAAGCGTGGGGTTGGTTACCGCCGGAAAAATGGGGGAATAACGTCGTAGAAGGGGAAGGGTGGAGGGTGGGAGACAAGTCTTAATCTGGCGACACTGGTCCGAATACTATGTGACTCACTTTAGTCTTATATTGCCGCGAAGTGTATATGGGACATGTGAACGTGTTCAAATGTCCTACCATTTTGGCCGGCACTGTACTCTCTGACGGACCTATAAAACTTCGCCCAGGTCAAGATCTACTTTCCTCTAAAAGGTCACCCTCTCGCCTTGCGTTTACGGTTCCACTCACGGGACTGGCTCCACGTGCGCACGCGAAGCGATGGAAAGCGAAACAAAATGAAAAAAATATATATATAAAAAGCTTTTTAAAAACCACGCATCATATCAAAATACACTAAAAAGGAAAAAATAATTTTGTTTAGATATCAGTGACTATAAATAAAAGCATTGAGCGCTAAACTATGTTAACGTAATCTTCGTGGGCGCGCCACGTGTTTTATTTATAGTCACTAATATCTAAACGAAATTATTTTCTCCTGTTTAGTACATTTTAATATAAGCGTGGTCTTCAAAAAGTTTTTCTATATCCTTTTTTTTAGTCCTTTTTAAATAGAACGCAAGATATAGCAATACTGGTCGTACTACCGATACTGATATCTATACTGAGATACTCTGCTGAGATTTTTT
Organism: Lasioglossum morio; assembly: GCA_916610235.2. Taxonomy (NCBI): domain Eukaryota; kingdom Metazoa; phylum Arthropoda; class Insecta; order Hymenoptera; family Halictidae; genus Lasioglossum; species Lasioglossum morio. Next base: position 20,377,219 of record OU744326.1, on the reverse strand, counting down.
TCATCTCCTAAACGCACAGTTAAAAAAAAAAGAATTTTTTTAATATTGCATGTTTAAAATTTTTAAATCTGTAACTCATCGGGAAGTGATTTAAAATTGGAGTACAAGATTCTATGTATACAACAAACAACATGGCAAGCTAATATAAGCGTGGCAATAAAAAGGCGAAAAAAAGGACGGTCTATCAAAACTAAATATGGCTGGACTTAGTCGCTTGTCATCGCCCCACCACCGACAGTCGACTGTCCTACGCACGCTATTCTCATTTGCCAGATCCTACGATCGAATCAGAGTATTTGCCAGTCGACGGAACGTGGCCGTGCTAAGAAAAACCCGTTCATCGGTGAATATCAACTGACGCCCGTGTACGCTCGTGCTCATTCCTCAACAAATATTTGAGCGTGCCATCTCGACGTACCACGCTGCCGAGGAACACGGATTTTACATAGTGATGGTGACAGTGGTCCGCGATTTTTTGTGCTTCAGATTCTTTGATCCTTGAACTTCGATCGCTGTGGAGACCCGTGATCTAGGCTGTTTGTGAAGTGATCCAAATCATTTTCGTGCACGCTTCGGTAATTCCTTCTACGTGTAGCACACCTTCCTTTGTAAATGTTCGAACTAGGAAGTGAACAAGTTGCTCTCTTCAACACTTCTATCCAATTAACGGATTTTCGATTCTCCATTTCACGGTTGGGATTCTAAAGATGTTTTTGAGGACACCTACCGGGCACGTTTATTTATTCACACGTATTTTGTAGCAACCTCGTGCATTGTCGCGGTAAATGCGGTCTTGTTATTTTTAAAAGATGACCGACGCAGAAACTAGTTAATGTTAGAGCTTGCTTGTTCTGGTGAAACTTTTTTAAAAAGATATCCTAATTATGTCGATGAGGGGAGATTTCGAGTTTTTGAACATTTTTGCTTGAGCAGAATCTATGAAACATCGAAGTAAAGTGCTATAGTGTGAAATTTTTTGCGTTTCGAAATTTCGATTTTATGCATTTATGACAAAACTGAATGAGTAAAATAGGAAACTGTGGAGTCATTAGATGAATTTAAACGTGTATTTATATTATTTTGTAGAGATATTGACAATATTAAAAGAGAAAATTAATTCTTATGCCATTTTTATTTTGTAGAATTGGCTTAGACAATATCCATCTTCGTAGGTGTTCCAATATTTATGAACGTGGGTGTGTACACGTGTGTAGCAGAGCCTTCGAGTACTCTAATAAATGGACGTTTTACTACCTGGTCGTTTGTTTGCCGAGTATAGTGTATTCTAACGTGTTCTTCTCTTGAAAATACGGAGTGTATGCTATAACTAACTGCGGATGTTTCTGCAATATCCAGTTTTAATAGACAAATTTTAAGAAAGTGGAATGAAATAAAATCCTTTTTTTCATGGGAACAACCTTTGTACATCCGGGAGAAATAAAAATCGTACTAAATTCTATCGAATTTCATATTATAGTGTTTTGTGAAAATTCTTTAACGAGTAACGCGGTGAACTACTCCTGGCAAAACAGTGTTTCATCAAAAAATGGTCAGTGTGTAAAATTTTGAGAGAATGAAAAAATATTCAAAGCAGCATTTCATATACTTTCAGTTTGTTTAGAAATTATTGAAAGAGTCTATGAAATCTTTCGCATTTCAGTTTCTTTAAATCTATTAAAACGTGAATTCGTGAGAATTCCCGGAATCTAGTGTTAAATTAAATAAAAATGGCATTGCTATTGTTAATATATTTGATAAAAACATTAGATTTATTCAACTGACTTTAGCATCCAAATGTTATTTTTGTAAAGATCAGTTATTTACTTATTTTCCGTTAATTTTACTTTCATTGTGTGAATAATTGTTATAGCAAGTTCATTCATTTTATACCATAGTAGATTCGCAATTTCCTAAATTTAATGATTAAAGTGATTAGAGATTGAGTTTCTCCTTGAAAAATTCTGAGGCTCTGCTATATTTAAGAATTTCGATAATCCTCTAGTTACCGTGGTTGGTTTAAAAGGAATATCAAGGGTCGATTTTACTATGAAAATTGTGAAACGCAAAAGGAACTCGCGACAAATTGGTCATGTTTCGAAACTGTCGAATTATATAAAGTCTGAACGGTGAAACGACCTCGATTGTGTCTAAATCCTGAAGTTAGCTTGAGCTGCGAGACGTATTCCCTTGCTAGGGCATTCTAAAAACCTTGACGGAAGCGAGTTTCAAGGCCAAGAAGAATCATGGTGACACGTTCTTCGGTGCATGTGACGATCTTTTTTGTCTTGTCAGTGATTTTGTGGATGCTGGAAAACCTTCGAAAGAGGAACATAGCTTTCACTGGCATCGCCAGAGCTACGAGGTACAGTACTACATATAATCATGGAACATTTTTCTTCTAACCCTGAGTTGATATCGTTGAGTTTCTGACAACCCAAGATTGTTGATTTTGTGATTGCTGGACAATTAGAAAATTTGCTATGGACGAATTCTAATGTAATATGTAAGAAAATTAGTTTGTATTTTTTTGCTTGAAACCTCAGGCTAATCGCCCTCGTTTTTTAAATTGTTTGTCAAAATTAATATTTTTATGAGAATATAAATTATTTTGGGTGTAGACAAAAATTTTATTTGATAAAACATAATTCTACTTAAACAGTTTACGATGATCTAAGTATTTTGTACGTTTCCTTAGCAATTATGGATTATATAATTACAACTACGATCAGGAAAGAAGAGAAAGTTTATAATAAAGGTTGTTTCTTTCATAGAAGTATGCATAGTGGAGAAATTCACTTGATCGTACTCACGTAGCACATAACAGTTGATAATATTATGTAACTATGCACATACATATAATTTATCGTTATGAATCAGTCATAATAAAGCTTTTCTGTTATGGAATCTATCTTAATAAACAGTCTAAAATAACTTGTTTCAAACATATTAAAACTATATATTTTATAATATTAACTTTTTCTTTTCCATAAATAAGCAACACGATTAATTAATAAGAAAAGTTGTTTAAAATTAGTAAAAAGCTGTCTTTTGAAGTACGTTTTGTATAAAACGTGGTTTAAATAAAGTGATAAAAGTTAAATGACTTAAGTTGTTATAAAATAGCTAGAATTCATTAAAAAATGTTCGTGAAATGAAATAGATCTTTTCGTAAGCTAATACTTGATTGGGATAGACCGAAAAAGATACAAACATATTTTCCGTCTGATTTCTGAAATAAATAATTATCAAGTTCAAGTCTCTTGATATTTTCTTGCTAGTGAAGAATGAGAAAACCTCTGAAACCATTTTGTTCGTAATAACTAGACAGCGGATATTAATGCAAATTAAAAATTGTCTACCTCGTTTGCAACAAACTACAGTGACATAGAAATTGATTTTCTTTCCTAATACTTACTCCTAATTTTCGAATATTTTCACTGTGTCGAATTGTTTTTACTCATTTTTGTCATAAATGCATAAAATCTAAAATGCTCTACTAAAGATATCTATATATCATTTCTTATGAAATCATCTTTATTATGTCAATAATTGTAAATTAAAAAATCTAGAACCAGTCATTTTGACCGGTGGCGGTTGGTTTAGTGTTAGTAACGTATAATACCCAGCGTTTTGCAATTCTGATCGGCATGAACGGTAATATACGTGAAAGTTTTTAAATTGTAATGACCACACGGAATTAATGAAAGGTTAAGGTGTTAAGTAGACGCCTGAAGGATTTGGCAGCGGCGAGTGTTCGGCAAGGGTATCGATAGTATCGGTATTGGTCGAGTGTGTACGCGTTACGTAAATGTTTAATTATAAATACGCGTCTGTCTACAACAGCGACGATCGTGGCACGTTAGGCAAAACTCGCCGAGAACTCGTCGATTGACAAAGAAAAGAAGGAATACATCGGCGTATTCCGTCAACAAGCTTCTCCCCTCGCCGCACCGGTTGAAAATCGAGAAATACCGGTGCCGGTTTAATCTAATCGCATCGCAAAAGTGGATGAAAATGATCTATCCACGATCTAAGAGCATCGGTTAGTGTCTGAAGATAGCGATAAAAATAAACTTGCTCTTAAGCGTACCTGATGGAGGCTAAATATAATTTTACGTTCGACGGATTCAGAGCCGCACTTTTTTTCTCGTCTCCTACACGATACGCGTAGGCTTATTAGGAGTTACCATCGCACGTGACAGAATCAATGAAAAACAAGTTGCTAATTGAAAGGATGCCGGTACTTTATTTAAACACGACTTATGAATTCTTTCGTAATCTTCTGCATACGGGAGACACCGGGGCTATAACTTCCAATTTTGAAGAAACATATAGAATCACGTAGAAGTAGTATATAATCTATTGCTTTTATTATATTTAAAAATTTTCTAATATGTCTGTAATAAAAATCGTTGAAATTCTCCATAAATGTTGAATTAAAATATGAATTCGTTCGGTTTCAAATATCTTATAATTTCGACAACTTAGTTGTGATTAATTGCGAATATAGATAATTCTGATTAAATAAAACTACTTAACAATTGCTTGATTATAATTGTCGATTTTGTTGGCTAATGAGAAGAAGACATTGAAGATCGAGTTTATGTTACAATTCATTCTTCTTGTTTTTATAATGTGATGTGTAATAGTCACCGTTGAAATTGAAATCTAGAGTTGAAGTCCGCAAATGTCAGAGTGACTACTCTTTCGGTAAATTTGCAGCCGGCAAAAGTAGTGAAAAATTGGATGAGTAATGGTGACTTCGAAGCAGCTCGAACTGCTCCGTCCTTGACGAAACATTTTCGCACACCTGCGATGAAAGTTCATCTTTACATTCATTTACTAGGTAGATCCTCCTGCAGTCCTGTTTCGTAGGCAGTGTCGCAACGTTTGCGAAACACTCGAGCGTTTGATTTAGGGCTGTACGATCCTAGAGGTGCTACAGCACGAATGGTATTCAGGCTTCGTTCGAAAACCGACTTAATTGTTTTACCCCACTAGCCCGAGAACACTTCTAGCTGTTCCTGTGAAAGCATTACCGTGGATCCAAAAAGCATTCGAAAACTCCGATTCGCGAGAACGCCGAAAAGCTTCGGCCGTGAAAGAATTTCGTTTTTCTGATTAAAATGAGAGGATTGGATTAGTACAAATTAAAAAAAGGAATCAATACAATAGAATTTGCTTTATTTCAGCCTTACAGCGAAAGAAATGTAATTTGGTTCACATTAAAGAGGAATCTATAGAATCATTAGAAAGAAACTACTAGAAAGTTTAGCAAGCCATAACAATTAAATTAAATAAATTATAATTAAATCATAATTAATTACATCCTGATTAAAATGAGAGAGATTGTATTAGTACAAATTAAAAAGAGGAAGATCTATAGAATTACTAGAAAGGGATTAAAAAGCTTGGCGACCTAAAACAATTACATTAAAAAAAATTAAAAATTCTGCTCTGGAATTAAAATATTCATTGAGTATGCGATACTATCTTAAACTTTATGTATTCGTCTCGTTTTTCTAATTAAAACGATACCAAACACGATATAATTACGATCATAATTACGTATGTAACAAGCGATTAAAGTATGGCACTTAACATTTACGGTAAAGGTGCACGAATTAGGCAAATGTCAAATCCGAAACTTTAATCGCTTATTACAAAAGTAATTCTGACTGTAATTAGATCGTGCTTCATGTCATATTAATCGGAAAAACGAGGAAAACACGATGGTAAAAGTTTCATTGACGAAAAACTACATGAAAGAATTTTGATTTCTGAATTTGAAAGGTTGAGCTGGCACCGAGTCCTTTGATCCGAATCGCAGGCCCTCTTTCTTTTTCCTTCTCTACGTTCGGCACAACGAATGTAGCAACCTCTTCCGGAACTGTCGCTCCGCACACCCGACGATGCGACAGTTACGGAAATATAACTGTATCTTGGAAGCTAAGCGAAACCGCCACTGACGTGCAAGGGCAGAAGTTGTTGAACACGTTGATATTTATAACATGTCCGAAAATCATCGAGATCGGAGGGCAGGTAGCTGCTCTGCAATTTCACCGTCGAAGGTGAAGTGAAGTTTGCCATACAAGAAACCTGGCGCTCGCTTTCTGTGTATTCGTTCGTTCACGGTTAACAGTCGGCGTGCCGAATTTTGTTTCAGGTCGGCCTTGCAGACGTTGCACAAGGTTTCGAGTAAGGCGCGCGAACAGAACTACTTCCTGGGTGGCCTGTCACACGACTGGGTCAGTTACTATGAAGAACGAATCGAGAGCGATCGCTCATGTCTCAACGAGTGGCATGCTATGGACAATCTGGAATCCCGAAGACCACCGTCACCGGACAGCGTACGCACCAAGTGAGTTCTGACTGACGTTTCGCAAATTTTTATTCTCGTTCTGCAAATGACAGCCTTGCTCCGACACGTTTCCCACTGGCAAACACGTGTGCCTGGCGATCGCGAATTCATGTTTTGCACCACACGATGTTCAGGAAATTTACAACCTTCTGCTAGACTGCGGATTTCTTATATCTATTTATAACAAACATTAGTAGATTCAATGCGAAACAATATTTGAATAATTCCGAAATGCTGATGAACTATTTCCAACTCCAATTATTAGATGAGAAAAGATTGTTAATGTCTATGTGGTTCGTGTATCTTGAAATTAATGCATGACAACCTAATATTAACCCTTACCACTCCATTGTCGAGTGTGAAACGCGTTTTTATATGTACTTGGCTTTATTCGTTTAAGTAGTATTTTTTTAGTTAAACATATACACAAGTTCCACAAATATAAATTACAACAAAGTTTGAGAGCTATGTTTAATGTTAAACATAATTGTTTAATAGTAAACAAAATTGTTTAAAATAAGAGGTGTCAAGAAACTGTCCATTGAAGTAAATTTCAAATGAAAACTTAACAGCAGCGACTTGTTGGCAAGACAATTGAAAAATAATTCGAAGTGCAAAAAGTTTACGGTGAAGTCTGAAACTAATGACAGTAGCAATGTAAAATTAACATCATTTTAAAAGAGCATCTCTATACGGGCTATAGAAATATTAATAATTAAAAAACATTGAAACTTAGAAGATTTGACGGAAAGAAATTGGGTCATCCTGTATATACAACTGACGTGGCAATTAAAACGTGTCCATACCAGAGTCCCCACTCTAGCTTCCCCTTCTACGATGGCACTCCTCACCCTTGTGCCGCGGTCCGATCACGTTACTAATCCGCTACTGATAGAGAGGTCACTTGTTGCCCTTATCTAGCGATTCTGGTTCAAAAACATTGTTCTATTATATTTTTTTTTAACGAAATTATCACATCCCAAATATCAACAATTTCTCGATACTTTAGTGTTGAAATACTTTTTGGATTCTATAATGATTTCTCACAAAAAAATGTTACATGCAGTAGGACCTCGATTAACCGGCTTGATCCGGAGGCAAACAGTCCGGATAAATTAAGGCCCGATGGATAATCAAGATCCGAGGGACATAATTAAATTATATTTCAAAATAAATTTATTTCTGAAAATTTATTTCCCTTCATAATATTTATCGCGTATTCATAAACACATATTTAAACGCATATTTGTTTTTAATAGGGATCCGGTTAATCGAGGTCCTACTGTAATGGATAAATATGTTAATCTTCCAAATTGCGGAAGTTTGCGCAAATGTAGATATTTATGGACTAATCTGCAGAAATAGAAGCCAAAGAAAACGAGAACGTTGTTGAATTTTATGAAACATTTCAGTATGCCGAGCTTTGGACTCGCGATCACGTGATCGCAGCAAATCCGCGATCTAGTTATTACGATAATTTATTTTTTCAATCGATCGCTTGTCTGTCCACGTGAAGACCGCAGTTACACAGGTTTACAGAGAGAAACTGGTTCTACTAATTACGAAGTTTCCTCTTCTTAATAAGATTTGATTACCTCGTTATCGATAGAACGAGATTGCGGAAGTTTATGTAAATGCGCGTTTTTGAAAGCATATCCACATGTGATGAAATGGAATCGAATATAAGCATGAATATAATTTAAAGAAAAACATATCCAAAAATATTATAAATTATATTTTACACAGAATTACGTTACAATTTACACACAGTAAATTATTCTATAAATATTACTAAAGAATTATAGAAGAAATATAGCTTAGTCTATGTTTTTGTAAGTAACTATCGAAAACTGTGTGTAGGATCGATCAGCATGATTCGCCAGTTCCGCATAAACAACAAAAAGCAATCGACAACCGTCGTTGACGCAAATTCAGCTTGACGTTTTGCCAAAAGTTGACGTTCGATGACATAGTTTTAGAGATTTCGATTGTAGCGTGGTGATCACGTTGGTAGCGACTAAAACACACGTTTATTACTCTCCTTCGATTATTTCGAGTTTCTGCGACTGTTCGCCGTGCGTACAGTAATTCTGTATCCACATGTTGGGTCTGCATACTTCAGCCGGGCTCTAGAACTGGTTACGAATAGTTGAGATTGCAGAATACTTTTTATAGTGAAATTCGATACGAGCGAACGGAAGCCGTTTCCTCGTGGAAGTGGTTTGCTTTCGACAAGATTACACATATAGCAATGTTTTTTCCTCGGAAATGTCAAGGACGTGTAATGTCAACCGCTTTATGCTCCCATAAATTATTTTTTCCCGTAACTTGTTTTTCTACGCATGTTTTCAGTAATATATAAATTTACAAAATAATATAAACAGCTGCACCTTCCAGCCGAATTCTTCATATAATTTTTCAAAAATGTAAAAGTTCAAGTAATTACAATTTTTGCCAAGGATCGAAAGAATTATAGAATTTTCTAAAAGGTGGACTATTGCACTGGATACATAAAAACTCGTGAAAATAAAAATTTTAGTTTGGATCGAGCATCCTTGTGAGTTATAAATGTTTTCATATGTTTTAGTAACTCTTTGAATCCAAATTTCACGGTGAATCGGTAATGTTTATTCAATGAGAATGACTATTTCCACTTATGTCCAGCTATTTCCATTTAGTTTCCATTTATATGTTATTGTGAAATTGACGGATAAAATAGTCGATTTTATTATCGTTAGGGAAATTTACGTTTTTATCGGTGAATAGTAGCCTGTTCGTCGTCGATTGCCGACCAGTAGTTGATGTCTGTTTCGGTCTACATAACTCTTGGAGATACTGCAAATATCGATTTATACAGGGTGTACCACGAGAATTAAATTAAATAATCGTGTTTCCTCCATACAACATTGGGGACCTTACACCTTCTCAGTAAAAATTTTTAATACTTTTTATGGGACTGATAAAGTAATGAAAAACCATTTCCTGAGTCTGTAATTTTTTTTACATATATCTGAAGTCTTCAAATGCAAGAACATTTTTTTATATAATTTTGTAAATGATTTTTTGAGACAATTTTGCAATCTTATACATATGATACACCCTATACATACATACATGTCGATAAGAAAATTGACATTGTGGGTTAAAATCATTATAACAATCTCATAATTTTTTTTTAAATAAAGAGAAAACTAAAAGATATAGCATTTGATCCCATAAAATGTATTATGATATCGAGAGGAAGTAAGTAATGCAGAACCATAGCTCTTATTAAACTGCGGAAGTTTATGCAATTTTTGCAGTTTTTCCGAGACGATTCTTAAGAAGGGGGAACCAAATAAAATATTGTATTCAGTGGTAGTAGCCTCAGTGGATGCAATAATTAGGTTAGTAATAATTAGTGTTATTGTGTAAACACTCATAAATAGAGGGGAAGTGATGTATCTATTCCAAAGTTGAGTAGATTTAATTTGGACCAGTACAAAGATTAGTCTCCCAACCTAATAAATCTATCGAAAAGAATAAAAAATTGCACTGCTGCTAAAGTTTACGTCAGATGCAGAAAATTTAACCAAAATGAAGGTGTAAGTGAAAAAATATTGTGTCATCTTATGCTGTAAGAATGATCATTTATTCACTATCAATTCAAGGACCAATTACATGATTTCTGTTCTGTTTGTGACAGGCCCAGAGAAAGGGACGAGACTGAACGCGTGATCCGGTCGACGTTGAAGGAGATCATGATGTCCGTAGACCTCGACGAGGTGACCTCGAAGTATATTCGAGGTCGTCTCGAGGAAGATCTCGATATGGATCTCGGGGAGTTTAAGCCATTCATCGATCAGGAAATGCTGACCATTCTGGGTCAAATGGATGCGCCGACTGAAATATTCGACCATGTTTATCTAGGAAGCGAGTGGAATGCGAGCAACTTGGAGGAGCTCCAAAAGAATGGGTACGTTCGTCTTATCGTCCTCGGATCTATTACATAAAAATCTATAATTATTGGCTCGTTACGTATGAAATGTCCAAATTTACAATGCCAATTTCACAAACCATTTATGTCGAGAAATACGCTTATGTGTCTGCACAAGTTGCTTATTTCCCGAATCGAGTAACTCCACAAAATAGAAAACAGATAAAAATTAACGAAATATTTTCTTCGGTTTTTGTAATTTCATGGTAGTAAGCCTAATTATTGATGGGATTTATTTTAATTGCTGTGTGGAAAGTTTCAAGTCAATACCCCTACCACAAGGGTAGTTACAGGCACATTATCTAATAGCACACACAATTATGAATTTTTTCGAAATTTTTTACTGCAAAATTGATTTGTAAAAAATTCTAGAAACTTAAAATTTCTGATTTCTTTGAGGGCCCCATGGTGACCCTAAATCAATTTGGTCTGGGGGCATTGTCGACCATCTTCCCATTCTGAAATTCACTTGAAGTAATTCTATGTTTTGCATCTTCAGCGTTAGGCACATCCTGAACGTAACTCGGGAGATCGACAACTTTTTTCCGGGAATGTTCACGTATCTGAACGTGCGAGTCTACGACGACGAGAAAACGGACCTGTTGAAGCATTGGGACGACACGTTCAAGTACATCACCAAGGCGAAGAAAGAGGGTTCCAAGGTGCTGGTGCACTGCAAGATGGGAGTGTCCAGGTCCGCCTCGGTGGTGATCGCGTACGCGATGAAAGCGTACAACTGGGACTTCTCTCAAGCCTGGAAACACGTCAAGGAGAAACGGAACTGCATCAAGCCTAACAACAGCTTCCTGCTGCAGCTGGAGACCTACCAGGGCATCCTGGACGCCATGAAGAACAAGGAGAAACTTCAGAGATCGAAGTCGGACACGAACCTAAAGTCTCCCACGTCGACGAAGGACCAGTTAAAAAAGGAGGAGAAGTCGGGCAACGCAGGGAGTGGGTTGCAAACTGTTTCGGGCCTCGAGCTGAAAAAAACGAGTCAGAGACCGAAGAGTTGGTCGCCGAATCTGACCACCACGGAAAATATGTTGCCTTCTGGTATGCAATTGTTAACAATCCTTTGTTTTTACGTTTAGATGTCTTTGTCTTTTATATTTTTACTAACACGTTGGTTGACTATAAAGCAGCAAGCACCCTGAAAGGTCTTATACTATTAAGCAAAGTTATTTAATAATATTGATCACTCCTTTAACCACAACATTAGCCCGACATTCAACGTGGTACACTACAATGAGTTAAGGGGGTAGACTCATTTCCAGAATTACAAGGGTGCGGCTTGCGCTTAGTCATTTCTCAATAATGTAAAGATGAGGTATTTCAATTATCAAATCGCTAGATAAAAGATCAATGTAGTTACGAAGCGTAATTTGCATTACTCGTCAGCGTGTAGCTGTCACAGCTTTATGAAATGTATTGCGATGAGATGACAAGAAGGTCCCTGGTATCGCTATCCCCCGATGAGGGAAGGGAGCACAAATTGAGGGGAAAAGTTACTCTCTCTCTGCCAGTACCGGACACATGCATGACAGTGACGAAACAAGTCGTAATAGGGGAAACTAGAGTAGGGGCACAAGTTTTGTCCCGGGGACTTTCTTGACATCTCGCCACAGTACATGCGCAGCTGTATGCTTCCAAATAATGCAAATTACGCCTCGTAAACGTAAAAATAGGACTTTTGAGAGCGATCACGTCCTAGATTGATCTTTTATCTACCACTTTTGACTACTAATGAACCCCATTTTTACATCCAAATCCTGGAAAAACGAGTCTACTTAAGGAAGCACACCATAACTGATTGTTAACTGCTTCGTTGGCACAAACGAAATAGCTCGTCATGCAACGTAGTCCATGCCACCTCATGAACATACATTGTACGACGAGAAATCTCGTCGGTGTCAACGAAAAGGTTCACTTTCGACTAGAATCAGACTAGACTATTAAGATTATCCACAGTATGCTTTCCAAACCTTAACACAATGACTTTGGTTGCAGTTCCGCTCTCGCAGTCGCTCGAAAGCATAGACAAGACAGGAAGTACGGAAGTGACTCGCGAAGATCTGCTGCGCTCGACGAACCAGAAGTCGGACATACCTCAGGAGGCTCGTAACGTTTTGATGCCTTGCGGGAACGGTCAATCGTACAGCGTTTCCCAGAACAAGATTGTCCACTTACCGAGTCCGTCGCCCGACATACCCAGTGTGAAGAATCGAATAATCAAGCTGGAGACGCAAGGACAGAAAAGGAGAGGTCTGGTGCTGAACCTGACGAGCCAGTTCGAGGGTGTGGGTAGCAAACCGTCTTCCCCGACTTCGGACAGCGACAATAAACCTCGCGCGCAGAGTCCGATCATGCAGGGTGTACAGGAGAACGGTCTCCTGGCGCAGCAAACATCGGAGACTAAGCAGGACGTGTGGGACCCTGGCGAGAAGGAGACGAAGAAAACGGAGAGTGGTAACAATAGTGAATGTCTAGTCTGGACTGCATCGTCCGATGCAACGTGTACCAATTCGTGTAGTAACGATAGTAAGACTAACGACGAAGTGAGTGCGGAAAGTGACTGTGTCGCGATAATGACAATGTGTCCGACGGTGGCTGGTCGGAAAGCGAGGAAAGACGGTGACCCGTTCAGCACGCAGGTAGACAGAGTGTTCGACCGTGAAGAGAGGCACGGTGAACCGGTGACGAGGGACTCGCCGAGCCGGCAAAGTTCATGGAACAGTTACGACAGTGCTGTGGTCCTGGACAACAATTCGGTACACAGTTCGTGGGCGACGCTGCCGTCGAGGAACAGTTCCTGGGGCTCGTATGACTTGCGATCATCGGACCCCCTTGGCTCTAGCGGTTTGTTTCCTTACGACAAGGAGGAGATACCTTGGCACCCGGGCACGGTGAAGCGCACGAAGCAGAAATTGGAGGAGAACACGTCCTCCGGAACGGTGAAGCGCGTGTGTACCCAGACCTCTGATCCCGAGACTAAGGACCGACTGCCTGTCGAGGACGAGACGTATAATCCTGTGCTGTTGCACCGGGCAGGGTCCCCAACCTCGCGGAGCAGGGACTCCTCGCCTAGCCAAGAGACTAATTTTAAGGTCGATGTAAAAGTAACTGTTAGAAACTCGCCGAGTCCCATTAGGGGAATCGATATCTCGTCGCCGTCGATCCGTCAGGTCGGGAGGCTGTCGACGAGCGCGCCGGAGCCGTCCTCGCTCTCCTCGGAGTCGGACCTACCGGCGGCGTTGAGGTCCTGTAGATCGGAGAGCGAGACCTCCAGCCCCTGCGTCGTCAACACCACTCAGTGTCCTTCCGTGAAGCACCACAAGATGGTCCTCGAGAACCTTAGTAACAAGTCGATATACAATAAGCGCTGTCTGCCCGTGGACGACTCGCCGGAGGCCGAGTGCCCACGAAGCACCTCCGGCATCGTGAAGAATCTCAAGAAGGAGTTCGAGGCGAAATCCTCCACCAAGTCGGATGTGAAGATCCGAAGTCTGCCCTCGTCGCCGGTGATCCCGCACAATGAATCCAAGATTCAGGCCCCGTCCGAAACCAAAGAAGAAGAGAAGCAGGCCGCGTCCTCGCAGGAAAGCAAGGAGGATCGGTCGGTTCGCGTCCTGGTGGGCAAGTACGAGGTGAAACCAGACTCCAGGAAGTCGAAAGCCACCGTCGAATACAGCAGAAGGTCCGCGCCGATCAATCTGTCGTCCTCATTGTTCACCGAACCATCGGAAGCTCCTGGCAGGCCGCCGGTGCCCTCGGCAAACGTTGTTGCGGTCACCAAGAAACAGCAACAGCACGGCAGGACGCATCCTCTTGCCAGGCTGCAGGTCAGGCCTAGGCATAATAGTCCGGTTTACAACACCATGTAATACGGGAGAGATATGTTGACGGTCTTCTCCCACCGCTGTCGAGAATCTGAGCGCGCGTACCTGAATGCATAGGTATGTTGACGTGGCCACGATGAAACTGTGTGATCTCTACTGATGCCAACGAGTCGGGGATATGGTCCTCTTCGAACTCGACGACTAATCGACCGGGATTTGCGTCCGCTTCCCACTATTGTCGAGCGTGTGTGAAGCAACGAACCTTCTCGCCACAGGTCGGCTGACAAAACTCTCCGTGCACCGTTTAAAACGCGGTAACTTTCTTCAAAGTGAACCGAGCTACTCTAGTTGCTTCTAGAACTTGAAAGAATCTTTTCTCAAACTATTTTTTTTCATTTATTCTGATCTACTCTTCAAGGATATTCTAGTAGGATCGTTTAATCTCTAGAGATTTGTGTCTGAAAGCATTCAATATCTTGACTTCCAGACACACGTATCTCGAGATTAAATAATCAAAACAATATGACTTTTTATACTGTACAAGAATATTTCCATATCCTTAAAAAAGCACTATAAAATTTCTGTACACATCAACTAGCAAACTGATTCTTTCAACGTCTGAAAAAGACTCAAGTATTTCGCGCCTATTTTGAAAAAGTTATTCTGTTCTAAAAGTTGCGTGGAGATGTTTCTGGGCGACTGTAATTGTAAATTGCAAACTGCAACTCGTTTTTAGCGCTTAAAACTTGAATCCATCGCGAACAGATGGAGATTACTTCGCTTGAAATCATCGACAAAGACTCTACTCAAGTGTCGAGGAACCTTCAGCGTCCATTATGAGCTTCGAGCTTGTCTTTGACGTGTTTGTATTTCTTTTCTTTTTGACTGGCGAACCGGTAGTGAGAAGATTCGTTGCTACTCGTGAGAGTCTTTGTACTACACTCCGCGATAATTAGATAAAGACAGGTCACCTATTTTTTCGATACTTCTTTAAACAAATGCAATTTGCAAACTTGTCGTACTGCTCTCTGTAAGATCATTACTCATGGTAATTTTTTGAATAATAGCGACACGAAAGACTGCTGATAATAGTTTTTAGTAAGGCAAACAATAGCTTTTACTCGACGATCGGTTGTGAACAGTGAAACATCGAGTGCTGAGAAGCATCTTAAAAATTTGTGCAATTTTGTAAACACATTGTTTCGAAGGGATCGTTTTTCGATATTTATTCTTGGAAACGAAATTCGTTGCTATTGTTGTTATTTGAAACGAACGATGTTCTGTTTTTAATAAGCTTTTGTTCCTCATTTCTCGTTTGAATCATGTGTCTACGCTGTGGATCGATGTCTGTAACTAAAGCAATTAGCAAATTCGCGAATATTCGGCGTCTCTTATCGCACGCGCGTGTCCTTCTAGCCGGCAATCGTTGATCTCTTAGTACCTGCAAAATTCTGCTTTCCCGTTATTTTTGCACGTGCTTCTGTTGAACGAATCATAGAAAACGATAATATTTTCATAGGAAACATTATTATCATCAGTCTTTTGTTCCACCTAGCGCTAGTTAATGGTAATTGAACGCGTGCAAACGGGGCGAAAACTTTGTAACAAAAGAAAGAAAGAAAGAGAGAGAGAAATGAAACGAAAGAAGAGAATGATACAGAAAGTTTCTATATTGCATCAGTTTTGTGAGACAGTGAAAAAATAGATAGATAAATAGAATATTTATTGCACCATCCATGCATTTTACATGCTTTTGGATATTTACATAGAAATACTGTACATTCAGTTTCGCTAACCTAAGGTTGTACAATATATTCATTCAAGACACGGAAACTGTTATTCCTACGACATGTCGTCAGAGACCTAAATGGGCTTGGAATCAAACGTGATGGTTCACGAAGGACGTCATGTAAACAAATTAAAAGAAAGAAAAAGAGCGGAGAAAAAAAGCGTAAAATAAAAAGGCGGAGCCAGTCTTGAAGACGTTCGAAGGCGAGAGAGGAGCGTCGGCTCGGTCAGGCTGTGAACGAAAGGTCCGAGGTCACGCCCAAGCTGGCTCCTCCTTTTGTCTCGTTGTGATTGCCGAGGGCGCCGAGCGAATGATGTTGTATACAAAGAAAAGAAACCGAAACGGGATGAAAAGATAGACCTCGGAGCGACCGTAACGTTTAAGCTATAACTATTAGTGATTTAGTGCAAATGATGTGATTAGGATGGTGCACGAGATGTATGCGAGATGAGAGAGAAAAGGTAGCGAAACCGCCCTCCACTTCGCTGGAGGGCTCTAACCCCTGTTCGACCAATCGAATTATCATCAAAAAGAAACCGTAACACACTTTTGCACCCCCACACACCAACCAACCACCCACCCACCCACGATCGCGGCATCGTCGTGCGACCCGATTGATTTTCCATTCGGTTGACAGTACTGCTTTTTTACCAACCAGTGACGACTATTCTCCGGCGAAGATTCGAGCATTGTGACACCACCGAGCAAGCACAATGAGCCACAAAACGCTGCTGGGAACGCTGCGTCGTGCGTTCCCACAAAACAATAAAACGAGAAAATTAAACAAAAAAAAATATATGTGTCTAGGTCGTCGTCTACAGACATATCATCGGACCGCTCGTTCTGTTTGCGTTCGGAAAGCCATGTTGACCAATTTTATACTCCTCCTAGCCCCCTCATACCCCTCACTCCATCCCCCCGAATCACCGACAGCCCCCACCCCCCGGATGATGATGAATGCGAGGCTCGTTTTGATATGATGCACCGCGATGACTGTGTGTGTAGAAATATATTTTATTACCGAGATAATTTTGCAAATAATTTTCTCATACGTTCATTCTAACTGCTGTTGTCTCTCAGACGAGGTATTTGAGAAACGAGAACAATCCCTGAGAGCGAATGCTATTAAACTGTAACACATTATATTAGAATAAAAAAAATGTTACTTCGCCAATGTTGTGATTTGCGCTTGAAAACTCTGTGGATCACAAGGGATTATTTATTTATCTGTTTCTTATTATTTATACGGGACGCGGTCAACTAAATATCTTCATAGTTTGAAGTGTGGCATTGTCGACGAAATCATCTTCGCCGCAGAAAGATAATAAAACGATCCGAATGATTCGTCTTCTGGGACGGTTCTTCTTATTTTACACTCCCAGCCAAGAAGATAGTGCTTATATGTACTAAGAAGAACGTATGTTCGTGAAGAATAAATACGCAGAGCATGTAAAATTCAAATCACACTTTTAGGATCTCCTAATGACATAACAACTTTCTGTATAGCATGCGAATTTTTATAGACTATTTTGTTTTTCATAAGGTGTATACAATTAGAAGGATCTTCATGCAAATTGAAACTTTTCTATATCGATTGCAAGAAGCAGAAGTTAAGAAAATGTGTTTCTTCCTTTAATGATCTTAATCAATTGAACAGAGTGTATGTAACATTATACTTAAATTCTACTATCTTTACAATTTGGTATTTCACAAATGCATAAAATCCACAATAACAATTCTTTTTGTGCATATAGTTTTTGGATTTTTTCTTCATTCAAATTGTTCCATTCTAATGTTATAACATTCTACAATTTCAACATAATCATCAACACATTTGCTTGTTCAATTAACTCTTCAATAGTACCTCGATTATCCGAACCGATGGTACCTGAATATTCCATTATTCGAATGTATATTGTTGAATCTAAAGTGTTTCTTTTTTTTTTAAATTAATCTAAAGTGTTCCATATACAATTTACTAAATCAGTAAAGCTTTAATCTAACATTGTAGCTCGGTAATTATTCTATTATCTGAACACTGCTCTCGCACTGATTAGTACGGATAATAGAGGATCCACTGCATCGTGAATTAAACGAGTAAATATAATCCGAATTGTGTCATGTGTGGAGTCATGTTAACTCAAAAAAAATGCCACGAATGTGTTGGTAATAGCCTCACAACAAACAAAAAATAACACTCCGTCGACAATATGGTTTTCCATTAACTTCTATTCCTAGGCCTGGTTTCTTGTTGTTCTAGGCTTCAGAAAAATCCGAAAAAATTCCGTGTTGCTCATTACAGTCTCTAAATTGTGAAGAAATGGGTATTCATCTGGCACTCGGCGAGCCATATTGCCGACGGAGGGTTGAAACTAAAAAATTGTCGTCACCGGAAATTGAAGACAACGCATATATGCCATCTTTTTGACTGGGAGTGTTTTTCAATCAGCTACAGGACGGGCATTTACGGTAACACATTCTCAGCAGACGTTGAAACGTTTAATTTTCACAGGCAACATGTAAATAGACACGATATTTCGAATACGTTCAACCAGGTTGAGCATCTATCTCGAAGATGCGTCTGCCAGCACAGAACGCGATTTGCGGCACTACGGCAGCCGTTTTCGTTTTCTTCGCATGCTTCGGGTTCACCGGGCCTATGTCCATGCTGTACGTGCCTCCGTTTAAATTCCTGATCATCGCCAGAGTCTATCGAAGAGAAAATAACGTATTCGTTGACAATCATCCAGTCAGCCAGGCTTGCCTCGAGCTGATATCTGATAAGCAGTATTGCTTATTCGGCAGCTGAACGAGATCGAAAATCAACGTGGATACTTACAGCGTGAGATCTCAAGTCAATCACCCTGAAGAGATTGAGATCGGTGCCACCGCATGCGAGGAACATGTTCGTCACGTATTTCCCGCAATAGAGCAAAGAATGGTAGCTGTCAGGTTCCAGAGAGACCAGCAGCTTCCCGCTGCCATAGTCCCACAACTGAATAGGGTTCCGCCTTTGCCAAGCACAGGACAAGATCTGTTCATAGGATATACGGGGTGTTTCAAAATTATATATCGCGACCACAATAGCGTGTTTCTGCACCTCTAGATAGGTGGAGATTTGTTATAAAAATGAACCGCAAAATTAACTTTAACATTGAATTCCAATATCAAAATTGTTTTATATTGTATTCTACAGTACTTATCGCGATGAACAAAAGTCTCGAAGGAACTATAGGTCTCAATTCAGATGTTCTCTTAAAAAATGACTTTAAAGATTCGCCAACTATTTTATTCCATATCTGTGTGTATACATATGATCTTTGGTCCCCTTAGGGTTTCAAATCCATTTACCAATTTCCCCTTCTTTCCACTCTCCCTATCGCCTAATTTCAGCCTAATTTTCAGCGGGACCTACTGTTTATTACGGTGGGTTCCGAACCACCTGTATTAACTTCCCGATTCATAGGGAAGTTATTGTAATTTTATTCCATATGTCTACAGGGTATCTTAAATTGGTGTAAACGTGGAGGGGATGATTCTACACGGAAAAATAAGTCGATAATGTACAAAGAATTTTTTCGTTTGGTTCAGTGTTAGGCTCGGTATTTGGTGGCAGGTTTTGATCTGCAGATTCGGAGCTAATAATATTGGCACCAAAATGGCCGCTTCTTCGCTTGCAAAGTATGATTGCAGACATTGGGTCGTAATCCGCTCGAACAGATTTTGCTGACTGTGAATATAGGAACGCAGAAGTGTCTCTGTACGAATACCTCTTTGCCATTTTTGGTGATGTCGAGCCCATCGCCGCACATGTGTACACCGGAAATGCGCCGCAGCGCGTAAGGTTGTCTGGTGTCCCAGAACTGGATTGTGTCATCCCAGCCACCAGAGATCAGCTCGTGCGCCGATTTCGGGTTGAAACACGCACAGAATACCCTCGACTTGTGACCGTCCATGACTTCCAACGACTCGCTGATAAGAAAATTATTCTAACTACATTTCAGACTCATTGTTAGTCTGCGGATTTTTAAGTAAAATTCAAAATTGTCTGCATTGATCGCAGGGAGCCAGTTTAACATTTAATTCTTTCTTCAACAGTTTTAACGAGTTCGAGTTGAATGATTTTAATGTTTCCACTGTGTTCGATTACAGTTACTCGTTTTTGCCATAAATACAGAAAATTCGCAGCCTACTCATTATAAAAATAAAGCGGAAGGCTTGCAAACCGAGCGGTCGTCGTCGAGATCGTGATCATGGAAATAACCACAAGTATGGATGTGCGGGTACCCGAACATTTCGGGTCCCAAAAGTTTGCTATATTCGAGTACTCGAAGTTAAAATTGTATTTAGATAAGTATAATACTGTTTTATGATTTTTCTCTGAACACACAATGCAACATAGCAAACCTTGCTTGGAATATCCTTTCTAGCGTGTTGGTTTCCTCGTCGTATAGGTAAAGCTTCGCATCGTCTCCTGTGGTTACGAATTTTGGTAAATGAGAGTGGTAAGTCAAGCCAAGGGTCTGCCTCTTTTCCCGTATTGTGTAAAGACATTGGGAGCTTGGATAATGCCAACACTTCACGCACCCATTGGCATCTGCAATCATTAAAAAGGAGACAGTGTTAAAACTCTCTTGATTTCTTCATAACTGAATTAATAAAAATGTTATTGCTGTTCAGGGTGAGTTTCGTAACGTGGCGATCTCAAATAATTCGTAAGTTATTTGTTGTACAAAAAAAATGTTCAAACTAATGTTGCGTTAATCAAGATAAGAAGGACACCTTCAGTTTTTTTAAATAGTATGTCCAATGTTTTTGATCGGACTCGGTTAAAGCACAAAATTCTGCGTAAAAAAGTATTGACCTTCGTACATCATAAATCTAATAGTTAATGATATATTCTCGATATAATTTCCCATATGTATAATAGCTATTACCTGGAAGCTAGTGGGTGCCCGAACTGATATCCCTCAACTTGAATAAGTACTGTAAGTATCATTTTTTCTAACATTTTTTTGATTAAAATGACACCAAACAAGATACAATTTCACCCATACTTACTGTACATGTAAAGCATAACTTACAACTTATCATATATTTAACATATGCTATATATAGCCTGTTGGACATTTTTAAACGACTCATTTTCATCAGAATAAATGTGACTAATATGTTGAGGAAGGTTGTATAACACGAAAGTTGAAAATACAGAAGTTAGCGTAGCATTGGTATTTTAAACAATACAATAAATTCTGTTTCTCTTTCTTTTTCACTCGCTACCCTCTTCTACGTTCTAAAGTTACTCCACACCGTCAATTAATCCACTAAATAGAGTTGAAATTATATCGTGTTTCATTTTAACCAGAAAAATGCCACAAATAAGTTGGCGAAAGTCCCATAAAAAAATAATGAAAAATAAAGAAGTTTTGTAACTGGATTAGTAGTGGTTCACACCGATATACAGTATGCCCCTACCCTCCCCCCTCAGTGGAATAGGTAGACGAACTGACATGAACGGTTTCCACCGCTGGACTAAGAATGGGACTTTACTGTACATAGAGATGGATCTCTAAAAATATGGTACTAACAGGTTGCAGTTACAGTTCTCTTGATCGGATGCGATTTGTGAGTCGGCCTGTGTTGAACCGCAGTCGTCGGGCTCGGTTTCTGTGTGATTTCAGTGTCGCGCAATATCAACACATCCCGCTCAGAGTTCAATTTGAATAATTTAACTGTGCCATCAGTTAATCCAGCTGCCAAGAAGTCACGAGCCTCCGTGTAACATATGCAAAGAACGTCTTGTTCATTGTCCCTAAAAGAAAGTTCAGAAAATGAATCGCATGTTCATTGTTACTATAAATATATATGTCATCATCATTGATCATTAAACTGCGGAACTATATGCAAAATAAAAATTGTTCGCATCGACTGCAACGAACGAGGACCATATAAAAAAATTCTTGTCATTTTTTAATAATGTTTATGAGCTCCAACATTGATGTTCTTAAATTGCTTAAACCTGTCTACTGTTTTAAATTACACCTACTCGTTTCTATCATAAATGCATAAAATCCGCAGTCTATATGATCATTATTGGTATCATTTAAAATAAATTTAATTTAAAAGGAGTTTAGAATTAAATTCGTTTAAAAGGATAAATATTTTCAGGAAATGACAAACTTATGTGTCCACTTAAACGATGGGCTTTTGCTTAGAAGTAGTGTTTGTATGTTTAAATTCTACAGTAAAGTCTTGATCTAAGCCGAGTCCTGGGGCCCGTGTTTCGACATAGATCGTGTAGGGCTACTATTCTTGTGTGACCTCGCCGATCGTAGGAAAGGACAGTTCAAATTATATCGTGTTCAGTATCATTTGTATCAGAAAAATGCCACAAATGATTTGGCGAAAGTTCCATAAAAAAATAATGAAAAGTAAAGAAATTTTATAACTGGAATAGTAGTGGTTTACACCGATATACCCTACTGAATATCGGACTACGCATCTGTACAACTCCGTCCGGTTTAGATCAAGACTGCACTGTACTTAATAGAAATGGCAAACGTCAAAATGACTGACGTTTACTCTATAAATGATTACAGCGTTTACCGAGATTTCAATTAACATTTACTATATAGCATACGTATAAATGAATCAATCTACTGAATAAATTTCAACAGAATCATTTTTAATGTTCGATAATTGCAAGGCAAGAAATCTGAAGTGGGTCATTTTGATTTCTTTGCCAGTTCTAGCAGTAAAACTAAATGCATACAGCTGTTTGAGGATAGTCACATTGCCATCTATTTGTAGTCGATCATGTTGCGACAATCCAACGTTACTCCCTTGGCTGACTTCTGACAGGGAAGACATCGCTGACCCGGATGCTGCGACCAACTACCTTTCTCACCGTAGCTATCGACGAAACGAACGAGAACCATTCAAATATAATCATTCCGCAAGTAATGCGACATTTTTATCATATTTTTGAAATGTGAAATACTAAAACATGATCCCAATCATTACTATTCTATGTACGGAACGTCCATCAGGAGATGGCAGCGATTTCGACAGTGGGACGCAGGAGGATCTGCAAGATCCCACTATTGGCGACAGGCTGCGGACTCCACTCTTACGCTTAGGCAGTGGCGGCTCAAGTCAAGTGGAGGTCCCAATCGGTAAAAATTTTCGGGGTCTCAAACTCAAGTTAGAAATAGACGTTGCAAGAAAACTCTCCTAAGCTTATTAACAGAAAAGTAATGAAAAATTTCATACCGTTACACATTAAACAAATTTATTTAATATTCGGGGCCCTATGGTATCCCGGGGTCCCACGTGGCCGCTTAGTCCGCTTACCGTTAGAATCGCCACTGCGCTTAGATTCTGACGGGAACGGTCAACATAGGAGCTCAGAGCAGTATCGCCAGATCCGATCGCAATATTTATTTATTCCTAATATTTAGAAGAGTACAAGAGTGAAAACAAAAGCAATATGTAAATATATGATATAATTCAATTCCATATATCAGTATATGAAAACAATAAAGAGTATAATGATATAATTCGTTAAAACCAACATTTCATATTGCTGCACAATAATCTATGACTAATTTATCTGAAAAGTGTTACATTGAATCAAGGTGAATAAAGGGTTTACGATACGTACCATTTCACATAAAATCGTAGCTGGATTGTGATTTACAACTATTTATGTAACACTTTACCCGGTGACAAAGCAGTCATTCTAATACATTAGTTATTTCACGAATATAAGGTTAGTTACAATTGTAAATGCAAAGCTGACGATCGATTTACATTTAAAATACAGTAGTCGCAGAAAATCGAGATAACTTCAGACTTCTCTCTCGCTGCGTGATTTATCTTATAGCAAATCGAAATCAATTTAGTATTGTCCATTTTGTAATATCAGAATAGGTTTCAAATAAATTACTACATTGATACATACGTATATTCGAGTGTATGAAAATGTTCAATTATTTTAACGTTTATCAGACTGTGTATATTCAAGAGATTGGAATCAATTCAAGAAATTAAGTGTAAATAATTTAAGCAATTAATTCAAGAAATAGTAAGAGATATGATATCGATGGAGGTGGCACGAATTTCAGTAGTACAAGCCAGCGGCAAGTCAGACGGCCAAAGATTTGGGAAAATATAGGTGATTCAATTAATATATTCGTAGATAAGTTTTATTACTATATTCTCTTTATTTATTTCATTCTACATTTATACATAAATACATAATACGTAAAATTTTTCCACCCATGTCCGTCTCTGGCGGAGGTGGTTGTTGCAGTTGGTATCGGTGTCGGAACTCCTCTCGACCATTGCTCGCGTCACCTTCGAACCAGAGCCTTCTGCTCCGGTTTGCTTTAGTTCTTCTCTCTTTTTGAAAGCATCAGAGCCTTCTGCCTGATTCGCCTTTTGTCCCTCGTGGATCGGAGACCTCTTCTCCGATTCACACCATTTTGTTCCGCGATAATTACTCGAAGAACTTTCGTAATTTATAATTAGTATAAGTCCGACGTTGTAAGAAAGGGAGCAAGAAGGAATATCACATTCGTTCTGACTCCCTTCCCGGGTCTCTTGTGCAGCAACCTGCTCGTGGTGAGACGTGGACAATCGGCATTATCCTCTATTCGTAAGAACTTCCAGTATCTTACAAATAAAGGATAATGTCGAGCTAGTAGGTACACACTTTGAATTTTTCGTTAATATTACTTACTAGAGTGTATGTACACTTTATTAATTTTAATATCTACTACTATTTCAAACCTATTCCTTTCCATAACATTTTGCAATGTCACGTTCCCTCAGAGCAAAATATGTTATTCAATCTTATTCATTTGATTTTTGTATCAACGCAAATAATATTGCTTCGAGCCTTGAGCTACTATGGTTCCATCACTTTTCCCAATGTCTATGTAACCATCGTGAGCTAATTGTGTTCCTTTCTGTTCCTAGCACTTCAGTACGCAGTAAGTTGCACTTGTCTCTCGAGAGCAGCCATCTACATTCGTATTAGCATAGACATTCGTACGTACGTCACCGCAATCCTGCCAGACACCTCCGTCTCATCTCGTCGCGATACATATTCAATATAATAATAATAATAATAACAATAATAATAATAGTAATCTTTTGATGAAAAATAAATAATATTAGTTACATCAATTAATGTGTTCTTTCTTCCCTACCCTGTACATGAATATGCGATAGTAGAATTGTACGACAAAACTTAAGTTTTGTAATAAAAGCTTATGGTCTACAAACAAATTTTCGTGCGTCTGACTTGTCGTTAAGTTGTACTACTGAATTTCGAAAATTTTCGGCCGTCTCACTTGTCGTTGCCTTGTACTACTTTTCGAAATTTTCGGAAAGTTTTCCCATTTTTTGGTTTCAGTAGTACAAGTCAACGATAAGTCAGACATCCGAAAATTTTCGAAAATCAGTAGTAAAAGTAAATGACAAGTCAGACGGTCGAAAATTTTCGAAAATTTCGTAAAAGTAGTAAAGTCAACGATAAATCAGACGCCCGAAAATTTTCGAAAATCAGTAGTACAAGTCAACGGCAAGTCAGACGGTTGAAAATTGGCGAATATTTTCGAAAATTTCGTAAAAGTAGTAATGTCAACGATAAGTCAGACGCCCGAAAATTTTCGGAAATCAGTAGTACAAGTCAACGATGTGTCAGACGCTCTCCGTATTAGGAGAACATGGTATCGAAGGAGGTAGCACGAAAATTCGGTAGTACAACGCAGCGTCGTGCCAGACATTTAGGAAGAATGGGTGGTGAAATAAATATATACGGTTCTTTATGACATTGTCTTTATTTACTCATTGTATTTTAATACATAAAATATTGAAATTGTACATGTACGTAACTTATATTTTAACGCATATACATACATAAACATAAAAGAAATGATCTGCACTTTTATACTATTTAAATAAATATTGCGATTTCGAAATCGAGAATATCATTTCGTTATCGCATCCAATAGTATCCACAGTTTGCGTATTCATGCGTATTTGCGAGAAATGAAGATACTGTATTAAATAGCATCTTGTCGGTGATCGCATACCTCATTTGTACTGCAATGAAAGCACCGACGAATAGTATCTGGTCGGTGCTGCGGTACTAAATCTATTTACCTACGCCACTGACGCAGTCTTACGTAGTTCACGAACAAATGTTCTATTTAGGTAGAGAGCGCTGAACCACCAACTGAATCTCGTCCGTGGTGGAACTTTTAGCGATGTGGTCGATCAGGTTACTGTAAGTTCCACCGTTATCACCTCGCGCATTGCGCCCACTTAGCCTGCCGCGAAACGGCACGGGCGGTGGCAGTCTTTAACAATACCTCGTCGGTGTAGCAGAGCATTTGCTATACAGTCGGTAATGCAGAACCGTAGAGAGAAAAATGCGTTGGATACAACGTCTGTACTAATGTTGAGTCTGTGGCAACGGTCTCGCAACGCGCGTTGCTAGAGGGCAGAACGTGCGCGAAACAGAAACAGGCGTGCACACGGTCATCGTATAGAAACCGTGGTTGCGCTGCTACACGCGCAGACTCGAGATTTAGCGAGTTCGTTGGCAGTCAGTCAGTAAGGTGTACGCTGCGTAGATGTTTCCGTTCTTCCGATGTGAATGATTCAGACATAGAGACACTGTGCCTTCCACCATACTATATAGAGACATTTGAACAATCGTTGTCAGTTGCAAAGACTATCTCCGCGGTAATGAACACGCCGATATCCGACGTCGCGTCACCCGCGTGAACGGTGAACACAGTTGCGCGGGTGAGCACAGATCCCACCAGGCCAGATCTCTCTCTCTCTTTCTCGACAGAGAGAAAGATAGCGCGCGCGCGAAACAGAGAGAGAGAGAGAAAGAGAAAGATAGTCTCAAAGACCGTCCGTTTCCTCGTTGGAAATCGCGCGCAGATTTCCGACCGGAGCTGTCATCAGACCCGCGGACTCGGACTTCGGTGTCGCCGAACGCAAGCTCGCGATTAGAATGTCGTCGTTGCGAGTGTGAGAACGACGGGTCCACTGTAGGGAGCCAGCCCCAGGGTGTCGTCCAGGAGGATCACAGCTCCAGGCTGAAGCGGTGTCTGAGCGGTGTGTCGAGAAATTTAGAGACCACCGAGGAAAATGGCGGACCTCGAGGCGGTGCTGGCCGACGTCAGCTACCTGATGGCCATAGAGAACAGCAGGGATACCCCGGCTGCTCGCGCCAGCAAGAAGATCGTTCTGCCAGATCCCAGGTCTGGGCTATACCGATACTTGCACTCTATTCTGCTTTTTCCTTCGTGTATTGCTCTTGCAGTTATACATACGTGCATACACTTGCTATCTCTCTCTCTCTCTCTCTCTCTCTCTCTCTCTCTCTCTTTACTAGCGATGGGAACGATACGCTCGTAACCTAGTCACACACCAGCACTCCAAAAAAGATAAAGCGAGAGAAAGAGAGAGAGAGAGCTCGTGCGCCGCTTATCGTTGCCATTCATTTATTCTTCCCAAGCCAGGGACTCTTTTATCTGCCAAGTGATCTCAGACACACCGTCGATTTCGTTGACCCTTGTGCACCGATATCCATCCACCCACGTTACTATTTTCTGAACTGTGCTCAATGAAAATACGCCAGCCGTTCAACGCGAGAGTGGTGTAAGTCAATATTTGTCTGTGTAGTTTAACTCCGCCGTCTAGAGAGTTTAATTGTCCTTAAATCAAGTAATGTCATTCTTATAACGTCCTTCGATGTTATTCCGTTTCATAGGAAAACTTCATTCGACTTGCTCCATTTTTCCGTTCGACGTGTATTCTATGAAGAGACGCTTCTTTTAACTCGATTGATGCATAGAATTACTCTACCGTGCTGTCGGTCTTGTATTCATTTATGAATACAATTTGAAACAGTACAATATTGAGAGAAACTCGTAGAGAGTTTGAAACTGTCACGATTCGTAGGAACAAGGTGCAAAGTCATGGTAGATGATAACATGGAAAATGTAGGACAGGGTACCAAGGATTTCAGGGATTTGTCGAAATTTGTTTTGCTTCCGGTAAATCCCCCGCTCGGAGGAGTCGTGTGTACATAAATGATTACGGTAATGTGTTGTCCGGGAGCGTAGGACGTCGCGTTTCTTCTTCCCGGAAACAGTTTTGTGCGGATTGCTGCGAAATATTTCGTCGAGTGTGTATTAATTGCACCGTGAACGATCGTTCGCTAGGATCCCGATTCGACGAGATCGAGCGATTGCCACCGACTACATTGATTGCACGCACTCAAATGATGATCGAATTAGTCCCATTACTACGCCTCACCACGTTTCCTGCCCCTCCCTTCTGCCGTCCTCCTGTCCTTCTTTGTCTCGCAGGAGCCGCAAACATCGTTTCTCTCTCTCTCTCTCTCTCTCTCTCTCTATCTATCTATCTATCTATCTATCTCTCTCTGTTTTTCTTCCTCTGTCGCTCTTTCTGAGCACACGTATCCACTGTCCACCGATGCCATGCTTCGACACCCTCTCTCAATTCGCCGCTCCAGCGCGCCATTTCGGAAAAATTGTTTACGTATAATAAACGCTGCCAATCAAACGCACGTATAATTACCGATGATCGGGGGCGCGGATCAGTTTACCATCAGCGTCACGGAATGTTAACTAGCGATGACACACCAGGTAGCCGCGATATTACACTCCCGGACAAACAGACAGCTCATCTTGCATTTTTTTTCTGTCTTCAAATTGCCTGCGAACACTAATACAGAATAAAAATAATTCATTTTTTTCACGAACACAAACTGAACGCATTTTTACAAATTGTTTTTTATTTGCTGCAGAAAATTTTCGCTATTTCTTTGACCAGCAAGTGAAAAGTATAGGCATAGTTACGTTAATACTGGAGACTGCAAACAGTATATGCATATTTACGAGCTTTTTCAATGAACACAAACTAAACTTACACTCCCGGACAAACAGACAGCTAATGCTGCGCTCTGTTTTGTCGTTCTTAAAGTTTTCCGCGAATGCAAACACAGAATGAAAATAATGGATATTTTCATGAAAACAAACCGAAGCGTTTGACAAATTGTTGTTACATGCTACACAAATTTTTCGTAATCTTTTCGTCCAACAAGTGAAAAATATAGGCTTTTGTTAGTTAAATCAATACTGGAGGCTACAAACAATATATGCATGTTTACGAACTTTTTCAATGAAAACAAACTAAATTGATTCGACAAATTCGTTTTCTCCGTAAGGATAAAGCTAGACAACAGTTTTCTGCGAATAATATCTGCTCGTTTTTATCAATTCAATCATATTAAAGCGTTTAAACGAAAATTGAGTAGATGTTCATCTGTAATATCTGTAATAAACACAAACTACTTCAGAAAATAGTCAATTAATATTTCTCAGCCCCTAATTAATGATAGTAGAACAAAATTACGATACAAAACGTGACAATTCAAAATATGTAGTTTGCTTCTAAATCTGTTCCATCAATTAGAAACTTGTGTTTGCTCGGCAAGGACAGTGATAGCTGAATCGGTTATTATTTATTTTCCGTCTGGCATTGTGGGCTCTTGTCTGCCAATAAAAATGACATGTTGAATGCAATACTTTCGCAACATCTAACAACTATTCGCTGGTGAATCCCGGTTCAGGGTCTTCAAATAATAAGCTGAATTTCGCGACTAAATGGCAAGAAAGAAAATGAGAGTGCTTTAGCGTCAACAGAGATGTTTCTTCCGGTTTATAGTAGGATTGATTATATTGCACAGAGTGGCTTACCGGAAAGGGGATGGGTTTGCCTGTTCCCATAATTTTTATTAATGGACTGTCATGCCTTTGTTGTGCTCTCAAATGCTTTCTTAAAAGAAAAATACCATTCTCTTAAAAAATTGTACTTATTTCTATGGCACATTCTGCTAACTCAATTTCGTTGAATTCCACATTCTACATATTTTCGATGAAGCTCTAACAAGTTTGATTTATTTTTATTTTCGAACTGGCTTTAATAAATACCTGTTCCATTAATATCAAAATTCAGCAGACGCATTTCATAAGTAAATACAGCTTTATTAATTGACGACAATTAAACTGTGGATTTTAATATCTATTTATTTACAAAAGGATTTTAAAATATCATCATTTTCAGTTTATAAGGGTAGAAACAAATTTCTATCTGACTCCTGTTTGTTGCAATGGGCGCAGACAATTTTTACTTCGTATACAAATCTAAAGTTGGCGATGAATAAATCAATACTAAAATACAGTAGGCATGTTTGAAATGTTTCTCTATTGATTAATGGAAATGATTAAGCAATTCCATTTTTTTGCGGTAATATTCATTTTCTGGATATGTGCACGTTGACCATTGGGAAAGCTTATGCATTGGATACTATTTTTACGTATGGAAATTTCATGAAAGTCGAGTCAGGCTTTCCAAAACCACTTGTAATCGCAAGTTTATAACGCGAACGACTGGAGAACCATTGTTCCAAGATCTCTTAGGCAAACGGTGTATTTTTCAGCTGTTGATGAATTGGCACTGGAGTTAGGGTCTAGGCACTTGATTTACTGCTACAAGTTTTGGCAAGCACGTGCGTTTTTTAGCGTCCCGGCATTCAACTCAATAGAGATTGCCGTGTCGTAAGCCGAAAACGCGACACAACAGTTCAGAGATTTAGACTTATAAGAAACATTGCTCAGGTGTAACACGCCGATTTTTATAAAATTTCTACAGGATATAGTTTGTTGAAAAATATTTGACACGTATTTTTTTTTAGTTGCTGACATTCGTGTTAATATAAGTATTTACCTGTTAGTAATGTGTTAAAGGGGTGAAAACAGCCCTAAAAATTGGAGTGAGAACTATATCTGTGCTAATATCTCAGGAACTAGAGGGTCTAGAACAATGACTCCTTTTTCATTTGCTAGTTCTCGATTAAGGAATGTAGTCATATAAAAAGATTTCAGAAAAAATTATTCTTTTAAAGAATATTTGAAAAATTCATCTGTTTTACTTAATATTTCTTATTAACACATGGAATAATTCATTCATGTTTGTATGAGTGCATGATCTCGTTGACCCAGTATTTTGGGACATGCTGTACAGGGACACTTTCTACGAAATCACTCGGTCAATCAGGTGCGAGCTGGTCGTGAACGAATTTCATGGTTCGGGACTTGTCCCGATAAGATTAGCTTCAATCCTATCGCTAGCGGAGGATACAGGGTTATCCACTTAACCGTGCAGGACCTTTCCAGAGCTGACTCTTCGACATTTTTGCGAAACCAATTTCCCGGACGCAGTTTTCCCTTGCACGCTGTGCGACCAAATTTTCGGAGACCGGCGCGGATCAATCGAGCATACACGCATTTGTGTCGACTAGAATAGCTTTATATTTTTAGTCATTTTAAATACTGTGTGAATATTGCATAATGATACTATATACAGGGTGTTCGCGATAATTTGTACCAACATTTTTTCGTGAACAGTAAACATTCCATAAAAACCGAAGAGGAAGAAGTTCTAGTATATTTTTCCAGCAGTATGATAGCGTATCTCGATTTAAAAATTTTTTAATATTTTTCTAGAGACAGAGGCGACATTCATTTTTTTCTAAATGAAGTGTTACATACTTTTTTACATGAAATCAAAGCTGGCATTAAGACGAGTTCAACCAGGTAGTATACCATGGTGTTCAGTGTTATTCAAGGGAAGAAATAAAGGAATTATGTTTAACATTTCGTTATACTGTATTTACTAATATGTTGTATTGATAAGATTACATATCTTGTCCAATGTGATTTCTATTAGCAATTGATATAGCACGGCAGAAATAATTCATCATCCGACTTGATATAGGTATTGTTAGAACGTTTTAGTGATTTTTCTATGGAAGTTGCAACTCGGTGTCTTCCTTTTATCGAAAGGTACAGAGCTCAATAGCTCTCGCAAAATACGTACTTTAGCTTGCCCCTCTCCCTATGGAGCCCGATAAAAAAGTTATTGCGTAGAATCGATGTCATCCACACACAGGGCTGCTAATGTGCAAAGTTTAAAGGAAATCGATCGCCGATAATTCCATAGGTATTTTGCATATGGTGCTTTATCTTTGAAAAAAAACGTGAGTGCGAGGTCGAAAAGATCAGGTCAAAGAATTAAAAAGGGCTGCACCACCCCTATCAGTGTAACCTCTAAATTTAATGTTCTAACGATTACGAACATGGAAACGAACGATAAAATTCGTAAAATTGAAGATAGATTTAATTCAATATTATTGGATATATTTATATATAGAAAGCAGTTAAAAATA
Source organism: Lasioglossum morio (assembly GCA_916610235.2). Lineage (NCBI taxonomy): Eukaryota > Metazoa > Arthropoda > Insecta > Hymenoptera > Halictidae > Lasioglossum > Lasioglossum morio. The sequence goes on along the minus strand of OU744326.1, from coordinate 20,344,909 downwards.
GGGGTGCCACTTAATGATGTCTTTTAATGATTCTACTGTTTTAAGTTTCATCTATTCAGTGTTGTTATAAATGCATGAAGTCTACAGTCTAGGGATTATGTATTTAATATAATTGTGTACAGTATCATATTCCATCACAATCCTCAATAATAAAAAATATGCAATATGCAGAACATAAAATGGATGAATTTACTCCCATTTATGGTACAAATGTATATATTTAGTTGTACTAGTTGTTTATTTTATAAGAATTACGAAATACCTTGAAAAATCGGCCGTCACCAGCCATTAGTTCCGAGACCTGGTCTAAGATGAATTATTTGAACGCGTTACATTAAATTATTTGAACATGTTACATCAAGGATAAATCACCAACTATTACGTTGTTAATCCGTAGAAAATACTGTGACAATCTTCCGACGAAGAGGGGTCAATTTTCTCTTTATCGCGATATGACACATTCAAGCTATATTGCGTAAATTGCAAAGATATACAGGGTGTCCCGTTTAAATGGACCCGTGTATCTACCTTTGGAACTGTAAACGATACCAACAATGGTAACTAGACTGCGGATTTTATGCATTTATAACGAAAATAAGTGGATGTTATTTAAAACAGTAAACACATTAGGACAATTTAGGAACGTCCATACGTTATTTTCAATTAGTCAACATTGTTAAAGATAGAACAAAATTTTTATATGGTTTTTGTGCTTTGAAGATCCGCAATTTAATGACGACATTACAAGAATTCAGCGATATTATTATACTCATTTTCCACATATTAAGAATTATTAAATGAAGGAAAACGTTTTCAATTAATTTCTGTTGTCCAGAGTTAGCTCGGGAAATGTTTATTTTTCATACAGCTTTGAACTTGTTTTTATGCATTAATATAATTAGACTGCAGGTTTTATAAATTTACAATGTATAAGTAGTGTGGAAAATGAATTATTATTTCGCTCCTATAGATTGCAGTTGATGTAAAAAAATCTTTTCTTTTCATAAAGATCCACGTTCTATTTGTAACAAAAATGAGAAGATACAGCCTGTACCAATTAAAAAATATACAATTTTGAAATGACCAAACTCGTTAAAGAAGGGAAATACATTTCTAGTTTTCGTGAAGACTCAGTCCATTGAGTATTATCTGTTCACAGAAAATCGTAAATGGACGAGCGCGCGTCGTTGACGGAAAAAAAGGGGAAAATATTCGACGCGATACGATATCAATTTCTACGATTATTTCGCTGCATTGATAAGTTTCAATAAATACCGCGTGGGATAGCACACACGCGTTCCGATAGTAGCGATACTTCAATACTTCACATTGATTATAATGTGCCAATGTTTACGCTATCGGTGTTATTTTCGATCCGTAAAACAGGAACGTAACGAAGGCCCGCCGTGAAACTAAGTTGATTCGATAGCAGGCTTCCTTTTTGCTGGCTGCGTGCCAACAGCCGACGAAAGATTTCACGTGCTTGCACGGTGCTCGATAAGGAAACTCGGTTCACGAACTTCGTGAAGCAAATCTCTTTTTATTTCCCCGATTTTCCAAATTTATCGTCGTACGGTTTTCATTTTGTTATACTGAAATATGCTGTAATTATTCTTCTCTCTGTTACATACATTGTTCATTGCAAACAGAACGGTTTTCGGCGTTGTAAAATATAATTTTCAAGTGCAAGTACAGTGTTTTCACGATAAGTGTCCGAAACACGGATCCGGCCAGGGACATTTATTACAAGTAATCCGAATTATATGGTGTATGGTGTTATTTTCATGAGAAAATTGCAATGAATATAATGGCGGAAGTCCCATAAAAAATTAATGAAAAATAAAGAAGTTTCGTTTGCTACAGGATTTCGAATACACATGATCTTGATATTAGTTTTTTTAAACTAACAAAAAAATTAAAATGCAACTTACATTTTTAATTTTGGTTTGATAACCTGGTAACTTTGAACTTTCACGAAGACAGTACGAACTATAATCTTGATATCTTAATAAATCTTTTCCAAGAGAAGAACGTTTAGAAAATCCTTGCACAGAAAGGGACGCATGCTCCCATTTCGAAGAATAAATTGATACAGAGACGTGGAAATTTCGGTCGTTGAATATTAACCATCTGAGTTTTATTCTTATCACTACAGTGCAAATAGTGAGATCTACCTGCGAAAATCCACTTTTGTTTCAATTTGGATTCAAATCCTCAGTCCACTATTTTTCTCTTCGCCTTGTCGTTCGTTTTTCCCACCTCTTATTCATAGAATATGCCAGTGCACAGGAAATTGAAAAACGAAGGCGATAAGATACGCTTAATTAGATTTTTACGGAATTTTTAATTTCTCAAAGCATTTAATGGGGACGGTAGCAATTATTACAATTTTTATTTTATCGTACAATATAATAGTCTATATAATTTTGTAAAAATGTTCAGTTTAGTCGTAATTTTCAAGCGTCTCAATTAAAAAAATTCTCAAAGCTTTTAACATGAAAGCAGCAATTATTTCCATTCTAGTTTCCATCAAATTGTATAAAAGTCTCTATATTGTCATAAAAATGTTCGGTTTAGTCACAACACAATTTGTCAAAGGTTTTAATCAAATTTTCAGCCAATTTTCAATTCTCAAAGCCTTTAAGATAAAATATATTTATAATCTTTTACAAATAATATAATAATATATATTTAAATTAAATAATAATATAATTGTTGAAATTATTATATTCAATTCTGGTTTTCCAGCAAACAATGTTTACGGCGTTATATTTTCATAAAAACGGTAATTTGCCTACTCATACTTGATATAATTTTTCAAACACCATCAGACGTGTCCTTACATTGACTTCCTACAAATCCATAAATAATCGAGATTTTTATTAGTGACGTTTGTTCTACAAGCCTTGATCGTGTTTCACGCGGTAGAAATTAAACGTGACTCGAAAATAGAAATCTACCGGAGTCCAGGTGCTTGTGCAGTGTTTCTCAAATTTCTCACAGAGATGAAACTCAATTTTCTTTCAAACAAACTTAATCCAGTAATTATATTCCAATAACTTTCGTTATATTACCACATTTTATTAGTAAATTAAGAAAAAAATTCATTCTACTTTTACATTTGCTATGTGATAGTTTGATTTAACATGATCCATGCAAATTCTGCGAAGTTCGGAGTTTTCCGTAAATTATCACAACTCCATTGTGCTCGTTAAATTCGCAATTTCCCTTTGTGGGAATTGCCTGAATTATATAACCTCAATAAGGAGTTCATTTAGTCTGCATTTTGAGTTATCCAAATGAAAAGCACCTGAATGATGTGATAAAAAATTCAATAAATATTACAGTAAACTTCGTGCGCTTGCCGATGTATTAATTTCATTAATTAATATATGCGAACGTGAAAACAAATGAGACATTGTTAGAACTCGTATTACTTTGCCTAATTTTTCATGTTCAGGAATTAGTAACATTTTCTTTTCAAATAATAGGTAATTAACTTTATGAATATGTAAGCATATGAAAATGATAGCCAGTATAAACTTGAAAATGATAAAAAAGTTGATAAAAAAATTATAAAAAAGTTGCAAGGTATAGAGGTAAAAATATTGTAATGTAAAAATTTTGGATGTGCTCAACGGCGTTTCGAAGATTTCAAGGTTATCGTGATTTTTTTAAATAGAAATAGAACCTACAATTTGTATAATTATTCGATAGAGTATCGAATTCTGCGTAAAAATATACTGACCTTGAATTGACCTTGAAATCTCTGAAACCTTTTCGCGCAGGTAAAAAGTGTTCGGATCGTAATATTGCCGCGTTTATATCATACAACATTTTTTATTATTTTTTTCATATTATTGCAAGGAATATTTAAAGTGGACAAAATGATTGTCCCACCCTGTATATTTCTTTACACGTGCTGTTCAGGAACGTATCCATCGTATAAAAACAGAAGTTAGATGTTGAAAAATTTCCTCGGATTTATCATCAGTTATAGAAGTTCCGCGATTTTGTCAGAAATGAGCGAGAAAATTGCAGCCCTACAAAAATCAGTGGCACCTACCAGTTGATTTGTGGATTCTCGCCGGTGCTCATGAACCACTGCAAGCATGACTCAATTACGATCCAGGAACGGAGCACGTTTCAAACGATTCGTTTCACTACATTTAACCGAGAAATGTTGAGTCATTCGATTTACACAGCAAGCAAAGAAAATCGACGGAAAATTGAGGGACCATGGATACGCGGACCATGCGGGAACTGATACGCTGTAATTTTATTTGCTAAGGAAACGCCGGCCCGGTAGAACTGTTCTAGATGAATAAATAAACCATGAAACTTGTCGAACACTGTCGATGTTTAATATAAACATCGCGTTATAACGCTGGACAAACATAGCAATCGTGCAGTACATTAGTTTGAAAGCAAGGCTAAAAAGAACACAATTTCTTCGTGTTGCTGTTGTATTAAAGAGCACTTAAATATTAGGTTCGTAAGAAAGTTCGTAGCGTTTTCAAATTAGGAATAGAAGATTAAATTAAGGTATTTATTCATATGTTTATTCAATAACGCGACATGTTACCTCGAAAATGACAAAAAGTAACAGAACAGAATGGAAAATATGTTATTGAATAAATCTATGAATAAATATCTGAATTTTAGCTTTCAATTTTAATTTTCAAACGCTACGAACTTTTGTTCCAATACAATAGTGAAATTTTACGAAATTAGAAATTTTGTTTTAAAAAATACAAAACTGGAAATGTTTGTCTATTTAGTTGTACCGCAATCATTGCGAAACATACTTTTTCGAATTTTACAGCCTCTTAAAAGCAGTATGCAAAGGTTTGCATGGTTGTAAATTGTAAATAGGTTTTTTCGTGATCACTCTTTTCTTTGTTTCAAAATATAAATTAATGCGATTAATTTTTATATAATAAACGTAAACTTTCAACGAAACTCAATGGATAAATCTACATGTTACCCCGCCGAGTTATTTTGGATCATAACAGCTAAAATAATAGGTTTACGTAAAAAGTGTATACAGCCTTTTTTGCAGAGCTTTTTAAGAACTTCATTTTTTTGTTGTGAAACTTTTTTCTCTCAAATCAATATTTTTGAAAATATTTAGTAAAAACTGTCACAACTTTGAAGGGGGCTGGGGGGCAACGAGATTTTGTCGCCAAAAATCCATTAGACTTGCTTCTCTAATCAAGGATAAGCTTTGGCAAAAATTTCAGCAATATCGGAGGGTTGTCGCTTTCACAAGAACAACCAAATTGAAAAGATCAAAACTTTGTATTAATAGTGCCGTCAGTTTTAAAATTTTCCATATTTTTCTCTACCTTCGGCTGTACCGATCATAGCCAGCGGGAAAACTAAATAAGAGTCAATTGCATCAAGCTTCGCTGTCCTTTCCTACGTTCGAAAGATATGAAAGAATAGTATATTCCTGGCCGATAATTCTCCCTCGGGCCCATGCTTTAGACAATTATCGATAAAACACTGTATTTGTCAGTAGACCGTGTCTGATGAACGGCAAAGGAATTGCACGATACATTTGCGGTAAACAGTACAGACCACAATCCTTCATCCTGGTTTGTGCAGATTAATCTCCTTTCGGGCGTTTACACAACCCAATCGGTTTTAGAAACGACCCGTTCCAACGTACTATGCTTGTAGAACGCTATAGGGGTTTAATCCACATTAACCCTTTATGTCCTGGACGTACCGCAAACGTATATTTTCATCTCACTAAAATGATTAGATATTTTAATTATCTATGTTCTTACAGTGGGTCGAAAAAGTATTTGAAAACCAAACGTCCGAAATGTGAACGTGAAAGACAAACTGATACAGAGGAGTACAGAGAAGTGATCAGCAAAACAATTAAATCTTATTTTATTTCTTTTGAACCCGTAAGTGGTACAGTGTGTGCACCATTTAACCGTAAATGGTAATTCAGATTACAAAATATATATCACATTAGTACCTATTTAAAATTTTGTATAAATTTTCTCGTACATTTTTAAGTATATCCTTTAAGACTAAAGCCATCGTCTTATATCTGAATAAAACTGTATCAGTGAAATATCGATGTGAGTCAAACGACCGCGGCATAGGCCAAGAACTCGCAGGTCCGGGAGTCAAAGCTTGAAGCCTGTACTATCCCCATTCATCGTTCGCCTTTTCAAGTATCTTAAGTAAAGATACCAATCAAATAAAATGACATCAATTTGCAATATAAAAGGTAAATTAATAAATGACTAACTTTTTGTTTTAATAATTGGCTTCCTATTGAGACATTTTCCACGAGTTAAGATTGATAGCTTTAATTAAAATCAAAATCGATATTTCTTTCGGCTATCTAGGCATTGGGAATTATATAAAAATATAAATATTCTCAAGATGAATGTGCCTAGCTTGAATAACGTTACACCCTTTTAAAAATTTACTTCTCTTGAAATAACCGTGTTTGACATGGTCGTTCCATTATAGAAACAAAATATGCAAATATCACTTTTGTTACAACACCGACGCTTTTACTGTCCCGGAAATAATAACAAGGCGTTTTCGATGTACGGGAGAGCGAGAGTATATTATGCGAGCAACCCTTAAAATCCAACAATATTATAGTCCCACAGTTCGTTCGAAAAAAATACAAAAATCTTTAAAAACTATTTTCTGAGATAATTAACATTTGATATAGTATTAATTACTAATACCTCGTTCATTTTGTTATGGACATCTGTGTAAATAGTTTTGACAAGATTCTGTATACATTTCATATATTTATATTTTATATATAAATTGTATGTTCTTTTATATTTGTCTGAACTGTAAAATCATTAAACGTTCCAGAAAATTTTGGGCATTGACGTAAACGTTAATTAAAAATAAATTGGGTATACGTTGTTTTATAATAATTACAATACTGAATGCTTGTAGATTTTTCGGAATTTTTGCAAGAATATGTGAATGCAGAAATTTATTTAACATTTTTGTGGTACGGTTAGTGTTAAATGTTGATATCCTCGGAAATAGAGTGCAAGGCCGCGATCAATAGTTGACAGACATTCATCCCATAAATTACAATTCTTCGAGAACTCTTGGCTCCCACCGCCATCAAATATCCTGCGTCTGAAACTTGCTGCATCCTATTGACCAATCACCATTGGAAATAAGCAAAGTGCAAATGTGAACTCCACCTTCGGAAGCGAACTAGAAAAATTGGAGATCCGGCCAAGTTCGCTCCGCGGAAACTCGAAAAGTGGAAAAGTTAGGCCACGACGTATTCTTAATCAACCAACACGCAGATGGAACCAATACGGAGAATTTTTTGTTCACTATCGAATCAACTTCGTGGGTCGATATGTACAATAATGTCCCGATACTTGGTTTTTAAATATTAAAAAACTACCGTATTCTCTCTGTAACTGTCCTATCTTCTGGTCCGTCAAGCGACAGTTCTAGAAGAGTCTAACGTAAAAGAGGATACCGATTGAAAGAGAAAGAGAGTCTTCGGGCGTCAGACTTTAAAATTCAAAAATCGAAATTCCTAATTTTTTTGTCGATACAACTTTCACCATCCTCTTTGCCTCGTTTTTTTTCGATTAAAATGACATCAAACGTGATTTAATTACAGTCACAATTACTTGTGTAATAAGCGACTAAAGTTTCGAATTTGACATTTGCAGAATTCGTGCACCTTTACCGTAAATGTCAAGTGTAAAACTGTAATCGGTTGTTACGCAAGTTGTTATACATTACAATTGTAATTATATCGTGTTTGGTGTCTCATTTTAACTAGAGAAACGAGACGAACACATGTTTCAAGTAGTATCGTATGCTCGATCAATATTTTCATCATTTTTGTTGTTGTACAGTGTTATCTTCAAACTGTACAGTTTTTCATACCCTCCACTTTTTCACTATTTTCGTGGCACTCTAGCAAGGATATATGTATACGTGCATAGAACATGAATGTATGTTTCTCTTTCCAAACGGTTTCCGTAATGTTATCATAATATCATATAAAGTCCGACAGGAATAGACTAATTGCTGAAGCACTTGATTTCTGTGTTGCACAGGAAGTGTTGCAGGTTGGACTCTTAGAATCGTTTCCTCAAAGTTTTTCTTAAATCATACACCAATATAAAAATCATTTTTATGATAAAACTTTTAATAAGTCCTTATATGGTAATTATTATTACATTGAAATTTTTATATCTTTTCATACTATCACATACCTTACGTAAATAATCGTACATGGGTGTAGAAAAATCAGTTTGTTTCACTGCTTGTTACTGATTCGGTTGATTGCAAAGATGTTTGCAGCTGAAATTTGTGTCGAAATATACGGTTTTTCTTTTTTTATTTCGAGCGTGCTCGGACCAACGCGCTTACGAAATCGCACTATTTGCGGTGGAAAATTCAAATATTTAGGAAACGTCAGAAGCGTTTCCAGCAGTCAAACCGATACTGGTTTTCGTTTTGGCAACGTTCGCACGGATCGGGAGAATTATTTTGATTGTTGGCCGCGCGTGAACGGTAACGTTTATGCGTCCCAAACAGCTACACAATGTCTACCGATATTATCGTTCCAATTATTAAGAACAAATCGAAGCAGTCCTTCGATTCATGCATATTCGTTTTATCAAAATATATAAAACATAGTTATCGAGAAAAAAGAAGGATTCTTCTGCAAAAAGAAACCCTTGTAAATTAGCATAGTTTTTCTGATAAATAAATCTTAACTATTTTTAAATTAAAATATGCGGTATAATATTTGTGCGCGGAGCATACGTATGTTTTGTCAGGGTAATATTATTAATGGTTTGGTATTTCTAAATTAAGTAAATCTTAACTTTCACCCTTATGTATACTCAACCAACATCTCAATGCTACAAAAGTGAAACATTATAAATAAAAGATTTATTTACAAAAGGAGGTCATTACTTGTTTTGAAACTCTAACATGCTCCAAATTTTTGAACGGGAGTGTACAGTGGTTAACACGGAATAGATATACAGAAATAACACACTGTTACTGCAAATTAGAAGTAAGTAGGTTTAAGAATGTAAATGTGGAAGCCCCTCGAGGTTCGGGAGGACAAATGAGGTATAAACAAATAAAATACATGAATAACATAATACAAAAAAAAAATGTAGATCATAATGTGAGGTGCTAGTAGAAAAATCTATAGCGATGAAGTTCAGTGATTTATAAAAATATTATTCTAAACTCACTCGCACAATTTGTTACATTAAAATTTCCCATTGAAACACTGCATTGCTAGTGCAGCTTATAATGTTCAAGAAGAATATTTGGTAATTATTCGGAAAGTACCACTAATCCTCCGATATTGATGGAATTTAAATGTATTATAGAGTTCGGTATTTTGAACAACTTTGTTCTTTTCCAATATAGGGTTGGTCGAATATTTCGAAAACTAAAAGCGACGCTCTTACACTGGAAAAAAGAAAAAAGTTGTTCAAAACGTGTTGCTGCATAAGATATTTTTTCATCAAAATCGCAGGATCGTTTTACTTTCCAAATAATTACCGAATACATACTTAAGAAGACAGTTGTATAAGGAGATCGCAAACCTCGCTGCAAATAGCAATAATCTAGTTCGATGCGAGCACAATATCTAATCGGACACTCCCATTTTGGGAAGTCCGCCATAACGCTAAGAAAACTGTTCGAGAGGTAGAGATTAGATGTGTTATACTTTGTTTACCCTAGCCTGAAAGTAGTTCAACACTGTTGTTGCGAGATAGACTTCGTGAGGGAACACCATAAATCAGGGTGGCTTAATATCACCGGCGTCGGTTCGTTGTCCCTTAAAGCTTTGTTGGTACCTAGTTGTGGTGCGGGGGCGGTGGAGGGGGTGAAAAACGAAAAGGAAGAATAAATCGTAGAGCCTGCGATAGGATCATTTCGCTTCGTGGATCAACTTCCTCGATTAACTTTTCCGTTCCTGATGTTTCTTATTTTGTAAGTGTACTATTGCTGGCACGCCACGTCATAGTCGTTGCCTGGCTGTCTCCGTTGCTTGTTATTTACGACATTCGGACCCGGTTTGTATCCATAATAGTGACCAAGGAATGCATAACGCAAACTAACCTCGCGTATCTAATGTGACAAAGGGAAAAGTGTTTCTTCAGTTACGGTAATAATTAGACTGCGGGTCTTCGTGGAAAAACTTCTCGCGACTGTTGCAAGAAACAGGAGTGACTTGGGAACTTCATTGTTGCTTTCATAATTTTGGTACATCAAACGTATAATATTCACGGTAACATGAGCGTTTTTATTGGAACAAAGTGAGCATTAGGAAGAAATTAAAGAGGAAAAATTTATACTGTATTTTTCACACCAGTATAACGGTGTTTGTAATTTTTTTATCTACATTACTTTTTTAGAAACGGTGGTTTATATATCATACGAAAGCGTGTGCCAAAACGAATTCATTCGTATGTAACATAATGACCTTCAAGAAAACACAAGGTCAGAAATGGAATGAATACTTGTAAACACATTGGCACAAGGTATTCTAATTATTCATTTCTGACTTTGTGTGACCCTGAAGGTCATAATGTTGTATATAAATGAATTAGTTGAATTCGACACACGCTTTCGTGTACCATAAAAAAATGCATGGCATTCATTACAAAAAATTGAAGGTCATCTTCACTATTGTCGCATAAAAATCGTAGTCTACGAATAACGTATTTACGTATGTGACGCGTATAATAACGGGTTAAAATAAAAGTTAATTCAAAATTTCGACATTTCATGGTTGTAATCTTTCAAAGCGAGAAATAAAAGTTTGTAGAATAAATAAAACTCGGTAAAAATTTTGCAACGTTTGCTCAGTTAACCACAATACATATACCGCGATCGAGAGAACGAAAAAGGCCAAAAACAGATAATCCGGATTTTGTACGTTACTACGGACGATGGTACAGAATTGAAACTTGATGCGAAATATTCTTTGTCGAATGCTATCCGATATAGTCCATCGTTAATTCGATTCGATTCGCAAGAATTTTGAACTCTTCTATTCCGAACTGATTCGTTTTCACGTTTTCGAACGACCAATAAAACTGACCAATTTGTTGGCGTTTATACGTTCTCCACGGGAAAAGAAAATTCGCGAAAGACCTCCTTTTTCAGCTCTCGAATGAGGATACCACGTCAAGTGTTCTTGTATTTCAATCAATCGACTCATCCTGTATAATAGCCCGCTAAAATCAAAAGGAGGAAGCTGTGGTCCTGTTGTCGAGCCTATCGAGTGATTGAATCGCAGATACTGGCCTCTAGCCACTATACAATGACGGACGTCAATTCCAATCAACTGCCACACGATCGCTTAATTGTTCCCTGGGAACTTATTAACAGACTGCTAATCCTGCACCCGCAATCATCCCTCGAAAGTCAAAGTAATTTTTCTAATAAATAGACACGAGGATCTCTATGGAAAATTCAAATTGTCGAAATGTTGGACGCTAAACTCAATCTACTGATCGTTTAATTGTTACTTGGAAACTTATTAACACTAAACCTACCACCGTCGGTCAGAATAAACGGTCCCAGACTTTTTATTTTACAATTATTGAAATAATACAAAATGATTTCATAAGAAACGTTTGCGTAGATATTTTTAATAAAGCATGCATTACAATAGGTACCGCGCAAAGTCTAAATAAAATCAATCTTGTCATTTTTATAAGGGAGCATGTACCAATTACTTTTAAGGCTCGGTAAATATTTGTTACGTTCATAGTTTATTCTATGAAATTTACCTAATTTTTCGACAAAAATAATCCTAATTCTGAGATTTCTTATTCTACTTCCTTGTATCTCGCAGACGTTTTCAAAATTCTCACTCAACGTGGTACTGTAAAAATAAACTTTTGAAACAAGGAAATACACATATTTGAAACTGCAATTTTATTTCTCGTGTCTCTGGTTTACATTTTTACTCGAAACTTTTGTTGACTAAAACTGAACTTTTTCGTTTGTAGAAACAATCGATTTGAAACTACAAATGTTGCATTTTCTGTCTCTGGTTTGTTTTTATTGTATCTTTTATTGACTAAAAATGAGATTTCAAGTTTGTGTAAAGTAATATCGATCTGAAACTGCAAATTTTATCTCCTCTATCTCTGGTTTGTATTTTTACTGAAGTTTTCATTCATTGTTCACACTATTCGCTATTCTCAACAGTTACCCAGAGACTGCCACGATTTCTATGATTGCTCGTGGAATCGTTCAATGAATTTTTCAATGTTTTACAATACCTAAATCACCTTACGCAAAGCAGTTCAGTTTGTGCCAATGTTTAGTCGACTATAGGATCTTCTTCTTCGAAGAGGAAAACAAGTAATGACACACTTCATCATTCTTCTGTCATCGTACGTTGGTGCATTACTTAAATCGAGAAATCTGAAGCTTGATACACTGTACAATATCATAAGTGCATTCTTGATCGTGTTGAATTCGCAAATTACAACAAAACCCCGCATAACGCGATAAAAAATTGTTCAAAAAGTCTATACACGTATTGTACGTGGCATTAAATAATGCCATTTTGACGCAGATGTTTATCTATCTAAATAAAGATTCACAACTCGAACTGCAAGAAACAAAAACGGCGTAAAAATTTATTTGTTTTGTTGATTATTTTAATGAGTTCAAAGTAAAACTTGGATATTATTAAATTTTTATAATCGGTTCATTAATAAGGAAAATAATTGAGTGACGTTAAATGGTTCACCCTGTATAAAGCAATCCACAAATTGCGAGTCAATATCGTTTATTCTTTGCCTATCGCTGTCACTGGACAAAAGGAGATTTGACCAAACATTTCTATGACTATACAGGCTAGTGCTGGGTCCTTCAAACGCTTGCTTTCCCCACCACCTCTCTTTTATGCAGCGCGCACCTGCGTCTAGTGATGGAATCTGAATCACTTTCAATCGCTTCGATTAAATATTTATGAAAAAAAATTCAAATCACTTGCAACGTAGTTCAAATCTTAAAGCTCTTGATACTCGTGGACGACTTAAGAGTCTTCATTGTCTTGAAAATATTGAAACCCTTAAAACTTTGGAAGGTTTGTACGAATTGAAACGCTTGAAATGTTGCATCTATCAGCAATGGCGGCTCTAGTCAAGTCGAGGCCCTAAGCGGTAAAACTTTTAGGGCTCTCAAACTCAAGTTAGAAATAGAAGTTGCAGGAAAACTCTCCTTAACTTATTAACAAAAAAGAAAAGTAATGAAAATATTTCATACCGTTACACATTAAATATATTTCGTTGAAATTCGGGGCCCTATGGTATCCGGGGATACCACGCGGCCGCTTACTCCGCTTACTCCGCTAACCATTAGATCCGTCACTATCTATCACGAAACAATGATTATGTCATGCCAGCATTGGGATGAATAACAGTATGAACGTACCAATATTATGAAAAGTATAACATTTATAAAAATCATCAAGACTTTGAAAATTTTCAAGACCTCAAGAGTTTCAAGAATTTCTGATTTCGAATAAATATCGAATTGATTTGAAACTCTGTTGTGATCGATTTGTTCGAAAACTTGCTGCAAAACGTATCTCCGTCTTTGTTGCCCCACCATAGCGTCCTTTCTCCATGGTAACGGTGCCTACTGGAGGGGGACAGTGGACGCTACGGTGGTGACACTTTTGCCTCAATTGAGGCAAATGTGCCGAGCCCTTGCCTACGCAATTATTAACAAAAGAAGTATCAGAGATGTCCCTCTTCGTCCACTGGTCAAGCCTCACACAGTATACATATTCTAGCAGGATTATGTTTCGCTATCGTGCTAGAGCACATACCTACATTCAGAATGACTCACAAATGCACTTAACCAATTACGAAAAATTTTTGCAATGAATAAACGTTAGTCCTCATCCTTCTGTTCAATTTATGATTTATGATCATGGTCAATACCAATTGTTTTCATTTTCTCATACATACATATATACAACAATTACACTGTTAACCCTTGGAACTCGAGAGACGCTTCTGAGGCGTCACTAAAGATTGCTGTACTATTATTTAAAATATTGTTTACATTATTAGAAATGTTGGTATCTAACCAATTACTAAACATTTAAGTATTGTATGAGGTATTATATCAATTCCATATCTACCAAATTTAAAAAATCATAGAGAATAGAAATATTCTAGGTCAGAAGAAACGTTTGATTTTCCAGTTAAAATAGCTCCGAATGCAAAGGGTTAATTCTTCTCCTCGTGTTTGTCAGGAATTTTTCCCAATAATTCATAGACATGTTCAACCCCGACAGCAAATAATCATACGAGTACACTAATTGTACCATAATTTCAAATAGAATGAATAATCCTTTTACGTACAGTTTAAAATTATACCTAAAAGAGGTAACGTAATATCGACAGATAAGCAGAACTTTTCGACAAAGATTTTTTGATAATTTATAAATATAATTTTATAATAATTGTTAGAAAGTGTTTTAGATGAATCATGCTATGGTAAGTGATGAACGTGCACCTAGTTTTCACAACATCACGTTTAACACTCGAACGGTTCTATACCAGTGGTAAACCGAGTTGTTTACGTCTATTATTTTGCATCGTTTAACGCGAATAATTTACTGCCTAGTTCGAGTTAAATGAAATGTATCTGCAACTCGCTTATGCAAAACGGTCGGTTACTGTGGAATAGCATGTAAAATCTAAACGCGGTGTATGTTGTTCAACTTTTATTTTCTTCACTCCCTACTCGTATCAACTATTGCATGAACAAACTAGTGTCTAAAGATCACACAATTCTTTTAGAAATTCATATCAAACGAAAATGGAAATGTTAGGTGTGTTGAAACATAATCACCAAATCCCAAAGAAGATTAAACACAAATTCGAAATGCTCTGTCGCCCTTTTATTCCACAGCATAATTTTTTTTATTGTCTCGATACTAATTTAAATTTGCTGTCATAAACGACACTGGATGGGAACAACTAAAAGTATATAAATAAATAAATAGTAATATCATAAGAAAGCTAATATACACTACCGCTCAAAATTATTCGGACACTTGCTTTATCTAAAAGAAACATATTAGAACAATTTTGTCACTTCTAATTATTATTATTATGTATATTGTGGTATCATAGCACAATAGAATTTATTTTTATGTACAAATTATATAATGAAATTGCAATAATATAATTTATATCCACGAATGCAAAATTTATTTGGAACTGTCTCCGTGCTTGAAAGGATTTCAAGTTTCATTTTTTTTCATTTCTAAGGTGCAAAGCGAGTTCAGAGAATTTTTCAATACAAATACTATTAGAACGATTGCCATGAGTAGTGCAAGCAGTATGAAATATCTAATCGCGGTGGATACGTCGACGAATCTCGTATTTAATCTTAGTCTAATATTGGTAAGGTTTCCACATAGGTAGTTTTCAACTTAAAACGTTAGATATTCTATAAGAAAGTAATAAAGATTGATTTTAATCACTATTTTAGATGCTTAAGTAATTTTTATGCGTTACTACTACACATTTCGCAAGTGTCCGGATATTTTTGAGCGGTGGTGTACTTCAACATGCAGTAGAACTTCGATTATCCGAACTGAACAAGAACACCTGAGATCTCGTTCAATACAACAGTCGTTTAATTAACCTGCCAGCCTTAACCTGTATGGATTTGTATAATAAACAGTGTTATACATGTGGATCGCCTTACATTAAGCTATTTAAATTTTAAGCTTGTTGCGATAATAGAGACTCCAGATATCATCGGTTCGCATAATCGAGGTTCTACTGTACTCGGTAATAATGAAAAATGAAATAGGAAACTGTTGTATAACTGAAAAATTACATGAAATAACGATTTTGTTACAGCAATTTGGAATATTTCAATTTGCCTTTATGTTAAAAATTTAGAAAACAAATAAATAATATTATTTTCACTTATAACCACTTTGAGCCTGATCTTCAATAATTATCTTAGGCATTCAAAGTCTTAAAATTTACTTAAAATTGCTGGTAAAATCTTCAAAGTCATAACTAACAAATTCATAGTGCACTCTCACACTTTGCACCTCCTCTTTTCGTTCCGTCGTAATTCACCTTGCAACAGTGACGCACAACACAGCATTCGTCATCATCGTTTCAAAGTAGCAGCATGGTATCAACATTTCACGCCACATTTTGCAAGATTGATGTAATCGAAAAATCGTCACGAAACCATGACGAGAAGACAAACTTATTTATTTCAACCTTTTACCTGGGAATGACGAGTTAACTCGTCATTTTTATTCACCATTACCTGTTACCAATTTTTCCCTTGCTTCTTCAATTCAACAAATAATTATTTCACTTTATCGCGGCATATCTGTATTAGTGTAAACTACAGTAAAGCCTTGATCCAAGAAAACGGAAACCGTAGGATCTGAGAAAAACGAATATCCCCTGCTGATAAACATTCTTTTTTATTAAAATGATATTAAACACGACATAATTTGAACTGTATTTAGTGGTTTAATTGACGGTATGTTGTTTCTCCATTCGGCGCGATTGGCAAGATCACAAAGAAATAGTAGAACTCCACACGATCTAAGAAACAGCACGGACCCGAGGATTTTTCTTAGACCAAGGCTTCACTGTACATCATATTTACGTTGATTGTGGCAACATTTCTGTTACGTCAATTTTATTAGCCCTTAGCACTCGAGTGACGCTCCTGAGGTGACACTAAAAATTGCTGCACTATTATTTAAAATATTGTTTATGTTATTAGATATGTCGGTATCTAACCAATTACTAAACATTTAAATATTGTGTAAGGTATTACCAAATTTAAAAAATCATAGAGAATGAAAATATTCTAGATCAGAAGAAACGTTTTAATTAAAATAGCTCCGAGTGCAAAGGGTTAGTCTTACGTTACGTCTCCCTGAATGTCCATGGTTGAAGAATCATTAAATTAAAATCTTGTCACATATCTTTTACCGAGTGAGCCCTTGCTAGAAAACTTTTACAAAACGACGTACATATTTTTAGTCTGCAAATTCGAAAATTATTATTCTTCCA
This sequence comes from Lasioglossum morio, assembly GCA_916610235.2. NCBI lineage: Eukaryota > Metazoa > Arthropoda > Insecta > Hymenoptera > Halictidae > Lasioglossum > Lasioglossum morio. Next base: position 20,327,792 of record OU744326.1, on the reverse strand, counting down.
TAAATGTTATTTAGTCAGCAATTCGCTCCTATTATTTGCAGCGTTATAAATTAGGCAACGTTAGTAGTTTGTTAAACACCTTGGTATTCCAAATGACCAACGATATTCCGAATATGCTGGATTTTCTCTGCTGTGCTATCGTTGCGTGTTAAGTAAGATTGTATGGAAAATATTATAACTTTCTACGAGTTAACGTTCTAAAATCTAATGGTTACATTCGCGTTCTTCTTTCTGTTGCAGTGTCAGAAGTGTAATGCACAAGTATCTGGAAAAGAAGAAGGAAGTAACCTTCGATAAAATATTCAATCAAATGTTTGGTGAGAAATTTTTAAGTATACTTAATTCCTAGACGTTAATCGTTAAGAGAACGCTCGAAATGCATACAAGTTACCATTAGTTTCGGCATATAATTAGTAAACGGCAGAAACTTATTCAAGTACTCGTTGAAATGATCCGACGATATTTGAACATGTCGGTGAAGATGAGTTTGCGATAATCAAACGGTGGATGTACGTCTATTAGCAGATCGTTTAGGGGAAATAATAGCAAGACAGGCATGGGCAACGAGCGCTCTTTGCCCTGGGAGTGTTCCGGATTACCCATGGGGGCAACGCTTCGGGCAAATGACGTCAAAGAGATAGAAGACGAGCGATAGAAGACTGTTTATTTTGCTGTTTCTGGTGTAGTATGTCCTTAGTAGGCTCTCGTTGCTCTTGATTTCAACGGAGCCCCGCTACTGCCCCACAGAGCAATCCGCGCCCACGCCTGGGTGATAAGAAATAGGAATCACGTTTAAACATCGAATCATTATGTGAAATTAAAGTTTTCTGCATCGTCTGCAGGATGCTAAGAGCCATTGCCTTTCTCAAAGAATTTGAATAAGTAGATACTAACAGTTTCCGGTTTTGTGTCAAGCCAAACTGGACAATATCCCTCAGCTGGTGGGACAGGGATTCGTTTTAACCCAGAGTTAAAAACATTACAAATTCTATTTTTCTACTAGCTACTTTAAATCATTAGCTGCTTATACATATTCTGTAAAAAAATCAACGCTGATCCCGAAGTGTAAATTCAAAAATATATAAAAAATGGATACATTTATGGCAAAAATGAGTAAGTACAATTTGAAAGAGTGCCGAAATTAAAAGAATTTCAGAGTATCGATGTACATGCAACGTGTACAAATTAAATCCTTCCTTCACGAATTTATTGATTATTTAGAAACAACTAAAATATATCCTACTGTCGAAAATAATCTACGTCACATTTTGTACGTTTACCTCGTTCGAAGTGAATTTTTAGGAATATCTAAATATGTCCAGGGGTTGTTTTGTTTATATTGTTGTGGGCGTTTTGAACTACTGTTCCAGAGAATGTTTCGTTCAAGTGCAATACATGTGGGTAGGTGGGACACTATTTATTTTCGCAACTCATGAGAAAATATCAATTTGCTCCGGATTACCAACTTTAATTAACCGCTTTTCGAATGTCACCCTTATCCGTAAATTATTCCGAAAGCTGCGTTTCATAATTTATTAATTAATTTGTTGACTCACTCGTGAATGAAAACGTGGTTATTAACTGTTGCCCATAGAATGTTTACCAGTAGACTGCAGTCTGTACATATACAAAACAAATTATCAATTTTGATTTTAAGATATAGAAATTATACAGAAATGTATGTCATTTCTTAATAATTTTAATAAATCCAAGAGAATCTGACGATATTCTTAAATTTTTTTAATCGTTTTGCAGTTCACCAATTACATGGTAAATTAATCCTTCTAATATCTCAAAAAAAATCAAGCTGTTTGATCCAATTTTTAAAAAAGTTATTCGTTTCGTAATGCCATTCTCAGGATTATTACAAACATGTCGAATCGGAAAACGATGTAAGAAAGAAACGGGTTTTTTAGTTGAAATTATAAAACCGAGAATGCTGAAAATATTGCATAACGACTTTTTAAAATTTATAAAACATCAACTAAAGTAATTAGATTAGGCAAGAACATTTTATGATTAATAATTTTAACGGTGTTAAATTCCAAACATAGATATGAAAGGAACATATTCTGTATGTAAAAAAGAAACTGTACAATAATTAACAGTGCATAAACTTTTAATACTTACAATTATTACAGAAATCATGTTGAACAGCTTCTGGATCTTTGAAAAGACACGTTCGCAAGAGATTAAGAATTACGGCTTATGAACGACCCTCGAGACTAGCTCAGACCCCGTAACGTCAAGCATGAAACTGGAAATTCGTAAACAAAAATCAAAAAACGGAGGCTTTCAAACTTCTCAGCATCAAATGTATCCGGGGATGAAGACTTTAACTTGTTATATTTTAGTAACGAAGTAGAGAAGTAGAGAAGTAGAGAAAACTGAAACACCGGATTATTACAACTTTTTATTCCGTTTTAAATTCTTAAACTATTTCAGGAAATGAATTTTTCAATATGTACACACTTTCATGACATATTTCTTACACATTAAATTCAGTTAGTTGCAAAAGACCATCCGCTGTCTACTTATAAATTATCAAGTTAAATAAACCTTAATGTTTTATTTAGATAAATCTAACCCTATGGACATATTCAAGAAAACAAGACACGTTTTCGAATGCCAGCATTTTAAGAAATCTCGAACATTTTTGGGAAACCCGAAAGTTTGAAGATCCCGTCCCGATCCCGAGGAAAATCATTCCCGGTTCCGCACACCTCTAGTATTTACACGTGCAGCATGTTGAAATAATAGAGACTTCAGATAACGAAGGTGCAGATAATCCAGGTGTTACTATGCTTATTAAAATTCTTGAGAAAGGAAGTTACAGTAGGACCTCGATTAACCGGATCCCGATTATAAACAAATATGCGTTTAAATACGATTATATTATAAAAGGAAATAAATTTTCAAAAATAAAAAAATTATTTTGGAATAATAATGTACATTTCAATTATTTCCCTCGGATCTCGACTATCCAACTCTCATCTCTTGCAATCGACCCGGAAAATTTCTATTTTGCATAAAGATACGTAGTTTATTAATTAAATTCCACGAGCTAGAAGTTTTCTTGCATAATTCTGTCCACGTTCCCGAGCAAATTGACCACTATGCGACGTCTACCGTTACAGTTTGAGCGAACGTGAAGCCTCCAGTGCGTAAAAATTAAAGTTCCAGAGTTTTTTTTATGTTAATCGCGAAGTTAGCGTGATTTCTAAAACAATGAACGATCCCGTATACCCAGAAACTTCTCACTCGAGAGGCTGTTTATTTGCAGCAGACCGCTTCGAATTTATTATCTATTGTAAACTTTTTATTCCCGAATATATTCTAAACAAAGTTTTTGCAAGACATTAAAGGCTTTTATTAGGTGGACATAAAGTACTTGGCCTGTAATAAAATTGCCAGGCGCACGCAAGATAATGGCCTGTAATAAAATTGCCAAGCACAGCGCACGTAGAATAAGTGGCCTAGTGCGCTGTCGCTCGTACTTTATGTTTATTTATATTTCACAGTTTACTGCTATATTAGTCAATACTCCTTGATTCCATTGTGCATTTCATTAGTATCACTGCCGCACGAAAGTATGTGGACACTTCATTAATTCTTATAAAAACCTGAAATAAGTTATGATATCTTTGGTAAATAGGATCACCTTGTATATATTCCAGTTCGTACAGTGCTAGGGAACATATTTTAATAATAATTTATTAATCCTTTGCACTCGGAGCTATTTTAACTTGAAAAACACGGTAAGTGTCCACATACTTTTGAGCAACAGTTTATAGTGGATCCAATAAGTATTTCCACCCTAAATTTTCGATTCACAATAACAAATATAAAAAATAATAGTACAATAACAAATTTGAACTCGTTTTAAAGCTCGCAGCATTTACTTTCGCAGACCATATTCAGTTTTACTAGAGTGTTTGTGCACGATGTTGCATTGAAAAATGGTGGACACGTTTTAGTAAAAAAAATGCTACTTTACTCTTTTAGTACTCAGAATAATGTAGAAACTTAATATCTCAATAAACGTTTGTCTGAATTATTGAAAAATATAAAATATTACAATTTGTATGTTCCCAAAGTTTAATTGAATTTGCCATAACTGCGTAAAGGAGAAACGCTATGTAATCATAATATTGTCGAAAACTAGCTGAAGCAAAATATGCGTGTACACCGTGTAAAATTGTTTATCCTGTTTGAAATTATTTTTTTCACGCGCTGGAAAGACACGTGCGCGCAAACTTTCGCTCTAAAACGTCTCTATTGATCCGATTCTGCTTAAAATATAATTCGTTTAAATATAATGTTTATCGGATTTCAATATAGTAAGTTTTTTTTTTATTTTAGATGCGCAACTATTTTACTCAGCAGTCTGTCTCTTTTTTCCTCCTGGAATAGAACGCGAGCTTATTCATCTTAATTATTTCCGGCACTGTTCACCGTATTTGCTTCTCGCACTATCGAAAATCTCTTGTACAACTATACTTTTTATGCACTATCAGTTTGATAATCGAATTCTGTCATGTTTCTGCTAATTATCTGATGGATAGTAATTAGCGAGCAAAATATTTGCTTTAATGCTGAAAATACTTAATTTTGCGAATGTTTATTGACAATCACATCACATACACTTGTAAAAATCGGGCCAGAAATTAGAGAAAGATTTTAGGGGTCAATTTTAGACCAAATACAGCGTGTCACAAAATTATTCACTCACACTTAAAAAGATGATAACTTTTTTAATTTGTAATATACGATTTGAACTTTTTTGGGGAAGCTAGAGCATTTAGTTTGTACAAGATGTGAAAAAAAATTTGTCAAAAATTGCAATTGATCGTAATTGTAGAGAAAATACTAAAAGTTTCAGTTTACAACTTTTTTTATGTGGGCCTATACTGAAAATTTATTTAATACGTTTCGTAGATCCGATATAACTAACATTCATCTAAAGAAGGCATATTTTAAATTTTCATTACGGGCTCTTTTAAAAAAATTATAAATGGTGCCTCTTTTACTTTCTCATGTAAATCTTAGCATTGCAATGTTTTCAAAATCTTGTTTGCATGTCATTTGATAAATCAATTCTTTTAATTTCTCAAAAAGTCAGTTCTCGTTCTCCGATCATAAAAAAGTTATACTGTTTTGAAATGCGTTCAAATACTTTCGTGGTTCGCTGTATATCCATTGTTACACATAAGAATACTAATGTAAATTGTATGTACTTACAAATTTTTAAGAATCTTCTGTTCCTCCGTCGGATCCACAACACACTATTGTTCGCTCACGCCAATACGTCCGAATAATTGTGACTGTCATTTCCGACAGTCATGTGTTCCGAGAATGTGTTCGAACCACAACACACCACATTTCTACACTATCACTAAACACCACACAACAAATTTCCGGAAATCGTGATAGAGCACGAGATGTGAAGTTAATCCGACCACGATCAAAATAGTTCTGCGATCTTAATGCGATTTCCGCGCGGAAATTCTGCTCTCCCAACATACAATGTATCCGATCAAGGTTGATCGATTGTAACAAAAGAAATCGTTTCCAAGGAGATATTCATTTTTCGAGAATCGTCTGTATGCTGTCGCGTGTACCGCTTCTTCGTATTATTGCTGCGGGTACAAAGGCCCGACTACTGACGATATACCCGATAAGGACGTCGTATTAGGCAAAAAGCGAATGGGAGTCGGCTCCGAATTAGCTAATTATTTTACAACCACCGCGATCCGACAACTTCAACCCCGATAGGTGAACAACACGCGCGACAGTAGCGACACTTTCACTGCCGTTCAAAAGTGTATGTAACCATATGTATGTATTCCAGTTTATACAGTGTGAGAGAACATATTTTAATAATAATTTATTAAATATCTCACCGATAATGATAAAAAATTATTAAATCTTTTTCATTATTTCAATAAAGTTCCACTCAGAATCGCAGATTTCTCACAAAAATGATTTTTCAGATTTGAGACATCGTGTTTGGGCTTGTCTATCTATGTGATACCATAGGTTTTCTTTTATTTACTTAAGAAAATTGAATAACTAAATTGTTCGTTTAGTGCTATTAGAATGTATTACGCACACATTCATAATAGAATTTAGCAACAAATATTGTTTGATAATAAAAATATACATTATTATATCACTTTCATGAACACGGTAAGTGTTCACATGCTTTTCAGCGATGGTATATAGATCGAAGACAATACGAAAAGGAATTTCTTTAACAGTTTACCAGTCCTCCACCTAATGTTCTTCCGACACCCTCGCGTCCAATTAACAAACGCTACATTCCCCCTCATAAATCCACCCTTAACCCTTTCACTACCGCGGGCGAGGTATCTCGCCTCCACGATGTCGAAGAAACGATGCTATGAACGAGATATCTCGTCACCGTGCTGTCATACGTACGGTGCTATGGACGAGATATCTCATGTATCTTTATCTTTGTGACTAATATGAAGTGTTTTCTTTGTAAGTTTGACACAAGCAATCAATTTTAAAGACATACGATCGTTGGCGGAAAGTACTTAATGTACTTTTATTTAAGTTTCTGTTGTATACTTTGTATGGAATGCTTGAAAGCATGGCGAAACGCATAACGTGACGGAACAATTTTCACAGAAATGTCTGGTTTCCTTCCGTCGCCATTACTTTTTTTGCGAACTACACATTCTATTGTTGCATGAGACTTTTTTCTGTGAATTGTATTCGGCATTCCATATAAAATAAACGATAAAAACTAATTATGTAAAATATGGAATATATTTTTATTCGTGTTAAATTTTCAAATAAAACACGTCAATTTCAATAATAAAGATACACCAGATGTCTCGTCCGTAGCATTGTACGACGAAATCACGGTGACGAGATGTCTCGTCCATTGTAGTAAAAGGGTTAAGACGTAATCGCGTAAATGGCAGTGTCCTGCGGATCCGACAAAGGAACAGAAGGTTCTGAAAAATTTGTAAGTACACCTGACATTAGTATTTTATAATGTAGGATTAGCATTCCCCTTTTGTGTAAGGAGTGTTCGAAATTATTGAGAACATTCTGTGTGCCGTAAAATAACGCTTGGAAAATGAACATTAATATGAATAGTTACGTGCCAGTGGCATACAAATGGGACTTGTTAAAACCGTTTTATATGCAACTGTTGCGTCACGCATACGTGCTTGCACGTGCTACTTTCAACGGTCCGTCGGCTCTTGGGATGCGCGTCTTTTCCAACCCTTTCGACTGAATCTTAAACCCGTGCACGATGCACCACTTGACAATTGTTAATCCGACCAAACGAACAATACGAAGTCAATATCAAATATTTTGTATCTAGAGGGTGTTGAGAAAAATGTGGAATTTCATTTGTTTCAATTGATTAATCTGTAATATTATCTATGCTTGGACTCTTCAGGATCACAGAAGGATCATGACATTACAGGAAGTTGAATCCGTATTAATTATAGTTATCAGGATTTGATGCATTTACGACTAAAATGGGTAGATGTAATTTGAAACAGTAGAAAAAATAAAAGAATTTGGGAATATCAAGATACTATTTACAACTTGTTAAACTCCTATTTGGTTCCTGTGTCCTGCAATGAAGTCAAACAATTTTTATTTTGCATAAAGATCTGCAGTCTAGTTATCATTCCAAATGAGATAGAACATTTTAATGACTCAAAACTCCAAAATATATGACTTTGCAAAAAAATGGTCGCTCATCGCATGCTTTCCTTGGATATTTTCTTGTGTTATCAATGATAAAAGACATGTTTAAGGTGCCCAAGTTGGGAGGGACACCCTGTGAATATTCGTTGATGCAAATTAAGTGCGAGATATGAAACAAAGGCAGCAACTAAAGAAAGTGCTGCATCAAGAACAGGGGGTTGTTCGTTCAGTTGATTATGCATTTAAATCGTCCTCATTAACCTCGCGACCCTGGAAGAGGGTTCCTCGAGTCTACAAGCCGGAACAATTTAGACCTGATTTATTTTCTTCCGTGTAAAATATGTTCGAAAGTTTCTTCATTGTCCTACACATCTTCGAAATGAATACGTACAACATTCTACTAAGATATCAGATTTATCCGTGATAAATTCAATACCGGTTGTTAGTATCTTAAACAAAATATGCATTCAAATTTCGGGACGCAGTTCGTTTCGTAATGCTAATTTGTTTAATACGCCATCCTTTTGTAGCAGCCGCCAATAAGCATGCGGACGACTGTAACAGAAAATAATGGTTAATCTGTTTGGCTCACAAAATTTCAAATTTGCTACATGCTATTTAGATTTGTCAGTTTTCAAACTATTCGTAATTGCTTCATAAAGTACACAGGTCTAGAAAAGTGCGAAGTAAATATGTAAAATGAATGGTTAAATCATTTTTTAAATGGAATAAGAAATAATTAAATATGACTGCTGTATACTTATGGCTGGTGCTACATTTTGACCAAGATAAGAATGGCGTCGTGGGCAGACACCACAGAAAGTATAGCTTCTGGATACACCCATTATTCTGTTCTCTCGTTTTGTATTTCCAGGTTACCTTTTATTTAAGGATTTCTGCGAAAACGTGTCGGAGGAGCCGGTCCCGCAACTTAAGTTTTACGAAGAGGTTCGTGTTAGCCCGCACACACACTATAGTTAAGTTTCGCTAGCGTGGTGACACGCGTCGCCATCCAACTCCATAAGGAATTTCTCATTTATGCATTGTAGATCAAGGCGTACGAGAAGCTCGAATGCCCTGAAGAGAGGAAAAAGCTTGCCAAAGAAATCTTCGACAATTACATCATGAAGGAGCTGCTATCGCACACGCATGTGAGTAACTTTTCCTGATCGATTATAATTATTATTTGAATTTGCAACATCCTCGAAGCCGTTCAATGTAAAAGTGACGTTTTTACGTAAAAGTCCGCATTTACCTGTTTGGTTTAACAATACATATCAAGAATTTAATCGTCGTTAAATAAAATAACCGTAATACAGGGTGTCCCAAAAACGTCGGAGCTCCTTGAAAGGAGAGGTTCCTGAGGCCATATCAAATAACTTTTTTCTTTGCGAATATGTTCTCCGCGGATTTTGTTATGGTGTTATTATTTTCTTGCATGAAATGATCACAATTTGTCTGTAAATTCTCCGTTTTCCGTCTTCATTGTGAATCATCCGTGAACCGCATCCAAAGTGAAGAACTGTAAATTCGCCTTAACCAAGAACGATCGTTTCCTTCCGGCAGAAGGAAGGCCGAAGTTCAAACATCGCGAAATCAAGGAAGATCATTATATCCGGGGACATATTTACCGAAACACGGTTTCTTTGAGCTCTCATTCGGCGGAAGAAGAAAGAGAAGCCTTGAGGAAGCCTTCGTCGTTTTGTCTTGCAACATGTGAAAAAGCGCCAAAAATCGTTTCTGAATTATGAAAAACCGTGTAAAAGCCTCGGACCCTACCTCGCCTTTGCCTTCTTCATGAATGCTTGAATAAGGTCTGGAATAGGTCTTTTCGTGTCGCGCGGGGGCTTCTAATCTCTAGCCCTCGATGCGCTCAGAGAAAGAACTATTTCCGTGGGTTTTTTCTTCACACGATTTTTCCCCGGCTCGACACACCCCTAATTTTAGCCTCGCATTCAATCGCTCCCTGCCAACGATTTTCTTCTCTGTCACGTTAGGCAGTCCTCTTTATTAGCAGTAGTCGTGGAACGGTAGATCTTCGACTGTACAGTTTGTTCCGTGTGTCTTGCCCACTTAAGCGAGTAGACTCCTTTTTCCAAGATTGCAAGGGTACTGGATTCGCGTTCTCATTTCTCGATAATAGAAAAATGGGATTTTTCAGTAGTCAAAAACGCTAGATAAAAGATCGATCTAGTTGTTGCAGCTTTATGAAACTAGCATGCGCAGCTGTATGTTTTCAAATAATACAAATTAGGCTGCCAAATAATGCAAATTATGACTCGTAAACGTCAAAATAGGACTTTTGAGGGCGATCGCAGCGTACATTGATCTCTTATCTAGCGCTTTTCTCTACTGAAAAAACCCAGTAACCCCACCTTTGTATTATCGAGGAATGAGAAGGCGAATTCCGCACCCTTGCAATCCTGGAAAAACGATTCTACCCCCTTAAGGGGACATTCTCGTGTGGACGCATCAAAAATCGATTTTAAATTGATATTCTATGTACGATACTTATTCATTTATTGTTTAACCGTTCACTTCGAGTCCTGCAAACAAACAAAACCATCGATAGACTAAAAAGAAAAATGAATTTACAAATTACATTGTTTGTCGTTTCATCGTATTAATTTTGTACCATTGCATTAATTTGACACAATTGGAGAACAACAAGGATTGATACATTACAGGGTGTATAACGATTACATGTTACAACCACCATAGCGGTATTCTACACCTTTTGAGCAGTGAAGTATCTTTAAAAAAATGGACCGAAAAATTCACCTTGAAAATCAAGTGGATCTCGTGTCAACCGTTCTTTTAAAAAGCGATGATAAAGTTCGATTTAACTTCTATATATGTAACATAATTTCACTGTTACAGCGCGGTTGAATTCGCATGTTTCCAAAGTAAACAGATAGTAGGGGTACAGACGGATTACTATCGTACCTAAACACCGCAGTAATGATGAGTCTCTTAGTGTCTTGTTGATATTCAGATACGATGGTTCGCTACCGATCAAGAAATAATATTACGTTATCTTTCTACACATCGAGTAGCAGAACCACTGCTCTTGACCAGGGGTCGGCTAACTACGGCCCGCCTGTTTTGAATCCGATCCGCGAGGTTAATATTGTTCTTTACATGGAAAAATTAAATATACGTCAAATTACGTGAAATAAGAAACTTATGTGAAAATATCACTTTCTATTAAATAATATTTGGAACCCCTGGTTTTTTGTTGCTCCATGGTTCACCAGGCTTAAAAATTTTACGATCTGGCCCTTTCCAAAAAAAGTTTGCCGACTCCTGCTCTAGACACTAGAAGTCAAATGGAACTTTAATATCGTTTTTTTAAGGGAACGGTTGACTCGGGACCTACGGTTCCTCCGAGACATTTCTTCGTTGAGATGAGTACTATATGATGTAATAGAAAAAAAATGTTGACCTTTTGAATTTGACTTTCAAAGTCAATGAATTCCATTTTTTTAACAGAACTTCACCAAACCAAAGGTGTAGAATCCTGCTATGGTGGTCGTGACGTATAATTTGTATACACCCTGTACAGACTGTCGACTGAATAACCGCAACAATTAGATACAGTAAAATCAGTCATCAAAATTTATTGAGCATGTAGCCTGCTTGATGGGTCCGCACGACGAGACAATCGATTATATTAATCGATATGGAGCACCATCGAGCATTCCGTAACCCAGAAGGTGTCACGTACGGCAAACAGGGATGCGTTCGGTCACAGTGTTACATGTTGTCATATTATTATATTCTTGTAACATTTAACCATAGCGTTAATCAATGAAGGTGATTATTAAACTGCTAATCTTTATGGAAAATGAAAATTACCTGCGTCGATTGCAAGAAATAGAAACCAAATTGAATATTATTTCTTCCCTTAATGATTTCAATAGACGAGGAATCTTAATTTTTTAGATCGGCATTCTTAATTTTTTAACACTAAACCTACTACGAGCGGTCAAATGACCACATTTTAGATTAGAAATTTGACAATTATTGAAATTGCAAAGGTGTTTTCATAGGAATTTATTGAATATATTTTTTGACCTCAGTATATATTATAGTAAAAATCGCATAAAATATAAATAAATTTAATTTTGTTGTTTTTATAATACCATACTATAATATATATTAGAGTTAATATTTCCAACAATCTTGAATTTCATCTACTCAATTTTGCTATAAATGCATAAAGATTCGCAGTCTAGTGGTTATTATCTTTTACGGATTCAAAGAACAAAACGAAAACTACGAAGTTTAGATTTCTCATGTAAACCATCCGCTGGTGATATTTTTTCTTACGCTAACGTGATCTGCAGAACAAATCTATCATTCTCTGACATAATACCTTATTTCTTTCAATTTAAAAATGTCCAAGATATGATTTTTCATTACACTCGTATTGCACTTCTTCCAATTTCTTCGAATTGCTTCTTAGAAACCTTTAGTCTATCTTAACCGTTAGCTTTGTGTATAGGATTTAATTTATATTTTTGTTCTATATTCTATGTGAAACAAATACTCTTGCATCACCCAAGCTTTATGTTTAAAGCTCAGTATCTTGATAGGACTTTCTTATGTATACTTTTCATAGAGACTGACACTTAAAGTACGTCTAGAACGACAAGCGGTCTTTTCCATGTTTTAAAATTGGTTTTAAATTTTTAAATCTGAGGGTTCCCTTTGCTTTTTGCTTCGCCACGCTTGCTTTGACCGAACCAGGAATGTAATATTTGCTTTTATCAAAAAGATACATTGCGTCTTTCTCCTGGTTGCCTCGTTTATGCATGTATAGTTATCTTCTGGGATTGCGTCCATTCATGTAAAAACGCGAAATACTCCCGTTACAAAATCGTTGCATAAATAAATAGTATTACTAAAACATCATTTATATACGTACAGAATACTATTAATGAACAATGTTTTTATAATATGGGCAATGCGATAGATAAATAATTATTTTACATACGAAGCAAAAAAGTGAAGTATAGTGCAGAGATCGAACATTAATATTAATATAAGATGTTAATGTTTCTTTTATTCGCGAAAATTACAATAAATTCCCGCTTAGAATAAAAATAAAACGATTTCGCTTCGATTTAATTCTATGACACTGTACTCGACAATAATAAACATTGTTGTGTTAAAAATTATTTTTCTGTTAGAAAAAAAGTAAATTATATCTAAATCCCCTTTTATTTTGTATTACATATTTAATATATTCATCACTTTCATGTTTTCTGTTATATTGGAGGAAATAATGTGATAAATCTATTAGAGGAAATAATATGCCTAACATACAGGGTATTACATAAATGTTCTACTTCCTTGAAAAAGGTGATTCCCGAAGTCATTTGAAGTAACTCTTTCCTTTGCGAAAATATTCTCCATGGGTTTGGTAATCAGTTATTAAGACTAAACGTACCGCGACTTAAAAGTAACTAGTGTACATGTTCCCTTATAAAAATGACACGATTGATTTTATTTAGACTTTGTGCGGCTCCTATTATAATACGTACAAATATATAACACGGACAAACAGATCACCACTACCGTGACTCGCGCAAAGGAAAAAGCAACTTCAAATTTTTGGGACACCCTGTGTACATCTTTGCCTATTCCTTAGTGATAATTAGACTGCGGACGTTTATGCAAAATGAAAATGATAATTATAAAGAACAAAAGCGAAATAGAAACCTCTTTCTCATTTTATTGAATACATTAATATTTTTTTAATTTTCCCAATAGTAAATACATTAAAAGAATTTCAATATACTGTTATATTATTTTCTGAGGAACGTATGAGAGTTTAAAGTTTCTTCAGAAAATTCCGAAATTTAATCGTTGACAATTAAATTATACTAGTTTGCATATTTTCATTGTTTTCCAGGAATACTCCATGGAAGCGGTGTCCACCGTTCGGGAATACCTCATAAAAAACGAAGTTCCCGTTAATTTATTTGAGGTTGGTCCTTCACGATCTGATATCGCTTAATTGTAATAACGTTAACAACTTGGTCAATCTGCGTCGATACAATTAAATCGCATCGATTACCTTTGCAGCCGTATATCGAAGAAATTTTTAATCACTTAAGGGGCGAGCCCTTCAAGAAGTTTTTGGAAAGGTACGTTGCTACATACGTCAACCTAAAACCCTAAAATTTGTCCAAAAGCCTAAGAAATGTTGTTGTATGCTTTCAGCGAAAAGTACACCCGGTTTTGTCAATGGAAGAATTTAGAATTAAATATGCAGGTAAATTTCAACTGTTTTCTATTGTGATACGTCTATTTTTGCGCACTGTAGTGGATGCAAATGCAGTAGACTTTAGATTCATATACCAAATGAACATATTCTGCATTGGGAGAAGCAGAGAATAAATAGGAATTAATTTCCACTTCCAGCAGTCATGATTAGACATATATGATAAAAAGTATTAAAACATTCTAAAAATACTATTGTGTTATTTTCAAACTATTCAAATTATTCAGGCAGAAAGTAACTTGTTATTTCACTTCTGGTTGTAATCGAGATATAATGATACATGAAAAATAATGCGTCATTAATTTGATCTAGTCATATTTCTTCTATACATAAAGTTCACAGTCCACTAACTATAAATGCTATCAGAAATCTCTTCTCCCATAGCACGGCCATATAATTATACGGCGAAGTGCGTCCACCTGAAAATTCTCTGGAAAAAATAAAAAGATGAGCTGCAAAGTAGTTCAGGGGAAACTCAATTAACCTGAAAACTAAACAACCATTGTTTTCAGACACATCAATTTGCCTCCACTATAATGGACGCAAACGCTACATGAAATTGCATGTTTAATCAGCCTGAATGCCTCTGCTGCTTCTTACTTTTAAATAACCGCGCCGATGCAGATACGATTTAGTAACAATAAGAAACGTATTTACCATACGTTCCGAGTAAGCTAGAATGAAACCGTTAACGATATAGTATAAATAATTACGGAGCATGCAGCTAGATCATTTTTTATTGTTACTCAATTGTAACGATTGGATTGTCAAAAAGGTTTTAAATCTATTGTATCAAAACTGGAGAGTACCGTTTTAAATTTGTACAATGAACTAGTGATCTTTGTGGATGATTTTCTGCTATCTTGTGGTCAGTATCGTCATTGTGGTTAAAGAACTCTAAAAGATTAGAACCTTTTCTGATAACTCCACACTGTAAAGTCAGTTTTGCCGAACTGATGGAGTCCTTAACGGAATAATGGGAAAATAAAAGTAGAAAACGATTGAAAATGTCGACTGTTCACATAATTTTACAGTAAGTCGTCCCAAAGGTTCTCTTTGCAGCGGGCGCGCTTAATGTTGTCAAACAATACGAGCACATACAAATAACCCGGTTATTTTTTCGCATATGTTCTACTATCTCTTAAGATTTTGTTTATTTAACATTGTTTGCTGTATTAAAAATCTATTCTAAATTTATATTGTACGCTGTAGTCGATAGCAAACGATTTTTGGAAAAGCTTTACATAATCTCTTGAGAATATACAATGGATCCAAAAAATATTTGAACACTATATTTTTCAAGAAATTCACGATACTTGAATTGACATAATTTTTGTTAAACAAAAATAGTACAATAATATACCTGACTCATTTTAAAGCTTAAAGTCTCCACTTTTTCCATGCATTACTCATTTTGTCTAAGATATTTTTGCATGATACACCGACTAGGAAACTGAAGATGATTTTTTGGTTCAAAATGGTGCAAATTGAAATGTCTACAAAACCATTGAAAATTCTGTTTCTTGACTGAAACCACCGTAGATTTAAAGATTGAAGCTTTCCCCTTACAATGAATGAACACAAACTTATTCTCTGATTTTTTATAATGAAGTTATTGCACTTTAAATGAAAGGTGTACTGCCCTCTTTTTGCAAATAATATACAGTACACCGTGGGGACCTTATAGTAAAGTGGGCGTTGGACCCCTCAAACGATCCAAACTTGATGCACATTTTTGGTCTATAAAAGGGCAAAATAATCGTAGATCAAGTTTTAAACGATCTTTGTAGAAGGGAAGATCTTCAAATCTGTAATAGGATCATTCAGAAAAAAATGTTTGATGCTGTTACAGACTATTTTTGTACCATTTTCAACCAAAAACGTGTCCTCAGTTTTTCACCTCCTGTATTATCATACAAATAAAATCCTGTATTATGATAGAAATATCCTAGACAATAATTAATGATGGTGTGCAAAAGTGCAGGTTACGAGCTGTAAAACGAGTCCAAATTTATTATCCACTATTTTTCTTAACAAAATTATCATAGTTCAAATATTGACAATTTGCCTTGAGAATTGGAATATTAGTTTTTATTGAATGTCCTACTATATATGGCGTTCGAATACTTTTGTAGCTCACTGTATATCATGTAAAAAATCGTGTCAGCTAAAAAAGTAGAATAAAGAGCTCGGTGGTAGAGTAAATTAACGGCTAAAGTGATTATTATCGTGCAATTACTATGGTAAGGCAGCTCATGCATTATTTAAACATCGCACATGGCCTGGGAATAAAAATTAGGTTCGCAAATTGTAATTATTCCATTCGATCAATCTTGATGCGTACTGTAGTCCGTGCATGCGGCGTATCTTTAAAAACCGTTTCGTTTATAATTAAGATAAACGAACGTGAAAGTTTAAAAGTTAGCAACCTTGTTTTATCACTTTTTGCTACTAATTTCGAATGGGTTAACTGTAACTTGTATGGAGGGCGTTTAAAAATTTCAGGAATGCCGTGTATTATTCGTAAACAGAACGCTATATTTATAATTAATTGATGCAAGTGTGATCTCGTTGAGACTTGTTTTATCGGATATTTACACGAAGTAACGGCAAAGCAGTTAATTCAATTTACTGTTTGTTTATTTACGTTTCGCAAGCACTTTTTGAACACTCTTGATATAACGTGTATAATTTTAGATAAGCCTACGGAAATGAACCTGTGGCATTACAATCAATAATTTTTAATCAAATATCCAAATATGCCACGCCTTAAAGTTTAAAGGTACCCTCTCAGAAGAGAATGATTACTATTATTATTATTATTAAAAACGATGATCTAGGTTTGACTTGATCATCTTTACGAGCACCTCTCAACGATAAAGTATTTACCATAAAATAATATATACAAGCCTCATTGTTTATTAACGTTTGAATAATCAGTAGACACCTAAGTACTCGTTTAGACTACTCATATATCTTGAAAAAAGGTAGACTGAGGAATTGAAATAAATAGAATATTCAGACTTGAAATAATAAAACAATATTATACCGGGTAAACAACAAAATTTGTCAGTGTATAAAATACAGGGTGATCCACTAATTTTGTTCACATTGAACGTTTCCATTATTTGTAATAATATAAAAAAAATTATATACACAAACGTTGCATGTTATAGAGGGGGAAATATTGTTATATAAACATATTTCTATTTCGTTTCGAGGTCACTTTGCGTTTCGGAAATTTCAAGGTTACCTTGACTTCTTCAAACGAAAATATCTCGTTAAATATTAGATCTAGGACATAGAACTCTATCGATTCGTAATACAAAGAGTAAGTCATTCCACTTAAAAAAATCAGGGTGACCTTGAAATCTCCGAAACACCTTCACCTATATAAAAAATGTTTGCCTCACAATATGTTCGCCTCTATACCATACAAGTTTTGTTGTTGTATATCATTTTTTCATATTATTATGAATCACGGAAATAATTTCAAGGTGGGCAAAGTCATTTGACCCCTCTGTATGTTAAAGGAAATGTAAATTGAATCGAGAATTTGTTCGTGAAACTGGAAAGAAATGTGTATCACGAGAACAGTGCTTTAAGGAAACATCGTAATTACTTCCTCCGAAGCAAGGTATGTATTAACAACTTGTATGCAGCTTCTTGAAAGTAGGGTCGCTTTATGCAATAGTCTCATTAGGCATAGTATGAATCATTCTCCGTCGAAATCGATCATTTTCTTCTATCAATATCAGGAATTCGAATCACAATCAAATCTGAACTGATATAAAAAGATACTTAAATAAATCGTGGTTTTACTGGTTTCAAACTTGTCTCTAAGAAATCATTGTTTGGACGAGGTAGATTTTTTTTATCCAATTAGGAAAGTACAGTTTATTATACGAATATTCAATTTTAAAATTACTTTGGCAACAATGAAAATGGAAAACCAATTTTGCTTTGTCTTCAAGGGAATGTATCAGAGGAAAACGTATCACAGTGGATAGGACCTACGAGAAGCATGATGCGCCCTTGCTTGAAAGAACTTTTGTAATTCTTGTACGCTTCACTATTAATCGTCTTATGTTTCAGGAATATTTCATGTTGTCTGAATTTCATTATGGTAAACACAGGTATAGGGCAACGCCTGCCAAGAAATGGCGAAACTATCACAGAAGATAACAAGAAGTGAAGCAAAAGAAGTGAGGCAGAGGAAAAGAAAAGGACTTACCGATGCGTTCAAATTATAATGCGAAAATTACTTTATTCATTTCACTTTTAGCGTCTCGGTTATCAACACCGTACCTGAAATTCCTATATTCCTAACACGCTTTTACCCTGCGAATGCCATTCTTCATGAAGAGAACTGGGTCGAAACATTTGCAAAATATTATAAACTGTGCTCTTCATGAAGTGAATCCTATTGTGCTATAATTTGTGTTCATTACAAATAATTGTGATTGTAAATTTTCCAATAAATACTGTGTAAAAAGAAAATCTTAAAGCTATTTTTCCACTCCTCGGTGCTATAAATAAAATTACCTGGGCGTTATGCTATTCTAAATAATTACGGACAACATATTTAAATATCGAGAGATCTTGCATAGACTGACAAATGGAGATGACCAGAAACTATTTATTATGGCTGTTTAAGGACAATGATGCCATGTTTGATCTCATTTTAATCGGAAAAATGTCACAAACATGCTCCTAAAGGCTTCACATGATACACTTGTCGACGATCGAACTACTGATTCCTTCAAGGAGTACAGCTTATCACTAGACTCCGGATGTTTATGCAAAATAAAGAGTTTGTGCACCAATTGCAAGACACAGGAGCTAAATATAAATATATTCTTCATTAATAATTTTAATGTGGCCAATATTGATACTCTTAAAGTCTTTTAATATGTTCACTATTTTAAATTGGACTTGCTCGTTTTTATTATAAATGCATAAAATCCAGAGTCTCCTTATCACAAATAACGTGCACATCTCTTTTACATGTATTGACACATTGCTGTAGTTCTTTTCTCAAATCGCTTCCGATGAGAACACAGAGAATCATACTAATCTCAAATTAAATTTCGTTTATCTATTAAAATTTAATAATGTTTAGATTTTAAAAAGCTTCACTGTCCAATTTTATAAATAATTAAAAATAACGTTCAAACAAGTCGACGTATTGTCCGTTCGAATTCTCCAACTCGAGTCACTTACCAATTGTTTTTTCAAGAGATCGATCCTCCTCGTGTCGTTCTCCACTCTCACACAATCATTGTTCTTTCCTGGCAAAATCTGCCAGAGAAAAGCGTCTTTACGTCAAATGCTCGTTGACTGTAGCAACTTCAACAGCTGCAAGTCATCATCGGGTATCGATGACGCTGAAGGACACTGCATTTGGCCAATGTCATCTATTCTTGTAGCTCGAACACTCTCGTTGACATTTTCAAAATCCACTACGATAGAAACTAGCTTTTCCGATGTCCTCTAAGAAACAAACTTTCTAGTTTCGAAAACGTGATGATTCTCTTTTCAATAAAACTTAAAAAAATTTATAAACAAAAGTATATACAAGATGTCCCTAAATATCTCTCAGAAGGTATTAAAGTTGCCAAACACGTGTTATTCCGAAAATGTTTATTATAAATCGGGATACTGAATGGAATATATAAATTTTGGTAAAAAAATATTATAACAGAAACCTGACAAATCCCCTGAATAACCTGCTGTATGCTATAATTTGGAATAACGACATATATCAAATTAATTTGATTTTCTTTAACCCTCGTACGTTCTTCAGGGTGAAAATTCACCCATTTACCTTTTTCACATATTGTAAAACGATTGATTTCTTTTTGTCTGTGTTGCAAAATATATTTCTTTAAAATGTCACACTATAATTGAAGCATAATTCGTAGATTTGAAATGTGAAGTGAATTCTGGGACATTTTATGCAACTATGTAGTCACACCTCTGTGCCGTCTGGTAGCGAACCTGTTAAGTCAAATATAACAGTATAGCGTCAATAAATGATTATAATTCAGAGAAATGTTATTAACTTGTTCTTGATTTTGATCCTGATTTGATCTTGCAATCATAAAAATGATCACCTCCACAAGTGAATATTTAAAAAGAGATATTAAAAGATCCTAGGTATTTGATCATTTTGAGAAGTCTTACGGAAGTGAACGTTAAACTTTTAAGTAGTATATTATACTAACTACATTTGTATATCTTTTGCGACAGATTGTTGTAGCTAACGTTCGAACGTTTTCAACAGCCGAGTCTCTTGCGTGGGCCAATCCCGAGATGTTACTATGAACTATTTTCGAGGTCGGTTGAACTCATTAAACGGAATGACTGAAAATTTAAATATCAATTGGCCTAAAGTTTGGAGTCGTTGATTACTATAGGAGTAACGAATCTACCTATTTTAGGGTCACTAAGATATACAAAGACCAACCTAGCAGCCTTCCTGCTGTGTACATCGTGTAATTCGTATGCCGATGGCATGTCAGCGTAACATCTCGGGAACAGCTCGTGTAAAAGACACAAGTAAGTAGTGTTTTGGAAACGTTTCGATGTCAGTTACACAGAACATGCACTAAACGATAGTTTCTCATTCATACATTTCAAATTGATTCTCGCAGATCTTTCCAAGATCAATTAAACATTCGCAGTGGATCCAAACAGGTATTTGACCTGAATTTCCGATTCTAGACAAATCGTCGATATTTAAACTGTGTGATAATTTCGTCGTAAAAAAAGAGACAGTAGTAGAGAAATAAATTTGGACTCGTTTTAAAGCTAAAGTTTTTTCTCGACAATGACATTTTAATCGTCTGTGGAAACTTTGGCAAATTTTCTTTCACGGCTGAAACCGCCACAGATTTAAAGATTGAAGCTTTTTCTTTGCAACGACACTTTAAAAGTTGACGTACGTTTTTTTAGTCGTTTTATCGAACTTTAAGTGTGAGCTGTACGCCACGTTCGCAGTATAAGCTACATCACTATCAGTGTACCGGTTCCCTCACTATCAACTATTACATATTACCCTTCCTACACTTCACAGGAGTTTGGTAGCGAGAACCCAGGAGTAGGAAGAGTTGTTGAGGACACTATGAGGGCTTTATACGACACACCTTGTCCCTCGTTTTTGCACTATAAAATAGTAAAAGCAATCGTACATTAATTTTTATGGACTCGTTGTAAAGAGGAGGCTGCAATCTTCAAATCTACGGCAGTTTCATTAACGAGAGAAATTTTTTAAAGCTTTTCGAGGAGTTTGAACTTGCAACATTGCTTTTAAGAGAAATGGATCTTCGGTTTTCCACCTGCCACATAATGTGTAACAATATCTTACAAAAATGAGCACTACTTTGTGAAAGTAAAGGCTTCTAGCTTTGAAATGAGTCCAAGTTGACGGTTATACTATTTTTTTTTAACGAAATTATTACAGTTTCAATATCGATCATTTTTCACAAATCGGAAATTTAGTGTTCGAATACTTCTTGGATTCGTTGTAGATAAATACTCGCGTAAAGCGAATTGTGGTGTCGGATTGATCGATGAGAAAGTTAATTGCATGTCGTATTCACGAATTCTTCGAACGAATTACTGTTTCAGTTGACGATGAACGACTTCAGTGTGCATCGAATAATTGGCAGAGGTGGTTTCGGAGAAGTTTATGGCTGTCGGAAAGCGGACACGGGGAAAATGTACGCCATGAAGAGCCTCGACAAGAAGCGAATAAAAATGAAACAAGGCGAAACGTTATCTCTCAATGAAAGGATAATGCTGTCGGCAGTCAGCACAGGGGTAAGCTATATTTCGCAATGTTCCATTATATTAAACCGTTGCACTCGGAGCTATTGTGATTCCAGAATTCAGATATTTCATTCGAACTAAAATATTTTCGTTACACAGGGTGTCCCTTGAAATGAACCAGGAATATCTCCGAAATTATTGAAACGTCAAACAAAAATTATATGCTTTTGTGAAGGACATAGTTCTGTTAATGGCTTTTTTGTAGGTAGAAGAGTAGAGGGCATACGTAATTAAAAATTCATAAACCGGTTTGCCGTCTGTAAAGAAACTTTTTGACTCTTGATACAGTGCCTCCACTAAATCTATAAAGGCTGATTATTTTTAAATTATAGTGGGGATGCAATGAACTTTTGTTACGTATATGTATACAATAGCACGAGGGAGCGAACTTTTCAGTTGATATGAATTTGCTTTATAATACAAGAAACCAAAGGGAAAAGTTTCGTTTTTAAAAATTTGTACTTTTTTCAATCATTTGATATAATAAATGCGGGAAGTATAAACATCATTTTTAGTAGTTGTCGTAGGTATTTTGTATATTTGTCTAAACTTCTGAATTCCATTGATATTTTTAATTCATATTTCATTCTCTTTTCTATTTTATGTTCGAGAGGTGTAGCGACTTGTTTATTGTCAGGGCAACTTCATCCAACACTCTTCCAAAAAATACTGAAATTTTCAAATAGCTTCAAAATAGGCTCCGACTCGTACACGAAGAACTGCGCCCGATTGGTTAAAACTTACGAACGTCTTAAGATAGACAATGGTTGTTTGTTTTGATTCATCTACTTTTAGGGATGAGGTATTTCTGATGCGCATAAGAAATTTACCATTTTCCAAGTTATGGTATTATTTTCGACAAATTATCAGTTGAAAATTAGAGATTCGATTTCAATGAAATAAACAATGGTTGCTATACTTGTCATTATGTCCTGTTGCCACCATTGTAATTTGTTTCCAGGAACAGAAATTATTTATCAAATAAATATATTGTACAACTATACTAACATACTAAACAATCATTCTGAATATTCTAATTATTTTATGTCTTTCTGAATAATGATTTTTTCTCCGAGTTAATTATTCGAATTAGAACAATGTAAAGTACCTTTGTAAGGGTACGTATTTATAGTCAGTTTTCCAGAACCATTGTGGTTGTACGTCTCCTAATTTTATATTTATGGTAAGCGTCATACTTTAATATTCGATGTACCACATACGGCAACATAATCTTCTGGCTTGGAGCGATATTTCCGATCCCAGGAATGCTTGCGCATGTTTAATATCAATCAGTACTCGTGATAATACTGACAATTACTGATTGCAACTATAACTGGAAAACATCGCAGCAACAGCTGTTTTCCAGCGATAGTTTTCTGTTCACAATATGAACGAAGTCAGTGTGTATGATACTTATTCATTCTGTACTGTAATCTTTTTTATTGCTCGATTTCAACAATTTTGGTGGGGGTTTCCCTATAAGTAAATACATAGATTGTATCAGCTCACTAAAAAGAATTTGCTTAATCAATTATACATAAGAACATTAACAATTTTTTTCTTGACTGCGGATTTTTATGCAAAATAAAAATTGTCAGGATTAATTTCAAGATACAGGAAACACATTATATGCCATATTCATGCAGGACACAGACATTCATTCTTTTTCTTAATAATTGCAAGAAGCTGGTAAACAATCATGCAACAGTTTCATTACACAGGGTGTTCCATAAATGTCTATAAATAACTTGGACGGGAGTGGTTACTTAGGTCGTTTGAAGTAATTTTGTTCCTTTGCGAATATTTTTAAACATTCTTTTGAAAATTTATCAAGGAAAAATGCGGACAAAATCTGTCCGCTGTAGCCGTCCCCTGACTGGTCCGCGTTTTTCCTTAATAACTTCGGAACAATACCGCGGTGAGAATTTTCACAAAGGAAAAAGTTACTTCAAATCACCTAAGAAACCAACCCTTTCAAGGTTCTCCGACATTTTTCAGACACCCTGTATAAGCCGCAGTCTAATAATTACCAAGGAGTCTGATAAGCATGGACAAGCATCATCTTGAAACTTTCAGATATATTAGATAGGTAACAGAACATTGTTCTTGAATTGTTTGGTAGGTGTCACTCAAAGGGTTGCTAGTAACCCCAACCCTAAACAAATAAATCTTTTTCTACCCCTTATAATTTGCTCACAATTGTAAAAAAAACATGACTCGTAAAACTGTTTGATTTTGCTGAAAAATCTCTGATAGCTTATAATAATAGAAATTTAGGCTCGTTTAAACATTTCAAAAAAAGATAAAAATAAGATTTTTACTACGATTTTGGCGTAGGGTGCCAATTATTGTACAGGGTGTATAAAAAATAATGGTCATCCGTCGTAGGGGTGAATCTACACTTCTGGATCGGTGGACATTTGTAAAAGAAACTTGTCGCAAAATTATTTATATCAAAGACAGTTGTTGGTAAAGTTTCTGTTTACATCAATACATTCTATGAAAGAATACCTTATGTCCATTTTTATAAATAACAATATTAATCCTGGGTTATAAAATGCTAATGTCAAGTATAGGTACTTACAATTTTTTCAGAATCGTCTGTTACTCCGACGGATGAACAGGACACTGCCATTTGCGTGAATACGTCTTAATAAGTGTTAAGCACAAAACAACACATATTCCAAAATCGTGACAACGAACGGGAAGAAGTTACTCCGACCACCGTCAAAATAAAACTGCGGTTGTCACCTCAGTTTTTCGTGAATGGTTAAGGGTGGAGAAAATGTAGTGGCCGTTAACTGGACGAGGGTGTGTCGGAAGGACTTTAGATTGAGAAGTGGGGAAACTGTCAAATAAATTCCTTTTGTTGTTGTCTTCGGTTGTCAATAACGAGATTTATATTATATTATTATATGTGTGGTGTTTTGTGGTTTACACAAAACTATATCTCAATAACTATTTGTTTGCGACATGTGGCTTTTTCCAAACTTTTTCTCTTCTGGATGAGTGGAAGGTGTTGATGTAAAAACCAATTTTACCACCAATTTGCTTTATTATAAAAAATTTTGCGGAAAGTTTCTCCTACTAAATGTCCACCGATCCAGAGGTGGAGATTCACCGCTAGAACGGATGACCATTACTTTTTATACACCCTGTACAATTTACCCTAGGGAGTGCAGGACCATGCTTATCATGCTAGACTCTTTCAACAACCTATAAATACGAGTGCCAGGGAGTTCGATCCAGTTCGAAAGAACTCGCTAGGTGTATGTTCTCATTCGTAAGTTTAATATTAGTTTTGAATGACAGTACGATTACGATTAATCTTTCAGGTGGATTGTCCCTTTATAGTGTGCATGACGTACGCCTTCCAAACGCCGGACAAGCTGTGTTTCATTTTGGACCTGATGAATGGCGGCGATCTTCATTATCACATTGGCCAACATGGTGTGTTCAACGAGAGGGAGATGAAGTTCTACGCGGCTGAAGTGATATTAGGATTAGAACACATGCACCGTAGATACATCGTCTACCGGGATTTAAAGCCTGCGAATATTCTCCTGGACAAGCACGGCCATGTCAGAATATCGGACTTGGGATTGGCCTATGACTTCTCGAAGAAAAAACCGCACGGAAGTGTGTACGTACAATCAAACGATTCTATGTATTAGGTCAGTGGTTCTTAACACAACGCGTTTCAACGTGTCTTCATAAATTAACCAGAAACGTCTATCACATATACGTAACGACGGGCTCTGATAAGAAACCGATGTGTCACACATATGTGACGGCTGGTAGCGAACGAGTTAAATATCGTGACGTGTTAATAGAAGTTGACGGCAAGAGAAAAAGGAAAAATAGGTTCGCAACCAATTTACTGAAAAATTTGTTTGTTTCAGTGGCACACACGGGTACATGGCGCCGGAGGTACTCTCCAAAGGCGTCACCTACGACTCCAGTGCAGACTGGTTCTCGTTTGGCTGCATGTTGCACAAATTATTAAAAGGACACAGTCCATTTAGGCATCATAAAATGAGAGGGAAACACGAAATAGATCATATGACATTAACTAAGGTGCGTAATTCATGTTCGCCGTCCTACATGATCAGTTTGTTATTATTAGAACTTTAAGAACGTGGAATAAAATAGAATCTTATTTTCCGTGGTAGTAGTCTTTTTAGATCTGAAATAAATTAAAATAGTACTAAATTCTGTCATATTTAATACCCTAGCATTTCTTGAAAATTTTCAAAAGCCATAATCGCATAAAGATCCGCGGTTCAGTATTATAGTTATACAATAGCGTTCACACACTTCCCGTCTGGGTTAATTATACGTTTATGATACTTTCATCGACATATATTTGTGATACTTTTCTGATCAAAATCAGTCCATGCATAGTGTAGTTTGGAGCATGTTTGCTTCTATCACGATATAGTAGAACCTCGATTATCCGTAATGATGGGTGGAACATGAGTATCCGTGTAATACAACAATTACCTAGCTACAATTTTAGATTAAATTTTTACCGATTTATATTTATTCAAGGGACGCATCGAATGAGCATGTACAATTTGATTTTTTTATACCTCATGCGTTCCGAGATATCAAGATGATCCCGAGTGTTTTCAAAGTCAATGCACCTTTTTTAATACCACGATGTTGATCTACATACAGGGTGGGCCGGAAATCACCTTGTATGTGAAAACATTACTGTATATTTTAGGTTGCTTTATTTTTAACCGTTGATTTCAGCGAGTTTCCACGATACTAACGGGCTAAAATAATTTCAGAAGGTTGAGCTACCAGAAACATTTTCGAAAGAGCTGCGATCGCTGATGGAAGGTTTGCTGGAGCGGGACGTGAACAAGAGGATCGGTTGCCGGGGCGGTGGAGCGGACGAATTGAAGGAACACCCGTTTTTCGGCGGCATCGACTGGCAACAAGTTTATCTTCAGAAATACACGCCGCCACTTATACCACCGCGAGGCGAAGTGAACGCTGCCGACGCCTTTGACATCGGTTCCTTTGACGAAGAGGACACGAAGGGTATCAAATTAACGGAAGCGGATCAAGAACTTTACAAAGATTTTCCTTTAGTCATTTCGGAGAGATGGCAGGCCGAGGTTGCGGAGACTGTGTTCGAGACGGTCAATGTCGAAACGGATAAGGTACCGGTTCTTCATTCGTTAAGCTTTTTCTTCTCCTACCAGAGAAAGAAAACTGAGGCTTCGAGTGTTATCATACCGTTAATTTTTTTTTCTTCTTCATTCCCCTCGCAGATAGAAAGTAAAAAGAAGTCGAAACAGAAACAGAGGTTCGACACGGACGAAAAAGGTAAAAATTAAAATACTCTTCTGTTTTTACCCTTTGTACTCGAAGCTATTTTGTGAATCGTGGTACAACGGGTTTGTATCAAATTATCGACAATGTTTTAATCGACCATTGATGTCGCTGACAAGAGTAATTCATCAACAATGTTTACATCAACGCTTGTTTCACAACCAGAAGTATAGTGGGCGATTCTATAACTGAAAATAGGTCAATAAAATGAAATACAATTTTTTCATATGATGTGACTGTATCACGATTTACGATCCACAATTAACACTTTTGTTTGCGAAGCTATTCGAGTGCAAAGGGTTAATGCTGTCTTTATAGTCTGACAATGAGTAAAGAGATATCATTGTAATTATAGTGATTTATTACAGGCTCGGATTGCATTTTACAAGGTTATATCAAAAAGTTAGGTGGTCCATTTGCTAGTGCGTGGCAGACGCGCTATGCGAAATTATATCCCAATCGATTAGAATTGTATCCTGAATCCACGGTGAAGCCAGAACTCGTTTTTCTTGATCAGGTAAATCAATCAAAATTTTATGTATTAATTTCTTCAAAATTACACATGCTATTTTTATGACATGCAATATAACGAAGACATTTTAAACTCTAATTTACGGTGACTTATCCTGTGTAATGTAGATTATTAATACTAAATTACAATGAAAATATTGCATTTTTAGGTGGAAGAAGTCAGCGCGGATCTTCAACATGTAAAAGGAGAACAGTGCATTATCGTCCGCAAAAAAGATGTAAAAATAGTGCTCACAAATCCCGTAAGTATTAAATTCTCTTAATTTTAATGTAACTGTTCTGTATATTCTCGTATATGTTTCTTTTCTCAACTTTTTTATATTTTCTCATAAACAAATATAAAGCCGTTTTCATTATTTTCGAATCCGTCTAATTTTAACTAATAAATGAATCCACAAAATTTCAAAAATCCTTGCAATTATGTTTCAAAGTGTTTGAGACTTAGCAAGCACGAAACTTTTCTGACCGTACGTAATCTATTACAACTGTCAACTATGCAGACTAGCCTTTGTTAGTGGACTGGGTTCAGTAAATTCAGGATGTTTATTGGGAAAGCCGCGATTACTCTTCAAACAATAAATATAGTTAGCACGTTTGACCAAGGATCGCATTCTTTCAGGATGAAATCAGTTTAAAGGAGTGGGCGGTATCGTTAAGGTCTGCACACAAGTATTCTATGGAAATGTTGGGCAACATGGCGAAGAAGGCTGGCAAAATCTACGGGACGAACGGTAACTAGCCCAATGCTAATACCTGTGTGCCGTTGTCATACTCCAGCCCCACTGCCTACCAGCAGCAACAGCAACTTTTTTTATACTGAGAATCAATACAAGAGAGAATGAAAGAGAGACCATTGAAGAATATCTCCAACGAGGATATGGCAATTGGTTTGGCGATTTTCCGCAACCGCGAACCAAAAGCATCTAGGTCTCAACGAAGCAGCTCCAAAGAAACTCCCTTTGAACGGCGGGTAGCGTCGCGCTGTATAGAGACTCTAGGAAGTAGTGTCGTACGAATCGTCACGTCGTTATATTTGTACGTTAGTTGTATGTGCAATGTGACGTAGGAATTAGCAATTGATCAATGCCCATCAGTATACACTCCCACCAAAACTCGAAATTCGCACCGTGTACACGCGTTACATACAAACATTAACAGACAGACAGACACACACACACACACACACACACACACACACACACACTCTATACAGAAACACGCAGGTGACATGAAAACGCAACCAGTAGTATATTATTGTTATATCGATACGAAGTATACCCTGGCCCCGATTATACTTCTCCACCGTTTTATACCGTTCGTTTACTTAATTTATTTACTAATGCAGGACGATTTTATATTGTGGTTACGTATTAGTAACATGCGCGCAAATTCGTTTATTTATTGTGTTGAGAGAAATGAGAGAAATGAAAGAACGTGAGAGAAATGAGAGAACGAACGAGAGAAAGAGAGAGAGAGAGAGAGAACGCGAGAGAGTGAGAGAGCGAGAGAGAACGAGAGAAGAGCTCGAACAGTTTGTACATTGTCGGTAGCCAACCGAAGATGGTTATAATAATTGTATACGCTCGAGTAGGTACTGGCGAGTTCGCTCCGGCAATAAAATTGTGCGACGAACGCAGCTCTTGTATTATATTTCTTTATTCCACTCGATCCTGTGTTCGAAACGAGAAACATGAAACATATGAGAAATTTTATATTTTCTGATAGACAGTCGTTGTCCTTACTTCTTCTGCACGGCGACCATAATGGAGCATCGTTGATCACTTGGAAACATTTTCATAACCGGACATTGTAGTTCGCGGTACTTTGTGTGGGACGGGAATATCTCTGAAACTGTTTTTAACGACCCATTCGTTATCACTATCGTCGAGCATAAAATATTGCAAACCATTTTGGACGACTAGGTTAGCAGGTTTTATTGACAATGAAAATTGTTATTGAGATAATTCTGACTTCCCTTTACCACGCGAGTCATTCGATGGTGAAGAATTATGAGTATTGGATCCTAACAAATGTCTGAGAGCAAAGAAGAACGTTATCGGTAACTCTTAATTCTTTACACTCGAATAGCTGGGTACATTTTGACCAAGTATTTCGAAAGCATTTCTTCCTACTCAGTTCCGGGTGATCAACTCCAAATGAAGCTCCTGCAATAAAGTACCATTAAAGATATGTTTGAAAACATTAATGAACTGTTAAACGACTGTCTAAATGGAGCTAATCGTTGTCATCTGTATTTCCATCTGTATGTTTACTTTATTCATTGTAAAAGATAAACTCATAATTCATTTTTATTCAATGTTATAAATACACGTTCTATTATCTAGAAACTTTCATATACGTGGTCTAGTATAATTTAAATTGGTGACAATTTTTGTGACAGTGATAACGATCATGTTTATGGTCATAAATCTCAAGAATTTTGCTGCTATATTTTTGTATAACAAACATACCTTTCATTATTAGTTGTTGATTATTGTAACAGAAAATAAGTTTCCAGCTGCTGCTTGTATGCTTGTCGTGTTAAACTATTCCTGGAAGTTCCTCTACATTGGGTAAGTACAATGGTTTTTATTTGTAAAAACATAATAAAAAAGCTTCTCACTCTTAAAATGTATATGTATAAGAAGAACATATAAAAGTATCTGTAGATGGTACATTTACTACACATGTTTCATTTCATTGTTTCGCTTAATCAGTTGAAACAATAATAACTGTTCAAATATAGTTGATCGTATCAATGTGTGTATGTAAAATTGATAGAATTTTAGATTTGAACTGCGGCGTACACCCTCCCCAGTGTAATTTCGTGGAGAGGGTCAACAAAGGTCCTGCAGACAATGATCGGCCAGTATGGGTCACAACGCACGCGCACTTGGGACCAGCACCTCGCGGAAATTGCATTATATGCATATATTTTTAATTGATAAATTAGATCAGTATATTATGAACATCAGCCTGTCTAAACGAATTTTATATGAACAATACCTATGTCAATACTTCTTCACCTAATTGATCAACTATATTTTTTTTTACCTTAATATTAAGACGTATTTTCATTCGTTCGATAGAAATGATGGCCAATAAAAAACATGTCTAATAATTTTGTAGGATCTACTCAAAGTCGTATAAAAATCTACAAAGATCACTTCGTTATGCTTCCTTGTTACATATAAATTCTATTAAAATTTCAAACAATATCATGTTATTCACATTATAAATTCGTGACGAGAACACTTTATTCCATAATCTTATTTGTTGTAAATTTCTTTTAGAAACAAAGCTAACTGAGGATCCACATTGACAGATTTCAATCTTCTTTCCAAAGCCTCGAAGTCAACTCTTTCCAACCAGGATGGGGGATCCACCTGTCTATGCGGAAGAGGACATAACAATCGTTCCACTGCGGCGCAGACACCACACCAACTTCTAAAATTTAGCGATTCCTTGATTTCACCTATCACAGATTTTAAGTACGCTTCTTGTTCCTCGGTCATGGGCTTTCCAATAATATCCTGCAGAGCCTCGCGAATGTCGCCGGGCAAAATGCATCTGGTAGTTCGTAGTGCTTCTTCTTGAAATTTGTTGAAAGCTCTGCCGAAGATCAGCTTTCTTCCGGAGGAAATGGAAACGTGTTTGCTGAGATAATCTAGTACTGTTAAATCTGAGAGAAAAATTAAGTCAGGAAAACATTTTAAGAAATATACATATATATTTAATAAAATGTATTTTTTTTTGCTTATCGAACAGACAATAATGAATAATAATATTAAGTAATATTATTAAGAATATACAGATATACAAACGAATGAATAAATTTTAACAATTTTCACTAATTCGAATTTCTTTGAACCTTCAGGATGAGATATTGTGTTCCAAAAACTGGAATAAAATAAATTGGTATATATATGTTGCTAGAAACAAAAAATTAACAATTGCTATAGGTTGAGACTAACATATACTAATAATTATTATTGTCTCCAATTAATATGGATGAACAGACGATAATTCTGCACCCTGAACAATCAAAAAATATCAGAACAAAATTTTCAGATATATTTTCTACTTAGGTATTTAACAATTGTTAAATATTTTAAAGTAGTAAATAAATCTTCGAATAATTTGTTTGTAATATATTCTTATACTTGCCGCGCAGACTCTCACTATCGAGAATTTCAAAGCGAGCCACTTGACGTGAGAATACTCTTGGTGTGTTCGCTAGTTTAGAGTTCGAAGATCCTTGGTATCCTCTAGCGCGTGGATAACTTTCGCCTTTAGCTCGTAGAGCTTCTTCGAACGCAAGCCTTCTCTGGTGTTACAGAAAACCATTGGATTAAAACCATTGGATATGTATATATGTATATCTTTGTAACCGTTTACAGAAACCACTATTTTTCACACGGGTAATTATCATTGATTTATTGATGAATAGTCACACTCCAGTTCCTTAATATTACACTAACATCTTCTTTATGTTTTCTAAAAGATTTCATGAATTCTGTTTCTCACCTTGAGCGAAAATTCTGCTTCCACTTTATCTCGATCTAGTTCTCGAAATAAGTGCTTCAAAATATCCGGTGCGATGAAACTAACAGGCACCGTAGAAGGTGCAGTCGTTAATGCAGTTACCTTTTTTGGAGTCGACGAGGGATTTTCTGCGTCGCCGTTCGTTGTATGAACTCTACAATAAAAACAAACAAAATATGTTAATTTTTTACGATCTCTTTCTATTCTCTACGAGATGAACAGAATATGTTGAGATCATTGAATTGTTGTAATAATCGAGAAACACGTATTGGCATTCAATACAAAAGATTATCTTTAAGTTTAGTCAAAATATGCTGTATCGAAATAAATATATTAATAATTGATGTATTGAAATGTTTTCAATTGAAGTTTCGGGACTGACAATATATGTAGAGTAAGCATCAACCACTCCATAAGTCTAATAATTCCCTATAAGTATTATGAATATGTTTTGAATTATTAATTATTCATTTATAGAACTTTCATCACTATATTTACGACATTTTTCAGGTCAAAATGAGTCCGAACATGATATAGTTCTTTAACACTAGGTTTACGGAGTACTGAAAGTAACATTAATTCATCAAAGTTAATTATAAAAATATTATTTCATTGGATCAGTATTGTCTTGCCCAATTCAGTATCACGTTACACATTGAAACGATCGAGCGTCTGAAGCTCTCGAGGGGTAAATTCATCACATATATCGTGCACATCTCTTTTACAGTCATCGAAGTATTACTATACTAAAGTGAAGCTACAGTGCGTATACTAGGAGCAGAGAAAATTGGCCAACTGACAATTGGTCCCTGATGGTTTAGCCAGACGAACCCATGAGGAAATACATTTTTTTTTTACTAACGATGTCCTAGGAAGAAAGGGATGTTTTTGTACAAGAATTGTAACCCTGAAGGGAATCAAAATAAAATACATATACTAACGAAGTCCTTCGGGAGCCGTCTCCTATGTGCGATACTTGAGTTTCGGTTGGTTCTAACAGATCGTGGACCTCTGTGTGCTGCCTATAAGCTGAACCGCTGCGGTTCTTCCCTTTACGCAAGCGTTTTCCTCGCCGTCGAATGACTGCCAGCTCCTTGTTTGCTCTTCCTGGACTAATCTCTTCTGCGACTCTAGTCGAGTCCTTGGCGGATACGCAGGGTGAATCGATTAACTGCAGTAACAACATTTACTCATCAATTACTTCTTGGAAAAATAAATGTTCCCAGAAGAATTAATATGTATAATTTATAATAATAAAATAAAACAGTAGAACAACGAAATTACAACTTAATAAAATTATCAGATAAAAACCATACTCTCGTGTCTCGTACAACTAATAAAAAGAATTTGTTTCTTGCATAAAAATCCACAGTCTTGTGGTCATTAATTTTCGATCATTTCCCTATTTTATTAAAATATCCAAACGATCTTGAATTGTTCTATTACAATGTGTAATATTTAGTCATGCTATTCGAAACAATATTGATTATATTATATTATCTTTTGCTGCTTTAAAGATATGGCTTAGATAACTTCATTATACGTAGAAAAAATATTTAGAAATTCAGCAACGATTTAATTAAGACCTAAATTGTTGCAAGTCTATAGAAACAGTTTTGTTTGGAATTTTAAAACAAATCTTACCGGTTCATAAATGTCTTCGCATGGGCTCGGAGGCGGTGCATCTGCTGATGGCTTAGGCGAACGAGATCGATGTCGAAGAGGTGATTTTGGCAAAACTATCTTAGCTTTTCGAGAAGTCGGAGGTGGTTCTAAGGTGAGAGCATGCCAAGTGAAAGTTTCATTTTCCTGAAAGAAAGTTTTAAGTCATCGTTCTGTCATGTTCTTCAATCTGATCAATTTCGAATAACAATGACTGCTTCGTTTGCCTTTATCTGCGATTCTGAAATTTTCTATAAAGATACACAGTAGTGTAAATCCTTAAATACTGTCCAACAGGCGTATTCTGGACAGACAGCGTTTGCAAAGATGACTTCATTTTTTAATTAATTAATAAAATGCCGAACAGAGAGAAGGATAGAATGAAATACGAATCGCGTGACCGAAAAGTGTCGTCGTCGTCGACACAGTCGTTGCGCAGCAGTGGAGTGAGTAGGCACTAGACAACGTTTACGTAGACGATCCCGGACAGTATTTAAGGTTTTACTGTACTAACCATCTGTTTCTTGGAGTTCGCTCTGAGGTCCAAAATCAGTGTGGTGCGTTCCTGCAGATTACAGGTTGCCAGTATCTCGTCTTGCAGTCTATTTGTCAATGCAGGTCCACTGGCAAGTGTAGGCGCAGGTGTTAACGGTCTGGAATCTGTCTCAGTATATTTGCGGAATAGCTCCTCGGGAACGGTAGCAGTGTCAATGTTAATCGCCTCCACATTTTCGGCTGGACCAGCCGTGTCCCCAGTCCCGCCAGCTGCAGCCACACTTGCCCTAATCATGTCCATTTCTTCAGGCAGCAAAAGAGCCTTCCCCTCTGTCGCCTAGAAACGAGTGCGCTGTCGATTTATACTAATCATTGCTTACGGTTCTTCTCTACAATTGCTCTTATAATACATTTCTTCGTAGCAATATGTTATTTTCTGCTGATTTAGCCGTTAAGGGGGTAGACTCGTTTCTAGGATTGCAAGGGTGCGAGATGCGCCTCCTCATTTTTCGATAATGTAAAGATGGGGTTGTTTCAGTAGTCAAAAGCGCTAGGTAAAAGATTAATCTAGACCACGATCGCCCTCAAAATTCCTATTTTTACGTTTACGAGGCGTAATTTGCATTATTCGGCAGCGTTTAGCTGTCGCAGCTTTATGAAAATGGGGAGCCACCAGCCCGTATAAATTAAAGCCCAAAATAATTAAAATGTACATTATATTCCAAACTGAATTTTTTACATTTAAAAATTCATTTCCCTTCATAATATAATCATATTTAAACGCATGTTTGTTTATAATTGGGATCCGGTTAATCGAGGGGCCTACTGTAATGCAAACTACGCTACCGAGTTAAAAAGTGCAGGTAGAACCGATATAACTATCATCAACCATAAAATAAATAATATAATTATTAAAAATGCCTCGCATGTGTAATTCTTTAATTTTTACGTTTGCCTTGAATTTTGTCGTCCCTTGTCCCCATGTTATCTTCACTACTTCCTTTTATGAATGCGATAGATTCCTTTTATTCATGGGAAGAGGAATATTTCAGTTCAGTAATATTCAGCAAGAAGTAAATAAAAAATACGAAGTTCATCACCGTCGCTGCAGGAACTTGGAGAACGTGCTAAGTCGGATGAAAATGGAAACGAAGAAGAGATATGCAAATGCAAGGAAGAAATAGTACGAAAACAAAGGAGGAAATAATTAAATTAGAAAAAAGGATGAACGAGAGGAAAGGAAGCGATAGATGAGAGATTAGAAATACTGGAGAGGAAGTTAGGAGCATTCGAGCTGAAGAGAAGAATGGGAGGAGACGGAGGAAAGCATTCATTATTGTATCACACAAAGACAGTCTGTGTAGTGTTAAAGTAAGACCTCTTACCCATGAATCTTTAGCTCGTCGGAGAACCTCTTTGGCTTCACAGTCAGCTGGGTGATTACACAGTACAGAACAACCATAAGGGTACGGATTGAAGATACCAGAGAATGGTCGAAGTATAATAGGCGCTGGTTTGGTAGTTCCTGAAAGTTCTACACGCTGAAATGGAAAATGTGGCCAGATTTTGTTTCGAACTGTGATGGGTATAATAATCTCCTTTCTTGTGACGATATACTGTTAATTAATTCATTAATGTTTAAGCTCTATTTCCAGGATAAACATTTTAATTTTTTAACCGGGGATGACGACTTAATTCGTCGTATTCATTTATCGTCTTTGGCTTTTAAATTTTTCTTAATCCAGCCAGTAATTCGTTCACGTTGCTGTGCACAGTATTCAACGTGCTATATTATATATTGTATTCACGACGATAGCAACAAATTTTTTATTGCGTTAATTTTATTTGTCTTACCAAATGTTTAAAATTGTGAAATCCTTAGATTAACAAGGTGAATATCATAAATTATATAAACCCCTTGCCTAGTGAAGATTTGAATGCAATCTATGGATCAACTTTATGCATTTATCTACAAGGTGTGTCTAATGAGACTGTACTCGTTTCTCAACACCTGGATGGACACTAGAAATACATTAGCTAAGGAATATAATCTTATTCTACTGTGACTGTAAAATTTTCGTTAGTGATAGCTAGACAGAGGATTTTATGCATTTATGACAAAAATGAATTAAGTGTAATTTAAAATAGTAAAAATATTAGGAAAAATTTTGAAATACTGTTCTATTATTTTCAACCTATTAAACATATTGAGGAAGAAAATAAATTTCTATTTCACTCCAGTTTGGTGGAAATCAGGTAGAAAATTTTTATTTTGCGTAAAGATCCGTTGTCTACTGATAGCACACATGTAGAATAAATTTTTTTATTGTTTTAAATAATATTTGGATGATACCTTGATTTTAGGGCGATCCACCGGCCGAGTACGCGCCTCTATTAATCCTGTGGCACTTGCGATTTTCAACATTATTCTTCTTTATTGTTCCCTGCAAAATTATTGCTGCTCCACCGTGTATAGAAAATTACTGTCAGCACCAACAAAGTAGTCGTGGATCTCCTTGGTGGCGTGTTGCTACGCGTACGTGATTGGTCGATATAACCCAACGGGTGTTGGGGGCATTTAATCCGGAGTCAGAAACGTACCATCGAAATTCTAACATTTTAGCAATCAGTTTAACCCTTAGCAGTCCGAAGTATTTCAACAAACATGTTTACTAATAATATTAAATATAGCTCTCAAACTTTTGTTGTAATTTATATTTGTTTTTAACTAAACAATATAAGTACAGGGAGAACCTGTACATATAAGAACCTATTTTATTTACATTTTTCTTTCTTCTTTCATCTTTCTCTTGACTAAAGACACATAATGTACAATAAGATTATTCGACTGCGGAACTTTCTGCAAAATAATAATCGTTTGCATTAACTGCAACAAACAAGGGCCAAGTAATAATTTTTTCATTCTATAATAATGTTCATAAGCTGCAACTAATACATTGATGTTCTTAAAGTTTTTAAATCTGTCCACTGTTTTCAATTGCAACTACCCATTTTTATCATAAATGTATCATATCTGCAATCTAAAGTTTACACAGGATTTTTAATTAACAAATTTCATCAGTATATTGGAGAAATCATTCTGTAAGAAATTACATTTGAAACGGTATAAGAATATTTTTCAAAATATGTATTACGTTTTAATCATAATTGAACAGGTGCCAATGGAAGACCTAAGGAAGACATTTTTGGCGAGTACTAACAGATCTGTACTAACAATCGGTAATAAGAATCCAACTTAATTATTCATGGTTGGCGGGTGCTCTCAGCTGAACCGTTTTACGAAGAGAGTGAACGGGTTTTGTTAGAAGCGAGGAGCATGGAACAGTGGTAAATTTCCGGTAACATGCAACAATCTGAGCGTGAAAAATTGTTGTTATTCACCCTGGGGCTCTTCATGCACTCTAAACTCATTCTACGTGTGACTGCTCATTAACACATCGCCGTTAAATGCGCCGATAGTGGTAATATTCTCGCGTTCCACGCACGTGGATAAAGCCGTGTGGTTCCTCGACAACGATCTCGGTGTAAAATCGATTACCAAGCGTTCAAAAAAGGATCTATGACTTAACCCTTTGCACTCCGAATAATTTTTCAATTTTTTTTTGTAATTAAAGTTTAACGTTGCATCTACATCTAGGTCATTAGCGACGTCCTTCTATGGTGCTTTTAGATTTTGTGGAGGAGGTATGTTTTCCAACAGACAAGATTTTGTTAAATTTTTTGTTTTTTTTTTTAAATTTCGAAAAAAAGGAGAAAGAACTTATTTGCACGCCTAATAACTCCATTAAATGTTCTTATGAAACTACAAAGAAAATGTAAAACGTCAGAAAGAAGCTGTCGAAGAAGTGACGATATTTAATAATTTAAAAGCACATTGATAATAATTATTTTACATCAACGTTGCTGTACAAGTTTTCAAATATGTTTACCCAATTGTCTGAAAAATGCATTTACTACTCGAGACAAATGAACATTTACAGGACCTCGATTACGGATCCTTGTTACAACAATATGAACGTTTGCAGATGAAAAAATTGATTTAGCTCCGGATAAGCGGTGGAGCAGCTTTCGGGGTCGAACTTTGTGCAGCTTAGCATAGTGGGAGTCGGTTGTACCGTAATTATTCAACGACATTCGTCGTTACTCCTGTTCCGAACGAGAATCGGTCAAGTCTTGTTGCGGACACGGAGTTCTCAATTCCGCTTCGCGGCGCAACAAATGCAAATGAAACTTTCTTCCTCGCAAACGCGTGTCCTGGCATTACTCGTGCCAAGGTCATTGATTCCTCCAGTAGTTCCGGCTTAGTATCTGGGCCAGGTTAACCGATCCAACAGAGTTGCCAGCATCGACCGGAATACCATCGCGAACCACGCGACGCGCCATCACACGTTTTGATACGAGTGTTCGGCCTGTCCGATAAACTAGACGACCGGACACAATCCAGGAATCGGTTACGTCCCCCTCCCCCACTCACGTATACACAAATACGCTTTTAAGATTATTCTGTTAACCCTTCGCTGCATAGTGTATTATATCTGATGAAGTTAACAAATCTGATATATAGTAAACTGAGAATGTGTTTTCTTACTATGTTTATTTTTCTGAAAATGTTGTTTTAATGTTTTTTTTATATTTTTTCCTTAAACAAAACACAAAAACTGACCTTCTTTCAATTTTTTCATTCCAAGTGAAGGGTTAAACCTGCCTTACTATTAAGGTCGTGTCAAGGTCATAGTAGGGTGAAGTGGGGTAAGTGCGGACTAGTTTCTGTTAAAGTTGGATTTTACACCTGTGTATTTTCAGTCTTGTATGTAAACACGTAACGTTGTCGGTATCAAACGCTTTGTACAGTTATCACTGGTGAATTAATATTACGTAGGATTCGAATTTTTCTTGAAAAGTTCCTTTTTAATAGGATCTTGTACAAAATGTCAACTACTGAATTGATGAAAATTCGAAGGAGACTACTTACAGTACAATCTGCTAAAATTTTCGCATCTATTTCAAAAATATTGTGGCTAGATAATAAAATATTTCGAGTGTACGATTAGGAGATCTAATTTTTATCCGTTTCTCCGGAAGTGTTCAGCAATGAGATACGATTCAGCAAAAAGAACCAGATGAAAAAAAAAGAAGTCTCAATGGGTAAACTAGTAAAAGAATACAATGACCTAGTCACAAATTACAGAAAGTCTTCTTTCGAATCAGCACCGTGCTAAATAGCAATTACTGTATCGTTCAGACACTAATCACTAGGCTAAGGATCTTTCTGCATAATACAAAATTTTCTACATCAACTGTACGAAACAGAAGTTGTTCCGAACTTCTTTTAACAATTTTGAATTTTCAATTTTCAGACGTCTATGCAGAAAAATTACAAATCTCGTTTTACCAATAAACAGACAAAATAGTCTTATTAAAAAGTCATATCAAAACGAGCATTGTTATATTGTATAAAATAAAGTAACACTGAAAAGGAAATATTTGAATTCTGAAGTCTTCATTAAAATATGGAGTTTGAATGAATTATTTTTGGAAAAATGAGTACACCTTTAGTACATACATGAATCATATCTGTTTGAACAATCGCTAGTGTAATAGTATGTAATTCAGTAATGATGACGCGTATGTTGAGAATAGCCTTACCATCATCAGTGATGTGAACGTACAATCTGATTAGCATGGAATTGTTAGAGTCTTAGGCCATTTCTCTCTTAAACAACAAACTCTAAAAATTAGACATTATTCAGTTCTCTTTCAATTCCCAAAAACTTATACAAATTAGTTTTAAGAAAATATTTATACATGTTGATACATAACAATGATGATATATGAGATGTATAATACCAGGGCCGAATGAAGCCCAGTAGCAGGAGTAGTAAATGCTACGAGTCCCGAACTTGCAGCAGAAAATGTTCCCCTTGTAAAATTGGGTAATAACCCGTTCTACCGCTCACAAATATTTTTGCTAAAAAAAAGTTCATTCATTGTGTTTTATTATATTATCATGCAAAATCTAGGGCCCTGGTAACATTTGCTACGAGCCCCGCGTTGGCTTAATCCGGCCCTGTGTAATATATTATAAGATTGATGATGTAGACTCTCTGATATTCATCAGTAGACTGAGAGTCTTTATGTATTTATGAAAAAGTTGGTTGGATGAAATATAAAACAGTAAAAAGATTAGAAAAATTTAAGAACATTATAAAAACTCAATTTTTCTTTTACTGTTGCTTCCCACAATCAGTGCTGAACACTTTTATTCTATCCATCAGTGTGCCAGTATGAAGTCAGTCTAAGCTACCGAGATCGTTCCTGGGGAATTCAAGTTCTGTATTCTAAAACATAGAATTTAAAAAATCATTCCTTATTGATTTAAACGAAAATTCATGAGACAGCTTCCTTGACGGGTGTGTGAATGATAGCGCGAACGACTGTACGTCCCAGTCATGGCAGTCTGAATCAGGGTCAGTCAAAAATATTCTTCATCGACAACAAGAAACAGAGATCAAATAAAAATTGATTTCTTCCCTGAATTACGACTTCCCTAGGAGTTAAAAATATGAAATCATTTTTGCCTATACTATGAAAATGCATTTATAATTGACAAGAAAAAAAAATGTAGAAACAGAACGTTCAAAGGACTCGAACTTGATTATTATTTATTTAACAAATCGTATCAGATATAAATGTTCTTTTCAGTCTATCGAACCTAGTTTTACCGTATTTAATGACATGAATATTTGTCGAATTGATCCCACCGCTTTTAGAAAAAGTCTCGTTGCGTTACCAAGATCATCGTGATGCCGCGCTACTGACAGCCAGCTCGTGCTCGGAGCGGGTGACGTCAGACCCGGCAGCAGAGTCAGATGACGAACATGCCTATGATCATGCACGATGACGTTGGCGAGGCAAGAGAAGGCGACGGTGGACTCAAGAAGAGGAAGGAATAACAGGAACTTGTTTCGTTCCTCTTCTCGTCGGCCAGTTCTTTCCAGCGCCTCGCAACGTCGACTTCGCGGCCGGTATGTCAACTGTGCTAGGAATGAAGCTATTCCATCCGCTCGCGACTTCCTTCTTATAAATTATCCGCAGGGAATGACAGTGACCCGGTTACCAGTACTCGACTCGCGCTATACTCGCCGCTATCACTGCCGCAAAATTCTTTCAAACGCCGAACGTTTCCTGTGATTTAATCGGCCTTGTTCCTAAGATAATTCATGTGTGACCGTTGCCCCCGAAGATTACCTGACGAAACTGGCAGAGTTTTCCGCTTTTTCGTCGCTACAGCCTGACACCTGAGACACACGTGGATAAATCCGCATCACTCTGCCAGCAAGCTAAGTATCTCGTTAACGGTTCCGATCTAATTTTGTGCAATCCGATACGCTGCTACGATTCAAGAGAGCTGTTAAAAAGTTGGCTAAAACGACTCTGTGTGTCTGTGCATCTTCAGGTAATTAACAAGTTGATTAACTCGATGATAACGCAAAATAAAAATGTCCTACAGCGATCGTAAGAAACAGGGATCAAATAAAGATTGATTTATTTTCCTGTTTCGTTAACTTGATGATAAAAATGCAAATATTCCAAGTCAATGTTAAAAAACAGTGGTCAAATGTATTTCTACTTTTAAAAATTGAATAACATTGTGACAGCATCACTAAATTCTTCTGACGTCTTAAGAATGCTGTTATATTCTTTTCTGTCTATTAATCATATTAAGAACGCAAACTTCTATTTCACTCTGGTTTGTTGTAATTGTCGGGTAAACAATTTTTATTTTGCATAATGATCCGCTGTCCGGTAATCGGTGACGCTACTGCGCCGAAGTGTAGTGTAACACGTTGGAACGTGCCCTGTCAATACCGATTTGGCGTAGTTATTATCATAACGCGCCAGGTTTAGCGTGAACACTTGTTTCAATGAAGTCTGCGTCAGCACCTAATTCTGATCTTTTCGCTGACGTTACTCAGAACCATGCGTTTTCTCCGGTACACTTGTTCCCGGCCGTAAACGATCATGTTCTAACCAATCCAACGAGCCACATAGATCGCATAGATACCAAACGGAAACGTCCGATCGACGGAAATCCACAGAGAGTTTCCACGTAATCGAAACTAGTGCCAATTGCTTCTGTCGACACATTCTACTTCGGCTGCTCGCATCCTACTCGTGCTCGGGTTACGAACGTATTATCTCCCACTGTGCTTGACACCTTTACTCCACCATGCCATTTTATAGGACCGTTTATAAGCCAAACACGACGAACACCACAAAGTGCATTTCTTTGTCGCTGATTAGTGCTGCAGGTAAACTCGAGGAAAAATTGTCGTCGAACCTGCTGCATTTGTAGAATTTTCTTTAACCCTTCAAGTACTTTATACCATTCGACTGTGGATCTTTATGCAAAATTAAAAAATATATTTATCACGTAATTTAACCATGTAATGATTCAATTAGATTAGATTTATATTTGATGTTCGTCTCTATTGAAATGATAAAAATGGCATTCATTTATAATTTAAATTCTTTTTTGTGTCCAAATAATTGTAGACTTTAAGGAACGAATTTTTATTATTGTCGAATTATATCATAAACTATTTATTATAAACTGTTTGAGTTTGTTATTACAAATTACGGTTTCTATCGTGCTACTTAATTCAAACAATCCCTATTACATTTAGTATTGTTTGATATGCAGTATAGAAAATTGTCATTTAGAACACATCAACATTAACTCGTTTTGGGAAAATTAATAAAAATGGAAACGGTCGTCTATACTCGGCCTCACACCATGACGTGATGCTGGGCATCTTGTATCTTTTTATATTTCTCTTCGTTTTGTTTACTCACCAATCATTGAGTCTGCAATGGTTATTATTAGCTCTAAAATACAGGGTGTATCGCAAACGTTATGCAATTCAAATGAGTGATTCTATGTAATTTTTTTCCGATGAAACTTCATTTTCTACAATATCGATCAAGTTTCAATCAATACGGGTTTAATAAAATATTTAACTGTATAAAGTTTAATTATATGAAATCAAAATAATTATATACGTAATAATTATATTGTTGGGTTGGCAAGCACATAATTTCGGTATTTTAATGTGAAATAGAACCCAATTGTTTTATTCAACAAATAAACTTTAATAAATACGATATTTTCCCTTTTGATCGATGATCTTATGCGAAAAAGAATAAATAAGAAAATATTTTATTGATTAAAGTTCATCGCTTGAATAAAGAAAGTCGGTTTTATTTCACCTTAAAATACCGAAATTACTTTCTTGCCAACTCAATATTATATTTGTATAAGACACATGTAGAATAGAATGATTTCTTTTTAAATTCAAATATGTATGGTATCTTAGGGATTAACTAAATACACCTGGGAGCTAAGTTCATTTTCCAATTAATGTAAAAATGAAAATTGTCTAAGTCAATTGTAACAGAAGTTAACATAACATATGTAACAATACCCCAAAATTATCATGTCTTTACTTAATAATGATACATGCATTTTTATTCAAATCTGCAGTCTATCCATTACAATACATTAATCACT
The DNA here is from genome assembly GCA_916610235.2 of Lasioglossum morio. Lineage (NCBI taxonomy): Eukaryota > Metazoa > Arthropoda > Insecta > Hymenoptera > Halictidae > Lasioglossum > Lasioglossum morio. Next base: position 20,283,798 of record OU744326.1, on the reverse strand, counting down.
GTATTAACCAAACATGTTCGATATTATAGTCACAATTGAATTGAACAATTTATAATTTGAATTAGCATGCATACGAAATTATTTGTCAATAAACCTTAAAACCAGAATTCATCGAAGATTTAACGTTACATAATATCACGTTCACGAATCATTGTCTTTTATAACGATATTATACAACAGTAAACATCAGATAAGATCTTTCATTTCCAGTGCCGCTATATTACTTTTCGTCAATGACATTGATACTTGAAAGACAAATTAATTACTAGACTGTCGATTTTATGCAATTATGGTAAAAATGGGTAGATACAATTTAAAATAGAATAACTATTAAGAGGATTTAGAAACATGAATTTACTATTTTCAATGTATTAAAATTATTGAAGAATGAAAGAATTTTTTATGTGGCTCCTACTTCTTTAAATTAATATACATAATTTTTATTTTGCATAAAGATCTGTAGTCTACTAATTACGCTGCATTACTTTCGTCTAGAATTTAATTGCTTCCTAATCTCAGTGGAAAAGTTCTTTGTCGAAAAATAGAGAAACACGCAAAAGTCCATCGGTAACTGTGACTTTTTCTATGAACCATAGTGATACGATAAAACGGTGTTCACTGGTTGGATCAACTTCTCTCGAATTTACGTAACGCGCAAATTCGCCAGTTAATGTATCCACGATAACAAGATTGACAGCGAAGAATTGTATACGAATATATCGTAAGTTAATATTCTTATATGTAATGTACATTATCGATGATTAAGAAAAAAAATGTTGTTATTAAGACTTTATATGACAGCAGTCTGTTAACAATCATCTCAGTGATCGTACTATAAAAGCAAAAACCTAAAAGTCTTTTTGTAAATAATAATTCCAGAATTACCAAACTCAAGATGATCCACTGGCACATAATTAAAATGTTCGCACAAAAATCTTTAGCTGTGAATCATAGATTTTGAAACATCTATTAAATAACCACCGGCACATATATTGCGACAATGTTAATAGTTATTTAGGAAAATCCAGAGATATTATATTAAAGATGAACTTTGTGTAGATAAGCAGTGATTCATGTAGACAGCGCTGTTTCATGATAAATGTATCAAAACTTTGACGATGACTCAAAATAATCCGGACGCTTATTGTTCCGAATAAATATTTATCTAAGTTCATCATTATTTATACGAATGCTCTATTCGAATATTGATTGCAAAATTATTCGAATTATGTGAATAATTGTTAACTGTTTTTGTTTTTACGTAATTTTCCAAGAATATTTCAGATCAATTTCAACTAATTCCTGTACGAATTACTTTGTATTCGGATAAATTTTTATTTAGATAAATGGGTAGTCATTCGATAGTGTCGAATAAAATTTTATTCGTTAGTCTATATCTTATCCGAATAAAATTTTGCCCATCTCTGGTTAGAGTGTGGTTGAATGAATTATGAGCAAGAGACTTGTAGAATCGGAGAACAGTGTTGAACCCGCCATCTTTTCTTTGATCTTTTAAGGGTACTGTGCGATTGAAAGATTCCACATTATTATGTGCTTTTCAGAGACGAGTTTTAGACATCAGGAGTTTTCATCGAGGAGTTCAAATGAAATTACAAGCTGATGTTCGAAGGACAAGTTATGATGAGTGGTGCGCCCGGATGAAGTCTTCACCGGCCGGAATTAAATACCCATGGGTCGGTGGGACTTTCGTCCGTTTGCAAAACTCTCTGCATACGTCGGAGATAAACGTTTTCATTGATAACATTAGATATATAGAGAGCTAGTGCAAAATAAAACTTTTATACAGTGACTCCCACTAATATTCGGACACTCTTAAAAAGACGATAACTTTTTTAATATTGTACTATACGATTTGACCTTTTCTTGGGAAGCTGGAGCAATTAGTGTAGAAGTAACTAATGATGAAACTTTTTCTATGTAGTAATTTTAAGTAATTTAAGTAAGTATTTTATCATATAATATATGGAGAAGTTTAATCAAAATAATGCACAATTTCGCAAGCTTTTGCATGAAGTTCCAACAATTCTAAAATTATAGGATAATCAATCAGCTGGTTGATAAGATTGTATACAAAGAGTAAACCAGCTATAGTTCGCTGTTGCGCAAGAGTCAATAACCCGAAGCAAGACAATACAGAATGATAATCATGGTAATAAACTAACAGAGGTGTGTTGGTACGGTAAGAAAGGAGTCTAAGACCAGACAATGGAACTCTACTCGATTTGACATCGAACTGACGCATTACAAAGTAATAGAACATTATAAAGTAATGGAACAATCGACGTGTTTGAAATGCACAGATTCAGGATGTTGTTTGATAGTGATCATGAAAGCATAAAGTGTCAAGCAATGTAATACATACATTGTTATTACTAAACTGTGGATTTTTATGCATTTATGAACAATTAGCTCGGGTGAAATATAAAACAGTAAAATATTTTAAAAATTCAAGAATATATAGTCACGTTGCTTTTATTGTAACAAGGTCGTTAAGCAATGAAATCAATGTTTATGTTATTCTTGCTTCCCACAATCCATTTAAACCATTTTTATTTCGCATAAAGATCCGCGGTCTAGTTATTCAAGAGCTCAAAGAACACAGAGCAACAACCATTAATTGATTATTGATAAAGTTATATAGATTAGGTAAGTGTAATCTGTGTGACACAAAGCAACAGTTATTAATTGATCGTTTGATCAAGCTAGGTCAGGCAAGGGAATTCGTGCAACGCAAAGCGACAGTTATTAATTTATAAATCAAGTCAGGCCAGGTATGGATAATCTGAGCAACCCAAAGCAATGATTATTAATTTATTGTTTGATCAAGCTATGTCATATGACGCAATCTCAGCTGTACAAAGCAAAAATTGTTAATTTATTGTATGAATGGACTGAAATCAAGCCGAGGTAACTGGTGTCACAATAATAAAATGTATTCCTTCAAACCATAAAATTTCTATTTGAAACATTTTTTAGTATCATTCATACTTTCCGAGATATTTTGGTGAAAGCTTATAAAATGCTTACTCTAAGCAATACAAAATGGTGGTACGTGAGAATAGGCAGCTATAGGCAACTATAGGCAGCTAATGTTTTGGATATACTAATTGAACTTACCTCCACAAACTGTATCCACTGTGTAGTATAAAAATCACTAGCTTCTAATATAGCTTATACACTTTGCACTTATATTTCGTACGTATGTTCACGTGCGTGAAAAATGCCTGTCTAACGAAAGCAAAGTTTCGACTACGACTGCACAACTCAGGTAACAAATGCAAGCATTTTCCCGTTTACCCCACTACGGAGTTACTATTAGAGTTCCCATCCCAATGGGTAAAAATTTTGGCCACGTTTTCGGGCTTTGGGACCACGGGCACACCCCCTCGCAGTTGGGACCTCCGGGCGGGTTACGCCCCACCACTGGCGGTGTACCTGAAAAGCGTATAGCAGATTATTTACAATCTCCGCGCTCCGACAACTTCAACCACAACAGATGGACAACACGTGTGACAGACCCACCAAATCAGATCGATGGGATCGTACATACATACCAGACTTGGGTAAAAAATGTTTCAACTAAGAAATATAAATATTTGCAAATACTATTTCTCACAACAAAACATACAAGTAATTACAAGTATACACACAAAAAGACAAACAGTAATTTAATATTAGTTTTTACACGCACACACACATACAAACACACACTTTTCTATTTCATATATATAGCAAAAGATAGAAGATAGAAGAAGAAGAAGAAAGAAGAAGGTGAGAACGCGAATACCGCACCCTTGCAATCCTGGAAACGAGTCTACCGCCTTAAGTACTCGATTTGTGGCAATTAAACTAACCGACATCGGAAAGACAAATTTTTCTATACTATATATCATGAAAAGTAAATTTTAAAAAATATTAATTAGAGCTGTGAACGATCCAAAGCATTGCCAATTATACAGCTACAAAAATCGTCCGTTGTCCGAGGGTTAATTCCTATCCAACAACCGATACAGCTGACATCTGCACAGAAATGGAATAACACCGTTCCGTTGGAACACGCGGCCATCACGCAGCAGTCGACTGAAGATTATTCGCAAATGCGAACGGACTCGACCACTCGTCAGATATACCTCTCGTTCGAACTGATAATATGGTTATTCATTAGTCGTCCGTAAGACGATTCTCATCTCCGACAGCTGTTCGTACACCGGCGTTGGTGCCTCATTGGAACAGTGACACTCTGCACAAAAGTAAGTTAAAATTTCGCTTGTTGTTACTGCAGTCGAGGCACAATGGGACTCGTGTTATCTGTACCGGCAGGTGAATATTGTCGAGGTTAACGAAACCACTTGCAAAAAACCTATTCACGGTCACGATCTTGATGTTTACCGTTTACTGTTCGATAAGTGACAATAGGGATTCGTATCATTCTTCATCGGCGTTGTGGACGGGTATACTGATGTACCATGAATTGGATTATCGATCGAAATACGGTGGAATGCGTTTAACAGTCGTGATTATCGAAATTGAATTAGTGTAGTCAGTGTTTCAATATTATTCTGAAAAATAAGGGAACATTTGTGTATAGAAGAACCACAAAATATTTAAAAAAATTGAAGAATGAGAAACACTCTGTGCACTTATTCAAATTGTTAAAAGAATCAATCATTTACTTATTAAAAAAATGAATTACCTTTTTCTCATTTGTAGCAATTATTTCATTTTTTGCAAAGATCTACAGTCTGATAATTAATAACGTTTGACATATTACGTCCATCTCACTTTTGGATTATTTGCCGATTTTTAGTAGTATTTTCAATTTGTTAATATTATTAAAGAAAGGTGGGTTCCTGTCTCTTGCAAATTGTGCAAAGAATTTGTATTGAACATAAAAATACTTACAGCATATTAATAATAATTTAAATACTATATATAATATAATATACTACACATATATATACACATATATACATATAGGTACATCTTGTTATGAAAGAGATTTTCTTACAATTATCGACATATTATTCATCGGTATTAAATTTAATCTTAATCTAATTCAGAAGCGTGTGTGTGTGAGAGAGAGAGGCCGATATCTTAGCTGTACCGAATAAGGTTACAATGATAACATACAAAATATTGTATACAATACGATGTAGAATAATAAGCTGCTTAACATCTCATCACTGAGAAATATAAAATAGAAAACATCCTTTGCAATATCGTTCGAAATTGACAAATTTGCACGATTTCTTTCATTCTCTGCTTAAACTTTTATTGATTAAAACCGTTTAAAGCCCCTTATTTAATTACTCCTTTTATTTATTAAAACTGGTTCGAGTCATCTTTCTTTATCTGTTCGAAGTATTATCATAACCACGGTTAATCCCTTTTTAAAATCTTGCAATCCTTAAATTTAAATTCACATTTTATAACATTTGATTTGATAATCAAAATGGTAAATGATTGTACATTTTTCATTGGTTATATTTATAGCGTACACAAGTCATAAGTACACAGACATAATTTATCACAAACTTCTTCGGTAGGAGCTACATGTATTTGTTAATTATTATTGTCCGAATAATTGACTCCCGCTATATGTATTTCATCACATTAGCACGTGAATAATACATATAACACTGGCGCACAGTCCATGCAACAATTGCCTGTTGCTAAGAAGAAACACAGGCATGGCAACAAGTGAGAAACAATGTTATATCTACGTATTGAAATAAGAGAAACGTAACTTACCACCAACAGTGAGATAAATTTACTTTCAACCCTGAAATAGCGGATTATTCAGACCCACAATACGCATCTTATTTAATTTACAAAACATTTGAATTTCGCAATATTTCAAGAAAATAATTTATTTACAGTGACTTATTATTTATACAAAACGATCGGTACCTGGTGATACAACCGAGAAAGGGGTGATTCTACATTATTCTACATAATATATTAAATTTATTTATATGAGGCTTTGTTTTCGAGAAAACAGTTTGGAAATTCGACGATGCGTCTGTTCATGATCTACTGATTCTACTTACAAAACGTTTAGCGCGCGAACCTGGCGCATTTTCACTGTCGACTTTCTCAAAAACAAACCCTCGTACGAAAACATTTTATTCTACATTTTCGAATAATTTTTTTATGTAGAATCACCTCACATTCGATTGTGCCACAAGTTACCGATCTTCATCTGAATTATTGCTAATGTTAATTAGGAATATGAGGAATTGTAAAATATCGATTCCACTTTTAGGATAATTCTGTAATATTTATTATTGTGTTCAATTCAATAGTTGCTTCCTAAAATTGTTTACAGTATCTTTCTAATGATTTATCCATGGTCTCTTTGTTATCTCCATTTCAAACATTTGTCTCAGCAGCTATATTGGATTTACATTTATAAACTCATAGTACAGCATTGTTTAAACATTACTATTTACAGTAGAGATATACTGAAATAGATCAGCGACTATCGTGAGCCATTGTTTTAATATTAGTTTTGAAAAACACAATCCAATGACTCACTGTATTTTCGGAAGAAAATATTGTCTAAGATAATGCATACGACCTTATGTATGCTATGATTAATTTTCGTGTCCTCAAATCCAAATAAAGCGATTTGGTTAATCTTAGTCTTATCGTGTCTAGACGATTCTCGTAATTGGAAACGATAAGCAAAATGGTACAGATTCCATCGCCATTTTTATGGGTGTAATTAGCACGAGAATGATTAAATAATCAAATATCACTTAGATAATGTTCTTAAAATCGGAAGTATATTCCCTAAAGTCTTATCATTAGATTCTGGATCGTTATGCAAAACGATACTTCTCTAAGATAACTGTAACAAGCAGATGCTCCATGAAAGTATGTTTCCTCTTTTAATAATTTTGATAAGACCAAAATAATATAACAATATCCATAAATTCTTGCAATGTCTTTGTACTTTTCTATTTAGTCTACTTTTTTCTGGATAAAATGCGTACAGGCTATTTATTATTACATTCTGAACGTATTGGTACAAACATTTTAAAAATTAAACATGATCTTATAGGAGATTGTTCATGAGTTTTATTTTATTTTCTATTTTTTTACTGTTCAGACGCACTTTGAGAATGGAAAAAATGACTAACAAAATGTCACTACAGACGAAAGACGTACCGGCGGATAAACTAATTCAAACTGAAACGCACACTGATTCAAAGCAGAGTATCTTAACCGCGGAAAAGTTAAAGAACGTTACTGTTAACAATGAGCGTCAGATCGAGCTCGAAAAGAAAGAAACAAAGAACAAGGCTGTGGAGAAAATACAACAACCAAATCAGAACATCTCGTGTTGTAAACTGGAAAAACCGAAAACCGAAAATGTGAAACCGAAAATCGTCGAAACGGAGAAACCTAAACGAAAAATGGAAGACGCATTAGTGAAGAAAGTGGCTGATGATGCTAGTACGAATCAAACCAAATCACCGAAATGCAAAATGACCCCAATCGTCAAAGAATCGGTAAGTTCAATTTACATAATAGTCTGTATGGTATACGTATACATATATTTATTCCCTTACGGAATACAAAAACATCCCGTTCCCCAAAATAAATAACAGATATACAGGGTATAATATAACAAACTTAATACTAAAAGAACAAGAGAACAAGAATTCCCTTAAACGTACAAAAGAAGAATATGACTTATAAAATAGAAACTAAAGACTCGTGTATCGAGTAGATATAGTCTGGCCGGTTACATAAATATTGAACTTATTGTTAAACATATATATTAAATTGGCAACTAAATTCGCGACCTTTTATTTCGTAATTCTGTTATTGTATCATTATAACCTGATTCAAGTATATCATTGGAAAGCTCTGAATTTTGCGATTAATTTGATATAAAATGCGCGTGCCTGAAATATATATATATATATATATAAATGACTTTGTTTGAGAAAATGTGAAGGTCGCGAACTTAGTTGCCAACCTAATATATTACTGTCAAATTATACTAATTAGTTTGTTTTTTGTGGTCGAGTATACAGAAGGTGGGGTCCTATACTTTTGGTTCCATAATTCATGGTACAAATTAGGTCAGATCGATTCTATGACTGGAAATAAGACGCTAATCAGGAATAACGAAATTGCGTGGGAGGTTTCGTTTCCAAGAAAATTAAATTTAAATATCAGTCGAGAGTACACGCGTCCTTAATAAATAATATAACTGATGTCACTATCAACTTGAGTGTAACGGTCCAATTCGATACGAGCCGGGAATAATCGCATTCTGATAGTAAACCAGCCCTGACATTGTACCATGTACAAACACGGTCGTAACAGCATCTTGTAGTGAAATCCGTGACATTGGTTATTTATTAAGGACGCGTGTACTCGATTGGTATTTAACCCTTTCGATCATGGCGTCCTCATACAAGGACATAAAAAAAACATAATTTAATAAATAGACTAAAAAAAATACAACATTCTCCCCGGCGGGGAATCGAACCCCGGTCTCCCGCGTGACAGGCGGGGATACTGACCACTTTTTTTTTTTTTTTTTTTTTTAACAGAGCGTTTATTGTGCCAAACAAAATAGTATAATATTTACAGGTAGGTACAATAAACTTAAACGCACAAAAGTATAACAATAGAGAAAAAAGAAATAATGATTACTAGACTAAAGGCTCCGATTTCGGAGCACGCACGGTCTTACAAATTAGGTTTCGTTTGCACTTATTGCTACTATTTACACTTATACTAGATAGTTTTATCTGCTTATGGATACAACATATATACAGTATAGCACAGGAACTGCATAATCAGTTTTACATAATAAGATAAAAAGATAAAAAAGAAAAAAAAAATTATAAACTTAGATTTGTAACTTATATACTAGACTTATACTAAAGGTGTACTTAAAATTAATTTTCTTTATTTACAATGTTGTTTTTAACGTAATTTATCGCTGATTGTATGAATTTAATATAATTATATTACATTTGTGGTTTTTTAATAATAATAATAATATTATTATTTTTATATTTATTTGATACTTATAACTAGGTAAAAAAAACAACAAAAACGGAACAATAACTTAATAATGGTAACAATTAGAACTAATTAATAACAATAATATTGATAATATATATAGGGTGGATTATTATGTATATCGGGTGGGGCAAAATAAAAATATATTCTCCCCGACGGGGAATCGAACCCCGGTCTCCCGCGTGACAGGCGGGGATACTGACCACTATACTATCGAGGAGGGAGCGATGTTTCATATTTTGTTATTAGTATATGATAGTCGAGTATTGTTTAAAATTATACAAACCACCAGTATGTTTTCGGGTCGTATTTGAGTATTGTGTTTCTGTCGTAGTCTGTTAATTTGTATTTGTAGCGAATTTCGGGGTGGTCATAGTTCATGTTGACGTCAAAGATCAGTCTTTTGTCGTATGTTTTTCTATTGTAGTGGTATATGACTGGCTGCATGTTCTTGTTTTGTATCAGTCTTGTGTTGTCAAAATGTATGAATGATTCTGGGGTTTGTATCCAATCTGTCTCGTTGTTTCGTAATATCGTGAGTGGGGTACTGACCACTATACTACCGAGATAGTTCTAAATGATGATTTATTATTATAAATATTGTGTTATACCCACCAATGTATATCGATGTTCTGTCAATGTTTGTTCTAATTAAATCGCATGTTTGGATCGTCTCTCTTGATGTTATTGTTGTAGATGATGTGTTTTTCAAATGTTCTATGGGCGTTTTCGACACTTTTCTCGCATGGTCACAAATTTTTCCTTGGCCATCCGAGCCGGTGACCGCTCTCTCGACACGTCTTACCCCGACGAGGGTTCAAGGAAGACTGACTAACCATCGAGGACGAGGACTGAACACGTGCTATTTTTTACAGCCGTTACATCTATTACATCTTTAGATATTTCATTTCAATTACAATAATGTTTATATTAGACTAGTTGGAATAGAGTTAATATACATTGGGTTGGCAAAGAAAGTAATTTCGGTATTTTAAAGTGAAATAAAACCGAATATCTTTATTCAAACGATGAACTTTAATGAAAAAAATATTTTCTTATTTATTCTTTTTGCTAAAGATCATCGAACCAAAGGGAAAATTTCTTATTCATTAAAGTTCATTGCTTAAAAAATTACTTTCTTGTCAACCCAATATACAGTGAACCACGAAAGTATTTCAATGCACTTTAAAACAGTATAACTTTTTTTATAATTGTACCAAACGACTTGATGTTTTGTAAGCAATTAGAAGCATTGGTTTACTAAATGATCTGCGAAAGAGATTTTCCAAAAATTACGATTTACGAGGTTGCATGCAAAAATAAAAAAGCTACAAGTGGTTAAATGTGGTGAAGATTATAGTTTTTCGCGACTTTTGGTTAGTTTCTGATTAAAATCCACAGATTCTTATATCTTTCGATGCGCGTCGTTTGTTTTCTGCGTCAACCGATTTCGATGAAATCTTCAGCATGTGTATAACTAACATACATCTACAAAACGCATATTTTAAATTTTCATTACGGGCTCTAATAAAATATTTATAAATGATGCCTCTTTTACTTTCTCATGTAATTCTTAGCAATTACAATTTTTTCAAAATCTTTTTTGCATGTCATTTGATAAACCAATTGTTCTAATCGCTCAAAAAAAAGTCAGGTCGTTTGGTCCGATCATAAAAAAGTGATACTGTTTTAAAGTGCGTTTAAATAATTTCATGGTTCACTGTATACACTATACACACACACGCCTGTATTTAACACCGGTCTCCCTTACACGTTCACGATTCAAAATTCAAATCTAAACTGTTCTAAAACGAAGGTTCGTTCCGTTCCGATGTGCACAAATTCTTGTAGAAAGTTAGTACTGTCCTCGTCGAAGAATCTTAGAATTTTAAATCCTAGTTCTCTTGCAACGTCTTACGAAAGCTCGGGAACAGATAAGGGCGAATCACCAGTTCGGCGCTGAACAAAGATCCCTTGTTCAAGGATCTTTCCCCGAAACTGGTGTCGCCTTCCCGCTGAGTGTGGGTCTGCGATGCGTCAATTGTAGTTGAGTGGAGTACAGCTGGTCTGTTTTCCCGTTTCGAAACAAGACACTTAGCCGTACCCAGTCCTTAGCGAATTCTAAGCCAATAAATAACTCAAAAATGACAGTGTTCCACTCGATTGTAGCACAGACCCAAACAAGATGTCTAGACAATTTTTGATACGCGAATATCGTTATTTATCATGGTTTCCCATATCATGCAGTTGGTTTTCCTGAATTATTCTTCCACGGTTCAAAAGTCTTAACCGTTTAAATTGTTCAATACGTTGATATCTAATCAATTACTACACATTTAAGTATTGTTCGAGGTATTCTATCAATTTGATATCCATAAAATGAAAAAAACATTGTGTACAATGGAATTACCCTAGTCGGAAGAAATGTTTAATTTTCGAGTTGAAATAGCTCCCCGACTGCAAATGGTTAAAAATATGGATAACCCTATCGTTATGCACCTGTATGAGGCAACTGTTTTTACGATATGCAATTTTTTTAAATTTTCACGAAGAACAATTAATTAGTTAATTCATAATGGGTTTACAGGATGGACAACATCCAACAAATGTTGCTGTTCCACGAAAGTATCCCCCTTTGTCGAAGCCACTCTTAAGTGTACGTCCCATTGTGTTGGCGACTCATTTAGTGCCTTCCTTGCCAATTGAATTGTTCGAAGTACTTGTGGAAGCTATCGAAGTTGCAACTAAAAAACCGGTTGTACTAATGTACGAGCCTAGAAGCCATAGACCTGTTGCAACGGATCTCGTTGATATCGGTACGTTGACACTGCTGTGAGTATTGGGAATTTGTTGGTACACATTACACATTCGGTGCTGTTTCCTTTAGCTATCTTGCCAGCAAGCGAAGGATGGGAAGACGGTGAACTTTTGCCCGTAACTTTTTGTTTCCAACACCATTTGAATAAAATTAATTCGCCGGGTGTTTACGCCGACGTCATCGTAGCTACCGATCGGGCCCCACATGTTGAAGTAAAAATCAAATTCTAGTAGAAATAACAATCGAAACCATACACTTATTAACATGTAGATATTCAATTGTAGGACATCATAGATCTTCGTGGTCATCGGTGTTCTCTACCAGATCGGAAAAAACAGATTGGAGCAGCTGCATTGATATTTAATTATTTATATAGCAGAGGCGAAAGTCCGACCTTCTTTGGCAACACGCTGGGTTCGTATATTATTAGCCCTTTCTACTTCGAATTATTTTTCAATTGTATTGCCAACAACTCCCTACTATTTGAAGTGTTTTATTTGACTTCAAAGTACAGTTCCTTGACTGCTACTTATTTTACATAATTTTGTCTACTATATTATATATAGCTGTCTCAAACTTTGTTGTAATTTATATATTTTTAGAACTTTGTCTTTTAGAAATTTGTTTTTAACTAAAAAATAAGAAATTCAATAAATAAAGGAAAAACGGAATATTAGATGATTGCATCAGTTCGTGTCCGATTTGAAAATAAAATTCAATGGTTAAATTTTAAAAAGTAAAGCTTTATTAATCAATTATATACATAGTCACCATTTTTCTCTACAATTACAGAAGAATAGTGACTATATAATTTTTTTTTTACACTCCGCCGTGCAGTACAGTTTTGCGACATATATGAAAATCGGACACGAACTTATACAATCATCTGATATATATAATAACCCGTTTCATTTACATTTTTCTCTCTCTCTTTTCTCTCTCTGATGTGGACTCACACTCGGCAAAAGAGTGCAAAGGGTTAAAAACAATTATATGTTTGTTGCGATGCGTAAGGAAATGATCTACATTAGAGATTGATATGCAGACGCCGAGACGCAAGTTGCAGCTCTGCAGATGGTAGCAGGGAAGCAAGCGGAAGTTGGGATCATAGAGTCGCCTGTTATTAAGTGCCGAAAGAACACACTTCCGGGTATCGACTCGGTTCAAATTTTAACAAGTTTGGGACCTTTACCGCCTTATCGTATTATGGTAAAAAGGACACTTTCAGGTATGTTAACTTCGTGTTGAAAGTGTTGATTTCATACATACAATAAATGATATTTATTCGTTCAATTTACAGGTGACGTGATAAAACAAATCACAAATTATCTGCTGAATATACATCAAGACAAAGAATGGCTTGACAAATTTGCTTCGTTTGGCGTTACAAGCTTTGTAATGAATTGTATAGAATTTTATGATCAAAAGGATGTAAAATCTGTAGTTACAAGTGTGCCATACTATTAAAATTTATTCTTTTTTTACTAGATTACATAATAGATACACATAATCATATCATCCACTTTTTCTACATTTCTTTACATTTATACTTTTCGCAAGTTGAAAGTTTAATAAATAGAATATTTTTAATATTAATTTTCGATATGCATATATAAATTATTCTAAGTTACACTGTCTGCAAATTATATATCAAATAATTTGTAATAACAGTAGATTGTAATATTATTTGTGATATCAAACGCTTACAATTTGGAACTATTAACAAGAATTCAGAGAATAACACAGAAGATTCTCCCTGGTTGCTTATTAACAAAGTCCAAATCGTTTTCATAAAACATGATTTCTATTGCTTTATTATGGAAGTTGTTGTTTTTTTAGAATTTACTACTGTATTTATGGTAAATTTAGTTTTTATTCTTTCTCTAATTGCATCTAAGTTTTTATTTTTACCATCGATGACAGCACAATCTTGATCCACCTGATATCGGTACAAGTAAAAGAAGTTATGAATTATTAAATTTCATTGACAACATTTTCAATATATAATTTGTTTATCTCAGACAAACAGAGGAAGTGCTTTTGAGAAATTTTCTCTTATAAATAAAATATAGAAAACAATATCGTTCATAAAAAATTTTTAATCAAATTCCAATTTGTACAAGAAAAATTACCAAAGTATTAGCAAATTAGTACAATAAAGAAGGATTTAAAATTATTTGGCAATTAGATGCTGCACGCAAAATTACTAAGCACCCTAATCTTACAAAAAACGGTTCTTATATACAAGTTCAATATTATTATTTGTACTAAATTGTATTTATAAATCTACTTAATACCAATTACGTTTGTATTTATTTCTTTTAACCGAACTTTGTAAAATTAAACAATTTTTAAGAGTTCTTTCGTCTCGATGGTTTTATCAATTTAATCAGAAGCTCATTAAACACAAATTCTTCAAGTTGACGTTAGTGACAAAAAAGAATTTAGACAATATACTATCTTATAATATAAAGAATATAAATCCAAAGCATTTTACAAATCCTTACTGCAATTCCCGGAACAATGAAATATTATAAATCACCTTATATTGATTGGAAATCACCAGAAATTGGAAGAAAGCTGACCATCAGGTTGCGGTATAAAACCCGTTGTTAAGCAGTTTTTCAAAAATTCTTGAAACCTCACTAAAGGACCACCGCCAATGCATCCTATAGCTTGCATACGTGAGTAATATCCGTCCGAAAGCAAAATCAATAATTTCTGAAATTGTCGTGGATATGCAGTCCACAATGTGTTTCCGGCAACTTCGAGCATATCTAACAAAAGAGTTGCACAAAGATCGACTATGTCCGTTCGTGGTTCTGAAACACAATTGTATACGTCAGAAAATGTATATATTGTATTTTTTACAATGTTCTTTTTTATGCAATAATTAATTACCAATATTTAAAACAGCAGCTAACCATCGCCACGCATATTGAAGTCCATGTGGATTAGTTTTATTAACTCCTTTCCTTTGTGATGTTATAGTAATGGAAGCATACAATCTCATTAAACCGGACATTCGTTTCAAAAATTTATCGTGCTTCTCGACTGTTCCATCTTCATCATATTTATAGCCCATCGATTTGTAATAATCTTCATTCGATTGCCCTTCCATTTTCGGTAAAAACACGGGAACAATATATGGACAAGCATTATGAAAATGTGACAATAGAAAATCACCAAAATCAGGATGATCATTCCAAATTGCTACAGTAACTGCAGCAATTGGAAACGCCATTTTGGATTTACTTGAAACGAGTGTTTCACCTTGATTCTGTAAAACCAACATACGTTCAAGTATCAGCAAAACATTCGCAAAAGGAGTAGCATACACCGTTTAAGAAATGTATAGAATTACGTACAACTATCTTTTTAGCCAATACATTTTTACAAAACATTGTACCCTGAGGATATTGGTTAACGTTCGGAGAAGATTGTCCTATGAGAAGATTATGTAACCTTTCATATTTATCATATAAATGTTGTCTGTTAATACCAGAGATTGCATTTACAGGTATGTTTATTGCTTTTTGACATTCAAATCTGAACTGTTTCGTGCTCGTGGACTGCAAAAATTCATCGTAACTTTTCGCATAATTTTCCAAAAATTGTTTACTATTCGCATACATTTGTAGTGATTCTTTATCAACATATTCATATAAATCAGCTAAAAATAAGGAAAATCTGTTTAATATGTATGTATTCAAAATATGAGTTATTGCTATAGGTGTGCAAGATATCGAGTCGGGACGGGTCGAGAACTTCCCAATCCCTCCAGACAAACGCGTACCCCAGATTTTCGGGTTCTCGCATACCTCTAATTATTGTATTTATCAAACTCACATTTGCTTTCATTCTGTTCATTTGTTGGAACAATTGTTTCTTCAGCATGAACAGTTGGTAAAGTTACTGGTGGAATGTTTGAAGTTGTATTCTCTATAATTTGTACATTTTGTTGCTGTTCTTTATCTTCGAGGTTGTTTTCACTATTTGGAATAGTATTACTGTCAACTTGTTCCAAAGCAATTATCTCAGTACTAGTGTGAACAGCATTAGGTTTTGGTACTTCTAAAATTTCAGGTTCTAACTGAGATTGCTTTAAGGTTTCCTTATTAACTAAACTTCCTTGGTATGCAGTGTTTATCCTTTCTAAAATTATATCGAACAAAAGATAAAATTTCGAAAATTGAAGTACGAAAACACACAGGTGTAATTAATCTCTTACCTATTTCTACTTTAACTATACACAATATTTCATCCATCTGTTGAGCAGCTTTTTTCATAGTATTTAAATCAGCTGTTGCCACGTCTCCTGTCTGTATAGGACACATAATCATACCAATTCATGTTCTTTCAATATGTTTTCACAGAATTTTTTCAAATTCTAATTCTTACCATAATTTTTTCGTCTATAAGCTCTACTTGATGAAATAACTCATCTAATTTTGCTTTACAGGTTGAGAACAGAATAGCAGCGGACTTATAATCATTACAGCTCTGAGCAGCCATAAAAATTGTATCATACTTAGTATTAAATACATTTCTCAAATTTATTATTGATTTGGTTAATTCTGGTTTCTCTTTCATTCTTTTTCTGTATTCCTCAACTTCCTCCTGTCGTTCGTGTCGTTTTCGTATTTCTTCTTGCTCGGCTCGGTTTTCTTCTGCTAATATGTCTTCATAATTCTTTTTACTTTTACATTCACGTTCTTTTGCCATATGTGACCGAGAATTTTCCATATCCTCCTTTATGGCTTTCCCCTTTTCATTCATTTGCTGCCAATGACGCTCAATCTCTTTCTAAATGTAGAAATTTATATTTCTTAAGTTTTATAATTGGTACAGTGACTCCCACTAATATTTAGACACTCTTAAAAATACGATAACTTTTTAAATATTGGACCACACGATTCGAACTTTTTTGAAAAGTTAGAACAATTGGTTTGCTACACAACGTGAACAAAATTTTTGTAAAATGTTGCAAGTTGTCGAAATTGCAGAGAAAATATTAAAAATTGTATTTTGCAACTTTTTCATGTAGGATTATATGGAAAATTTAGAGAACACGTTTCGTAGATGTGTATCAATTAAACATATTCTGAAACTTTCATAAAAATCGGTCGATGTTGCAATGAGCTACAAAGTTTAAAGATGGTAAAAATTTCAATTATTCACGATTTACGACCTCTAACTACTACAATGAATCCAAGGATTCTTACATCTTTCAATGTCTGTTGTTTTTCCCTGCACCAACCGATTTCAATGAAACTTTCAATGAAACTTTCACAATGCATATAATTGATATAGACTACAAAACGTATTTCTTAAATTTTCAATATAAGCCCACACACACATGAAAAAGTTGTACGATGCAACTGTTAGTACTTTCTATACAATTCCAACCAATTGCAATTTTTGGAAAAATTTCTTTTCACATTGTGTAGTAAATCAATTGCTCTAACTTCTCAAAAAAGGCCAAATCGTATATTCCAATATTAAAAAAGTATCAGCTTTTGACTCGCTGTATATCTAGATCGTTACACTTATATTTATAGTATTTTATTCGTTATGCTAAATTAATATTTCATAAGCGATATACTCAAAATTGGGAAAGAATTAATATTACCTGAACTTCTTCCTTCCTCTGGTACTCGCTTTCCAAGAGAATTTTTTTAATGGAGAATGTGATGCCACTTTGCATATATGTTTTGTTGTTCTTTAAGTAGTTAGTCTTTTGAGGAGATTTAATATTACAAGAATTCTGCTCATTTTCTATATTCTCAGATTTTTGGTCTTCGTTCTCGATCATTGTAGATTCAGGACCTATTGTAATCCTGTCACATTTTGAACAATTCCGTGATACAAGCCAGGCTTTCTTTAAAACTGACACCTTAAGGCCAGCAAAATCAGAAGTGATATCGTTTATGCTCTGCATCTGTTAATGAAAAAGAATATTAATACTACAGTATACAGTTGTAATAAATAATTACAGATTAAAATTATACGTACAATGTTGTCTTCGTCGTTGACGAAATGTGGCATGTTTGCAGTTGCGTTGGGAAAATAAAATATGACGTAATAAATTTTAGAGATTCGATTATATACAGAATTTTATAAATATTATTATAACCTAGAAAATTTTATTTGTTCTCATTCACTCTAAATACATTCAAACGCAGTTTTAGGAATTACTTCACGTGTTGTCATCACAATAGAGTTTATATGAACTCTATTTCCTTTCAAAATATTAACATTTCTTTCATCTTTTGAAAATATTTCAACAAATACACCATTCACCCCTCAAACATGCCAAAACTAACTGCAAACAGTGCAAATATGCAAACTGCAATAATTTATATGTACGTTGCCCTCTTGAGGGCGCTGTAGACACAATCTGTATAAATTCGAATCGTTTAATTATTATTTGAAACGAAGAAAGTTCGTAAATAATGAACTATGAAATCAATAAATATTAAACCTAATAAATATGTAGATTATACTAGTACGTTTTATATTTAAAACCGTCAGTTTAAATCTGAAAGAAAAGGTAAAGAGGGCGAATCGATTTACAAAAGTTTATTTTTCACTATACTCTAAACAAAGTTGTATAAAGAGGAAATTATAAGTACAACATACGTTTATTAAACGATTGTGATAATTGAATTTGTTATTATATATACAGTACATTCTGTTACACTCTACTACTATCTTATTTCAATATTTTTTACAAAACGTATGAAATCAGGAGATAAAATTAGTCTTATTATCCTGCAGTCGTGTAATATAATTGCATTTTTATATAAAAACACAATTGTATTTGATATTTGTTCAATGAGAGAACAGAAAGACTATATGTATAATCAATACTACAATAAAGTCATTAATATTATTGAATAAGGAAACATATGGTCACACAGTATTTTACAAAAAAAGTACGTAAATAATAGTACGATTCCCAACTTATAAACATTTTAATTTTTAGATGTATTATTCTTTTAATAAATCGATACAATTTTGAAATATCTCACTAAAATTTGCAATTTTAATGATATTATATATTCGCCTAAATGTTGGATAACTCGTTACATTGCAGTATTTCAGTATAAACTTAAAATTGAATTCTAATTTTACAGTTCCAAGCTTGACATATACAATGACTTACTCCATATGAAATGATGGACTTGTTTGGCACGATTTCATTGCTTTTTACCGCTACAAATTACGAAATTCTTTAAATTATTTCATTTTGAATGTTCGCATATTTTGCACACTATCATTACTATTATTTTCAAATGGTAAAGTTAACGTAATTTTTGTTCGAAGAGTTATGTTATTCAATCAAATTATATGTTAGTTGTATAGGTGACAATAGTGGTAAATATTGCACTTTCGATATTCGAATAAATCGATCATTTTGGTATGGTACATGTGTAAAGTGTATCTTACAAAATATGTAGGACCTATTAAACTAAATTATATTGGCAACTGTTCGGCATGCTTAATTATGACTATAGATACTTGACTAATAGTCATTGCGCCTGATACCACTTGAAAAAAGAATAAATAAAACTTCTACGGTTGTCCCGAAATGAATTAAGTCAAAGTGGACCGAAACTGTTAGTCTCTACCTCTCATTCCATAAAAAAAGATAGTAACTTGGAGATTTTCACAAATTATTATACTGTCAATTTCAATAGAATAGTACACACACACACACACACACGCGCGCGCGCGATTAGTGTTAAACTTTATTAATTCAATTGGCTTTCAGCAACGGTCAATTGCACTATCCCTACTCATTTCCTTCTTATCCTACACTCCTTTTCAAAGACTTAATTCATTACGGAAGGTGTACATTATTTCTTCAAGAATGTGATGCACGTGAAAAAATAAATAATTTAATGCAATTTTATTTATGTTGTAATGGGAACTTTTAGAAATTATGTTAATATTCAAGCAGTCTCTTCAATTCCATTATAATTATATTAGTCTACACCAATGTTCAGTGTCACCATCCCTGAAGAATTTATTATTCCTAATATATTCATTTCACATAAAAAATTATTCGTACATGAACTTTTTCTATAGAAATATGCGAGAATTGTTTAATGAGATAATAAATTTTCAAAAATTTTAAAAAATGTAACACTCATCTCCACAATTTAGTTTTCATGTTTTCTATTCTGTATGGTTCGACATTAGTACCATAGTTTGCGGGTGCACGTATAGATAGATCTATTAATCTATGAAAGCAGAAAACGAATCTATGTTTGAATAATTTTTCATGTAAAACAAATTCCTTTCCTGTAATCATCGAAATTCGTTACTAACTATACTTTTATGTGCTGTTAATTCGTTCATAAAACAGAAGATATGGTGTAGCACATAAAACTTCAATTAAAGGTATGTTCTCAACTACATTATCGGAAGTGTATAGCCACTGATTTGGTTTATTTCCTTGTCTGTAGCAGACGAAATGCCCCGAATCAACTGGTCCACGATGTTCCACTACCGCACGTAACTGATACTTATATTTATCGAATTGTGTTGTCCGATTAGCAAGCAACATTGTTGCTTCAGGATCCCCCTGAAAGTAGTTTTTATACTTATACATTTCTAACCAGCATTGTTTTATTATACAGGGTGGAAGCCATGCAACATTTGTTTGAAACATTTTTCGTGTAACAAATAACTTATCGGTAGATAATGGATAAAATTAAAATTTTCTACCTGATTTGCAACAAACTGGAGTGAAATAGAAATATTTTTGAATTGTTCTAATATTTCTACTGTTTTAAATCACATTTATTAATTTTTGTCATAAATGCATAAAATCTGCTGTCTACTTATGAGTTATTTGAAGTCGTCATGTTACAAGACTCACCCTGTATATGTAGAAATACATTTAATAAAATAAAATATACCCGTGCATTTCGTTTCTTTGTTTCTGTGAATGTATAAGGATCCAACGTTAGTACTTGAGGAAATTTTACTGGATCATCTCTTTTAATTGGTGTTCCTGAAGGACTCCATGTAGTTCTTGATATATGTAAACACAAACATTTAGGAAGTTTGCCAAGAGTTAACGTTTTAGTAGCTAAACAACGCATTCCACATCCATCGCACAGTACGTCGTGAACAATCTCACTAGTTACAAAACGTGTTAGTAGTTCTTCTAGCGTATGGTAATATGTATTCCTAAGATGTACTCCCAATGGAGGTAAGGGTAGAGAAACTGTTTCAAGTTTGTCATAACGAACAGGGGACTGTAAAAAGTAAAACTTATTCATTTTATGTAATTGACCTTTATACAAGATTAGCAAACTATATAAAAACTGACCTTCCAATTGCACTTAATACATTGTAATTGACTAGTTAACAACCCTGAAAATGGATGCACTTCTATGGACATTGGTTGAAAATTAGGAACAGGCATGGCACATAAAGAGCTCCACGATCTGAACTCTTTATCTTCTTCGTTTCCAACATTTTTCGAAAGTAATTCTGATGATCTAGCAATAATCATACCAGGCTTATTATAAGCCAAGGGTAGATTAGATATTGATGATGTAGATGACATAACATGATTGTTACAATTTCTATCAAATCCATTTGGCATATTTAAATTTTTGTTAGCTGATACAATATCATTGCAAGATACACTTCTGAGGTTTGCAGAGTCTCCGAACTTTTTTGTATCTATCAGTACTGTTGGACTTTGTAGTAAAGCATCGGATAAACAGCCTTTCTGAAATGATTTTTTCAGTGACTTGTGTTTGTTCATAGTATTCACAATTTTAATTTAATAACACCCAGTTATTAAGCATACCCTGTTTATAGGTTGAATTTCTGCTTGTATCGCGTTAAGTACAACATGAAACAGTTCATGTGCATCCTGATAACCTGGTGCAAAACTCCATAGATTACCAAGGGATGAAATTATTTCAATCGGTGTTACGTCACCATAAAGGTCCTCTGTATATCCATTGATTTCTAACAATAAAAAACATAATTATAATTGTATCTCTTTTTTATTCTAGCTTTAGCTTAAAGCTCGACTATACCAAAGAGATTAAGTGTTGCAGATCATTATGGTAATAAATGATTATCATGCGAATGTTGCATATTAATTATAGTAAAATTTATATGTAGAATATATTCTTGAAAAACATTTCACAAAAATTGTACTATATTGATCACCTACCTCGTGACTCAGAGAAGTAAATAACTTACAAATGTTACTTTTCGTTTGTAACTGTTCTAAGAACATTATATTGTCAATTACATCTCAAATAATAGTTCCGTATCAATTAAAATGTATGCAACATTTACATAATAGTCGCAAACATGTTTCTTTTATATTTTTAAGCACACAACCATACAATGTTATATAATTTTGTCAGTTTTGTCAAATTGATAAAACGACATGGAATTGACTAAGGAGAATTACATACTTCTGAAAACAG
Source organism: Lasioglossum morio (assembly GCA_916610235.2). Classification (NCBI taxonomy): domain Eukaryota; kingdom Metazoa; phylum Arthropoda; class Insecta; order Hymenoptera; family Halictidae; genus Lasioglossum; species Lasioglossum morio. The sequence continues at coordinate 20,261,436 of OU744326.1, read as the reverse complement.
AAAGCAAAGTTGAAATAAAATTAACTTTGCCGTTCTTGTCGCATCGTTGTTTCAACCATCCAATAAATATTGGACATGCAGCCAAAGCTTGTAAAAGAGAATTTAGGAAACAAGTGTATCCCAAATTATTAATTCCAATGATTTTTCCTGTGAAAAGATTACGATATTATAAAACGTCTCTTCTAAGGAGATTAATCAAATACAAATTGTTCAAACTAGAAACTATTGTTATACCTTTTTTTCTAGGCTTCGGGGGTGGTCCCCATAAAACAAATGCGGCAACGGCTATTGCAAATCCCACACTAGCAAATACAGCAATTTTTTCCACATCCATGTTTCCTGAATATTCGTTAGAGATGTTTTTCTCATACAAACTAACCTACATGCCAATACAGTTGGCGAATACAATTGTGTCGGATGAGCACATATTTTATTCCCCAATGCTTAATCGTTTCGTAACGTGTAAGATTAATTTTTTATAATTTGTTCGAAATTAGTGTATCGAGAACAGAAGTCTGAAACATGATTCAGTCGTATCTGGTATCTCGCGACTTCGATGCAGAACGTTATAATGAGATTGAATTATTTATTATTTGAAAAGCACGTTATATATATTCGATGATCCAACAAAGAAACAAATATTATTGTCGTAAGAAACGTACTTTAATAATACAAACAATAACGGATGTATCTGTACGTGCAAATTCTTACGTTCGAACACACGTTTGGTGTCGTAAATACATACATGTATATAGTACATATAGATTCTCATATAGGTTATACCGACATTCATACTAACAATTACACTGTAACTACAGAATTACATGAATACTTTGGTAAACATTATGAATATAATAAGAAAATAAATCTACGTGATAGAAGAATTAACTGTACTAAGCATTTTTTCAATTACTTCTATCGAAAGTTGTGAAAAACAGTTTGCACTAACAATGGAAATAATAATACCATTTGTAATGATATAAAAGAAATATTATTTTTCGTTACATATTCGATTTTTATTTTAAACTAATTGCGAACTCGTAGTGTTTAAATTATTGTTTGAAATTCGATTATCGATGTTTCGATTAGTCGAAGTTTAGTATCTCGGGTAAACTTCACATCTATTCATTCTCGCAAATACACACGATTTAGAGTGACGTTGCCATTGACATGATTTCTCTGTCGGTTCCTTCTCAAGTGTGTTTCTACACGATATAGAAACTTTGTATTGTTTATTAAATGAAAATGGAATGATTGGACGTTAAAGTGCATTCCGATAACATTTACGTAAATGCAGTGATACGTGTAAGAAGGAAAATCAAGGTGACCGTGGGACTCGAAAATGTTCCCACGTTCCCGCTTCGCAAGTGTGTGTTGCACATGCGTGTGAAATTCCTAACAATAAGCGAGAAAATGAACGCCCAAGGACAGGAACACGGTCATGCTGTGGTTGTGTGGGAGTGGGAAAATCGTCACGGACGTTGGAGACCTTATAGCCCCGCAGTATCCCAACACCTAGAAAGAGCATATTGCAAAAAACTTACACGGGTCTTTCTTAACGATGCAGATCCTAATTTGGATAGGTTTGACATAAAATATTATTATTTTCAATTTTCATAATGCCCCGGTCATTTCTCGAAAATGTATTTTATGCGCTACCATAAAAAATTATGTCATATCGATATAAAAATGTACAAACATTTTGAGTCAGTATATGTACTTTTTTTTTATAATTTGGGTAGGTTTGACATAAAATATTATTCTTTTATGCCCCAGTCATTTTTTGAAAATGTATTTTATGAGCTTACATAAACATTATACGTTATATTGGTATAAAAATGTTTAAACACTTTTATGTCAATATTTGTACATCTTTTTATGTTCATTATACAACATGTAAATATTACAAATTTTGTTGCATTATATTAAAAGAAAATAAATACAAAATTTCGAATGATTAGTAATTTATCTAAACATTTTTATGATGTATTGTGCATAAAAAATGATTGCATATCCTAAGAACGTGTTTCTCAATATTTTTCTAGATAATAATATATGTTCGTCTTTCTATTAAAAAAAAAAAATAAATTGTATCGTGTTACAATTTAAATATTGTTGATAAAGATGTAGAAAATATCCCTGTATATGTTCCTATATAGTTGTGTTGAGAGAGAAAGAGAGCACTGTACATCAAAATCAATATTTATTTTCAATATTGATGAAAATGAAAGATTTCTTCCATGACCTAGAATAATTCCATTTTATATTAATTTTGTTCTCTGTATGCAATACTTAAATGTTTAGTAATTGACACCAACATATTTAATAAAGTAAACAATATTTTGAATAATGGTACAGCAATTTTCAGTGGTGACTCTGCATCACCACTCGAGTGCTGAGGGTTAATCAAAGTCATACAAAGTAGCAGCATCAATCGATAAGATCATTTAAAAAAATCTCTAAACGAAGGATAAACCTTTACTGATATAACTTGTTTTTGAAATAGATATTATATAAATTTGAAGACTAAAATGCAATGTAGCGAAGATGGGAATGAATCGCACAATGTTAGAAGGAAGTTTTATCTCCCGAATTCCCCAGCTGGAAAAGGAGCTAAATGGGAATGGGCTGGTGATACAGACGATTGGCATACATATGATATGGAAGTACAATGTCTTGTAGAAGAAGCATGGGCAAGGGTGAATATAAAACTAGCTTCTAGAGTAGGCACGTCCAACTGGATCCGATACGAGTAAGAGCACTTTTTATAGCTCATGAGCAGAGTCGAGTATATGTATACTGTGTACCTAACGTGTCTTGAGTCAGTTTTGTGTTTAATGTACTTTACTGTCATGCTCGTACGATTAACTTTGTTTCTAAAATTGATTATATGTTATGTTTTACATTACATCATATACATGTAACTCTTGCTGCTAATTGTAAAAGGCCTGTGGTCTTTAAATTCACAGATTACTCTGCCATGAGACTGTTATCCTCGGAGGTGTGGCTTGTTTGTCTTGGCTGCTTTTCACATACTTGCTCGTCAAACACTGCTGACATACCTGTTCTAGAGTTATATAAGTTAAATAATATATGACAATTTTAAGTACGAGTACATTGATTATATTCTTTTATTGTAGGGTGACAAAACTATCGATATTTCTAAAACTTATTTAGGCTTCCCGTATATTATAAATTTTTGCAATTTAACTCAAGTACGTTGTTGTACTGGATATGTGAGGCCAATACGACGTATCCAGCAAGCACCTTATCCCTTAGTTAAAGTTGCTTTGGAAGAGCTACAGGTGATTTCAGAAAAGAAATCTGTGTGTGTCACTATAAAGAGTACTACAGCAAAAGTAACACATAAAAAATCATCTACAGGAAATACAAAAAAGAGTAATAAAAAGGTAAACAACAGTATTTTACTTATATGTAAATAAATGTAGTTTTCTAAATATAAATTGCATTTAAATAGGGTAAAAATGGTGATACTGGCCCATCAAACATAGCACGTGTTATATTGAGTAATTTCAACATATTCAGTAACAGACATGGTATAGAAAACAGTAGTTCGGTTACAACCATTGAATCTGGTCAGAAAAGGAAAACATGGGATAATGTGCTTGATGTAGATTCTAGCAGCACAAAAAGTGGTCGAAGACCTAGCGTTGATACAGTTTCTACTTACTTGAGTCATGAGAATCCAGTCGATTTATTAGATAGCAGTGTCGGAAGTGATGATGCATTCAAAGATTCTATTCTAGGTAATTGATCTTTATATTTCCTTTTTACATGATATATGAATATTACATACAGTTTTATTTTACATGAATATAGATTCAGAATCAGATGTTATTTCTCAATATGTAAAAGTAGTAGAAAGCAACGACTCTGATTCTTGTCCAGTATGTCTTGGTATTCCTGAACCGTTGACTGTAGAGTTGACACGTTGTAAACACAGATTACATTTAGCATGTTTAAATGCGATGCTTAGCTGTCAGCAACCACCAATGTACATACAATGTCCAGTCTGCCGATTAATTTATGGAGAGAAAAGAGGAAACCAACCTCCTGGTACTATGAATTGGACAAGAATACCACGCGCTTTACCCGGATTCCCAAATATAAATACAATTCAAATTACTTATGAGTAAGTACATGCTATTTTTAACATTCTTAAGTGGGTAGACTCTCCTTTTCAGGACTGCAAGACTGCTAAAAATAGGACGAGAGAAAGAGAGCTTTTGACTATTGAACAATCCCATCTTTGCATTGTCGTGAAATGAGGAGGCGCATCCCACACCTTTGTAATCCTGGAAACAAGAGTCTACCCCCTTAACCAATTCGTTCTTTTGGACGTGTTATGTCGCGATATTGACTTATCTTATTTATCGACTAGACAAATTATATCGTCTACTTGTTGCATTCTGATTTATGAACGAGAATTATTTTACGTATTTATTAACTTAGCATGTAATCTGCAACCAGTAACAATTCACACCCAATCTTATTTATTACCACTCCCAATATACCAAAAACAAACTTTTGTTTTATTTTACACTAAACACTCTTATTCATTTATTATTAATTACTAACACTCTTATTCATTAATAACTGGCTATTGACAAGATCAACACAACTATGAATATTTAATTATCTTACAAGGGGACACCTAGAAAGTATGTAATTCAAATCGAATTATCACAGGAAATAAGTCGCGAGCTAACTCATCCGTGACCTTGTACAAACAATATCGGCGTGGCGACATAACACATCGAAGAGAACAAAGTGGCTGAACGTCTAATCAAAAATATTTGCTATATCAATTTTAAGGCCTCAGATCCTTTTTTTATCAGTCTGCATGTTATATAGAGAAAATATAATTTCAGCATTCCATCAGGAATTCAAGGAAGGGAACATCCCAATCCTGGACAAGCATACTATGCAGTAGGTTTTCCACGTGTATGCTACCTTCCAGATAATAATCTAGGTCGAAGAGTTTTAAGACTACTGCAAATAGCTTTCGAGCGAAAATTGATATTCACAATTGGACGGTCAGTGACCACTGGTCGAGAAGATGTGGTAACATGGAATGAAATTCATCATAAGACTGAATTGGGACCGTCAACATCTGGCCATGGTTATCCTGATACAAGTTACCTTGAAAGAACGTTGGCCGAACTGGCAACACAAGGTGTATCAGATGGACAACCAATGGCTACACTATATCAGGAGCTGCACTAAACAACAAAGTGTCTATTTAGTGATTCCACTTGTGCGCATGTAACAATATTACGTGTACATATTTTCTACTACAGTTTTTGAATAGTTAGTAATAATGAAACAATGCAATTGTCTTCAGTATAATTAGAAAGTTGTATTAATACTTAAGTGATAGACTTCTAAAGAATATATTTTGAAAATAATATCTCTTTTTTCCTAATAAAGGAAATGAAGGAATGAAAACGTACTTATAACCTAGTTATATCTTCAGATTATAATCCTTAATGAAGTGTTCAAGAATTATATATTTACGACTACAACATAAAGAACGCATACCTAACTGTGCAATAAATATCATGCGTGAGAGATTAATTCGTAAATTAAATGATACTTTATCAGTCAAATTGAATGATCTGATTACAAATTATAATTTTGTTTAATGTATCTCAAATAATTTACATGTGTTCATCTCTTTAAGTTTGTTCGAAATTTTAAATACCTTGTATTAAAATTTTTAATTATTTTATGATTAATAATAAATCAATATTAGATTACTTTTATGATTTATATATTTTATAATTTTTATATTACAACTGAAGAGAGTAAATATCATTTCTAGTATAAGTTAACTTTTATAAAGATTCTTTGTATGGTAATCATACTGAACGTTCTCTACTATGTTTATTTCGATGTATTTGAGATGCTATAAATGCTTAAAACCCACACATAATTACTCAAAAATGTTGTATGTGTTAATTATCTTTACATTCACACAGGTGTTATTCCGTAAATGAGATACATACGTACATATGTATATGTGTATGCAACAAATTTAGCTCACGTGTGACTAAACATAGGCAATTCAAAGAGAAAATAGAAAAAATACGTGTATTTTACGTAAGTTTACATTTCCGCAGGCCGCTGTTTCATTATTTACAACGTTTCAACTAAATCTGTTTACAAACTTCTTTATGGAATTTAAAAATATGAAACAATCATGGTATTTGCCTATGAGCATGTACTCATACAAAATTCTTTCATTTTTTTTTGTATTGGTAGATGATAGGTGGCGCGACTTTCAATACAATAAAATGGCCGAAAACTGATTTTTCTACACGGACATGAGTTCTAAAGATCTTTCACGTTTACACATGAATGAGTAACATGTTAAGTGACAAACAATAATGTGTTGAAAAAATAACAATCGTGTCAGCGCAAATCGTCGTTGATTTTAATTACGTTAATCGGAATTGGTTTACGTTGCGCGAGAAATTTGTGTATTTTCTGACGTAGAAACGTTCAGCAAAATTTCTGATGGTTTTTCTGCGGAATTTGCATTTAAATGAGTGCTAAAAGGCAACACAAGTGTGTTTTGTGTGACTCAAAATTGGAATCCAAGGAAGCCTTACAGGCACATTTTAGGTACCAGCAGAAACTATTATTTCTCATTTTATTTGTAAGCAATCTAAATACTATAAACTGCTCATACATTTTATAAAATCTATATTTCGCGTTTCATTTCAACACGTAATTTAAGATATTGACAATGCAATCAACAAAAATGTTTTTAAAAACGTTAAACTGCATTACCGATGGAGTTGAATTATTCGCGGCTGTTCTCTCATTCCATTTTTATATTCAAATAGAACTTACAGAGTTCTTACAAAATGTTATTTAATAGTAGCGGCAAATACTTTTGAAAAGATAAGTAAAGAAGAATTTATAAAACTGCTCATTTCAAATTGTTTTCGAAGTTTCAAATTATTAATTGAAGTAATCAACAGAATTATAAGTATCAATGCAGTTCTGATAGTTTTTCAATACTAATAATAAATATGGTATTAAATAGTAATGTTTAGGGCAATTTTATGAAATATACTTTTTAACCAAAAAGAATGGTTTTTTTAGTAATAATATTGTATATGAAATTTATGAAGACTTTTATACCTACTTGATTGTATTTATGTTTAGTCTATCAAACCGATTATTATATTGTCCGATACTATAATCCATCTATGTAAAAATAATTTAAAATACATTCTAATATGTATGTGTGAATATTATTTTTATTTTTCAATGTATTATTCATACAGGGTTTATATGTCACAATTCTATATTGTTTTCAATATATTTAATCCTACCTCTGCATTTGAAGTAGTCCTGTCTTCTGATGTAGATTCTATAATTGTAATATGATATGACTAAGATAATTTATTGTATTTTTTATAATAGTTTTATTCAACATTTGAAACCTTATATTACTATTAGTTTATATTATTTATAAAAATTAATTAACAATGTTTGTTTTATTCATGTTGTCATTAAAAATATATATGTATATGTTATAGTATTGAAATTTTTATTTTTATAATACCTGAAATTTCTACTTGATTATTAAGTTTTAACAAAGATTACTTCATGAATGTAACATAATAATTAAGAAATAAACAATTTTATTCCATATTAAGTGTTAAATACTTTATACAGAAAGCATGCCAACAAAGAAATAGATACACGTGGCAGGCCTGTGAAATCCAATAAAAATGCTGATACTCAATGTGATATGTGTGGACAAGCATTCGAATCGATCACAGCCACAATAAGGCATAGATTTAAAGTCCATCCTAATTCACCAGCAAAATTTTATTGTCATTACTGTGGAATGCAGTTTCCTCTAAAAGTATGTTTTCTCATTGACTGTAATTCTATTCGTTTTTGAATCCACTAAAGTAATTATATTTTTTAATAGACACATAGAGATAGTCATCAAGCATCGCACGATTCATCTGAAAGCGAGAGGAAAGAGCAACACAAAAAATGCGAAGACTGTGATGTATTATTTTATAATGAAAAAGCGTTAGATTATCACTATCGTTCTATACATAAAAGGTAAAATCATATATCTATAGTTTTTGTTACCGATAATCCTAACATATAATTTATTTATATTCATATTATACAAAAGTTTAATTTACAGAATGGTCCATCTTTTTCAACCGATCGCAACTCCACCACCTAGCAATAAAATCAAAGTGAATTCTATGAACGATGCTCTTAGTGTATATTACTGTCATTTGTGTGGAGCAGAGTATGTTATAAAATTCAATTTACAACAACATCTGGAGAGAGCTCATACACAAGTAAAATAATGCATATAAATCATTAGAAAGTTTTTATTAATGCATTTATGAGAAAAATGAGTAGGTGCAATTTAAGATAGGGAGAACATTACAAAAATTTAGGAGCCTCAATGCATTATTTTCGACCTTTTAAAAACGTTAAAGAAAGAAATAACTTTATTTTTAGCAATTGATGCACCGAATTTATATTTTGCATAAAGATTTTTACTCTAATAATGAGAAATAGGTATAATACAGTGGAACTCCGTTTATCTGGCAAAAACAACAGGAATTGTGTTTGACAATCCAGGTAAACAGAGTTCTACTGTAATGCAATACTTCTCCATTAGATTAGTCCACTTTGTGTTTATAACAGGAAGAGAGAGAAGCTGTCCCAGAAGACTTAATAAAATGTACAGTATGTGCTGCATTATTTTGTAGTAAAAAAGCTTATGAAGTGCACAATAGCTATCATCAACCAGATGATTTGTATGTAACATCGGAGGAACAAAGATTACAAACTGTAACTAAAGTAGATCAAGATTTTGATATTAGACGTGTAGAAGGTGTAGCTGATAAGTATCTTCCAAAAATTAACACACCTAAACGGCCTTTTAAAAGCTGCAGACAGGTATAGTAACTAAATTTATCAGCTCTTTTATCATTGTTATCAATGAAACATTTATTTTACAGACTAAGAAGACATTAAAAGTAGATGTTGATCAAACAGAGAACTATCTCTCTTCTGACGATGACCCAATCGCTGTTGACGAGTCAAGTGATTCTGAAAGTGATCTTCCACTCAAGCAAAGGATTTCCAGCTAACGGAAGTCGTTTATTGTTTATAAGATATTTACATGTATTCAACATTTTGAACTGTCATGATTATGTTAATATGTTTGCCAGTATGAAATTTTTTTATTTTTGTTTTTAAATTTGTGCATTGATACGTAAGATGATGTATGGATAATTGTAGATGAACAATACTATATTAGTATTTTTGTATCAAAGATCTATGTGTATCATCATTTATCTTTTTTTTACCCTTACATATAGTCGTTTTTCAAGCCAATACAATTAGAGCATAAACGAGGTGCATTCTATGCATGTAAATTTGTAATAATGTATAATACAGTATAATATGAACAACGTGATTGTGATTACACCTTGAAGGTATTCAACGAAACAATAATGCATATAATAGCTTTTCTTGTCTAAAAAGATTCATTCCATTTGAAAATAAAGGATATTTTTTTAAACTATAAAACATTTATAATTGAAAACTACATAAAATTGTAACAGATTAATTCAGATCAGACATCAGGAATTATAGCATAAGTATATTTAACAATTATACAATATAGGTACACTTTAGCGTCGCGGTACTGCGACTTCTCAACAGACTATAGCACTTTGCCCACATCCGTCAACTGGTAGATGAAGTAATCTTGGAATATGACATTATTTGAAGTCGGATGTGTAAGTATATGTATGATCATGTATTAGTGATGGGCACCATCGACTGAAACTATCGACTAAATCGATAGTAGCCAACTACTATTTTCAGTCGACTGATTTTTTAAACTATCGACTAAATTCAATTAACTGAATCAGTCGCCGAGCTATTGGTTAAATTGTAACGGGCGGGAGTTTTGAATAGATTTTATAAAATTTACTATCAAATACATTCACTTATTAGCGATATCGAATAATTCGTTCAATAAACACAAATAACAATTATTATACTAGAAATATTATACAATTATTAAATAACAATACTTATATTATAAAATTTTCATCATAATCTAAAGAAAAAGTAGTATTTTATAATTATATCTGTCAATAACAGATATTTTTCTAAAAAGTACATTAACACTTTGCCTTTATATCGCATTATTATTAAAGGATAAATAATAATATGTGAGATAGACGTAGGCATAGACTATAACCCGCAATCTAGACGTAACCACTAAAACAAAATTTCAGTCGACTAAAAACTATCGACTAAATATTCGATAGTATGTAGCAACTAAATAGTAATTAGTCGATGGTGCCCATCACTACTTCGAAGTAACTTTTTCTTTTGCAAAAATATTCTTCGCGATTTTGGAATTATTAGTGAAAAACGCGGGCCAATCAGTTCGCGGCTACAGAGGACGAGTTTCGGCTCGGTCAATACCGTCAATACGGATGTCACGTTTAGCGGGAAATTTCGCCATATTGGAATCCATCCGCTGTAGCCGAGCTGTGATTGGTCCGTGTTTTTCATTAATAATTCTTTAACAAAGCCGTGAAGAATATTTTCGCAAAAAAATTTACTTCACATGACATCAGAAAACACCCCTTTCAGGGAAACAAAATATTTTTGAGACATCCCGTGTGTAAATTGTAAATACATAATTGAGTGCACATAAAAGGAAGTGCACGTGTACTTAGTTCCGAATACATTTGCCCATTCAATCTTTGAAGAAATATGTGATTTTATGCATCTTGTAACAACTTCAAAATTGAAATTAAATAATAAAACTGCATAAAAATTACGTCTTTTAGTTCCTTGTACAAAATGTTTACGTTAATGAAAAATACTGTTGCGCTCCAAGCACATTATGTTACTTGCAAACGTATACGCATCAAAAAATACTGTCACAAGGTTAAATCTTGATATTTTTAAACGTATACAGATAATATACGAAATGTATAAACAATATAAAATTGAATGTACAGGTTCCTGATCACCCAAGGAGAATATTTTCTGGAATTCAACCTACTGGAGACGTTCATGTAGGAAATTATTTGGGTGCTATTAAGAAGTGGGTAGAATTGCAAGATTCGGAAGAAAGTGTTATTTGGAGTGTAGTGGACATGCATGCTATTACTTTACCGCACGTAAGTTTCGAAATATGATTCTTTAAAAATATACACAAATATGTAATGTTGACTTCGAGGAATGTATATACATTGGAGTGTATAATGAAATGTCAAAACTCTATTAAGATTAAGTATTCCAGAAACCCCAAGAGTTATATGACAATACAATGAGAATGACGGCAACATTGTTAGCATGTGGCATAGATCCAAAGAAGAGCATATTATTTCAACAATCTGCAGTATCAAGGCACGCAGAATTAAGTTGGGTTCTTGGATGTATCACAACATTAGCAAGATTAGCACATTTGCCTCAGTTCAAAGAAAAAAGCCAAACAGTAAAGCATGTCCCATTGGGTTTATATATCTATCCTGTTTTACAAGCAGCTGATATATTACTATATAAGTGAGTATTTCATATTTAATATTTATGGTACACATGTCTTTTAGCTTGTTTGACTCGTTAGAAAAATATTGTTGCAAAAAATGTTTTATACAGATTACTTTCTGAAGACTGATGTGTAATACTTACATGAATTGTATGGTGTAGAGCAACTCATGTTCCATGTGGACAAGATCAAATTCAGCATATCGAATTAGCACAAGAATTGGCTACTTCGTTTAACAACAAATTTGGCACAACTTTTTGTGTACCACATGCTTTAATAAATAGTAAGCTTTTTACAACATGTATATATGTATATATACACACTTTCTAAATACATAAAATAACAATGCTTATATCATTGTGTTACAGAGGATGCAAGTCAACGAATAAAGTCTTTGCGTGATCCTCTGAAAAAAATGTCTAAATCGAGTATGAGTCCAAAGGGCACAATAAATATATTGGATGAACCAAAAATTATCTTAGACAGAATAAAGAAATCTATAACCGATTTTACATCCGAGGTAACTTATGATCCTGTCGAACGACCTGGAGTTTCTAATTTGATCGCTATTCATTCTATGTTTACTGGGAAAACGCCAGATCAAATATGTTCAGAAATGCAAGGATTGGATACTGGAAAGTAAGGAGATCAACAATTTTGTGCATTGTATGTTGTGTAATTATTACAGACTTTCATATTTTCTCGTTTATGCGTATAGATACAAATTGCTGTTAGCAGACTTAGTTATAGAAAAGCTGTCTCCAATAAGAGAAGAATTTGCAAAATTGATCGAGGAACCAATATATTTGAATGAAGTGTTGGAAGATGGTAAGGAGAGGGCAACAGAAATTGCTGAAAAATCTTGGCAGCAGATTAGAAAAAGAATAGGCTTTAAACGTGAGATTTCTAAACGCGCTGCAGAAAAGAATGTACAAAATGTTATGCAGAAAATATAATTGAAATTTATTAAAGTGAAAGATATACTCTTCTGGTTGCACTGACTAGTCCTTGTTTTTCCACACAGTTGCTACTTGTTACAATTTTCTGCATTTGTAATACTATCTCATATCGATAACTATTTTGCCTCGTAAATGGCCTTGAACCACTCGATTATATGCCACTGATAATTCTTGGAATGGATATACCTTTTTAACCACAGGGACAACCTAAAATTCATTACACGTTGGTATAATCCTAGTTGATATAATAATGAAATTTTTATACAGCAAAAGATATACCTCTCCGCTTTCAACGAATTCTTGAAGAGTTTTAATTCCTGTCGGAGATGGTGCAAAAAAGCCCCATTTTACACAACTTTTATTTTCGGTAGTTGGGACGTTGTACCTTATCAATTCTCCCATGTTTTTTACTGCCCCAGCAATCAGTCCGTGTTGATCGATATTTTTTAGTAACGGTGAATTTAAAGTTATGTATGTACAGTGCGGATAACCCTTTGAACGTATTTGATAGGGACCTTGATTAGCGCAATCCAAAATTATGTTGTATCTACAGCCAGAGATCATCATAAATACATTTCGATAATACACTTATATATTTGCCTGATCGATAAGTTACATACGGTCCCTCCATAATTATTCTGGAATCTGCATCGTTTAGTTTATAATCTATTACAATATCAGCTCCTAATTTTTGCACTAGATTGACGGCGTCGCTGCTGCAAGTAGCTATGACCTAAAGCAATTTCGCGTTAATATTTTTATAATACTTCTAATCGATAGATTAGATAGAGAAATAGACACCATATATGAAACGTACATGCATATTCCAAGCTTTTGCAAGTTGTATCGCCATAGTTCCTACACCACCTGAACCACCTAATATTAAAATTCTGTTATTTTTTCTGGCAGACAGTACAGTTTTATAACACAATCCACCAGTAATCCATAATGCAGACCATGCTGTAAGCCCAGCATATAATATACTAGCTGCTTCGATGTGAGATATATTCATTGGTTGTAAACTGACCTAAGGAAAAATGTTTTAAATTATTTACATACTTTGTATGTTGCTCCCATTGATCAAATATATAAAAAATGTATCATTTACCAAAGAATCATCTACAACTACATAACCAGCATGACAACCTTGTTGTTCAACTGGTACAACACCCCATACTTGGTCGCCTAATTTTAATCTATTGCCCACACCATGTCCTTTTGAAACTATTATACCAGAGAAGTCTCTGCCTAGTGTTAATGGTAGTTCTAATCCCTCGTATTGTCCACCACTGGTAAGGTTCTTTGCTTTTCGCATGAAATTTAAGACTGCTGCACCATATCCCCCTAACAAACACCATACAGAAAATAAATAGCGCGTCATGTGTGTTTAAGCATGGATAGTGGGAAAACAATAATTAACAAGAAATTATTTACTTGTCATAGCAATGTCTATTGGATTTACACTAGATGCTTCGACCTTTACAAGTACATCTGTTGGTCTGGCGATTATTGGAATTCTGACGTTTGACAACTTTAATTCTTCTAAGCCACCGTACGAGTGTATCTGCCATGCTTGCATTTTGTCTTCAACATTTTCCTTACGTTTTACTGACAACTTACTAGAGGATCGTGAATGAACATTTCCGAATGCTGATTTTAAACGCCATGCAGCCCTCTTTAGCATCGTTTCGAGTGAAATAATTACAGTCGATGACTGGAAACCATTAAGCTTGGAAAATAGGTTATGTTCTACTGTCTGTTTACGTTCTATGTAATTTAATGTTTCAGGTACCGAAATAAATTTTCTTTAATCGATACAACTAAAATTCTCATTTAGACTTGTTAACGTATAATTTGATAAACCTATTTTAAGCGATGCTCTACCGCATGAAAATTTGACATGACTACTCCTTCAACGTGTATTTACCTATAACATCAATTGAGCGTTAGCATTTTGCGACGTGTTTGTTTTGTTAATAAACTGTCTAATTTTATTATTTATACATACTTATACGACTTTATATATACCGTAGGTTCTATTATTATTTGGTATTATTATTGCACAAATTCAAGATACGAAATTGTACATTAATAAAACTAGAAAAACAAGAATAATATGCTGGTTTTTACTTGTGTATTTTACATTAGTAGAAAAGGAAGAACAGAAAATTGTTAACAGAGAGAATATTTGTAACAAAAGGCGGACATTTTTTATATATCGACCGTATTCGCACGTTTTACTACAGTGTTTATCTGGTAGATGGAGCTTCCAGGCGCGGGACAACACAACAAACAATTTATGAATTTAAATTTCTTTTTAATCTTTTCATGTTACCCGTTCGAATGTTTCTTTTTCAGCAGACTTGTCTTCTGTCCAAACAATGATCTATTTAATTCAAAGATTATATTTACTAATACAATAGCTTTTAATTTTTTAAAAGTATCCCTGTTTTCGTTGACAATTTCTCTAAAAGTTAGAACTTTTCATACATGATGTCGTTGTTGCTATATCGCATAAAATCACTGCCAGCAAAACAAGAACTCACCCAAGACAATTTATAAAGGATTAAAACAGTACAAATTAACGTTGAAGGGTTAATGACAATATTAAAATAGAAAGTTTTCCAACAATATTACTTCGAATATATTTTACAATTCGTTTCTCCTAATTAACATAGAAATAGAAGGTACTTCAATTATTAAATTACGAGTAGACAGCGGATCCTGTATGGAAAATAAAAATATTCTACCTGATCTGCAACAAGCTGGAGTGAAGTAGACACTTATTTTCCTTCTTAATATGTTTATTAAATTAAAAATAATATAACAGTATTTTCAAATTCTTCTACTATTAGTTTACTGTTTTAAATTGCACTCATTCATTTTCGTCATAAATGCATAAAATCCGCTGTCTAGTTATGAGAATCGCAGTTCGTTGACCCGAGGAACGGTATCCCTCGAATCTGAAGAAGCGGGATGGGTTAAAAACCGTAACAGGGAAAAATTGAATGAAAAATAGTATATCTAAAGAATTAAAGTGTCGCTTAATTATCGGAGACGCTTCCGTGTCCGAGATGGTGCGATGACTCGGTTAGGGTTACGGGTGTTCACTGTTTATTAGAAGCAGCACGAGGGAGTAAAGGCGAGGGCGGTTCTTTGGTTTGGTACGCGAGCGTAGGAGCGCGCATGCCTTTCATCGATCGGTAATCACTATGGTTACGCCTCGGTATAGAGGCGCGACGGCGACTACGACGACGACGGCGACGGCGACGGCGACTACGACGACGACGACGGCGACGGCGACGGCGACGACGACGACGGCGACGGCGACAACGACGGTGACAGTGATCACCCCGTACTCGTTTCACGGTGAGTCCAGCGAAAGATCCGAACAGTGGAGTATCATGGTGCGGTAAAATAAGAATGGTACAGTGATGAACAGTGAGCCGAGCATCGTTCGAAATGGAGAATAGTGGCCGATATCGCGCGGGATCGGGGATGAAACGACCGTGTAAACTCTGTTAAATTACATTATAAACGAACCCGGTCGTCCGGGGTGTGCCATTCCTGTTTGCCCGGCCCGAATCGAAACTGTAAACCGGGAAGGAACGTCGGGAATAAATAACGGATCGAGAGAGGGTTAAAACGGAGAGAATATCTCAAGTAAGACTAAGAGAGGAGGAGTAGGAGGATAGAGGTAGCTAGAAAACCGGGGTGAAGAGAGGAAAGGGAGTATAGAGGCGGTAGGGAGTCGGAGGGTGTCGGGGGGTAGGTAGGGTAGGATGAGGAAGAGAAAGAAGGAAAGGGTGAAATATACAGGGGGTTAAGAAGTGGCAAATGATGGAAAAATCGAGAGAACAGTAGAGGAAAAAAAATGATAAGAGTGGCGAGCAGGAGCGAGCGAAAGAGGGTAGTAGTAGTAGTAGTAGAGAGAGTGAGAGAGAAAGAGAGAGAGAGTGAGAGAGAGAGAGAGAGAGAGAGAGAGAGAGAGAGAGAGAGAGAGAGAGATAGAAAGAGAGTGAGAGAGAGAGAGAGAGAGAGAGAGAGAAAGAGAGGGAGGAATAGAAAACGCATAGAAGGCTGTTCAGAGTAACATGGAGCGCATCGCGGGCGCAGCAAGAGAGGATATTGACATTTTCGGTCGAGGGGCGCGCATTCGTAGAAGAAGGGGAGGTGGGTAACGGGGCAGTCGCCTCTTTTGCTCGATCCTGCAGTATCCATGGCTACGTCGTCCGCGAGGATTTCGCGCGAAATACCGGAAATATTCGGCGTATAGTATTCCCAATTTAGGGCAGCCCGGTCGGTCAAGTGTTTGGTCCTCGGTTAATCCTCGACGGCGCATCGATAGATAATCCTCGACCGCGAATTATTTACTTTTCGGAAGGGTGGATACCATGATTCCACCCCTCTACTACGACCACGGTTGCCCATCCCTTCTTTGGCACCGTCGCTAACCCCTCTCCGCCTGCACGTTTATCTTGCTATCTCTTACTTGTTCGCACACAGCTTCGCTTTCTTTTTCCACTCTCTTTCCTCCGGCCATCTCTCCCTTCTACGTGTCCTATACCCGTCGCCCGTTCTCACCACTCCTTGCCCTCTGCTTTCTCGCTCTTTCATCCCGCGGCCCCCGTTGTCTTTCGTCGTGTTTGTTGTTACGCCCCGCGGAGCTAAGAAGTCTCTCGCACACCCTCTCGGAAGGATGCGTCCCTGCTGATGGTGAGTTTTACGTCCCGGTTCCTACGGTTAACGTTGGACAACAAATAAAAAGAGAAAAAACGTAAACGCTGGGAACACGTCGACGAGAACGGATGGGAATTGGAAGACGAAGGATTTTTTTTGTCGGTGCGTGCACATATATGCGAGAGGGGTATGCCTGTGTGTCCGTGTCACGGGCGGGGGGAGGGGGGGGGGGGGGTGTATACAGAGCCCGGAGGGCGGAGTGGGAGAAAGAGATAGAGAAACAGAGGAAAGAAGAGAGTACGAGCAGCGGGGGTGTGTATACGTGAAAGGGCAAAGAATGAAAGAGAACGCGCAAGAAAGGAGTGAAGTGGCGGCGTATAGTAACGGGAAGGTGTGACGGGTCCGAGGCGTAAGAATTTTGATCAAGGGTGGGTATCGTCGAGAGTTTCTTCTTCGACTGAAAGGTGGGTAGAACGCAAGGGGCGTTGATTGAGCGGTGGACAGCGGGTGGTGCATCCTGGTTCTGGCGCAGTGTTTACTCGAAAGCCAGGGTGGCGAGCTACCACCTAACTAGGCGGTGTCTGTCGTTTCGGTCAGGCACGTACCACGCAGAGAACTTTCGGTGCTCGTCGATCGTGCAACGTTATTCGCGTAAAACAGGTGTCAAAGATTTTTTCCCGAGCTGTTCGAATATCTTCGTGTCGTCGTATCGAGTGAATGCTATGCCTGGGATCGTCACCTTTCCCCGTCGAATTTCGTGACCGATCGACTACCGGGAGTAGATCTACGAAAGTCAGTGGTGGCCGGCTTATACACCCGCCATTCATGTTTAGACGCGGATGTCAAGTGCTACCTGCATCAGAATCGAAATCGATACAGTGTTTAGAAAGTTCTTGTCGCACGCGTCTTCGGTACTCGAATGGCCAAAAGCTGGTT
Source organism: Lasioglossum morio (assembly GCA_916610235.2). Taxonomy (NCBI): domain Eukaryota; kingdom Metazoa; phylum Arthropoda; class Insecta; order Hymenoptera; family Halictidae; genus Lasioglossum; species Lasioglossum morio. The sequence goes on along the minus strand of OU744326.1, from coordinate 20,243,262 downwards.
TCGAAAGTTTCGTTTAGCTCCTGGTCTGACGATACGTTGACTCTGGACGACGTCGTTAACAGTTTGTATCGCTCGCGACTAGGCGTGTACCGACGACAAGCATCTCGAGATGTAACTCCGAGATTGGTGTTCGTGGTGTTGTATGTTTGACTATTCACCAGTGTTCCCGACCGTGCAAATCAATTTCATTATTCATGGCGGAACAGCGGTTATCTCGGCGTATGAACCGTCGTGTTTGATGCGAATCGATAGGCGAGGATCGCCCGATAGCAATTCTTTCGAGGGATGTTGCACAGTTTCGTGCGTACAGAGAATTACGTGTTACGTTGACGAAGAGTCGTCACACACACACACACCGGTTCAGTAACCCTCCCGCGACACCACCCCTATTATTATCCGTGACACATCCACGCAATGCCCTGATCCGCTTCATTCATCTCGCTAACGTTTGCGATATCGTGTCTCCGTTCGTAATCATTATTTTACATTTTTATTGACCACCGACCTCTCCGTCTCGAGCCGAACGATTTCAAGATTTTACGCAACGATCGCCAACAACGCTGTCGTACGCATGGTTCCCCCTTGACCGCGTGTCGAGCATAAGGGTTCTTGCGGTTGCTCGAAGAGACGATCGTTCAATCTTCGTCGAAACGCGCAGTTACTGTTGTGCATTTATTATCGTATTATTAGTGATTCGTTACCAGTAAAAGCTTGAATCGTCCTTCACGTCAGGAAAACAAGCTGCGCGGCTGTTAGCTTCGTGTCGGCGTATACGTTTAGCCGAACTACTAGATAGGCTAGCATTAACGCGTCGCTTGAAAACATACACACCCAAGGGAGCGAGGACTGCGAATTAATCTAATGAAATTGTTCTATTTTCAGTGATCATGTCAGGGACTAGCTGATGACCTTTCGAACATCTGCAATGATGTGACAATAAAGATATCTCTTCCTGTATCCTCTTGAATGACGGGAGATTGTCCCTGTTACACAGTATACACGGTATATACAGCGCTTCCCATAATAAAACGGACTAAAAACTAGAAAGGAGAAACTGAAGAGAAGCAAAGATACGAGGAACAAAGTAATACACGAAACGAGAGGCGAAGATATAATTCTATGAGAGAGAAAAGAGGAAAGGACTGAGTCAGTCGTTGATGAGAAACGGTGCCAAAGGTCGATAGACAAGCCAATCCCACGTGAACATCTTCGTCACGTAGTATCTTCATTTTCGAGAGAAAGAAAGGCAAACGGTAAAAGAGAGAAATATGGAATGAGATGTGAAGGAAAAAAGGGAGAGAGGGAAAAGACGATCAGGATTTCGAATCGGAGGGTGAACAAGGAGAGGGAGGAAATTCGGCACAAGGAAGACCGTGCGTGTGTGTATGTGTTTGTTGGAAACGTGGCCCGTGATCCCGAGAAAAAGTAATAAATGCAAACGGATTGGCGAGGGGTAGCGTAAAGGGGGAGAAAAGAGCTCACAGGTGGAATAACAGAGAACAAGAAGAGTAGAATGGGCAATAAGTTGTCTTGTAGTTGTGCTCCCCTTATCAGAAAGGCGTATCGCTACGAGGATTCCCCATGGCAGACAACGGCTAAGGGCGGAATAGGCGGCAGCGGAGGTCGCAGAGTTGATACTGGCCACTTGCTCAGGTGCGGAAGCTTAAGAGAAAAGAAGAGGTGCGCATACCATACCATTCAACCATTCAACCACTCCATTCGACCACATAATTATCAGTTTCTTATTTTGTTCCTTTCGACAAAAAAAAAGAGAAGTCTCTCTCTCTCTCTCTCTCTCTCTCTCTCTCTCTCTCTCTCTCTGGCACACATTATATACATTTGAATGCATTTGTAATCTTTATTCTCCTCGGGGTAGAGCATAATCGACTTTTGATTTTCCACTTCTTTTTTACAAACGAGCGATCGCAGTTGACTTGTTAAACATCATTGATCTCTCTGTCTCTCTATCTCTCTCTTTCTCTATTTCTCTCTTATCTTTTACGTAACCAACGACTTCACGATATCCACACGTAACATGTAGTACGACAGATGTATGATTCTTCTTCCGAGAGATGCGTGTACAGGTGTATCCATACAGACATACATATATAAATATATATATATAAAATATATATATATAAAATATATATATATAAAATATATATATATAAAATATATATATATAAAATATATATATATAAAATATATATATATAAAATATATATATATAAAATATATTATATAGACATGTATACGTTCGCAGATTCGTTTCCGTGCTTAACTGAGAATTAGAAGATCGATATGTGCGAGAACCGGGAAAAAAGTCGTTTTGCGTATTGTGCTATATGTGCATCAGACGAAATGGAAGGTATCGATTTCGTTCGTTCTTAAAACGAACACGATATATCGAGTATTCTTATGTTACATAACAGAATGATCGCGAAAAAATATCGCGTAACGCGCGCTTTCTCCGGGGCCCGTGTACCCGATCGACTGTACCATTCGATAGCGTCTAATCGAACGCCAATACACAGACACGGAAGATGCATTTAAATAAACTGTTGGCTGACACACTCTATGAAGAAAGAGTTGTTCTACCTGAGTTTCTTCTTCTCTTCTGTATTCTGTTTCCGTTTGGTCGTCTTTTACTTTCTTTCTGTCTCTCTTCCTTTCGTTCTCCTTTTCTTTCTGTCTACTCTCCCACCAGCGTCTACAATCAACAAAACATACACAGAACCACACCCATATACGGACATGAGGATAACACACGCATACAACACAGAAACAAACTTGTGTATTTACAATCATCTGCGCGTTTGGTCAAGTCATCTCTTCCTTTCTCTCTATTCTGACTTTATTTCCGAACGCAATCTGTCCTGTTTTATCAATTTCTGGTCTTTCTCTGTTTCTTTACCGTCTCTTGCTAGTCGTTCGAACTCTGAGATCATAATTTGCAAATGAAAATGGCGTTCCTCTTAGCGACAGGAAACTAGCAACATTCGAAATTCCATCGAGCTATTAGAAATATCGTGCACTGGTATTTCGTGTTTGAATTATGTAGGGTGTCCGAAGAATGTCGGGAGTCCTTGTAAGGGGTTGGACCTGTGGTCATTTCAAGCAACTTTTTTCTTAGCGAAAATGTCCGGTACAGCATTGTTAAGGAGTTATTAACGAAAAAACACGGCTAAGCCGGCATCCGTCCATCGTAGCCACGCGACGATTGGTTCGTGTTTTTCGTTGATAACAAGGGAAACAATTACTTCGAAGGACCTCGAGAACCACCCCTTTCATGGCTCTCCGACATTTTTCGGACACTCTGTATACTGTGATCTCGATCGTATACCGTGACAGGTTGTTGTGTCGGTTTCAAACTTACGCTAATAGTTTATTGGAAAAGCAATACGATTCTATTAGTTTTGCCTATCGTCGTTTATGATACAGATACCGTATATAATTGATATGGCAATACATTTATTATACATTGGATTTGTTGACACCGGCGCCTCTTTCTATTGCATGGATCTGCCTCTTGCATGATTTGCGAATGATGTTTCTTTCGCAGTTTATCCCCAATGATTTGCGATTCAATTACATGCCTCTGTGTGGTGTATTTATTTCGTCGCTGTACTATCGCTTTGAGTGCGTGTTTCCACATCATGTTTGGCCTACGCATCGACTTCCACTTGGACCAGAAGAATATCTGCATGTTACATAATACTGCACAGTACACGTGTACAATACAAAGTCGCCAGATTAAGACTTGTATCCAGACACTACGTAACGTGACGCGTTTCGTCTCGGTAATGACAGAAGAGGGGTAGCTTTTCCTCCTCGGTTCATGGTCCCTTCTATCATCTGGCGACTCTGGTAATCGGATTGCGTTACATGCTTTGTTTACACGTACACGGACACATGTATACACATAGGGGTCGGCGGATGTCCTCGGTTCGATTTTTGGTGATTCGGGTCGGGATCCGAAAATCTATGACATTGTGGTACCCGAACATTATAAATTTTCGGGTCCTCACCCACCCACCCCTAGTGTCCACACACTATAGAATATCACGCATACTGGCTGTCGATCTAGAAGATGCATGAATAAAATTTAGTGACGTATTAACTTCTTTTTTTTCGATTCTGTTGGATCGATACCATTGTTCTCCTGTTTCACCTAATCATAACGATTCACCTTTATGGCACGATATTACAATAATATTCCGTAAAAACAGAGAAACGCCGAGGAAATTAAACGAAAATAAAATAAACAGCGGACTCGGAACGCTGATTATTATATGTCTTCACGATTGAACGTGTATATAACATTGTATAATACCTACGTTTTCGTTCGAATTTTTTTCTTCTTTTTTTTTTTTTTTTTGGTCGACTTTCCCGACGATGTATTCCTCTCGAGTGTTATAATCTGTTTCGACGTGCGAGCACGCAACACACGCGTTGCTGTAATTCCCGTACAGGTATTCAACAATTGAGCAACGAGATTTTTTAGGTTGTGGGCCGAAGTGTTCCATGTAAGCGCCAGCGGAGCGGGCACGGTAAAATGGCAGCAAGTCTCGGAAGATTTAGTTCCTGTAAATATTACTTGCATCCAAGATTCACCGGAATGCGTCTTCCATATCACCGCGTACAATAGCCAAGTCGACAAAATTTTAGACGTGCGACTGGTACAGCCAGGTAAGCTCCAGCCGCTCGAGCCTATTTACCAGGGTCAGTCAAATATTAAACGGTCTTTGTGTCGTACGAACAATGTAATTGTTATCGAAACGGTTTTACGACAAGAGCTACCTAACGTTTTGTTTTCCTAGTAAAACAAATATTTGGAACAATTTGGAAACAGGAAAATTTTGATATTTTTGAAAATATTTATTGTAACATTGTATTGTTGTCGGTTACAATTATACATGAAACACAAAGTCGGCTAAATGGCCACAACTTTTTTGCGCGATGTGCCACCCCTTTCGTCTAGATTTTTTATGACATTTTTGCATAATTGTGGCTCAATGTCGCCAATGACAAATGTAATATATAATATGTTAATGTCGATAACAAATATAATATAATCATTTTATATTGCGAATCGTCTTCTCTGTCAAGCGATTATGAGGACCGAAATAATCGCGAATTTCTGTAATTACTTTTAACGATATAACACGTTGTGCTACCCAGAGTCGCCAGATGAAGATTTCTGTATCCAGTCTACCTCCCTCTTATACGACGCTATTCCCCACGTGACTAATACGGTACTGATAGAGAGAGGGTAACTGTCTCCCCTCAATTCGAGTCAATACCCATGATCTGACGACTCTGGTTCTACTGTCTATCGCTCCATGATTAAAATTGTAATGTGTGTGACCTACATGAAATTTTCAATATAGATCCACGTAAAAAAGTTGTAAAAAAGAACTTTTAGTATTTTCTACAATTCCGGCTAATTGCAAATGTTTTCAACATTTTTTTTCACGTAATGTAATAAATTGTCCTCAAAGAAATCGTGTGGTCCAATATTAAAAAAGTTATCGTCTTTTTACTGTTCGAATATCAATAAGCGTCACTGACAAACACACCCTAAAAACATTTGGTAGCTTTTATTGGAAAATTGTCGCTATTGGCCGAAGATAATGACGAAGAACGACGAATTAGTATGATTCGATGTTTTTGATTTTCACTGATTATGATCAACTTTAAGGGCTGTTTTCACTCTTTCAACATGGACGATGGTCGAAAACAAAATACGTGTCCAAAAAATCTCAAAGAAAGTTTTGACCTTTGTATCTATAAGTATCACCGTATTTCATAGCAACAGTGGATCAAAATTGTAAAATGCTGAACAAAACTTATGTTTATATTATATTTCTTTTACATTATTACTTACAAACAAAAAGGTTTTAGGGGTTTCCGAAGCCGTGAAATCCAAATGAATATTATTTTTTTGCTAGAATGGGAAACTACACTTATGAAACCACCTTTTTAAGGGGTGCTTTATCCTGAAAAATCTGAACTTCATTGATTGATTTACAATGTGATTTTAAATATTAAGACATTGGGAGGGTGTTGTTTTAACAGCAACCTATTTTCTATTATTTCTTTGATTTTCTCTTGTTATTTTTAATATACCCTATTTTCTATGAAACTAGAATTGAAAAACTACCAATGCGGTTTACATTTGACTGACCCTCTTAACAGATGGAGACGGGATAAAGAGTAACAGGGAGCGAAAGTAATATTGTAAAGATTTCTAAATCTATTATAGCCGTCAACAGAAATTTTGGATTGGCGTTGCATAATTATAATTGAAGTATATACGTTCGTGACCGATCAATATACAAGGTGTTCCAGCTACATGGAATCGCTTATACATATATCTTTTACTGTTGAAGAAGCTTCTCAGGGCAAAGTTACAATAACACGAAAGTTATAAAGTGAAAATGTTGCTTTTGACTCTGGTCTCCTGAAGTATGATAGATAACATCATCTGCGAACATGTGATAAATCGATGTTTCGTTCTGTTTAAGGAACACGCATCGGGCAAGCGTCAGAATGCTTCGTTTACTGGAAAGACACGATAACTAATGATACGTGGGGACTGAATTTTACCTCCCCCATAGATGCTAAACAATTCAGAGAATGTTGCGTAAGTTCACAGCTCAAGCTGTTTGTACCAGGTCAGCGGAAAAGTTTTGCCGTTTTCCTCTTTGTCGTTTACAGCGTGGCAACGATCAAAACCAACAAAATTATTTAAACAACACCGTGTACAGATCAAGAAATAATTTCTCCAATGTGAATTACTAAACTAACGTCTACAGACATAATAATGATACTAGTAGTCTCCATGACGTAATGTTTATGTTAACGTTTCTAAAATTGTTAACACTCAACCAGACGACAATTCGTATAATTTCTAGTCTGCGGATTTATAGCAATGAGCGTTCGAATGAAGAAATTTATTTAATAACTTCCAATGGAAGTGTCTTTGTTATTACAATAATTATAAAATAAAAAATGTGAAACCGGTTATTTAACCGGTCGTGGTATGGTTAATGTTGAACAAAATTTAAAATAGCAATGTTACTGAAATCATCACAGAACAAAAGATTTTGTGTAATAACCATTTCTTGAAATTGATGCAAATAATTTTTATTTTGCATAGAAGTCCGCAGTCTAGTAATTTCGTTCACTCTAGTCATTTTCGGAAAAAAGGTACCATCTCTCTGTCGTTCTCTCAAGTCTTAATTTACCGCCTCTGTTCAAGATTATTCAAGGTTATTTTACGAATAAGGAAGCTAATAAGTTACGGAATTGCGTTGTGAATGCGTTTCGCTGATCAGTCGCGTTGTGAACGGCATAAATCATTTGCACCACATACATACTCACGAAAGGAGAACGGCCGGACTTTTGTTCATCGTATTGTGCTTGTTCAAGTGTGGTTTGCATTTGCACTGGCCGCGTTGCAAAGGGATTCAGGATGCCATGACGATTCCTAGAAATCATTACATTTCCAAATCGAAAGAATGGTCTCGACCCGTTGTACGCAGTCACGGGTTTTGGAGATAGTAAAATCGATTCGGTCCGACTCGAGTGATTTACAGTCATTAGTTAATTTTTCATACAGTCACCGTCGTTCAAGATTTCAAGGAAAGCGTCCTCTTCTTACTCGTTGAAGCTCGAACCACCGAACAGACAGAAGATCAAAACACGAAGAAAGCCTCTATCGACACCGGCATCGCCGAACAGATCCAAAGAGCCACAATGCACTTGTATGACCCCGGAGCAATTTGCCAGACTTCGAAATCAGGAAGCCAGATTCCGGAGTTTCTGCGGTATGACATGGTTATTCTTTCAGTTCTGGGTTAGATCCTCTTCCTTTTCCATTCATCCACGACGTTGTTTTAATTGTTTGAGACACTTCAAGAAAATCCAAGGGGTGTGGGTATCAGAAATTTCGAATTCGGGTTAGGTCGGGCCTGGACGGGATTCCGAAAGTTTGCAATGTTCGCGTGGAGTCATGAGAACCCCAGTAATTTGTAATCGCATGATTACAATCTAATTTTGTGTTCGTACTGTTTGGTTTAAAATGTGGATTAAAACGATCAATCTAGTAAAAATGGCTGGTTCCTAATTTTTGCTTTCGATATTACTGAAATGATTAAATTGCTTCATCAGAAATGGTCGACGAACTTATTAAAGCATATATTAAAGCAATATTGTATCGTTAACTGTCCTTAAATTGCGATTGAATTACCAAGAATGATAATTGAAAAATCACCTGGTGTTCCATATTTCGTTACTTTCCTCCACTGTGTTTCGATGGATCGAATGAAATTTATTCGATTATAGCAAATTTATTTAGCGCGTTGCCGCGCTAAGGTTTCTGTCGCGGTTCGAATTCAGATCAAAACTAGATCGAACTCTCTTGAATTTCGCGAGGTACTGAATTTCGGTGTTTCTATGGTTCGCGTGTAGCTACGTCTACGCTTCCACGCACCATGGCTCGATCCACGGAAATGGACATGACACCGGGCCGAGAGAAAATCACGGCAGCAACATCGAGCGCGTCCCTTTATGATAACGTGAACAATACCTCTGCGACACCGGGAAAAACAGCGAAAGTTGGCGCTGATTCGGCGAAGCAGAAGGACAAACAGAACGAAACATGTCAGACGACACCGAAGACGGCGAACGTTGGTATCGAAACCGTTACCGTTGGTTCACAGGCAAGTTTATGGACTGTTAGTCTACTTATAAATACATATTTTCATTATATCGCATCTATTGTACGGCGTGATTCTAACCGGTTACTTACCGATTCCATATTTTATATTTTATGGTTGTTGAAATTGCAAAGATGTATCCAGCAGAAATTATTAAATCAATTTCTTTGCTCAAATATATATTGTTATAAAAGCTGCGAGAAATCTAAATAAATTCAGTATTGAAACTTTTATAAAACAACGTATACCAGCTGCATTTTCTGCTTGGTACGGTTACTGTTTTTGCCTATCATTTTAGATAGACGCCTATCAAAGAGCAAAATAGTCACAAACATACACGCTATGAAAATAAGTTGAAAAGTCGAAGAATTTATGTATAATAATGATTACTACATATGTAATGACTATTATATAATTACACTGGAGCTAAGTAGAAATTAATATCTTTCAGGAATAATTTTAATATAGTCAGAAAATAATCTATTACTTAATACTCGTAAAGTCTTTTAATCTCTTCACTGTTTTAAATTGCACGTATTGTATAAAAAGTAATGGTAGTCCGTCTTAGGGGCCAATCTACATCTCTAGATCGGTGGACATTTGTAAATGAAAATTACCACCAAATTGTTTATAACAAAGAAAATTGTGGTTATGTATGAATTTTTGACCCTTATAATAAAGAGGGCTTGTACATAAAAAATAGTCGTCGTCCGTCTTAGGTGTGAATCTACACCTCTGAATCAGTAGGCATGTGTTAAGGAAACTTGCCGCAAAATTGTTTATACCAAAGAAAATTGTTGTTAATGTTTGTTTTACATTAACAGCTTCTACTTACTCTTTGAGAAGAGAAAAAGTTCGAAAGGAGCTATGTGTCGTAAATAAATAGTTATTGAGATACAGGCTGTTAAAATTTTTGAAAAATTTGATTGTGTGGAGTTATGCGTATACATAACAGCAATTTTTAATAGTGACTCTCTCTCTCTCTTTCTCTCTCTGTCACTCTGAGTCACCACTAGAGTGCTAAGGGTTAAATTTCGTTTGTTCGAGGCAATCACACGATCATATGTTGTCTCGCCAACACGGTCAGATGAACTGTAGTAGTATACGTATAACTCCACACAAACGAATTTTGCAGAAATTTGACAGCTAACATCTCAATAACTATTTATTTGCGATACATGGTTCCTTTCAAACTTTTTCTTTTCTCGAAGAGATTAGAAGGTGATGACGTAAAAACAAACTTAACAACAATTTCCTTTGGTATAAACTTTCACAAATGCCCACCGATCCAATGGTGTTGATTCATCCCTAGGATGGATGACCATTACTTTTAATACACCCTGTACACTCGTGTATTCGAATACTTACGAAGGACGAAGTGAGTGTTATAGGTAACGTTTGTCTAAACAGATACTTTTAACTGTGAAATCATTTGTATGTTACACTGAAGTGTTTACATATTACTGTGTCATAATGTGAAATTTCCTTCTCGTTTATCTACCTATCTACCTAGTTACAAAATCATTGTTTTAATTAATTTCGGCATACCAGAAATAGATAACCTTCTTGAAATAATGGCTCGGTGTATTCAACGAACTGCCGCAGGAATGATCTATACGAAAGATACGGAGCACCGCTGACATGGCACTTGCTTTTAATCAGGCACGCGTGTGCAAAACACAAGGGCAGGATCATCATATAATTAACACCCACACGCGGCCAAGTGCATATTTTCGCTCTGATAATATTGAAAAACAGCGTGGGTTGCGAAATATCGATTAATTATCACCTGATTTTTTTTTTTAAACCAATAAGTGTCCTATAATATTAATAGACTTTCTTCCATCTTGTTTTGACCAAATATAAGCAAAATATTTATAAATACAAAACACAGGAGCTAAATAAAAATTCACTTGTTTCATTAATAATTTAAAAATGTTGATATTCTTAAATTCTTTTAATCTTTCTACTATTTTAAATTGCATCTACCCACTTTGGCATAAAAGCATAACGTCAGCAATCTAGTAATCATTGACTCTTATGTAAAAAAACGTTATGCAAAGTTGTGCAATAAATTATGTAGGATAGACAGTCACAAGGTAGATGCTTAGGGGTGGATACTCGGATCGAGAAAGGAAATCGGCTCTCAAAGGACAGATTCATAAAGTTTACATTATAAAATCATGTGTAACAGCCTAAGAGCTTATGTCGAGGCGAACGAGCTGACCCCGAAATTAGTCTGCCACGTCTCGGGAAGAGCCTATTCAAGTAGCTTTTACTATACATGCATAATATACAGGGCATCCATCATGCTAAGAGCATATTACTCGCCGAATATTCAATTGTGCATCTTCTAATGAAACGTTGGAACCGTTTCGTATAATGTTTTCATATTTCCTGCCAGTATATCGTTTACGAAACATTAGCTACAGTAGGGGAGTTCCTCTAGGGCCGGACGCTCAAGGCTGTTCTTAAATAAATGACGACTTTCACTTTTCTTTAAAATAAAATACTTGACTACAATAACCTAACCATATTTTATCTCATAAATTGTCTAAAATTGACGGCTCCAAATGGGAATACTACTTATAGATCAGCTCCCTACATTAAAATGTTGTACTTCCTTGAAAGGGGTGATTTCCGGGGTGATTTCAAGTAACTTTTTCCTTTGCAAGAATGATCTCTGCAGCTTAGTTAAGGAGTTATTAATGGAAAACGCTGACCAATGCCAGCAACACGCTCAGCGTATTCTGTCGAAGCTGCGCACTGATTGGTCCATGTTTTACATTAATAACTGCTGAAGAAAGCCGCGGATAAGATTTTGGCAACGGAAGAAGTCACTTCAAATGATTACGGATTCCCCGTCCAAGTTATTACAATATTTTCGGGATATATCCTGTATACTAAAACTTTAGACGACTGTTATGGTATTTCTTGATCAAAAAGGTCCATATAGTCGGATATTTCATATGAAGAACTATTTAACATTTAGAAACACTGCTGATAATACAGCTCGATAGAAAGAGATGCATACACGTACAAATTATTCACGACGGATTGCAGATCGACAGTCCCGAGGAGAAAGGCACGTTGGTCTCCCCGAAGAAGATGGCGAAGCAGAATCAAGATACGGGTACCCAGCAGAATGGCACCGAGATGCTGAAGTCTGAAGGCACCCAAGCCGGCGGCACGTTGCAGAACAAATCTCTGCGAAAGGAGCAGCTGCATCACACGAAGTCGGCCGATTACACGGACTTGGAGATCCAGAACGGCAATATCTTTAATATAGTGAACAACAATCACGGTAGTAAAAAGCCAAAGAGCAAGAGCACCGACGACATGAGGATCGAGAACGCGCAGAACGGTGGGATCAGTTTAGACTCGAACACCCTGAAGAGGATGCTGAAGCCGATATCGAGTATCGACAGCCCCGCCACGTCACCGGAAATGACCAGAAAAAGACACAGCCACAGCCATAGTTATTACCATCCGAGCAATAACAACCAGAAGTACGTCATGCAGGAGACCGAGAACGAGAACTATGCTCATCCGTATCGAGCCCCGTACAGCAACAAATTCCAGGCTTCTAGGAGCGCGCACGACATGGGACGCCAATACACTGGTATAGATAACAAATTATTTATACCTATATAATACTCTGTATTAATTAACAATAAGGTACGGTTGATCGGGAAAGTGTTGAGCGAGATATGCGTAAAATTACAATTTTGCAAATGCGATAAGCTTATTCAGGATTAAATTTAATCTCGAGATATTTGTGTCTGAAAGATAATATATTGAATGCTTTCGTTCACAAATATAGTTATTGTGGTTTTTGGACTCGACTTTCTGCGCTTGACAAGAATATAGAAGAAAATATATAAGAATTCATTAAAACAAATAACTTTGAAAAGATTTTTTATAGAACAGTAAATAAGGCAGTCTGAGTATTTACAAAGTAAAAATTTTCTATCTGAATAGTAAGGGACAGGAAACAAATAGAAATTTATTTTTTTCTTTAATAATTTTAACAAGTTGAAGATAATACTTATATTCATATTCTTAATTTATTTGAATCTTTCTCCTGTTTGATATATCACATAAATGTGTAAAATCTGCAGTTTACTAATAAGTACTTATCGGAAATAGATTTTGATTTAATTTTTATTTGCAAATCTACCATACTGTGTGAAATTCGATTAATAAGTGGCTAAATACTTTTGCGATCAATTGTACATGGTTTAACACAAGAACTATCGGACTTGTCAAAAGATTTTTGGTTTCATAATTATGTACATTTTGATACTGCCACATTAATGTTTAACACTGCTAAAAATGGCACAAAACGTGGATAAATTCGCTTCTCTAATTTTTGAAAATCAATAAAAATTGGACATTTCTAGTCCTTAGTAGTTCTACTGTTGATTTCAATTTTTACTTCACAGTTTTGAACACAGAAAATATTATGTTTAAATTCTAGTCGCACCGACGGTAATATTTTTTTATTTTTGTGTCAACGGTGTTACTTTGTCACAAAATGGTGTGGTATGTCACGAATTAAGTATGGGACGAATTAAGAGGTTTATTGCATCTGGTTAGTGCTGCTCTAATATTTTAAGAAAGAAACCGTACGTAGTTACTTAAAAAACTGTAATTAGTTCAATTAAAAACTAAAGGACAATTCTATTAATTTGGAAATAATTTCTGCAGATATACGGGGAGAAATTTAACTAATCCGAAAAGCGATTATTTTTCAAAATTTTTACTTGTATCCACAAGTTTTCAGTAGTAGTATGAACGTATTACAATTGTGAATGTATAAATAAATAATTCAGATAAAAAGGGTGGTTTCTCTCTTGAGACAGAAATAGTACCAACCGGATGCTACAAAATTTTTAGATCGGTTCAATAGGTAGTCGTGCAAGGTTACACATAAATCCCTTGTTAAAATGATAACCTCTTGCATTATGATTAACCCCTTGCCTTATAATATCGATGCAAACATGTTGTGAACTCATTAAATTAAATTCAACAAATATGAATATTCCTACGTTCACATTACTAAACAGGTTGCACAAAAAGTTGTGACACAAAAAGGTCTACATTTACAAAATAAGTCAAAAGTATAAGATATTTTATTTCAGTCAAAGTATAGTCAAAAGGGGAAAACAAATTTCTTACACTAAAATCTGGTTTTCATCAAAACCGGGTTTGAAGTGAACTTCGAATCTACATTTTTTCTAAATTTTCTGAAATGTGACACTTGTTTCTTGAAAACGAAATTCAAGATAAAAAACGCGGATCCTCCATATTTATAAATTTTTTCCGTATATAGTTTGCCTGGTTGCACTACAATTTTTTATGCACCGTACACACATTTTCTTTATTCACAAACATCAATTTTTAAAGTACACTCAATAATAATATTCTTTCGTTTTCAATCATTTTTTTTTGAAAGTTTTATCAAAATATTTGTGACATTTTTTGAAAAAAAGGGACCAAACATTGATCTATGATTAATCTATGATCAACGCTAATCTATCACTAAACTGCGGATTGTTAATCTTCTCATTAATAATCTCAATACATTGAAAATAACATATCAACTCTCTTAAAAAGCCCTTTCATTTTTCCACTCTTTTAAATTACACCTTCCAATTTTGTTATGAAAGACTAGTAGTACACAAGCAAACATGCTCCAAATTGCACCGTGTTTGGAGTCATTTCATTCAGAAAAATGTCACGAATACGTCGGCGGGTGTTTCGTAAAAACAAAAACAACCAGAAACAAAAGAGTTTTATCGGTAAATTCGAGTGTGAAGTTATCACATGTATCGTCGCGTTACTATAAATACTCACGTTAAATGCACAAGTGCTTTCTGGTCTTGGGAATGACAAACAATGGAGCGACACTCGCCAGGCTATCCGCGAAATAATTCATAAGGCAAGGGGTTAAGTCGCAGACATAGTACACGACTGTCTGACTTTTACGATAATGGATGAATCGCTTGCGCGCGCGCACGCGGGCGTGGGAACCCCTTAATGTCATAACGACGATAGCGTTTAAAAAGGGAAAGGCACTTACCTGGCCGGAGTATATAAATAAATGACATGGGGTGCGTAGATCGGTCAGCAGGGGTGCATGGCGCATGGTGCATGGCGCATGTCAACGCATCGTTGAACCGTCCCTTGAACGGGACGTTTCGCAAATTCTAACGATACTTTTCGTCCGATCACCGTCTCGTTTCGAATTGCTGCACGAGGGGCACCTGTTTGTCGTAGGCAGCAGAAGCAGGGCGTATTTAGATTCGGAACGTAATCGGTGCACAGGTGACATGTCGCCGCCGTCGGATAATGTCATCTTCGATAATCAGTGTTACGCGACCACGCCGAGCTCGTCGAATGGTAATTCGGACATGGAACAGCCGACACATTGCAACTCACGGCGTTGCAACGGCGACCAGACATATCAACAGCAAAGCATGCAATCCGTCTCGACACCTGGCAGCCCGACCAGCAGGCTCCTCCTCGAGTACGAGATGCACCTCAGGAATACCTTGGAGAAGGGCATGGACGCTGAGAGCTACAGCTTGCGTACCTTCGAGGCCCTATTCACCCAGAGCATGGAGAACTTAGGTGAGTTGCTACCGTCTTCTCATCATCTTACTTAGTTATACACTCCCCCGTGAAACAAACACGTGTGCTATCAGTGGGTTCTGAGATAAATTTCAACTAAGAGAAAAAAAACAAATTAGAATAAAAATATTAAGGTTAAGTGGGGTAAGTCCAGATTGGTTTTTGTCAAGTTGGATTTTAAACTTATGTACTTTTCAGTCTGGTATGTAAACCCTTAATGCTGTCGGTATCAAACGCTTTGCACAGTTATTACTGGTGATGTAATATTGCGTAGGATTCTAATTTTTCTTGAAAATTTTCATTTCGATAGGATATTGTACAAAATGTCAACTACGCCGCACTTTCCCTTGAAAATGGGGCAAGAGCGCCATTAGAGTTAAAAATGCTTTCAGACCTTGTTCCGTGTGCAACGGGGCAAGAACAGACTTATTAACAAGACTGCTATGAAATGCTTTATTGCATTTTATTGCATTAAAGTAGGAAAACACCTTTATTCTTGGGCGACATCTATATCGAATAGTTAATATTAAGTTATAGTACATTAATAAATACAAGCAAGAGAAATTTCGCTGATATTATAATACAAATAATGATATTCAAACTGTTAGTAATGCAAGATTTATCATATCTCCTTGTAACTTGAAATACTGGGTGGTCCGGAAATCGTACTACAGTCGGGCAGGGGGTGATTCTACATAAAAGAGTAAGAAAAAAATTCGGTATAACACTTTTTTTATCCGAAGCTCCATTTTCGAGAAAATCGAGTTTGAAAATGCAGCATATACACGTGCTACTACCTAGGAATCGTCTGACGCGTCTGACCGTGATCATCCAATTCTACTTCCTGCTTATACTAAAACACGCGAACCTGGGGGAACTTTAAACTCGATTTTCTCGAAAACGAGCTGGCAAGGAAAATTAATGTTTTTGAGAGATTACTAGTCAAACCTACAATACACAAAAAACTTTTACAATTAAATATTACGTTAGTAAAAGGTAACGTTCGTACACCATTTATCGAAATTCGATGAACATTTTGGATACATGAGAACCTAATGATAGTATGAAATCGGAGCTTGTCGAACGTCTGATATTCTGGAGTGCATAACACCGACCTACCTGAACGCTTTTAATGTTGCAGAGTTGGCAGAAAACATGCCACTGAACGTGCAGCGCACACCTCACGTTTCGCGGAGACGTAAGTTGAACCATTTAAGTCTCGCCGCCGGTTTTCGAGTGGCAGTCTGTTCATTCAAGACGTTGCCCATGCTTCTCAGGTCCTAGCTCGAACAACAAGTCGTCGACTCTGCCGTTGTCCTATCGATATTGCAACGAGAGACAGAACAGCAAGGACAGGGACGGCTATTACAGCGATCGCAATGAAATGGTGCGAGAGAAGAGGGAGAGAGACGCTGAACGAGATCGCGGATATCTCAGCGACTACAATTCCAGGTAATTGCGAGGTCTGATCAAACAGAAACCGGACTATCAGTTTCCTTGCGATGCTTTACTGATTGCTTCTCTACAGACTTGTGTATCAATTTGTCAAAGGATCTAGCAGGATAAGCACTGTCTGGCGGTCCCTATGACAATTTTTATTAACGTCGTGTGCAAAACAATTTGGCTGAAAGATAATCCCCCAAAATTTTAATTCGCTAACCCCTAATTTTAGGGTGATATGAGGATAAACACCCTGAATTTATTATATTCTTTTAGGGGTAGGGTTGCAAGAGACACTTTTCGTTATAATTCTATGAATTTATTTTTATCTATTCTTTATCTATCTCTCGAATGTTTTGGTAGGTGTCACTCAAAGAGTTACTTGCAACCCCCACTCCTAAAGAAACAAATTTTTCTTCTATCCTTTATAATTTGCTTACAATTGTGAAAAAGTTCGAATATTTTCATTTTTTTTCCATCTTAATATCTTAATTGATAATTGAGAAAAAAAGATACAGTTTAGGATTTTTAGCATCATATTACCCTTAACTGAAAGGCTAGCGACTTGAAAGGGGGATTCAATAAAAATTGTCGTGAACGCCGCTGGACCTGTTTATCCTGCTAGATCCTTACATCGAGCTACGAATTTCTCAATAGTTGTTATAAAGAAGTTAATAGAGCTGTGTTCGTGTGGTGACAGAGTCTGGTTTCTTTTTTATATACCGTCATCTATCCAGTAAACGATTCTTTAACAGAAGGATTGAAGAGTTTGAGAGTGTTGGAGCTAGTAAATAGGGTAATCGTTCCAGTAGTCAGCCATTTAGTCTGCCAACTTTATTCTTTCTACCATCTGTAGAAGAATTAATCTGAAACTTTGGGAGTGTTATATTCTTTAACATGAATGGTGTTCCAAAACTGTACGTTCTTGAAAATTTTCCTTTGGGAAAATGTTCTCCGCGGCTTAGTTAAGGAGTTATTAATAAAAAACATTTTTGCAAAGGAATAAGATATTTGAAATAACCTCGAGAATTACTCCTTTCAAGGGACTGCAACATTTTTGGTACATCCTGTATTTAGTTAACACTAAACCTAGCATGAGATTATTGAAATTATAATGAATACAGAGGGTGGGCCGGAAATCGTAGTACAACGGGACAAGGGGTGATTCTACATGCAAAAATAAGTCGAGAAAAAGGAATAACATTTCTTCGTTTGGCAGCTTGTTTTCGAGAAAATCGAGTTTAAAGTTCGGTCAGGTTTGCCTGCTTTAGTATATGCAGAAAGTAGAATTGGTTGATCATGGTCAGACGGTTCCTATGCAGTAGCACGTGTATCCGCTGCATTTTCAAACTCGATCTTCTCAAAAACGAGCAAAAACATCACTCACTTTTGACGGTCGGTAGGTTTAGTGTTAATAGCAAAACATGCAAAAAAATGTTACAAAAGGAATATAATATTTTCTAAGTGTAAATTGCAGAACAATTGCGTAATCATGTTTTCAGTAGATACTTATTTGCTAGCAACTTGTTTTCAGAAAGGCTGACTATGGGGCAGGGGTATCCTATATTTACCCTTTTACTCTAGCAAGAAAATATGTAACGTTGTTAGTTGAACAGAATATATGTGTGTTCGATGACATTTTAAGATGCGCCAGCTGCATCGGTGAATCGGCTCGCGCACAGTGGTTCCGGCATTCCGATGGATGGCAATCGGGAAGCTCGACTCTCGGATCCGGTGCTTCCAGTTCGATAAATCCAAGCTATTCACATAAACGAGAGTCTCCGTGGGACTCCCTACCATCACTGAGGCACGAAGGCAGCCTAAACGACAGCGGATACAAGTCGAATAGAGCTGACTCTTTGGAACAGAGGTAATGCGTTGGTCTTTCGTTAACCCTTATACAAGAGTCGCCAGATTAAAATTTGTCCCCTTACTCTACATTCCCCTTCCTCTTCTAGGGGTGTCATTTAACGGAAATATATTTTACCCCCATACGCTCCTGACAAATAATTCCACAACATTTGTTATTAGCTAGACTGTGGATCTCTATGCAAAATAAAAACTGTCGGTATGTATCAATATGCAAGAAACAGTCACCACGTGGAATTTTCTTTTCTAACAATTTTAATAAAACGAAGATATATTGACATTCTTAGATTTTCTTAATGATTCTACTGTTTTAACAGTATTATTATTTAATGATTATAATTGTGTATGATATCATATTGCAACACAATCCTAAATAATCAAACATTTTCAATATATAGAACATAAAAGGAATGAATTTTCTTCCGTTCATAATATAAATGCATACAATATATTTAGTTGTACTAGTTGTTTATTTTACGAGGATCACACAAATGCTTTCTTTGTAATAATCTTAAAACTGATTTTATACCCCATTCTATACCTATAACCTATTCTGTACCCCACGCTTCCGTCGTGGTTGGGTCACGTGACTAATCCGATCCTGGCAGAGAAAGGGTAACTTCTTCCCCTCGATTCATGTTCCCTCTCCTCATCTGGCGACTCTAACTCGTACACTCACCCAGTGAAAATTTAGTACAATAAATTAGACTGCAGATCTATTGCTGTGGAATATTTTATAAAACCCAGGACAAGAAACAACTTTAATTTATTAACTAGAAAATTCCTTACGGTTTGTGATGTTTTTCTGATTTAAATGACTTCAAACACGATATAATTTGGATCATATTTTACTTGTTTAATATACGATATAATCGAAATATCCGTACTGGTTAGTGAAACGTACTGATTAGTGTTCGAATAATAGAACTTATATTTGAAGAATATTCTAATATTATTCTATATGAATAATTTTCAAATGTTGTATTCCGGTAGTAACGAAGATTCGGATAATCGAGGTTCTACTGAATCCTGGATCACACAAGTAGACAAATTCAAATCGTATCGTGTTTGCTATCATTTTAAACAGAAAAACCTAAAAGAAATGTTGCTAAAAATTTCCAACATTTGATATAAGTTAGTAAAAGTGTTGTATTAAAATACGTCGAAAAAGAAAAGCACAATTGGTCGGAGTAAAGTTCAAAACGGAATTAGGTGAGAATTACGATATAATCACGTATATAATATAATACATTATTACATATGATATAACGTATAATCATTATATCAATTTCTTTTTGATATAGGTTGTCAAACTAAGCTCGCGACTTCCACATTGTCTCAAACAAAGTGATTAATATACAGGATGTCCTACGCAACTGGAACGGCTATACCTCCTAAACGGTTGGGAATAGAAGATGTTATAAGTAAAAGTTGAATGGTATCAGACGGTGCGTAACATGCAACCAATGTTATGCACTTTTTGTACATCAGAAAAATGTAACTGTACTTTTTGTTTTAAATGGAAGCCTATGTTTTTGACTGCGGCAATCGATACAGTTTCTTGTTCTCTACATAAAAGTACTAACATAATTATACCCTAAACTTATTAAGTTATCGAAGCTAAAAGTTCTCTGAATTAATTCGGTCTCTCGGGAAGTGTTCCAGAGTATTTACGTTATGTCCACAAAAATTTTAGTTTCGATAACTTTCTAACTAATAAGTTTAGGGTAATATATAAGTATGTTAGTACTTTTGTGTAGAGAATAAGAAAGTGCATCGATTGGTGCAGTCAAAAACATAGGCATCCATTAAAAAAAAATTTAGTTGCATATCATACACCGTCTGATACCATTCAACTTTTACTGATAACATCTACTTCTATTTCCAACCGATTAGGAGATACAACCTGTTCCATTTGCGTGGGACACCCTTCAATATTTTTCAAGGGCGAGTATTTTATATCGAATTAGTTGCAAAATTCAGAGGTTTCCAATGATATACAGTTCAAAAGGAATGGTCACTGAACGAGGTTATAATGATACAATAAAAGAATTACGAAATAAAAGGTCGCGAATTTAGTTGCCAACCTATACAATCTTTTTTCCAACAGCTTTTGTATTGTGCAATGCAATTTCAAGTTCTGTTCTGGCCACTCTAAGTATTTACACTATAAATTGTATAAGTGGTGCTTACGAAATCTGTGCTTTATAAGGTAACCGGTACTGTACGTCAAGCACGTAGAAAAAGTTTCAACATACAAATGTAACGAAGCATACGAAGCAAATTGCAAAAATGTAATAGTCTGAAGAAAATGTACGTAATATGATAAAATGATTTAACACTAAACCTAACGCGAGCCTTAAATGTAACTGGTACATGTTCCCTTATAAATAGATTTTATTTAGACTTTGTGCATCTCCTATTGTAATATGTGTGTCTACTAAAAATATCTATAGAATCATTTCTTATGAAATAATTTTTATTATATCAGTAATCGTAAAATCAAAAATCTGGAACGTAATGGAAGGTTTAGTGTTAACTACCTGAAAGAATGAGAAATCAGCGAAGAAACATTGGTCATACGGAGCACTAGCGTAAACAGTGAACGCGATTTAAAACTCTGGTAATATTGATGAAAAACAAACGTATGAAGTATGTTGCTCAGGACTATAGTGTCTATTCTTTTCTTCATCGATAGTGCAGTCGAGTAGAACACTCGAGTAGAACAGCAGAAACGGGACCTAGCTTTGGCCGGTACTGCACGACCCTCTCCCATTTAGCACCGTTTGCCGTTTCCGGTATAGTTAACTGCAAGGCACGGTTTCTTTGTCATTTTACAGGGGTACTTTCGACAGACAGGATAGCGTGAGGTCCGACTACATGTCCGACAGAGAGGGTAGATACGGAATCGTGCAGCAGGCTTCTCTGGAGAGCACCGACTCGAGAATTTGTTACCTGACGTCTTCGGAGGTGAGTCGTTTAAACAGAGTTGCTAACTTTAGAAACGTGACCGGTATCGCGAGACTCTTAGTTACACCGGAACGGTTCTTTCCCTCGATATTACCGAAAATGTTGTCAAGGAAAATCGGCGAAGGGTTGTTGTCTAGCTTCCGGCATTCTTTCATGAATGCCCGATGAAATAGAAATGATTAGACTTAGATTAAAGTTTATCATTAATAGTTGATGGACATGTTGCAATTTTATCGGAATACTTGGGTTTAAGGAAATCCAATCAGAAACTTTGAGAATTTTTAAAACAGGTCGACCAGCAACGGTGATTCTTCCATTCTGTGTGTTGTGGACAAACAATGCTGCAATCTGATGGGCAAAATTCTTGGTATCGATAATTGTATTATTCATACGCGTGCGCGAAAGTATACAGAAGCGCAAGCGCACGAATATAGAATTTTATTGCTACAACTATAGCTTCCACACGGATATGTGTGTACACACGTGATGTAATTGTGTCGATTGGCGGTATAAAAAGAGCACATTTCGCGAACATTAATGAAGAACTGAACCTTTCACATTAGCACAACATGGTGCATACGATCATCGTATTTATTAAATTTTCATGTCAATACTGTCTCGATTGTTGCCTATCCGTCCGAGTATTTTAATCGAAATCAAGCTAAATAAAAAGGTTCCAAGTCAATTGTACAAAACAGCGGTTAGGTAAAAATGTATATCCTTTAACAGTTTTAATACGCTACGAATAATGAAATAATGTTTTGAAGTTCTTCTGACGTTTTTACTGCCTATGCATTTCACTTGCATAACACGAGCATATCAAGTACAAAACAGTAAAAATATTTGAACCATTTAACAATATTATTTCCGATTGATTAAAATTATTTTAAAAATTTAGTCCCTGTCTCTTGCAATCGGATCATACAATTTTTATCTTGCGTACATATCGCAGTTCTTTTTTAATGAATACTTAATCTTGGATTTTATGAATAAATTAATGAACCATGAAAGGTGAAAAATATTATGGTTTTCTTTAATTTTGAGCCATTTAATAATACTACATTATTATTTCTGACTGATTAAAATTGTTTTAAAGATGTAGTCCCTGTCTCTTGCAATTGACTCATAAAATATTTCTCTTCCATAAATATCGCAGTTCTGTTTTAATGAATTATACATTCTGAAGTTTATGAATAAAAATTAATGAACCACGAAAGGTGAAAAATCCTGGTGCTTTTCATTTCATAAATGTAGCAAGCACTTGCAGACTGTTTCGATCGTCGGCATATAGTTGTTTCTGTGCGAAGCTAAAGTCAAATGTGAAAGAAACACCTGACCCAGTGCGATAGGCGGGAAGTCGAAGATAGATTTTCCTTGTCAACAGGTGCATGCGCAAACGTATACCTCGAGCCGCCAAGATTTTCTCTCGACTGTACCTTTTTTCTTGTTGCAATCGTTACGATAAATGGGGTATCGGTGCCTGGTGGTCCTATGACTTATGACCGTCGCGATCGAACAACTACGGTGAATCCAAAAGGAATTTGAACACTAATTTTCAAATTCTCGAGAAATTGTCAATATTAAAACTAAGAATGACACATCGAAAGCATTCGTCGGTAGAATTGCCAAATGAAATACAGTAATACCTCACTCGACGAAGAGGAACTGCATTTTAAGAAATTGGATCATTGTGAGAAACTTTATTTCTAAAGGGAGAAGTAGATTTTCTTTTGTAATACGTTTAATAGGCTGAAAATAATACAATAATATTATAAAATTGTTCTAATGTCTTATGCAAAATGTACTTTAGAAATACAATGATTCAATCAAGTTATTACTATATAATCAATTATTTAATATTATATTTATATTTATATTTATATTTAATATTCGTCTCTATCGAAATGGTAAGGTATTTGTGAGAGATAGTGATCAAGTAATTTTATAGTAATATACTGACGATGGTATCGCGTCGTGTTTGCTGTGCATAGGTCCTGTAGCAAATAACTAGACTGCGGATCATTATGCAAACTAAAAATTGTTCGCATCAATTGCAATAAACAACTGCCATTTAGAAGTTTCTCTTCTCGTTTAATAATCTTGATAAATTGAATGTGATTTCTCGACATTTTCATACCCCTTTAATCTGTGGACTGCCTTAAATTATAATAATTTCTTTGTGCCATGAATGCATAAAATTCGCAGTTTAGTGATAACCCCTTAGTTGCTTCCGAAAGGGTATTTTGAACAGAGCTTGAAAACTGTTACGATATCCATTTCGGTTCTCGAAACGGTTATGGAGAACCTTTGTTCTGTATAATTGTTACGAACAATCGAATTTTCCAACTATTCCGTGGTCACAATTTCTGACTGCGATTCCCATTTCGGTTCCATTGTGTTTTGAATTCTGCAATGGTTCGAAAAATTATTATATCGACTTCCTGTAAATATACACATTCTTTACAAACTCATTATAGAAGAAGAAGAAAAAGCATGTACACATAGTACTGATTTTTCATATTCGCCTATACTGAAATTTCGGATTCAAGTTATCCACGTTTACTTCATTTTATATTGCAGTTCATGTATAAACTAAAAAATAAAATATATTAAAAGCAATTGCAAATTTTTAAATTGTTCAAATATTTTCCTGTGGTGTTCTGTGTATTTGGACGAATCAGTAGAATATTGTTTATGATGTTTCGCTGTATTTACAAACAGTGGAAGCACAGAATAAATTTGAATGCAGAAAATACACGAAAACCGGTTCTAGAACCGATTCGGACCTGGTAGACAGGATGTTTCCGATCTAGTGGTATACTCAGAAGGGTGAGGATGGGGTGAAAGAGATTATAGAGTGAGAAGTAGGTTCAAAAGGGAATAAAGTTTTCCTAAACAAGACTTAATTTTCAAGAGGAATCGGCTTCGAAAATTCCTCAGTTTCTCACACATTCGCTTTTACAGGAAGTAGAATCGGCCGTTCATGATCAGATGCAGCAACAGACTTAAGACACAATAGCTTTTATTTTCACATCTTGATACTCTTATTTTTCCGGCTATACCACCAGATCAGAGACACCCTGTAAGGCCAAACTAATAACTGTTTCAAGCTCTGACGTGAGTACTGTAAGTAGTAGCGGTTGCAGCAATAAGGGTAGCCATATAGTGATGGCAAATAGCAAATAGCAATAGCAACATCCCCCACTCGGGCTGCTGGCGTCTCCTACTGTCCTGTCACCCCTTAATTTCTACTACGTTACATTTGGAACCGTTCCAAGCTCTGTCTTTAAAAGTATCATGCCCTAAAACCGTGATCAGTAATAGTAGCAGTAGCAGTAGCAGAAATAGGAATAAGAAAAACGAGATAGAAATAGCAACACTCCCATCCCCAGTGTCCTTGTCACCTGTATTATTTTTGTAAATTAATTTGGAAACGGTTCGAGTCTTGATATTGAAAGTACTATCCCCTAAAACAGTAAGCAGTAGTAGTAGCAGCAATATGAATGAGGACAACGAGATAGCAAATAGCAACTAGCAAATGGCAACATCATCCACTCGGGCCGGCGTCTCATCTGGCACTATCCTATCACTTCCATCGTTTCTACAACGTTCTGAACTGTTTTAATCGTTGATATGGAGGGTGGTATCCCCTAAAGTTTAGAGTAGTAGCAGTAGCAGCAATAGGAATATGGATAGCGAGATAGTGACGGCAAAAAACAACTAGCAACTAATAAATGGCAATAGCAATGGCAACATCCCCCTTTCGACTGACATCTTATTTCTCACTATTCTATCAACCCTATCATTTCTGTAACGTTAGTTTCGGACGCATTTCAATCTTTGATTCCAAGGGTGCTATCCCCTCAAGTTTAGAGCAGTAATAGTAACAGCGATAAGAATATGGATAGGAAGATAACGAATCTGCCGATCTTTGTGCAAAATAAAGAAAGAGTTAAATGAAAATTCACTTAATCCCCTAATAGAGTTCTTACATTGCAAGCATCACAACAATATTCTTAAATTTTTCTAATCTTTCACTGTTGTATATTTCACCCAGCCAATTTCTTCATAAATGCATAAAAATCCGCAGGGTAGTAATGGCAAGTAGCAAATAGCATCATCCCCCACTCGGGCTGGCATCTTGTCTCGCACTATCCTATATCACCGTTATCATTTCTGTAACATTACTTTCGGAACCGTTTTAGTCCTCGATACGAAGGGGTGCTATCCCCTAAAGTTTAGAGCAGTGGCAGCGGTAGGAATATGGATAGCACGGTAGCGACGGCAAGTAGCAAGTAGCAAACGGCAGTAGCAATGGCAAAATCCCCCACTCGGGCTGGCGTCTCGACTCCCACTGTCCTGTCACCCCTTCTACGCCGTCACCCATTTTCCCGGTTCCGCGACCTCTTGCGCGTACATCCCCTCACCCAGGTTTCGTTTCCCTACTACCGGCTGCTGGCTGGTGGTCCGTCCGTCCGTCTGTCCGTGCCCGTGCGTCCGTTCGTCCCCCGTTTCGCGTCTCTCTCCACAAGGACCGCGGTATTGATTCCCCTCGCGGTAGCACGGCTCTCTCTCCTCTTCCCTGTTCTCCAGCGCAGTAGTCTGGAGCAACGCGCGTTCACGGCTGCGGACACTACTAATTTACCACTCGTTCGCGGAACAGTCGAAATAACCACACGAAAACAAAATAAATAAATAAATAACGAAGGGCTGGATAAGATCATTATCACAGTCCGCGAATAATCCGAGGGATCGATTGTCTTTCGTTCTCTCGATTTCTCTGATTAAACCCGGAGGTGGTAATATTGTTTGCTCCTGACCTGCTGGCGGTTTCCTCCAGGAGCTGGCACACCACCGATACCCTCTGGAGCTTATCCGGCGGAACATCACGGATATATCACGATGGACGAGGATACGTGTGATACTCTCGAGGATTACTGGAGGCACACGCCAAATCCGCTCGTCATACGTTAAGAAAAGGCGTCGGATGCACGTGAATGATTACTCTATGCGTCGGTCGGTTGACGGGATAGAGTTCGATCACGATTAAAGAGAATCGGCCAGCAACGAGACACGCCGGAGAGAATTTCGAAACCCGTTCCTTTCGGCACCGATGTTTCGAGCTCCGATGACTCGGAATCATTACAGATGAGATCGCGTCGGGGAACACGCTCGAGGCGAGGATACGTTGTTCTCACACGAGCACACTGTCTCGGCGAGCCGTTCTTTCGCAAGCTGGGACGTGCACACGACGTCGTTCACCGCCTCCGTGTCGTCTCGCGGTTTCTAGTTGTATAGTTTCACCACGGCACGTGCAGGCTCACGTGTGACACGTGTGACAAAGGAACGACGAAGAATGCACCAACGCGTTTTTAGATAGAGAGCTCTCACCTGGTAGACAGAAATAGTATATCCGTTCTGATTAGCATGTACGAGTGATTAGGTACCTGGTATAATATCTTTAACTATAGTTCCGACTCGCTCTCTCGTTTTACTTGACTTGCGCGTCGACGCGCATTCGTTCATGACGCACCGTTTCGCACGATTCGGTCCAAGTCGAACGGAAAACGGAAAAAGGGAAAGGGGAAGGCTAGCTGACCTTTTTTCTGCTGGACAGAACAGCACGTTCGGCACGGTTCGTTGTTTGTTTTCGAGTACAAAGAATATATAACATAGTGAAAGAAAAATAAAAAAGTAGAGAAACGACGAACGAGATAAAACCGAGATTTACAAACATAAAAAGCGAGAAGGAGAGGGGGAAACAGGGAAAGGGAAGAGGGTAGACAATAGGGGAAAGAGGTGGTGAAGAGGAGCAGGAAGTATTTCGGACGGGAACCTGATTCGACAAACGAATAAAAGAGATAACAAGCAAACAAGGACATGTACCTCCTACCTGTAATATGTACACTTAAGGGATAAAGGAAAAGAGTGATATCGAGAGGAAGAGAGAGAGAGAGGAAGAGAGAGAGAGAGAGAGAGAGAGAGAGAGAGAGAGAGAGAGAGAGAAAAAGAAAACGTAAAATATTTTTATACGGAGAGTTCGTTTCTACGCGCGTATTGCAAAAATATTCTATATATTTACTTTTAATCGCGGAACACAAGGTCTACTCGTTAACGAGTCGTTTGGACAGAATAGATTACGTACCGGATATTCACGAAAGCGGATTCGTTGAACGACCGCTTCCGTTTGTTAATCGATTCGAGATGTTTGTCTAATGTTTACGGGGAAGATCGACGAGAGTTAGCAGTATATATGGAAAGGGGAGATCAAAAGAGTATATATATATATCTATATAATCGTTTCTTAATATTATCGACCGGTGTAACTCCGAGCACGAACAGATTCACGTGGTGAACACAGAGAAAAAGAGTGAGAGAGAGGGAGAGAGAGAGAAAGAGAGAGAGAGAGAAAGAGAGAGAGAGAAAGAGAAGGAGAGAACAGTTCGTAACGGCCACCCACTGGGATGTCGATGGCGGAGATCAGAGCCGCATAATCACGGATTGTTACGAAAGAGGGAGCTGATATCGCGGATCTATATATATATAAATAAAATATATATATATATATATGTAAATATATATATATATATAGATATATAATAAAAGTGCAAAGGGCTAGTAGCCTCACGTAGCGATTAAATCGTGTACAAAATAATAGGAACAGGGACACGTTCCATCCCACTGGGTGGCACGGTCTCTCACATGTAAACCATAGATGTATGTGTACGTACAATAATAGTTAGGTAGTCGGAAAGAAACCAGGTGGTGATGGTGGCAGCAGGCGCCGGCGGTGGATCAGTAAGTTTCGCGCGCCGGCTGCAGGGTTTCTGATTCTTCTTTTCGCATCTCCCACCTCTCCCAACCCCCGTCCCTCTTTCCTCTTCTCCACTTTCGTCTGGCCACATTGGAATGATCGATAACGCGAAACGGATCGAACACGGAGTCATTATTTCCGCCGCGTGAAACATGCTCAACGCGAGTCGGCTCTGCATATTCTACTTCGTATGCACGCTCGTAATCAGTCTATTGCGTGCGCTCACCAGGGACCTGGAAACGTTGGTCACGGTCTTCTTCGAAAAGATCCGTCAGACCTACGACCGAGAATATTGAGACGAGCCTACGGATCACTGTCGAGATCAATTTCACACGCATTGTTCCGATATCATTGTTCAGAGGAGACACGATACCGCCAGGGAGATAACCGGGCTCCCGAAATGTTTTTCGTTGAAGCAGCTCTATCCATCCGTTTGTCCCCGGCGACGACGGCCCCTTGATTTATTGACAGCCCACGAGAGAAGCAAAATAGACGAATGATGGTAGAGCCGAGATGGGCGATCAGATGTATGAATAGCACGTTGAATTTGTTGAATCCGAGCAGCAGCTACGAGGACCTGAGGTCGCTGTACAAGAAGCGCTGCAAGAAGTACTTCTGCGTATGCAGACGGCACACGATCAGCGTGATATGCATCAACGAGTCGAGGAAACTGTACTGGTTCAACTGTAAGAACGTCCGGGAGAAGGTGAACCCCGGCCTCGGCGACGGTTACTATTACAAGCTGCTGCGGGTGGTCGACGGGGCCCTGAACACCTGGGTGCAACATTACATCGACGGCCTCAGCCTGACACGGAAGGAGATCATGTACAAGATCAACGGCTCCGCGAAGACCAACATGAAGCTGTTAAAGGAGGGTTGCTACTGTCATTACCATCCGCACATGACGGCCGACGCGTGCAATGCCGACTTTCTGAAAAAAGTTGTAAGTTTCTGGGCCGGCGATGGCTTTAGAGGATTGCGCGACAAGCTCCGCGGTATGACGAATTATGCTAAAAAGGTAGACACGAGTTTCCGGCGTAATCGTTTTCTGTTTACTGATGTTCTTCATCTAACCGTTCCCACGGTTCCATGATCACCCCACCGCCCCGCTTCCGCCCCCCATTTTCTCGTAATATTCGTAATTTTCACCACTTTCTCTCTATATATATATTTATATATTTACCATCTGTGAAATATCACGTTCACGAACGCCTGTACGTGTCGGTGCGTTGTCACCTTTGCCTTCTGCTTCGTTTTTATCGGTTTCATTGAACAAAGTAACCCCCACTTATCACTCGCCAGCCTCCCCTCCTCCATCCAACCCCTTCCCTACTCCCCCTCCCCCCACCCCCGCCTGCCCATCCAAGATGCAACTGCATTCGACGTTTTCCCCACGAGCATGGACCATTTACTGCATTAAAATCCATGCCACGTCTATGTTACTCTCGAACCGGCATTCCCGCGGTAGATGGAGATTAGAGTTCCTCGGATGGTGTACTATTTTTATAAAATGTCGATATCTATTTACACACATTCAAGGTTATTCACGGTAATTATTCATCAAACTGTTGCTAGATCACACTCTCCTCCTGCACCGTACACAACGTCGTTGCGTATCGTCTCTCTCTACGTTCTCTCCCGTTCAATCCTTCGGTACTCGTCCTTCCTGAAAACAGTATTTGCTTACTTGTGTGTGAATTAAGTGCACGCGTCTTCAATGTCCACGTCACCGGTGTACTCGAACCTAGGATATGTATGTTATACAACATCATCTATACGGATGGTTATATTATACACAGTAGACAATTTGGTGGCGATCGAGGCGTCTCTCTATCACGTAGTAGCATTCTTGATGACGATTACTCTCTCGCCCGTGTTTTCTCGTTCACCCGCACCGTTCCCGACAACGAACACTTGGAGAATGAAGATGTTCGAATGTTGTAGATGTCCGACGACGACAGAATGTCGCTGACGACCGCCGTCAGCGACGACGACGACGGCGAAAGTGTCATCAACTCGCCGTACCGAGGGAAACAGCCTGGCACGGCTGCGGCTTCGTTCAATTGCACCGGGGCGGTCCGAAAGGCAGGGTAAGTTGAAAAGTGTTCGGCAAACGGGTCCGGGAAGCTGACCGCAATATTCTGCTATCAGGTTCCTCAGCGTGAAGAAATGGCTCCTGCGGAAGAAACATCAGATCGAGCTCGCCAGGAAAAGAGGCTGGAAGGACTACTGGGTCTGCTTGAAGGGAACCACTCTGCTCTTCTATCCCTGCGAATCGCAAGAAAGCAGGACCATGGAAGCGGCTCCCAAACATTTGATCATTGTCGACGGCGCGATCATGCAACCTATCCCCGAGCATCCGAAGAGAGACTACATATTCTGCCTCAGCACCGCTTTCGGCGACGCGTATCTGTTCCAAGTGAGTACAACGTGCTTCGTTACCTATGTAGTGCTGTCGGAAAAGTTTGCAACTTTTCTTTTTTTTTTGAAAGAGTCTTCAACTTCTGCGATAACGTTAGAGTCTAGACGTGTTTGTTCAACTTTCATGAAGTTTCAGTGAGCATTTTTCGTTGTGTATTTGGAACCGTATCTCTTCAGCGTTTTCCAGCGATCTGCTGCGTTTCTGATATGGTTTTTTACGTGTTTTCGGCGACAGTTTTTGCAGCA
Source organism: Lasioglossum morio (assembly GCA_916610235.2). NCBI lineage: Eukaryota > Metazoa > Arthropoda > Insecta > Hymenoptera > Halictidae > Lasioglossum > Lasioglossum morio. Next base: position 20,212,143 of record OU744326.1, on the reverse strand, counting down.
ATATTTAACCATTTTTAACTCTTCTCCTGACACATTTCGACTTTTATAAACAATGAACTCGGATGGCAGGCTATTCTTACATGTAATTGTTAACGTCTAGGACCGTTCGTTGTATTTATCAATTTTCGAAGATATTTTTTGTAGACACGTTAGATTTTTAGATGTTCCTAAGGTGTTTACTTAATTTAATCACCAGAAATTTAGCGATTACATGGCGATTTTAATACTTACATAGTAAACATTATTTTTGCGTAATGCTACTAAAAATTCATTTTAAATACACGTCATGGAAACGCGTGTGTATTGTTCTGTGCCTAATACAACGAAATTATTTTTAATTGTTCAGAATGAGAGAATAAAATTGATTGCGAATGACGACAACGTTATTAATTTTATCTTGTTGGTCATGTACGAGTGATATTTTTTTGATCTTCAGAAATTCATTTTTACTGTAGTGTATCACAAAGTTTCGATTTTATTAATTGCGTTAATTTCATTTTATCGGATTTTAACTGTGAAAACTTTTTAATATTAGTTTGCGGATTTTCTGCATTTATAATAAAATTTAACAAGTAATAATCAAAACGTTAAAAGTACCAGAAGACCTTTTCTTAAAAGTACCAGAAGAAAACTTTTCTTCAATTCCTGTTCCTCACAGTTTGTTAAGAAAAATTCGCAATACTTATGATTTAACGAGGACTATCGTAGAATATCTAGTGTATAAAACGTCTTATTCAATGTATAAAATCTCAGATATATAATTGACTATACTCCAAAGCATTTTTATAAATTCCTTAACTTGTCTATGATACGTTGGTGCTTCATCATCTAGAATATGGCTTCATCGTTTGCCTTTTTACTAGAAATTCCGTTGAATCCGATTAAAGAAAGTATAACATAACCTGCTACTGCTCTGTTCTTACTGTGCTAATACAGTCAAGTCAGTTTATTGTCACGATTATCATCCTGTGTCGTCACGCTTCGGGTTATTGACTTTTACACAACAGCGAACTATAGCTTTTCCATTAAACCTCCGCAGTACATTATACGACAAATATAACAGCGGCGAATTTGCGAAACGGTTAACTCGTTTTATAATAATATTATAGTCGTTAGCCATCCTCTATTAACATTAAAAATTCAACCATAGATCGACAGCGGATCTATATGCAAACTAAAATTTACCTGAAATGCAACAAACTGGATGGAGTGAGGTAGAAAATTATTTTCTTTGCAACTAATATAACAGTATTCTTGAATTCTTCTAATGTTTTTACTATTCTAAATTACAGTTATTCATTTTTGTCGTTGTAATGCATAAAATCGTTCATGTATCCGTTTTCTTTCGATTTTATATCCTTTCTGGTTTAAAACGCGATTTTATTCTACCACGGTATACATGGTGTCCCAAAAATGTAGTTCCTTAAAAGGGACGATACATAAGGTCATTTGAAGTAATAATTTTCCTTTGTGAAAATGTTCTCTGCTGCTTCGTTAAGAAGTTACTAACGAAATACGGCTCGGCCAATGCCAAGGCCACGCTCAGCGGAGTCTGTCGAAACTGCGCTCTGATTGGTCCGTGTTTTTCGTGAATAACTCCTCAACAAAGCCACGCAGAATAAGTTCACAAAGGAAAAAATTACCTTGAATTACTTTAGGCATCATCTCTTTTAAGGAACTACATTTCTGGTACACCCTGTATTATTTCGTATGACCAATTCCGTAATTCCTTCCGTGAATAAAATAATTGATATTGCCATCACTTCGTGCACGCAATAGACTCACAAAAGATGATAACTTTCTCCGTACATATACAATTTTCTATGTAGAGGTAGTGTGTATTGTGCGGCAAATGAATAATCGTATCATGGAAGCACGAGTCGTTCGTGTTTGGTTCAGCTCGCCACAAAAGGTCGCTGAACAAGTGACTCGACCGGGGAAAAGGATAATCTGCATGAAAACATGTCAAAAACGTGAAATATGGACCTTCGTTCCAAGATAATCGACTTCGAAAGTTTGTCTAGCGTGTAAGCATTAGAATTTCCGAGAAGTGGAAGCAGTCAGTCATGAACAGACGCGTCTGCCTTTTCCTGTGTACACTCCCCGAAATTTCCATAGCAGGAAGAAACCACTGATATTTTTAGCTCTCCCTCCTGAAAAATTAAAGTTTCCTTTGAGCAAAGAGTACTTTCGCTTTCTCCGTTTCAAGTTCCAATCATTTTTGTTTTCTCCAGTTTTTAAGGGTTTATAAATATTTCTAGCATATAGTAATATTTTCTTGGTAAATTTCCGAGTTTCATTATCTTATTGTCTGAGAAAGGCAGAGTGGTTTTGCAGTTCATTGTCAACAGATGTATACAGAGGTACATTTTGGTCGGTTGTACTAGGCACCCTGTCAAGTGGAACTCGAGAATTGGGTAAACAGCATCCATTCGGCTTGTGCTGCCGCGTTCGCGCGACATCGTGGCAAGACTGGCACTCTTCATCTACTACAGGAAGAGATCTGTCGATTGGAGAAGGCGATAGAATCGGTAAGTAGCAAACACCAGCATTTTCTCAATGCCTGACTATCATTAGACTGTGAATCCTTCCCCAAAACATACATTTTCTCGATCAATTTTCTACCTTTAATAATTTTGTTAGGTTGGAAACTAAATTCGCGACCTTTTGTATCGTAATTCTTTTATTGTATCATTATAACCTCCTTCAGTGAGCATTCCTTTCGAACCGTATGTCATTGGAAAGCTCTGAATTTTGCGATTAGTTTGATATAAAACACTCGTGCTTAAAAACATATATAAATGACTTTGTTTGAGAAAATGTGGAGGTCGCGAACTTAGTTGCCAACCTAGGCTGGAGATATAACATCGACATTGTTTTTATTTTTCTACGATTTTGATTTACACTTACTTTCATTTGTTAGTAGTAAACTGTCTTTATGCAAACTAAACATTGTCGGGATTACAAGAAACGTAAACCAAATGGAAATCTCTCTTCCTTTAACACCTGTCCAACTGGCGGGCCACATTGGGCCAGTTCTCCCACTTATTCATTTATTCAGATATAAAGTGCATGATTAAGTAGTGGGGGAAATGGACTGATGGTGACCGTGTGGCTCGCGACAAAGACGAAGTTGTACAGGCCCGCGAGAACAAAGAAAGTAGCTGAAAAATTTGATATTATTGGTAAATAATAGCTTTTTATTTTCGAAAATGGAAGGAACGACTATGGAATTTTTCGATATTAAAAGTTTGTTTGAATTCGAATCTTTCAATCAATATATTTCTTACTTGTGAAATGGGGTAGATGGCATAGCCAATGATGGAGACCGTTTAAAGAGTAGAATATACGTATTTGATATACACCTAAATGTTTAGGTATATCTAATCTAATGTATATCCTTAAATTCTCTTAATCTTTTACCAATTTTCAATTTTAGTCATTGAATTGTTTGTCATCAAATTCTGTCTAGTTATCAGTATACATTCTTGTATCGGTGATGAAGAAACCAAGGGAGAGAGAAAAGGGTTCATCGGTATGAAACGGTTGCACGCCTGATTTTTGCAGGACCACAAATTGAAGCACATGGCAGATCTTCAGCAGTCTGTCGTGTCCGACGTGGAAACGAAGCAGCAGATCAACGGCCAGATCGTTCAGTGGGAAGAGAATCTGGAACGGCTCCATTGCGAGCAGTTCCGTCTCAGGTGCTACATGGCTAGTCTGCAAAGCGGCGAGTTACCTAATCCAAAAGTAAGCAGCTGTAATAAAAGTAAAACCTGCAACGCTTTTAATCCTGCTGCAGACCTTAGAGATCAGCCATACATTTAAAAGAAAGGTTGAGAAAGGAGGAGCACGCGGTAACGATTTTTCTAATTATTTCGAAAAAGTGAGGACGCGATTAACACGTACAATCATTACACAATATTATGCAGGGTTCGTATATTTATTAATCTTTTTCTCAACACCTCCGAAGATATGTTATTTCTGTATTATTCTCCTATGTGTTTGAAGTATTCGCTACATCGGAAGCAATAACAGAGTGTCCCAAAAATGTTTTGCGCTTCCTTCCCGATTCCCGAGGTTGCAAAATTGTCGTCCGCGAATTTTTTTACGGGGTTGTTAAAAAAAAAGGAAAAATTTACTTGAAATGACCTATGGAATCAACCCTCCCAAGATTTTCCGACATTTTTCGGACACCCTGTGTAACAGTACATAATATAAAATTATCGATTCAAGGGTTAGAAAGTGATTGGGTCGAAAGAGATGCCAAGAATGCACCAGAATTAACAATGTGTTTCCCTTTGTACGGCTTCGATCGAGAGTAATTCGTTTATCGTCCAGAATCGAACTGGGCCAAGCCAAATAGTATTAAGCGATTACCAATTGATTCGGCGCCTCTCCATTTAAAGTAAATCACGACAAAATTAATTTAAAGTTCGAACTACAACACGTACGAAGCATTGCGCAACTTCACAATACAGACGCAATCATCTCAACCCCAAGACACTTTTCGCACGCCAATCGAAGGGAACTGCTGCCGATGTCGAAGATGAAATGATTTGTATATCATTTTGTTTATTCTGTTTATCACTCGAACACTGTCACACTGATTGAACGCATTCTAAAACGTTGGACTTTTTCTTCCAAGCGGGGATTCATCGAGTGCCCGAAAGACGGAGCAAAGTCACCAAAATGGGGGATATGTCGAGGAACGAAAAACGTATGACTTTTCTACAAATAAAACGATCACTTTTTTTTCCACCAAAAAATGATGCACCGGACTCATTTCTTACACTTGATGTGTACGCACATGCTCGACTCTGTTAATTACAGATTACATTTTTTCTCGCAAACAACGAACGGTACAGGGTAGATTCTCGTGTACAGGGTGTTCCCGATATATCCGGGAACGTACATCCTCCATTAACATCCGAGACTCATCGTATCGATCACTTGAACCCCGCAAATAGAATCTCGTGCAAGTTGTACCAGCGCCATTTTTCCGCTAGATTAGTAGGGGACAGCCTTTCGATCCTGGCACAAGTATCGCCACCACTCATCGTGTCTTCTTACTCTTTCCAGATCTTGTTGACGTACGTTTCCCGCGCCACGAAGCAGACGTTGAACAAACTGGGCGTTTTCACCGTTTCGTCGTTCCACGCTTTCATCTGCGCGAGAAGTCGATCCTTGCTGAACAACCTGCTATCCGGACGCGGAGCTACCAAGAGGAGGCCGCCGTTGCTCTCGAGATCCAACAGCGTATCCAGCAGGCGGTCCCTTCAAATTTCATCGAGAGACGACGAAAAATCCGTGAAAGTATGCGTGCCCGAAAATCAGGTGAGCGAGAATAAATTTTTTTGTGAAACACTTTCCATCGTGTTCGTGACATTCTTCCAATTGAAACGAGTCCAAACACGACACAGTTCGGAGTATATTTATTCGGGAAATTGACTGATTTAGAGGAACCTCGATTATCCGAACGGTGAAAACAAAATAATTTAACGCGGTACACCACGACTCGTTGGTAACAATTTCATCAAGCACTGTAGCTATAGCTACTTATAGGTAACTGCTCTACTGTCCGAATACTTGTGTCTCACTTAACAGTTCGGATAGTGGAGGTTCTAGAGTACTAAAATTGTGTCGTGTTTAAATTTACTCCAGTCAGTTTACAAATTGTTTTGTAGAAGTTTCATTTCTGTCATTAGTAGACAGCGGACGTTTATGCAAAATACAATTTCTTTTTTCCAAAATTGCAATAGTGAAATCGACATTTATTTTCTCTCTTGGATATTATACAATTTCAAATTCTCCTAATGTATGTACTGCTTTAAATTATATCCACTCATTGGTGTTATAAGTGCACTAAGCTCTAATTTTTCAAAGTATTCATACCTCTTCGTTGTAATTTTTCAGCTAGAAATTACTTAAAAAATGTCTCCTTCTATCGTGTCCTCTGGAGTCCTCGGTCATTTTAAGAGTTTGTTTATAATTTTGTCTGTTAGTGTTCCATTAGAACTGCGACGGTTCGCAAAGAAAAGATTGAAACGAAATTACGAATGAAAATGATTTTCAGCTAGTGTCGGTGCTTTTGCGCGACGCCATGACAGTGGAGGAGTTCCTAGCAAGTGCATGCAACAGAAAGAACCTGAACCCGATGGAGCACTTCGTTCGCGTTAAAAAGCGACGGGACATGGAAGACCACAATTACTTCGTACCTCACAGGACCGACGCGATAGATACTTATGTAAGCTCCAATAAGCATGTAGATTGCCGTCGGAAGAAGCCCACGACGAAGTTCGATATATTCGCGATGCTTGTTTCAGTTGCATACCCACGAGATCGTCGAAGTGTGCGCGAAAATTTTGTACCAAGTCGAACTGCAAAGGAACACGCTCGAACAGATGTGGGGATTCTCTGTGGAGGCAGAGCTAATCGAAAATTCTGATAGACAGGACGAACTGTGCTGTTATGTGAGCAGGGTTGAGGACAAGAGTGTGGCCATGCAAAACGGTAAGTTGTAATCGCTCGGGAATTCGTTTAACCCCCCGTATATGCTATGCCGGAAACATTCGCGAAGGCAGAGTTGTGTCGAATTACAATTGAATCACGTTACGAATTATAATTACGAAGTAATTCAATTTCTTCGTAATTCGAAATTCAGTCGCTTTATTCAATTAAATTATAATGTGTTTTGTAATTCTAGTCTCTTGTTCAATTAAATTACAATGTAATTCGTTCTTACAATTGAAATGCAATTCCAAAGTACAGTGTAATTATCAGAGTTGGGCATTAATCGATTAAACTTTTAATCAAGATTGATTGATTAATATAGTACGATTAAAAAAGTAATCATTGAAAAATTGAAGACGATTGATTCAATCGATTGATGAAGTTAATCATCGATCGTTGATTAAAAAACGAAATCATCGAAAAATCGGAGACTGATTTAATCAATTGTTGAAGTTAACCGCCACACGGTCTATCCATAAATTGTAATAAGGAGGAAGAGAGAGACAGAGAGCGGAGATGGAGAATTGATAGAGATATATCTAAAAAAAAACTTAATTTAAATGTTTCTTTCATCAGAAACAATTTTTCGAGACTGGGAAATTTAATGTTCAAATATTTTTTTGATCAACAGTACTTATGTTATAACTGCATAAAATGTGAAGTGTACGTACAACTTTGTACACACACACACGCAGCTTTATTTATCAATTCTTTTAAACATGGTTTTGAAGATACTTCAAGAAAATATTTTTTTTTAAATTCTACCTATAATTTGCTTTGAGAAGAATGGCAAAGATTTAATATTACGTAAACAATTGTCACGATCAAAATGATCATATAAATGACTTGTAACAAAGTGCCCATCCCTTGCTTCTGTAAAATCGCAAAGTGAAAATAAATGTTTATCACATAATTTCTTTAACACGATACTAAAACAAAAAATCTGAATTTTCTATAATATCGAATTTCTGAAAAACGTCTCGAAGAGGACTGGGTACGAAGCGATGACGTATTGGTCGGTCGTATTCTCAGTATTCTTTCTTTGCCCTTCCCCGATCTAATTTGAAAACGAAGGTCAGGTAGATATCAGAATACACGACCCTGATGACGGTTCGCACGCGCATCGGAACCTTGTGATTTTTAATGGCATTGAAAGATATTGATTTTCGCGCGGATTACTCCCTTCCCTTTAGTAAATCGCACTCGTTTCCCCTCAGCGCCCTGTGTTTTTCTCGATGTGACCTTTCGGTCTGAAGATGCATGCTATTACGCCTGGTTCTAGGTATCATTAAAGGTGACGAGATCATGGTGATCAATGGCGCCATTGTAAGCGATCTAGACATGATGTATCTAGAGAGCGTGTTACAAGAAGAGGTTGGCCTGTGTATGATGATGAGGTCGTCACGAACCGAACCGCCGGATCTCACGGGTATAATGAGGGTGACGGATGACATAATTGAGAGTTTGGTTTGTCCACCACCGCCTTCCGATCCACCGGTTATAAGCGACGAAATGATTTCCGGCTTGATCGTTCCGGCACCTGGATGGAGTAAGACTTTTTCCTTCTTTTCTCTCGCCGTCCCTGACCTCTTATCCCTCTTCTTATCTAAGCCTTTCTTATAACTTTTATGAAACACATGTATTCTGTCTCTTGGTCGAACCTGATTAATGAGAACCGATTTTACGAACGTAGGTAAGGAGAGCATCGCGCAGGAATGCACGTCAACCCTTCACGCCGACAATGGCAAGCAAGCGTCGTCTCGCACAAACTCGTTCGAAATCGAAAACTTGCTGAAAACAGCCGAGCAGGTGACAGGAATTTGCCGATCGCCTGGCGAAACTAGAAAGTCCAGCCCTACCGGCAGCGTTGTCAGCTCGCATTCGCAGGCTATGACGCCTAGCCGACAGCTGAGCGATGCTGAAAAACTCAAAAAGGTCATTCTAGAATTGATCGAGACCGAACGGACTTACGTAAAGGTGAGTGTTTTATTATCGTCGTCTCTTTTGAACAGAACAATTCAATCATGACGGCTAACAGGAGGGGTAAAGCTTCTATGCTCTTAATCTCGGTCCACGAAACAGTACATATATGTATATTCAAATTAAACGAGTAGATTTTGACGAAATTTATGTAAGCGATGGTTTTTGGAAAAATATTGAGCACATATCTTGCAGACTGAATTCGAGGGTGTAGGACAATAAAAAAGCGTTTCACGAGTCATCGGCTTGGGAAATGACTAGTTGACGTTACGTTGAGGTGTTCAATTTTTTTCAGAATTTAAACAATTTGCTGGAGAACTACCTGGAGCCCCTTAAACGTGAGACTTTCCTATCGAATGCAGAAATAAATGCGTTGTTTGGAAACATTCAGGAAATCGTTACGTTTCAACGACAGTTTCTGCAGAATCTCGATCACGCGATCGAGATGGAGGCTGATTTCAATAATTTCGATCATCCCAGTCAATTTAAGGTACGTAGTGGACTAAGAATTGTACATATAATCGGAATGCGTTACATATATACATGCAGACATACATAGATATTAGGACGTACGTTGCGTCGCTTCGTTCTAATGTAACGACGAGTGTACGATTTTTAAAGGGTGTCCTGTTTTCCATTGGAAGTGCCTTCTTATATTACGTAAATCACTTCAAGCTATACAGCTCGTTTTGTGCCAGCCACTCAAAGGCGCAAAAAGTTCTCCATCCAAGTGAGTGGAACTACCTTTCTTTTCGATCTCCGTCTTGTATTTTCGGAGTAGCGTCGACTTTAACAGTACCCCTTAGGAGATTCTCTTTTATTTAGCCTCGTGGAAGCGTTGGCTTCTCGATCTGAACGTCTTTCGCTTGTTGCAGACGAGGGAAATCAAGCTTTACAAGAGTTCTTGCAGGCAAGAAACCCAAGGCAACAACACTCATCGACTTTGGAATCCTATCTGATCAAGCCTATTCAAAGAATACTGAAATATCCACTGCTGTTGCAGCAGCTACGGAATCTCACCGACGAACGAAGCGACGAACATCAACATTTAATCGGTAAGCTTCTCGATCCTATGCAAACTAATTCTTTTTTTCATTATCAATTGTACAGGATGTCTGAAAAATGTTGTACTTCCTTGAAAATGCTGATTCCTCGGGTCAGCTCAAGTGACTTTTTCCTTTGCGAAAATGATTTCCGTGGCTTCGTTAATGGGGTAGATTCGTTTCTAGCGAGATGCGCCTTCTCATTTCTTGATAATACAAAGATGGGCTTTTTCAGTAGTCAAAAGTCCTAGATAAAAGATCAAACTAGGCTGCGATCAACCTCAAAAGTCCTATTTTTACGTTTACATGTAGCTGTTGCAGAAACTACAGAAAATTCAAGCATTACTTGTGCTAGAGTTGATGATTATGATTATTTCCAATAGCTAATAAACAATCGTTGTTAATTACAGAGGCGCTAAAAGGCATGGAGAAAGTGGCAGAACACATAAACGAAATGCAAAGAATTCACGAGGAATACGGTGCGATCTTCGATCATTTGTTCAGACAACATCAAAAATCATGCAAACAGGTAAACAAAGAGAACGCGGATCTCTCCTCCTTCTATATATCGTACTAACCTCCTGGACCTCGATTATCCGTACTAATCTAGCTACAGTGCTAAGTGAAATAAATCGTGTTCCGTACGGAGCACTGATTTCATCGTATTATCTCTGTTATCCAACGGAGAGCTCAGACATCGGTTCGGATAATCGAGGCTCTACTGAATCGTGAATTAAACTAGTAAATCTGATCAGAAGTGTATCGTGCTTGGGCTCATTTTAACCAGAAAAATGTCACAAATATATTGATAAATATTCCGAAAAGAAATAATTCGAAAAAGATTTATTGGATTTTTCACAAATGTCGTGCATATCTGTTTGCGACATATCGAGACTAAAACGATCGTGATTCAACAGCCGATCGACCTAAGTCCCGGAGACCTGCTCTACTACGGGGGCGTTGAGTGGCTGAATATTTCTGATTTTCTTGGCAAGATCAAGAAAGGTCTGGAGTTACACGCGATGTGCTTCGTTTTCAAATCCGCCGTGGTCTTCTTGTGCAAAGAGAGGCTCAGGCAAAAGAAGAAGCTCATGGTAAGTTACGCGTACGATGCGCGAGACTGTCCGACAGTCGATGCGTTACATCTGGATGTTCCTTGTTGTATACAGGGTGTTTCAACGAAAGCGAATTCGAGCGAGGTAGAAATCATTCGCTATCAAGTGCTGATTCCTGTGACGGAAGTGCAAGTGCGGGCTAGCTCCGCGAAAGACATGGAGTCTCACTTCCTGTGGGAATTGATCCATTTAAGAAGTCAATTACAGAGAAGATCGGAAAAAGTATATGTGCTCTCTAACAGGTATTTAATAAATTGGTGTCGTCGAACGCCATTGTTTACCGAAACTCTCGTATCGTTTAAACAGGATTTTCTGCAGTTTTATTTATGTTTGTGTGTGTGTGTGTGTGTCAATTTTTAAAGGTGGTGCAGCTGCGTAAGCTTACAATCACGATCAATCTTTATACAACTAGACTGCAGATTTTCGTGCAACTTAACAATTTCAGGAAACAGTTGAACGATAGTCTATTTCTTCTCGACTCGATTCTAATAAGTTAATGTACATATAACAATATATATATCCTTAAAATCTTTTCAAGTATCCGCTGTTTTATATTTCACGCGTTCATTCGTTTCAACTAGAGCTAGTCGAGTAGCTAGAAAATCATATTTATTATTTATTTATATATTTATTATCTCTGCTTGTTTGTCCCGATCAGCACGACAGAGTTCCGCAACGCCTTTCTGAGGACGATTCGACAGATCATTCGCGAATCAGTTCGGAACATGAGCATACCGTCGACGAAACAAAATCTGAGCCAATCGCCGATGACGATCTCGCCGCGAATGTCGACCGGGCACGTGGAGAAGTTCGAGAAACAGTCGGTGTGCCAAGGACAAAACGGAAACAGTAACAACAATAACATCAACAACATCAACAACAACAACAACGGGGCAGTGCACCAAACGGTTGCGACACCGCTGACCAAGAAGGCGTCCAAGCCGCAACCATTATCGACCACGCATAACGTTAAACGAAGGTATTGCTCGTCGAAGCAAGTTATGGAACATGAGAGTTCCGAGGACAGGGAGACGGAAGAGTCCGGGCCTGTTAACCAGCAAATCTTCCGTTTTCGAAGCAAGACCATTAGCGATACGTCCGGTAAGAATACTAATCGTTTAGTCACCTGTCATTACCACTAGAATCACCGCACCAGAACGTTTGGTTACAGTAGTCTCTCCGTAACTGTCGTATTGTCTTACAGTGAGGTATTTAGCCTGGAAAGTCTCCATATAACATTATGGGATACAAAGAATTCATTGTAACATTTAAAAAATCAAGATGATTTTTATTTTTATTTTTTCTCGACACAAATTATTTTTCCCAATTTTATGTGTAGAAGTTTGTAGATGTTTAAATACTGTTCTACTTTTGTTGGAAAGATTTTTTCCTCAGAGTATCGGAAACTCTTGAAAAATGCGATAGCTACGGAGATATACTGTACTGTGGTTCTCACCAATATCTAGGACTATTTTTTACAAGAACTATCGAGCTTTTTGTATTAAGTTTTTGCACACGTATTTATGGGTATTTAGAGTACTTAAGTCTTTTTTTTAAAGTGACAATAATCAAAATTACACGAGTAGTATATATTTTTTATAGAGTACAGTTTGAGAAATATGTGTTGACTGTTGCCATGATTTTAGTCCTTCTGCTGATCGAAAACAAAAGAATGAGGAAGTATGTCAGTCAGTATGAAAACCAAACTAACTGAAAAATCTTGGTACTTTACAAAGTGGGGGCATGATCTCAAATTACTAATTTCGTAAATATGTTCTCATGTTTAACCCTTTCAAAAATAAGAAAAAGGCAACGATAGAAGTAGTCACAATATGACTAGAAAAAACACAAAAGTACATGAAAAAAATAAGTTAAAAATATACAGGGTCTTCGGTAGCTTGTGTTAGCTAACAACTGTTGCTGATGATTCTATATCACATAATGAGTAAATGATATGCATCAAAAGTTCGTACAACCTTTTAATCTCGATCAAATTGTCCATAAATATTGTCTGAGTACATGTGTGCTTGTCTAAGTCTCGATCTAATCTCACTGTACTGTACTGTCAAATATTTGCCGAGTACATGTGCACTTGACTATGTCTTGATGCCGTTGTTTAGTCTTCTTCAAAAATCAAATGTTCTCTCATTGTGAGAATAGAGTTCTAATAACTCATTCACAGAAACTTAATGTGTAAAAGTATAATTTTATGTTGGCCAGAATAGACAATATTTCCAACCATTTCTGTAACAATAAAATTCATCATAAGTTAATATTCTCTTTCCTGATGTATTCTTGATTGCCCGGTACAATAATCGCAAATCTGCACTGGAATTGGGACAGCACGCTTCAGCGAGATATGATCAGGACATAGTCAAGTACGCGTGCACCCAGAAAATGTTTAATGCAAATTTTTTCTCGAGCCCAGAACCATATACGAACAAGTTTCATTCTACACTTTCAATTTACTTTTTATAGTAAAACCACCTGCTGTCTGCTTCTGTCACTAGTTACTGACCACTCTGTAGAATAACATTTTTTAGTGTAAAGCTTCGTTTTCGAGGAGAACATCTATTCATTACATAACATTTCCACTTTTTGGCAAGGCACACATTCCCAATGAATAAATAAAATAAACTTGTAATTATAAAAAAAAAATAATAAATAAAATAGTCGTACCAGAAATAATGGTACACCCCGTACGTACAAAATGACACAAATAAGAAAATTGTCATCCTGTAACAATTAAAAATGTTCTCAAGTACTCGTTGTAGATAGTATGCACTAATCACAAAGAAAGAGATCGAACGCCAGGTGCATATGGCGGAACTTTGGCTTTTTGCACCTAGATAAGATAATCCTGAGTGCCGGCTTATTTCGTAGCATCTCGAAAGATTTCGAAGAAGCTATAATTTGCTGATCTTTGTCGGGTGCGTGATGCAAACCATGAAGTCAAAGATCAAAAGATTCGTGAAACTTTTTCACGGGTTTTGTTTACGACATGCACCGTAGAATCATTTTTTTAAAAACGTCCTTGCGTCGTAAGTTCCAATGGGGATAGTTAAAGAGAAATTCTGGACAGTAATTTATAAAATATAAAAACATACAACTTGGTCGGTACTAATGTTAATAATTTCCTTTAAACCGAAATAAAATTCTATTATGGTTTTGTTAATATACAGCTGTTGGAGAACATATAAGCATACAATTTCTATCAATTTTCTTCTTTTTTAGGAATTTACGATCTACAAAAAAGTTCTAATTATTGAAACCTGAAAAAATAAATCATAGGGCAAGGAGTAAAACTATCATAGAACATTTGAAGCGCTCTACTGTAGTATTTTTATATTTATGACGTTTTTCTTGTGCACGAGTGATGTTTTCTTGAACGGGACGTTTGAACATAATTGTTTAACAAAAACGAAAAATATTTGTTTATTTCGATTTCCGGTTCCTACCTTCAGAGAGCAACTGTTCCGCCAGGCGCGTTGCGTACACTGTACACGAATGCAGAAAATAATGGTTTTTGCTTTACGATACAGGGGAGGTGAAGGTGGAGATGGATTCAGGGACAAAGTCCGAGGGGGAGGAAGACTCGCAAGCTTTTTTAGGTGAGAAGCAGGCAAATTTGGGCCGCACTCCGAATCATTTGACTTTGAGCACCACTTCAACCATTTCAGCGGGAAGTACGGGCAGTCAAGCAAGATTAATCCAGTCCTCTCATCAACCGGAAAACTATCAACCTATTACAGTGAAAGAACTAGGTAAGAGAAGAATCAAAGTCGAGTAAACCTGTAATTGGAAAGAATCCGGGAAAAAAAGGACCATTTTTTGTCGCATACTCGTCGTTTTACTTGTGAGCGTTCGTACGATGTCACTTCTTCCACAACATCATTCCACACGTATGTATGTATCGTACAAGGAAATGGACGAGTGTGCTATAAAAATGATAATTGGACCGTGGATGTTGATACAAACATTGATTTCAATTGACTAATTAGGGGATAGTTGAATCGAAGATATTTTTAACATGTTCGCTGTTAGCGTCCATTGTCGCAACATTTTACAACGTATTCTCTATATTGTTACAGAAGAATTATACATTCTACGAGTGTGATGCGTCATGATTCTTAGCAGTTCGAACACTCTTTCAAGCTTTGAGAATCAAAATTTTGATTCCAAGGAAAGAAAAGAAAAAATTATTGTGAATCTAGTTTCTTGTATTTCCTGCTTTGATTCTCAATTGTTACGATAACCAGCAGAATGTGAATATCTTCACAGCAGGTATGCAAATTGTTAAGACCAACGATATGCATGAAATCAATTCTCTTCGCGTGAAATACAAAATTATGATGTTCGCGCAGCATGTACGTGATGCAGATAGCGAATGTGTTCATCGAGAGTTCCATTACAGTAATGTCTCGATGTATGCGAAAACTTCGTCGAAAACTTTATTCATTGATCTCTCTTGGAAACCTTTTTCATTAACTATCTTTTTCACGATACCTTTGCCACCATATTTGTGGCCGATTAAAATAAGATCAAACACGATACAATTTGAATCGTATTTACTCGCTTAATCCATGATAAGGTAGCACTTCTAGTATTCGTTCTAATCTAGTGTAACATGGAAGACTCGAAATTTGATAACACGATCCCGTCCGAAACATATAACTTTTGCTTAAAACATTTCTCGATGTCGTTAATAATTTCATAAGACTGTATTCGTTATTCTTATACGCTATTCCATTGATGTTACTTCTTAAATTGTGAATTTAGTCGACTTGGCAAATAAGGGGCTCACATCTAAATCTTCTTCCCCACTGTCGCCTTACGACTCTCACTACCAGTATACCGGTTCCCCCACTATCAACTATTTCTTATTGCCCCTACCGCGCTTTAATCAGCCTAACCTCCTCCTACATTCCATAGGATTGTGGTGGGGAGAATTCAGGGGTAGGGAGAGGAGCGCTGATGCGAGAATCTTGGGACGTGAGACAAACCCCTCCGCTGGCTCAGCTGCCCCACTCTGACTCTAGGCAACTCGCACGGACAGAGTAGAAGTAAGCTTGTGTGCAGCTGAACCAGTGTTCAATTTTTCTTCCCCTCCTTTTCCCCTTTAACTATCCCATTCCATCACCATAAGCGTACTCCAACATCCCCCAATAAGACCGTAGACTGGTCACGTATTAATCTGGTTATCAGAGAGGGGGTAAACTGTATTCCCCTTGCTTTCCTCGATCTGGCGACACTGAGTTGAACCAACGAAAGTAGACGACGGTACGTCAAAGTGGTGAGGCCGAGCCAGCGGAGGGTTTCGGCCCAGTGATGCCAGACGGAGGAACCTGGAGGAACTTACCCCTCCGGCTGGGCCCCCCACTCTTACTTCTACTGCGCACGTGGTACACACGAACGTACCTCTACTCTGCCTGTGTGAGACTCACAAGAGGCTGAGAAGTAAGAGTGGGGGGCCCAGCCGGAGGGGCAAGTTCCTTCGGGTTCCTCCGTCTGGCATCACTGTTTCGGCCCATATTTCTGGCATCACTCGAAAGCAGTAATGCCAATCCGTCCTACCGTGGTACTAACCCATACTCCCACTATGACCTACCGTTGCCCCTACTGTCCTTCTCCAACGCGCTCGCGCGCTACACGCACCAGCGTACCTCTACTATGATAATAGAGGAAAAGGAAAGTAGGGGCACAGTAGGTCATAGTGGGGGTATTAGTACCACGGTACCACGATTTAGTACTACGGTACCACGATTTCGGCATCACTGCTGGAGCATTTCCCAGGTCTCGTTGTAGATTTGGATCGAGCTTCTCAGTATCGTGCACATCTCTGTCACACATATCGGGACATTACTGTACACATGACAAAACTGACGAGAAGATGCGTGAACTCACGTCCACGGTTCAACGTGAATGTTTTCGTTTATTTTCGTTGCTGTGCAATTAAAGTATGTAGGTAGTGAATGAATATGCTCGATCAGACGCGGCACTTGCTATTATGAAAATCTATTGAAGGTTCGCCGATCTGGAAACCGCGGGAGTTACCTTCGTTAGGAGAGGCCACCACTTTACCACGTAAGGGTAAGTCGGCCAGCGAGTTTGGGGATATGAGCTCATCTCACAGCGCTTCCCGAAAGTCTCTCATAGAAATCAATAATTGTGCTCAACAATCTAGCTATAATAACCATGTTTAATTTAAGTAGTTGTTAACTGGCTAACAAAAAAAGAAACTGTAGGGTTAAGTTTAAAAAAAAAAAACATCGTGAAATAAACCGATCAATTTATTCGATTATTGTGAAGAGAATTAACGCGCGCGCGTGCCGTTCACGCGGAACACTATTGGCCCCGAAATCATTTTCTTCGGTTCGCCCGAAGTATTAGACGTCGCACGCATACGAGCACATTCCATTGAACGTCATCGTTATTTTCACTGTGCAACGAACGATCGATCGTCCACTTATTTCTTATTTCGAACGAACAGCATTTTGCCTGTACAACATGTGAGACGGATCGTTTTCAACGAAAAGACATCCTCTTGACAGACGGTGTCCTCCAGCTAGAATTTTAAGCAGCTCTCAAGGAAACCAACGATTCGGTTGCTCCCGTTCCGCTCGCGAAAACATTGCTCTTCCTTCCACGGCTGTCTCTAGTTCAGGCCGGAACATGGTAAAGGCAACGCTGTCTCAGTCCGATTCGAAGAGACTTAAAGTCTTTCGCATTATATCACGAAAGAGAGGATACGAGAGTTTTCACGCCCGGGGTCTTTTCTCCCATCACTTTTCTCAGTACAGACAGATACAGAGCAAGCCCATAGTTAGCATGTTAAAAGTGGGTATAGGTTTCATGCTAAACAGAGCTGGGTAAAATAGTAATTTAAACAATGAATCGTAAATAATAAATTTATTTTAAAATATGCGTACAACTTGAAAAATATAATATTTTATTTGATGCAGTAATTTTTGAAAATAGTAATATTTATTTTCAATTACAACTTTAAATATTATTGCTGAAAATATTTGTTCTAATTCCATACATTCATTGGTATAAATAGTTTCCTAACGACAAGATACATTATGTCTGTTCATTTAACGAACAATTCTTTGAATTATTGTCATGACCAAGATCTTGTGGTCCAGATTGTTAAAATAGAAATATTTTATTTTCGAAATTATATCTTATTTAAAATACTACTATTCTAAAGTATTAAATAGTATATCAAATATTTATTTCGCCAAATAATGCCCACCTCTGATGCTAAGCCTATGCTATAAAGGGTATGATCTCTTTTTCTGACGATACCGACAAAAGTGGTGGAAGGAAAATCACTGTGATTACGGCCGTCTCTATATGCTATTGCGAATACGCAATACATAACTTGATCGAACTGTTGTTCTGTCTGTATGAGGTGTTGTCACATGGCATGTTCCGGCTTGTACTAGAGACGGCCGTGTTTCTTCTCGGCTCGACAAACTATAGTGCGATCGATCGCACACCTGTCGAAGCACACCTGCTGCTAATTTATCGCACCCTGATCGCTTATTGTACCGATTACTTATCAGTAGACTGCGGATTTAGTAGAAAGAGGATTTAACCTATCAAGTGAAAATGATGAATTAATTCGTAGAGTTTGGTATCATCTTTCAGAACTTTATTATTATCTTCTTAATTTAACGAATAATATTTTATTTTATTACAGTATTCACATTGGTATAAACTATACTGTGTTTATATCGATTGTGGTACAGTTTTGGTTGTGTCAATAAAAAGTTTAGAACTAGTGGAAGCACTTAACCCTGAAGTACACGGGTCAAAAGCTCCGTTCGTCGATACTTTTTCTAAACACTCGGAGCTTTTGCATAATACCATCGTAGCAATATCGCCTAAAACTACTCCTAACAGAACAAGAGTTCGTGGAATTGCGAGATCATTTAAAGAAAATTAAAACAGCCCGATTCATGGATCTCGCGGACCTCATTCGTGTGCTGAAGGGTTGATGAGAAAACTGAATCTTTCATTGGCTTCCCGTGAAAACACTTCTTATTCGACACAACGATCCGCAATCTGCTCGTTAGTAGACTGCGGATTAAAGTGAGCAAAATTGTTGAGAAATTTAAAATATTGAAAGAAATACCATTCAACTAAGTGTCTATTTCTTGCGATCGATGCCGACCATTTTTATTTCGCATAAAGATCCGCAGTCTATTCATCAGCTATGACCAAGGTCGACCTAAAAGTTCTTTAGCCTTGCGACAACCAGAAAAAGCAGAAAAGGAACATAAACCTATGTCCACACCGAAGCGACAACTAGCAACTCCTAGTCGATGTCACATGTATCTCGAAAAAGTCACCGGTTCGTCGAAGAAGAAGGCAACAAGAAGTCGCTCGACGTCGCTCCAGTGTGGACGTAGCTTTAACGACCGTCCGAGTGACGATCCGTGTGCGAGTCGCGTTAGATGTCCATTCTCGAGATTCTATTTTTCACGTTCACTAGTTGTTGTTGCTGTTATTGTTGTCGTTATTGTTGTTGCTGTTGTTGCACCTATTGAAATACATACCGCAACCGGATTCAGTCTGACCAGAAACTAACGGCACACGCATCGACCCCTTCAAACGATTTACAACCGCCTATGATACATTATACACACAGAGTCACCAGATTCAGGGGAGGGAGCACGAATTGAGGGGAGGAAGATGCCCTCTCTCTCTCTGCCGGGACACGTGCACGACACGAACACGTCACGTGACCGGGCGGAAGCGTGGGGGAATAGCATTGTAGAAGGGGAAGGTAGAGCGGGGACAGGACTATTCTCATCTGGTGACTCTGTGAACGCATCATGCTCCTCGCGCGTGCAACGAGGATTTTCGATTCGGTTCTGCTGTAACTATTCCGCATGGACGGCAATGCGCAATTATGGAGTGATCAACTCTGTATATAATGTAAGAATGATATTATTAGGTCTATCATTATTATAATTTATGATTATCATTACCATTATTATTCTCTACTATTTATTATTACGATCATTGCTACGTACTTTATTCCACGTCGGGTATCATCGCTACGTTTATTATCGTCGTCGCCGTCGTCATTATCCCGATTACGCGAATGCTGTCGCAACGTCTGATACGTTCCGATTACTTTGTTAATTAACACGATGGCAAATAACGCTCCGTTATCGTGTCGAGACTGTTCTCGCCTGTTTCTTTCGTCGTCGTTTCGATTTCTATTGTCGTCGCTACCCTCTCGAATGGTCAACGACCTGTTTAATTATCGGCACCATCACACCGCCTGGCAACGACACACGGCTAACAAAAATAAAACACACACTGACTCCACCATCGGCATCGGCATCGGAATCTACATCGGCAACGGCGTCGTCAATTGTCGCCGGGAAAAAAAAAAACATACGAACGAACGAACAAACAAAGAACAAAAACGCTGTTACTGTTACTGTCGCATGGTTCACGCGTTTACCACACTATTATTGTCTTCGCCGAACGCTATCGTCGATGATATCTCGTCGCAGTCATTCTCATCGTCATCGCCTTCCGTTATCGGCACCGTCACCGATCGTATACAATATATTATCGTCGGCAAGAAACACAGTTTCTCAGATGCTACACATAGAGAGATAATTAAACTATCCGTATAAGAATACAATGACGTCTCGTAACGTGACGTGGACGCAACGTAACGTCACGTGAGGTAACGTGACGCGACGTGACGCGACGTGACGCAACGTGACGAGCATAAAAGGAAAAACAAATTTAGCGATCAAACAACAAAGTTTAACGGAATAAGTCGTATAATATAAATACATATAATATACATATGGAAGTTTAAGAGAATCGTATAACGACTGTATGACGTGTACGTATGACCTGTCTGTGTTTTGGCGTGTGTGTGCTGTGTGCGTCTGCGTGTACATGGAGGTCTGAGACTGTGGAGAGATTGGGAAAAGGGTGAAAGATAGAGAGAAAGAGAGAAAGAGAGAGAGAGATTGAGAGAGAGAGAGAGAGAGAGAGAGAGAAAGGGAACTGAGAAAAAGAGGAACTGAGAGAAAGGGAATATGCGAGAAAGGTGGATAAAGACGAGAAGTGTACAGGATATTATGTGCTCGAGCTGTGTATGATGCGTGTGCGCGCGCGTATGTGTGCACGCGTCTCTCTATGCACACACGCACGGTGAAAATTAGATGTATCGGCGCGGGCACGAGTGTAGATAAATTCATATATTTCCGTATATGGATACGTACATGTATACATTTATTGTGCGCCGGGCAGGATGGTTTTCCACATGTGCGCTGTTCCAACGGTGCTCACACCCCCTTGGTCACGAGTATTCTCGTCGCGATAGAAAACTTTATTTTGAACGTTGCTTAAAACAGTATAGCGGCGATCAGAATGCTCGTGACCGAGAGACGAGCGGAGACAGAGAGAGAAAGAGAGATATGTTCACTGCACAGGAAACAGGAGAGAGACAGAGAAAGAGAGAGCGAGAGAGAGAGAGAAAGGTATCACGGGAGGAGCGACAAAAGAGATCCTATTTAATGAAAAAGAGATAAGAGGACTAACCCAGATCCGAGCAGCGAGAAAAACGTCCGTGTGGAATGTCGTCCAGAACAATTGATTAAAAGAACACACACGTTAACACGAAATAAACGATAAACTCGACCCTCGTAACACACATACACACACATAAACACTTATTGATGGGTGTATCGCGGTAAGTTGACAGAATATTAAATCATTAATGCTTGTAAATTAGAGAAACAGAAAGTACGTCTATACTTATAGAGAAATATCTACAGCAAACAATAACAAAAAAAAATAAAATAAAATAAAATGAATAATGTATACGCATGTACGTATACAGTACATGTAGAGTGAAGGATGAAGACTGTTATCTGACAATTTAAGGGGCGATCGTCGTCGTCGTCTTTCCGTTTACGTTCGTTACGGTCGATCCAGCGCGCTCCTTTCATTCTGTCGCGAGCATGTAAATAATATTAAACAAAACGAAGAAGAAGATGAGGAAAAACGAATTTCTTCCGTTCTGTGCACATTATCGTTTCTTCAGCACGTGTACTCTGAATACTCGAGAGAGAAAGAGAGAGAAAGAGAGAGAGAGAGAGAGAGAGAGAGAGAGAAAGAGAGAGAGAAAGAGAATGACAGAGATTGATTGAGAGAGAAAAAAGAAGTGATAGCGATACCTTGGTATATACATCGGTTCGCGTTTCTTTTGCGTGCACGCACGTGCACAATGTATCCTTGAATGTTCAAATAACAGTTTGAAACCACTATTGGTATAATAATAAGCATACGTGTATTATACTAAGGATACACATCAGTCTAGGATCGTGTGTACGAAAGCGTATGCGTGTGCATGCGTTGGTGCGCGCGTACGTGCGTGCGTGTGTGTGCATCCGTATGTTCGTATGTATATCTGCCTGTTTGCCTGCCTGCCTGTCTGTCTGCCTATCTGTGTATGTGTGTGCTTACGTTCATGCGCGCCTGCGTACACACGTATACATTCCTACATGGTACGACATGTGCAATCAAAACGTCGGATTCTTCTCGAAATTATTTTCTCTACTGTTACAGCGCAGGACAGAGACGCGAAATTGTTGTATTCTCGGATCTTGTTGCTCGATTCTATAGTTTCAGGAACATCGACGATCGCTATCCAGTTATGTTTCACGATTTCTTTATCGAGACTGATCGAGATCCCTTTGTGCGCGTGAAAGTTCGCAGACTAATTCAGTCTCGGCTCGATTTTAGGGTCAGAGTCGTCAGATGAGGGGAGGGAACACGAGTCGAGAGGAAACAGTTTTACCCCCTCTCTGCCAGTACCACGGCGGATGCGTGGGGGAGTGGCGCACTCAGGATTTAATCTTGGGGGGACGGGGCCCGAGTTGAACAGAATGACCTTTCTTTTTCCTTTTTTTTTTGCAAAAATATCTATTAACGGTAGTCAGGGCTATTATTACACAATTTTATATGCTAAACATTTTCTGATCCAAGCGCGGGGCCCGTAGCATTTGCTACTTCTGTTATATAACTAATCCGGCCCTGCGTATTAGAAACAGCTTTTCTATGGTTTAACTAACGTTCCAGTATTCTATTTCCTTTTCCTTGGAGGGGGAGGGGGGCAAGACTCTCTGAGTGTGCCACTGCGTGGGGGAGTAGCGTCATGGAAAGGGAAGATAGAGTGGGGACACTTAATCTGGCGACTCTGGCAATGATCGATGGAAACGACACGATCGGACTATTTAGCGTAGGTTAAATCACTCTTCTTTCCATGCTTACCTCAAGCCGAATGTTCTTTCTCACTTTTGTTACATACATGCATGTAGATACATATATACGGTAATCTCGATGCACGCATTCTATAATTGTTTCGCAAATGTTGTGGAAAAGAAATGCAACGTAATTCGAATAATTTCTTAAGAAATACTCAACTGCGGATTCGTCAATATTCGAAATTTATGAAATAGTACCGCCGGTAAGTGCAGTTTGCGGATTCTTATGGAAAATAAGCAATAATCTGCATTAATTGCAAGACATAGGAGCTGGATAGACATTGTTCTCCTTGTTAAATAATTTTAATGACATGAATACGATACAATACTATTTTCAGTTTGTTAAAAATATGTTTACTGCTTCGCATTTGATCTGCTTATTTGTCGTCATAAATGTGATTCTAAATATATAAAATATTATCATAAATGCATAAAATCCGCAGTCAAGTAATGTGTCTATTGGCGCGACCATCCGTGGTTGGATACGATAATCACTTTTGCCATAACCGATAACGTTCAGTCCCCTTCGTTTCGTAGACACGTCAGACTCGCATGCATGTGCATACATTCACGTATCCGTCTAAAGTGAGAACAGGAACGCCAGTCGAATCGAGTGAGAGTAATCGATAATCTACGTATGTATGTATGTATAGAAATAGTAGAACGAATATACTAATTGTAGTACGATTAAATGATAAACACTCGCTGTTACAGTAGAATCGATTCCTAGATCAAACCGATCGTTTCGTTTCGAGGAGTCCAGAAAATCGAGACGACCAAAATTCTGCATTCTACACGTGCAATCACACGTACGCATACACACACACACACATACACACATGGACATCGATCGCGTTCACGCAAGAACAAAAACACACCACACACACACACACGCACACAAGCATGCAAGCACGCACGCACGCGTGCGTCTATGAGGGTACGAAGCTACGTATGCATGTAAGAGGATGTCGGTCGATGTTTGACAGCGAAAGATAAAGAAATAATGAAATACTTATTTATTAATTACCGTAGACGTCCTGTGTGCAGATCGAAGAATTTACGAAGGTCCTTCTGTTGCTCGTATTATTGCATTGTCGCTTTCATATATGTACATACATATATATTGTATATGTATAGGTGTATATGTATATATCCATATATGATCGGATAAAAATTACGTCGAGACGCGCCTTCGAGCAGAGTTCCGATTGTTTCCTTCGCCCCGGAGAATCTCTTCGAGAGAGAGAGAGAGAAAAAGAGAGTCTCTTTGTTTTACACGAAAAGAAAAAAAAAAGAGAAAACACGTAAATGAAACTTCACGTGCGATTTCATCGTATCGTTCGTTCGACGCGAAACGCGATTGTGATTTTACTACAACCACGTGCAATGAACATTTATTTACGAGACACACTTTTCCCACGTCTCCCTCAGAAAATCTTCGGATATACAATTCGACGTATATCGATACACGGTTCACATTATGTGTGTATTTCTATTCAGGACTCGTGACAATCAAAGGCAACATTTTCTTATGGAGGAAGAATGAATGACCAACAACTAAAACATAATGATAATACTAATAATAATCGTAAGAGCAGTAATAAATCGATTCACAAATGGAAATAGCAGTGTCGACAAAACGTGCGGAAAAGAACAAGGATGAATAAGAGACACGGGATTTTTGGTGATCGAGACACAACTGTCGGAACTGCTGAGAGAATATCTGAGGATATTCCAATACCTAATTACGTTCTCGTGATCCGGTTATGCTCATTCGTTGCACTAGCGTATACATTTGCTGCATAGCCGGGGAAACTGGCGGTCCATGCGCCCTACACTGTTTCTTTCCCCTGTTTTCAGTGCCTACGAATGGCATCCTATGAACGAAATAGTGTGCGGCCCATGGGCCACCGCGCCACTTCTCCCACTCCGGAAATAAAGTCAAGCTAGGAGTGGTACTGAAGAGTGGGAGATCAGGAAACTAATGGTGGGGATCGCGCAGCGACGGCGAGATACGAGTTCCCCGGCTCTGATTTATACTGTATATACGCTCGGATTTTATTTCGTTCTTTGATCATTTGTGAAAAGATACCACTCTCTTTGATCTCGATGATTTTCGAATGTGTTGTAATCGAGGTAATCGTACCGAATGTGGATGTTTTGCTTGACGAACGTTATTTGTTAAATAGGTATTGCTGAGATAAGTGGTCAAGTGTACGAATGAGAATCTAGTTCAATTATTTTTACTTTCTGAGAGATGCGGAAAAATATATTTTACTCTATAAATAATACTTTCAGTGTTTCTAGTACGTTTGTATTTTTTAATTGGTTTATATAAATAGTTATTGATGGGACAAATGGTGAAGTGTACAAATGCGGATCTGGCTCAATTATTTTTACTTTCTGAGATATTGGATAAAATATATTCGATTTTATACTTTCAGTGTTTCTGTTGCGTGTGTATTTTATAATTTGTTTATAATTTCTTGTGGATACACCTTGCAGTAAATATCTTACACGATATTAAATACGTACAAGATATAGAACGATCATAGCAGGATATTTGCGACAATATTCTTACATATGATCGGAAAGAATTTCAATGACTTCAACCATTCAGCTAAATTTATTGTTAGATGTTTTTTCAAAAGTAATGGCAGCTGTACATCCAGTAACAACATCCATAATATAAATTATTTGCAGTATTCTAAATGATTAAAGAAAGAAAGAACTCTTTATTTGGCTTCTGTTTTTTACAGTTGATGCAAAACATTTTTATTTCAATCTTTAATTGGTATGTTTTTTCAGAAATGTGGCTGGTATACAGAGTTCCTATCAAACCTCAAATAGAAAGCATAAATACAGTTGTACTAGATGCACTTCATTGCAATGTATGAAATAATAGAGAAATTAAACTTTTATTAAACTATACATTGGAAATTCAGTTTACAAAATTGGACAATTTAATTTTGCGCGTTTGGATTCATGAGTGATCCGAGTATACCTAGACCTGAGCACTTGTGAAATTACATTATTTGAATTATCATTGGAAATAACATGTTATTTTTTTATTCCATAATTACTTCCAAACCTCGGTTTAATAAGCTTGACTAAATATTGGAAGATTGTTGAGACGATGGGGTAGTATGTTTTCGCAAATATTCGATGGATCTTTTGTACAATTTGTAACCGCTCAGTCGACGGTAGAAGCGAACATGTTCCTGAGGATTTGGTAGAAGTACGCGCGCGAACGATCGGGGAATTCCGATTTCTTGAGACCTGCTCGAAAAAACACTCTGCCTCGGAGACGTATCTCTCGATAGTTGGCCTAGTAGTATCGAGTTTCATATTTTTCTCCCGATGACAGTAAATCGTCGAACGATTTATCATCTATTATACGATTATTGACAGTCTCCACAAATTTTATTGATATAAACTTTATCGCTACCGTTGAACGTAATATACTTAAATAATTATAATGACGATACCTTCGGTAGAATTACGGGCACCAGATTAAACGAAGTAAATATTGCTGGTCAGATGAATATGAAATGAAATGAAAATTATAAGGGTATGGGGAGGAAAGATTGGGACAAAAGAGAGAGAGAGAGAGAGAGAAAAAGCTTGATCGAGAGAAAGAGAGAATGAAAGGGAGAGCGAAAGAATTGGGAGAAATAGAAAAGAGAGAAAGTGAGAGAGAATGCGGATATTTGTGTGAGAGAAAGAGTGATCGAGAGAAAAAGAGAGAGAGAGAGAGAGAGAGAGAGAGGGAGAGAGAGAAAGAAGAGGAAGAAAATGGAGCAACCCATTCGAGTGTCCCGTGAATACGAAGTTTTTAGATGGTTGATAGAATTATTATAGATCGTAAGGGGAAATATAGTATATGACTATGGAGCAGGATTCGCCGGGATGGGGTCGCGTTATAACGAAACAAAGATAGGGTAAAATAAGAATGTAACAAGTCTTTCCACATTACTTTGTTTCTTTCCTTTGCTGTACAACACAATCTTTGCGTGACGAATCGGAAAAATGGAAACTAATTCACGTGCGAACGCATACGCCGCGATACGAACTGCGTATTGTTTACGTTTTCATCTACTATTGTGTAATTAGAGATTAGAAATGAACATTATAATTACAATCATTCTTGTATTTATTACTATTATTGTTCCTCGGTTACGCGAAAACGTTCGAGAGTGATCCATTTGTACAATCATTGAGTCATTAAAATATGATTATCCAGTAGGATTGCTTATTTATTGCTAGACGGCGGATCTTTATGGGAAAAAAATGTTTAGCATTGATTGTGGGAAGCAGGAATAACATAAAAATTGATTTCATCCCTTAACGACTTTCTTACATTAAAAGCAACATTACAAAATTCTTGAATATTTTTAATCTCTTACTGCTTTATATATTACCCAATCAATTTCTTCATAAATGCATAAAGATTCGCAGTCTATTTATTACCTTCCCATCAGGCACGCTGTTGTCCACCAAATACAGAGTGTCATCAGATTTATAGACAAAACTACCAACTGTATCCAAACCGTTAGCCGCCGTTGGCCAACCATAAATGCTACTAGGGCAATGAACAATTAGTAAAGCCGGAAACTCTTGCATACATCAAATGTTTGGTTTTATCTTTCAAGCTATACCTTTCGAACGTGCGATCTGTTCGAATGATTAGAAGCGGCGTCGAATGCACGTGTCCTGATGACTCGCCTCGTCTATAATAGCATTATCTCCTCCGTTATCACCGTCCAAAATTGTTTCTGCCGCGAGTTAGATAAACGTTTTTGATTACGTCGGACAATACCAACGGCCAGTCTAATTCCATACGTTTAATCTTTTCCTTCACCCAGTAATGCTGATAAATCGCAGGTGTGCACGATGCCGCTAATCCAACAGCGATCGGAAAGATTCTCGATCGTTGTATTATACCATGACTCTGTACAAGTTTCCCGAGATGCGTCTGTGATCGTTCATAGGTGATGTATAATTGCTTTCGCTTCTTATTGAGCGCGGAGTTCAACTCTAAATGATAAGATGTCGGAACGATAAACTTCATTCGAAGTCAGAGACCGCCGTATCACACCAGTAGTCCCGAGGTAACTGAATAGTGCAATCGCAAAACACTGAACAAGCGGAAACGCACATCGATGCAAGTGTTCTCAGAGTCGTTTTCGTGAAATCAAAGAGGAAACTCTCAAGATCGTGTAACTCGTCGATATTTACACCTCCAAAGGCGTGAATGCAAACGTCAAAGAGAAGGTAAGTGAAATGTACATTTATTGTATCTATTATCTATTGCAAATATTATAATATATTTTTGAATATGTATACTCATTATGGTGATGATAAAAATTACACAAAGGCTCTATTATAATTAGACAGCGGATTTTATGCATTTATGACAAAAATAAAAAAGTGTAATTTGAGACAGTAGAAATATTAGAAAAAAGAAAGAAAATAAATTTCTAGGCTGTCGCCTAGCATCATTTTCATTGATACAGAACATACATATAATGCGTCCCTCTTATATTTCAACTAATGTATAAAAACTTATCCCCTAATTTAATATAATGTATTAAACGATATATTGCTTTCAAATAAAATACTTAACTGTGATTATTAACTATTAAATATTCAAAAATATATCTTTATAACTATGGTAATGATTAAAATAATGTATGCTCTCTTTTAAATTTTTTTAATGATTGATTATCACTCTACTTTCATATCAAAATAGCTGCAAGCACCTCCAATGTGTTAATTCCACTAAGTGGAGGAGTAAAATAAGTGTAACTTTCGTATAAAATGTAAAAATTGATCAACACGAGTATTAATCGAATGTAAATTTACAGCACGTTTAAAACAGTAGTTTCTTTTTAATTGTCTTTTATTGGTTTACTCAAATTACTCGAAAGCGGAAGTGTCTCTTTATTGCAACAGTTGTTTCACTCGCAAATACATATAAAATCATCGTCATACGCTATTGAAAAGAGGTATCATTATAAGTTCAATATTAATTCCATTTGTTACCAAACTTCAAATTAGTAGTTTTCATAATAATTTGATTACCCTCTGTAACTCTGCTAAGGGGTTGTTCTGGTGCAGTATCTTGGAAAAGTCGATTCTTTAATTATTTCAAGAGTCGAATTTTGAAGATGTGTTATCAAATCCATTTTATATTTCAAGATCCATTCTGTAAAAAATCTTTTCCTTCTGTTCTGTAAATTGCTGTATGTAATAAAAACTTGAAAAGTGAGAAATTGATCTTTGATTTCATCGAAATGTCGTGAGTTTTCAATTGTCATTTTTTCTATCTTTGAATTCTTTAATGCTTCTACTGTTTGCATTTGATATACTATTTTTATTATAATAATATTTATTTATATATTATAATTGTATAATACATTATTTATATAATAATAATTGAATAAAATCCCTACTGACAATTTTCACTTGAATCCGATAAGGTCAAACTCAGTGTGCAGCACTTGAAATTCAGCGAGAGACTTATCCAAAAAGAATAAATAAAAGAAGTTTTCGCAACATGGCGAAGCGCACTCGATCAAAATTCAACATATTGTTGCTATTGTGTTGCGTGTTAACACTGACACAGTGCGATGAACAACCACGTTGCGTGTGGTATGGAGATTGTTCTGATGACAGTAGGCCAAAGACATGCGAATACCATGGTCCTCCAAAAATAGTCGAAGGAATCGAAGAAAACGAAGAAACCGAAGAATTATGGAAACAGTTTCGTGAAAAGTGTCCACAGTACTTTACAAACACCGGTATGTTTATCTTCACAGAACTATTCTTATCTTTTGAAAGAAAATACTTGAAGTCATAATAGCTGTCCATTTCATTCCTATTCGGACTTCAACCAGTCCGTTCCCCCACTACTTAAGTGGTGCGACTCTTCCACGAATTACGTGTTTAAAATTAATGTATTTTATTTTAATTCAATAGTATTTTAATACAATTTACAATCAGTCAGTGTGTTATATCGAAATTCAAACAGCCATATGAAATATTAAGTAGTGAAATCTAAATTCAAATTACATTCTAGTTTTATTCAGTGTACTTAATTTTAACCGACTTCTAAAAACAGTTCTTGTAAAGAAAGCATCTCAGAATAAATCTAAATCAGTAAATCGTTGTACTGCTGATATTTGGCTCTTTTGACTAATGAGTTTAAGGAGAATCGGTGCATTAATAATTACAAAAATTATGTAAATAAAACTAGATAATACTTTAATGATGCGTTTGCATATTTACATTTAAAGTTCTGTTCTTCAACAACAACAATCATATATTTGTTAAAAGTAGTCTCCACTATCTTCTTTCTAAGAACAGACCACAGCACACTAATTGTAAGCCAGAATCGCTAACAGATGGACAAAAATTCATATCTTTGTAAATTTTACATGATTGGAATAATCCCACATATTTTATATGAAGAAAAGGCTCAGAGTGCGTAGGCCGGACAGCGTAAAGTTTGACAAGTATTGATTTCGCTGTATCTGTCATTCTCTCAGACACGCCGGAGTTATGTTGCAACTTTGCCAATGTTAAAACACTGGTTGGACAAATGAAGATGGTCGATGGTATATTCGGCAGGTGTCCGACGTGCACGAAAAACGCATTCAAATTAATATGCGATTTGACTTGCAGTCCCGTACAAAGCCAATTTTTACGAGTGATAAAAAATGATACTAATTCTATCGGTACATACGTGTCAGAGATCGAGGTACGTTCACGTTTATACTTAAACTTAGTTTATACATAGGTTTCAGATGGACTCAAATTTCTTTGAAGAAATTCCAGAAATTCGAAAGTTTTGTTGCGCAAGAGGGGTCGCTATTTCAAATCAATTTCTTAGTTCAAGTTCAACTCGAGGTGATAGCATAGAGTTAGGTCGACTTCCCCACTATCAGCTATTTTTCATTTTGCCTCACGTGACTGCGGGAATACAAGCCAGTCAAGTCACCCCCTTCACTTTTCATTGAAATGAAACTTTTTTCAAATTCCTAACTATGCAATTCGTAGATCATTGAGACCATTGTCAGCCTATCGCAAAATGCCTCGAAAATCGGAGGCACTAAATTCTAGGCCTGCCTGTATATTTCAATGGTTCTCTGTCTTAGGCATATGTCGCAGGAGAATATATGAACGGCACTTACGATTCTTGTAAAGATATCGTTCACCCAGCAAGTGGAAATTTAGCTATGGAATTAGCGTGCGGAGCTAACGGTGCTAGCGGATGCTCGGCTGAAAAGTAAGTTCGAAACTGACAGAACTGTGAATGGTATTAAGAAAGTCTTTTCGTTATGTCCGAATATTTATGGTAGTCACTATTATACCTAACGTGACACGGTATCTATTGGTTGGATCAAAAAACTTCTTAATGAATTACGCAGCTGTTTGAGGAACGCATGGAATGAGTACAATTTGATTATTTTATATTCCATTCTTTTTCCATGATATCAAGGTGACCGTGAGTTCTTACGGAGATCTTTTCTAGCTTAAGTCGAGGTCATTATATTATAGGTTGCTGAATTCTTCCTTCTATCGGCAACAATTTAATATTAGATGAAAGGTTCATTGACTTAAAAAAAAACTTACGGTCACCTTTGATATTTCACAAAAACTGAAATGATTTTATAAAAAACGTCCACAGGACAAAGTTGTACTATTTCAAACGACAAATGTAACACTAGGACTTTCCTTCCAAGGTCATTTTCCCAGAGATTTCAAAGTCATAGATATGTTGATACAGCAGTTAGGCTATTTTTGTCCAAATTCATTTCTTTCTCAGTGATATAAATTTCATCGATAGTTTTTTTATCATCAAGAAGAGAGATTGAGATTCAAACATGATATTGTTGATGCAGGTGGTACGAATATCAAGGTGATCCAGTGGCAAATACTTTCATAGGTTTCCGGCTGCATTTCATTCCTAATAACACGTTCTGGAATGAACCAGTGACACCATGTAGTGATAGAACCAATGTAAGTCCGAGAAAATACATTTCATATTATAGTAAATTGGTAGCATATTATAGTATTATTCGTAGTTTTATGACAAAATAAGATATTTCAAGATTTCGTATGGTTTTCAATAGGGTTCATCGGCATGCAGCTGTACCGACTGTCCATCCGGTTGTGATTACGCAGTAAACCTTGAGAAGAAAGATTTTCTCATTTTTGGAGTTGAGGGTTGCGCAGTGATAGCAGGAATTTTCTGCATTCTATATGTTTTGGCTGCTGTGACCTCTTACGCGCTTTACAGAAGACTATGTAGACGTTCAGGTATCTAACCACCTATTTGTACAGGAACATTAACATTCAACCGACCCCCATTTTTCCAAACTCTTCTTCTGTCAAATTGGCGTGAAACCCATGCATTTAAAAAAAATATTAAAATAAAAACTAAATAACAATACAATGAGATCAGTCGCTTCTATTTTATGCTTCTTGTACAAAAATTAATTCTCCGTTAATACTGATAATTAATATAAACCACTTGCTAGAGATATTCTAGAAACTATAAACATTTTTAAATTGCGGCTGCAATCGATTCTTTTATCTACAAATCGTAAACTCTCTTTTAATATGTAAATTTATTAATCGATAATTTACTCTTGATAGCCGCAGGTCCTCCGTCGAAGGTGTGTTGCAAAAACATTCAAGAGCTGTTCCGGATTCTGTTCCGCGCTTGTGGCAAAGGTACACTTTTTCTAGTAGTAAAACAAGCCCGGGCAAATTCCTCCCTGACTATTTCATATTGCACCTAATTTCCCCAACCTCCTCCTAGACTCCACAAGAGTTTGGTGGGAAGGACTCAAAAGTAGGGAGAGGAGTCGTCTGCGGCTCGCGAGCCACAAGTTACCCAGCCCTGTAGTAAAAGAAGTCTCAAACCTAGTTATGCCTCTTAAATAACTTTTAAAATAAAACAGTGATTTAGTCTCTAATATTTTATAATCATACTACAGCATATCTTATAAATAATTTATATAAGTATCCTTGAACAATATTGCAAAAACTTCCATCGTGGTTACACAAAAGACTTAATTAACTTTGTTATTTTCTCATAATATATATCTTATAAATATAATCATACTACAGCATTTGCAACATATCCGATGATGTCGCTTTTCCTTTCTTCGTACATAATACTCGGCCTAAGCTATGGAATCACGCAACTAATCGTGGTTAGCGACCCCATCGAAATTTGGGCTGCACCCACCAGCAGGGCAAGACTCGAGAAAGATTACTTTGACTCTCGTTTTCAACCGTTCTACAGAACAGAGCAAATTTATATCAAGTCTGTCGGAATCGACAAGGTAAACAAATTCATTCAGCAGAATCTGTTGCAGGCTGTCCCAGTATTGATAGTAGAACCGTGGAGGGCTCGATTCTACATGAGAAAATAAACCAAAAGTATAGAATAAAATTCGCTGAACACCGCGTTACCGAATAGGGATCGTCTGACGGGTGTCTGTCCATGACTTACTGATTCTACTTCTCCAAATGCTAGACACTCGAATATCACGGATATTCAAACCCTTGCCTTACGATTTATTTTACGGTTTTAGTGACTAGAACTTCTTTTGTAGATCGTAATTTCTATTTATATGCATAAATCGTATGCCTATATGTTCTTCAATAGCTGTATATTAACAAAATCAATATAGAATTTTATTTCGGTTTGAAGGAAATTATTAACGTACATTTTTATCAGGATATGTTCAGAATCTTTATCACGTGTCAAACATGATATTGCAAGGCAAGCGGTTAAAGTCGATTTTCTCGAAAACAAAGCCACGAGTGAACAAAAATTTTTTATTCCGTGTTTTCGATTTATTTTCTCATGCAGAACCGCCGCCTCTATGGTTGTATCATCGATACTGGGACACTCTGTGTATCGTGATAAGTCCTTTAATGTTCACGCACTTAATCTTGAAAATCTATTTTAACTTAGGTGTCCCACAACCTCACGACTGGTCCTTTCGAATTCGGCCCTGTCTTTAATAAGACGTTTTTACTGGAGGTTTTCAAGCTCCAAAGTAAAGTTCTTCAGGTAAGTTTTTGCTTTTCTATTCGCTTCTGTGGTTCGTTATTTCTCTCGTGCAGATTTAGAAATCTGAGTTTATTCGTAGCTTGGACAAGAGGAAGGAGAAGGATTGGATCGCGTTTGTTACGCTCCAATTCAAAATGACTTTACCGGACCCACTACTGTGGATCATTGTACCGTACAGAGCATTTGGGGTTACTTCCAAAACGATCGTGACAAGGTGCTCGAAGGAGACAGTTATTTCAATCATTTGTTCGCGTGTGCGCAGTAAGTAGCCGGTGTCTCGTTATTAGACAGCGGATCTTTATTAAACTGGGAGTGAAATAGAAATTCCATCTCCTTTCTTTACATGTTTGACAGATCGAAAATATTGTAACAGTATTTTGAAATCCTTCTAATGGTTTCATTGTTTTAACCCATATATTAATAACCCCATAACTCATAGATAATTTCGTAAAAAATAATCGTACGACAATTAATTGAGACTCGTTTTAAAACTACAAGCCTCTAGTTTTATAATTCATCGTTCATTTTATTTTCAGATTTTTTTTCTCGTCATTTAGCGCGTGAGAAACTGAACGCGCATTCTTTCTCGAGAACACTATAAATTCAAACGTCAAAATTTTTTGAGAAGTTTGAATTTGCTGGATTTTTTAGAAAAAAATGAGTTTCAGTTTCCTACCTGCCACAGCATGTAAAAATATCTTAGAGGAAAATGAACGCTGCATACACTCGCGCCGATATTTAAGTTGGCGCTTATAATCTTGATAAAAGAAGGAAATAGTAAAAATCAGCGAAGAGTGAAATATTTAAAAGATGGCAACGAAAACGTTTTAAGTTAAACTACTCCTTTTTGTTTTCGAAGAAACGCGTTG
This sequence comes from Lasioglossum morio, assembly GCA_916610235.2. Taxonomy (NCBI): domain Eukaryota; kingdom Metazoa; phylum Arthropoda; class Insecta; order Hymenoptera; family Halictidae; genus Lasioglossum; species Lasioglossum morio. Next base: position 20,177,217 of record OU744326.1, on the reverse strand, counting down.
GATATGACGTGCGTTGCACCGTGGGGAGGACCAGTGTTTCCAGCCTTAGCTTACGGAGGATTCCTTCACGAGAATAACTTTACCTACGACGCGAGAGACTATATGAAAGCAACGGGACTGGTTATATCAATTATGGTGTCAAACTCGGTGAACAAATCTGTACTCGCCGCCGCAGAAAAATGGGAACAAAGGTAAGTAATAGAAAGGAATTATTTACGCACATACCAAACACTAAATATGGTATTGTGTACACGACTCAACGATCGACGATTAACTTCATCAATCGATTCAATCGATCGTCCATTTTTCAATGATTACCTTTTTTAATCGTACACATTAATCAATCAATCCTGGTTAAAATATTAATTGATTAATGCCCGACTCTGCCTGGTGGTACAAGCAGCAAGGAGGTGAATTTATATAAGAAAATAAGTCGAAAAGGAAAAATAATGTTTCTTTGATTAAGGCTTCTTTATAGGGAAGAAAGATGGCGTAGGCTCGCTGACGTCACGCGCTACTTACAATAAATCCAATTAAAATTTACAGAATTTTATATTTTTTAATTTCTAGAATTTCATCTGTTTTAATTATATAAGTAGAAACGTTCGGCGATGGTCAGACGCTGCAGCTAATGCTGATCTATTAGATGTACAAATTAATTCGCAGCCTTTTCTTTCGAAATTTATTGAATACTTATAAACATTTATTTATCTTAGAATATTTGTAAAGTTTGCGCATTTACTCCATCTTACAACTAATTAATATAATATTTAAAGAAATCGAAATGAAAATCGAGTTACGATTGATTAACTACCAGAGCTACGAATCAATGTGTACACTTAATAATTAATAAATAATAAGCAGAAGCGTTAAACGAAAAAACATTATTCGTTCTTTTCGACTTATTTCATGTAGATTCACATTCTCGCGACACGTACTACCAGATCGACGACACCCTGTATTTTAAACAAGTACGACAGAAGATTTAACGATTCAGGTTTATCGACTTCATGAAAGAATGGGATGCTAACGAACGACCGGACTACATGGACGTCGCGTACACAACTGAAAGATCGATTCAAGATGAATTGGAACGATCGTCGAAGGCGGAAGCGTTGACGGTGGTCTTCAGCTACATACTAATGTTCATTTACGTAGCTATAGCTCTGGGTAAAATACAGTGTTCCGTCAAAAGATGTCTCGTAAGTTATTTTTCATTTATATAAACAATACTGCTTAGGGGACCCACCTGAAATGTCAACGACTTTAACATGTGTTATCAAGGACGTAGGACACTAAGGCAAACGCACCTTAAACCCTGATTACCAATTTTACATTTATATTCGTTTAACGTCCAGCATTATGCTTCTCGTATGATTGGAACATGGACTATTAACCCCTTGCTATACGATTTAATTTACGGATTTAGTGACTAGAACTTTTATGCATACATTGTATAATAAAAATTGTATGCATATATGTTTTCCAATAGCTGCATATTAACAAAACCAAAATATAATTATTAACATACTATTTTATCAGAATGTGTTCAGAATCTTCATCACGTATCAGACACGATATTGTAAGGCAAGGGGTTAATAAATAGATTGCGGATCTGGTTGCAAAATAAAATTTTTTGTACATCAATTCCAAGCTATAGGTGCTAAGTAAAAATTTATTTTCCTCATTAATAATTTTTATATATTAAAACTAGTATATCGGCATTGTTAAACTCTTTTAACGTTGTCTATTAATAATTCATTATTAAGTATAGTATATTAATTAATGCTATTCATTTTATAATATACATAATTGTCTCTTATCTAGTCATCTAGTAAAATATAATATAATTACTATATATAATTATTTAGATATATACAAATAAATTTACATGCGTGCTGCAACGAAGACACTAGACACCAGCAAGCCTGAGGAAGATGCGTGCCCAACACAGCTATAAGTGAAAGATTTATCTCAGGCTCGTGAAACTTAGGCTGTTTATAAATAAGTCTGTAAACAATATCTCTCGCCATGATGACAGTAAAAAAAGTTATACTTTTAACTTCTTGATTAATGTAGTATTATAAATTATAATAGCGTATTACTTATTAGGTGGTTCCCCTAAACTGCATTTTTACTCAATGCTTTATTTGACTGTGCTACGTGTACAGCGTTTTATTGTTCTTGCGATTTCAGCTGACTAGTAAAATAATGCTGAGTATTGGTGGAATCGTGATAGTAATGGCGTCCGTGGCTTGTTCGCTCGGTCTGTTCGGTTACGTTGGTGTACCCACGACGTTGCTTACGATAGAGGTAAATACAAAACCAAGAGAACATACCGAAACGATACAATTTTTAAGAAATTTCAGTAGAAAATTGAAAGAGAGATAGAGGTAGAGAAAAAAAAACTTCTCCGTTACAGTAGTTGCCCCACTGAATCAAACATTTTGGCAAATTCCCCGACCTTCTTAGAAAAAGAAGCAAAAGCGCCACATGTTGGTAAATTTTCCGTCCTTCTCCTCTTATATACTCCTCGTAAAGGTAACAAATGAAACAGTATTCCAGCAATGAATTGTTCTTCGTGCACAGGTGATTCCGTTCTTGGTGTTAGCCGTAGGGGTGGATAATATTTTTATCTTGGTACAAACACTCGAGAGAACCCCGAGACCCGTCGATAGTACAATACCTGAACACATAGGAAACATTTTGGCCGAGGTGGGTCCGTCGATGTTGCTCACCAGTATGTCCGAGTGTCTTTGCTTTTTGATCGGTTCGTATTATTATTACAGCGTATCATTCAAGTTGACACGTTGACTGCTGAACTCCCAATAAATCCGGTAAAATTAAAGTAATTTGACCATTGTAATTAAAACTGCACAATCAAAGTCGCCTCTTGGAATCTTCTAAATCGTAGAAATGCTAATGAAGCTTGCTTAGTATAAGTATTAGGTTGAAACGGAAGTTCGTAGCGTTTTTAAATAACAATTCAAAGATTAAATTAAGATATTTATTTATAGGTTTATTGAATAATATGATAAGTCACCTAAAAACTGGCAAAAAGTAATAAAAGAGAATGAAAAATATGTTATTGAACAAATCTATGTATAAATATCCTAATGTTATCTTTGATATTTAATATTTTATATTAGATATTTATCTTTCATATTTGTTTGATACAATTCTTCGTATATCTTTAAAACTGAATTTCTTTTTATAATATTAGTCAACGTGTCTACGGCTATTCGCTTCTTTGAGCTTCGTTAGGTACCGAATTAATAATTAATACATTTTTTTCAGGAACATTATCTTCCATGCCAGCAGTGAACACTTTCGCCCTTTATGCGTCGCTGTCCATTTTCATCAATTTCCTATTACAAACGACGACGTTCATCAGCCTTTTATCGTTGGACGCTCAAAGATTACAGGCACTACATTTTAACGCTAATCTACTGTGGTTCGAAACAGTAAAAACGCTAGTTAAATTCACACAGTTGTTTTCTGATCATTCTTTATTTATAAAGACCGCATTAACATCGGGATCATTAACGATTCGAATGAATCGATTATAATAAGTACATCAGTGCTAACATAGGCATACCAGAACGCGTTTAACTCCAAGTTTACGGGCCCGTCAAAATGACGAGTTCGAACATTCTTAATTTGCGATTATTAATATATTATCAAATATATTTCTTTCAGTATATACTATAGAAAAAAGGCCAAAAATTTGAATAGACAAATTCTTGTTATATTTATAAAATAATGTGAAATAGTTATTTCTAGACCTCCGTAAACCTGTGTTAAACCACGACGGCCTCTTAAGAAATAATGATAAAGTTTTTCCATTATCAAACTGATTTTATTTATATTACATTTTCGATATATTTCACGCGCAAATAAATCATTTACCAACGGCCTCGTCGATAGCACGCTATATACATAAACTCTATTTCAGTGACTAATAAATAAAATCAATTTTATAATGATAATGAGAACAATTTATCATCGTTTTTTAAGAGAACAATTCAGTTTTGACCGATGGTTCCTGTTGTACTTTTTATCCTCTTTTGTGACGAACAGAATATGAAGCAATAAAAAGAAATTGTTAACCTTTTCACCTTGAAATCCAAGGTACAACAATAGACGCGACATATAATTTGTATAATTTGCGTTTTTACAAACCCGGACTACTGTGTAAGGTATACTCGTACTGAGAATCGTGCGATTATCTAACAACAATGTCTGCTATTTCAGAACAACTACTTGGATGTGCTTTGTTGCATCAAAGTAAAAGATGACGAGGACCATAACGTGGCCGAGAACTTCGGTATCGTCCAAACGATATTCAAACGGTTTTACACGCCTTTCATCCTTAAGAAACCGGTCAGGATAATCGTGTTGATTCTATTTTTCGCCATGTTGGTAACACATGCTGTGGTACTGCCAAGAATTGGCATCGGCTTGGAGCAAAAGCTTTCGATGCCAATGGACTCTTACGTGTTGAAATATTTCCAAGTAACGTATCCCATTATGTTTCAATTAGGTGCGCAAATTAATTCGTGTGTTTGTCTTCATAAATTTGTTGTTCGTTTACAGACAATCAAAACATGATCCCCATCGTTTTCTATACATTTATATCACCTTAAAAATAACTGATAAATGCAGTATAAAATTGAATTTAAAAGAAACTTGCAAATGGTTGATTGTGGAGGCCACGAAATAATTTGTACACCTGTTACAATGTTCACATTGGCGTTATTCTATATTATTATCAACTTTCTTAAAATAATTCGAGAATGAAACACATTTAGATCATTACATGCCAGATCGATCACTTTTTGACGTCACCATCGTCGATTTTGTTCTAAATGAAAATATTCTGTAGTGCATGTGAAATTAGGAGGGTTTAAGTCATCATTTTGTCGGTTCATTTGTTTAGAAATTACATGCCTTCTAAGTTTGTAATTTTTGGCCATTTTGGCTTCACTTAAAGATTTGAATGAACAATTTTTATTTGTTCGATTTGACTTCTGTTCCTTGTTATTGATAGAGACTACAGATAAAAAAAATGATAAATATATAAAAAAATATATATAAAATGATAAATAAAGATGATAATGTATAATTAATGCTTTCAGTATATGGGGGATCTCTTATCGATGGGCCCACCCGTTTACTTTGTAATTACTCCAGGGCTCAATTATAGTAACAGAGACGTTCAAAATACCGTTTGTGGAGGCCAAGGATGCGATGACGATTCAATGTACACGCAGATATATTCGGCAGCGAAACGACCTGCGGAGTACGTATCTTCTTTATTATACATATAAAACACGCTTCGATGTAAATAAAAATGCTTATTTTCTCGATCCATTACAGATCATATTTATTAAGAGCTGCTTCATCTTGGATAGACGATTACATCGATTGGTCTATCAGTCCAGACTGTTGCAAGTACTTTATGAGTAATCAGTCTTTCTGCCCACACGACAAAGGTAAATCTCCAAATCACCGTTTCAACATACTTGTCACGCTTTCACGTAACCATTGCTAACACGCAAATGTAAATATTTTGTTGGTATAAAAATAATAACCGAATCTTTTCGCTTAATGTCGTACGAATAATTTCTCTGATCGCTCTTATCGCTCGTCAAGCGTCAAAAAACTTATTCGAAGCCAAAAAAATTAAACAATAAGCTTATTTTAATCGATAAAATTGATTAGAGAAATTATGAAACTCTTATTATGAAAAAATTTCACCGTTACCTTCGTAGTAACATCGTAAAATTTCGGTAAAGTACTAATAAATGTTTGCGTCGATTGCAAGTGACGGGAGGAAAATAAAAATATTTTACATCTTTTAATTATCTTATTAAGCTGAAACTTATACGCTGATATCCTTGAATCTGTTTATCATGTTCACTGTTTTAAATTGTACATACTATGGTAAATGCGTAAAATCCACAGACTAGTAATTATGTATAACAGATTATCAAATTTCTTTTAGACTCCACGGTGTGTTCAAAATGTCCCATCGAGACAATTGATTCTCGACCAGTCGTAAGCAGCTTCCGGAAATATGTACCCTACTTCCTGCAAGACATACCTGATCCCGGGTGCATAAAGGCTGGCAGGCCCGCGTATCTAGATGTAAGATTATCTTATTTTATTTATAGTTTCATATCTTCTCCATGCGCAAGTACTGATCCGTAGTACACGTTCGAAATTGTAATCTTTCAGGCAATGGATTATTACTATGACAAGTATGGATCGATAGATGTCGGCGATACTTACTTCATGGGTTATCATACTCCGTTGAAGAAGTCTTCGGATTGGTACGAAGCCTTGAAATCTGCCAGATTGATAGCTGACCAGATTACGACGACGATTAATAAGAAAAACTTGGCAAACGAGAAGATAACTGTATTTGCATACAGGTGTGTTCCACGCTTTTCAATTATTTATGGACACAAACTACTCGTTATTCTCCTATCGTGTTTTCGTCGCTTCTAAAAAAAAATAGTATCCAGAACATGCGGTGTACATACGGTGAATTCAAAAAGTATTCGAACACCAAACTTCCGATTCTCGAGAAATTTTCAAAACGTGAACTGTGATCATTTTGGTTGTAAACATAGTACAACGCAATACTTGGATTCATTTTCAAGCTTGAAATTTCTACTTTCGCACTTCGTCGTTCATTTTTGTCTAAGATATTTTCGTATGATACTGAAGACGCTTTTATCTGTCAAAATATTGAGAAATTTTTCTTGTGACTGAACTTCGTCCTTTCCTTCCTTCCTTCTTGAAACTTCATCTACGATTTTCTCTAGTCGATTTATCGAGCTTTGAATGAAAGGAGTAGTGTCATATTTACAATCCGAAATCTTTACACCACCAAACTTATTCCACATTTATGTTTTATAATACAGCCCAAAAGAGGGCAAAAGAAGGCACAAATTGAACCTTCAAATCTGTAATAAATTCATTCAGAAAAACATTTTTTGATGCTTTTTCAGACGATACAATTTGTAGCATTTTTTACCAAAAACGTGACCTCAGTTTTTCAACTGCGATATCAAGCACCAATATCCCAGATAAGATGAGTGATGATCTGCAAAAGTAGGGGTTTCGAGATTTGACGGCAAAGAACAGGCGTGGTTGGAGATCATGTAATACCCCCACCATCAAGTAATGCGAATAGCGGTTCGATGGTGGGGGTAACATGACGTATTAGGAGGAGAGAAAGGTCTTGGAAGACCTGGGCGGTGGGGGTTTAGTGGGTATGGCGGTAGAATAGTTTTGGCTGCTGATAATCCCCCCAATAACATCCGAGGGGGGAGCCGAGCCCCACACTACCCTCCCCGAACAACATCGTAGGGAAGGGTGTGCGTAAGAGCATTCCCCCACCGCCCTTAAAAAAAAAAAAAAAAAAAAAAAAAAGGGGGTTTCGAGATTTAAAATGGGTCGAAATTTATTATTGTACCACTTTTTTTCAATGAAATTATCATAGTTTTAATACTGACAATTTCTCGAGAATCGACAATTTAGTGTTTAAATACTTTTCGAATTCGCTGTAGATACATTAATATGTATTATTATTTTCAAAGTTATAGCTTAGAATTAGTATATAATGTCTACTCGATGCTATTTTTTATTTTCAGTGTGTTCTACGTCTACTACGAGCAGTATTTGACAATCTGGTTAGAAGCTGTATCATCCTTAGGTTTGTCGCTTTGCGTTATATTTTTAGTGACTATAGTTTTGACAGGATTTTCGCTATTTTCGGCAATGATGGTGGTGCTGACGGTAATGATGATCATCGTAAACATAGGTGGTCTCATGTACTGGTGGCAGATTGAATTGAATGCAGTATCCCTCGTCAATTTAGTAATGGTACGTGACAATTCGATGATCAACTCGAGACTTTACACGACGGATAATAAACATTTTCGCTTATACTTCGGCATATTGTATTTTCGAGATGGTATCTTGAAACTTTCGAGATTTCTTACTAAAAACTAATATTAAAAGATTCCATACAGTATCATAAATCCCGAAAATTCACGAGAAACTCGAACACTCCCGGGAATCCTGAATAACCTCGGGAAACCTGAACATTTTCGGAATCCACCACTAATTTTCACTGATTCTGTTCACGAAATTTCAAATAACCAACGTGAATTTCTTTTCATAGGCTGTCGGCATTTCCGTCGAATTCTGCAGTCACATTATTCATTCCTATTTGCATTCCAAAGGAACTACGAGCCTAGACCGAGCTACGGAGACGCTTAACGAAATGGGAAGTTCTGTAAGTACACTTCTTCGGTTTTCATTATTCCTTTATTTATATCGTGTGTATAATATGAATAAATATATTCTATAAATAAATAAATTCTCTCCCATTGCGTCCACAGGTTTTCTCCGGCATTACTTTGACCAAGATCATAGGAATCATTGTCCTAGCATTCGCGAAAACTCAAATCTTCCAAGTATTTTATTTCCGGATGTACTTGGGTATTGTATTGTTCGGCGCTGCACACGGTCTGATACTTCTACCTGTATTGCTGAGTCTCATAGGTAAGAAATCCTCGATAACACCTTGTAATATTCATATTATAGTTGGCAAAAAAATAATATCGATAGTTTAAGGTGAAATAAAAACCAATTCTTTTTATTCAAGCAATAAACTTTAATAAATACAATATTTTCCATTGTGTTCGATGATCTTTTGTCATCTTGCTGACAGCTTCATAATTCCGCGCTCATAAAAATTCTGGTCCACTTTACATTTTAGGTCATCAATCATTAGCGAATGTTTTACCATTCAATTTTGTAAACTTTAGAATAAATGATAATCTGATGGCGCAATGTCCGGGCTATATGGTGGATGTGACATCACTTCCCAACCAAGCTCCAATATTTTTTATGTATTATCAAAGATGTGTGTGGCAAAACATAATGGTAAAACATTCACTGATGATGATGATGACCCGAAATAGCACTTGGATCAGCTTTTTGCCGGTAATGAGCAGAAGTTTTATGAGCGCGGAATTATGAAGCTATCAGCAAGATGACAAAAGATCATCGAACACAATGGAAAATATTGAATTGATTAAAGTTCATTGCTTGAATAAAAAACATTCGGTTCCATTTCACCTTAAACATCGAAATTACTTTCTTGCCAATCCAATACGTTATTATAAACTTTAATTGATCGCAGGACCCTCGCAATCCATCGCACACGAAAGCAACGGTCGGCATTTAAAAACGGTCGACTGATCCCGAGCAACAGTATGCTGTGGATTTTTCACTACAGGTAAACAAACGAAACAACAATTAAATGGAACTGTGATTGTTTACTCTTGAAAGTCGAACACGAACGATATTTGTATGACCCCGTTTAGCTGAGACACCATGTAGAATTGATGATTTTCGGATCGTTCACCACTGTATTTATCAATTTGTTTACTTACAAAAATTGAGTAATTGAAGACTCTGCCTTCTGTCGAAGGGTGAACACATTGACAGTCATATTTTTAAAAATATTCATTTGTAGACCAGCAATCTACTTTTCAGTTCAAGTACTCACCCTGTGTCTTCTGTTTATGGCAGGACCGACCCTTCGTATCGATCTCCATTCCGAGAATCATCGTTCTTCCTCGAGGAAGTCAACTAGAGAAAATGTTCTCGCCTTAAGCGCAACTCCACCGTCTGCAATGAAGAACATTGCATTAAATGGACAGTGCTTCGTCAAGTTCGATCACCCTCTCTTCAGAGGTTCCTGAACATCTTGCTCTTGGTCTCAATTTCTTATCATTTCTTAACCGGAAATACTAATGAAGAAAAGAACCGAATGTCAGAACATTTATCGAATCAACTTCTTAATGTTATTTTATTCTATTTATTAACTTTTTTAAATGAATTAACCCTAAGTGTCTGCAAGAAGCTTGGCAGATTAATTAATTGACGAATTAGAATAAAAACTGACCCTTGATATCCGGTATTTCGTTCTCCGGAAGGACGTGCAGAAAGTCCCTGCACTTTCTATAACATACACATATTCTATAATAAATTAGGAACATATATACCCAATTAACTGACACAATGTAGGATCGTTATACGTAGGGCCTTACGTACGTCTCCCCTAACTTGACAGCCGTAAACATCTCGCTTATTACTGATAATAATCGAGCGAAATGTCAAAGGAAAACAAGATCTGATTTGAAAGATTTTGCGTTTATGTCCAAAATGAGTAGATATAATTTAAAACAGTAAAAACATTAAAAAGTATAAAACTGGTGTTGTATTATTTTTTAATCTATTAACCCACATCCGTCCCTCGTGTTAATTTGACACAGTTTTCCCGAAATAAGTTATACTGTTCTGTTATTTGTAAGTAAATTTTCCCTAAACTTGGTGACTTTCATTTTTTTAATGTGAAACATATAACCGCAAAAACTTAAGATGTTGAATGAATAAAAACATCGAAAAGTAACTGTTTGACTTGTTATTTTATCAATTTTTTTTTATCACTGTGTCAATGTGACACCGAGGGACCAGATTCGGTTAGTGAAATGAGGGACGGATGAGGGTTAAACATATGAAAAAAGAAAATATTCAAAATTTCTAATTTGCATGAAGATCCACAGTCTAGCGATGAGCAAAGGATTCGTCTTAAGGGTATGTTCCAGCATTGATACTTTATAAATCAATTTGTTTGTTAATTTTGAACGTGTCATTCCCTGTGACCATTAAACAAATTTTGTAATTAATGTTTAAAATCATTGCGTGTGCAAATATTATATACTCGTCCATATTCTTTGAAGAATGGCACCTTTTAGTTCACCGACAACTTTTTTCGTGGAGAAAAAAGACAGCGGCAAAACTCGGGCTGCGGCCAGCCACGAAGTTTTTTTTTCACTTTTTGTGTCCCTCAAAATATTGTCAGAGTTTAAACTATGCCGCATGTCCCGCAAAAACGAAGCATAAGAAATTGCAGAAGAAAGAGGCTTCCATATCAATTTTAGTGGCATGTTTTATAGTTAAAAATAACACTAAATGTCGATTAACATTAACGGTACAGTAGTAACACTTTTTATGCCTTACTCGTTTGTTAAATTCACTGCAGATTCACTGCAATTACAAAACGCATTCTGTAACACAAAGAATTATGCAGTTTGGTACACAGCTTGAGGTTTAAAAAAAGAAGATAAATGAACTAATTAATTCAAAAAATTGTAACATAAAATTCATCAAAATCTAATAATCTATAGTGAATTTATTAATTTACTTGGTGTTTGATATATTTGTTATAACAATACATTTTTAATAGAGTATTATACCTTTTTTACTTTTTGTTATGTGACGCGCTTTAGTTTTATTTGCAGCTATAAAAGATAATGCTGAACCTATATTTGTACGGAAAATTATTAGATACCCTATGTAGCAAACCTGTGTATCGTGCCAGATATAAAATTAGGTCGATAACTAATTGCGTTTTATAATAATATGATTAGATTTTATAAATATAGTCTGAAATTCGATTCTATTGATTTATTATTGTATTGAACGATTCGAATTAAAAAGAAATACGCAATTAAATCTTCGGATGATTGATGGTTCCTTGGAATCCTACAATCTAACAGCTGTCATATATGATTCTAAATGGATAGAATTTACACGAATGTAAAAATTAAAAAAAAGATATTATACATGCGATTTGACGTCTTGTATTTTCAAATCTTTTATTGGCTTCAAATTTAATCTTTGACAAACAATAATACCTTACCTGTTAATTAGAAGGGTAAATAATACGCAGTGCATACAGTTATATTACCATAGTAATAACGTAAAATATAATGTAAAATGTTTAAGTTAATGAATTAACGTTAGAACTGTGAAGATATGTCCCCACTCATTTTGAAAAAAAATTAATAAAAAGTCACACAATACAAAGTTATGATATAAGTATTTAAACATCGTGTAAACGGATCACTAAATTTATTTAATTTTTTAAATAGTATTATAAATCTTTTATATATTTTTTTTAAATATTAAGTTGTAGTTGCAGTATGCATTCCATGTATTTAATTTGTGTATACACATATACAATTTTATATTGCATGCATGCTAAATGTATACATACATATATATTAATTCATTACTTATTTGTTACATTAGGTACAATACTTATTTGTACATGTACGTGCGCGTACACGCACTAAAATTGTTTACAAACAAAGTAACAGATTCCATGTTTATAATCCTAAAAATTGAACATGTTTGATATCACAGATATTAATTTAGGAATTTTATGTTTAAATTTATTAAAACATTTATCATATTTTATAATATAATTAAATCTGTAATAACAAACATGAATGCAATTTTAATGTATCGTTTTAGAACAGTAATAATACATGTAAGTGCTTTTGTAAATTTTGTGGAAAATTTACTGACAATTAAGTGAATGTTTAACATACGCGATATGTACAGAAAAATATGACTATTTAATAACTAAGTACGTAGGATGAAACATGAAACTGTTATTTGTTTATAGTATAATATACATCGTTAATAGTTTAATATGTACAATATTTATTATTGAAATTTTCAAGCCTTTTGATATTTAAGCAATATCAATACATCGTAGAAAGCATCAATAAATTCCTTTCATTAAAAACATTAATTTTAGCAACATTAAATTCGAAAATAATAAAAACAAACATATATATATAAGTGTCGATAAAATAAGACATTTACATAAATTTAAAAGACGAATTTTCATAAAGTAGAAGTTTATAAAAATCATTTATAATTTTCACAGATTAAGAGATTAAAACGTCGTAAAAGTGAAAAAATTGAGTTTAGTTATATTATAGTTATTTTGGCATCTTTATTTTTATTTTACTCTATCAATAGTTGACTACGTATATATGTATAAATTTACAAATCATTGATATTTTCTACGAATTTCATATTCCCAATTGTAATTGCGATGCGTTGTTCGAAGAATTGTAAATTGGAACAAAACGGTTCCAATTGAAACTATTAAAAAAAATTTGATGTAAAGTTAATAAAGTTCCCAACATATTTCACTTATCATATTTATATAGACTCTACGGTGATGTTACCTAGAAATTATGTATTATTGCTGAGAATAAAACGAACCAAAACATTATAAATCTTGCATCATTACACTAGATTTGTTTTGATGGTTCTGTAGATAATCCAGTATTACATTTAATAAAGCATATCTGCAATTATTCTTGGCCAAAACCTTCTGTTTCTTCAATCGCATAATTTAACTTTTCTACTAACTGTTCATAGCTCTTATATGGTGGCAAGTCCAATCTATTGAAGCACGTATGCGATCTTGGTAACCATGTGTCTTTTCCTACTTTCTCTATGCAAAATCTTTGAGGCCCGTTACTCCCTATGAAATAAAAGTGAACGTAATATTCAGTTCAGCATCAAATTTCAAAACTTTCTATTCATTTGTAAGCATCGAATACTTACCCATTAATTCTGCGAAGCCTCCAACAGGTACTCGGCAAGTACCCGTTACAAATTGTAAAAGGCGAGCTCGTTTTTCACTGTCCGTTCTCGTTACAAACTGAATATTGAACACATAATATTAACAAGTAGAATTTATATTTAAATTAACAATGATATAGTATTCAAATGTAAAAAACTAACCTGCCAAAACCATAAGATTTGTTTACTATTACGCGTATAATGTCTGTAAATTGTATTGCGTTGCCAATCTTCCACATCTATTTCTTGCATTCCACAGAGCATAAGTTCTAATTCCCGTTCATCGAAATATTTCAACCATTCCAACGGCACAACTGAGTTAAAACCTTCCAAGAAAGCTTTAGTTTGGTCCTCTATACCTCTTGTCATTCTCCACTCTGTCATTAACCTTATAGAAACAAATAATTTTGAAAATATTATATAAATGAGTACACAGGGTGTTTGCACTATTACTAATCAGCGTTTTCGTTGCAAATATTAAATCTAATAATGCAAGCAACTTATGTATATCATAATACCTGATATATTCTTCCTTATTATCTTCAACAACCCTAATTTTATCACCACCTTCTTTCAGTTCATGGTGTATGACTTGGCCGAGAATTTCGAAATCAACACTATAGTACAATTCTAGACCACATTCGTCAATATTATTTTCTTTTATCCACACGAGAGATTTGTAGAATTCTGGATCAATAGATTCTATATCTTTCATGACTAATTTCTTGTTTAACATACGTTTATAAAATGGCATAGTGAAACCGCTATAGATAAATCGCCCATGGTAAAGTGCCTGTAAGAATATATCTTTTATTAAATGTATGTAAAACTGAATACAGTGGTTTCAACAATAAATATTATTTATAGAATACCATTGCTATAAACCTTCCAATAAATTTAAAGTACTGCAAGTGGTCAGGATTTACATAAGATGCTGGATTAATTTGCAAGCTGTAATTACTTTTATTGGCATATTCGAATAGACAGTACATTGGATTTAACACTTCGTGGCTTAACAAAAAAAACCATTCTCTGTAACAAAGATTTATTACTTATAATTTTGATTGGAACACTATTATAGCATTAGTTTAGAAACTCTTACCTGGATACACCTCCATAATCTAGTCCTTCCTCTCCTTTAAATATTATATATAATCTGCGTCTCAGTACAAAAGCTTCTGCATTCATTATTTGATGATAAGAATCTTCAAACAATGTTTGTCGATTAACATTAATTTTAATGTGATTTGCCACAGCATTGGTTTGACACAAGTAACGGAATTGTTGTAGCTTCCATTTAAATGATCTTTCATATGCTCTTGGCACACGGTAAGTACCTTTTCCACTAAATAATATTATAATAATATATGTAATGATTAAATAACGAGAAAAATATTAGGTTTGTGATATATGAAATATCTGATTATTAACAGTAACGTTAACCAACCCTATCTTTTTTCTGTCAGTGAATTACATGACTAATACCTTAATTTTGTGGTTTTTTATACTAACAAAATCACATTTTGACTACATATCATGTTTTTCCATTCGTATAGAAAGAGTGAACGACGATCGCATTAATTGACATCGACATAAAATGATGATTTAAAAATAAAATTATCTAAATTGAAATTGCAGGTAGGATCTTAAGGATCAGCATTCTGACGCAAAGTGATATATAACAAACCTGCAGACTATAATAGTATTTCTCGATCAAAACGCTTTATAACATTTGCATTCTAAAATCAGACATTTCGTATGCAACAACCTAATAGTTACAGTTGCATTAAGGAAGCTGGACTAACCCTTTTGGTGCACCGGGTCTTGGATCTTGGAATGTAGTGGTTCTTGTATTATGATCTACAAAATATCGAACTCCATCTTCGGTCAATCGTATTTCCCATCCATCTGGTAATGGTGGTTCATCAATTCCAGTTTCTTGGCCTTGAGTTCTAGGATCTTCCCATTGGGTAGTACGATTTTTATGATTCACATAATAAACTCTTCCCTCTGGTTGTTTACGTCTTTCCCATCCTGCAGGTAACGGTCCCAAAGCATCATCATCATCGACCGTAGACATTGAAGGTCCTGCCACAGCTGCTTGATTTCCATGAGCCTACATATGAATAAAAATTAATTTCGCATTTCCAGATCCTATACAGAGTGAGAGAGGTAAACTAATTTTTAATATATGATATAATGTATTGTTATTACTTACTTGAGGATAAAGGAACCGCTGGTTACCTTGTTGAACCACATGTTGCCTTTCACCTTGCCAATGTTGGAAATGTTGTAATCTTTCCGTATTTGGTCTCTGCCATGTTGTACTTCTCGTATTATGATCCACATAATAAATTCTGCCTCTAGGATCTCTACGTACTTCCCATCCTAATGGCAAGGGTTGCGGTCTTTCCCAAGAAGTACTTCGTGTATTATGGTCAACATAATACCTAATTAAAGGTACATTAAACAGAGAAAAAGGCTATTAGATATTTTTTCAAAATTTCAAACTTCGAATGAATCATTAAAACCGAATAATAAGTAATTCTTATAGAATTTTTAATACAATGATACAACCTTCTTCCATATATGTCATATCGCATTTCCCAACCAGGAGGTAAAGGTTCTTCAGAATGATTCGTAGGTTCAACTTCTGCAAGTATTATCGATGACCCAGACTGAGGAACTGACTGACCACGTGCCATGGCAGTTTGTGCTGTCAATGAAGCTACACGTTGCACAACTAAAGGATTCGAAGGAGTAGTCGATGTTGTTGACTGTTTGGGTCGTACAGCTCTGCGTCTTTCTGCCACAGGTAGAATAGGTAATGCAGACTGGTCTGTACGTGACATTCTGCGACTATCTGCGATGTGAAATCCTGAAGACTGTTCCGAATGAGATGTACAAGATGCTTCTGGTAACGTAAATACTGTAGACTGATCCGTTTGAGAAATTCCTTGATTATCCGTTGCGGTAGATGTGGTAGGTTGATCTCTAGAAGCCACACAACCATCTACTGTAGGAGTAGGGAGCTGATCAGACCTCATATTTCCAAAATTATCCGTCGAAGGAGTACTTAATAATTGTTCTGTTCGAGAGTTGCGTCCACTAGACACAGGTTGATCTGTTCTATTATGCGAACGCATGTCCACATTAGTTGTTCCGATCGTTAATTGATCTGATCTGCATATTCCAACTGTTCCAGATAATGTGGATTGTTCTCCTTGAGAAACATTACGAGGTTCCGAAACAGAAAGTTTTGAGAACTGATCTGCACACATACCAACTCTCCCATCTACCGTTCCAGGCATAGGTGCATGTTCTATTCGAGATACTTGACGTCCTTCCGACAAAGATATTGCATGACGCCCGGGTAATGAAACAGACTTGTCCATAGGTGATATTACGTGTCCATTCGATAAAGAATTTGATGCTACAGGTTCAACTTGTTCACTATTCTTATCAACACTAGGCTGATCATTTCCAACATTATAATTGGAATTGTGATAAGTATTTGTTAATCCACGAAAAGCAGACGATGGAACATTTTCAGCACCTTGTAATCTCATGCGAGCACGGACACCTCCATTAAGAATACTGCGATTACTAGCAGTATCATTATTTATAACACCTAGAATATAGTTATTTGTATTTGAGCAAAAGAAATTTGACGTTTGACTGCAAGTTGAATAACATTTTATTCCTAATATTGTTTTTCTAATAACTAAGGAATCCTTACCATCAGTTGGCGTACATTGTGTCTGACATGGTGATTCATTAATGCTTAACGATGACACATTTGGCATATTAATTCTTAACCCATCGAATACTGTAATTAATTCTCCAACTTTGCACAATTGCGAATCATGTTTATTTTCGCTCATTAAGTCAAACGTTACTTCCATATTTTCCAATTTTCCATTGTAGTGGGATAACACTTCCGAAAGATTTATTTTCTTCTCTCCTATTAATGTATCTTTACGAAATGTGCTGTGATCTAAGAGGCGAAAATGCAATTGAGAATACGGTGTTACAAGTATCGTAAATTCTTCGTTCCATTTCGGTTGATACGTGGACTTTGAAACTTCTGTTTTTCTAGGACTCTTGTCGTCAACAGAAAATTCTATGTATGGATTTGGTTTCAAGAACGTTGAACTTTTTAGTATAGCACCCTCAACTAGAATAAAATAAAATTTTATCAATAACTGATAAATATCGTTGTTTTCCATAAAAATATTAAACATCATCAAAATAAGATGAATTCTATTAAAAATATATGATCATTGAAAAATATAAAAGCATGGTGAACGATCCATTTAATTATTTTTACAGATATACATTATGACTTACTTGTAATACTTAATTGGTGAAAACCAGATGATGCCACTTCTTCTTCACAATGGGACATTGTGAAAATTTAGTAAAATGATTTAGGTGAATTCATAATTCTTTTACCTAAAATGTGCACTGTTTATGAATACAAATATTAATATGCATAAATGTACGCAATTACGTCTGTATCACAAATGCACACACAAACAAAACAAAAGTAACATTAGATAAGATTATAAAATTACTACAAAGTATTGATAAATATTCTACATTAGCAGAGAAAAAGCACGATCACATGATTCGCCCACGAAATATGTCAACTCGATTAGACTATTACCTACACTTGAAAAATGTGAAAAATTGTCTGAAAGATGTTCCCTTGTAAAAGTAAACAGAAATATGAAGTTGTTTTAGAAAATCAGCATTATATAATTAATGGTAGATACACATAATATTACTCGAAATAATACATACAAAAATAGATTGTTTGATCGAATTAACGATATTAGAATTTTTTTAAATCGTTAGAATGATTAAGTTTTTTCAATAATTGAGTACTGTAATAGGCACAAGTGACGAAGGTGTAAAGTACAATACATACGGGTATAACTGAAATAGATTGTTTCAAGTGTGTCCAACTCCAATGCATTGCCCGTTCTTTGCACTATCAATAATTTACTTGAAAAAATTCTTCAGCAACTACGATTTTCGTTCTCGCAAAACTTCTTTATCAGTAGGTCACCATCTTTTCATACGTCAAAGGTAGAAATCTCGTACTATGCAAATCACTAGGCAAACTAGATAGTACACCTCTGAACACAATATATTCTAGTCCATCCCACTTCTGTTTCTCGGGAGACGCTTTGAAAAACGGCATTCCCATCTATGGCTGAAGGTTCCATGGCGCAGATCATAGCGCCACGCGCACGTGCTTATTGTTCTGTGGTGCTTACAATTAAACCTTAGACCATATATACTTATAGACCCGGCATAGGTATAGGATATGCATAGGACCCAGTGTTCCAAGATAACGAAGTATCTGCTGCCCACAAGTCACGTAACAATATAATTTAAAATTGTAAATAGCGATAAAAAAGCAAGGTATACATGTATATTTATGCTATTATTTCGTAAACATTTGGAAAAATGGTGCAAACTTGTTAATATCGCATATATATTGTTCTCGCTATTCTTTTCTGTTTTAGTAAAATAAGTTGTGAGGAAATAAATACAGATTTCATATTATCCTTTCCAAATTATAATTGACAATATGAGTAAACCGTATTTAAAATAATAAGAGTAAAGTAAAAATAAACGAGTAATAAAATAAAAGATAGCACTTTGCCCAGATCCGTCATCTGGTGGATGAAGTAATCTTGGAACACAGCATGTTACCTGAAGCCGAGTCTACGAGAATGATGTTGAAATATTTCTTGCCTCGGAGTTTCGCCTCTATCAAAATGTTCTATACTGCGGCAGTGTAAACAAACTTTTGTTTAGTGGAGGAAACTCTATGTTTATACGCTATTCTAAGATCTTTGATGCACGTATTTATATAAATTTCTCGCATGGATCATATGAATTTCTAATATAAATTAATATTTTAAGCTTTTTTATATATTTAATTACAACGATAATAACAATATATGAAAATTTCATGTTGCGGTAGTACGTTTACTTTTCTTTTACGATATTGACATTATTTACCTTCGATGTAGTACATATAATACAAAATTATAATATAATGTAAAACCAGAAATTATTAAAGGTAATCCAATTCTTTCTTTATAGATAAACTGAAAATTCTGTTTCAGATAAGTGACGATGAAGTTTACCCAAGTACTGTGCAAGCAACATATAGGTAGAGCAATAGCATTGCTATGGCAAAGACAGAAAGAAAGACCTGTATATTTAACTAATGCAGAAAAAATTGTAACATCTATGGGGTATCAAGTACGAGATCCATCAGAAATAGTAACTCTGGAAAATAACAACAAGAAGTAATGCTATCAATCTTAATTGTTCCATTTCATTAATTCCATTAGTTTTATGTTCATTAGTTTCAATACGAGTTGTTTTATACATTTTATAAATTATTGTTATTTATTCTATTATTTTTCTCACAGTATAAATAATAATGTACAGTGTTTTCTCGATAATTATCCAAAACACGGGTCTGGCCAGGGACAATTATCGGCCTAGGATTCTATTCTTTGACTACTGATCAATCTGATTAATATAAGCCCTACTATATTACCAAATGCTAGCTACATTGATTAGTAAAACATTATTTACTTTCTTATTAATCTAACAACACATAAAAACATATTATTTTTATGTTGCTGCATTAAATAAACTTGAAAGCAAGGCAAATTCAAATTAATGTTGAACAAAACGTATTCTTGAGACAATATTAATATTTCTTTTGTAGTCTGTATTTTATGATCCTTAATATTGTAAATCTTCTAATTAAAATATAATATTTTTTTAATGTTATTAGATTTGAAATAGCTGTCAAACCTAAAATAGACCCAGATTGGAAGGAAAGAAGTAGTTTGACATATAAAGATCACAACGTTTTACAAGAAGGTGTTCCACAAGCCTGCTTATTAACAAAAACATTAAAGATTGACGATGTACTACCAACAAAAATACAAGATTTGGTCACAGATATACCAGATCACATAGATGATTTAGTAAAAAGGTAAAATAGTATAACAATGAGACTACATTGTTTGCAATAACGTTGTTAAACCTATTGTATATCAAGTAATGTTTTTAATAATTTTGTTCATTGCTTTAGAATTGTTTACACATCCACTATATACGATGCGCAACAAGTGAAATTACCAAAATTAAAAGATCCTAATAAACCAATGTGGGTATTTCCTAGAGTGTATGGCATTACAAGCACGAGAAAGATGTAGGTATTAATTATGTAATATTATTTACTTTGCACTTTTGTTATATTTACATATTCATTTTAAAAGTAGGATCTTCTTGTAGGCGTAACATATCGTACAAATTTTTACAACTATGTGAATCTTTATGTGGACTCAGCATCGCACAAAATCGAATAATGATGAAGAATGCGATTTTTTCTACATTCCTAGGTATGTTGTTGGATAAAATCACTACCAAAGCATACGCTAACTTGTATTAAATATTTTACATAATGCAATTCATTAATTTTCTCATTACGAACGTGGATTGTAGAAAAGGAATCGTACCTTCTAAATTTGTGCTTAAAAATGGATCTAATAACGTCATTAGCGCCAATAACACCAATAGCTGATGCAAACACAAATACTGAAAATTACCTGCCTGATCTTTCTCCGTTACATTGGGCTATTGGTTTAACGAAGACAAATATTTACAAAACTGAAACTACATACCGTAAGTTTTATGTGAACATTGCTTGTTATATGTCTTTTAAACAAATTAAATGAATTGTATTATTTTTTGTAGCAATTACCACAAATTCTCCAATGAAGAATATTCACACAATTTTTATAAATCACGATCCAGAGGAAGTAAAGAATACAACCGAATTGCCAGTTACTGAAAATCAAATTCACGCACGTTCATTGGTAGAATCATTTACAGCAGCAACACTTTGTGCTCAACAGAAGTTTGGGTTAGATGTAAAAACATTGTCAGAGCCTGTTGTTGTACAGTGTATTCAGTCAGACGGACAGAATTTTCATTTCTCCGTATATCAACTTAATACATTAGATATCGATGGCACAGAAGGGATTAAAAATTTTTGGTGGTCAGCACCAACATATAAATTATACGAGAAAGCCAAATACGAAAATGGAAAACCCTGTGTAGAAGGATACAATAACGAAGTATTTAAAAGATTTCTTGCATTTTATAAGAATAAATAGGTGACAAATAACTTGTTATTAATAAATAAATGTTACTAAAACAAAATGAGTAAATTCTTCGTCTTGCACGTAACGCTACACCTATGAAAGGTTTACTACATTATTCTCAATATGTTAAATCATTGTAAACCTAATGTTTTGCATTTCATTCTTTGACCATTGAAATTTCTTGTTTGTGTCATAATAAACACACTATGCGATAGCTAATAAATTTTCAAAAAGCGTTGTAACTTGTGTATTTATAATAATTTCTTTTTGTTTTATTTGATTGCGATGATTATTTGAGGGTTTTATTAAATTTTTCAATGAAGGATAAGGTTTGGTATAAAAATATGCATGATGTAATGCCTGAAGAAAAAAAGGATTTAATTAAAGCTATTTCCAATTATTAGATATGTTTCTTACATTAGCTGCGTTACTTACCTCGTTAGCTTTCAAACGGTTCGACGAATTATAAATAAGTATTTTACTGAGAAGGTCGATAGCTTCAGGTGGAGCATCTTCAATAATATCTTCCCATGATAATCCTGCATGATATGGAAATGTAATTTTATTATAATCAGGCAATGTACTTAATTCTGGCCACGTTTCTGATGTAGGTGATCCCAAATATTTCAACACTATTGCCAATTGCTCGATATCTGTTTCTCCCTATAAGTACAACGTACCTTTAAAGTTTCAATACGATTCGATCTCACAAGGAGACAGCATGGTTCTTAAACTAGCTTTTCTCAAAATCGAAAGCCCACTAGGCAAAATGCCATTAGACTATTTCAGTACTGTCTTTTCCAAAAAGCGATTTCTAGAACCATGCAGTATCCTTGTAAATCCTAAATGCATTGAATCTTACTGGAAATAAAGGTGATTTATTTAGTAGTTCACCAAAAATACAACCAATGGACCACATATCAATAGCAGCATTGTAATATTTAGCTCCATACAATAATTCAGGTGCTCGATACCATCTAGTAGCAATTTGATGAGAATATGGTCTACACATATCTGTCCACATTAATCTTCCCAAACCGAAATCAGCTATCTTTAGAATACCTTCTTCATTTATTAATAAATTTGCAGGTTTTAAATCCTAAGGAACATCGTTTTATGATTGAGAAATTCAATAAGAATACTTCCATAAATTATACTAAACTAATAATAACAATTACTAATGATTTGAATGAAAAGATATAGGGATTTCATACCCTATGTATTATATTTTTATCGTGTACATAAGCAATACCCTCTAAGATCATCTTCATGTACATTTTTACTTGAACCGTTGTTAACACTATTTCGATATCCTTTATTATTTCCCATAAACTTATTGGCATGTACTCGAACACCATTATAAAATCTAGTCCAACGGGAAAAGCATCTAGCAGTTTTATAATCTATATTAAATTAATTTTTCTATATGTAATTGAAACTTTTAAAGTGCAGTATATATATTAGTACAAAGGTAATACATTAAAAATTCAAATAATCATCATACATTACGATGCTTTAATTGTTGTAAAATTTTCATCTCACGCATAATAGATGTTGATATACTATTTTCAATATTTTTTAAAAGCAATTTCTTCAGTGCTACATTTTTATCTGCTACTGAATCGTATGCTTTTAAAACTATTCCCTGTGCACCCTCACCAATTTTTTCAATGGTCACATATCTGTCCATGTTCAGAATTAAAATATTTTCTCACTGATAATTAATATATATATAATTATATATTTTTATAATTATATATTATATATTTTTTTTAACTATTTCACTTTCTATAGGATTGCATTTTAAAATTTTGTCAATGCAAAATAATACAGAGAATCCAATCAAATTCCTGAAAAGATATTCAATATTATACATATGTAGCAAATAACGAAACAAAGTGTAATTAAAAAAAGATTAATAGCAATTGGCATAATTACTTAATTATATATTTCTTTCGAAATTCATTATTGAAACGATGACAATGTTTATAGTACATAACAGAATATACACAGTATTCTGTGATGTAAACCGTTGCCATGGTTACGTCGATACCTGTCAATACCTGTCGACATTCGACATACGGTATAACCTGTTGATTTTCACGACAACCAAATGTTTTAGTTACTGTGATATTAATTATTGTACAAGTTGATTACTCTTTGTAAGATATTTATGAACGAATATAAGTTTCAGTAAAAATTGATAACAATTATCTATGAATAATAATATATAGTATCTACATTAAATTGGAAGAGATAATAAATATATATTTATGTAGGATTATGGGTGATAAAAGTTCGAAAGACTATTACAAAAGTAAATGGTATTTAAATAAAAAGAAATCAGCAAAATCTAATAGTAAGAAAATTATTTCGTTCTTCTTTATTTTCCAAGTTTTTATTTTGTTATGGAATATTTATAAAAACATGTCCGAAGTAAATTATGAATAACAAAGTAATTGTTAGTGTTGCACGCTTTTTATGTATAAAATGTATATTTTTCAGAAGATGGCAGTAAAGACAATCAAAATAAGGAAAAAATATGCAAATCTTTAGATCCAATTGAGACTAATAATACATTATATAAATATGACACTTTTGTAAATTTTAATATACCTTACTATGGATGGAAATTTTTTTTCAACGATGAAGGTAAATAGAAATATTTCTAACTAACTCTAAAAAGTTCATTGTATCTTCATGATTTAATTGTTTAATATTAAACATTATAAATGCAGAAAAGCTAATTTTATCCTACAGAGTACAAAGATGGTACAGACACTGTTAAAAAAATTCAAATTTTGGAAAACTTCTTAAGCAGACAGCATCGATTACTACCATTACTTACTTTGGAAAATTTGGAAGTTGGAACAGTCTTTGTTATCGATATATGTGAAGTATACAATGATAAGATTTTTATGAATGAATGGCCAGATTTTAAGAAGAGTATTTACGAAAACCCTCTACACACTTTAAATTGTTTTAAACTTGCTATTCATCAGGTATTTGTTAAATAGTTTTACATATATGTAGTATACTTGTTTATTTAATACATAAACATTTTCATTCCGTTAGAAAATATTACATACAATACCAAAAGAAAATTTAAAATGTTGTACGAATATTATAAGTACACTTTCGACTGTTAGAATAAAAATACTAAACTACCAACCTGTTATATGCCTGCAAGACTTGAAAGCAAATTCTTATGGTAGGTATCTAAAATATTATCAATATTAGAAACTCTTGGATTAATACATATCAATTTCTTTTAATAGGGAGATTGGTATCTGTTAAAGGTTGTGTAACAAGAGTAGGTCGTGTAAAGCATCTGGCAGAATGGATAATATTTGTTTGTCGCAAATGTAATTTGCAAAAAATAGTAAAACAACCGCAAGGAATATATACAGTACCAAAAAAATGTAATATATGTGGTGTATCTAAATTTCGTCCACTGTTGGATTCACCACAAGTGAAAAGTATTTCTTTCCAAACGATTAAGATACAAGAACTTTTGAATACTGAACAGGTGTTTAATTTTGTTATAAAAAAATATTTATACATAATGAATTTTTTAAGCGTTCTTGAAATTTTCTCAGGATTAAACAAATTTTTTGTCATGCTGTAGAATAATAAAGGTAGTATGCCTAGAGTACTTGATGTTGAATTGATGGATGATTTAGTCGGTACTTGTATGCCTGGAGATGATATTACTTTAACAGGAATTATAAAGGTATATATATAATACAATTAATATGGCATATAAATCTAGTAAGAAAATCTAAATTCAAGATTCTAAAGTTTTAATTGTTTTTCTCTTTTGTATGTGTTTACATCTATTCGTGTGTCTTCATTCATAAAAATATATAAAATACATATTAACTTTCAATGATTGTTAACATTTGTTTCGTAGGGACCCAATAATATTAAAGCACGTGATAAAATATCATTTGTACTGTGTATGGAAGCAGTCACAATAAGTAACAATAAACAGAGATTTCAAACTAAAAATGTTATAGATAATGAAATGTCAATAAAGGATTATCTAGCAATAAAGGTACGAATAATATTAATACTTTGTCTACTACAATTAGAAAAGTGATCTGTTCTCATCGTCAAATGTTTGTTTCTTATAAAGGAAGTGTATAATACACCAAATATTTTTCCATTGTTGGTACATTCTCTATGTCCAAGCATATACGGTCATGAAATGATTAAAGCTGGTTTGATATTAAGTTTATTTGGTGGTAATACAGATCATCCAGAAATACGAGATAATATACATATTTTAGTAGTTGGGGATCCTGGACTTGGGAAATCACAAATGTTGCAAGCGTGTTCACGAGTTGCTACCAAAGGTATAATTTAAAGACCAATATTTAGACGAACAATTCGTTTTTCTTTTTCGTTTTTACATATTTTCAAACATTATCGAATAATCATGTTGAAAGGAGTGTATGTGTGCGGAAATTCGAGCACATCATCTGGACTGACAATAACACTTACAAGAGAGAATAAAAGTAATAACTTTGCTCTAGAACCAGGTGCATTAGTTTTAGCAGATAGGGGTTGCTGTTGTATCGATGAGTTTGATAAAATGTCTAAGCAGCATTCGGTATTTTTTTTTAATTTCAATGTTTTCAAGATACAATTATTTATTATTCTTTGCTGGTTGCACTAACAAAAATACTCTCTTTAATTGTAGGCTTTATTGGAATCCATGGAACAGCAAAGCGTAAGCGTTGCTAAGTCAGGAATAATTTGTTCTCTTCCCACAAGAACTTCAATTCTTGCAGCTGCCAATCCAATTGGTGGTCGATTTAATAGAAGTAAAACAGTAATACAAAATTTGAAGATGAGTCCACCTCTTCTATCGCGTTTCGATTTAATTTTTTTATTGTTAGATGAACCAAATAAGGTACATATATATTTATAATTACATTACCTATAAGAACTATACTTGCAAAAAATAGTATTACTAGAATAATATATATTTTTTTTTGTTTTTAAAAGCATATGGATGATTTACTATGCAAACATGTTATGTCGATTCATACTGGATCCAATGTGAATAAAAGAAAAGCTTCTCAACGTGTAGACACAATGGATGAAGATAGATTTACATTAAGGTATTAGGAATCATGATTATTGAAATAATGATTGACAAAGAGTTTACTTATTTAAAGCATAATTAAATTTTCAGAGAGAAACTTGTATCTTCTGTAACTGAAAATATTTGTCCTATTCCACAATCAATTCTCAGGAAGTATATTTCATACGCACGACAATATGTTAAACCAACGCTTACTACAGAAGCGGCTACAATATTACAAAACTATTATTTACAACTTCGAAAAAGCAATAATAAATTCAGTGGTATATCTGTGTATAATAGGCAATTAGAAGCTATGATAAGATTAACTGAGGTGTAGTTTCTTCAAATGTTCATGAAAATTTCATATTTTTAATTTATCATTTAAGTGGTTAAAGGTAATATTATTATGCAGGCTAGAGCAAAATTGGAATTACGTACTGAAGCAACTGAAACAGATGCTTTGGAAGTGTTAGAAATTCTACGATATACAGTTGATAATAGTGCTGTTAGTTGGTCATCATCAAATACTAAAAAAGGAATAGATAGAAAAGTAAGTCAATTAGTCCATTCACATTATTGGAAGTAATATATGAAAAATAATAATGAACATTTATTTTTGAAGCTCAGAGAATTTACACAATTATTAAAGAAGGAAACAATTTCTTCTAACAATCAAATATTTTCTACAAAACAGCTACGTGAAATCGCATTGGACGGAAAAGTTTCGATGGATGATTTCTCTCGATTGATATCAAAATTAAATGAAAGTGGAATTTTATTAAAAACTGGAAGTAACACTTTCAAATTTATACCAGACTAACATTATCTTAAAGCCGAAAAGTAAATGTTATTTATATGTTTCCGCAGTTCCTTGGATTTTCCTACATTTTTTTTTAGTCAGTGAAAATCTGTTTGGGAAGTGAGAATAAGTGATCGAGAATACACACAAATATTTCTGTTTATTGTCAGACAATATTCACACATAAATTATGTAATGTATTATACATGTTAAAAGTTAAGCATTCTTCTAACCATGTCGACATTGTAGTTTTGATATTATTAATATATTTTTGCATAGCTACAATAAAATCATTTCCTAGTTACAAAATGTTACATCAGAATAAATGATTATTACTATTCTTACATGTTTGCTTTTACACTTCAAAACAATCTGCTTTACATGGTAGACGCCAATACATATAAAGACAACATCTCGGGCTTGGAACATGAAAACAACAAGGTTTGCAGCATGGTCCTTTAGGGATATATATTTTTGGTGGTGGGCAAGGTGGAGGAGGTATTGTAACCTTGCATCTGTATAATAGAATTGTTATAAATTACATATAAATTTACCATAATTTATAAATAATAATAATCACCACATTTGAAAAGGTGAGACAAAAATTACTGCATTTGAAATTTCTTTTATTGTGCGTTTATTTTTGTTACGCTTGCTATTATATTTTGTCGAGTCGTGTTCGACTCGACTCCTCAAAGTGAAACGAAAGAATTTTACTTTCGGATCCCAAACTTTGCAAGAAGCAAGCACTACTGTGATAAGTAGACTGCGGATCTTCATGCATTTATGATTTATAAAAATTTCAAATAAATGCTAGAGTATCAAATTCAACAGAACTTAGACTGATTTTTAATTTATTTTGGACGTAGAAATGTTATTACCTATGAAAATAGAAATTTGTTTGGTACCAATAACTTAAAGTTCGTCTATAAAAATTGAAAATTGCATAAACATCCGCAGTTCTAGTAATAAGTAATTCGTGCCGAGCGGACAAAATTGACAAAATGTTATTTTTATGGAAATATATATGTGTGTGTATTGTACCACAATGAGAAGGACTGTCCTAGAAAAATGTAGTCCATTTAATAGGACGCGTTGTAACTCTGCCTAGGCATCTTGCTGGACATGCAGGTGGGCAATATGGAACACATTTCGGCGGACAAGGTCCGCACGGCACTGGTGGTGTGCAAATTGTAATTTTACAGGGTGGTGGGCAAGCCAAGCAAGGTGATGGGCAACATGAGTATGGTACACACGCTGGTGGACATGGTGGACAACATCCTGTTGCAGGTGTCACGCAACACGGCGTTGGGGGACAGCATGGCGAACATCCTCCGCAAGACATTCTAATAATTTAACTCTTTCTTCGTAGAGTTCTGCTTCTTTTTTTTATCTTTGTTTACCTATTATCTTATAACGGATTCGATACACTTTGAATTTTGACAACCGCTCACAAAATGATGATAAACACTTGAAATTTCTATAGGTACAACTTTCATTTATTTATCGCGCATTCATTATTCATTGCAAACATATACATTCAGATCGAATAATGGTTTCCTGAAATTAATCGTCTTAGTTTCGAATATAAAAATTAATTAGTGAGAAATGCATGTAAAAACCATAACAAATGTGTAAAAAAATGCAAAATCTCTAGATAAGAAAAATTGTAATGAAATCAAAATTTTCGTGCGCAATCATTGAAATTTGATTACCTACAAAAATGCCGTGTGACGGAAAAAATCCGAATTGCGAGAAACGACGGGAACTGTTAGCTCAATTAAAATGCTTGATCAGTTCTATGGACAGAAAGTAAGATAACAGTTGTGCGTTGATTCAGTGTAGAAGAATTTAATGTATTTGTCCCTGCAGAAAACCATGCGAATGGGATGAACCATTCTGTCCACCTCCTGTAGTCTGTCCTGCTTCACCTTGTAATGAGTTACCCTGTTGCGTGAGTATATATAAATCGAATTTCTAATTAAATTTGTGTTATCAATAATTTCTCATATTCTATCTATTTACACATACTTTATCCTTATTTATCTTTATCCGTACACAAAAGAATTTATATTTCATTGCTCAATCGTCAATTTCGTGCATAAAAATGTAGTACTTTGAATAAAATTATGAATTTTGTGAAATAATTAATATATAGAATTTGAAATGGAGTTTTAAGCTATGCTAACTTACAGTTTCTCTAATAGCATTAAGAACTAAACAATAAAGTTTCAGAAAGATTTAGAATTCCTCGAGGATCAATGTTCTAAACTGTAATTCATTAACAACAGTGCATTAAATTAAATCACATCATCTTAGAAGCCAGCATTTTTTGTATTCTATTATGTGTGTGCGTGTGTGTCCATCGAATCTCTCTTAACTAAAGTAAATTACATTCCCAATTCATAATTCCAGAGTCCCGTCAAACGCTGTAAGAGCTTCGAGTTTCGAGCAAGTATTTTGTATAGATGCGAGTGTATCAAAAGGAACGGCTTACAAGATAGGTGCATGATGTGGGACTGTATGGGGAGACCGGAGTGTATGACAAAATTGTATCCCGTTTGTGGTCCAGGCCAATTCGCCCTATTGAAATTAACAGATCTGGGAGATGTTGAAGTTGCTCTAAGGAAATACTATTGCGCCGATAAAGCTCGAGAATCTGCTTTAGCGGCATATTGTAGATT
Source organism: Lasioglossum morio (assembly GCA_916610235.2). NCBI lineage: Eukaryota > Metazoa > Arthropoda > Insecta > Hymenoptera > Halictidae > Lasioglossum > Lasioglossum morio. The sequence goes on along the minus strand of OU744326.1, from coordinate 20,146,890 downwards.
AGTTTGTAGCAATCCTTGCGATCCCTGCTGCGACCCATGTCCGCCATGCCCACCACCAGCATGTTGCCCACCAGCTTTGTGTTGCCCACCACCAGCATGTTGCCCACCAGCTGTGTGTTGCTCACCACCAGCTTGTTGCCCACCAGCTGTGTGTTGCCCACCACCAGCATGTTGCCCACCAGCTGTGTGTTGCCCACCACCAGCATGTTGCCCACCAGCTGTGTGTTGCCCACCACCAGCGTGTTGCCCACCACCAGCATGTTGTCCACCATCTACATGTTGTCCACCCTCCATTTCTTGCTGCATACCAACATCATCAGTACCACCTTGTGTATCCTATAAAATTGCCGTGCCATGTCCTCCACCGTGTCCTCCGCTATGCCCTCCACCATGCCCTCCACCGTGCTGCCCACCATGCCCTCCACCGTGCTGCCCACCATGCCCTCCACCGTGCTGCCCACCATGTCCTCCACCATGCTGCCCACCATGTCCTCCACCGTGCTGTCCACCATGTCCTGTACCCTGCTGCCTGCCATGTCCTCAACCATGCTGTCCTCCCCCATGCCCTCCTCCATGTCCTCCTCCATGTCCTCCACGATGTCCTCCGCCATGTCCTCCATGCGGTTTTCCATGCGGTTTCCCATGCTGTCCTCCACCGTGTTCACCATGCTGTCCTCCGCCATGTCCCCCACCGTGTCCTCCTCCTTGCTGTCCAGCGATATGTCCACCTCCTTGTTTACCATGTATACCCTATTGTTCGCCGTGTCCTCCACCGTATGTTTTTTGTGACCCTCCTTGTGTTTCCTGTTGATTTTATAAACTACGTGTTGAAAGTTTTGTTCATCAAACATTGTAATTATTTTGTAAAAAAACGAAATGGAACCGCTACTCTCTCGATTAAATAAAAGTAACTGTTCACAATTTCGCACGCATTATATCATATTATATATTTAGATATCTCAGTAGTATAATGCGTTTATAAACACTGGGATCGGAATGATGTGGATGTGAAAATGGCTAAAATATTAATTCTATTCAACTTGAAATTCCGCGAAAAGATATAGGTACATTTGCCAAAGCGAGGAAAGTAATTCATTTAAAACTGTACGAAAATTGAGAAAATCAATGAACAATGAAACAATTATATAAACTCATACGCTAATTTAAGAAAAGATATACGTACACATATTTTGTAGTCATTTATTAGCATATATACAATTTTTTTGTGCATTTATGTCACTGAATTTTGAAGCTTTCTGACAAGTAATTGCAATCTTATTTTACATCATATTATTATTTTTTGTTGGAAATTGTTGTGGGTACCGACAGCGAAGAAATTTCGCTGGAGGACATGTTGGCCATGGCTTGTCGTCGCATTTGGGATGATCTTGACAGCAGGTCAATGGACAAGAATTTTGAAGACCATCTCTGTGCACACAGTAGCATCTTGTGAATAAAATACCGCCTCTCATTTCAGGAAATTTCGAATCAAGTAACTGAAAGGATAATGAGTATTTGACATTTGTATAAGAACAAGTTATTTCTTAGGGTTTCATTAGTACAGAAAATATAGAGGGTGATACAACCCAGAGCATGACTCTACGTATACAAATAAGTAAAAAAAAGGAATAACATTTTTTCGTGTGACGCCTCGTTATTCCTTTTTTTCGATTTATTTTAATATGTAAAATCATCACTTATAAAATGATTGAATAGTACTGCGAAGTATATTATCTTTTATTAATAATAGGCTTAGAAAAAATATGCTATTTTTACGTTTGATTGATGCATGAAAGTATTAATATTGTTTTTCCATGAATATTATATTCTTAAAGATACATTTCGTTCCACAGTAACTTATTCTAATGACATTCTAAATATCCTTATTCTTTTTGTTTTTCGATATCTAAAAAATTACCAAATGACTACAGTCATCCTTCGGATTGGGGTTTGTGTGGACATGGTCCTTCTTTACTGTTGGAGCGTCTTCTATTAATTTATTGTGCTTATGCTTATTATTACGTGATCTCTTGTTTTCATCATCTTTTTCTTCGATGGGAATCATCATGAACATAGGTGGGGGTGTTGGTTTTTGGCGCTTCAATTCTTGCGTTTGTCTCAGTATATCCATATTGTGGTAACTATTGTATGTACAATATTAAGAAGAGACATTGATAAAAATAATGGTAATATTAAAAACAACAATACATGGTTTTCATAGAAGTAATAATGGAAAGCAACTAGTTAATAAATAAAAATAAGGAATGTTACGTTATTCATTTTTAATTAGAAGCAATATTTATGCACAGTCACGGTAAAAAGTAAATGTTTTATAACAAACCAACAAACAAATTCGACACAACGTCATCATATAAATCTGAGTATCACTTGAAAATGTAACTTAATAAAAATATATATTGTCGTTCTAAAAATATTGTTGAACGAAAAATCGTTCAAAAGACAGAAAACATTTATTTCATCACACTCTTCACAGTCTTTACTCTACGTTTTATGTTAAACATTTACAAATCTATCAGTTCGCCCATGAGAAGCAATTAAATATATTTATTTACACAGTTTGCTATAGTATATAATAAAAAATTCATCTAATAAAAATTCGTCTAAAATTTATCTAAAAAAGTTCAATTTAATATAATAAAAAATATCATAATTAAAATCCTATTCTATTCATTGAATATTATATATGTATAAATTAAATCGTAAAACTAACCATTCTAAGGCAGTTACCGCGGCTTTTAGTCCACATATTATATCTGCTGCGTTGGTTATTTGGGTTGTAGACATTTTTAATTCACTAATATTTTTATTTCGGATAATATACTTGTTAATTTAGACTGATATGTTACACTTTTGAATTTTGTATTGCAGGAAAATGTGGTAAAATATTTAACGGAACATGGCGAAATTTCGAATATTTTGTTTCATATTGTTTGTTCTGTTTTTACTTTCTGACTAATGCTGACAACTTTAGAGTATATATACATGTAATTTCACTGTGTACACGAACTTACTGATACGTTTGCGCGTATAAAAACGGAAAATCATAATTAAATTTCAAATTATTTCAAATGTTACGTATCTCTAAAAATAATAGATTGAACCAACAATTTACAATAGAATATATAGTATTAGAAGAAAGCATTTATTTATATTTTATTAATAATCATAAAGTACAATTTTTTTATTTCACAATCTAAAAGACGGAGTTTATTTTGAAATACGGAGTTAAATCGTCACTAACAACACATTTTCGAATAGTCTGGCGTAGAACAGATCGGTTGCGGGCAGCAAATTGGTTTTCCTCGGTACCACTTCTCCGTCTGTAAAAATCAAAATAAGTGGAAAAACTAGGGTTAAAACAAAGGGTTAAAATAAAAATAAAGTTATAGAAAAGTGAAGACTAATATTTGAAAACAAGGAAACAATAATACCGATTGAATTTTACGTATAACCAAATATAAAAAATAGTTCTACGTACACCCTGTAGTACATAACTTCGGCCTGGTATGACGTATAATAAATCTGTTCCAATGCTATTCAAATTCGAAGTTAAAAGTATTTCCGCGGTAGAATTATACGTAATCAGTGGTCTCTTCATAGGAACCGTCCAATCTGGTTTACACTCGTCAGGACTAGGTTTTACTGACCAAGCTTCTGGATCATATCTACAGTCGTATTTTACACACATCATTGGTTTCGTCCGTTTTCTAGAAAGACACATTACAAATTCATTAAAAAATGATTACGTTCATTAAATTCCGTGAAAAAGCGACAGGCATAATTTTCAAATAAAATGATAGAATTAATCTTACAAACAAGCCATTTTCTCCGAAAGATATCTTAAATATTTAAGTTCTTGGCCAGAACTTGATACTCTGTCATTAGAAAATCCCCAATTTCCAATTGCTTCTGCTACGCCCGTACCGCCGCCTCTTGAAAATTCGAAGTTGCACCCCATCTTTCAGAACTATAGTGGATACTTGATGATCACAAATAATTTGATTAACGAGAATTTTATAATATATGATTCGCAAAATTTTTAATAACAAAATGTATATTGGTTTTGATGATGGAAAATAAAAGATGTACGGACTGAAGTACATCCCTGCACATACTGTTATCCAATGGGAGTGAAAAATATATTTACTGCCAAACTTCATGTAAATAAATCATTAATACCCATATATTTGTATACATATTACATGGATATATTCATATTGTTTGTAAGTAATAAGATGTTATCAGTGTATTCTACGATAATTTACTTGTAACATATTTGTAATAAACATTTTTGTAATATTGCTCTGTCTCGCTCGCTCTCTCTCTCTCTCTCTCTCTCTCTCTCTCTCTCTCTCTCTCTCTCTCTCTCTCTATCTATCTCTGAAAAATACACTGTCACGACGCTCAATTTTCGGTTCCCCTTCAGTAGGCAACCCGCTTCTCAATTTTCGGTTCCCCTTCGGAAGGCAACCCGCTTCTCAATTTTCGGTTCTCCTTCGGAAGGCAACCCGCTTCTCAACTTTCGGTTCCCCTTCAGAAGGCAACCCGCTCGGCGTTAACTTGTAGCGATGTGGTATTTCAGATCACTGCAGTTATTACATACAAACATGGCGGGAATTCTTGCTGATTCTTGCCCGGCGAAAAGATTTGAAATTGTCCAATTCTAAACTCGCATAACATTTGAAGCGCAGTGATCTCCTAGGATTGAAACTTGGATTTTTGGCATAAGAAAGAGGCCAAAATTTCTTGTTTTCAAAGATGCACAGCAGCTGCAAATAATTCGCTTGAACACAGTATAACTTCAAAAAAATTCAAATAAATACTCTTGATTTTGTTTCGCTTTGAATATTTTAAATCTTAGAAACCAACACCAAAACATCGTCAGAAATATCTGTGTAACATTTCAATGCTTCATTCGCTTTCTTACAGTTCTTACCACCGAGAATCTCCTCGGTGGTCTTCTGTACCGACAAAATGCCGTCGGTAGCCTTCTGTTTCTCACTCCAGCCAGAAAATATCCTAGGGGGCGTAAGAGAATACCGAAATATTCGAGTGATACGAATTTCCGTAACTCGTCGGTGCTATTTCTCAAAAAGTTTTCAATTTTAGTTTGATCTTATTATTCAACAATTTCTTTCATAATGTACTTGTTGTCAAATATCGTGTATATAATGCTTCGTGGATCATTGGTTGATCCTAAAGCATGAGATCATAAAAGGAACCAACCAACGAAATGACAAACGTTTTGTTTATATTTACATAAATATAACAATCGAGCAGATATAAATAAACTTTCGTTTATAATTATATATGTCTCTGTATTTACAGTGTACACACGTTTCTAAAACATAAAAAGTGGTAAACAGTTCGGACTGTTCGGACGAAGTAGTGAACTAAATATTGTCTCGTGATACATGAAAAGTTCATCAACAAAAGAGTGTCATTGATTCTCGAATTGGTAACAATGCAGTGTATTTGTGGAACACGTAATAATAATATGACGTGAATAAATTGTGTTATCGTGCTGTACAATTTTCAATTGTACGAGTTAGCGGAATTCGAAAACAATAACAATGGAAGACATATACAAACTTTATAACAGTGGTGCTTCTCCGAAGGTTCATATAAAAGAATATTTCAACCAATATCATAACGTGATCGAGTCCATAGAAAACGTTTTGCCAATTAAGAAGAATAACTCGGAATTTATGGCTCTAATGGGTGTCCAGCTCGGAGAGGAAGAAATGTCTATGTTGGAAACTTACTGCAGGTATCTTTCTTAATTAAATAAAATGTATGTACAAACATGTAAATCGCAAAATACATATTTTGTTATTAGTACTGACAATTTGACAGTTGACGGAGAGATGCCAAAATTTAAAGACAGTAGAAAGCTGAGGAAAAAGGACACGTTCGGTCCTACGGAACCACCAGATCTAGACTTGCAAACCATCCAAAATCTCAAGAGAAGATTGAAGAATGACAACAAGCAACAAAGCTGTTACAAGTACCAAAGCGAATTATTTATAGTAAATGTCTATCCAATACGACACTTATATAAAAAGATCCATTCTACATGCGCAACTATTCTCTTTTAGAATTACAAGAAGGATGAAGAAATAGGTGATGAGATTGCGACTCCTGGACACGATATTTTGGTCTTTGTCAGAACTTATCATCCTTTCACGCAACGTCAAAAAAATCCTCTAAAGCAATGTGTTTCGATACTCCGATTAAATACTATTATAGCTGTGCTGGGTTCTCAGACTCTGGCACATCTGCGCGACAAAATATCCTGTATAGCCGATTGTACCATTTCTAAAGAATGCAGCGAAGATTTAAATAACGCAATAGGACCAATGGCAAAAGTAATTCGTAACTATGTTTATGATAAACCTTTCTAGTTGTATTTGTAATTAATTCTTTCTGGTTTTTTTAGGATGAGTACAAGTCCGGTTTCTTTTTTATAGAGGACACTTTTTACAATGACTCTAGGTGTCCTCGAAATATTGATTACAGTACAGTGATCATCGAGTGGGCAAAAAGGCGAGCGAATTTAGGACCTTTCAAAACTGCCATAATGGAGGAGTGTAGAATAGATTCCTTGCTCTTGAGATTTGGTTTCCCATGGGTATATAAACATCAAGGCGGCTGTGAACATTTGATCGTGTTTAGCGATGCAAGGTAATTTTATTAAATCGATAATAGGTACTTGAATGAATGAATTCGATCGTTTCATCGGTTTTAGATTGATCAATAACGACGATACTTTGACTGTAGCCGCATATCCACGAATTGTGAGACTAAGACCTTTGTCTTCCAAGTATTGCATGATATGTGGCATGTACAATGCACAATGGATCACTATGGAACACGAAAGGATTCCTCATAATCCTTGCTACTTTTGTAATAGTTGTTTTAAGTCCTACAATTATATCAATGGGGAAAAAGTCGGGAATTTCAAAGCGTTCGCGTATCCACGTAATGTCGAATCAATAGGAAAAGAAATAAATATATAAAATAGTAATTTCATTTTTACAGTACATACGACACTTTTGTATCATAATAATAATTACTTTATTGATGACTTCAAAGTGTACAATTTTCTCAAATTCTCCCTGGCACTATTAAATTCTGGTTTGATATCTAATGCCTTCTTGTACATATACTCCGCATCGTCCAGTTTATTCCACCGATGGTACAGTACTCCTGTAATTATCAAATTTCATTTTACACTTGATGAGAAACCTTGAACACTTGGCTTAAAACAGAACATTCACCTAAGTTCGTATAAAACATCGAATTGGTAGAATCTTTTGATATCGCCTTCTTGAAATACACTTCTGCTTCCGCAAAATTTCCAACTTTACCCAATATATTGGCAATGTTAAAGTGGATTGAAGCGTCTTCGGGTAAAAACTCTAAAGCTCGATACGCTACTTTAAGCGCATCCTCGCGTTTACCTAAAATATAAATGATTATACTATATGCTGACACAGTGTTGTCTATTACCACGTACCCAAATCATCCAGCAGCAGAATCGTGTTTGTCCATGCTCTTCTATGGTTTTTTCTCTGCCTGGTAGCAGAGTCCCAAGCTTTTAGAGCTCTGTCATAATTTTTTTGTTCCAGGTACTGTAATCGATAAAATTGTTTGACTTGGTATGGATAGTTTCATTTTTATAAATCAGTAGCAAGTTACTGACCAGAAGACCTAGATTATAGAGACAATCGGGATACTTGGGTCTATGAGACAGTGCCCTCAAGTAACTTTTCTCAGATTCATCGTATTTCTTCAGAGCCGACAGGACAATACCTAAATTCATCCATACTGTAGCAAAGTCGTCCCTAAAACTCACAACTTAGTGATATTACGTTTCTAATTGGGAAGTACCAAACATGATTCATTCACTCTTCCATTTTTCACATTGCATCTTAAATAGTCGGTTGTAAACAGACTTACTGGAGCTCTATAGCCCGTTTAAACAATGTCTCTGCTTCTATATACTTTCCTTGATCTTTGAGCAAGTTACCAAGGTTGTTCATTGCTTGAGCATAATTGGGATTCAGTCTATTAAAGAAATCATTAAAATTGAATTAATCAACGCAATTGTAGTTTCCAGATATTTTCTACAGTTTTTATACCTTAGGGCTTCTTTGTATTCGTATAACGCTAGAGTAATATTCCCGACATCAGCGGCGTTCTTGGCAATATTATAGTGAACTTTTGCATTTAGCGGACAAACGTACAACGCTGATCGGAAAAGCGTAGTTTCGGTTTTCCACTGCTCGCTTCTCATCCAAGATCTTGCAAAGAATAACGAAACGAGAACTACATAAGCTAATAGGATAGATTGTACGGAAACACGATTACAAAGCTTTTGTAATCCTATGACGAATAAGAGACAATAGCCAGCAGAGGGAATGTATAGAGTTCTTTCTGCTAAGACAAATCCAACAGTAAAAAAGATGTTGCTAGCTGGTAGGAATGGAATGATCAGTAACGTTAGTCCCATAATCGAGGATCTAAAACAAGAAAGAAAATTTATGTAGAAGGGTGTCGCAGCTGTAATACCTCAGGTAAGTGATATTACCTTAAAAACATGTCTTCACGGTGGATAAATGTATGTACAATCATTGCACCAAGTATCAACCAAAAGATAATTACAATAAGTATCCTACTGTCGTAACTGGTAATCAGAGGCACGCAACCCATGGACCAATCGAAGCACAACCATTCTGGACATATTAGCAACCATATGGTTAAACAGTAAATATAACTATAATTCAGTAGTCGTAAGAATATATTATCCATGAACGATGCTGGGTTATCCACAGATTGAAAAGTCGGTGGTTTAAATCCCATAACGCTGAATCTTAGGACTATCAGCAATAAGCCAGATACCAAAAGTATAGAGAGTCTAGTTACGAGCTGTTGTTTTAACTTGATGAATTCTTTTGTCTCTACGTGAGAGAACTTTCTCTTCATGAATCTGATTACATCAGATGGGAATATTTTATTTACCACTATGAGATCATATATACTACAAATTCCCTGCAGAAAATTTCAATTAATCTATGAACATAAAAGATTTCGAGGAGTATGCACTCTTATTAGCACATTCCGTGCCATATTTTTTCGATTTTTCATTTAGGCCATTTGCTTTGTTCTATACTGCAATTTTTATAATACCTCATTCTTTTGGTGGGAATATATTCTACGGTCTTAAACTTGTTATAAAGTATATTTTTCAAGTGCATTAAATCAATGTATCGTGTATCACCAGTAGTACACGCGGCCTGAAGTTTAGCACGGCATGTGCAAATAATGTACACGAAATATGTTAAAAATGTATTGTTTTCCTTACAATTGCAGTGATGCCTGTCTCTTTGCACAACATTGCAATTGCAATAGACGTAATGCAACCACACAAGCTGCACCATCTATATAGTAGTCTATTCGCATTGATCGATTGATGATATAAAAGAATGGATAGCCACATAAATAGAGCACATAATAATTCTGCTCTACCTACAATGCCTGAAACCTAAAATCCAAAAACTTATTAGAAACGATTAGCTACGTGTAGATGCATAGAATACTTTTGATGCATGTACAATATTGTACAACGTACAGCTTCTGTGTGTATGGGATGAACAGCAAACAGTGCTGTTGCATAAAATGCAGTGTTCGTTTCTTTTGAACCCAAAATTACAATAAATACAGCCAGTAAGAGAATGCTGACAATAGTATGTAGAATAATGTTGATTAAATGATAGTCTTGGGCAACCAGACTACCACGAAACCAGAAATTCAATCTAAAAACAAAATTCAGTAATTAATAACGATGCATAAATATACAGTTAAACCTTGACAACTCAAATCTCAAGGAAAGAACTAAAATCTTCGAGTTATAGAGATTTCGACTTAAGATTTAACAAAAGTTTGACTGTACTATTTTTCTATGGTAAAAAATTCTTACCTGAAAGTTAAAATTGTGATGGGTCTGTACGATCTATGACTTTGTTTGTTGGTTAATTTAGCACCCCAAAAATCATTTTCAAACAAATTTTTTAAGGGAGTACTTTGTACATCTTCGTTATTAACGACTGCTTCAGAATCATCAAATACGAAATCACCATTATAACTATTTGCGAAACACAATGACAATAAGGTAATTATAAATAAAGAAAGTCGCAGTGGAACAGCTGCAAGTGTAAAATTATTCATTGTAAAGTTAATCCTGTACATAAAAAACAATATGTTGCAACAGAAATGAATTTATTTACCGGGCAATTCAGAATTTGTCTTCGATAACATAATTTTTGTCTTGAGTAAACAATGTAATTGAATGTTTTGCACTGTACTTTCACATGTTTTATATATCGCAGTTCAACCGAACACACTTACAAGTCGAACAATTAATTACTGTAGTGTACATTTTTATATAATGAAAACGGAAGTTTCTTTCGTTTCTTGAGGAAATAAATAGAATTGCCGGCTTACACCATTCAATGAACATTAGAATTTGCTGAAATTAGATATATTATATATTCGAACAGCTGAAATGTTTTCTTACGCCCTCTAGGATATATTATCACAAACGACGTATAAGAGTAGACCAAGTAGATTGTAGATAAATCAGTATGAAATGTTACATTCTCCGACGAACATATGCGAGTTATACAGATATTTCATAACTTATATTTTAACGCATATACATACATAAACATATTAGAATTTATCTGTACTTTTATACGAGTGGTGGAACTTTTACCGATGAGGTCTTTCAGACCACTGTAATTTCCACGTTATCCTGGCAGCCTTTAACAGTATCTCGTCGGTGGTACAGCTTGTGTGTTGTTCCACGGATGGAGTCACCTGTTCGAGCTGCGAGATTTACGAATTAAATATTTCTTGTCGATGGTTATATAGTTTTAAATGACCACACAAGACATTTTTAAATTCACACGTTAAAACTATATATTTTCAATTCAACGGTTTATTTCATGCAGAAGCGATCTAATACAGATCATGTAACAATATTTAAACCCTTCAGAATTAGATTAATTCGTTTAAAACAACGTGAAGGAAGAACGTAACATTTGAAACTTAAATTTATAGGACTAACGGGAGGAAACTTCAATTTTATTTATAGATATTCACCGAAGTTAGCGTTCGAATTCTGCGATGCAAGGTCGTTCTTATTGTCGAAGGTCTTTCACAGGTGTCAGGTCGACGGCCCCGAAGTGTCGCCGATTGTAAGAGAAACCATAACCGAGGTCTATGAAGTTCTATCGGCACTATCCGTCCGCAGATCCTTCGAGTTTACAGCTGCTCACGGTCGGAGGAAGGAAGGAAGGGAACGATAGGCGAAGTAATTGTCGAAAAGCGTACATGACCAGCTAACGAGGCTGTTACAACTGAATATGATCGTACAGGTCTCTTGTCGAGGAAGCAGGGGGAGAGGAACTCGTAACAGTTACTTCCAGAAAAATTCCACTTGGTATGTTTTCGTCCGGTGCACCAGGCGAACGCAGTCGCTTAATTAAAACTCGTGTAAATCGACTAGCAGCGCGAGCGCCAGCCATCGCTACGCCAATTAACTTTATACAGGAACAGGCGAAGAGAGAGAGAGAGAGAAAGAGAGAGAGAGAGAGAGAGAAAGAGGAACCAAGGGAAAAATAAGCGGACGCGAGCTCAAGGGAATGACTATTCCGCGAAAAACCGTGCTGGCAAATTGGTCCGCTCTTCAGGCTTCTGGATCGCGACGTGTCGAAAACGTTTCAATTACCGTCGGTCACCGAGTCGCGTTCTCCGTGATTTTTCTCCGCGATCGAACAGTTTCTGCTGCACAAGACAGAGAAAGCTTTGGGTCAACGCTCGCAGAAGAGAGTCGAACGATCGATCGATCGAAGGCGATTGTTTGACTTACTTCTCGCGCAGCTCTCGAAGGTTTATCCCTTTCTCAAAATTAATTTTTTCAGTCGGTAAATGGTTCTGCCAGTCTTTACTCGAAGCTTCCGTGAAACGCGACGTTTCAAGAGAGATATCTTTATCCTTGAGGCTCCGCGTCAATGAAAATTTCAGAGATAGAAATTACACGGCCTCCGATATGGAATTAAACGCAACCTTGAATCGTCCTACATATCCGTGGACGATATTTCAATAATCACGCGACAGCCGGACGGATTCTCGCACGGGAATTTAATATTATCGTTCGACGTGGTACGCGGATAACGTTCCGGAGAGAGGTACGAGTAAGCAAGGGTTAAAGGCTGGACAGGGGCAACATAATTTTCTGCTTCCTCTTTCAGCGGATTTCCAGCGAAAAAGTGGCACGGTTCCTTTTACCTTGCCGACAGTCTTGGCTGGAATACAAACTCTATCTAATCTTCCCTCCTTGGGTTCTTGGGATTCAGACTATACAATTTCCCTTCTGGGTCCGTCGAGGGATTTCGAGATGGGTTGAGAGACTTCCGACGGAATTAACTAAGAATCTTGGCTTGTTAATTCGCCGTGCGGTTGTTGGAACGAACGATGTTTCGCGGTTAGAAAAATCGAGAAGAAATCCCGTTGGATGGGCGAAAGGGGATTGGGGGTTCGCGATCGGTGCGGAAAGGAAACGATCGGGGAGACTCGATATCTCGCGAGCGCTCACACGCGCTCACAAGCACACGCACGGCAGACGAGGTGAAGCGAGGTCGATGGAAAGTGGCATAATCGCGGATGTGGATCGGCTCAAGGAGAGCAGAAGAGGAGATCTTTTACCTTACTTATGTAACGAGTGGCCGGTCTGTGTCTCGTGTCTTCGACCGTCTCCCGAACACGCACAGACCCTTTCTCGACCGTATTCCCCTACCTCATCCCCCTTTGGGAACGTTCTCTATCTCTTTCTCTCCCTCCATCTCCCCCCTCTCTCTCTCTTTCTCTTTCTTTTCCGTTCTGCAGCAACTCGCAACAGCTAACCCGGTGTCCCTGAAAATCCCTCGGTCTTATTGGGTCGCCGGCCTCGAATCACCCCCGTTTCTACGTTCACCACCTTTCGCCTCGAGCCAACGGTGGTTCGTACACCATGGACTCGGGGATAATGACCCTCGATCGCTTCTTTCTTCTCACAACTCGCAGATTGTGTGTTCCCAAGTTGCAGATCAAACTTCGCCGTGTTAACCCTCTTCCGTTCCTCGTCTCGATTCTAAGGCTACATAAGACGAACGGGAATCGATACGGGTTACCTTATAAAAGCGATAAGATCGAATTCACTCACGCTAGTCTTCTAAATTTCATTTGCCTCCTGGTGTCCACTTGACAAAACGATGAGGAATCAATAGAATGGGAAGATGTTCGCTTGAATCTGTAAATCTTCCGGAAATAAATAAATATAGACGGGACAAGGGTTGAAGAAATAAAGTTATATTTGCAGGCAATTGAAATGCTAAAAAGGAAGATTTTCATTCTTACATTGAAACGGTTGAGACCGTCGTTTTTTTTTTTTTGTACAATCACTGGTCAGGGACCATTGTCTCGTGGCAATGACTCACAGAATCGAAGAAAACGTTCCGCTCTGGGTGCTATCGCCCGACATCCGTCATCGAATTCGTCGCGTCGGCGAGACCCACCCAGAATCCTCGAAACATAACGTTACATCTTTCTCTCTCTTTCAGCGGCCGCTGCTCCGAAGATCCTGGCTCTGTTCCCGCTCGGACTTCGTTCCCTCTCGCTTCATCCCTAGACCGGCTGTTCCCTGGCACCGGCCGGAAATCGTTCAACGACCATCTTCGAGCGGCCGAGTGGTGATTCGGTGACTAAGCGGGTTTACTGGTGCACGTGTGAACCGTTCCTTGGGAAACTCGAACTCATACGTCATCCCGCGACGTCTGCTTCCCGAGAGATCGTTCCGCGTGCCTTCGTCACCTGCAGAATAACAGTAACAATCAATATCGAACCTGTATATCGCTGTCGGTATCGAACTAACGTTCATTCCAGTTGTTTTCTAAGGTGTATAATCGCCTGAAATTAGAGGTTGAACAACCAATTGTTAACCCTCATTCGTCCCTCATTTCACCAACTAGAATCTGTTATTCGGTGTCAAATTGATACAGTGATAAAAGATCGATGAAATAACAAGATAAGCAGTTACTTTATAGTGTTTCTTAATTCAAATTGATGATTCAACAGTTAAATCTCTTAGGTTTCTCGGTTATTTGTGTTTGCATTAAACAAATAAACGACGCGAAGTTTTGGGAAAATTTATCTATAAATAACAGAACAGTACAAGTTATTTCCGGAAACTGTGTAAATTTATACGAGGTATGGATGAGGGTTAAGGGAATAGAATCCTTTTTTCAGGATTGCAAGGGTGCAGGATTTGCGTTCTCATTTCTCGATAATACAAAAATCGGGGTTTTCAGTAGTCAAAAACGTTGGATTGATCTAGGAAAACGATCGATCTAGGGCGATAAAAAAAAATTAAAGGTATATTCTTTAAAATTTTATTTTCAATGGTCTGATATTAAAGCAATCTGTGATTTTACTCTGTGTTAATGAATTCACAGATTGTTGATCAATGGTATTTTCAACAAAACCAAAGCAGAGAATAAATTATCTCCAATATCATAGCATTTAAAAAAAAAACTTCTCCGTCACAACAATTGTCTCACTGAACCAAACATATTTTCGTATGAAAATACGTCACCCTTTTATGGGTGACATCACACAAGTTAGAAATAACCCGCTAACTGTATACAACAGGATATTAGCATAAAAATCAACCACCGATGTATATCACTGAGGAATAAGCATTTCTTAAAAAATTAAAAAAAGTTTGTAACATAATGATCGAACCTGTGCGCCGATAAGAAATTACAACACGAGTAATCAAAAATACATTTACGTTCGATAATTTAATTACCATATTTTCGTATTACTAAAACCACTGAAGATATTTTCGGTGTAAGTCATAGGTGCCTCACTAAGTTCTAACTAACTTCAGTCTTGTTATGTTGCTAAGACAATACATATTAGCCAGTTTGAATGCTCGGTAGCGTTAAAAGTCCGAATTGAGTTTTCGTATATTCGAGGAGGATTTCGATGGCGCAGCGGAGGGTTAATCGAGTCAGATCTCGTTTTCTTAGGAACCGCGAGTCTCTGGCTGCATTCCAGCGACGGAGGGTCCAGCTCCTTTCGACGGGCTTCCTTTTTTCGCGCGTCGCGGAACGAGCTGGAAAGCTCAGGTGGCCAGAAGAGGAGAATCATTTAACGGCGGCTCGTAAAAGTCAGAAGCACGGGGCCGTAAAGGCGTTATTCCGGCGCACCGGTGATTTCGACACCGAAAACCACGGAGGGGAGCTG
Source organism: Lasioglossum morio (assembly GCA_916610235.2). NCBI lineage: Eukaryota > Metazoa > Arthropoda > Insecta > Hymenoptera > Halictidae > Lasioglossum > Lasioglossum morio. The sequence goes on along the minus strand of OU744326.1, from coordinate 20,131,518 downwards.
TTGTTGTCGGAGGTCATTCGTCGGTTCAACGTTCGGGCCGTTTACCTGGCAGCGACGCGGAGCGGTGCGGCGCGGAGCCGGCCTACGAAACCTTGGCCATTAAAGTTCCGCCACGCGTCTAATTACCATTTGTCCGGGGACATCGATGTTCGAGGCGCTTCCGCGACTCCTCTCGATTCTCGATCTTCGATCGCCGATGCTCGTCGCCCCCGGTGAAAGAGAGAACGAAGAGAGGCGACAAGATCGATCGACCGTCGCGTCGGGGAACCGTGTTTCGGAATTAATCGCGTTCGTTTCGAAGGAGGAGAGGTTGTCCGCGCGGACACCTGAACAGCCGACCGGCGAAGAGTGCCTTGACCCTGACAGAGAATTCCGCAGCGGCGAAGAAAAGTGCGAAGGAACCGATGACTCGGTCCGAGCCGAGATTCGGGTCGAGTCACCTTGCCCGGCAACTTTCCGCGGCCGTTTGCAACCGGCGCGGCGGAAGCGAGCTACGGAGGAGGAACAAGCGACAGTGACGTAACTTTTCAGCGTCGAGCCCTCCGCGGGCTCGACTCGTTGTCTCATTCGAACTCGCGAAATTGACCGTGACCAAAACGGCGACCTGAAAACGAATATGGTTTCAGGCAGAGTTGGGCAAAAATTGGGCAAAAATTTATTCAACGATTGACGAATAAATTTCTACTTCAACCGTTAATCGCAATCAACAATTAAACTCCTACTGTGCTCGTTAATTGCGGTTAACGATTAAATTCTTTTCAATTGTAATCGTCAATCGGATAATTGATTAATTAACCGCTGACATTTCGAAACGAAATACGAAATCAAAACAGTATGCACAATGAAAAAATTTATACTTTTGTCGAGATATATTTCTGTCAATTAATGCCCAACTCTGGTTTCAGGCTCTTCGGCTCGGATCATTCTCGAATGTGTATATAGATTTGTTCTTGTGTGGCCAACATTCAGCATATTTATTATAGATTTATTAACCCTTTGCACTCGATTTGGAGTAAAACGAATTAAATCTATTTGGTTCTTTCTCTATATATTTATCTTGTTTTTTAGTTAAAAACAAAAATAAATTCCACAAATATAAATTACAACGAAGCTGTATTGAATATATAATTAGTAAAAAAAATTATTTAAAATATGTAGCAGTCAAAAAACTGTCCTGCCAAGTAAATTTCAAATAAAACACCTACAATAGTAGGAGTGTTGTCGACAACAAAATAGAAAAATAATTCGGTGTGCAAAAGGTTAATCCTTAGAAATTGTACCACACTACACAAGTGGTGACTTAGGGTCACCATGTTGGTATCTAATCAATTCAACACGTTCAAGTATTGTATGAGGTATTATATCAATTTCGTATCCATCAAATGAAAAGATCATATACGATCAAATTATTCTAGGTCGGAAGAAATGTTTAAGTGTTCGAGTTAAAATAGTTCCAACTGCAACGAATTAATTGCTCGATGGAGAAGTTTTCACCTTACACTATCTTAATTCAGTTAATTTCAGAACGAATAAAAAAAAGACAGATATTCAGCATTACTAATATTATGGCAATCAAGTGTTTTGTTGAAATGTTAAATTCAAAGTAAATTTGTTACTAAGCAAGTAAGTTAATACCAGTTAAAAATGTTTTTCAATTCAGTAATATTCCTTTTGTCTTTCTGCTTTTCATCATGATATTATATATTCTCATATTAACATTTTCAGACGCAATTATATTCTTGAAGATGGTCTTAACCTAGACCGAAACGTTGAATTATAAATTTGTACAACTGCTTAGGAAATTAGTAATATAGGATCGAACCTGTGCGCCGAAATCACAATTTCTATTAAAAATTGGCGATCGAGATAAACAAAACCTTTATTATGACAATCAGTAATGGGCCGTCGATCACTGATGACCACCACGACATTCGGTCGTGTTAGGCTTCTGTACATAGTTGCAGTAGGTCGTGATCACGTGTTTCTATTTCACCTTAGGTAAATACGAAAGGAATTTACGAGATGATCCATCGATGGTATCACCGATAACCGCGAGAGAAGGGAATGGATATTTTCGGCAGGTTCCACGAGCTGTTCTCTGAATGGATTGAAAACATTATCCGGCACTAGGAGAGATCAAAGACCGCACCCCAGAAGAAAGAGAAAGAGAGGATAAGAGGAGAGAAGAGGAGGAGGAGGCAGGCAGGCAGGCAGGCAGGCAGGCGAGCGTCGTCGTCGAGGTTACGACTTATCGACGAGCGACTCGGAACCATTTCCCTTTTCCTGGATCCCCGTTATAATAGCCCGTTCGAGGGCCGATCGAGCGGGCTCCGGCCGATTCGATCGGCTTTCGGAATTCGAATAAGTCACGCCAATGAAAGAAGCGTCCTCGGCTCCGGAGTAGGGGCCTCGTAGGAATGGAGAATGGGGAATGGGGAATGGGGAATGGTAGGGAACGGGGATGCCGAAGAAGGAGAAAAGCCGAAGCAGCGGGTGGGGATCGGATCGCGGTGGAGGTGGCGAGCCGAGGACGACGGAGCCAGAAACGAAACGAGAAGAACGAGACGACCGGTGCGGTGGTGGTAACACTGTGGCTGTGGTTGTGGCCGTGGCTGTGGCTCGGACCGGCATGGCTGGGGAGAACGTATAGAGGTGGGTAGAGGTGGCAGGAAGAAGGACGAAGGAGACGAGGAAGGAGAACCGAAGGGAGACGACCGAAGCGGCGAGCCGAACGAAGACACAAGTTCATATCCAAGGAGATGTGGGACGATGGCCCGGAGTAACCTCCATCAAGGATGGACTTCCATCCACCGACGACCGGGACGTACTATACATCCAGGCCTTTCCTCGCCAGTTATGCGAGCCTGGATAATCATCCTGTAGCGAGCGGCCCCGATCCTCTTCGTACCTCCTCGCCGCGCAACCAAGCGCCGAACGACCGCGAAAACGCGATTCAAATCGTTTTCTACCTTTTCCGCGCTGTTTTCCCTTGATCTAATCTTTTTCGAAAAAGACTCTCGATTTTCATCCTCGGCCAAGGCCCCTACGAGACCTACACGAAATTACATACAAGAGTGTATTTAGGTTCGTTAATCGTACACGCAACTTTGAACGTATTCTTTGCTATGAATTCCATTTAGAAGATTCACACAGCGGAAGGTTCTTTGGGAGTGCAACAGGAAGCGCACGCGGCGGAAATATAAGAACGGAACAGATCGAAAATCTATTTATTCTCGCGCGGGAACGGTTTCTTTTTTCAAGACAATTTGGTAAGGAGACCAGGATTATTGGACCTGAAAATGGTCGTCGATCGTCGCCGATGAGGGAACCGGTGCGCGGCGCATGGTCGATTAATAATTCGTTTGTCGGCGAACGGGAGCCGCGCGCGATGGACAACGCGCGTTGCAACGTGCGGGGTCGACGACCGTCGAGAAAAAAGTATTGTTGTTTTCTTTCGACGGCCACGGCCACCGCCACGGCGAGAAATGACGCTCGCGCGAAATCTGGAACAGGAATCGCGGAACAGAAAACGAGGGAAATTCTCTCGTTTAATCTTTAGACCATCGATCCGTGATCGCTCGTTCCGAGTTTGCCGAGCGTTTGCTCTCGCCTGGATCGCAAGGCCGAGCCACGAGCACGCGTTCTCCGGACCACCGGCCAAATTTTCGTGGCTCTGTTACGGCACACCGTCACCAGTATCGGGAACGAAAGTGTTTCGGCGCGGCACGAGGAGGCGAGCAGACAAGGATCAGCATCGTGTGCCTAATGATTCACGAGGAGTCGGTCCAGCGGCCATCGCGCCTCCCCGAAATGCCACCTCGATCTAACTTTCGCTAATTGCGATCGGGATGTCAAAGGCTCCGCTTCGGACCACCGCTACCAACGTTTGGTCTTTGGCTCGCTTCGAGCTTCACTGCTCTCGCGACCGTTCCCAACCACTTCGTGCGGTTTCGACAGCTCGCAAACGCGTCGCGAGAGATATTTCTACGAGGCCACGAACACCACCGAAACGCGCTGCATTTCGCCCACTAACCCCGTGCGCTACCTATAACATCGAGACCAGCTCGAGACTACTAAACGCGGATCTTATTCTTCCGACAACAATCGAAACGAAATGAAATTTCTTTGTTGTCGGTTATGCAGCCATCTTAGCCCTCAGACACACATTTTCCGCGGCACAATCCCAGGGTTACTTCGTGAACATTAAATTGCGTTCTTTCATACTTGAATTAATGCTCATAAGCTGGGACTGTTCGTGTACTTAATTTTCTTAAATACCCATTTTTGTCATAAATGCATCCAATTCGCAGTCTACTTAAAATGTATGGATTGTACCATCTCGTAGAAACGCGAACGGGTGAAACGAACAGAAAGACCGCGTCGTGGTTGAATTGAAACTTTATTGTTCGATTTGCGACGGTGTTGGGTAGAAATAAAATGGCCTGTTCCGCCTACGAAGCTGTTTAATATAAAAATAATGTTAATCTTTCATCCGGGTAATACTCGGGGTACGTCTTATCGTTCACTTAGCGCAAACGACCGGCTCGTGGAGATTAAAAGGATGGCCGATCGGCCGGCAAGGCGCAGGGGTATAAAGCGTCGAACGAGTAGCTTCCGGAAGACCTAGTCCGAAACGAAGAGAGCATTAATCGCGTTCTCGGGGAAGCGTCGAATGCCGGAGGAAAGGCGATCGCGGTAAAAAGCTACGCGTCCTAGTAGAGAAGACGGTCGCCGAAGAAGGAAATGGTGACAACAAGTCGGAACAATTCCGAGGCATTCCGCGAGATGGTCAGGCCGACGAACTCTGTGCGCTTGTCTCTGTGCGATGGTCGACGCGACTCGATTCGACGGGGGACACGACGCGCGATTCGCAAACGCGTATACGCGAACTCGAACGCATACGCGCGTGAAAGTAATGGCCCGTGGCTGGTGTGCGTACCGAAGCAGCGTGTGTGCGCTCGTGTTGCGTGTTGCGCGTTGCGCACGACTCGCTCGCTCACTCGTTCTGTGTGCCTGCACCGCGCGTCGCGTCACATGACTTCGCCTTAACCCAGTGCCGGTGGCAGTGCCCATGGAACGAGCGCTTTTTGGGTCTAGGTCTATCGAGGGCGTTCACCCTGCTTACGTTGTTAACACACTTACCATGCTGCCTCGCTCGACGAACCGAGAGCCTCGTCGCTGCCACTGCCACTGCCACCAGACCGAGAGAGTAACGTCTGCCTACGTCGCTATGACCTACGGCCACGTGGTCAAGAGGCTTCACTTTTAATCGTGCTCCGCTCGGACGAACTCCTCCGTCCTATGCCGGTTCGGCTGCTGCGTCTGAAAACCAAAACACCCGACGTTCAACGCGTCCGTTATGCGATCTCTTCCTAGATTGTTGATTCTAGCACGGCCCGTTGACTAACGCGATCGAAATTCATGCTGCGACTCGTTTACGCGCGCCTCCGAGACGCTAAACAACTATATCCTGTTTTCAGAAACAAGTCCTCGACTTAGCGCGCTTGACTTCGACCATTTGCGATTCCGTGTTCATGCAAGACGTTGACTTTTTCGTCAACAGTTCCTTGTTTTATCTTATCCTTAATAATGTCACAATTTGTTTTCGTAGCTCGCAAGGAGCTCGCTAAAATCGAGAATGCGTGTCGAATGACACAATGGAGACCTCTTGCGAGGCACGGAGGGTGGTACGTAAGTAAAATTCTGGTGTTCCTTATTTAAATATTAAAGTTTCCTGCATTAATTAGAAAATTAATTATAAAATAAAGAAGTAGAAGAAACGTAAAAAGTTCTTTCATCCTTTAACAATTTTAACCCTTTACACTCGGAGCTATTTTAACTGGAAAATTAAACGTTTCTTCTGACCTATAATATTCTCATTCTCTATGGTTTTCAAATTTGATAAATATGAAATTGATATAATACCTCATACAATACTTAAATGCGCAGTAATTGGTTAGATACCGACATATCTGATAGTGTAAACAATTATTTAAATAATAGTACAGCAATTTTTAGTGGCGCCACTCGAGTGCTAAGGGTTAACACATTGAAAATAGTAAGTTCATGTTTCTAAATTCTCTTAATCTTTATGCTATTTTAAATTGTATCTACCCGTTTTTGCTATAATTCCATAAAATCCGCAGTCTAGTAATAAGTAATAATTGAATTATACCATTTTGTATCAAGTTCGAACGTAAAAAAGAGAGAACACACGTTGAATCGCGAAGGGTTCAACGTTAAGACCAGCATCCGTTGCAATAGCTGTTCATCCTACGGGAACATTATAAATATAGTTGAAGGCTCGAATGCCTCTTCCGCGAATACATGAAAAGATCGCAGGCAATTATAGAGTATGCACCTTAACAATTAGCACTGCCTTCTCTTTCGATTAAGAGCACAGAAATGGAAGTGTGTTCGGATAGGAAGTAACGGAAGATAACGACTCTAGAGCAGCTCCGCAGCTAATCTACGCGCCGCTGCTCTACAATGGAATAAAGAAATCTCGATCTCGTTGCTATTCTCCGGCGTTTTGTTTGGAAAACAAGTTCTGCGCCGGTTGAAACAGCTTTCGGTCGCGTCGCTCCGCTCTCAAAGGGTTAATTTCCGGCTGTTAGTTTAGTTATCGGTTTTTCCGACGACAGACCGATTCTCGACGAGGCCGCCGACATTGCGGAAGAGCGGAGTCGCGTCGGGCTCGTGGAATTTTTCTGTTGCTCCGATCGCGGCACAACACGACGCGAAAGACAACCGATGACACGGTTCCGCGGCTAAGCGCGTCCGAAGTAGATCGGTGAAAAGCGAACGGCGTCCGTCAAATTTGATGGGGTCGTTGTCCCGGGACGATCGCCAGATCGGAGGCGCGCGCTCCTCCCGTTGGCATTGTGATCTAAGCGGCAACGCGTTCGTCTTCGCGACAGACGGAAAAATTCGACTGCCCACGCTCCGAGGGCTCGGGAATCTGTCGCCGTTCCCGCTCGTCGAGATCCCACATGCGTCGCACAAAAATTTCATGTCTTGAAAATTCTAGAAATTATTTCGTTGTAATGTGCAGGGTGAGGCAGTAACTATTGCCACCTACAATAACTCCGAAAGTATGATAGTAGCAGAAAAGTTCTCGAAACAAAAGATGCATGGGACAACGGGGGCAGTAATATGGCGTTAATATTTTTTTCCTAGGTGGAGTCGCTACAGAGATGTGGAGGTCACCTTTGTTTTTTTTAAATATTTAAATACCGTATTAAATACAATACAATCTTTTCAGAGGCGGCGCAAAATTGAAAAGTTTCCAAATGACACGTGTTGCTGAGTATGATTTCATTGGAATATGGTGGATTTGGAAATCAGCAGGTGGGAAGAGAAGATAGATTAATATCTGAAAGCATGTAGAAGAATTTAAGGATTCTCGTAATTTCCAGTGTCGAATATTTTCGAAAAGATTCTATTGTATTTAATATGGTATTTAATATTTTATAAAGTGGAGATTATTTCATACTTTTTAGTGTGCCTCGAAGTCAGTTTAATCTTTTTTATAAAATCTTATCATTCAACGTTGTCCTCAAGACATTTAATGTATCGTTGAGAACAACAAAGATATTTGAGGTACAAACGTTAGGTGACTCACGCTGTATAAACAACAAACAAACTTTTTGATTTCTTTTTGTATGGTAAAACATTTCTAAAGGTAGCTTTACTGGACCGTTATTTATTCCAGTGAAAAGATAATATCAGAACCAGACTTCACGAGTTAAAGAATCCGTAAACCGTCCTCTTCGTAATAGACACTGCATAATTCAAGGAGATATGAATTTTGTCCATGCGTTTTATGATCCTGACTCCTTGAGCGTCGCGCGTCGCCTCGAAATGATTCATGGCTTTCGGTGAGTACATGAATCGTCAGTGTTATCCGATGACTGGACCTTTCCCCGAAAAATGGTAGTTCCTCGATCGTTTCCAGGACCGAATCGCAGGAGAAGACCGGGAGAGGACTGAAGAGAGAGAGAGAGAGAGCAGATGGGGTGGTCGAGTGTCCTTCCTCGGCGGCCATACTCGCGGATGGCTCGCAGATGTTGGCCATTCGGGAAAAGGAAACTTCGCTGCTACACTTTTCGAGGGAAAGACTTCCACTTACAGACATGTGGCCTCTTTTTCTTTGTGATATTTGTTGAACCAAGTCTTAGCTTTTGTCTCGGTTATACGAACTACACCGTCGATTCCACATGGCGAACACTCGAAACTTTCCCTTCGTCCCTTGAACGTGTTGCCCAGCTTGATCCCCGACCTGGGTTCTTACCTATCTAAGTGAGGACCACTAACCTCCTGCTGCACGATTTATCGCTTTTCTTATAGTTCTTCTCTTCACACACACAGTGCCCGATACTCTTGTAGACGTTAACACAGTAATTAGCAAATTCCACGGAACGGATACAACAAAACGACGAATTTGCATGAATGTTCTTAGTTGGTAGGATGTTGTGTCGGGATTAACCTTCTTTCTCTGTACGGGGTTCAAATGAAAATTTCTAAAAATTTTCTAGGAATGCTATGCGTATAATTTTTCAAGTATTTGTCTATTAAAAAATCAATAACATTATATAAATACTTATGCAGACAAATTTTTCTCTCATTTTGCTCGAAAAATGTATGGAGTCCAATTACCCCCTCCTCTCCCTGTCCTCGTTTCCAGAATAACGCGAGGATGGGTTTTTTTCAGGAGTCTAAAGCGCTAAATAAAAGATCATATGCCGCAATCCGTCTCGAAAGTCCTATTTTTACGTTTACGTAATTTGCATTATTCGAAAGGATAAAACATCTAGCTGCCGAATAATGCAAATTACGCCTCGTAAACATAAAAATACGACTTTGGAGGACGATTTCGGTCCAGATTGACCTGTGCGCTAGCGCATTTGTGTACTGAAACAAAAAGCAATCTTTGCATTATCGAGTAATGCGAAGATTCTTGCAATCCCCGAAACGAGTCTACCTTCTTAAACGCAGGAACATTTTTAATAACGCAGGCCTAAAGCATAAACAACCAAGTCGGTGTTTTGTAATAAAACAAAACAATGACTCTTTCGCGGTGTTCACATTCGGACACGTTCAAATACGTACACAATAGAGGACATTAATCGACCCACTCGGCATCACCTTCGCTTCGAGAAGCGGTTCACGACGCGCATCTTTTCGATGTAAATGCGACTCGGTGGGTTCGGGTGACGAAATTCACTCTCCCGTTCGGTCGGACCGAAACGCGGGGCCCGGGCTCACTACTTTCGTTGACGGGCAAGTGGAAAACTTTCCTAAACACGATTCGGTCGAAATGACGCTGCGTTACCGTTAGTCCTGCCAGCAATGGCCGAACCGACACACCGATAATCTACAATCTACAGTCTACAGTATGTCTTCACAGAGCTCTAGGGATCCGATGGTGGGGAAAGAGCGAAAGCCCTACTAGAAGGTTCGTGAAGAATGGATGGAACATACCTCGGGGACCGTTATCGTTATCGCCACCGAACCACGGAAGCTGGATGCAAGTCCTAGAACAGCTCGGGCTCGAGCAAACGAAAGGAACTTTCGAATACGCGTGCGAGCGCGCGCGCGGCGATTCGTAATCGATAACTGTCTTTGACCGGCTAACTAGGCAGCGTTTCCAGCCTGGATGCTCGGCCGATCGTAATTAACCGGGTAATTAATCAAAACGATGTATTTCGTTTCGCTCGGCGAGGAACGATAGTTGGCCTATACCAATGCGTTTCATTCTTCACGATATCGTTGCTGCTCGCCAAATTATTATTATTTATTATAGACGGACCGAAGCCATTTTACATACGTGTTTACAATAAAAAAAAAATAAGAGAAAAATGAAAGACTACTCGTCTAATATCAAAGAAGGGACATGCACAAAAAATAATGGTACAAACTATATGATATTATCCTATAATCCTGCGTAGTTGCTCTTTAAAATTTTCTAATGACTCAATAAAAAAAGTCAATACGATTATAGATAGTCCTTAATTCTGCAATAATGCGATTCTGACTGTTCAATCAGACTGTCATTCATGATTGACCGTGTAGTGCTCACTTTAGCCTCACGGGATTCCTAACATAAGATGCATGTTCCTGCGATTTCATTTGAGCATCGACGAATTCGCGTGCGAACAACTTTTCGGATGGCGGAGGAGCTGTTCTCTGGGATTGGTGCGTAAGATTTGTATTACACTTTGCGTGATGATCGCCATTATTTAAAATGCAACTACGCAGGATTATATGATAATACCATATCGATTGTACCATTATTAAATTTTTCTTTTGTGCATGTCCCTTCTTTGTTATTACACGAGCAGTATTGTATCTTTCCCTTTTCTTTTTTCGTTTCTTTGATATTGTAAACACTTATGTAAAAGGGCTTCAGTCCGTCTATAATAAATAATAATAATAATAATAATTATTTCGGAACAAAGTGGAGGAACTCGTCGATCAGACCAAGGTGTCTCATGGAAGCTCGAGTACAATCTGTAAGAGATATTTGTAAGAGATGGCCGGGATTAAGACAAAGGGAATCAATGAACTTTATTTTGATATACGTCTTTTTCTGACGACGGACCTGACGAGACTCGTCGCTGTTCGCAACGTCAGACGTTCGTTTTATTTATTGAAGTGAAACTTCTTTGCTGAGGGTAACAATTTTCTAAAATAACGGATGTGACGTGTCGACGTTACGGAAGTGGAAAGTGGGGCGCGAAAATTTAAACTGAGAATGAACGGAGAAAAATAATTTCTTACCCCGACGAAATTCGAACCCCGGTCCACCGATTTGGGATAACCAATGATCTTTAGAATGATAGCGAACATTTTGGAATATATCGCAACGAATAAAATGCTCGGTAGTAGGATCAAACGAAAAGGTTAGAAATACATGGTTATGTTACGACTACAGACATATAGAGATAGATTGCGCCGTCTTACGGGCGAGTTGAAGTAAAATCAAAAATAAAATAAAAATACTAATGTGTGTTTACCAAAATCTAAGTAGATTCCACGTTTTCAATCAAAACGAATAAATATATTTTCATTTAAAAACAAAATTAGTCGCGTAGAAGAAGCTCAGTGTGGTGTTTACGAAGTATTATTATACTGATGTGTGTTTACCAAAATCTAAATAGAATCCCACGTTTTCAATTAAACTGAATACATATACAGGGTTATGCAAACGTAACTTTCATAAAACCTTATTTCTTACAAAAATATACGGGGGGATACCACGCGCGGTGGAAGTGAAACTTCTTGCAGTCTAGTAATGTTTAGAAGCATATTAAGATTGGAAATGTTAAAAAAAAAACAAGATCAGGAACAACCAATACAAAAAAAAAACAAGATCAGGAACAACTAATACAAAAAACAAGATCAGGAACAACTAATACAAAAAAAATCATAGAAAAAGTTTCACTTCAAACATAATGAACGATCAAAATTTGCTTCGCAAAGAAGGAGAGCGTATGGGAAATGCTATGAACTACGTTTCTTTCTTTCTCATACGCTCTCCTTCTTTGCAAAGCAAATTTTGATCGTTCATTATGTTTGAAGTGAAACTTTTTCTATGATTTTTTTGTATTAGTTGTTCCTGATCTTGTTTTTTGTATTAGTTGTTCCTGATCTTGTTTTTTTTTGTATTGGTTGTTCCTGATCTTGTTTTTTTATATTTGTCTATCGTTGGTAACAAACAGTTGGTATTCGATATATGCGATATCAAGAATATACCGGGTGGCCATAGCAGCTTACAAATCTAAATCTCGAACGTTCGAAATTTCACGAGTTCGATCGCGAGGAGGAAGGCGTCGAGCGAACACGTCGTGCCAGCGCGGCGACCATCGTCGTGCTCTCCCGATCGAGTATGCGTGCCGCGTACGGTGCCCGGTGCTCGATGCACATGCACAACCGCGCACGCACACGCACACCCCGTCACGTATACGCAGAAGCGCACGTAGACGAACGCTCGCTCCGTTCAGGAACTGCGATGCGTGACCTAGTGCCGTTGCAAGCGTTCTACCTTCGAACTAGGTCTTCCTCGTTCCCAACTAAGTCCGCGAGCGACGCGCGCGCGTGCGTTCACACACACACACACACACACACACACACGCATACACCTTTGAGCTTCTGTACACCGATCGAAGAGGCCAACCGACGCGTACGAAGACGACGAGAATGCACCGGCGCCCAGCGATCCTCTCGAATCAAATCCGTCTGGCACCGAATCTACGGACGCACCTGCGGTCAACGGACGCGTCTCGGCAACGATCGATCCATCGATCGACCGCGAGGAAATTGCAGTCTCCCGCGATTTCCGCGACTTTGAGCGCTATCCCGTGGACGACTCGCGACCAGGATCCCGTTCATTTAGGCCAGCCACCGAGCAACCGAACCTCCGTGCCCTGAGAGAGCCACCGATTGCCCCTGGGAGCGACGCTTACGGCAAATCGCGCCAAAGGGACGGAACAGACCCGTCTATCGTTCGGAGCTTGGCAGTTGGCACAGTCCGTGATTGGTCCCGAGTATTAGGGACGATCATGGTGCACGTAGACGTGAGCCGACGTAATTGAATTTGCGAATTGAAACGTCTGGCCGATCGTCCGATATTGCAAGAAGCCTCCGATCATTGTTACAGAAGACTGGATACCTCGTGTACGGGCAATTGTGGAAAATTATCAATTATAATTTGTCTTTCCGACGATGACTGTACGATATGTCTTCTTGATATGTTCTTACACTGAAGAATTGTCAATGCAAAGTTGCATAAGGCTCCTGCACCTTAAATAGGCAACCGTGTCCGAAAATCCGAGATCCGAGATTGACAGTCGAAGGGAAAAATGAGGTAAGGATTAACGACTTGTTCTTTCAAACTGAGGGTTCTCACAATAAAACCTTGGAACGCATAGCCTATTCTAAGGCAAATCTGAGCGGTCAGTTCGGTTTGACGAGCAAGGACAGCGAAAATTTTAATTAAGATTGATTAATGCGTACGATTAAAAAAGTAACCATTGAAAAATCGACGATTGATTCAATCGATTGATGAAGTTAATTGCCACACGGTCTATTCATAAATTTTAATAAGGAAAGAGAGAGAGAAAGATAGAAAGAGAGCGGATTTGGAAAACTAACAGAAATATATCTTAACAAAAACTCGGTTGACATTTTTCCAGTATGCATACAGTTTTCGATTCCGTATTTCATTTCGAAATTAAAGCAATTAATCGTTAATCGATTATCCGATTGACGATTACAATTCAGAAGAATTTAATCGATCACCACAATTAACGACTACAGTAGAAGTTGAATTGTTAATTGCGATTAATGATTCAAGAAGAAATTTATTCGTCGATCGTTGATTAAATTTTTTCCCCAACTCTGCCATTAAGCCAATCTCTTCCCGCGTCTGATTTAGACGATAGGACTTTGAATCGATCGTTCTCGACAAAGCAACCGGTGCTGCCTTCCATCGATATGTCGAGCGATGACTCGCCGAAAACGCGTAACATCTTCTGACGTCATCCTCTTACTCCGCCGGGTCCTCGTTCATATGTAATAACATAACCGAACTTGAGAACGACGTTCGCGAACAGACAAGCGTCTAGCTTCGGAGAATCGAGAATGGATTATCCCACTGCTCGCCAAAGGGGTCTGAGTTAGATAGCAGCTTTCAGCGTCCATTGACAAGCTTGGTCGAGTTTACTATTCCACTAACAATATTAACAGTGCCTTCGATTCCGGCTACGCTATGCTCGACTTCGGACTCGCAGAAAAAGAGCACCGTTATTTCTCTGGACACCGAATAGAATTTCTGCAAAAATTCAACACCTTCCAACACAAATCCGAGGTCTTGTGTTAATAAGTTCGAAGAAACATTGTGCAACATTTTGCAGGTCCATTCCGAGTCCTACATTTCCAAGATTCTCCTACAAAAAAGATTAGCAAAATTATATTTGCAAATGTCCACCGGTTTGCTGTACTAGGTGTGCCGAATTAGCGGGTCACTGAGAGAATCGGTTGCTACGTTGGTCCGGAGTGCTTTGTTATTTGATGTTCGTTCCAAGTTTCAGATCATTTTTAGAAGAAATGAATCTTCTGGTATGTCTTCGTGGGAATTTCGTTACGTCCGAGGCTGAAATCCAAGTTTCAAGAATGTACCTTAAGCTGTGGTCATTGAAATTTGAAGAAATTTGCGTCGATGTTCCAAAATTAGCTTCGTCGACCCACTCAAACCTTGAAGAATAAATTGATTAAGTTTCCCATGAAAGTTATGTTGTGTTTGAGAGTTGGGTCTACGATTCTCGGTTGAATGGCACCGAGCGGGGGCCAGAATTCTCCAGAAAACTCCATTTCTTTGGGACTTTCTCGCGTCGGGCCTCTCCGGGCAGGGGGGGGGGGGCGACGAATTCGGGCCTGGTACCGCAAGCGGTCGCGCCGAAATCGGCGATTACGTAAGACCCACTCTTACGTTGTCCTGTATTCGTCGAGCGGAACGCTATCGAAACGTTTTCGGGGCCCGTTAGACGCAGATTTGTTTACGCCGAGGGGAACAGGTACGGTCACACACCTGCGCCGCAGAATCGGAAATCGGTAGCTGAAGAGGAAGAGCAAGATCAGAGAAAGAAAGATAGTGGGTGAGAGAGGGGGAGAGAAGAGGAGCGGGCGCGATTCTATAGGAGCGTGGCGAGGTGCGACGAAACTCGGCACAGCTGGGTCAATGCCTCGTATACAGAGCAGCATACGACTCGCCGACTCGCCGACTTTCCGTATATGCCCAGAAACCTCTGCAGAGATTCGCGGCCGCGCCGGCCGGCTCGATAAAAACGAATGTGTCACGGGAGAATTTCCTTTTCAAAGCGGAATCGTTCGCGCTGCGCCGCACTATGGGGCAAACGGCAGAATTCTGTGTCAAAATCGAAGAACTTTCGATAGAAATGAGATGGAGCGATGAAATTTGGCAGAATATGAACTAATTATAGACATTATGGTACGAATGCTTTTTGACCTTGAAAAAATTCGTTAAACTTGCACAAGTTCAAGAAAATTGTGGTTTTTCCAATACCACTTGCGGAAAATTTTTTTCTTTAACATGCGACACATCATTTCCTGTAGATTTTTTCACGCTGATTTCAAATCTGGTTTCAAAATTTGTTTACGACTTCAGGATTTTTCAAAAAGTCGAATTATTGTTAAACATTTAAACTTTTATTTTTTCAAGGTTAAAAAACATTCGTACCATAATCGCCCTATTTTTTCATATTCTACAATGTTTCAGCTTTCATTTAAAAAAAATTTCATCGCTCTATCTCATTTCTATCGATAGTTCTTTGATTTTGACACAGTTTTCATCGGTTTGTCCCATGGTGACGTCTTGGGTAATGCTAATGCAACACATTATGGGACAAACCGATGAAAACTGTGTCAAAATCAAAGAACTTTCGATAGAAATGAGATAGAGCGATGAAATTTTTTTTAAATTGAAGCTGAAGCATTGTAGAATATGGGAAAATAGGCCGATTATGGTATGAATGTTTATAACCTTAAAAAAAAATAAAAGTTTAAATGTTTAACAATAATTCGACTTTTTGAAAAATGCTGAAGTCGTAGACAAATTTTGAACCCAGATTTGAAATGAGCGTGAAAAAATGTACAGGAAATGATGTGTCGCATGTTAAAAAAAAAATTTTCCACCCGTGGTATTGGAAAAACCACAATTTTCTTGAACTCGTGCAAGTTTAACGAATTTTTTCAAGGTCAAAAAGCGTTCGTACCACAATGTCTATAATTATTTCATATTCTGCCAAGTTTCAGCTTTCATTTAAAAAAAATTTCATCGCTGTATCTCATTTCTATCGAAAGTTCTTTGATTTTGACACAGAATTCTGCCGTTTGCCCCATAGTGTGCCTACCCGCGCCGCGGTGCAACGCGATTCGCGAACCGTTCCTACTCGCTCCCGTTCTCATCCAGAAACCATGCCGGAACACTCGCCGCGCTAATTCATTTTCACACGACCGATTAACCATCGGTTTTCCACTCCCTGACAGATTTCTCACTGCCACACTGCGGTGAAAATAGTCGAAAAGTTGCATGAAGGGTTTTCATTAAACGAATATACTTCGTGCGACAATCGATGGATCTTGAGAAATCATTGACTAGCTTCGAGTTTCTGTTCTGAATTGTTCAAGGCAATCGGGTCCGATATTTCTTAAGCTTTTCTACCAAAACCTCTTTCCTTCATAAGTAGTGTTTACACCTTAATAATTCATCCTTCGTTATTAACACTAAACATATCATCGTCGATCAAAATGACCGATTCCTGATTTTCTATTATACAATTATTGAAACAATAAATCTAAATAAAATCAATCTTGTCATTATTTTGTTAAGGGAACGTGTATCAGCTATTTTTAAGGTTCGGTAGGTTTAGTATGGATACCATTAAAAGAACTTTTAAATTGAATATGCACGGTTTCTGCGATGTTCTCTACTTTTTATATTTGTGGAGTTAAAGGATTGGACAGAGAACAACAGTTAAATGAAAATGTACTCCTTTTTTTAACCCTTTGACGTGGTACAGTGAACGCAACAATCGTCACGATTAGATTTTGGTATTCTTATTCTATATAAAGAAAAATTAAATGCTGTTCGTTGGTAAGCGCATCACTTGAGAACGGCTGGACCGATTTGGCTAATTAAAAAAAAAAATGTTCGTAATAGCCTGAATAAGGTCTCTAAGAAAAGAAAAATTGGAATAGTTGTTCGAAAAAATGGAGAATTCGGGAAAAAATGAAAGTGCTTTTTTCTATGTTATTTATGCAGTGTACAGAAGATAATATAGAATAGCGTATTAAAGATGGAATAGCAGCTTCATTTTTACCTATGCCTTGTGCGACGAAACAGACCAACCAAATCTTTAAAGAAATCTACAGTTACCTCTTAACGTTCAAACGATAATTGCTAACCCCAACATGTAAGCTCGTAAATATTTTTGAACCTCCAACTCTTTGCAACTACTGGACCAAGTCGATCCAAGTGTTCAACTAATCAGCAAGGCTTTGTGAACACTTCTGCACAGCTAATTAAATTTCGAACCTACAACCGCTTCAATAAAAAAGAAAAAGGTTCGAGGCAGCCACCTAAGAACAAGCTTTTGCTAACTCTCTCGAGAGAGTTTGCGAAGCTTCTATTTCATTTTTTGTGCGTTGCAGTCGACCCGACGATGCTGATCAAAATAAGAATGTTCTTTCTTCCCGTGAATTTTCTCGCACGTCGAAGAACGTTCGCGACCACGGACGCGATTCTGGGTCAGCGGAGTTTCCGTTGCACCGGTCGTCGATTTACGAAGTCGCCAAGCGAGAGCAATTGCCTTTCCCTGATTTGTCGGAGGTTGAAAATTTCGATCTGCATCATGGTGCCGGATCGTGATGCCTCGCTGGTGAATTACGAAACAGTTTGACGATCCAGTGGTCGCAGATTCGAGATAAACGGAGGCTTAGTCACGCGCTGAACACGGCTACGAATTCGACAGGTTGGAAGTTTCAGGGTCGGCCGTTTAACCTCGAACGTTGAACCCTGCACGCGAAAAAAGGCCTCGGTCCTGGATAATAGAACCGAACGACGACGCCTCGCTGTGGTCTTTTTCATGGATGAAGACGTAGTTCTAGCAGAGATTTCAGGGAATCGAAGAAGAACACCCGTGACGTCCATGGGGTTTTCAGCGTGATGCTATCGTTAGACCGCGGATCTTTATCGGATCAACTACAAGACATAGTATTTAAAAGCTTCTTTAACACGCCCCGTGTCATTTTTGCTCGATTTTTCATTCAAGCCATTTAGGCGGGAACATATTCGACAGTTATTTATTTATGATTTATTTTAACCCTTAGCACTCGAGTGGCGCCTCTGAGGCGCCACTAAAAATTGCTGTACCATTATTTAAATAATTGTTTACACTATCAGATATGTCGGTATCTAACCAATTACTACATATTTAAGTATTGTATGAGGTATTATATCAATTTCATATTTATCAAATTTAAAAAATCATATAGAATAGAAATATTGTAGGTCAAGAGAAACGTTTAATTTTCCAGTCAAAATAGCTCCGAGTGCAAAGGGTTAATGTGGCCACATTGACAGCTAGGTCATTAGCGACCACATGGTTTACAAATCCAATGTTTCTTACATGTTACTTGTCTTAAACTTGTTCAGTGTCGTAACGAGTCATCGCTATATCGTATTATAAATACAGAAGTGATTTGAATAGCGAGCAATCAAAGTTGTATAAACAAGTGCGAGATTTTGACCGATTATTTCCTCTATTCACGGTTCGTATGCAGCATTTAGCGTCGAGTGATTATAGTTCCTACTAATAACGACAGAGTTTAGTATACAATGCGGAGGTACCGGTTGGGCAAAACAGATAAAGAACGGGGAATCTTCATCTGGTGGGTTTTTTGCTTTTCGACTGACCGATTCCAGATCTTACAATTATCAAAGTTTGGAAGGTGCTTCAATGGGAATTGATTCTAGTTGATATTCTGGTGGTTCGGAACCCACCATAAACAGTAGGTCCCGCTGAAAAGGCGATGGTGAGAGTGGAAAGAGGAAGAAGAGGATTGGTAAATGAATTTGAAACCCTGAGGGGACCAAATATCATGTTACATTACATAGTTGATATTCTACTAAAAATCGCATAAAATCAGTTGTATTAGGTGAAACATTCCAGTGAGTTTTAATGGTCGGAAGGTAACGCGTCGGGGATTCTTGGACACAGGAATCAAATTCATTGACGCAACGGCGTCCGATGAGCCGGCAACGAGTTTCCAGTGACGCGAATCGAGACGAGCAACGGGGCACGAGCCGGCAAAAAAGGTGGAAGGACAAAGGAGCGAGCGATCGGCGCGCAAAGGTTTCAGGGTCGAGGAGATCACGGAGAAAGGGAGGAGAGGGTAAGAATCGCTTGCGGAGGAGGACAGCGACGGGAGGATCGCCGGCACTCGGTGATTCCGTTCGTGGAAAACGCACGAGCCCGGGTAATCCGGTAAATATGTTGGGACTCGACGTTGTCGGGCATCATTGACGGGTTCGTTGGTGAATCGCGGGCTGAAAATCGGCAAAAATAACCGCGGAGGAAGCGGGGCCTTCGGGCCGGCGAAAAAAATCCCGTTGGATGGCCCGGGAGGACTCGGTCCGGCTCCGAGAGCAGCCGCGTTCGCGCGGTTTCTCGAGAGGAGAGTCGATACCGTTCGGTTCGCGGTCGAAGCCATCGCTAGGGACAGCCTCGAGGAAGCAGAGCGGTCGTCGACCCCTGAAAATACTCTTACGCATTGTGTGCCACTTCACTTCTGAGCGGTCTCGAGGCGAGCGAGGACGATGAACGAGCGAGCGTCGACACCGACCGAGGACGAACCTCGATGTTTCCGACTCGGTGTTACATTATGGCTCACCGTACGATTCCTCAAGGCCCCCCGTCCCACACTTAATATGCCAGTTGCGCAAAATTAGGCCTGTCTTGTCGTCCTTGTTTGTCACTCGCATTCTACTCGTTTCCACAGTGGATCCAAAAAATATTCACCGGATTCTCAATGTTTAAACTGTCTCAACTTTGTTAACAAAAAAAGAAAAACTAGTACTACAATAAACCTGGACTCATTCCGAAGCTCAAACCTCTACTTTCGCAACCCTTTCGCGTTGTTGCTGGTGATAAACTGAAGATTCGGAAATGAATCTGTTTACGAATAGTTTTTTTTTAGTTTTATCTGGTTAGAGCCGCATTTTATACCGCGTTCTCCTCCCTTTCTTTCCTCTTTTTCTACGCGCTGTTCTTCTCTCGGTGTTCTCGTTCCTCTTCCTCGGACCTTCTCGCGTTCTATTATTCCTCGTCGTGTGTTACTCGTTCCAGCTCTGGAGCGGGGCCGGCTCTCGGCTTCGCTCGGGCCCCAAAGCTAACAGTACTCCTGTGCCTAGCCTAGCCAGACATTGCGACCGTCAGGGACGTACCGCTCGGATTTCTGGACCCCAAATGAAAACGAACAACTGGCTGCCACGGGAGAAAAGTAACGTTACCGCGCGCTCAACCCTGCTCGCCCTTCGAGCAACGCGAACCGTTCCAGTCCGACGCATTTTTCCCTTTCTTTCGAGACCTGTCTCGGGCCAGCCGGAATTCTACGGACCCCGACAGGAGCCTCATCAGAATGCGTCCTAGACAATGCGTAGGCCAGATGCGCGGCCAACTATTTTTCGAAACTGTATCTCCGTGGACACGACCCTTTACCTCCACGATAGCGCTAGTTTCTCTGCGACACATGCCCAATGGGTTCTGGATATTTGGGGCTCATCGGGACCAATGTCCTCTGGCCCAATTTCGCGAAGAGAACCATCTTCGATGAGGTTTTGTTCTCAGTACTTTCCCCTAAATAAATCCACTGTCTAATTCTAGTACTGCGGAAAACGTTCCTGCAATATACCGACATTCCTTTCAATATGTGATGTAATAATATTATTGCTGGCTGAGCTTGCCGTCATTCAAATGAATATTAATGACTAGACTGTGGATCTCTATGCAAAATAAAAGTGTTCAAACCAATTGGAAGAGACAGGAATACCACCAACAGTTCGTTCTTCCTTCAATCGTTTTAATAAGTTGTAAATAATGAATACTCGTGGAAAGTGTTCAAATCGATTGCAAGAGACAGGAAGAACATCAACAATTTCGTTCTTCCCTCAATCTTTTTAATAAGTTGTAAATAATAAATACTCGTGGTAAGTGTTCAAATCAATTGCAAAAGACAGGAAGAACATCAACAATTTCGTTCTTCCCTCAATCTTTTTAATAAGTTGTAAATAATGAATACTCATGGAAAGTGTTCAAATCAATTGCAAGAGACAGGAAGAACATCAACAGTCCGTTCTTCCCTCAATCTTTTTAATAAGTTGTAAATAATGAATACTCGTGGTAAGTGTTCAAATCAATTGCAAGAGACAGGAAGAACATCAACAATTTCGTTCTTCCCTCAATCTTTTTAATAAGTTGTAAATAATAAATACTCGTGGTAAGTGTTCAAATCAATTGCAAGAGACAGGAAGAACATCAACAATTTCGTTCTTCCCTCAATCATTTTAATAAGTTGTAAATAATGAATACTCGTGGAATGTGTTCAAATCAATTGCAAGAGACAGGAGGAACATCAACAATTTCGTTCTTCCCTCAATCATTTTAATAAGTTGTAAATAATGAATACTCGTGGAAAGTGTTCAAATCAATTGCAAGAGATAGGAATGTCAACATTTCGTTCTTCATTCAATCATTTTAGTATGTTTGTAAATAATGAATACTCATGGAAAGTGTTCAAATCAATTGCAAGAGATAGGAACGTCAACATTTCATTCTTCATTCAATCATTTTAGTATGTTTGTAAATAATGGATACTCTTGAAATCTTTACCCTTTCCATAGTTTTCAATCGTTGCTACCCATTTTTATAATAAATGCATACAATCCGCAGTCTACTAAAAGACACCTATCGTTGGCTGAACAGGTAACTGAGAGAATATAAATTCTTTTCGGTGTTTCATAGACATACCAGTCGTATTAAAAGAAGAAGGAACGGCTAGTCGTCTAAAGACTCGAACGAATTGCGACAGAAGAACTCGCAAGCCTGGAGGAGCACCACCGTGAATTCTCAAGCGCGCGCCGACTTTGGACGAAGAAGGTCGAGCTGACGAAATTGCTGAGCAGCTAGGCACGGGAACGTTTCAAGGACGATGTCTTCTATTCGCCGTTCAAGGACCTCGCAGGTTGTTGGACCTTGGTTCTACGGGAGCGAAGTCGAATTTTTACTTTTTTTTTTTTTACTTTTACACCTTTCGCATTAGGAGTTACGTGTAGAAGATATGGAAGGAGCATGAATAAATTAATCATTGATATCTATAATAGTTCTGTCGAGGGGAGTTGAGTGTAGATGGAACAAAGTGTAATGCCCAGTCAGAATCGCCTGAGGTGACCGCGAAAGGTTAACCCCTTATGCTACGAATTATTTAATTATTACCACGCTTATATTAGCTTGCTGTTGTTTGTATCAAATCTTGTAATCAAATTTTAATCCACTTTCCGACGAGCTAGAGATTTATAACTTTAAACATAGCTCAGAACTGGATGATAATACAATATTGAAAAAATTTTTTTTTAAATGTCCATTTAGGGGATAAAAAAAACATCATTTACGAAGTAATTGATTGGATGAGATATAAAACAGTAATAGATTTTTAAAAAAAACTTAAGAACGATGTAACGTTGTTTTTAATGTAACAAAGTCATCAAGGGATGAAACCAATTTTTATTTTCTTCATGCTTCCCACAATCAATGCAGAATATTTTTATTTCGAATAAAGATCCGTAGTCTAATTATTATATCCCAATTTGATTTTGTTGGTTTCTTATTTCTAGATATACTTATATTTGAAATTTCTTACTGTCGCGCAATAATTGTCTCATTTGCTCAAGTGTATAAGAAAACCCTTTTGGGTCTCTTCAGAATGGGTCTTAGTGCTTTAAACACTTTGATTTGAATTTATTGAAGTATCTAGTAGCCCAGGTCAAAGCATCTACGGGGAACTTACTACACAGACGGTCCGGGTTGAAGTTCGAGGTGGGTTTCAAGTTTCTTCCTTTTTTACCGTGGAAAAAACATTGTTTATATGTATATTATTTAGAATATACTGTAAAAATAACCGTAAAGGAGAAGATCATGATGTTGGCCTGTCGCACAATCGTCGTTTGCCATGATAGTTGGCCCACTTGCATAAAAAGGTAACATTTCTAACGGTTTGCCAACGTATAATGCAACGAAGGCCCAACAAAATTCTAATCCTGAATGCTACAAGGGTACATGCTGTACCAACTCGAAACGATAGCTCCCATCGATGTAACGGAGGCATCGAAACGGAAGCTGGAGCGGAGCGTGTTCTAGGAATCGAGGTCCCATGGAGATATCCATGGTGCTGCCTATGGTGTTAGGATGGAAGGCGTCGAACGCCCCGTAGACACGCGAGTCGGCCGCAAATCTCCGGGTCTGTCCATCTAATCACGCTAATCACCAGCCGTTCTTATCTCGCGCGGTCGGTAGCGTCGACGTCTGCCGACCGTAATTACTCGTCGCGGGGAAACGAGACGCGTCTTCGCAATGTAGGTGAAGTAGCTTTTCCACCTAACGGCTCGGAATCAAGAGGAATACTTTCTTTCTCGCCTCTCGGACTCGAACGTTCGTCCTGCCGCGATAGAGGAATTCCTGCGGACCGGGCGAACTCTCGTTCATCGATAAGTATTATGCAGCCTAACGGTTGCACGGGAGTTTCGTTTTTCGATCAATTAGCCGCTCGACTCTCGCGAACAGGGCGACTCGGATTTACGGGCGGAGTTTCTCCCGCGTTCCTCCCTCTTCCTTACCCAAAACTATTCTGACCGACCCTAGTAGCATTTATGATTGGCCAACGGTTGGGATATGGTAAGCGGTTTTGTCTACATAATCCCCAACGTAGGTCCTACGACGAAAATTTATAACAATTTGTCAAGGAATATCTAACGTTACGCCTACAATTATTATAATTAGTTAATTAATAAGAAATTCACGTATAATAATACTACATTGGTCCAACCAATGTTTACCAACATTTAAATATCGTACGTCTTAAGAGTATTCTCGAAGAGTACTCACGATCAAGCGTATTGCGCAACAATTATTGTGCAGCATGATGTACATCCAAATCCATATTGTATTAATTAGTCAATCACTACTCAATAAAAATCTCTGCGCAATAGGCACTGTTGCGTAATATGCTTGACCGTGAATGGGCCCATTTACAGACGTTAGAAACGTTGATAAACTAAAAACTTGTTAATTATTATATTCCAAATTGATTTCTTTGTTTCCTTATTTATGGATATGTATATATGGCTCTTTCCAAAAAAAGTTTTCCAGCCCCTGGCCCAGATCATAGCATATTTGTATGAGACACCTCTGTAGGTTCAGCGGTTTTTGCAATAATCAACTTTTCCCCTATCACCTTACTATTTAATAAGTCACCATATAGTTCCTACACCTTTAGCCATCGTCCAAAGAATCGCATTCTTAGAGACTCGCATGCGAGCGAACATTTAGGTAGCAAACGCAATATAGTGTGCTAGTTTTAAGTTGTTTATTGGTACCCGAAAAACTTTAAGAATGTACAAATTTTATCCAATTAACACGTTAAAATAAAAAAAAGCAGTAAGGCTTCAGCCCACTACGCAGACGGTCCAGGTTTAAGTCCAACGTGGGTATTAAGTTTTTTAGGGGAACAATCATCCCGAAATGTTGAGATCAAGCCAAGATGGGTGCAGAACTCTCTGAACGAAATAAGAAGAATATCCTGAAGGGAATGTACCAAATCGATGAGAAACTGCTGAAAGGATCGCGAGAAGATTCCAAGGTGGGAATGGAAAAATCGGCGCCGTAGCGGTTCGCCGTATCGTAAAGTATGATTTTATTCGCTCGATCACGGTTCGGTTCGATCGTTGGCCGCGAGGCAGAGACCTTTCGCGATCGGCCGGGATGTAGGTGAAGTTTCTAATGGCGAAGTACCGGCGAAGATCTGTTGGTGTCGTCAGGTACGCGGCACATAACTATCTAGGTATAGCTGCACACCTCTGCTCCGACTTTGGCATCGGCTCTGTCTCGGTCGTCGCTCGGCAAAACCACCTCCACGACACGGAAAGAAGTAAACTAGTGCATCCCGGTGCACCGAGCACGCAACCACGACGCAAGAGAGTATTTTCAGGGGTTAACGAACTCGCCGCGGACATCTCTCGCGCCGGTCGTGTCATACTTAGCGCTTCTCTCAGCTGCCGCCGCCGCTGCCGCCGCCGTCGCGATCAAAAGTAGACGGCCGAGCCACGGGGAAATCGCCGTTGTGATTTTTCTACCGATTCCGCGAACGTGATTTTTCGAGCTCGAGAACTCCGTTCGAAAGTTCATCGCACGGACAGCCGACAACCATCGAGTCTCGCTTCTCGGCCATCTCCTTTTCGATTTCGCGGTTATTTTCCGCGAAAAGTCAACGGATGTATCCAACTTGTATATTAATTGTGAACACACGTTCGGTGCCAGGAATTTTTCGTTGCTCGTGTTCATTGTTCAAATATATTACGAAATGCAGCGTGTTCCTTCTTCATAAAATATTGAAACAGTTTAACAGAAGATAGTTATAAGTAGGCAACAGCCTACTAATGAAAACCACTACTAAATAAAAAAGAAGAGAACATATTGAAAATAGTAAACATTGACGTTTCTAATTGTCACATTTGAAATTGTACCTTCTAATTTTTGTTATAAATGCATAAAATCACGCAGTCTAGTCGGAAGATCCCTGAACTGACAATGGCTTTCAATAGATCGGTGGATGAAAAGGAACGTTCGATGAGGGGTTTAGAGTCGATCAGCATCGATTCTAGATGTTCCCGAAGACGCGAAGGTTATCTCGAACGGAAAAGGAAGCTTTGTTGTTTCTAATAATGACGTAATTCCTCTCGACGGTGTGCGGATGCATCGATTACAGCGCTGCACGCCCGCGCTTAGAGACTGTGCGCCGTTTGCAGCGAAAAAATGCGATCTCGCCGGAAACGAATACATAAATAAATAAATAATAAATAAAGCTCTCGGAGCGGAGGCGGAGAGTGGAAGGATGATTAACGCGCGTTTCAATTAAAAATAGGAAAGTACCGTGGGGCGGGGTGTGCGGATCGAGAGAAGGGGTTGGTGGGGGCGTCGCAGACGAAAGGAAGCAAGAAGCGAGTTCTCTGAACGCCGCTCCGGCTGTCTATGACACAGATTGCAGTATGCACTTCCGGTAGACACGCGAAACACGCTATTGGCCTTCCGTCGTCTCGGTGAGCGGAAGCGGCGACGGAGGGGTGGGAGACGTTAGGAGGTAGGCGGTAGGCAGCAGGCGCAAGGTGAAGGTAAAGGTAACGCTGTAACGCCGTAATGCTGGAACGTCGAAGCTACGCCAAGAAAAGTGGAGATTTAGCGTGATCGCGCGAGAGAAGGCGAGCTCGCGGGCTCGGTAACGACGAGCCGGAGCCTAAGTAGTGCAAGCGTAAGAGTGCTCGATGCTAGAGGTCAGTAACCACTCGCGAACGCTCGGCTCCGCTCCGTTCCGTTCCGGTTACCCGCTCCGCGAGGCTCCGCGAGCCTCCGCAAGCCTCAGCGGCTCAACCGATCGTTCTCCTCCTCTTCCTCCTCCGCGTCCGTCTCTAGCTCGTGTCCCGATCAATTCGTTTCCTCGTCTAGTAGGCTTTACCCGCGAGCAGCAAATCCGTGAACGTTTCGATTTTCCGTCGCGTTTCTCGCTTTTTCGCGTCGCGTCGCGGAATCCAGTTTCCCTTTCCTCGTCGCATGGACACGCGGCTCTCCTCTCCCAGTTTTTCCCACGAAAAATATTACCATCGGAATTTACGATAAGCGCCCCAGCGACCGGGGAAAACACGATCGCTGATTCCCCGCGTGCACGTTCGCGGGATCGAATATCTTGATCGACGATCTCGCAACGCGGCCCTAACGACGCAGTACGTTTCAACGCGTTGACTTATCTCGACGCGGAACGATCCTCCTCCTCCTCCTCCTCCTCCGTCTTCGTCCCTCGGCCCATTCTCGAGACACCTTACACACGTTCGAATTCAAAGATCGTTGCGGAAGAGGTAAAAATCGGTAATTCGATGGGACACGCTCGAGCGAGCTGCTGGACGCGCGACATTATGCAAAAGAAGCGGTCGCACGTCCTATTGCTCGTATCTCGATTCTCTCGAGCCTCCTCCCCTCAAAGAATCGACGCCGGGAACGAACGCGATCCGCCACGGAAAATAAAATTGGTTCGCAGAGAGACTCGCCAAGGTTGCCCGGCCGCGCGTTACTTTCGATCGACTTTCAAATTTACGATTCGCACGCGTCCGAGGGGACATTGCCGAGACTCGCCTTGACTGTGTATTATTCGACCAAGGACCTCTTACGCAACCGCTCAAGGCGCGATAAATCGACAGCAACGGCTCGAGAGAGCCTCGTGTGCGCGCTACATAGCTCGGAGATCTCGGAGACTTTAACGCCCGCAACAGCCGGTTCACGGTGAACGCTCGCTACGCGCCAATCCCTTCGCCGCGCACCGTCTTCGACGGGCTCCTCTTGGCGTTACATTATTTTAATTAATTATCTCACCTCGTTTCGCGGCGCTCAACCCGCTCGCCGGCTACCGTTCTCTCCGAAACGCTCCGCGGCTACGAGAATTCTAGTCCTCCCGAATACCAATCTTCAATACTCGAAAGGAGGATTGTTTTGATGATAGTTCAGGTGGTAACTGTAGATTCCATTCGCACAAACGTTCGTCAATTATTTTAAGCATATTTTTAGTGGTATTTTAACTAGCATTACATAAATATAAATTCATCACTAGTGTTGGTGTGCAACAATTCCTAAAGCTGTAGGTTTAAGGAACGGTTTAGAGCGTTTATTATTATTTACCTATATTAAAGGTATAGGCGACCCTTGAATTAAGGAAAAAGCGAGGACCGAAGTCAGTCGCAAGGAAACCATCGAGCCTAGCACGTCCGTCGTCACATTTTATAAAGAAACCATTTTCACTTTATTTTAGTCATAAAGCTATATGCATTTAACTATCTACATCTTTAACAATGTGCACACAGTATTGTAGAATTCCACTACATCTATTTAATAAAGTCCAACAACTAGAAACTAAATAACGATGCGTTTAAAATGCTAGGTCGTGTTAGTCCCGGGTCCCGCCGTCCACGTGTTAAATAGCCTCTGGCAAGCAATTTCATACATTAGTCATTTATCTTGAACCCAACGAGGGGATCAAGGATGCGTAAAATAATTCACCCTTGAATGACCTTGTTTGTAGATGTACCATGCGTTACGTTACCGTGTAAAGGTACAGTTCAGAAAGTACTGTAATAACTGTAAAGAAAATGGATGATTTCAATCTCTGTCGATCTTATTAGGTAAAATTATTGAATAGAAAAATACCGATCGAACGCTTTGACAATGGGGTTCTGAAAATATAGTGTGAATAAACTTCGTTCGGGCCTCTGCTCGCGATGCAAGAAATGATTTAGTTGCTCGGAACGTTTATGCAAGCTTTTACGCTAAAGACAGGTAGGTAGAAGGAAGAAACGGGGCTGCCGGTGGAAGGTTCGTGGCATCGTAAATATTTTGCGGGTTCGATCGAAAGCTCGCGCTAATGGTTACACTCTCGGTACCAGCAAGATCGCCTTCTCGGCCGCTAACGGTAGCGACTCCTCGCCCGAACGATAATCATCGTGGAAAGGAAGACGCGAAATCGATCCTCGAGTTTTTCCGTCGTCACCGACACCAGATTCCCCGTCGTCGCTTCTCGGCCGTTAAGAACGAGAGCCCGAAGAAGCACGAAAAGAAATCGAGTGCTGGCCGATAGCTCGGATTTCCGAAGGTCAGTAACCAGATGCAAGAAATGCGGAAGCGGCACGGCCGGCCCGCAGAAAAACGGCGCGCCGATTAAAATTATATAATTACTTGCCGCCGCGCCGTTTGCGTTGGCTGGAAAAATTCTCCTCTTTTTGCACCGGTCGATTCATGGTTCGACCGATGCCGAGGAGGACGCTGGGACATCAATTAACAAGTCATACGTGGGTGACAGATAGATATGTTCGCAGCGACATCTAATTTTAACAATAAAGCTGCCCAGCATTATAAGTAGACAGCGGATATTGATGCATTTATGACGCAAAATGAGTAGGTGTAATTTCTAATATTCAAAACATTCCACGAATTTAAAAATACTTTTACATTATTTTCAACCTATCGAACGTATTAAGATAGAAAATAAATGTCTAGGTCACTCCAGTTTGTTGCACTTGTGTCGGTGTACCACACTAAACTTGTACCATTTTTACTGTCATATGAGCTTGAGTAAAATTTGAGCTTGATTGTAAAAAGTGAAAGAGGAGACGGAAGAGAATTTCTTGGAAATTTTCCTGGCGGGATGCTGGGAAACCAAATGAAAAGTGAAAGAGAAAGAAGAAGAAGAAGAGGAGGAGGAGGAGAATGAGATTTTTTTAATTATCACGGTGAAACCCCGAGGGATTGATGGGAAAGCAAAAGAAGGGGAAGAGAATTTTCAGGCTTTCCGCGTTGGGACGTCGGGAAACCAAATGAAAAGTGAAAGAGGAGAAGTAGAAGAAGAAGAAGACGAGGAGAAGGAGAAGGAAGAAGACGGCGCGGCGGTGCGGTGAACTCGAGGAGACGGCGGGCTAGATCCCCGGCTCGGAGGGGTCTACAAACGGCTGGGTCCTTCGACTCGTATTTTCGGAGGTCAGTAACCAGAGGAGCGCGGAAGACACAGTCGCGCGCGGTCGAGGAGGGAGACGGAAGAAAAAGCGAGCGCGTGTAGTCCCAAGAAAAACAGAGAGCAAAACGGGGAGGCCGGAGGAAGCCCGTTGTCGAGGGAAAGGGACACGAGGAGAAGGCCCGGGGTTAGGTTCCGTTGATCGGACAGAGAGAAAGAGACAGAGAGAGAGAGAGAGAGAGAGAGAGAGAAAAAGAGACATAGAGGCCATCGTGAGGAGGAGCCATCGGGTTGTAGACGTACAAGAAGAAGGAGCGAGAAAGAGGAGGAGAAGCAACAGCAGAAGGAGGACGAGGAAGAGGAGGTGGAGGAGGAGGAGAAGGAGGAGGAGGAGGTGGTGGAGGAGGCGGTAGCCTTCTCGTCGAGGAGAACTCGAAGTCGAGCGAGGGGGTGGGGAAGAGTACCGTTGGTTCCGTCGATGGAGAATACTGAACCGAACACACCGAACCAAGCTGAACAGAGCCGAGCCGAGAAGAGAAGAGCGAGTGAACGAAACGTAGCCGGCTCTGCTTGCAACAACATCGTCTTCTGTGCTCGCGTCGTAACGTCGCTGGAGGATCGCGGATCGCGCGCGCGGCACTCCGAGAGAATCCGACAGGGAGCGAAAGAAAGGAGAGAAAGGAGAGAACGAGGAAAAGAGTCCAGGCCGGACGAAGAGGGAACTTGTCGAGGGATCGAGAGGAAGGACCGTCTCTCCTCGGGGTTCTCGTCGTGTGTCGAACACGCTCCGCGCTCGCCGCGGAGACGGACAGAGAGAACGGAGAAGAGTAGGGGGGCCCCTGGAGAACGACGTCAGGAGAAGAGAGGAGCTGGAGAAGGAGGAGGAGGAGGAGGTGAAGAAGAAGAAGAAGAAGAAGAGACGAGAGAAGAGAAGAGACAAGAGAAAAGAAGAGAATCGAATCGAGGGGAAGAGAAAAAGAAGTTCGTAGCTCGCCGAGAGGACCGAGAGGGCCGAGCCGAGCCGAGCCGAGTCGAGCCGCGCGCGGAGGAGCAGGCCAGGGCCTCCTCTTCCTTCCTCGCGCCCTCCACCAGTCCTCCCGGCAACGCACACCAACGCGCCCACGGTGTACCGCGGTTACGTTGGTGCGTACACGCGCGCACACCGCGGCCCATACACAACGAGACACCTAGACTCACCTTACCCGCCGTGCTCGTCAGTTCGAACCACGCGGCTTCGCACGGTGTACACGACCGTACGTCAAGGACGAGCCAGTCCTCCGAAACAGACGAGCTAGAGGTCCTACGCGCGCGATACCGATCGGAACCGATAACCGCGCTTCTCGTTTTCCTTCCGTTTCTGCCAAGAACATTCAAGGATTCGCGAGGGAGAACCACAGATCGGTGACCGATCAACCAACCCTGCGACATCATTCAACTACCACCAGGAACCGAGACCAAGATCGAGAACCCAGGATCGAGCAGAGTGCGACACGTTGTTCCCGTTGACGCGCCTCGTCGCGCCGGGATCCGAGACAACACAGCTCTCTCGACTCGAGGCTCAGGGAAATTTCTTGCTCGCTCGTTCCCCGCGAGGTTCCTCGTTCGAGACACGCGCCAACAGGAAGCGACGTTCAGTGCCCCCGGGAGCTCGCTTGGAACTCGATCGTTTTCCAGCCCCGTTCGTTCGATGACACTGAATCCGTTCGTCCTCGACGAATCAACGAAGACGCCGCGCGTGCTCGCGACTCGACACTGTCGGGGGTTGAAGATATGTCAGTGACTGTTGCTTGTGAACTTTGACGGTTGGTTTGTCGTGGTGGTGACAGGATTCGCCGGCTGGCTTCCAGTGGACACATCTAAAGGTGAGTGAGATCAAACCCGCGAACACGGACACCTGTCCACTCGAGATCGTCGTCGTCTTCATACTCGAACGATCCCGGATAACCGTCGCGGAACAGATCGAGAATTTTCTGCAGTGTTCCGGAAAACACCCGGACGACCTGACATAGTTCCAATAGCAAACGGCGCAAAAATACGGGGAAAGTTCCGCTCTCGTAACTTTCGTTGGCGGAGAATGATCGTTGCAGACCGTAGGTGCGGAAGGGTAGTTGCGGTCTAGGAAACGCGATATCAGCAGGGGGTCCAAGGTTCTTCGAATCGGTTAAAGAGACTTCGACGGACGGTCGAACGGCGCGACAGGCAGGAACAGGATGTTGTTCGAACGGTCGAGGCCCTTAGGTGCGCGGGTTACGTCATAGAATGTGCTCGTCGAATACAGAAAGTGTTTGCTCGCGCTGTTCGAGGGCCCCCGTGCTCCTAACGGTACCAGAACCAAAGTCAAAGGCTGGAGAAAGAAAGGGAACGGTAAAGGCAACGCCGCCAAGCCGCGTATCGTCGCCTCGATCACTCGAAGATCCCTTAACCCCTTGCACTAACATTCGACAACGAAAATTTGTATCGTTTTGTATTCGTACATTTTCAAATTTGATTTTAGTTTAGTAGTTCGACTCGATTCTACGGGGTTGAGGAATGTCCGAGAGCAGCCACTGAAAATATTCGAACGACGGCCCTCTGTGAAGCGTGAAAGAATGCAAAAAAGCGTCGACGGTTGAACGAACGTTTATCAGGAACGGAAAAATTCGTTTTCGCAGCCATTGTCGAATACACGGTGAACGATCGAGGCGGAGAGCGAATCGCCTATGGAGAAACACCGTTAAACGCGCGTATTTCCTAATATGACATAACGGTGCACCGTTGGCCCCACTCCCTCCACGCTTGCCCCTTCGAAAATCTCTTCGAGATCCCTCGGGAACACATGGAACGCGAGTATCCGTTTTTTTCCCCTCTTTACCTGAAACCGCTACCTTTTCTCGAGATGGGGAGAGTCGCGACGGAAAGCGAAAAAGAAGATCGTGGGAGGATGGTGTCCCTTATTGTCCCCTGGCTTTTTTCTAAACGACAATCGGATGCTCGCAAGATGAAATTCTTTCGAGGCTTTCCTCGATAAGTACAGGAGGAACGGAAGGAATGGCCGTTAACCCATTTGCATCGTTAGCGTGTGCGCACCCGCTGTTTTCCTGGTTGCTATCGCCGAAGCGCGTTCCCCTCTTAGATGACACTGTTATGAAACAATTAGTGTACCTAGCAGTCTTTACTATCAACACAAATTACTGAAGCGTGAAATTCTTTTTTACTTTCCGAAATTAACCTGTTTGACACTAGATTTGCGGTACGCGTCTCTGTTTATAGTATTTTTCATTTACGATTATTGTGATTGTACATTTTTCTCCTTTGCTATGTACTATTTAGAAAATTTGATTCCCGTTATTTTTATAAATGGTAATTTTTAGTGGTCCGTAAGCCTATCGCTAAGATAAGAGAACAAATTGGTGATAAAGGTATTGTCGTTTTTTCTGACGATGCCAAGGGGCGTTTAGAGGAGTCGAATAATTTTTGAATTCTCGAGACACAGGAGATTAGGGGGAAATAATTGCAAAGGACGCGGCGGTGAATCGATGATTGCCGAGTTACGGGTTAAGTGGTTTTCGATTTTGAGAATGGCACGCCGTGGGAGAGGATAATGACGCCTGCAGGTGCCTACCAATGTGACATAACGGGATCCGCAGACCGCGGCTCGTAGCCACGGTCATTGCGAACTCGCATTCGCGTGTATGTAATCATTTCGGGGTGGGGGACGGGGGCGGTCGATTTATTGGAACGGTCGTTGCACTTTTCAAACGGGCCACTCGCCGATGGGGTCGTCGTCGTCGGTCGTACGTTTCCGTGATCGGGAAAGATGAAGATCGAGGCGACTGGACAAGTCGATCCCTCTCGACCATCATCGGCGCACGGTCCAACGATTTTTTACGACGGTGCCCTTGATTCCTCCTCCCTCGATCCTCCATCCTCCATCTTCCACCCAAACAATCGATAGAAAGTTTTTCGATCGTCTTTCATATAACATGCAGTCAGACTTTTGGCAAAGATTTCAGGGCAGAAATTTTGTTTCAAACACAGAAAGAAAAGTGTTATCATTTTTGTTACGATATACGGTTCTACAAATCCATACAAGATTCTAATTATTAAACTGCGGATTTAATGCATTTATGATAAAATAGGGTAGGTGAAATTTTAAATAGCGAGAAGATTAAAGGAAGTTAAGAATAGTGTATACGAAGGCAGCGACTGAACCAATGCCGTTGCCTTCTCTCAATATGTATTAGAACAATATTGAGCACTTTGGGTATAGAATAAGTGCGAAACCGTTGTTTATGTACACTTTTTTACTATATATTACACAGTGGATCGCGATGTATATGTTCCTTGGTATATTGTCTTCGTTCGTCAATAACGTGATTTGTTGATTCGGTCGTATGTGCTGTCCATCTATCGGGGTCGAGATTGTCGAAATGCGGTGATCATAAACTAATTATCTCGATCGGTTTGCAGCTGATTCGCATATGCTTTTTACGGTTAAAACATCCCTTTAAGGTATATCCCTTTGTCGCCTGGAGTCGCCTATGTATTCTTTTCAATAAAAAAAATGCAGACAGTTTTTATGTTACATAAAGATCCGCAGTTTACTGATTATAGAAGCTTTGAAGTAAATTGTGTAGGAAGGGTTTAACCTTTGAAAGAACAGACTATCAAAATGGTGATTTAGGAAAGGTCCGTCGGCAGAGAAATAAATGATGTACCGGGATACGGTGTCAGGGTTGCATCGTCGACGCATGGAGTTCGTTTCGGATTAGAAATCAATCGACTCTTCGATCCTGTCATAATTCAATTAGCAGGATGCGGAGAGGCAGCGCGTCGCTTTCTCCGTCTTTGGAAAAGAGAAAAACGAAGGAAACGAAAGAACGAAGGGTGGTCGATGACCGTGTCGCTCGTAGGCCTAGCCTAGATTCGTGCGCTGCGCACCGCGCGCCGCATGCCGCGGGCAAACGGCGAGGCTGAAAGTACCGTAGCTGCATTTTCCATGCAAAAATTGCGCTTGTCCTGCGATTCCGCGATAATACATACGCCGAACCGTAAAGTATTACGCGCTACCGTAACGATGACCGTCCGGTATATACACGGTGTCCCGATTCGTACGAAGCGACATCGCTCTTACGTTGATGTCGCGACGAACGCGATCGTTTTGTCCTCCTTAGAACGATCTGTTTGCCGTGCGATTGTGTGCAGACGTTTTATGCCGAATTGAATCAAGACAAATATTAAAGTCAACAATACCGAAGTATATAATTTTTCGTATCTTGAAATATAAGACATTGGTAGCTACGTTGAATCATTTCCAACGACGACTTAAAGCATTCGCATCCGATGACTCATATTCGAGTCTTTGGGGTTTCCTTGGAAAATAAAATGGACAAAACGCGATACTGGTTTCAGATTCTCTGTAGAAGTTTGTATGGCAGAAATCGTATGAATTATTAAAGAAATGAAAATGCTTAATATCTTGATAACTTCTAATAGAGCAATCTGTGAAATCTAGAAATTGCATAAAGATCTGCAGTCTAGATGTGACACACAGTTATCGGATAATCGATCGCTAGGGTTCACGGCAGGTAAAGCGTCGATACTCGTATGCGGTATATGTTTAATAAACAATTGCAAAGCAAGTGGTTAAATAGGAGAAGGTAGAGTCGACGGTTATACGGCAATGCAGAGTATTTCAAGATGGAAAAGGAGGAATGCGTTCCGCATTTTTCGCTAGGCGCTAGGCCAGTCCCCGAAGTATTACATGGTACCATAACCCCGATTACGATACTGGCTCGGTTAGACCAACTCGAGCTCGAACTACCAGGCGTCGAACGATCGAGAGACTCGAGAGAGTAAAGGAGAGGAGAGGAGAGGTGAGAGCCACTTCTCGTTTCGGGTCGTGAAGAATTTAACGTGCTCGTAAACCTCCCTGAATTTTCTGCGGGCCAGGCTCGATTAATTGACATCGTATCGTAGCCGAACGACGGATGCCTGATAATTATCGGCGTGATTATGTTTCTGGTATAGTCGGTGGCGGTTATTATAATCGCGAGCTGGCTGTTCGCGCTGGCTGTTCGCGCTGGCTCGCGCTGTCTCTCGAGAGCGCAGGACCGGTTAAAAGAGCGAGTGCCGCCGCGCCGTGTGCTGCGGCTGCGGCGCGATCGTCCGCGTGGATGCGCCCCGCTATAAAGGCCATTATACTCACTTCCTCATTCTCACTTACCCCGTTCCTACCTGCGCGAGAATTCCGCGGCGATAAAAGTTCGCGGTTGCGCGTAAATCTTCCATAAAAATATCGTAAAATTCCTGGTTCGCCGGATTCCAAGGTCGACCGGCACAAAACCGAAGGAACACGTTCGTATTCCGCGGCCGAAACGCCATTAACACGAACCACGTACCAGTTTATATCTCGCAAGAATACGTGTTCATTCTGCGCCGTTTTATCGCCGGGCGCCGCGCCGCGAAGAAGATTCTGTCCAGCAGCTTGATATCGGTCGGACCGAATCGCGAGAGAGAGAGAAACAGCAGGGAAAGGCAAAAAGAGAGAACCAGAGAAAAATTATGGTGCACCGAAAAAGCCTCGAGTATCACGGGCCCGACGTACCAGCGCGCCATGTACCGGGTGGCTAATTTTCGTGGCGAGCCCGCGAGAAACGTACGCGGATAGGGGGCCGCGAGTCTAGCGCAACGAGCCAGTAACCGTCCTACATCGGCACTCTGTTATCCACCAAATAACAAGCGCCGTGCCTCGAACCTTCGAGACGCTAATCGAATCGCGTCGGATCGCACGTACAAGCTTTAGTCCCTGTGACCGTTCAACCCTCGTGCACCAATCTGACCCGCAGCTCAACCTTTCCTCTCGTTTTTGTATGTCCCGTTACCGGGATTTATAAATTGGTTTCACACTTTGCAGTCGGACAGTTTTGCTGATTACAAATCATTCGCTCCATTCAGACAGTTGTTTGTCGATTTTTGTAAACGTATTTTTAATCGTAGTATTAGATTATGTATTAAAATAAACCGCACTTCTCAGAGAAATTAAATCAGCAAAACACGTCTTTACGATTTGAAAGTAAAGTGAGGATCATTCGGGTCAGATAATTGAACGATACTATGAACAAACAACCAACTGTTTTATAAACAATCTGAAATTGAAGAACCGTTCGTTCCTGTGTGTGGAATAATAGATTCATTTTGTTTCTCAAAGTATATTTCAACAGGAAGTTTGCCTAGATCTATTTTATTATTGCACTCGATTAATTAATTTAATCACTGGGGACTTAGTAGGTGATGATTGGGACAATTCTGGGTGCGAATAGACCCGGGCCTGGGCATCCAAGTAGCACCAACAAAGTGATTACGACCGACTCGCAGGGAAATCTTTTTTTTTCAGATAGCAGGTTATCGGTTCTGATTTTATTTTGTCCTACGAGGAAAGGAAAATTCATTGATTGTTTACTCTTACTCGAATATTTGAATGGTTTGAAAGGAACGAGTATATTATAGGACAAGGGGTTAAAGCACTCCGGTGTAACTCTCTGGAGCCGGGCAGGGCGCGTACGTCCCAGGTCAAGTTTCAAAAATTCTGATGGCACCTTCGAAGCACGGTCAAACGACTGGGTGGTACAGTCTTTTACGTGCTATGCTGCCCCCTCCTTCGACTCTAGGTAATTCTAGAAGAAGGTGTACATCCTGTGCCGCTCGAAAGCGTCAAGACCACCCGAATGTGTCGTTTGGTATTCTTCGATTCGGGACTAATTATTCCGAAAACCTGCTGGGACGAGATAGTGCAGGATTTCACAACTGTTTAACATTTCGTGAAGAGGTGCATAGAACAGGCACAGTCGAGAAACTTTTCAATAGACAATCAAGGGCGACCATTTTGTCGCTTTGCGACGCACAATTAGGACATAGAGAGTTAAACTACGATCAGAACGCGGATTTTATGCATTTATGACAAGATAATGTGCAGCAATAAAGAAGTAAAAGAATTTTAGATGAATCAACGAATTGCTTTTAGCCTATTAAAATTATTGAAGAAATTCTTAAGTGGCGGTCCGTTTTATTGTAACGCACGCAGAAAATCTTTTATTTTGCACGATGATACCAGTAGAACTATGGTAGTCGATCTACGAGTCCGTTAATGGACAGAATTCGGTCGGAAAGTCCGCGAAAGAAGGAGAAATAGAGGATCGACGAGATATCGGAGAGCTCGGAAGCGCGACGATCAGAGGAGAAATAAATAAACGCGAGAAAAAGGAGCGGATTCGATGATCGCGGGGACGAACATCGAACGGCGAAGTATCACGAGGAACGGCAAAGCACGTAGAGGCACGTACCGGGTGTCCGAATAGCAGGGAGTTGCGACCGACCGACGTCGCTCGGAGAAGGAGGAAGACTTGGAGCTCGTGCTCGCACGTATATAGGAGCCTGAGCTCGTCGACGAGCAAACGAGTCGAGCCGAGTCGAGCCGAGCCGAGCGCTTGGGAGTCAATGACCGTTCTACATTGACGCGTTGCGCCGGCCCGAGTGCCGGCTGAGTCGAGTAAAGTCACGGCCAGCCATCAGCCGTGAGATTCCCTCCCTTCGCTTCACTTCGCTTCGCTGTAGCCTTGCTCTACCTGTCGACGGCCGCGAGCGACGCTAGAGTACGATCAAACGAGCTTTTCCTCGCGATCATCCGAGATCGAGGCATCTCGATCCTCTGCTACGCAACGAATCAAGCTCGTTCGTATAATAGACAGATGCCTAACGACTACCGGCATACCGTTAACACATTCAACACGTATTATTAACACTTCGAGTACCTGAAAAATAGAAAACGAAAATATGACAAGTACTTTCAGTATCATACATCTAAACAATTTTTTTATTTCGCTAAGTTACTTGGATTTCATGTAACTTTGAAGCTGCTGCTTGGCCATTACAAAGGGGTCAATAAAAGAGGTGCAGCGTATTATCAAAAATCTTGAGCAAGAATCCTACGAAGATAAGGGATGAAAGGCAGGTGGAGAGACGGAGCAGTCGTCGAGCTTTTGCTCAAAGCGAATGTTTCAGCTTTATTCGATTACCTATCGAGAGCGAATATCTTGCACCGAGTGCTTGTAGGTGCTAGTCAAAGGAATAACGGCATCGACGCTCTTTCTTATTGCTTTTCTCTCGTTTGGACTAGTGTGAACGATTACTTTAACACTTTACTTACGGGGAATCCTATCAATAGAATTTTCAAAGATTGTGACAAAAGGAAGCTTAGAAATATCCTTTTGTATTCTAATCTAAAACGAAATTCTTAAACGCTACTGGAGGTAAATGTTTGGTGCATAATCGAAATATGATTAGCCATGGACCATGGATTTTGCAAAAATTACGAAAACCAACGAGGAGGGGGGAGAAATAGCACTTCAACGAATAGTATCTCGTCAAGTCAGAAGCATTTAGAGTAAGATCCTCTCTGGATTGCGAGAAGTCTGAATACCAGGAAGAGATACGTTCCTGTGAAGTGTACTTGGTCACCGTTGGGGGAACATCGTCGCGGGGGAGTCGAGATCGTAGCGACACGATTCTGCCCGTTTCCTGGATCACTTTTTCCAACGGCGGCACCTGGCCAACACTGCAATTACGCATCGAGGCTAAATTTAGTGTCGGAGGCCTACTGTCGTTTACTCTCTCCACGGCAATAAACGCGTTTTACTATCCCCTCGACTACCAGAGAAGAAGTACACTTACCTAGAAAAGATGCTACGCGGAATTTCCATTTTCTCGAGTACCCGCGAACACCGGGTTCGAACATAATGCGGCGAACGAGCTTCGATTCCAACAGAAATCGCATGGTTTTTTGATCGGGTCCTGTCTCGCGCTCGAAACTTTTCCTAG
This sequence comes from Lasioglossum morio, assembly GCA_916610235.2. NCBI lineage: Eukaryota > Metazoa > Arthropoda > Insecta > Hymenoptera > Halictidae > Lasioglossum > Lasioglossum morio. Next base: position 20,092,269 of record OU744326.1, on the reverse strand, counting down.
CTGAAATCGATCGTTCTCGGGCCGAGGAACTTCGGCTCGCTCTTCTTCCGTTCGAACGCGAAACTAACGCGATCGAGCAATATTCGGAGGCGGCCTCTGATTATCGGCGCGAGTCGAAGCGTTCTGTCAAGTTGGTCGGTAAGCGAGAGCCGGCGCGCGCGGCGGCGGCTCCGTTCGCTCGCTTGTTCGTTATATAAGGTGAAAGGGCGACTGACATTGACATTGAGGTTCGTGCTATTCAACGCGGAAACCGGCGAACTCCGTTATTTAATCTCTTTCACAACGATTACGAGGGAACGCTTTATCGGGCGAAGGTATCGACCGGAAGCGCAAATGCGCATTACGTGTACCGTCGAACGAGTCCGGTCTCCCCGCGAAGCGCATTCGATCCCGCGATAATTACGAGTGGAGAATCCTGTCGCTCTTCCACACCTGTCCCTCCTTCTCCCGATCGTTTTCCATCGAGGCTAACCTAAGAATGGAACCGTGGAACGTCTGTACGAGTGATAATAAAGAGAATGCGAGATGAATGTGCATATCCAGAAGAAGGGTACTGGCATATTGTAATAGACAATTGTTCGTAATTGCCGTGTTGGATCGTTGAGGGGAATCGCAGAGAAAACGGGGAAAAAAACGAACGCGGTCGGAAAAACGGTTTTACGAGGCCCGTCGGAGCCCGGTGCCGGCGGAGCAGACTGCCGATCGATGCGCCGCCACTTTCGTTCGACGAACTGGAACACCGAATTTCCCTTTGACCCTCTAAAATGTAGGAGGCCGGCCGAGATATAGGAGCGTGCCTGACCTGCCTTACGCCGCGCTGCGCCTCGCCTTGCCTCGTCCCACCGCGCAGCACAATGCCCGAATAACCGTGGGCTCTTATCTCGCCGCAACAATTATTTCTCCGTGGCGCAGGTCGTGCGCAGGTCGGCGCACGCAGCACACACCACGCGTCCTCCACGCTTATCACAGCCCCGGAACCCTGTAATCCGTGTGCTCTCGCAATTTACCCTCACCTCTTCCCACCATTCCCCACCTGCTCTTTCGCACCACGTCGCGCGGAATTTATTTCGCCGAACGTCCCCAAATCGATTTTCACTTTTCCACCGCTCGATGCTCTACCCCTTCTCGCTGATACCATCGACGTCTCTCGCTCACCGGACCGTTGTAATTCTTGACCCTTTGTGCGCGGGAAACCATTATGTTACTTCCAAAAGGAAGCCGATAACATCTGAAAAGTTCGCTTAATACATTCGCCGTTTTTATCCTGTCGGTTTTCCCTTTTACACACTGAAATTTTACCCGTTGTTTCTCTCGCAAGCCCAAGCGATCCTTTTATTCGGATTTCAAGTGAATGGCTAGAGATCCTTCAACTGGTATGTGTACCGTGATAACGCCGAGGAAAGTTTGGAAACGTGGAGATTAAGAAGACACGTATACGAAAGTGTGTTCCATTCTGTAGTATATGGTTTTCAAAAAATTTAATGCAATTTCTGTGAACACTGGAGCTACCGTGACCGTCAAAATTGCGGATATCTCAGGCATTTTCTTTTACAATTTGCGAAGTTGTAGAACTAAAATATGTTTAAAAGACCAACGTTCGAGCAAGAGAACTTGAAGAAATTCAAAGTCAGGCAGGCCGACGCGGAAGACGAATTAAGAAGCAGAGGCTGAGCTCGCGCTCTAATTTCGACCATTGTCCCGAGAAGGTTGCGACGTGGCGACGAGGAATCGCGAGGCGAATCAGTATGCGATAGGAGAAGGCTGTTCGAGAAAGGGAGAAATGGGTTACGCGGCGAAGGGAGAAAGGCGAAATTTTCGAAACGGCGCGAGAGCGGTTCCCGAATCGACGAAACGCAAACTGATTGGCTATTCGTTTGCGTAACCCATTGGGATACCGGGCCAGTGAAATAACGCGAATTCTGGGAATCGAATAAGCGGACAGTGTCTTCCACTTTGAACTCTGGTCCCGTTTGCGTGTCGGCTCGTGCAGGAAGATAATAGGCAATCGGTATGCGGGTGTTTGCGCAGGTCGAAGACCGGCCGAGTAGCAAGGACAATGCCGCGCTGCCCATTTCGTAATGGAACCTGCGGGTTCGGGACAGGTTGTGCCCGGTTCGTTGCAAAATAGGTTGCGCCGCTACGTCGAATGTCAAGTTCATTGACCGGTGCGCGCCGCACCGCGCCGGATAAAATGGAAATAAGCGTTTCTTTCGATCCGACGAAACACGGTTGCACGCGGAGTAAGGCCAGTTCGGAAAGGAACAGACCAGAAGAGAGCATCGTATAGTAGAAGAGAGGAGAAGAGAATCAACCGAGAAAGAAACAACTAACAGTAAAACGCGGGCTCGCCGTGAGTCGAAACGTTCATTGAATCCCTGGGAAAGCGAACCGTGTCTCGGTCTGTAACGCGGCAGCCGAGGCCGCGGTCTCGAAGTGTGCTGTTACAAAATGGGTTATGCAGCGCGCGAAGAGAGTCAAGTTCAATAACCGACGAGAATGGAAATCTGCGACCTAGCACAAATTCATTTCACTGGCGCCCGGAAAAATCGACGCGATTTCGTTCCACGCTCTAGCAACTTCTCTATCTGGCCATGAACAAGACTGTCGAATCGGCAACCGTGAAACGAGAAGAAGAACAAATCGAAAGACGATTCGAGGAACACGACTACGAAGAGATCGAGAAACGATTCTAGGGACGGGACTGGACGGCGTTCCGAATTGTTGGCCGATTTTCGAAAACCGAATCCGTGCCACGTTGTACACTCGAATTGACTAGATCGGTTGACGGTGATTGTTAACACATTACCTACCGGAAGTCTATTAATAGGCTTCTCGATTACTGTGCCACGTGAAAAAGGAACGGCGAAAATCGTCTTTTAGAAACTAACCCCGAAAGCAACGGTTGGACTACATTCTTGAAGATGGCTTGCCGGTTCATGACCAAAAAGCGCCGTTGCTGCTGAAGACGGATACCGGCATGTGTGTCGCGCCGGTTCGAAGTAGATCGATAGAGAAAAATTGCAAAGTTGCCGAGAACCGTAGCTGCGACTCCTCTGGCAAAGTCTTTTGTGCGTTGGACGAAGGGAGGACAACTGGAGTTGCAAAATGAGAATTGAAGAGGAAGATTTCGAAGACGAAGGCAGGTACAAGTTCGAAGTAGATCGATCCGGAATTCGTAAGAGTAAGGGTCTGTTTATACTGGTCTATTTCCGACCGGACAGATATTTTTCAATGGATTTTAATAGAATCATGTACACCTACTGTAGGTCTACATACTTCCATTAAAATCCATTGAAGAATATCTGTCTGGTCGCATATATTCCGGCGAATATATTTGAGTATAAATCGACCTTAAAAATTGGCAAAGTTGGCGACCGTAGGACTTGCTGCGATTTTCCGATGATGATTGAGACTTGTGCGCTGGACGAAGGGAGGAATTAGAATTGCAAAGAACAGACGACGGTCGATTTCAAAGACGACGACAGGTACCCAGTTCGAAGTAGATCGATCCGGTATCGGTAAGTGGAAAAAATGGCAAAGTTGGCGGCGACCGTGGAGCTCTCCGATAAAAAATAGGGAGTTCTTCCGCAGTGGGCGAAGGAGCTAGAGACTGCAGGGAGTAGGCATGGTCGATTTCGGAGGCGAAGACTAAGACGAAGGAAGGAGACGGAGAAGGAGACGGAGACGGATACCGGTACGCCGGTGTGCCGCGCCGGTTCGAAGTGTGCTATTACAAAATGGGTTATGCAGCGCGCGAAGAGAGTCGGGTTCAACAACCGAGGGGAACGGTGAACCGAGGCGCGCAGGCCGGTAGCGAAAATGATATAGCGGTCGTCCGTGACTCTGCGGCGCGGTGCGGAGCGGTGCGGAGAGCTCCGCGTACAGCGTATAGGAGGGTATAGGAGGTCCTCGGCCGAGAACAGAAGGAACGGAAAGAGAGAGGGAACACCGGCGAACCAGCCGGTCGACCTCCACCACTGCCGTACTCTGCCGATCACGTGTCCCCATTGAAAGCGGCAAAGCGGACGGCCACGTACGGCCAGACGTCGACCAGAACCACTCGAGAACCAGCGTTCCAACGCGGCCGACCGGACACCCTCCGTTTCCACTTATACTCGTACTTATACTTTCTCAGCCTGAACCGCGGCTCCTCCGTTTCAACCCCCTGTCGCCGTCCTCGCTACACCGAGGATCTTTATGCAAAACAAAAGCTACACAAACATTTCGCCCTACTCTTAACCCTCCGTCTGCAACCTGGCTCGTTTATTCCGCCAACGAAGTTTCACTTTTTGAATTTCTTTCCTTCGAATATTGATTTTTTATTTATACATTAAAACAGGGACTCTCTACCGTTTATTTCAAATTTATTTTAGAATGACCATATCATTCCACGCAAAAGTAAAAGAACCTCCAAACGTTCATCGGAAAACGATAAAGCAAAGTTCAACGGATCTTTGAACTGCTGTAACTTTACGGGAGAAAATCGCACGATAGTCTACACGAGCTCGTTCTAAAGGGTAAAGCTTCTACTTTTGCGTCTCGGAATTGCATTTTTCAATGACGCTTTTAAAAAAAGTATTCCGCGAACGAATCGTTTTTAAGTATTTTTATAGACAGAAGATATTTTCCCCTTTACAACGAATACAGATAGACTGACGATTTTTATTCCCAGAAAGTTACAGCGGTTCAAAGACAAGTGTATTTTTCCAAGTGAAAACGTTCACGGTGTTACACCTTGAGCGATTTTATCCTTTTCATGTCGCGCTCGTGCTTCTCGAAAATCCGTAGAACCCGTAGATTTCTCCGGCCGGATGTAGGTTAGCGTTTTCGTCGAAGAGCATATCCTGACTGGCAGTTTGCAACGGTCTGAGCGAGTCTCGAATGCCACGAATCGGCGAGGAATCGAATCGGCCACGAGAAAAGCCTTGATTCGGTCACGGTTGGTTCGTGACTTCGCCGACTATGAAGAACAATCCCGGCCGCCCTTGACTGTCATTGTCCTGTCGAGATCGATGAAAAGATACCGAGAATTCAGGGCCGCCCGGTTCGATCGGCTAATCACGATCCAAACGTTTTACGCTTCGGCCGTTGGATCCTCTTGTTTGGATCTCGTCGAGGTTCGAGGTCCTGCACCTCGAGAACACGGCCAGGACGATGTCTCTGACCTGACGGCAACTCGATTCGTCTCTCGCCTCGCGATTACATAACTGCTGGAGGATGCCGGCGTTACCTTTTACGGCGTGCGCTCGCGCGGCCTCGCACTCTCGCCACTGTTAATGCACGCTATTAGCCAAATTATCGATCGCCCCTCGCCCTCGTTGCCCGCGGAAAATTTGATTCGCAGTGGCTACGACCACTTACCAACTCGTTTCCCTACGAAGACGCATTTTCCTCGTGGCACACGATTAGCCTATTCACGGCGTCGAGTCCCGAGGCGACCAACTTGAAGACTGCAAACGAGGAAACGATGTACAAGAGACGTCGACACGCGCAAGATAAAATCTATCGATCGGCTCGTTAACAAGGAAAATATTTTTATGCAAATACTTTACTTGCAAGTGAATTTTCCTGTTGCAATATTTTGCCGATCATTTCTGCTATCGTCATTTTCATGAGTGATTCAATGAACTCGCAACATTTCATCGTGGGCAGTAGTTGCGTCCTCGGGAACTCGAAAGATCGACAGCTGGGATCGCTTTTGAAATTCGGTGTTTTTATTCTGTTAAAGAAATTTCTCGTACCTCGTGGTACTATTTCGATGGCTACGGGTTCGGCTCGTCGGAGAAACAACTGGACTCTGTTATCGCGAACGAATTGACCGAGGGGGGTGAAAGAGAAATATTAATCGGGACGAGAGTGAGAGAAAGAGAAAATGCAAAGGTGAAGGCGATGCACGGGAGGAAAAGTGAAGGAAGGAGAGGTGAAGGAAGAGCACGGCCTGGTGGACTCCTACCGAAAACGAATTCGGTTTTACTTTTGGCCGCGCCTTGGCCGCACGGCCGAGCCAACGGTGCTTTTACGCACCTGTAGTACACGCATAGACGACGACGATGACGCCGACGACGACGACCCACAACGATAACGACGGACAGTGGCGGAGCGACGACGACAACACGCGTGCATACTGGCCCACGTGTAAACCTCTTCACGTATTCATGGTTTTACGACCGTTTGGTCGCGTCCTACCTGTACGGTACCTCGGTATACACAAGCTGTATGTACAGTTAGGCGAGTGACGCGGTTTGGTTTCGACGCTGCTCCGCTCCTGTCCGCTCCGCGTTGGAACGCGCGACGATACGCAGGGGCGGCGCGGCGGATCGTGCGACCTCCCCTTTTGCTTCTCAACCAATTTCCCCCCCCCCCCCCCGCGCCCACTTTACCAAAAAACTCCTCTCGCGTCGAGTCACGCTATTTTTTGCCAGATTTCGATCAACCGATCCGAAACGCCGCAAAAAAAGCCGAACGAGATCGGCGACTTAATTAATTGCACGTCACGGCTCCCGAAAGAAAGAGAGCGCGGAATCGCGTTGCGGTCACGAGTTGAATAACGCCTCTGGTATTACGAATTTGCAGCAGTTGCAAAATTCTGAAAATGGGACCCCCGCTTTTGTACGTTGAACTTGTCGACGATGACTCGCTTTTCGTAGCTTCCACTATTTCAGCGTTTTAAGAAACTCTTTGTTGAAGAACTGACATTATTCTGTGGATTTCTAAAAGTTATAGAATAATCGTTCGTTTGCTATCGGTTGAAAATTATAGAATAAGCGAACCTTGCTTTGCACAAACAATGAACATATTAGAACAATTGAATAATGTCATAGTGACATCATCAACTTGTTAAAACGATTAGGCGTCGATATATATTTTTATACGACTCGTGTTTGTTGCAATCGATGCAGAAAATTTTCCATAAAGATCCACAGTGTAAATACTAAGAATAAGTTCGACTTTCATACGTTGTTTACGAGTTTTCGTTGCTCTAGAATGTTCTCGCAGGCTTCAGAAAGCGTTCAACGGTGCGAACAACGACTCTAGATTTTCCTAGTTTTCAAACAACTATCGAAGGGTTCTGAAAACATAGAGCTCCGAGGAAGAAGAATGTGGGAGGAGATGATCGAGGAGAGAAGGTCGCTCGTTTAGGAAGTTTTTCGCAGGAGCAAGAGAGCTCGAGCATATGAGTACGGTGCGTTTAAAGTTCGTTCACCGCTGGCGAACACTGTCCCCGTCCGTCCCTGTCTCGGTTCGCGAACGGTCGCGTACGTGTTGCGTATAGAATATATAGGCGTAAAAGGGGGTCCCCTATGGGGGTATCGGAACCTCGTTACTCAGCGCACCATGCCTATGGTGTGGTCCAAGTCTAAGTCCAAGTAGACCTCCAAGTGGGACAATGACCGGCAGAGACCTTCTTTCAGATCCGTGGCGAGAGAGAATGGAAGGTGGCCGGTGAACGAGGAGAGAAACAAGGACGAAGCGGCCGAGCGAGCGAGCGAGCAAGCGAGTAAGCGAGGAGGAGACGGCTGCGGCACAGAAAACCGCTGGGAGGGGAACGGAGGGGCGATCGCGAACTCACTTCGCTAATTCACTTGCTCGTTGCTTTTCCGGTTTACATTTTGCTACCAGCCGAGAGTACGTCGGCCTTTAAAGACCAGCTCTAGCCGGCGTCGTGGCTCTAGGCCTCCGGTTCGTGAAACGCCGTCAAACGGGACTTTGATTTTCAAGGGGGGCCCCAGTCGTCGTCGGCGTCTCGACTGACCGATCTCGATGCCGATACCAATGCGTACTCCACACTTCAGGGTGAACTAGCCCCTTGCAATTTCATCCCGACATTCCACGCTGAAACTCGTCTACCGTTTCATGCCGCTCTACGCACGCAACCGTGAACAATAAAATCAATTCTGTTGCTTTAGGATCAACACCTATCGGATCAACACCTTCGCCTAACACTCGCATTGCAGTTTACTCAAACATAGTCAAATTAGTTTTATACTTGAAATCATAGAACACAGTATGTTCGGGGCGTTCGTCACTTTCTTCGGCGAAATGTTGATTTTGTAAAAAAATTAGTCAGCGAAACAAATGCTGCGAACGTACTAAAATAGTCGAGCTTGGTATTCGAAAGCCCCGACGTCGCTCTAGGCCAAGAGGGTATCCTTCACCGAAAGAGTTTTCTCGACGGAGTATTGAAATATTCGAGGACCGTCGTCGATCTATACTCGGTCGAAGAAGAACTGGTTTCGGAAGTTCTCGGAAGCAGCGAGCGCTGCGCAAATTATTTTCGGCCAGGGTGGTTCGCTCATGAAAATTCAAATCGGCTAACGGAACGGACTGGCTTCTTCACGTTCGTTTCTCTCTTTTTGCTCGACAACAGCAAGCAAGCAAAGCAAGCGCGCGCGCGCGTATGAAAATTAGTGGTGGTTTTTTGTCGTCGTCGTCGTGGAAACAATGATCGTAGTCGCGCGACGTTAACGCGAGTAACGCAGACAGCGCGCTTTCTACAAAAACGCTGGAAACGCAACATGTCCCGGTTCAAAGTCTTAAGGTCGTCGACTCCGCTGGCTCGGCGAACCGTCGACCTTCTTACGAGCGTCCAGACCTTTCTTAACCGATATTCGACCGCTTTCGGTCTTTCCCTCTTTAACGTCATCCCTCGGCGACAAAGTTACGCGGCAAAATTCGTGGATTGGCAAGATTTCGCGGGATTCCGAGGACTTTCGAAGAGCTGGAAGAAGCGGGGAGTTCGTTGAACCGTCGAAAATTCCTAGGCGTGACGATGAAATTCGCATACTGGCCCCAGGATGTCTGTTTCGGCCATCCGTGGTAGTCACCGTTTTAAACGAAAATTTCAGCCCGTTACTACCAAGAACCTGGTGTGTCGTGTTCTCTACGCTCGTTGCGTGCGTGTGTTTGTCTCTCTGTGTGTACACGCAATCGCATGCAGGCGTGCGAGAGAACGTTCGCCTGGCCCGTTATCCTCTAAAGTAACAGTTACGAGAGTGTGGCCGCGAGAGAGGTAAAGCACCTTGCGTACACCATGGAGCGGTTCGATTCGAATAGGTTCCATGGAAACGGTATTTCCGGTTCACATTCGGTTTTCTATTCGCGGACGGTGTTACGCGCCGCGTCTGATTAGAAACTTCACGGCCCTTGCCGCGGCGCGCGTTATTCCGCTTTTATTCCGCGCGTTGATGGCCCGCAGCACCCGGCGCACCGCCGCGCCGCGGCGTTCACCAAGGATCGCCGAGCTTTAATTTCCCTTTCGTCGGGACGAAAAAGCCACTCGACGCAGCCGGATCGATAAAACGACGGAGAGCGTCGCACGCCACCTGACCCCCCCTCGGACGTTGTTTCGATCGAGGGAAACCTCGGCTAAACTCGTTCCTGCCGGATTCGCGGAATCGATTAACCTTTCGATACGAATCGGGTCGAATTTTTCACTCGTCTTTGCCCCTGTTCCAACCCCATCGCCTTTCGATTTCTTTCGGTAACGGTTCACTCGAAATTATTTGCTCCGGAAAAGAGGAAGGACAGCTTCCGAGTCTCCGACACTTTTCTCGAACATTCTACCGGCACACAATGCTATATGATGTAACGGTGGAAATGATTGCATGAATGAACTCTTTAAACAACATTTGCCAGGAAGTCGGCAATCTTCTCTTGACCTCTCAAAAGTGACTAGCAAGGTTAACTAATAGGCTGCTCGTCTTTGTGCAATTTAAAACAGTACAAGGATAAAAAGAATTTAATAATGCCAACACATTATTGTCGACTTACTAGAAATATCAACGAATTAAACAATCTTCTGCACGGCTACTGTTCCTCGCAATTGAAGGAAACCATTTTTATTTTATTATGCAAAATGTAAATCTAATAGAAATTTATTTTCTTTCTTCTTCCGTTTAATTGAAAATATTGTAACACATCTTTAGATTCTTCTAATATTTTTATTGTTTTAAAATACACTTGTGCTGGCAAAGTGTTGAAGGTTTCTCGGTTTACGCTTGTAAAACATTTCTAGCCTATCCATCAACTTCGTATATCGTTTTAAGAAAATGAGTTATTCGCTCCAATTTGAGAACACGTAGGGTGCAAATCGACCCGAAATAATTGGCGGTGTATCGACGAGCTGACACGAAGGGACACGCCGAAAATCTCGGCGAGAATCTCTCGCGAGTAGCGCTCGAACCGAAGGAAATTAATATATCTGGTACAGTCGTTCCTCCGAGGAGGGAAAAGATCGACGACCCGGGGAACGTATCTGGGTTAGTAGTCGTCGGCGATTCACGCGGTAACTTCTTTCGCTAGGAGGCCTCGACGGCGTGGAAATCCGCGAGAGGCGAATCGCTGTGAATCGGTGTGTACGACCGAGCGAGCGTGTGTCCCTCGAAAAGTGAAATTTCGGCCGTGCCGAGAGTCCGGGCCGGGTGTAGAGACAAAATTTCGTCACACGGTTTCGGTTGGGTCGTCGACCTCGCCCACATAGCGGGTCCACTCTCTTTCGCTGGTCGTATCGCGAAATCCCGGTGAGCTCTCTCGGAGCCGCGCGGCCAACGGGCAAAAAGGCTTTCCGCCGATTGAAAATATTTTACAAATTTTCGTTTCTCGAGTCCACGGAGACACACCGTGTTTACGAGTGCCAGTTGCAAATTGAATTATTTACGAATTTCGGGGGAAAGTAGTCGTCCCCGGTTGGATTAAAAGTCAACCCACCGTTAAATTTTGCACGCGCGCCGGGATTAAACGAAATTATTTTATTCCCGACGGCGGCGGTGCGGCGAGAAGGAGGCGGGACACGCGAACGCGCGAACAGAGGTTGGCCACCGATAAAGCGCAATTACCACTATAAATTTGATTCCACCGGCGGAGGCATTTCCATGGAATTACGAATAAATCACCGGTCCGGCCCCGTGATATTCTATTAATTTCAGGAACACCGCCGAGTGAATTATTGAGAGTCGATACACACCGATCCCGGCTGCGTCGCCACATCGCGTCGCATCCCGAACGGAGTCCTATCGAATATCGCTACGGGTCGAATAGACTCGCGACCTGTCGTTCCCAGTAAATACTATTTTTCTCGGGTCGTCGAACGCGCCGTTGAAAATTTCCATGGTACGCACATCTTGTTCCACTTCCGTCGGTCTATCATTACCGTTTTTTCTTTCATTGCTGCGCGGTCTGATCCACGTTTCTTTCTCGAAAAGGAACTCTTACTCGGGCACAACAAGTGCGAATAAACGCGGAAATATAAATGTACTAGAGAGTGTTTCAGTAAATAAACGGAAAGGACGAATAATTTCAAGATGTTGACGGCACTGTGAATTATTGGACTGCTTGTCTTACTTTAATAATTTCAACGTGATGGAAATAACAAATTAAAACATTTTTTAATCTTCTTACTTTAAATTGCATCTAGTCAGTCTTATAATTAGACTGCGGATTTTTCTGCAAAATAGTCCGCACCAATTGTAAGAAACATAAACCAAAATTGTCATTCTTCCTTTAATAAGTTCAACGAGATGGAAATAATAAATTCTTAAAATTTTTTTAATTTTCTTATTTCAAATTAAATCTACTCAGTCTTATAATTAGATTGAGGATTTTTTTGCAAAATAGTCCGCACCAATTGTAAGAAATACAAACCAAAATTGTCATTCTTCTTTTAATAATTTCAACGAGATGAAAATAATAAATTCCTAAAAAATTTTCAATTTCTTGTTTTAAATTGCATCTATTCAGTCTTATAATTAGACTGTGAATTTTTGTGCAAAATAAAGATTGTCCGTATTCATTAAAAGATACAGAAGCTACATATAAATTTATTTTAAGTGCACAAACAAATGTTGTATTCAACAAATGAGGATGTATACGCTTGAAGAAAATCCAATGAACATAGTTGGAAGGGGGTCGCAAGAATTGTGTATAGACAAGTTCCGAGAAATTGCACTAATCTCGTATACTATCGAATTCATTCAATTTCATCGACTCTTGCACGTTTTGAAAGGTTTCAAAGATCTTTATACGCTTCGGACAATCGTCGCTGGAAATAAATGTTACTTCGAATCGCCAACACCGATTAACCGCTTGCACTATAATTTAGTACACGGATAAATTCCTCTGACGTCCACAATTGTTAAGAAATGATATCTGCCGATATTTCCTAGCGACCAAACATCAACAGGTAAATAGTATTTAGTAAAATCTATTCCAAATTTCTATAAGTCTGACTGGATGCTATAAGTAGACTGTGGATCTCCATGCAAAATAAAAATTCTCTGCTTCAGTAGTAACAAACTGGAGCAAAATAAAAATGGATTCATCTAGACTTAGTTGTAAATTTTTCAAATGCTCACACTGTTTCACGGTCTCTCTCATATATATTTTCATTATAAACGCGTAAAATCTGCAGTCTAGTTAGAAGACAAGGGGTTTTAGGTACTCACAGAGAACAGTCTCGCAGCGAATAGCAGCGTGGTGGTATTATCTCGAGACGGGAATCGGTGGTTAACGCGCGTGCGCGAGGTAGATTTCGTTCACGTAACCTTGCAGATGGAATCGAGACCGGTCTTCGGGATTAGAATCCGAGTAGGTTCGTCGACCCCCGTCGGTCGACTGATTGCGAGAGAGGAGCCGCGTCTAGGTGGACGAAAAAAAAGAGTCTCGCGCATCGATCACCATTTTCGCCGTTTCGTTTGGCGAAGGTTACCGATCTCGGGCCTCTCTGGTCCGAGTTCGATTCCACGGTTAATTCCGTGGATCGGGTGTTCCACAAACAAAAGAAACAATTGGCGAGAGCAGGGTGGGTGAGGGGAGGAACGGGGCAGTTCTACTCGTTGAAAAGCGACGCGATTCGCGGAAGAACGTAACGAGAGAGTTTTTATTATAGCGACTATTCTTATTGGATTATCGGCTCGACTCTGGCCAGAGAATCGACGGCTATTGTCGCCGGCGGTTTACGCGGCGAGGGTAAAAGCGTTTCGGAAAGAAAATCGTTAGAGCTTTAGATTCCAGACCAGTCTGGATCGATTTCGGCCGATTTACATTCACGCGGCTCGTACGTGATCGGTGTATGCACCGACCCGTGAATGGGAAGAGAGCGTGTCGGGGGTGGGCAAAGGGTGGCGCTGGGGTTAAATGCACGTCCCCGTAAAGGGGTTGCTGGAGGACAACGGACGACGGACGAGGAGGGACCGTGCGAGAGGGACGTGCCATAGAAAAACCGTTCGCTCGAGCACACGGCAAACAAGGACGGAAGAAAAACACCGTAGGATTTTTGTAGACGGTCGTCTGGCTTGAAAATTTACCAGACTAGAAGGGATTGTACTTCGATCCGGCAAACGATCGCTTCGCTGACGCGATCGAGCTTCTCCGAGGCGTGCGATTATCAATTTTGCGAAAACATTAGTGCGTCAACCCTTTGCACGCGAACCAATGAAACTTGCAACATTTGACGCGGCCGTTGCAGCTTTCGAGTGGGAAAAGGTTGCTAGAAAATGCCATCTCATTTGGTTGTCTCTCGAGAACGCTGGCTTGCTCGTTGATCGCGGACGAGGCTCCGTCGGTTCTTAGATCATTCGCCCACTCTCGCTCGCCGTATCGATCTCCGAGCGTTACATAAACCACCCGGGCGCGTTACAAAACCGAATCTTCTTTCGGATCCGAGTTCGAATTCTTCTCGGATCGGGGGATGTTACGAAGCCGAAAGGAGCCGTAGGGAATCGTTACAGGAACAGGAGCAACGAGTCGAGACGAGACGCGTTGCGACGTCGAGTGCAAGTAAACGACGGATCCGGGATCCGTGGTGCACCCGTCGATCACCGCGTCTTGCGTTTCGTTTGGGACGCATCGGGGCGAGCGAGTGTTATGGTCGCGAGAGAAGTTATCCGAAGAATTAAACTTAGCAGCGGCGATCGGCGCATGCACCCTGTCTCGGCATCGACGAACAGAAACACAGAGCCGACAGAATGGAAAATCCGAGGACGAGGGAAAAAGCGAGAGACCGAGGGATGGAGGGAGGTAGGGTAACGATAGACAGATAGGGAAAAGAAGCGGCAGTCCGAGGGAAAAGAAGAGGAGAAAGAGATAAGCGAGAGAGAGAAAGAGGAAGATATACGGTTGCACGCGCTGGAGTAGACTTGGAGGGGTTGAAAGGAGTAACGAGAGCGTGTTCGACGAAGAGGGGAAGGAACGCGCGTGGTGAACTGAGCAGGACGGAAGAGGGAAATGCACGAGAGAGGCACGGCGGGCAAAGGAGGGTGGGAGGACAAACGAGGAACAAAGATAGAACGGGAAGGGGAACGAGGGCGGAATGATCGAACGGAGAAAGGGAACGACAGAGAAAGAAGGAGAAAGATACCGGGGCAGCAGAGAGTGGCAGAGAGAGAGAGAGAGAGAGAAAGAGAGGAGAGAGGGTGGTTGGAGCGGAAGAGAAGGAAAGGACCGAGAGCGGTAGCACAGCAGGGTGGGTGAGGGAGGGTGGGTGAGTGAGAGGGGCAGGGGGAGAGAGAACCTCTGGCAACGGGTCGATCGAAAGCGCAGCGCAGAGAAATGCACCACCTCTGCTCTGGTCTGGCAGCTTTGCTGGCACACCACCGCGTCCGCGTTCGAGAGAGAGAGAGAACGAGCGCGAGAGAAACGGAGAAGGATGTAGCGGAGAGGGAGCGAGAGAGAGAGAGAGAGAGAGAGAGGGATAGCCAGCGACCAATACCGACGCAGGGGGAGGACGAGCCAAGCCGACTCGCGTTGGGCTAGGTCAGGTCTACCCGAGTTCCACACACTGCTCTCTGCGTGTGCCATCCAAAGAGAGACCCCGAAGGCGGAGACCACCCTCGAAAAAAGGGTTGAAACGCGACGTTACTCACGGGGAAAACGCGTGTCCGGTTATCCTCGTCGGTTCGGTATTGTGCACGACGGTTCCGCGAAGTAATTCGGCTCTGGTGCTCGACGAAAATCCTCGTCGCGAGCGAGTTTTGTCCGGCGTTATCGGCGCAAAGCGTGGCGTGTGCTCGCGAGATCTCGCTCTCGCCCTCGACATCGCGAGAGATATCGTCGCAGTTCCGTCTCCCGGTCAACGGGAAACAGCGTCGTCGATAGTCAACCGAGAGACTGACCACGACTACCGATTCACTCCGTTTCCGGTAGTTCGCGATACTCGTGAGACGCGTTCGCGAACCCGATCGACCGGCTCACACCACCACCCCCGTCCGAGTTCGAGCGGTTTCCCGTCCCGGTTGTTACACCTGGGAAAGTAAAATAGGGCCGGAGGAAGGGGTGCGAAAAGGAAAGAGGTGAAACACGTCCAAGTGGTTGATTCTTTCTCGCGCGCGTGTGCGCGAGTGTGTGCATTCGAGAAAAAAAAAGAAAAGGAGAGTAGTGAGAGGAAGAAGCGTGTGCCACCCCTGACGATTTTATCTCCGGGCACCGAAGATCTCGACGATCTTCGTGCGATCTCGAGCGGAATCGAGAGTCGCGTCGAAGAGAGCGCCGACAGGAAGGAGAGACGGATCGCGGAGAGTAGGATCGAAGGGGTGCGATCGCCGCGAGTCCTTCCGAGCATAGTTGTTGACAAACAACGAGAACGGAGAGAGCGCGAGTGGTTGATCGAGAGTCGGGTGCAACGGCAGCACCGATCCCAACAACTTCTTTTCCTCGATGTCCTGATAATCGATAAGCGTCGTATAGGTGGCAGAGGACCGCCTAGGTCGGCAGCGATCGGCCTTATCGACGTCGAGAGAGATTTCGCCTTGGCTTCGGACATTTTCAAATAAATGTTGAACAACACCGGCGTGTTTCGTCCCTCGACGCGAGGCCGCTGCTACTCCAGGCTCCCGAGTCTGCCCAGAGTCGTCGGGATGCCGATCTCCCTTAAGAATCACAGGATCACGTAAAGATACCGGCCGCCAGGAGTGTCTAGCCTCTCCTCTATACTAAGCGGCACACCGTCGCGAGCAAGAGCCGAAACGCGACAAGAGTACAGCACAGCATAGGCCAGGGGGCAGAGATCGCAGGGGATTCGTCGACTCTCGCAGGTCGCGAACCGATGCGTCAAAAGGCGTGAGTACTGTGCGTAACCGTGCACCGCACTCTTTCGTCTACCGAGAACCACCGTGATAATCTCTTCCTGAAATCGTATTCGACAGAACCTCGGTAGAACGCGCGAGGGATCGTCGTGTGCCTTTGAATTCGAATTCGATGTATCGAGGCAACGATTCTCCGGGCTGTACCGAATTTTTCCTCGAGAAAACGGGTTGGGTCGTTCACCAAAATGTTGGTGCAACGTTCGCCGCGTTACAGGGATTCCGAACGGCTCGATCGTCGCCCAGCAGGAACATTGATCGGTGGAACACCGTCGATGCGTTTTGCAAAGACCCGAGAAAGAAAGGGAACGCGTCCTAAGGGCAAAGTGAACGAGGGAGTAAGAGAGTGGGAGAGAAAGAGAGAGAGAAAGAGGGAGAGAGAGAGAGAGAGAGAGAGACAGAGGAGGAGGAGGAGGAACGACGCTTCTCGTCGTCCACGGAAAAGAACGTCGAGACTCTAGAGAGCGAAGGGAAAAAGATTCGTTGCGCGAAAGGGTTGAAACGAGCGGGTCGGGTGCGGGGCGGAGGCACGAGGGAGGCTAAAAGTTACGCGGAAAGTTAACGAATAGTGAACAGGTTGATAGTGCGCGATTTTCACGGAAATGGAAATTCAACGAGTAGCGAAAACCCCCGACCGCGCGGGCGTGCGGGGTCGCGCGAGGGATTGAAAGGGGGTGAAACGGGGTGAAACGGGGTGAAAGGAGGCGTCGGATGGCGGGGGGCGGGGGCGGTCTTCGGAGTTTATGCCCCGTCCCGGCCCCCTCCCTCTCACCCCTGCAGTCGATCAATGCGTGGACGGGTTTCACTTTCGCGGTGTTAAAGTGTTGCACCGCCGCCGATTCAGGGAAGGAAAAAAATGCGATTTTCGCGCAGCACGTGACTACGTCTCAATGGGACACGATTCGTTGGCTGTTTTTCGAGAGGGCGCGACGTTGTCCGGTGCGTTTCTTCATTTTTTTTTTTTTCGGTAAATGACGATCGTCGGGAACGCGCGTTATCAACCGGGAGACACTTTCGAAACGTTTCGAGGATTATCGATCGCATCGATTCACTGGGGGAATCGAAACTATTTATAACGGGCAGCGTTCGCGCCGCGCCGGCCGTCATTTACGCGCGGTACCTTCTAATAATACGTCGCAATTTCCGCGATCCTTTTTTGCCACGCGATAATCGACGTCGACACACTGCAGCGATCGCAACTGTCGGCGACCCTCGCAAACAATGCTCGCAAATCCACAAAACAGCGTGTTTCTCTCTCTCTCTCTCTTTCTCTCATACACACACTCTCTCCAATCTATGCGTACCAATCGCGTTGTTCGTCGGAACAAGCGAGAAAGTCGATCGAAGACGCTCGCGCCGGGACTAGAACGTAACGGTGCCTGGATATGTGCTAAACTTTTAGTAAACAACTCGCGGTTATAACGGTACCTAGATGCGTATCGAATCGCCAGGTTCCCGAGGTGTACGATCGAACAACCGCGCCGGTCGATCACAAACTTTGCTCGGTACACCGCCGCTTTACAAAGAGTACATATACATAGATACATGCATGGACGCACGCATACACTGTTTCTCTGCTCGTTTCTTCTGTTTTTAGCCGGCGTGTAGCCAGAGTCCAACGAACCCAAACTAACGTCACCTTTTTTCTTGTCTGTTTCTGTGCAGTGAAGGATGGAGGCCAGCGAGTGGGATCACGCGACCTTGAGGGAAGAGGAATTCGAGCAGCATGCCGTGTATTTGGTACCGGATGTGGGGGCGTCGCCAGGTGACGCGAACCGCGCGGAAGCGTCCCTGCCGAGAAATTTGGTCCTCAAGCCTTCTCAGGCCCTCCACGATGTACGTTCCTCCGCCAAAGAATCATTTCTCGAGACCTCCTCGGTGAGAGTCGCGAGACCCTCTACACACTCACACACACAGAATCTCCCTTTTTTCTCGATCGATTTCGACTCGATTACGAGACACGTCCGACGGAAACCCTTGGAAAATTGTTTTACTCGCGTCGCGTCGGTCAAGTTGAACGATTCGAATACCGATCCGGTTGGCTATCGAGCTAATTAACTTAGCGAGCGTCGTGACCTACAGCCCAAGTCAATCGTCACACTTTCCTCGGTGACAGCAATCGAGCGAAAAAGAGAGAGGATGATAGCTGCACGATTGTCGCGCATATCTGGCTCGGCTGTAACTGATACGCTCTCGATACGCCCTATCAAAGTATCCAAACGCTTCGCGGAAACGCGATTTTCTAGTTGATAGTTCACTTTACACAGGCGTTTTCCATTTTCATTCGTTTCACAGGAACGCCGAACATTTTCCAAATTTTCTACGCGTTAAACGAACGTGCTCCAAACCGGAAGTAGGTGTAACAGTTTGATGGAGTCCTTCGCACCTTTTTCCCCGCTTTGGATTTCCCGTAGGCGCGAACAAACCACCGCGTCGCAGAAATAGACGGTCCCGGTCTCTAAAAATATTCCTCGGTTAAAACTGTTGATTATGACGTCTATTCCGAACCGAATCGACGATCGTTTCTCGCGAGTATTTCGGTTCGATAGTCTGCTGGAAGTTCGACGTTTCGACCTCGGGAGAAAGCATTCCGTTTTTATCCGACCGTCCGGATTATTATTAACTTTTTTGACAATTTTATGATAGCCGGTGCCCAAGCCCATTCAGATCCTTGCTTATCAATCCTTCGGGGTCTATTCTACAACTACTCCGGGATGCATCGATCTCCTCGTTACACCCTATATGTAGACAGCGACGACCGACGATATTTTATCATCGAACGGCGCGGACGGTATCCGGTCCCATGAGAATCAGACGAAAGATTCGTACGCGAGAATCCGAGCTGTAACGGTCCTTACAAATCGAAACGAATTCGATGCTACGAAAAATTGATCCTTGCGTCGATACTCAAAACTCGAATTGTCTACGATTAAACACGTTAGACGTCGTACCACAAATTTGCGGATCGTCGATAAGAACGTGACGTTAAGAACAACTCGAACATAGATACCAAGGTAACACAGAGCGTCGACGCAGGGGTTAAGTAATAGAACAGCGTTTGGTAGTTCCGCGAGTCACCCAACATCCTTTTTCGCGAGCAAAACGAGCTTTCTCGAAGCTTGTCGACGAAAGCTAAACGAAAGGTTCCGTGTGTACGCAGGTGTTGGGAGTTTGGAGCACAAGTTACATACCGAAGGGGACCCGCTTCGGTCCGCTGGTGGGCCAAGTGTACACCAAGGACTCGGTGCCGGCCGATGCGAACCGGAAATACTTCTGGAGGGTAAGGATCAACTCTGTCCGGATATGAAAATTTTCGGTGAAGGTCCGAGCACGAGAGCGCATCTGGGTGGTTATCGGTGGTCGGGGGGCCGGTCTCTTGCGGGATCGGTAATCGGGAAAAAGCGCAGAGGGAACGGAAAGGGAAACGGGGAGGATAGAGAGAGAGAGGAAGAAGCCAAGCAAAGACCAGAAACTGGTTTCAACCGATCTAAGCGAGCCTTAAAGCGAAACCCGCGAAGCCATTGATGCCTCGTAACGAATTGATGAGTTACGATAGAGACCTCGGATTCCCTCTCGATCCTCCCTGTTAAATCGTCGACGTTTCCCAGCCGCGCTGCTCTGCGATAACCGCCGCGAGAATCGACTTCGATCGCGGTGTGTTTGCACCGAGCAATACACCTCGTTGCGCGTCGTGTTCGTGGACCCATGAAACCGTGGAATATAGTCTCTGAAAGTCGCCGTTTTTCGTTGACAGGTGTACAAGAACAACGAGCTGTTCTATTACATCGACGGTTATGACGTCCAGAAATCAAATTGGATGCGTTACGTAAACCCGGCTTATTCGTCCGAATCGCAGAACCTAATAGCATGCCAGTATAAGGTGAGTCGGATCACGCTCCGTTATCCTGATGAATCCACGTTGCTGTCTCGACGCCGATACTGAACGCCTTGTTCTTTCTCGTTGCAGATGAACATTTATTTTTACACGATCAAGCCGATACTACCAAACCAAGAGCTGTTGGTCTGGTACTGCAGAGAGTTCGCGGAGAGGCTGAATTACCCGTTAACGGGCGAGCTGATGCTTCAAAGAATACGTGAGTATGCTCGAGGAATTGTTACCAACGTATAGTGTTCGCACTTCGAATTAATCCTTTTGGAAGTCTCGCTCGCCCAAGTTTTTCTACAAATTTCTTTTCCTGAGCTACTTTAACCAAGTATGTCTTATATATGTGCAGTTATTATTCCGAAAGAAAAACTTTATTGGATATATGACCGCAAAGTAACTACAAATAAAATCACAAAAATAACATTGTATTGCTTCACTTTTGAGTAGTCTACAAGATGAGTTTGATCTGTGAAGGGGGGGAGGCGAATTTGCAACAGGTGAATAAGACCTGCAAAAGGATTAATTTGGGTGCAAAGCCTGTGCAAGAGTATCTCACGGAGAATGATACTACACGATCTCTCTCGATTCCAGGACAACAAGTACAACAATCGGCGTTGCCGAACGAGCTGCCGCCGAGCGTGGACTCGGTCTCGCCGTTGAAGGACCCGTCGATCTACGAGAGACGGTCGCAGATGACGCCGACCGATGGATCGGTGCGATCCGACGAGGGCTACCACTCGAACGGTTACCACGACGAGGTGCTCACGCCGCCGGAGGAGAGCAGCGAGTCCGACTCGGAGAACAACTACGTGCTGGACTTCAGCAAGAACTCGAAGACGTCGGTGTGCAGCAACGAGGTGCTCGACAAACAGGACAACGCGGCCGCGAAGAACGAGTACAGGAAGGTGAAGATCAAGATCACCAAGACCTACGGAAACTTCCAGGCGTCGAAGACCGGGCTGGACGGCGCCGGGAAAGACAAGGACCAGCAGGAGTTGGCGAGCAGAGCGGTGACGCCCGAGTTGCAGAAATCGGTGACGCCACCGATGCTGTTGCAGAAGAATGCGGTGGTGCTCTCGACGGTGACCGAGGACGAGATCCACGAGAAGAACGCGAAACCCTTCTACGAGCCCGAGGTCAAGGGCAACATGCCCGGCTCCGGGAGGCCGGCTTACTTGGCCAGTCCCAGCAGTTCCATCCTCGAGAACATCCTGCTGCGCAGCAACACCGACAACAACAACAACAACAGCCACAGCCACGGGCATCACCATAACGGCGCAGCCCTGCAGCATCACCAACAGCAGCAGCAACAACAGCAGCAGCAGCCACACCATCATCAGATCCACCATCAAACCCACGTGGACTCGGTGACCCCGCCACCGTCCAGCCCAACGGAGATGGCCTACTCGTACAAGAAGTCCCATCGTTACGGAAACATTCTGCCGTGCAGCCCGGACTCGAGCTCGAACCTGCCGATGCAAGCGGACACGTGCGTGAACTCGACGACCAGCGGGAACAGCGCGCTGCCGATGCAGAGTCCGACGAGCAACTTGCACTCGAGCACCGGTCCGGGGAACGCGGGCCTGCAGTCCCATCCGGGCAGCATTCATTCGTCCAGCAACGCGAGCAATCACCACTCGAGTGGGAGCGTGTTGTCCTCGAGCACGATGTTGGCGTCGAGCACCGGCATACACTCGTCCCCGGCGACCAGTAGCGGCGGCGCCGGCGGCGGAGGTGGTAGCTGTCCGACCAAGAGAAAGAGCAAATCTCCGTCGCCATCGGGGACGGGCCAGGGCGCCGCGACGACCTCCACGATCCTCTACTCGAGCTCCGGTGGCTGTCAGATCGAGTCGAGCCCGGTCTACCCGAACTCTGCCGCCAGCGCCAATCAGAGCGTCTCCATCTCGCCGATACAGTCGCCGTCCTCCTACCCGTACGGCATCTACCACCAGAACAGCTCGTTGCACCACAACGTCGCCCCGTTGTCGATCAACTGCACCGCCTACTCGCCGACCCCGAGTGGGAACGTCGTCTACGAGAGGTCGGATGGCAGGAGGCTCGAGGCAGTGACCAGTAGTCATCAGCTACCGACCTCCTCCACCATGCAGATCGACACCAATCAGGCGTTGATCGCCGGCACGCACAACCTACACCTCGGACACCATCCCGGCCTCACCATACACGCGAACTCCTCCTCGTTGAACCGGTACTCGCCAGCGAGCTCGCTGTCCCCGGACGACCACGGCTGCTCCCAGAGCGGCTCCCTCAGCCCCAACTCTCAGGGCTCCAGGGGATATAGATCCCTACCCTACCCGCTCAAGAAGAAGGACGGCAAGATGCATTACGAGTGCAACGTATGCTGCAAGACCTTCGGCCAGCTGTCCAACCTCAAAGTACACCTGAGGACGCACTCCGGCGAAAGGCCGTTCAAGTGCAACGTCTGCACCAAGAGCTTCACGCAACTGGCGCACCTGCAGAAACACCATCTCGTCCACACCGGTGAGTCTTCGAAACGATGCTATTTCGCTACTTTAGCCGAGCCTGCTGCTGCATGTCTGAGCTGTTGTTGTTGATGAAAGAGTTTCCGACCTGTACGCACACTCTAGTTGTCGTAGAAAGATTGTTTCGTTGATTCGGAAATTTCTTGTGACAACGATCGAGTAGAATTACCATATGTGGTAGAAATTCCTCGCAAGAAAATGATAGCTGAATGTGGATTTGTTGATTAAGAGTTGTGCTTGTGCAGGGTTTCCCGAAAATGTCGTTCAATCTTGAAAGGAGCAGTTCCTGAGGTTATATGAAGTGACATTTTCATTTGCAAAAATATCCGCTTCCGGTTTTGTTGAGGAGTTATTAACAAAAAACACGGATCAATCAGAGCACGGCTACTGAGCGTAGCGTTGGTGTCGCGCCGCGGCGAAACAGTGAACAAGAGGAAAAGTAAAAACTAATTTACTTGAAACTCACTTATTCAGCCGTAAATGCACCTGCTTCGAAATGAGTGTCACTGGGCCACTCGGAGACGAACTGTGTATTTGATTTTAAGTATTCGGTACTGCCGAAAGGTAAAAGACGTACGGTCTAGTTAATTGCACAGCCGGTGGTAGATAACGTATACGACAACCTAAGTGATAAATTAATCGTATGTTTGTTTCACACAAATACCGTGAAATTGTTTCAAACTCACGATCATTGTTCACATTTTCCGACACGTAGCTATGTACTAAGTTATTAGTACGTATTAGTTAGGATTTGTGTTAATAATTAAGCGCAAACGGGTAATGTGATCACTCGACTGTCAAGTTCATATATTTGTAGCAAAACTTAGTAGGTTCATTTGTGTGAAATCTTTCATTGATAAGAAAGCAAAAGAGAAAGTGAAAATGAAAGTCTGGGTCGTTGACTTGACCCCACATCCCTTAGGTTGTCGTATACCTACTATCTACGTACATCCCTTAGCTATCGGCACTGCCATATATCTGAAGTCAACTGTGCAGTTCGTCCCCGAATACTTCAGTGACACTCATTTCGACACTGCAAGGCTGAGTAAGTGAGTTTCCATTAAATCAATTTTTTCTCCTTCTCTTGTTCACTGCTTCACCGCGGCTCGGCACCAACGCTACGCTCAGTGACACCTGCTGCCGGAATTTTTGATTGGTCCGTGGTTTTCGTTAATAACTCCTTAGCAAAGCCGAGGGGTACATTTTTACAAATGAAAATGTCACTTCAAATCACCTCAGGAACCGTTTCTTTCAAGGTTGGATGAGATTTTGAGTAGCACAGTAGGGTAGAATATCTACGAGAATAGAAATTTAATGATATAATGTCGAACATTGTAATCGCAGGTGAGAAACCGCACCAATGCGAGATCTGCAAGAAGAGGTTCAGCTCTACCTCGAACCTGAAGACGCACCTGAGATTGCATTCGGGCCAAAAGCCGTACGCCTGCGACCTATGCCCCGCGAAATTCACTCAATTCGTTCACCTGAAGCTGCATAAGAGGTTACACACGAACGAGAGGCCCTACACCTGCCAGGGCTGCGACAAGAAGTACATAAGCGCGAGCGGCCTCAGGACCCACTGGAAGACGACCAGCTGCAGGCCGAACAACATCGAGGACGAGCTCGCTCTGGCCGCGGCCGTTGGCTCGCCGACCTACTACGAGTACGGGCCTGACATGAATGTTGGTGAGTGAACCTGACATAATGGAAACCACAAATATTAATCCCAGAAATTGCCGATTTTGGCCAATGGTCCAAAAAATTGGCTCCTCGTTCGTAACAACTGTTCTACTCCTTTTTTCATAAACCTGTTTGCTTCTGGTATGAAACCAGAGTTTGAACTCTCTTACGATGTCTCGTCGACGCTAAACTCGTAGATTTCACTCATGATTGCTAGGTTAAATGGGATCAAGGATCGTTAATTAAGTTCTCCGTTAAACAAGCTTTCCTTGAAGCATACGCAAGCTTGCATTCGTATCCCCGTAACTTTCTCGGTAATCTGATAAAGGCGTCGCATCGATCGACGAGACGGTTAAGAGTTTGGGTAGAGAAGGTCCCGTACGATCGGTAAATTCGCAGGCGATAAAAGAAAAATGTAAAACGGACAGCGATTGCTGCTGATTTTGAGGCTCGCTTATAGTCATCGAAGCGGTCCCCCAAGGTGTTAACTGCAGAGGAAAGCAGAGGCTAGTTTGATAGGGGAACACGTTGGTTCGTTTTCGGTTGCAGGAAATATGCCGAAGGAATGCGAACTGGAGCACATCGAGAACTACGAGAGGCACGGATCGACGCACGGGCCGCACTCCACGTCCCTCCACAACCTGGAGAACTCCGTGGGCAGACCGAGCGTCATAGAGACCTCCCAGCCTCACATAATCGAGTGCACCTAAGAACGGGGGTATGAGCCCTTTCGCTCCAGCGCAGAACCTAGCCGTGGAATAGTAAACGAGTTGCTCACGACAGACGAAACGTACTCGTACCCCTGCTTCCCTTTCGAGAACTATTCCCGGAACTGTAATAATTTCCTGAAATTTCATTCGTCGTAAGCAGCAGCGTGTGTAATGATCACGAACTCTGTGTGTATAAAGAACGGTGGGGGTGGGGGTGGGAATTTTTGTGGGGGGTGTACGAGAAAAGCACCGTAGGAGAATATCGTGTGGGAGAAACGCTTCGAAATTGAGAGAGAGAGAGAGAGAGAGAGAGAGAGAGAGAACGAGCGGTGTTCACGCGTACCGAAAAGCGACCCGAGATTGTTGAATATACATTGTTGCTTGAATCGAAGCTTTTAGTAGACACACTGCATTCTCGAAAGCTGATTATACTTTGTCGGTGGGACGGCGTTGTCTTATTCGGGTAGGACGAGTCGACGGGATTCTCATCTACATACACGAGCGTAACAAAGTTCCTTCCTTGTAAATACTCGTTTCTATATTTTTTCTATGGTAGCGCCCGACCAACGAACACGAATCTGAATCCGAAACTGATTCATGACGAACGCGGTATAGGGGGTCGACACGGAAAAGAACCGATGTAGGATCGTTGATCGCGAATTCGAATATTCTCGAGACATTGCACGCTGCCATTCGCGGAACAAAATCGAGAAAGAGAAAGAGAGAGAGAGAGAGTGAGAGAGAGAAACGGAAAGAGAGAAGGGACATGAATGCGCCAAAGTCGTTCGAGCTTCTCGATTATCCTTCCACGGTCGATGCTTCAGCGATGCATAGAAAAGGGTACCGTATCCGCAAGGATGAATCCGTGCCGTTCCCTTTTTCTACTCGTATACAAATACAAATCGTTACGCTTCCACGAATACTTCCGTTGTCCAGCCGAAACTTGATTTTGGAATCGCTCGACCACGAGAAAATCGAGCATTCTCGAGACTCTACAAATATTCTCCCTCGATGCCGATATGCTCCTCGAAAACACTCTCGTTCTCACCTCGCGCGCAATTCACCGGTATAATCGATCGGAGCGATTCCAAAGTTTCGGACTCGTGACATTCGAGTCGGCAAACGCCTTTCCATCTGTGAGACCGGATGCACGCGATCATGCATCGTGCATTTACGCTGCCCGATGCTATATCTCTGCGATGGGCCAGTTTGTTGATACTTTCAGTCCGATCAGGTGGTCCGATTCTTCAACATTGTTTTCATCATTTTTATCTTGAAGCTCGGTTCGAGGTATCGAAGCTGTCCTGAATGTGTCAACCAACGGGACCTACAAATCTCAAAATTCAAAATACCACATCATCCCATAAGTCGTGTCGTTTCCGACGCTAACATGCTTCCATGTCCCAATCAACTTTTTTGATTCTGAATTTGGAGACAGGTTCTCCGCATACATCACTAGACTGTGGGGTTTTATGCAAAATAAAAATTGTCTGCATTTATTGTCAGATGGAGGAGCTACACGCACCCCTTTCCTTAATCATTTTAATCGATTGAAAAGAATGCATAAACTCCGCAGTCTATACGTTACAACATTTCCATACGTTTCAACTGGAAACTTCAGACTGACAAGAGGATATACCTCGAAACGAATAGGAAGAAGTTCCTACAAACATAATATAAATTAAAAAAAGAACGACACGACGTATGATCCAATGAAGGCTATCCTAATCGCGCAGCGTCACGATGCGAGACCGCGTGTACTGTTGGTGGCCGAGAAAATGGCAGGCAGCCGTGATTGGCTCAAGTTCAGTAGAGCAAGCTTCGAGGACAGAGACGAAATAAAACTGACGCGCTCCCCTATTGGGGAAAGGGCGGTGGGAAGGCGGGGCGAGCGGAATGATTTCTCTCTCGCCCCCCGTAACGTCTCGACTGCGAATTTCTCGGCTCTGAATGGCACAGGCGGGATCCGAGCCGCGTTATCGCGACGAGGGACGCGATGGTCCAGATGATCGAAACCGACCACCGTCCTCGTCGTCGGTCGATAACGCGACGTGCAATTTACTTGTCCCGACGCGACGTCTTCGGTCCGACGGCGTGACGGTACCATTTTCTACGCGTCCCGTGCTAGAAAACGGCGGCGGACTTGGTCGGCGTCCGCTCGCCACGAAAAATTTACGAATCACAACGAGCGAGAGCGACGCGACGATCGAACGAACAACAACCAGTGACGACACGACTGCAAACTATACGAGACCTGTACCTGTATATACTAACATTACTATTAATTATTCGATCTAATTTAAAAGGTAAATTATAAGGAGCTCTAATTTATGAATACCTTTATATAATTATGTATATGTATACATCGTCGTCGCTTGGCGGGAAACGGTAGGCTGCGCTCTACGACACCCTCGATACGGAACGGGGATGGGACAACCCTCTTTCACGGACACGTTCGATCATTTATCTCTCGCGCAAAACGTTTCGGTACAAGACACATACAAGGAAAACAAGCTTTCGGTGATCGAGTACTCTTATACACCTGTATTTATACGCGCTCGTATACATATATTATACACGCATGCATATACATATATATATATATTTTTTAGGCGTCCTTTTGTCGTGGAATTTTCGCAAACGGGAAGCACCGATATTTTCATTTCCGTAAACACCCCTGGGCGTCTTATTCGCGCGGCAATCAACGTTCGCCACGTATCGATCGGAGATCGCGGTTTTCAACGTGTACGAAAATACACGTGTACACGTGTGTACGTGAACCGTGTAGGTACGAATTTAAGGATCCGCGAATACGGATCCGTGTGCACAGATCGAGAAAGAGTTCGATCGAAAACGATAACGATTCAGTTGTCGGACTCGAACGTTCCGAACGGATCCGTAATTCACTGATCCTTAAATTCTTACTACACGGTTCACGTGTTACGTGTATTTATATACACGTGAAATAAGGATCTCTAGGATCGATCGATCGTTTCGAACAAACTCGGTTCCGTCTTTCCCGTCTCTCCTCGTCGTTGAAAACGTAGACACTATTAGACGAGAATCGAGGATTGTAATCGGCTCACGGACGTCGAACGGTTCTTCGCGTTATCTGTCCCGCGATCTTTTTCATCGTAATCGCGCGCACAAACAATATCCCCGATCAACGAGCAATGATCAACGATGATCCACGATCGCGCGTCGTTAGACGGTTTTTCTTTGTTCTCCTCGAATTTCCTCGTCCGGGGCGAAGACTCGGCGACGATCTCCCTAATCGGGAACAAATCGAAAGCGCACATTAACACGGGTAGCACATTTTCTCGCGACACGAGAGAGCTAATTGAAACGATCGCGTCTAACCGAGGGCGGGAGGAAAAATTCTAGTCAAAAAGATACGAACGCACCGTTGCGTCCCGCGGCTATTTCGTAACGTAATTTAAACGAGATCGTGCCGAACCTTCCCTCGAACGCCGGATTCGTAACGATCGGATCGGATCGAGAATAGCAATACGAAGAGAAATCATCGATCGGTAAAGAATCGTCCCCGTTGTTTTCCCTTGTTCTTCTCATCTTCCATTGGTTTCGCGGGAACAGTTCGTCGTCGCGATTTCGGTACTTCCACTCTGATTTGTCGCGCGTCGAGAAAGCGCAGCCTACCATTAAATGCGAAACGATAATGGTCGTCGTCGGTCGGTGATTCACGCGCGCGCGCGCGCGCGCCTTCCAAGCGGGATTTTTATCGGAACGAAACACTGACCGATCGTGACAGCACATCACGATGTATCGCAGACTGATATACGCACGGTTATCGATTGTCTACGAGTGCGAGAGAGCGAGAGCGAGAGAGAGAGAGAGAGAACGAATGTACGAGCGAGAGGCTAAGCGTGTGCGAAAGAGAGGAAGAAAGAGAGAGAAAGAGAGAGAGAGATTGTTTTAGTGAAATTACGTGCATCACGTTTCAAATTCCAAGAGCGAAAGGTCCCAATAAATAGGAACGAGAGAGAGAGAGAGAGAGAGAGAGAGAGAGAGAGAGAGAAGATCTCGAATACATACACCTGACACCGCGTTCTAAGAAAAACATCGGCGAACTTTCTTCCGTTTATTAAAGCTCTTCAGTTTCTTGACGATCGAAGCCTCGAAAAGCTCCCGTTCGTCGGCCGATCGCAAATCGGTAACGTGCACACGCATACGTCGTCTATCCGTTTAGCTTGGAACGCGACAATTCCAATGGTTCCTGCAAATGTTCATGGTGCTCGTCGTAAGATTTCTAACAGACAGGGGAACTGAAATATCGCGTTTAGTTGATGGTCTCTTCCGTTTTGTTGCGCCCCTCTTTACCGCTTTCGCGCGTGCCCCTATCGGGAAAACGATACTTCGCCGGCGTTGTACGTTTAAGGCAGCTTTAAACCGAGCAAGGGAGAGCGATTTTTTTTATCACACACACCGCGGCAGCAGGTAGCGTGAAAAGATCCGACGAGAAATGGCGAGAGGAGATAGGAAAATCGAACACGATACGATTCGCAAGGCCTTCACGCTGATCTTTCCGCGGACACGTTCAACAGACAAGCTGGAAGATTTTACCTAACTCTATTCGTTGCGAGAGAGAGAGTGAGATGCGCAAGATGCTGTAAACTACCGTGTTGCCACCGTGACCGACAACTTCGTAGTCTCAATCTTCGTCGAAGACCATTTTCACAGGTCACGAGCTCCACGTGCATCTCCCAAATTCGAAGCATCGCGAAGTCATGGAGTTTATTACATCATTCAGAGTCAATCCATTAATTTTATTCGAAATTTGGTGGATGCACGTTGTAAAAATGTTCGACAACGACGACTGCTAATCTTGAGGTCGTCACACACGCGCCATCTTGTCGTCCCGTTTGCTTGTGCAGTAGTTGCAACGCAGGACAGATCGTGTACGTGGTGAAATTGTCCGATTCAGCGTGCGCGTTTCGTCGATTGTCTGACATGAACGCAATCACGCAATACATTTTTCCCAAGCTGCATTGCAACTGAAGTGTGGTAACCAAAAGGGACGACAAGACAGAAGTGTGCGCGGCGGCCTCCAAAGAAGCAAGAACTCGAAGGGATCGTGTCACTTCCGGTAGGCGAGTCTGCGAGCCCTGCACGAGAGCTCTGCGCCGCGAAAACGACACTGGAAACGCGGACCTGCGGGACGACAGGAAATTGAACAGTTTGTTCGTACGACGCACAATCGCGCCCAGCAACGCATTCGTTATTTCTACCGGTCGCGAGTAACAGACGGAGCATAGAGGGACAGATTAGACGGGAATTTTCCGATGGTCGAGCTTGAATACTTTCCCGCGAGCCGAAACCGAAACCGAAACTGAAATCGAAACCGAAACCGAACCACACAGGCGTCGCCGAGACAAACGTCGTCAATCGAAAGCGTTGAACGGCCGGATCGATCGACGCCGAATATATTTTTTTATAACGCTATTTGCAATCTGGAATCGCGGGCGATAGTTTCCAGTGACGTTTCGTCGATCGACATTCCGTACGTTGCCTCGATTCCCTACCTAGCCTGCATCAAACGCACTTTATTAGAGATAACGAGACGAAGAGATCACGTAAGAAAGACAATGAGAGAGAGAGAGAGAGCGAGAGAGAGAGAGAGAGAGAAAGCGAGCGTATGTGCGAGTATACATGGCAAAAAGAGAGAACGGGTGAAAGAGAGAGAATGAGTTACACCTAGCAAATAAGAATTAAACTGCGAAGGAAAAAAACGAACAGAAAAAAGAACGAAGAGTGGCGGTGTTGAGAAAAAGAGAAAAGAGGTAAAACCAGAGAGAGAGAGAGAGAGGAAGAGTGTGTGTGAGAGAGAGAGAGGGGAGGAGAAGATCGTGTAAATACCGCTGAAAGTAGAATGATCGAAGGAAGCAAGCGACTAACCGCCTCGACAACAAACAACAAGCAATATTTAGTTCTTACCATCTCGTAATAATTAAACGATAACTCCAAACTCTGTACTGTACACGCGTGTACAACGCTCGTAAACGTATTTAAACGACTATAAATTAAATGTTAATTATCCTTACACTTCGTATATAGTAAAATTGTTACGCATTTATTATCATTACAATTATTGAATAGGTAATGCTCAATTAGCATTTGTTTCTTAAAATAAAGAATAAATATATGGCTGTTGGATATTTATATTGCACATATCACTACCTATCATTTCGCACCTCGCCGCGGCGACACGCGGCCCCGTAGAACACGTACACGGTTTTCATTTCGATTTTCAAAACCAGTTGCTTTCTACGAAACCCGTTTATGTTCGGCGACCATTCGCGGAACGATGGGACGGGAGATCCAGGGGTACGACACGTTTCTGGTCAGACGTCTGCCTGTCCGTTAAGGAGGTACGGGACTATTGGATTGCAAAAATCAATAGCGTCATTCGAGTTGGATCGCTTTACTGATATTTTCATATAGATAGGACAGAACGTTGAAACTTCGGAGAAACATGGAAGGATGAAGATGTCTCGGCTTCACTCCATGGAGAATAGTGCTCTCTACATTTGCAATTAACGTTTCAACTGAAAGTCCAGTTTCGGGATAAATAGCTTTAAAGTTTGAAGCGATGGTTTTTCCAACATATAACTTAAAAAATATGTAGATATATTTTAAAACGACTCCTGGTCTACGAAATGCTTTCTTCAGCTGCACAACCTCGTCCATCTTTATTTCTCTTATCTCTTACGAGAATCTCTCTAATCCATAGATACATAGCTGCCATACCTATGTATAACTTTCGTAACTATTCAAATATTGTTATGATTTTCCATCGGAACACTCACGGAGAATGAAGTTTCGAAAATCGATTTTTCCGAGTCTCAATAGTCCTGTGCAGCCTTAAACGCGACAACGTTGTCCGCGCGCGTCTATCCGCATTATCGTGATAAAAAGAGAACGACAACGTGGACAGGGGAAACGGAATCCCACTGGCAGGATGTGAGTCCAAGGATATGTTTCAAACTTAGAAGGCGAGGCATGTCGTTTTCAACCTTTTATTGTAAATTGATCTACAATCACCATTCGTTTACATCTTCGTCGTTTATAAATAGGACAAAAAAAAAAGAATGACATGTTACAGCAGCACTATTACTCAATTATCATAGTGTGTGTATGTTCGTGTACGTGTCGTGACCTGATATGTGCAGGTCTGCCTCACGGATATCAAGGTTCGTGTCCGTAAATTTTCAATTGATCAAATTTTGTTACTCAGACATGTCGTCAAATTAATTATATCTCTTTTTCGAATTGAATGGTATGATCACCGATTCTTAGTTTATTGTACAATTCATAGGATTACGCGCGGCTTCCTTTCCTCGTGAACACTTTAAAACAAATTTCTTCGATTTCTCGCGGCCCGTGGAAATCGAGACGAATCGCGAGTTTGAATCGGAACGGAACGGAACGAAACGGAACAGCTGGGATACTGGGAGAAGCTGCCTAACTTACGAGTGAGTTAACAGTTAGTGTGTGTTTTTTTTTCGTTTTTCCTTGTTCGGATTGCTTTTTCTTTTGTTTTCTCTGTTTGTTTTCTCATCCACTCGCATCCTCATCCCCCGGACGTAAGAAAAATGCGTAAGATCACACGTCTACACGCGTTGAGAACAATATACATATTCCTATATTAATTAGAAAAATAATACAGATTTTGTCTTGTTAATGGAAACAATTAGCTATACGTAATGTACCACATGATTTATGCGGGTATGGACATTCGAGTATGTTGTCACAGCTAACCAAGTCCCTGAAAACAATTTTAAGAAAGTCTTTCATCTCCCGGACAAATCTCACACGTTCATCAACTGTCTACTTTTTTTCGTGTCTCGTTATTCTCTGATAGGAACAGACACTCGTTTAGAATATGCGCCGCGCGCGCGCGATCTCCTCAAGTGGAGAATCGCGAAGCACCGATAACGAGGAAGAAAGACAGGGACGAATAAAGCTGGAACCCGAATCAAACTTTCGAAAACCACTTTGGCGCTCGCGGATCACTGTCGCTTTCACCGAAAACTTTGAAAGGACTCGTCCCTTTCGAAGAGAATACAGTATCGAGGTAGTAAAACTAATATATATACTGTTAGATACGTACGCGTACTTGAACACGCTGGATCGCGACTAAAAGCAGAACAAAACTACAACGGAATCGTTCTCTTTTTTTTTTCTTTCTTGCTCCGAAACGAAAGATCGTCTAGTCAAGAACACCGAATCGCAAATCAAATACCATACGTCAAACGCTAAATACTCGTACAAGTCGATTGTAAAACATTTTATTATTATCGTTAAGGATATGTTAGGGCGACCAATTAAAAAATGATAAATGTATAATAGACATCGTTCGGACATTAATCGACGAACGAATAAATGAGGATTGTGAAATAATGTCCTACCTTATCAAGGTACAGGACTGTCTGTTCCGCTTCCGCTGTTGGTCCCAGCTTCCGTTTTCGTTGCGGCCACTCTGTCACCTCGCTTCGAACTCTTCGACAAGGAAGCGACTTCTTTCAATAAGCTAGAAATCTTGAGCTGCATCGTCGAGATTTTCGTCTCGTACTCTTTCTCCGTCCCCTTCATCTTGTTGCGCAGCTCCGTCTCCGACGTGAAGTTCTTCGCCTTCAACTCGGTAATCTGCCGACAGAAACGGTTGTTCTTATTATTTTCCAGAGGCTGACTTCACGAGAAGATCATATTACAGTTTTCTAAAAACATCATTTAGTAAACGGATCCCGAGCTTATCTTTCCTCTTAGTCTCAAGATATTAGCGTTTGAAGACAATCTTCCAAAGATATTAAAGGAAATTTCCATTACTTACACAACGATCTTACAAACCTCACTGTTGAGGCTTTCAGGTATGAATTGTGTCCTTTAGGGATTATTTTCCGAACGTTTCGATGGATTAGTGTATCTTTCAACCGAAAATAGCTCCAAAAGGACCGACTTGCATCTTAATCCTTTGCACTACGAATTACTTTTCGATTTTGTTGCGAAAAACTCCCTACTATTTTAAGTGTTTTATTTGAAATTTACTTGAAAATACATTTCTTTGAATGCTACTTATTTTAAACAATGTTGTTTACTAATTATAGTGAATATAGCTGTCAAACTTTGTTGTAATTTATATACTTTTTTAACTAAAAAATAAGAATTAAATACATAAAGGAAGAACTAAAAACATATAAAAACCCGTTTTATTTGCAGTTTTCCTTCTGTGATGTCGAGTCACACTCGACAAAGGAGTGCAAATAGGTTAATATATTTTTCGAAGCATCAAATTACCTGTCTATCCTTGGCGAGTAGTTGGCTATCCTTAATGGAGATTTGCTTCTGGAGATGGGCTATCTTCTCTTTGAGTTGCGTGACCGCGACCACGTGATCCGAGCTGTTCGGATCATGGGGATCGTGCACGCCGACCATCCTGGCAGCTTTCACCGGCGCGGGTCCATTCGTATCGCCGCCCTCGGACTGAGGCGGTGGAAGCTTCGTCACGTCTACTCTGTGCGGTCTCTTATTGTGACCTTTCAGTCTGAAGCAGAACGAACGAAATAAGCGCGCTGGAATTAAGCAGAGTCAAGAGGTTCGCACGTGAAAACGTTACCGGTTTTTTGCTTTTCATCGAAGAGATACTGAAATTGTGCAGAAACACAATTAAAACTACCAAGCACAAAGTTACCTTGCCACACGCAGTACGTATATGGATAGTTACTTTTGTTCTTTGTGCTTCGCTGCTCGCTGCTGCGCCAGTTTCAAATGCGCCCTCCTTTCCGCGTCCGACTGTTTTGTTTTCGCCAGTGCTCTTTTGTAAGACAATGTGCACAACCAACATAATAATTTTCCATCGACCTTGAACAAAATCATGACTCAGTTATCTTAGATAAGTGAATAGAGATTATTGCTTTCTTTCGCATCACCTTTTTATCTTCATCCTGTCTATCAAAGGCACACTTCTGTTTGCATTGTTCGCAAGTAACCGGTGGTCCGTAACGTTTCTCGGAATTGGTACATCGTTGGCATTTGCTGCCAATAAACGCAGCTATCGTATTGCAGTATTCGCAGGCCGATGGCTTACCATAGGATTTCACGTTCTGCTCGCATTTTTTACATATAGTGCTGGTATTACCCTTTCTGCAAAAAGAGAAACAAAGTTATTCGAGGCTAACGCACCGATCCTATAGTAATAAATACAAAGCAAGAGTTAAGAGTGCTTACATTGTTTGCTGGAATTCTGACCTACAATATGTACATTTCACCACTGGAAATGCACCTCTGCACTCCTAAATAAGCAACACAATATAGAGAAAGTTTCTAAAGAAAATGTACACATAAAAATCTTAGTGTTCGCACAGTGTGTGCGTGCTGTTATACAAAATGCATAGCGTAAAGGAAGATAGATCGAGAAAACCGTGTTTGAGACATTTGATTGTGACAGAGAGTGTATGTAAACAATGAACAGACTACAGATTTTACGTGCTTGCAGCATAGACATAAATCTCTACAGCGAATTAAATGAAAACGATACTTGTGTGTGAGATGTACAAAATTCGAGCGCAGTACGCAACGCGTTTACAAAACGAACGAATTTCCGGTTCTCATAAATTAGTCCCGGAATATACGTTCCATGCTCGGTCCGGCGATTAATAAGAATTCCCAGGACTAATTTCTTTTTCGGAGTTTCGAACGTGACGGAAAGAGCATCGGTTACGGGCGAAACGCGCGTTTCAATTGAAAGTTCTATTATTAGCGTGGTGTCTCGCGAGCGAGAGAAACGACGCTCGCGGGGGAAACTGTTGGTGTATCGTGTAAAGAAAATTTCTCGGTTCGGGAAAAACACGAGGGAAACACGGGAAACGATACCTTGCACAACTGCTGTCCCGGCGATAGCTCTTCAAACGGATGCCTCGAAAAGCATCTGGAGCACGCGAACATCGCTTGCACATTGTTCGCGCTCATCGTCGTGCGTCGACTCGTGTTTGGCCTCGGCACTCGAAAAAACCGTACGTCACCGATGAGATAAATATCGATTTGTGAAGTTCTCGCAGCCAGAAGCCGAGCGGACGTTTTTTCGTTTTCGATGCTAACGGCGGAACAAAAAGGAACAGAAAATTTGAAGGCGACAGCGGCACTGACAGGTAACAACTCCTTACATGTTTCAGGAGGTTTTGCGCGTTCGACGCGATTGTTTTGCGTACATAACCGCGTCACTTCACTTTCGTTCACCTGCACCGGTTGTTGATTTCAGACGGCTATCCGTGACTTCTTACGGGAGAAACGTTTTTAGCTGGTGACCGACACCGACCAGATGTCGCTTCCGTTCGCGTCCAGTGCAACGATACACGCGCCGCAAACCAATCGGCATTTTTCAAACCGTAAGAATCAAGCGACAATTGGTTAAACCGTTATCGTTGCTACGATACCGGGAGTGTTCGTAGAACTTGTCCTTTTTGACCTTTACAGGTTGCCACCGGCCAATCAGCGCTCGTCGTTCGCTGACTCGTTCAAATAACCTCCGCCACGGAATATTCTTAGAAAGGCGAAACTCTCAAGATCAGTTTTTACTACGCATGCGTCCATCAGCTCGCTCTCCATCAACGTCCACTTTCCTTCTCTAATTTTCAAATAAACAAACGGTTTTATTGATTCTCTAGGACAATGTAAGATAAGAATTCATGTTACCATATCGTCTGATATTGTCTTGATAGATCATCCCTTTTCTGAACACCCTATATGCAGGTATATTTTCGTAAAATTGTAGCAAAAGTATATACAAGGTGCCCCACAAATTTTGTACTTCCTTGGAAGGGGTGATCCGTGAGGTCATTCAATGTTTCGTTTTCTTTGTGTAAACGATCTCCGCGGCTTCATAACGAATTATTAAAGAAATACACAAACCAATCAGAGTGCGACTACAATGACTGAGCCTGGCATTCGCATTGGCCGAGCCGGAAACCGTCCGCTGTTCCCGTGCTCTGATTGGTCCGTGTTTTTCGTTAATAACTTCTTACAGATGACCTTAGGAATTACCTTAGACCAATATATGGTCTAAGGGAATCACCTTTTGTACATTTTTGGGATACACATTTAGTCTCTTCCTCTTCATTCATAAAAAGGAATAGAAATATCAATTTCACAATAATCTCTCTGTATCACTCTGTATGTAAGATTTCAAGGTGTTCCAATTTGGAGACATCAAGATGAGAAGTGAAGAGTAGGTGTCGTACCTACTATATAATAGTCTATGATTGTAAAATCTCGATCACATACGTGAAAAAGTGCACGCTCTTGTATTTACAGTTACATAGCATTTGAGCAACGTGAATATAAATATAACCTCAAACATTACCGTGTCAACATAGGTACTTCGCTAAAATGCGAACATGCTCGATGTCGTTTGAAAATTGAAACGTGACTATAGAGAAGGAAAAGTTTATTTGAATATTAAAAAATGCGGTTGAAAAAATTCCACGCAAGACAACTGGAGAAACAGAGAACCCTTTATGTTCGTATGCCACACGTGATACGAACGGAACAAGATGTAGCAAAGTTATTTACCGGTGAATTCAAAGTGCAACTTTGTCGACAAACTACCAGACATTGCTACGTAGTATTTGCCACAGTCGAGGAACAATTGAAAAATTTGAAAGCTGTAAAAAATAAAAAATTAAATGGTAAACGCGTGATTGCAGAACCCGCAATAACAAAAACCGAGAAGAATCACCCGAAGCTGTTGAAAAAGAAGATAGTTGTACCTGAAGTAAAAGCAGAAACGATAGTGACAAAAACGTAATTATTTCCGCGTTTCTATTGTTGTTTCTGATTTTTTGAATGCATTGAAAATGATCTTTTTCTTACAGGTTGTTTGTATCGAATATCAAACCTGGAACCAAGCTCCAAGACTTAAAGGCAGCTATTCCTGGAAGTGTCTCTGGTAAATTGTTAAGTGCTACTTCGAAGAAAACCAGGTATCCCCCGTTTTATGTCTATATTATTATAAAAGATTTATTTACAAGAACAGTATATGACTTTTTAATTACATGTTCAGGTGCGCAATGATTAAAATGGAAAGTGCTCAAGTAGCAGCAGAATACTTGAGAAAGCTTAGACCACGACCAGTCTTGGGAGGAAAGAAATTGAGATTTAATCCTGACACTAGAAAAAGAGAAAAAAAGATAAAACGTGGTCCTCTAAAGATTTATGATGGAGAAACAGAAATAACAGATGTATTTAGTAACATAAAATCCAACAACAATGCTCTAGATCATATTGTACTCGAGAAGAAAGTGTAAATGACACATATATATATTTTATTAAATGATAAATATATATATTAGATTTTATAGATTACAACTAGATGTTGGAAAATTCTGTATGTAAATAGTCTATTTTTACTCCATGAATACCGTGACATGAATGGCGGATTGTGCCAATTTGTTAGTAAGTTTCTATCTATGCTATAACGAGGCACACGATTTCTAAAGAATCCATTATACTTTTTTATGTACACTGTAACCTATTCATCGAACGTTTCTGCCGCCTTTGATGCATTACCGATTGACGAGTCGTTAAAAGCAAAAAATATTTTATAATACGTTACCATAAATAATATCTACACGAGCGATCCGTCTATCGCAAAAAATTAAATAGATTCGACAAATAATGCTTGGGTACGATTCGTTCTCGATTAACGAACACAATATTATTGTATCTATTCTAAATGTTGTAGTACAGTTTGGTGGAACTGTTTTTGGTGACATAAAGAAGAGAATTACAGAAATGGGTTGAACTTTGATTGACAAATTAACTGATCCTTTCCGGTTAACAAGTGGTAAACGTATGCAATCGTTTTTCTTAAAGATTGCGCAATTACTAGTCGGCTGCAAATCTACATGTAGAAAAACGCTTCTCGTAG
This sequence comes from Lasioglossum morio, assembly GCA_916610235.2. Taxonomy (NCBI): domain Eukaryota; kingdom Metazoa; phylum Arthropoda; class Insecta; order Hymenoptera; family Halictidae; genus Lasioglossum; species Lasioglossum morio. Next base: position 20,053,480 of record OU744326.1, on the reverse strand, counting down.
AAAGCGCAGTATAAATATCCGCAGAAAAACGGTCATGAGATCAGCGATCAAGGTGAAGTCACCGCGTTTTTATAACAGCGAGATAATATTTACAGCGAAAACAGCTACTCATTAATTTGCTCTAACGAGCGAATCAGTATGCTGAACGTTCTCGTGGAAGAAGGTGCTTCGAACAGCAGAGACATATCAGGAATTTTCTGTTTCAAAGTCGGAACAAAACCACTGTCTGATATTTATTACAAATTTTCTATTCCTGCAAAAGAAATTGTTGAATAAAAATCTCGGGTTCGCGAAAGAAGAGGACACAAAGTGAGTATTCGCTGGAAAGCACATTTCGTTTGATAGACGCGTTGAAAGGTTCAGTTTGATAAAGACATCATCGAAGGAGGCGATAACACGCTCGATATAGAACCAATATCGCGTAAGGCTCGTCGCAAGCTACGCGGCTTCCTTTTAGAGTATTGATTTGCAATAAAAAAAAATGTGTGTGCTTTTAATAAATTTAATCGAAGCGGGAGAAACGGCTCGGAAGCTTTATCGGTCGACCGCTAGGTAGCAGGATAACCTTGATCGGCAGTTTTGTTTAGATTTGCAGAAGTGTGTGGGCGCACACGACGGTGGGTCATGCCTGTGCATGAGTCGGTTGTCGCACAGACACAAAGGCGGACGAAACGTCCCTCGAGAGTCGAGAGGTTGGCATGAAGTAACCAATAAGCGATTTGCTAGTCTAATCGTTCTAACGTCATTGCATAACTCGCGTTGCTTTTTAAACCAATTATTTAATGCGCTGCGTGCAATGATTTTGCACTTGGAGGCGTTTACCGATCGATGTCACGCGCGTGTGGTCACGCCGACAGAAAATGCGTATGGGCGTAATAACGCCGGCGAGTTCTGCGAATCCGATGTACGTCAGAACTAACCTAAACGGAAAAAGTTGGTTCGCTGTGCAGTGTTCCGATCGGGAAAAAATATTGTCCTGAACAAGTATGAGCCATCGTTCGTCCCCGTCTCATCGAACTTTAACTTCGACTTCGACATGTTCGATGTTGTTCGCTCCGTTGTGCAACGTCCAAGATAAGTCGCGTATAGGTTAACTTCCCTCGACAGGCGTCCATCGACCGTTTACAATCTGTCATTTAGGTTTTGACATGTTAGTCCTAATGTAACCGTATCGATAGAAATATAGAAGTCAACCTCCTCGTGGATGTGTCACGTCTTTTGTCATGTGTTTTATAATGATCGAAACTCTTGAAACGTTCCTGTTCATTGGCAATATCGAGTCAGCCAAATTCGAAGGTAACTAAACAATTCCGAAGTTTATCTGGCCTCTTATCGTTACTATTTCTGTGATTCCATTATCGTACAGTTAACTGAGTGATTCAACGGCACGTTAGCGCGATAATCGCGTGAATATTGGTGGTTATTAGGTGAAACATTATAATTCAACTTTTAAAAATAATTCAATTCGTACTTTGCAAATGCATTGAAATTACTTTCTTTTTTTGAGAACTAGCATGCAAGGAAGCTAAAGTCCAAAGTTTACTGAACATGTACATTACACTGTTTTGCCTTGTTACCACAAAAAGTTTATTTGCTAATTTGTTAATCTGACGAACACTGAAAATTGATGTTTATTTTCTTTCAGCAATGTTTAGGAATAAAATCAATTCCACTTGGGAGTAAGTTTTGATTTCTCCATCTCTGAAAGCGAATAACCAGGAAATTCTTAATGATGCATTTACAATCGAATGCATGCCCTGTAAACGCATAAGAAATAATGTGTAGCGTTGTTATATATTTGTGTACAACCTGATTGCATTGAAAATGCAAGCCAAGAAGCGCTATTTATTATTATTCGTAACATGCGCGTTTCTTGGTTACTGTTACTTTGGTGGATACCGGTTAAAAAGCGAAAAGCTGACAGGCAGATCTCAGTTGCCTTACGAGCGATTGCCTTCATATTTAAGTATAAACGAGGAGTACTACGACAAGGATTTAAGAACATCAAATGGAAATTCTCTTATGTCGCAACGCACCAAACAATGTCGTATGGAGACTTGCTTCGACTACACCAGATGCAAGAATGGCTTCACCGTGTACGTGTATCCGATCGAGGACGTGATAAGCCCGCTATACCAAAAAATTTTAAACGTTATCACAGAATCGAGATACTACACGTCAGATCCGACTAGAGCGTGTATATTTGTGTTAGCTCTGGATACGTTGGACAGAGACCCATTGTCGACGGAATTTGTACACAATCTTCCTGCGAAATTGTTGCGTTTGCCTTACTGGAACAACGGCAGAAATCATTTGATATTTAATTTATATTCCGGGACATGGCCCGACTACGCGGAGGATTCACTGACCTTCGATCTAGGCTTTGCCATGCTCGCAAAAGCCAGTATGTCCATCTTCAGGCACAGACCAAACTTCGACGTGTCGATACCGTTGTTTGGCAAACAACATCCGGAACGCGGCGGTGAGCCGGGCCAAGCACCGGAGAACAACTTTCCAAATAACAAGAAATACGTCGCGGCTTTCAAGGGAAAAAGATATGTGCACGGTATAGGATCCGAGACCAGAAACACTCTCTATCATTTGCACAATGGCAAGGACTTGGTATTTGTCACGACCTGCCGACACGGCAAAGCATGGAGAGAATTCCAAGATGAACATTGTCAACAAGATAATCAGGAATACGATATGTTAGTACGAACCTTTTTTCGATTCATGTTTATTGTAATTGTTGGACAAACCTGAATGAATTGTTTGCCTTGTTAGGTACGATTATGAAATTTTGTTGATGAACGCTACCTTTTGCCTGGTACCACGAGGAAGGAGACTAGGTAGTTTTCGTTTTTTAGAAGCTTTAAGGGCTGGGTGCATTCCAGTTATTCTAAGCAATGGCTGGGCGCTTCCTTTTCACGAACGCATTGATTGGACGCAAGCCGCTATATTTTCTGACGAAAGACTGCTACTTCAAGTAAGCGAAATACATTTATTATACGATATTAAAAAGAAACGGACAAGTGGCATTTTCTGTTTTTATGCTTCCAGATTCCAGATATAGTGCGATCTGTGTCCAATGTACAGATACTTAAATTACGGCAGCAGACACAATTCCTTTGGGAGAGATACTTCTCATCGATAGAAAAAATTGTATTTACCGTGTTCGAGGTGATTAACTCTTTTGGTATTTATGTCGAGCAGCTTAACAACAATTGAGCGCATGGGTGCTATCAGAATTGAATAAATATCAAAGCGGAGGACGCTTCAAGTGTTTTATTTACTTGGGTCAATCGAGATGATTAAACGTTTGCCGATAGTTGCATGTAGGTCGTCGAGTTATCGGTCAATAATCTTTTTCAGAACATACGGGAACGTTTGCCATGGGAAGGTACTCGAGAGAAACTCGTTTGGAATACTAGTCCTGGCGCATTAGCGATATTACCGCAATTTGCCGACAGTCAGCAGGAACTTCCGTTTTCGAAGAGCAATCCGGGTAACACTTTTACTGCCATCATTTACTCGCAGTTAGGGTCTACTGCCGTACTTTATCGTCTGCTTAAAAGCGTCGCGAAAAGCAAATACCTAGATAGGGTGAGTAATATAAGCAGAATTTCATTGAATCGCCTCGCTTTCGTCATTTGAATTATTTGATATCTCGATTTAGATTATATTAATGTGGAATTCGGATATTCCACTACCGAGGAGGCCGCGTTGGCAAGGGATCAAAGCGACGATACACATCGTCACGGTCGACGGTATATCCCAACGTTTCTATCCTCATCCGTTAATCAAAACTAGTGCTATATTATCGCTAGACGAAGATGCCACACTCAACACTGACGAAATTGATTTTGCATTTACGGTTTGGAAATCGTTTCCCGATCGAATCGTCGGCTACCCAGCTAGATCGCATTACTGGGACGACTCAAAGGTAACGAAAGCTTTAAAGACGTCGGTCGCTATCATTTGTCATCGCTGTGCAGCACCTATGTACTTTATCTTTTTTCCCCTTTGGTAGCGATCGTGGGGCTATACAAGCAAGTGGACAAACGATTATAGTATAATACTAACTGGTGCCGCTTTTTACCATCGTTATTACAATACGTTGTACACCGAATTGCTGAGCTCGACGCTTCACAAGACTGTCGAGCAGTCGCAGAACTGCGAGGACATACTTATGAATTTTTTAGTAAGTCACGTCACTCGGAGACCACCGATCAAAGTGACGCAACGGAAATTGTATAAAGATACTACAGTGGCTGGAATTAGGTACGTTGTTTCTGTTCATCTCCTAGCTGTTTCATGGTTTCATGCATTGCCCTACCGGCAGTTATTTCACTCCTTGCACTTGAAAGCTTGTCTCTAGTCTATCGAAATTATTGTTTAAAATATATTCGTCAACGTCGACACATTGATCGTCCACAACAAAATCAAATACGAAAATATTTGCAACGCGATCGAGTAGAATTTTTATTCGCATAAAGAAAATGAATGAACGTAAAATCTGCGAAGAATTTAGCATGGAGAGTTATTTTGCTTGGTTATGGCAGTGAACACTTTTGAATTAGGGATTGGAGGTTTATCAGTATGCTTATCGTGATTTTCAGATCTCCCTGGAACGATCCAGATCATTTTATACAACGGCAGACGTGCATGAATACGTTTGTGGCCGTTTTCGGCTACATGCCGTTGTTACGATCCAATATGAGGCTCGACCCTGTTCTGTTTAAAGACTCTGTAAGCAACTTGCGCAAGAAGTATAGGCAAATTGAATTAGTTAGTAATTAGAATTATACAAGATATTTTATCAGTTACGCAGTTATCCACCCTCGAGAACGAGCATCATAGTCTCGAGCATTTCGAAACGATAGCGGCTCAATGATTGCTGTTAGAGCGGAGCACTCGCTCGCTCGCTCGCTCGCCTGCGCGCTAACGCGGGTAGCTAATTCCAAATGTATAGGGAACACTTTGGCAGCGTTGTAAGATTTAGAGAGTTGTCGGGCAGCGAATCAAGATGGTCTTTCATTCACATAGAATGGTGACGTCCCGGCGCTTTTACGTATTCGCAAATGAATTTTGTACAAAATATTAATAGGATACCTTACGATATTGTTCGAATTCGAATCAGGCCCGCGACGTTTGGTGGCGTGATCGCCGTGTTCAATTGATGTACATACGAATCGTTCCATAGTTATTAAATAAAAAAAAGAAGAAGAGCATAACGAACAAATGAACAAAAATGTTGTCCAAGTTGTTCGAACGTGTTTTTGGAAAAACCGGCTTTTCGAAGCTATTCAAAAATTCCATCGGACGTTTACTTTGTCTTTGTCGTTGATACGGATATTTTGTACAAGTCTCAGGGACAGAGATACCCGTTCGCGTGAAAAACGAAAGAAAAATCGATGAAACTCGGCTCGCTATCCTGTACTATCGTCTGAGAGCTTTCGAGGATCGTTTTGTTTATACTTTCCATGTCGATTTTTACACTCTCTTGATTACGCTGATTGTACAGTTTGAAATATTTCGTAGCATAAGACACGCATACCCGGATGCTAACGCTACCCCTGCCAGAAAATATTCGATCGGAGTCATGAATTGTTATTCGTCGACGGAATTATTTGCGCGCACGCTAACGCTTTGCCCGCGGGCGCGACGGAGGGCTTTCCAAATAATTGTTTTATAACAATTCAATTCGAGAAGCAAGAAATTCCATACAATTGATAATATCTCCAAAATAATCATTTCAAAGAAAATGATCAAGAGTTTATCCAGCGGCTTCTGCTAGCGAAAGTATTAGCCGCGGAAAATAGTGCACGTAACAATTCGCTGTTTATCGCTAATGGAATTATAAAGAGAGTAGCATGACTAAACATTAGAACCATTTCTAATGCTTCTCATCCTGTACCTTATGAAATTGTTTTTATTATAATATATTTTATTATATATAACGAGTTTTATCATTGTATTTATCTTTATCGTTAACGAGATTGTTTTCGACGTTAGATTTACGAATGGTTATAACGACGAACGGTTGGTCTACTCGATCGAATGCTTTTTGCGAGGGGGTAGTATCGCTTTACCTACCGGCGACTAATCAACACATTCGTACCGGATGACGCACATATATGTGCTTTTAGATTCTTCAAACTTCTATCTTACAATTCACTGTTCGATTTATCTAGAGATATGTTATAATCGAGGTTTCAAAAGTTGCAGTAGTTTCTTTAAAGTGACTTTGCGAAGCGCTGCAAATTCGCCTAGAAACTGTGCCGGAGATGACCCGGTGCGAGTGTGTTAATGCTCTGTTGAAAATCAACGATCGAGTGCCAAGGATTGCTCAGTGTATTTTTCTGTGGCAGCAAGTCGTTCGGGAAAAATATAGTTGACCCGTTTGTTTGAGTCGTTGAGAATCGAAACGATAGTCTTCCGATAGGTAAAGTGGTATTATTGGACGCGCGAGTTTTGGAAAGAGCGAAAAAGAGGTTCGTCTGGTTTTGCGGTAAACGCGGGTCCACTCGTCGCAGATGTCTCGTTTGTTTCTCGACGTGCGTGCGTCGTGCCATGCGTAGTTTCGCCATGTATTCGGGGCACATGCTATTCATAAGTTGTAATCATGTACGTAGAAGGTATTCCAAGGTTTTACGTATCGCTGCACTCGACGCGGTTCCGTTCGCGTTGATCTTGTTCTGTTCGCTCTCTCACTCTCTCTCGCGTTCCGTTCCGTTGGAACGCGCGTGCACCGCGATCGATCTTGTAGATTTCGTCGGTTCCGTTTCGCATTTTAACGAGCTCTCGGGAGACCTTTAAGAGGAAGTCAGAAATTACTTGTGACAATATCGCAAGTACGTCTAGTCGTTCACGTTCATTTACATTGGTACGGCCGAAGGGAAAGCAAATGATTCGCCTAGGTAAACTCGATGCATCGTACGTTTGTGTTCCCCGCAACCAAACAGCACGATGATGTACATATATATACGCGTGTATGTGATACGTTCGTAATTATGATGTGATATATTCGTAATCATCGGAGAAAGGATTCAAAAGGACTTTGTAATTCCGTCAACGGCATTTTCGGCGGCCCGCGAGAGCCGCGTTTTTATCGACTATACGAAAAGAAGGTCGGCTTACGTTTTTTTTTCTGCTAAATTACAACTCTGATCTTCCAAATCATTATCGTTATATTATCCATACTCATTTAACTCTTCGCGATCCGAAGTGTTTTTCCTGTTTCATTTCAGTTATCATTCAGTTATATTCACGTAGAACAGCTGAGAAATATTACAATCGTTGACAAATATTATGAATTATGAACGATGGATCAATCGTGAATCAGTAAAGCAAGTAACTATTGGTGCAAAAGTTAGGACCGCAAAAGGGTTAATACAAACTTGGAAGCTATAGCTCACGCTTGGAAAAACTTTGTTGCTCACCTGTACGAATACTCATAGACAACCGAAACGATTTCTGTGTTGAAATCGCGGTTTCGACGCGGCCGACTTTCTTTCCGTTCACCCAATAATATAATCGATGTTACGTGAAATCTTCTATTTTTTATCGTACCCCTGATTTTGTATCATGTCCGAAGGGTCAGCAGGAACGAAGAATCGCTCTCTTTTTCAATCGAATGTTTTATCCCCGCTGGAACGCGAGGGATCATGTATATAATTATTTTTTCACTGTCCACCGTGCGATATTTTTTATTCACGACCAGCGAACATCGATACGGAACGCAACGCAACGCAGCGCGCTTGCCTCTCTTTTTTCCTGCGAATTCTTCGCCAACCACGAATTTAATTAGGTACGGGACTGTGCAAAACCGAAGAACTGTGCTTCTCCTCCGAACAAAGGTATTACGCGCGCGAAAGAAGAGAAAGAGAAGGGTACCAAATCGTACGATTCAAGGGGTTGGGCCACCTCGCGTTCGATCCGTGCAATCTCATGCAATTTTTTCCTATGAGAGAACAATAAGGAGAACCTGACGGTATGGCTTTTATCGTTAAACTTTAAACGATTATTTACGTTTTATCTTCTTTTTAGAAAATGTCTGTACTTCGAGGCTCGTATAACGAAGGCGATATTAAAAAATTTTTCTGCGAAAAAGAATTGCAAAGGATTGCCGTGAAATTAACATGCTCGGGGTGATTTGGCTCCCTGATTCGAACAGAATGGTATTTTAACGTTACGCATAGACAGTTGGATATTACTTAACGAATCTATGGTTTTTCATTCGTTCGAAGCTGATCGTCGATGTATAATCATGTTGCGTCAGACTAACGTGTATTTGAACAAATATTGATGATTTTATATGGCCGAAGAAACAAAAAAAAAATAAAGTTTTTATACAAACCTGGGACATAATCCGTTTGTGTGACGAAGGCATTCAACCATATTTTCCGATTCGTCGTGTAGTAAACAGGAGGACCCTGCAGAGCACCGCAGACGTAGAACGTCTACTTTACGAAACGTCGTGGCTCGTTTGAACGCGGAGTACAGGCCTGTTAGAAGATTCTTGAAGGGAAGAGGGTGGGTATAATTCAGCGGATTTTACGAGGCTTTTATCATAGACGACGACAACTAACCCTTCGGATGTGTTTGGTTCGCAGAGGCAGAGGGAGCGGGGGCTTGTCTCCGGTTAGTGCGAGGCGAGGTGAGGTGAGGCGTGGCAAAGAGAGGCGAGACGTAAGCCGAGAACGGTTTCAGGGTTACCGATACGAGAAACGGGAAACTGGAAAAAGTTTGATCGAAGGAAGGCGGATTTGGTCGGTGGAAGGCGAGCGGATCGGTGCACACGGTTGCTACCACCACCATCGGTAACAAGAACCACCACCATTAGGCAGCCGGGACCACCACCACCGTTCGGTGATCGGCGAACGCGAGAATGGTGGTGGCCGCGAGGTATACCGAGCCAACACTCCCTTCTTCTTTGTTGCTGGTTTGCTAGAAAGGTGACTATGCCAAGAAGACAGGAGGTATTGAGCACGCCTTGCGTATACCCAGTCACCTTTCTCTCTTCGTGACCGTAGCATATGTTTTGCGACGTCGATGGAGCTCTCGCGGCTTTGAACGGCGCTAACATCCGAGGCTGCTGCTGTTGCTGCTGCTGCTGCTCTGTCCAACCGTCCTTCCCCGTTCTGACGCTGCTTTTTCTCGTTGGATTTTCCCCGAATTCGCCGGCGAGCTGATCCCGAAGAGAAGGCGTGAACAGGAGGAGGCCGCGAACAGGAGAGTCCGTCGTCAGTGTTCGCTGAGCCGGGATCGGGCTCGGTAGCAAAGCCTAATCGAGGAACAAGAAACGAAGGGTTCGTCGGTTCCGTTGGTTCAGGCTTACGCGTATGTGCGCCGCGCGCCCTTCACCCACCTGCCCTTCAACCGCCGACGACTAGAACAGAGCCGGCACCTTCGATCGGAACATTTTCATCTTCGCATCGGTACAAAACCCGTCTCGAGTCGGTGCGAGATTCTAGCCACAAGAAGGAACCAACATGATCATCGTGAACAGCTTGTTGCTCCTGCTGGCGGTCACGTCCAGAGTGGGTGAGTGCTCTCAATATTTTTATCCCCACCTTGTTTCTCTTCGTTCTTTACGTTCGTACACTCTGCTGCCTACATGGAAACTTTCGTTTGCACCGCGACCGATCGCCGCTCTCAAACGAGTTCTCAAAATCACAGTACATACTTTTGCCGCCGTCGTTGCGTCACCGAATGCATAAGCGTGACATTTTCACCGACTCGTTTTTCCCTTTTCATGCACGCCGCGCGGCCTCGATTGTCCGCCGCGGTACGTTTCGCGCGCAAACCGCTCGGTCCAACGGTGGTTTTCGCTTTGTCCGGTTTTCGACGTCCGAACGGGACCGATTATCCAACTGTCTAATGCCCTTTTTCGACACGGCCCGCGATCCTTTTAGTATTCATCTTTGATCAACGCCGCTGCTACTCGTTCCTCCATCGGACAATGGGAAAAGAGTCTAACAGCAGCGCGAACGCACTGGAAAGTAACTCGCTACATTTGCTTGCGAGCAATTTGCGGATTTTATGCATTTATGACGAAAACGACTTGGTGCAATTTAAAACAGTAGTATCATTAAAAGAGTTTCAGAGCTTCGATATATATTGTAAGGAAAAGCCGTATTTATTATAATCATTGACAGACGTGTTTGTCACGGGCGCGTTCGTTTCGATCTGATCTTCTTTTTTCAATTGGTTGGCAATTACAATTTTAGAATTCTTCTGTTCCGATTCTCTATTTTATAAATTTAACTATATATAGGGTTGTCTGTTAATACACACACGTTCATTCATACAATACGCACACATCATTCGTACTTCAACCCTATAATATTATCTTAAGCTTATCAAATTGTTAAGGAAGAAAAGGAAGGTCTATGTCCTTACTGTTTCTTGAGATCGATACCGACAATTTTTATCTCCGCATATAGATCAACAATTATCCCGAGTGTTCACACGTGTCACGAGATGCGTGCTCGCAAAAAATGTCACAAGTTACTCCGAGTTATGCTAGTCGAGTGCACCGCCACGACGCGAAATCGAACTTATGCGATCGAGGGTGGGTCGTCTTTGAATCGCTCGAGTCGTTCGAAGGTCGAAGAGGAAAATCGATCGCGGCGGTGAACGGCGCGACAGATTCGTGTTTAAATGTCTCGAATAGTTCGCGCATTGCGTAACTCGGCGCGCGCCTGATATTTTGCACGCCTCTCTGCGCGAACCTTGGACAAAAAATAAAAATGGTGATCGGCGGCGGTGGCGCGAGTAGGGTCTTAAAAACTGTTCAAAGAAGCCAATTTACACCCGGTAAAAGAATTAGCGGGCGAATTAGCATAAACGATTAGCCGCGGCGCATTCCGCGGCGCTCTCGTACAAAACGATGCTCGTTATCCGGTTCGGAGATTGCGCAAGCAGAAGTCGTTGAAACAGTGATTTTGTCACTGAACTCGGGATCGTAGTCGGTGGCTCGCCGGTTAATTCGCTGGCCTGCTAGTTCACATTAGCCGCTGAAATGTCAGTTTACGTAACGCGTCGGGTCGTTGGATAACTGGTACACGCGGAAACCAAGCAAATCGCCTGTGGTCCCCGAGGGTGTGCCCCAAGGGTGCGCGGCGGGGCCCTCGTTTTTTTTTCTCTCTCTTTCTCTCGACACAGCACGCGGCGCGGCTCTCTTCTCGGTTGGGCCCCAAATACGGTGACATGCTCTAAAACGCTTCCTCGAACGGCCGGATCGGCTTAATTCGCTTGGAACCGCTTTCGGAAAAATCCGCTGCTCGTTAGCGGCTCTTATCGAGAGGCGTCGGGAATACTTGATATCGCTTTGAATAGAGGCCCCCGGCCCGTTTAAGGGAATTTAGCTCGCCTCACCGTCGCGATATTTAACAATCCGCTGGGACAAAGCTGGCACAATGAAGCAACTGTCAATTCCCATTCGCTTTATAGCGAGCAGATAGCTTTTCAGAATCGGTAATCGTGTACAAGGTGTTTTCGATCTACCGGAACAGAAAGAGAGCAAGTCGAACGTGTAGAATCAAATTTCTTCTTCACAAGTCTCTTCTTTCGAGAAAATCAGCTTTGAGTATTCCTCGGGTTCCTGCGCGTTACCGTTTGCAGGAAGTAGAATAGGCGGGACATGATCAGACGCGTCAGTCGTTTCCAGTTCAATAGTGCGCGTACTCCGTGAATCTTCAAATGCGATTCTCTCGAAAACGAAACCTCAGGTGAGAAAATTCGATTCCGCTCTGTTTGCGGACTATGCACTCTTCTTCTGATTGTACTGCCAATGTATAAAGTACAGAGAGAAAATCGACATAGAAATTTTTCAAGTATTCACCCTTAGCACTCGAGTGACGCCTCTGAGACGCAACTAAAAATTGCTGTACTATTATTTAAATAATTGTTTACACTATCAGATACGTCGGTATCGAACCAATTACTACACATTTAAGTATTGTATGAGGTATTATATCAATTTCATATTTATCAAATTTAAAAAATCATAGAGAATGGAAATATTGTAGGTCAGAAGATACGTTTAATTTTCGAGTTAAAATAGCTCCCAGTGCAAAGGGTTAATAAATTACTAAAATTATTGTATGAGATATTGGGTTGCAACGAAAGTTCGTAGCGTGTGTAAATTAAAATTGAAAGCTGAAATTCCGATAGTTATTCAATAACATATTTTCCATTCTATTATATTACTTTGTGCTATTTTCGAGGTAACTTCTCGTGTTATTGAGTAAACGTATGAATAAATACCTTAATTTGATTTCGAACTTTCTTTCCAACCCAATACAACATCAGATTTACATTGATTCAAAAAATCATATAAAATGGAAATATTTCAGATCGAAAGTTTAATTTTCGAGTTAAAATAGCTCCGAGTGCAAAGGGTTAATACGTTGAATGCCATTGCTATTGAATTCATGAAGATGAGAACTTGATTATCCAGTAACTAACAATTTATTTATTTATTCTTTATTTTAATTTGGTCGCGTTAACAGCTAGGTCATTAGCGACCACATGATTTACAGTCAAAAGTATTTTACGTGTTACTTGTTCTCAACAGAACCGACTCAAAGTTCTGTCTCATTCCGCGTCCCTTGATTCCCCAAGGATGCACAGTCAATTGATCGAGGTGCCTCGATTAGACAACGCGCGGCTACCGTAGCATGATTTCGCAAAACCTCTCGTTTCGCATGCGAGAACCACCCACCGTGTTGCTCGGTTGCGACAGATCCTCCCCGTCGCGCATCCATTCGTTCCTCGAGAGCAGAATACGTTCGATGGAAACCGCCCGCGATCCCGCGAGCAAATCGACGGGGAACTGTTTGTCGAAATTGCTCATCCTCGCGCTAATTGAACGCCTCGCGCGGCCGAAGGTCTTCGAGTTCCCTGCTAGGGACCTTGATCGGTTAGATGGTCTGCGAAGCAGCGTTCGTCTTTATTACGCGGCGGAATGCGTGTATCGTCGGTTGCCTCGCGGATGAAATATAAAATGCAAGGAACGTTACGCGAGGCAATGCGAGAAACAGGCTCGAGATGCGTAAAGACAGATAACTTGCCCAGTGGAACGAGCGTTCGCGGAAGATTAGCCCGACCAAGATGGAGAGCGGATAGAGGGAACTGCAACGAGCGGATGGGCTCTTTTGCGAACGCGGATGATAGTGTGTATATATCCAACATTGTTACGAGAACGGTACGCGCCGCGAATAAGGAGAGGATAAAACGGACGTGGGATTCTCGTTTGGCGAGATCGCGAACGCGAAGGACGATCGAGCACGCTGTTAAAGGGCTGTCCCGTTGATCGTCCGAGGAACGAGCGATCCTCGACGCGGATTCCCAGCCGGAAAATCGAGACACTGACGCGACTCGTGCTACGTGCAAAAATAGGACCGGTTCCGAGAGAGATTTCCTCGAGCCGCGCCCTGCGCCACCCAAACGTAATCTCGGTAATATTTCCAGCCGAGAGTCCTTGACGCGGCTCGCGGACCGCGGTCTCTGCATCGGGGGCGGATAAATTACGGGGCGTAAACCCCGTCCCGGGCCGTAAATTAACTCGATAGCGGCGCGCGGACCGTGATACGAAAGATCGCCTACGCACCAATTCGCCTAGGATTCGCAGATCCGCAGGGTCTAACAGGCGAGCCTCGATCAGGACAACGCACCGTTCCGCGTTCCTCAATCGTTTAAGACCCACGGGCCTCTGCAAAAAAACCAGTCGGAAATAGCCGAGAGGCGCCACGCTTCTGATGTTTCTCGTCGAAAAATGTTAAGCTACGTGTCCGACGAGAGTAACTATCATTGAGTAGATAGTCTCCTTTATTTTTCCGTGGAGCTCTCCGATAGTCCTCGCAATACCGTGTACACTGTCTTTCAGTCTCGAGAGTAACTCGCGATTGTTTTGCTCTCAGATGGACACGTACCTTAAAACTAGACGAGAGAACTGCACGAAAAACTCTCGGAGAGCGAACAGTAAGTTGAAATGGACATGTTCAATTTTTCCCTCGGCGAGCAACTATCAGCTACGCCATTCGCATAGCTGAGAGTCTTCTAGTTTTCTCTGCCATAATATTCATATACTGTTAAATATAAAGAAATTAAACTCCACGAGTTTAGTATGTTTGTACAACATTGGCGCATCCATTTTGCTGACGAGTATTCGTATAACTAGGCTGTGAATCTTTCTGCATTTATGGATTTTGAATTTTTTGGAAAAAGGGTGGAATATAAAATTCGACAACATTTAAGTAGAATTTTTATTTACTTTAGATCTGCAGAGGTTACTACCATTGGAAATAAGATTCTATCTTATTCCACTTTCTTAAAATTCGTCTAGAAAAATTGAAAATTGCATAAACATCCGCAATCTATTTATAAATATCGAAATTCATCTGAGTCGGTGAGTTGAATTGAGAGAAAGAAGACGATATCGTGTCATACCCAAGCAAATTGAAATATCCATAATGTACACCTAATACGATTCTGTCTACGAAACTGAATGAAATGCAAACCACCGTTCTAACACGGATTTTATTTACTTAATTAAAATGATTGAGAGCTACACGCATGCAATTCAAATGGACTTTCCGAGAGTTGACTCTCATGCCTCACGTCATTCTCCGAAAACAAACAATTTCTTTAGTACTCCCAAATGCACACGCAAATTGAGAGTACTCTGAAGAGCAGCTATCGACGGAAACTCTCAAATGAAAACGTACGTTAGACAGCGTGACAACGATTTTTCAGTTCATAATCGATACTGTAAATGTTATACACAGCATGCGCCAAATTTCCATGGAATATATTCGAATCCAATGTCCCAAGCATCAAGTTGAAAGAGCACCCTGTGAAATAGTGAACGTAATGCAAGAGACTCCTGTGTTCTCTGCCGCATTCCCTACGGTACACGTATTCAAATTCATCCGGGATTTATGTATGTCGGACGCTTGTCGCGTGCAAGGCATCCGATCGCTTTCAATACCCGTTGCGCGGCCACGTGGCCCGTTCACAATCAGCTGTTCTCACGGATAACGTCTTCGTCATACGCGCTTCCACCACCTCGGCGAACAAAAATAAGAAAAAAATGCTGCGACCACTATCGAAGGTCGGATTCCTCTGGCACCCGCGCATTCTACCGCATCGTGCTCGTCTCGAAGGCGAAGAGAATGGCGGCGGTGGCTGGTGCAACACGTAATCCCTCCCATCTCGTTGCAATAACAAGATTCGATTAAACGGTGTATGAGCGTTATGAGGCGTAATCGTCTCGGCTCCGGGCGTTCGCAGGAAGTGTCGGGGCCCGGCTAGATCTCGCGGAGGAACGGTTTGCTGCGTTTGCGGCACAGCGTGCCGCGCGGCGAGTCGTGGTTCGCTCGATCGTTTCTAAACGCAACCGTTTATTTCCCAACCCGTTGTATAATTTAATATCGTTCTGCCTATCAAAGGCTCTCGCCAGCGAAATCGCGGAACGTGGACGGCCGGGCGGATGTGCACGTTCCCCCCGTGACCCGATGGGAACGGATTGCTGATCCTATCCGCAGCCCCGAACGATTTCGCAAAAGGACGCTGCACCGTCGCTGCGCCTTGTTGCCTTGTTGCATCGGCCTTGTTACCCAAATGTATTACAATGCTGTTTACATTCCCTCTTCTTTGTCCGCTCGTCTCTCTCCCTTTCTCTCTATCTCTCTCTTTCTCTCGGCTCGTTCCGCTTTCGATACGTACCGTGGATCGAACCCGACACGATTGTTGCTCGATCTACCTATGGCGCGATCGGTACGCCTCTTATCGTCTTTCGTGTACCCCGCAAGTACAGAGAATACAAGTACAAGAATCGTTATATACTTGTCTGTATTTTTTTTTTATTTGAGCCACTGAAACCTGTTTTTTTAGGTTTATTTCGACTTTTACAATTGTAGATTTACATTTTTAGTACAAATACAGTCTTAGTAGTCGGGGGGCACACAGTGGGTCAGTGGATAGAGCGCGCGACTGCGACCAGGCGGTCTCGATTCGAACCTCCGCGCCCGGGCACCTCTTGAATTAATTCAATGTGCTTTTTTAAAAAACTGTGGTGCCCAAGGTGGTTCGGAACCCACCTTAATAAAAAGCAGGTCCCGCTGAAATAGGCGATAGGGAGAGCTGGTTAAAGGTGAGAGGTGTGGAACGGGATTTGAAACCCTGAGGGGACCAAATATCCAAGACATACAGTCTTAGTAGTCGCTAGATATGGAGTTTACAATCGTTTAGGAACTTATAGATGAATTCGCAGGCTTTAACATTTGGTTTGGCAGAGAATATGTCTGCTTTTAGTGGGGGGAAGAACTTGATTTTACACAAATTGCTCATTAGTTTGGTTCTTTGGGAGTCGTATAGTTGACACTGCCATAGGACATGGTCCAAGTCCTCGGGGTAGATGTTGCAGTTGCAGCTGGGATCATTGACAATGTTCACGCGGAATAATGAGGCCGCAAGATTATAGTGATTGACCCTGATACGGTTTACGGTGGACGAAAATCCTCTTTTGATATAGTTATCAGTTTCAGCAAACCAAGGAGTTTGACTTGGGTTGTGGAAATTTTGAAAATAATGTACGCCGTTAATGGTGCCTTGCTCAGTGAGTGTGTGTCTGTATTTTTATAATGTTTTGCGGATTATACACTTCCAAATTTCTCTTTCGAAATTCCAAATTCGTACATTCTACTCTTCGTAATTCTGTTCTGCGAGATTCTGTCATGGAAGAGCAAGCCGGCCGCAAGGATTTCGTAAAAATTCGTCTGACTGTCGGCCGACCAGGTTTCGAGCGAAAGTGAAATCAACTTGGCTGATCGGTCCAATTATCTGGTATAAAAGCTGTCTCCTCGGCAACCCGACGAAAACCCTGCTCGGAAATGAATTGTTACTGTTGCTGGCAAGTTTCTCGACCGGAGACGAGATCTCGTCCGTGACTTTAACACTTTTGGCTTAGTTTGACCCAGTGTATCGAGATAGTCGCTCAATTACTCGGGTTTTGACGAATTCGTTAAATGAACAGCTAGGAAATGCAGGATGGAAAGTGAGGGTAAGAGTGAAGGAATAAGGAAGATGAAAGGATAAAATTGAAGAAAAGAATTGTAAAGGGAACGGGATCTCTTTGTATCCCGTAAGGGAACAAATACATATACATACATTAAATAAACAGCTGATGTATATGCATGTCGATAAATGATTACTTCAGCAGATACTTTTACTTAAATATTGCAAAGGGGACCGGATGGTAAAATCGTGTTCGCAGGCCGCAATAAAATCCAGAGATCTCTGTTTCATATGTACGCGTGTATCAGCTTATCAATTCGTATTAATTTTTATTATGATACGCTTACTAATTTTCGGAAGCAAAATAGGAATATATAAAATAGATACAAAAAATTAATTTGATAATCACCCCAATAAAAAAAAAATGTGATCAACTAAACATTTGGTGTATTAGAGTAGGTACATAAATTAACATCAATATTTTAAAAATTATACGAATTAAAATTAGGATACACGTGTATTTAAATATACACATTCGAAGCTGCAGCCCCTAGTGAAAACCAATTTGTAGACAGTACGCGTGTAGAACACGATCCTCGCGAGAATTGGACGCGGCACCAGTCGTTGTGCTGCCCTCGGGCTGCATTTATCATTGGAAACGAACGCTGTCTCACCCCCCGTGCTAAAAATCGCGGTAACGCTCGCGTTGTGTACACAAATGCGCGCGAAGAACGATCATTGCGGACGACTTAGCGCACACCGATCACTGTTATTTGCCAGGCCGAATACGGTCGGACTTGTTCGACGATCGAGCCCTCGAGCCTTTTAAAAATGATAGTCGGTTCGCCGCGCGTATTATTACCGCTCTTTCTCGAGAAGAAAGATCGCGTCTCATTGTGCCGACCGTTTTACGAGGCGAACGCAGACAAGCATTACCACGTCGCTCGTAATAGGCAACGAACCGCGTTAATCCCATCCGGTGGTCTCGCGCGAAATGCTCCTGCAAAGTCTAGGTTTCGCTCGCCTAAACAAACAATATTACTACGTGTGCTCTCCTAATATCCCAGAAGAGCAGTCTTATTCTTCTTCCTCCAGCAATTATTCGATATAATTCGTCGACATCTATCAGAAGATGCTTTAACCCTTTTAAGACGAGAACACTTTCAAATGCAATAGATCAAGTGTTTTCTCTTCTGAGATAAGATTCAATGATTCACATATAAGATTTACATTCAGTGTAATATATATACTTTGTATAATATCTAATACAGATTCCTAATGTTATTTTGGTAAATATTTACAACAGGTCCACGTTCTCCGATTTTGATGAAATTTAAATATGTTATGCAGCAACACATTTTGAACAACTTTTTCCTTTTCCAATATAGGGGGGACGCTTTTAGTTTTCGAGATATTTCAATTTTTGTCTGTATTGAATTTTTCGTATTTCTACACGTTCCACTGCAACGTAAGCCTGTCCCGGTGCTGCGTTTGTTTACGTTTTAACGCTGTCGAGGACGTGGACCTGTTGTAAATATTTACCGTTATTTTTATTAACACTAAACCTACCGAGCCTTAAAAGTAACTGGTACATGTTCCCTTATGAAAATGACGAGATTGATTTTCTTTACTTTTTGCATCTCCTATGTAACATGTGCTCCACTAAAAATATCTATACAATCATTTCTCATAAAATTAGTTTGACCATATCAATAATCGTAAAATAAAAACTCTGGGACCAGTGATTTTGACCGGTGATGATTAAGCTCCTGCTAGATGTAGTCCGAAATTCACAATTCCGTTAAACGAAAGTTGCATATTTAATGGAAAAAAAATTGAAATGTTAGGTCGTGTGACACCGAGTGCTCTTTCAATATTCTTGCATTTTTCGGAGCCCAATTAGACGGGAGGTGAATGAAATTAATTCAATTACATTAAATGAAATTCGTTGCGCCGAATGTATTAGCTGAAAATTAAACTTTCAAGCTGGCCAAATAATTCCGTCTACCAGAAAAAGACGCGGCGCTCAAAGCGTTAATAAGAACGTAAATGCCATCGCGACACTCGTTTCGAATTTCTTAGCAACCGAGTTCGATCTCGACATCTTTCTAATTCATTTCTCCCCGAGTCTCGAGCATGTTGTGTTCTCCAACGTTCAAAACTTGATGTCAGCGATTCGATTTCAATCGACTCGATCGAGGATTCGGAAACGCGGAAGCGTATGACGCGCCTGGGCTGTGTGGTCGCGGTTTACCCTGATCCAGGTTTTATCCTCTTGTGGCGCGGTGGTTCGCCGTTGTTCTTGTCGTTGCCGGTGTTGTTGTTATTGCGCGGATGGCCGTGGAACCAGTTGGCGGTCCAAGGATCATGGACGCCGGTGTCGAGGTACTGATATCCGGTGCATTGGCCACGGTAAATTCCCCGGGTAATTGGCGAGCAGCGAGAATCTCGCAGCACGGCTCAACAGAACAGAACAGAACACAACACAGAAAAGCGCAAGACGGTGTGTTGTAGTGGAGGGTATATGGCTCGGCTCGGCACAGGACACCGCGCTGAGCAGCCACTCGGTTCCGCTCCGCGCGGACATCGATGGATAACGCGGCTCGGGGAACGTAATAGGCGGTAACATGCCGGTACGCTCGTGGCATAACCTATGTACGCCGCGGTAAATTCTTCTGGTAATTGCGAACGAGCGCCGGAGAGTGTGGGTGCTAATGGAATCCCGAGGGAAGGATAATGGCCGGCGACACAAAGCGGCGAGACAAGACCACTCGGCTATCCGTGGACGAACAAGCGGATCCACCGAGTCTACACCGAGCGGACAATACACCTCGCGATATTCAATATCCACCGACAACATTTTCCGCTCGCCGGATATCTCTCCGAGAGCCTTGCAGCCGAGGGCCGTTTACTACCCCTGAAAAATGCATCCTTATCTTTTAAGAGACGTACTCCCCCGAGACTCGTTTCAAACATTTAAAGTGCTTCATCATTTTTTTCCCCCACTTGTTTCCCTTTCTTTCCAAAATACACGATAGAATCGTAAACGCGGAGTTTCTGCTAAAAGCTCTGTTAAATTCGAACTTTATACCATACTTTCGGAACGTTTTTATAATCGAGCCTATTCGTTACACGTGTCATTGTACTCGATTGGGAGAGGGGATTTCCATCGTCGTCGGATCAGTCTGCGTCAACGTTCGGATGTTCCATCGTCGTCGTATAATTCCACCATTACCAAAAAATATCGGTATACGTTACCTTCCAACGTCGCGAACCACTCGACCGTTTGGAATTCCCCGTAGAAGGCCGAGACGATCGATAAGGGATCCGCTGAAACGCCTTTTCTATATTTGGCGATGCAGGGGGGCGGTGTTTTCATTACTTAAACACGATTATCCGTGACATCGCGGATAACTATCTTCGCCGTCGTCATTATCAAATGTCAGGCTTGTCGGAGAGACTCCTCTCGATCGGCGTCAGTCGTTTCCTTTTTCGTCTGTACGGCCGTACGAGAGGCATCATTGTCCGTTGCCTCGAGCCACGCGTGTTCGTTATAATAGTACACGCGCGCGATTAACCGCTCTCTGCGATTTCGGAGAGCCTCTCCACACGATACTCCCTCTCTCTCTCTCTCCCTTTTTCTTCACCAACGAGAGTATGCGAAACCCTAGACCTATCGCGGTCGCGCATTACCCATAAATAAACGAAGGGACGAGGATCCTTGGCGCGATGAGTTAGAGCCTGTGCGTGTACCTCGTTAAATCTGAAGCTGGAGGAACGCGCACGGCGAGGGTTCCCAGAGTGGTCGGTGTCTTAGGTCAGTGAATTTTTTCGCGGCGGAAAACGACGCCCACGCGCACGTGAGTCGCCGCGTCGGGACGTCGAAGAAACGCGCCCGATATGATTTACGATACCGGGCCGATTGTCTCTGCCTACGTCGCGAACCAGATCCCGCGGCGTTATCTCGAAATCTGCCGGGGTGGCGTAATGCGCCCGCTCGATTAGACGGCGAGAGAAGTATTGTCGCGCGATTTCATACACCGTTAGTCGCTATTGTTTTTCCGCCGCGCCGGGCGTTGTTCAACCTTCCCGCCCGTGAACGCCGAGCACAATAACGCCCCGATGAAATTGTTACCGTTGATCTGGAACACGCGCGCGAAACCCCACAGTTCCTCCAGAGGAAATTCCACGGGAAGGAGAGAACCGGTGATTCAATCACGGTGGTGGTAGAGTCACCTTTAAACCTCGGACAACGGATGATTATTTTTTTTTTTTTTTATTGTAGAAAATCTCATATGAGATTTATTTCAACATAATAAAGAAAACATAATACATTGTTACAGAAAATAAAACTGTACATACATAGTAATATGTTAAAACATGAATATAATATACAGAAGAGATAAACCGCTTAAACCTTAAGGCCACAGCTTTTAAAAACTGACAACATACAGCGACAAACGGATGATTTCTATTGCTATATAATCGACGACCCTAAGCACCGTTCACAGCTCTAATTAATCATTTTTTCAAATTTACGTTTCATGATATTTCGTGTAAACACATTAGTTTCTCCGATATTACCAATGCGATTCATTTAGTTTAATTGCCACAAATTGAGTTCTTCAATGTTAATTTCTACTGTCGAGGAGAGTTAACCCTTTGCACTCGGAGCTATTTTAACTCGAAAATTAAACGTTTCTTCTGACCTATAATATTTCCATGCTCCATGATTTTTTAAATTTGATAAATATGAAATTGATATAATACCTTATACAATACTTAAATGTGTAGTAATTGGTTAGATACTGACATATCTGATAGTGTAAACAATTATTTAAATAATAGTGCTAAGGGTTAACCCTCGGACCCTTGGATTATCAATTTTTTAATAGATAGTTTCGAAGAGATTTCTCGTAGGCCCAATTAGTCTTGCTGATATTCCTAATGTAACAATTTATTCATCGATTCAGTTCATTTATTCATCTACAGAAACTGAGTAATTCAATGCCGATCTTAACCCATGGCACTCTGAGGCGCCATATTTTCTATATCTTCGCTCAGTGAGTATGTAAAGTGCACAATGTGGGCGTGGCTCAGTCGCTCTCGATTTCGATGGACCCACGATAGTCCCCAATGTTTCTTCAGATTATAATAAATAGAAAAGGCAGCCATAGAATATTATTTATTTTGCTGGGCTCTGCTCTATATAAAGTGCTCTGTGTGGGCGTGGCATCGATTTTCCTTATTTCGACGGAGCCAGGACAGTGCACCGCAACCGCAGAGGAATCTACATATAACTTCTAATGCTGCTCCATTCCATCGTGAACAGAAAAAGTATCGATGAAATTATTTAGCTCTGTGTGTACGCGAAGTGCACAGTGTGGGCGTGGCTCTTTCGCTCTCGATTTCAATTCTGTACATTTTCAAATTTCTGTACATTTAACTCGGTTATGAATGCAAAAATATACCAAATTTACTCTATATTATATGTAGTGTATTTCTGTTTTGTAATTATGTTGTAATAAATCTCATATGAGATTTTCTATAATAAAAAAAAAAAATTATTCCAAGTCGGAAGAAACGTTTGATCGAGGTTGGCCCAAGTGGTTAATAATTCGGGTGAAAATAGACGATGTCGTTTCGTTCATCTGGCATGCACCTGGCACATGCAGTCGTTAAACGATCGCTCGAGCATCCGCGTCTCGTGCCCTCGAAACATTCCGCGCGTCGTGGAACGAGGTTTCACCTTCTCTTCGACCGACTCGCGTTTACGACTCGCGGCTGTCCGCGTTTTCGTTTCACCGGCAACGAATCGAAAAGCGGCGTGCCACGAGCGTGCGAGTCAAGTATTCTCCTGGCACGGTTCTCGTGTAATTACCTGGCGGGATGCACCTGGCCAAGCATCATCGAGTCTTTCCGGCTTCCCCTGTCTTCGAAATCGCACGGATCGCCGGGAATTCTTGATTCGCCGCGGCGCGGAGGCGTTCACCGTCGACGGCCGAGCAACCCGTCGACCCCGAGGAACAGGATAAACGCGGCAGCGGAACGAGAACAATGGGTCACGCGGCTGGTCGCGTAATTCGTTACGATAACGTGGGACGTGGATGTCGTGGATATCGTGGCGCTGCCAACGAACGCTGCTTGCCCCCGGGGGCACTATTCGGAGCAAATGTCGCTCGAGAAACAATCTATCCATCTTGCTCTGCGTGGAAACTGCTTTTAGCGGGCGTGGCTTCGTTGATCCCGATAGGAGTCAGAACCGTGGCTCCACCTACCTTGAATTACCTCAGAGTCTCCTGCGATTTTCTATTTTATAGCCAATAGAACGGTAAAAGATTACTCTGACTTTATATAAAGTACTTCGTGTGGGCGTGTCTTCGTTGCTCTTCACTTGGAACCAATGCAGTAAGTACCCTACGGGGCAAACTGTGGCTCCTCCTACCTTCAATTACCTCAGAGTTTCCTGCAACTTTATATTTTATAACCAGTAGAACCAATGACAAAAGATTACTCTGCCTCTATACATACATATAAAGTAACCGCGTGGGCGTGGCTTCGTTGCTCTTGACTTGGAATCAATACAGTACTCTACGAGGCAAGCTGTGGCTTCTCTTACCTTGAATTACCCTAGACTCTCCTACGATTTTATATATTCGAATCAATGGAACCAATGACAAAAAATTACTCTGCTTCTATACATATAAAGTATCTTCGTGTGGACATGGCTTCGTGGCTTTCGAATTCGACGAACACATGATACTGCCTCGCAGGAAGATTTCCAGCTTCAGAGTCCCCAATGTTTCTTCATTTTATAATAAATTACAAAATAGCCATACATTATTATTTATTTAGCTGAGTTTTGTGTGGACACGGATTCGTTGCTCCTTCTTTCGACGTAACAATATACAGTTTCTAATGCTTCTCTATTTCATAGAACAGAAAAAGTAGTAATGAAATTATTTAGCCGATGCGATCAGTGTGGGCGTGGCTCCGTCGCTCTCGATTTCAATCGGTGTACACAGTAATGGGTACTCGTGGAGGAGCCTAACGAGTGAATTTGAAACGGCGTTTTGAGCCAAAGGAGCGATTATCGTGGCTCGCTCGTCTCGCGACCTGAAAAAGAACCGTTTCTCAGCGTTTTCACTCGGTGGTCGCGTCAATGTCCGAGCCGAGGAACGCGCGACGATCCCGAGGAGATCTCGAGAGCCGCGAGAGCCAGCGAAATCCGAGTCGCGGCACTTTCGCACGCGCACGTGCGCGCTCCATTCTCAACGATAGCGAGAACGCCGCGCAGCGATGATGCTCGATTACGCAGCGCCGCTGTGAGAAACTCTTTTTTCAGCGTGCACGCAAGCCACGGTTCTCGTTCATTATCCCGATGTTGTTCCACCCAGTTCGCCGCAATCGACCGCGCATAATTGCAGTGTGCCAGTGTCACCTGTTGCGTTTACCTTGGAATTCGTGTCCGTTAAAATCCGCCATCGATTTCCTTATTACGCTTCCACGAAGGAATTCCCATAATATTTCGATCGCCGAGCGAATCGGAACGCTCGAGAGCGCCGCGTTCGACGGATATTGCAATTCCTCGGGGGAAATTAAGAGAGCCACTTAATAATAATCGGTGGCAGAAGAATTTTCAATCGTGCTCGTCAATCGCCGTGGATCATTGGTTTTCGGGCACACCTATTCTCTCGCGATCCCCGCCGTTCCTCGCGGCAAATGGAGAATTTAATTCAGTAGTAATAGCCCGTTACTTCGCCGCACCGCATCGCGTATTAATAAAATTGTGCAACCGGATAATCGTTTCGCGGCTCGAATCGTAGGAACCGGTCGCCGACGTCGGCTGGAACTGCCTGGGGATCGAACTGCACGTAGGAAATGCAGTCGCGATATCTTGCGGTTTGAAACTCTTCCTCGAGCCGGGGCACCGTAATTACTGGCGCGGCGAGAAGTCGATTCGCGTTACACGTAAAGTTACGGATAATCACAGGCCGTCGTTGGATGCCCTATTACATAAGCCGGTAATCTCCGGGCTCTCCGTGAGCCGGGATAGATCACGGGCCGAATCGTTATCGAGACAATCGAGTCACCCGTTAAGACCGTGCTACACCGGTTCGCCATTGAACCGTGGAGGAAACGACCGATCTCTTGTGCTCCCCGAGCTAGGTAAGCACGGAGGAAGATCAGCCCCGGAATTACAAACAGGAGAAAGGTCGTAGAAAATCACCGTGCCGTCGGTGTTTTGACCGACGATTCGCCGTTCGCTAGCCAGCTTCGCAAAAAAAAAAACCAAGAACACGCTTTGTTGATCCGAGGCGGACGCAATCGTTCCGGGACGGTTAGGCGGTTGTGGGATCGCTTTCGTCTCCGTAAACAAAAGTCTCGTCTAAGTCCCCAGCGCTAAGACAGCGTGTGATCATCGAGCCGCGAGCGCTCACGTTTGCTCGCGTTGCGTGGTCTAATTAATTAAAGAATCCGTGAAAAAGAATTGAACGCGATTCCCAGCCGAGATTGCCGACCCGGCCGCCGCCGCGATTGCGCTTCTCAACTGTTAACACACACTGTCTCCGGCATTTTTTCTCCTCGTTCTGCTCCGCCAGAACTTCCTCGTGCGCGTTTTTCGAGCCTTTAAAAGACAGCTTTCTCGACGCTTCACTTGCATCTTTACGGTTAAGACGCTGACGAGTCGCTAACGATCGTGAGATCGATTATTCGATAAAAACGAACGCGCTCGAAAGTTTGTTAGCGAATCATCATGTAATTCCAATCGAACGTTGGCCAGCTCGTCTACGAATTTTTCGTTACACTACAATTTAATTAATTTCAGAACGAATTTATTGATATGATTATAAAAATCATCTTCAACATTAAACTTACCACCACCAGTCAAGTAGCCGGTTCCAGACTGTTTACCTTATACTTATTGAG
Organism: Lasioglossum morio; assembly: GCA_916610235.2. NCBI lineage: Eukaryota > Metazoa > Arthropoda > Insecta > Hymenoptera > Halictidae > Lasioglossum > Lasioglossum morio. Next base: position 20,027,524 of record OU744326.1, on the reverse strand, counting down.
ATTATGAAGACGCTTTTGTCGGAAATGATTATCATACGAACTGCCCAAAGTTAAAATAAATTATTTATTTTACTTATTTATGGTTTATTTTAATGTGGTCACGTTAACAGCCAGGTCATTCGTGACTACATGGTTTACGATCGAATGTATCTTACATGTTACTTGTGGAGAGGGTTACGGTTAATGATTACATTGTGATGGGGAACAGCAAAGACGAATTTATAACAGTTTACATATATATATATATATATATTAAATGTTTATATATATGTCGGGGCGTGCTGACATAGGCAATGATTTGAAAATTTGTATTATTATTATTAAAGTCATGTTTGTTTTATTGATTGTAATTTATAAATTTGTGTTACTGTTACGTTTGTTTTATTTTTTTTAAGAAATGCGAGACAAGGTCCTTTAGGAAAATGGTTAAGGTCCTTGTTGAACGTGACCACGGGTGGTAGAATCGACACGTTCCTGATGGTTACAGTGTATATGAAAACATGACAATATCAATGAGATATTGATTGATTTGCGTTGTCAAGAGAGTAGTCTTTTGGTATAGACAGAATCAATAAGATTTTGACGGAACAAGACGTGTAAAGGTTAATTCTACAGCACCCGTGAGCTCGTTGACGCATTTTGAAATGTCGAATCGAACAAGGGGTCGGCCTGCCACGACATCAGATATATATTGATAGATTTACAAAAGAGCAGGAAGTTTCCAAGTAAAACAGGATCGGTTAAAATAAATTGAATTTTATCATTCTTATACGGCAACTTTCAAGGCTAGATTTTGTGTTAATGAAACGAATGGTCTCCGGTCACCACCGTGGCAGTGAACGTGTTAAAATCTGCAAGTGTGATCGTTGGTCGAGCACACCCAGTCCAGCTGGTCCTTTTTTCTTGACGCCTCTTCACAAAAGTTGTTTTCCTCGGACCGGCAACGATCCGCTCGGAATCTAACAATAAATCGACCGGCCGCAAAAAGGTTCGGGTGGTGTTCGTAAAACTGGGTGGCGTCAACGAACGATCATTCCTCCTCGGTTCTCGTTCTCCCACAGCGATCGGAGACACTCGAGTCGTGTTTTTCGCAACGTTCGTCTAAAAAAGCAAGAAGGTTCCGCGGACGATCGTTACCGCGACCGGGTTCCGCCTTCGGTCCCGCGATCCACGGATCGGCGTGCCCGCGGTCTAGCTCGAGGCATTCCCAGCGTGTTGGTCGGAGAGGTTTGGCGCCGCTATAAATATTGCAGAATGCCTCGTCAGGCATCGCGGGGATTCGATGGAATCCGGAGTATGCGACGGTATGCGATAGTATGCGTATAGTAGAGCGCGCGACACGTTTTCCCTTCTCTCGGCATTCCTGTGATTTTCGGCTGATGCACGCGCGAACCCCGCTATTAAAGGATCCGGTTTCTTTCGAAAGCGACTCGAAAAAGACCGTCTAGGACCTTCTCTCTCTCTCTCTCCCTTGTTCTCCTCCTCTTTGCCTCTCTGTTCGCGCAAAAGCGGGTGCGCGAGCAACGGGGCAAGGATTTACGTTGCTCCCTCTCGTCGGCCAACACCTTTTCCTTTCTTTCGCGCTATTTTCTGCGGATGAAAAAAACCGCGCCGTAGTCTGCGGAGTCTCTCAAGGTCGACGTCTTGTTGTCCGCTCCCTCGGAGTCCTCGTAAACAGCTGAGAGAGAGAAAGGGTGGTCGCGGTGTACGTGCTCGTGTGCCCGTGTGCTCGCGAGGACTTCCAACTCACCTAAAAATATCTTGAACCCGGAGATCGCCTCGTCCTTGCCGGCTTCCTTTGTCGTTCCCGCGAATGTTCCGGCCTGATAACGCGAACGAATGTCCCGTCGCCGTGCCTCGCCTCGCCTTGATTAATTTTATAAATGGTCCGCCTCCGCACAGGATCCTGTAGACTGCAGACCTTGCCACTGCTCCGTGGTTCAGAGTTCATGAAAACGTAGGCACAGGTTCTCGTATATGCAAACGGAGATTGATGCCTTAGAAGATAGCATTTATTGCTGCAATTTTCGTATCGTTAAGGGTTTCCTTGCATCTAGGGTTGACGAGTGGCCCTTTCACTGTTACCGGAATCATTTTCGAGAGCTTTCCAACAGGGGGACAATCTCAGCCTCTGAGGACTTGGATCATGTATTATGGCAGTGCTGTTTATATGATTCCCAAAGAATTAAACTTGTAAATAATTTACGTAAAATTAAGTTTTTCTTACCACTAAAAGCGGACCTCTTCTTTGCAGAACCAAATGTCAAAGCCTGTGAATTTATCTTTCAGTTTTTAAACGATTGTGATCTGCATCTCTAGTGGTTAGTCATATTGTAAATGTAATTAAACTGTAAACTAGTGTATCTTTGTTAAAGCCGAAATAAACCTACAATAGGTTTCAGTGGCTCAATAAAAAAAAAACAGGGGGACAATAAATGTCTCAAAAGATCAGATGTTCTGTCGAAAGAGTTCGTTTAAATCCAGATACTCTGGGTTAAAGGGTCAAGCCCTTTCACTGTGCATACCTAAAACAAGAGGATAGTTATACATTAATAATCAATTAGAAAATGGTGGATATTCTCGACGGAATTTTCACGAAGCCTGCTATCGTGTCCATCAATGTTGTAAAGATGAATGTGATCCGCGCGGATTTTTACGGATCCTGACTACCGTGCGCCGCTTCGTCGGCGGTCCGTGACAGCATTGTTCACGAATTTCCATTCGGTAGCGAAAGTTATTTGAATAATCCGTAGTTTATCGCGGGGAACCCCGTAGAAGCTCCTTTTGCGTATCCGGCGCGACACCGTAGACCGCTAACTTATCGTCGTTTTTTTTCCTCCCAACAACAGGATTTCTAAATCTCCTTTCCCTTTTGGTTTCGAAGAAAAGCCTATTCCCCGGCATTCCTCGCGACGATCCTTCTCCAGGATCGTGCAAGGATCCATTCGAACGTCGATTCCTTCCGCGGACTCCCGGGGCGAGATCGATACATTGGAAAGAAGTGTTGCTCGAGAATTCGACCTTCGTTTACGAAACCGAGGAACCGGTCTTGTTTCCGGGCAGCCTGGGGCTATACGAACAATTTTACGAACGCGCAACGAGCTCGACCCAGAGATACGATCTCGCGGCTCCTCGGTGTCTATGAACAACGTTTGGCGCTCCCGTGCGCTGCCGGACAATCGAACCATTCGACACGGTGACCTCGATCGATGGGCGTAGTCGAATTTGACGATCCAACGCGCTTTTGACTTTCGAAGCGAACGGATCCGCGTCCGAGGGTCGCCGTCATGGATTTCGTCACGGAAGAAAACCAATCCCATCGGAACACGTTTCCACAGAGTTCATCGATACCTTCACAAGTTGCACAGTCCTACGACTGAGATCCTCGTAATCGCTTGGAAGCTCGTAGCAACGTGGACAAATTTTCGTTTTTTTATTTAAGCTTATCCACAGCTCTAAGCGAGGTCCACACAAGTGAACGTAATTTACATTGTGTTACAGAATACGATTTGCATGACATTATCGTTTAGCATATCTGGTTATGTCGATGATGTATTTAGCCAAGTCTGTAACCAACAGGAACCAGTAACACGTATTTCAAAAGTCGTAAAAACCGATCTCCGCTTTATATTCGTTGCGATTCCGAACCAAAAAAATTAGGCAATTTCGGTAAAAAAAAAAGAAATGTTGTATATCATCGAGTAAATTAATCCTTCCAGCCTCGCATAAAAGCTGTAATCGATTCGGTCTAGTTTTTCGAACGTTGATGTCTCCGGATTCTTTCTCGGATATATTTATTAACCCTTTGGTTACCCTGGACGAGATATCTCGCGTCCCGATACTTCTCGATAAACACTTTTGACGAGATATCTCGCCACCTAGCACCAGCGGTTTGACATTATAGACGAAATATTTTCTGTTCTGTTCAGAAGTGTGACGTACCTCTATGCGTAACACCATGTTTTTTGAAGTTTATCATGTAGAAAGTAAATAAAATATTTCAACAAATTAATAAAGATTTCATTCGGCCAACAACCGTAGTTCTGTTGAAAGCACCGGTTTTCGTTAGATCACCGAAGTTAAACAATGTGGAACGTGAACGGCACTAGGATGGATGACCGTCTGGTAAAAAACCGGAAAGTGACCCACCTGGGGTGTTTTTCACGTGTTGTTGGCAAAAGGTGGTTCGGAACCCACCATAAACAGTAGGTCCCGCTGAAAAGGCGATGGTGAGAGTGGAAAGAGGAAGAGGATTGGTAAATGAATTTGAAACCCTGAGAGGAGCAAATATCATGTTACAAAAAATAAAGATTTCATTCATTTCTCCCTTTTACAAATCAGGATATAGTTACTTATAAAATATATTTGTCTATAGTGTCTAGGTGGGGCGGCGAGATATCTCGTCAAGAGCGTTTATCGGGAAGTATCGGGGCGCGAGATATCTCGTCCAGAGTAAACAAAGGGTTAAGTAGAAACTAATGAAGATTTTCAGAGTTGTATTGTATCTGGTGACTGCTCTCTGAAGTCTGTGCATTAAAGGGTATCTGATTGCACGAGTCACGGCGTTTTCAACAAGGCCGTCGCCGCGACGCGACGATCGGTCTGGGAATCGAAGTCCGGGAGCCAGTTTCCACCGATTTATCGGCGGTATCGCGATCGCCGATCGAAGGTGACTCGATGGAAACGGGAACGAACGGCGGAAGCGTGAAACCACCCCGTCGGCCCACGGGAAAGTCCTTCGATCAGCTGCCCACGAAGCTTGCGCAAGCCAATTACGAAAAACAAAGCAACGACGTTCAAAGACGTGGCGACCCGCCGAGATCTTATCAGCCGCGCGATCTCCCGACAATAGGCGCGATACCGGCAGACGGAAAGAAAAAAGGTGCGAACGAGCGAAACGGAGAGTGAGAGAGTGAGAGGGGAGGGGGGGGGGGGGCTGCTGTTCCTTTCTCGAGTGGCTGCTGCGATCGGTAACGTAAAACCTTGATCGATCCGTGGGACCGATCCCGCGCACTCCCACGGAAATCCGACGGTAACCGTATACAGTATTAAGAAACACGCGTGGCACGGTAACCGTCCCGTGTAGAACACGCACCGTGTAGAAACGTGTCGGGGGATTTTCCGACAGCTGCGATCTACTTTGGTTTTCTCTGGCGCTGACGCAGCACCGACTTCCGTTCTCCGAGCCAAAAGTAACGCGAGGAGGAAGGAAGTGCCGCAATACCTGGCCTCTCTGCCATTTCCATATCTAAACGGGCGTAGCTGCGAATAAAATTAAAGCACCACTCTTATTAGCTAATTATCAGATAGCTCATTCGACAGCACGACTTAACATTTCAAATGAATTTAAGATCGTTCCCAAGATAAAACGAAGCATACATTCTCCTCGCGTGTAATTCTTCCTTGAACGGATATTAGTCGAAAATTCAATATTCTTCGACAATGGGTGCATGTAAATACTTGAAAAATACGCACGCGGGACAAAAAAAATGAAATAATAGCAAGAGCGATTTAGCTGGGTAGAATCGCGACTCCGAGCGGGCCGTTTGCGTAACGCGGTTACCGTACGGAACGAAACGATGCGCGACGTCTTTCGCCTAAGCGATAAGCTTTAACGGCGACCAGCAATTTCGATTACGAGTCTCTGCGTTAGATCACAGTCGCTTGCGGGGAACGGGTAGGACGTGGATCGTGGAAAACGAGGAAATCGCGGCGGAACGAGCAATTTCCGAGCGCGCGACCAACGCGCCGAGGCACGCCGCGGACTTTGAACGCGACCTGAGATCCTTCCGGTTTCGATTCCGAGCGTGTTTCTGCCCATGCTCTCTTGCTCGAGATTGCCAGGGGAAAGTAATTACGATTACACGGCAACGCGCGTGCGCGTTATCGGCCTCGCATCTGTGGGACGCGAATTCTCCGCGTTCCGAGCGGGGGCTATTCCGTCTGCATGCGTTGCCTCGTGTTCTTGCCTCGCATAGTACAGGTTTTCTCATCCTTGACATTTGCTTTCCATTGTAGTCGATTTCAGAACGTTTTACTGCCTTACAGAATCGTAAATTCAAGCAATTCTAGCAATTGGTGCAATTTATAAATCGATTCACCTCTCACAATAAAGCAACGCAATCCTGCCACGGTTCAGACATTCAGTCGACTATGCTTTTCCGAACTAGACTGCAGTTGCTACCAATCAATGACAAGATCGAAGAAAGACTTTATTTATGTGATAAGGTTGAATTTCTAACTTGATAAAGTGAAGTGAAATTACTCGTTAATTATTCAGTTTAGAGTTGACGAAGGTCAATACCTTCTTACTCAGAATTCGACATTCTTCCATATTTTGGTATAAAAAATATAGTATTCCATTTAAAAAGACAAAGTCAACCTTCAAATCTCCGAAACGCTTCCACCTGTAAAAAAAAGTAAATACACTACATAATATATCTCTTCAAACCATGCAACTTCTGTATACATAACATTTTCGTGCAATGCATACTTTGGAAGTTATTATAGGTGTGCAAGTTGCGTGGACCACCCTGTATATGTACACGTCTCCTTCGTTCATATTCTTCCTATAGTAGCAATTAATTCGAACTAGTCCAACCGACGAAATGAAAAAAATGGAAAAGTTAAGATCCTTTACCGTTGTTATCCCACGAATCGCAACGAAAGGTGACACACGTCGGCCACGTCGCAAAAAAAAAATCCGTGCAGCTGGACAAAGCGTCGCCCATTCTCGCGCGGACAGCGACCACGCAATAGCTCATTTCCACACCGAGGGACTGTCCAGCTTGGATCGACGACGATTTCCAGCGTGCGTCTCTCAGCGACGCGTGATATAACCTTCGTAGGCGAAATGAGATCTCAAGGAAAATGGCTCGAGCGGAGCCTTGAAACGGCATGCCGGAGCCCGGTAATCGGTTCACCGAATTGCCAGAACGTAAGGTAGTCGAACGACCGAGCAAACGAACGAACGAACGAGTGCGGAGAAAGTTCTATCCCCGAGCGAACACGCGCGTCATGATCGTTACCGGTTACCTCCGTCATTCGTTTTTCTTCTTTTCTTCATTCCCGCGCTCTCGTTCTCGACCGTATCCCGTGACTTGTCGACAGAGCACCAGCTGCTGTACGACGATGTAACGATTGGTTTCGCGGAGGTAACGAGTCGTCGAGACGGCACGCGAGCTACCGTTGCTACCGGATCGCGCCCCGCGATCCCGTAACTGTCAAATTGATCGGGACACGAACTATACTCTCTGTCGACCTTCTCGCGGACTACTCGGCTCCATTAGTTTTTTTTTTTTATTTTGGAAATCTCATATGAGATTTATTACACAGTGGGTCAGTGGATAGAGCGCGCGACTGCGACCAGGCGGTCTCGAGTTCGAATCCCCGCGCCCGGGCACTTCTTGAATTAATTCAATGTGCTTTTTTAAAAAACTGTGGTGCCCAAGGTGGTTCGGAACCCACCTTAATAAAAAGTAGGTCCCGCTGAAATAGGCGATAGGGAGAGCTGGTTAAAGGTGAGAGGTGTGGAACGGGATTTGAAACCCTGAGGGGACCAAATATCCAAGAGATACATATGAGATTTATTACAACATAATGCTTAGTACAGAGTATTACATAAAAGAAGTACAGAGTATATTGTATAGTATAACAAAAATATTATAAGCAATAGAAAAATGAAAAATACTTAGGCACATAGGTTACATGTAGGTTACATGTATGTTTAGTTCATCTTTAGTGTTAACGCGTCGGATACACGGGTAACACGATTCTTCGTGTACCTTGCAAAATTACTGTTGTTGCTCGAGTCGAATCTCATTTGTACGATCTAAAACAGTTCGAGAAGTAATCTCTCAATTTTAATTCTGCACCTTCGATCACAATTCTGCTTCGATTTTGGGGAGATTTTTGTGGGACGATTAAATACGATTAACCCTCACACGTTCTTCAATGTTTTCGCATATTGTAAAATTAATCATCCTTCTATGTCTACGTCGAGAGATGTATTTCTTTAAAATGTGACGCTACAAATGAAACGTACTGCGTTGATTTCACGTGTAAAATAAAAATGGGTGAATTGTTGTCCTAGTCTCTTTTATGCAGCGCATTAGGGTTAAGACATCACTTATCCGCATCGCTACTCGCAAAATACAGTGTAGAGAAAATTGATGAAACGGTACAGTATTAAGTCTAATTACGAAGTAAACTTGTTTCAAAAGGAAAAAGTGTAGCGTCGAACGAGTCAGCAGTGAAATGTACAAAAAGTTTCGAGAGGTGATTAATCGCATTTCCACGACTCATATTCTGTTTCTTGCAAACATGTGAACAAATGATTACTTTTTTTTTGTACGATAGCGTGTTTCTTGCCACATAGAGCTTGCTCAACGCCAACGCCGTATGGAATATGTTGCAAATTAATAATAGGGGTGTACAGCGAGGACAACAGAATGCGCGATCTCATTGCCTTCCAATGTATTACGTTTCTGTTTTTCCTGGAAAGCTGCAGGTCCTTGTCCGAATGCAGGCTCGTCTGCAGAGATAATGTCCGTCAGTCTAGGCCAATCTCGAAGTGGAGAGGCGTTCGGTGGAAAAACAACTGGGTTAGCATGCTCGTAGGAAATTGCGTCAATTTTCTTGGCCCGGCGATTCATCTTGGTGGGCACGCGGCACGGCTTGAATCCGCTCGGCGTGCGACGACGTTAATAACGGCCGGCGAGCCTAATCCCGCGGTTCTGCCGCACGCGCGACAGAAGACGTCGACGTGACAGGTCACGATTCCGTTTTTGCATATCGGAGCGCGCTGGAAGGACGACTTTCGTGAGATATGTGTCGCAACCGGGTAAAAATCGTGCGGATCTCGAGAGCCGGAGAGCGAGCGAGCGTGTAAAAGGGAGAACGTTGGTGCCGGTCACGTCGACGATACGTATCTCGCGAACGAATTTCTCGCGTCTGAAAAGCCTCCGGATCCACTGGCTGACCCTCCTGTTTCTCGTCACGCTATCGAGAGGACGTATCTCCGTGTCTCGGGCAAAATATATATCGAAGAGAGCCGCGCCGCGTTTCTTGATGCACGCCTCCATCTCCATCTTTGTCTCTTTCTCTCGTGCCTCGCATCATCCGATCCGCCGAGCACCATCAGCTAGCCGGTAACTCGTTTCCTCTGGCTGCCACCCCGCGAATCGCGAACCGCCCGACAGATATACGATTGCGCGAAACTTGGGGCGCCGACATTATTTATGCGCCGCCTTCCTAACTTATCGCTCGCCGGGAACGCTCTTCTAGCGCTGCAACCAGCGGCCCTCTATGCTTTATAGAAGACTATTATAAAAATGGAGAAATATAATGGTCGAGAGGTCGGCAAGGTCATTTCGGATCGGGGGTGATCGCCGGTGGATCCGCCCCCTTGAATCAACGCGAAATTTTCTTCTCTTATACAAGATGTATCTATTGTTGGGTGCGCTGGAGTTCACAGATAGGCAATGTCTGTAACTAATAGCCAGAATTTCGGTTAAAATCAAAATTGATTTCCTTTTTTAATATGTTCAAAACGTTGGAAATATTACAACAGTCATTCGAAATTCTTGTAATGATTTTACCTTCTCGCGTTCCGTCTAAACAGTTTTGCCACAAATGCATGAAGATCTTACTGATAATGTTCGAACAATAAAGCAAATATATATTGAATAAATTTTGCGATCGAAAACGATTTTAAATAGAATGATGATTTCGGCGCACAGGTTCGATCAATTATAAATTAAAGAATTCCATTTTTATAACAAATTTGCAGTTTGAAATCTCGACGTTTCGATCCTGGTGAGGATCATTCTCAAGAGATTTTTGCGTCTGAAACAAAATGTAACATTGCAAAAGCAAACCAAAGATAGAAAGAATAAAGAATAAAGCAAATACAGGTAGCTGATTACTACGTGTCTTTTGCGCGAATATCGTTCTCAATTGTTTACAACCAATCGCAGACGGTGTGAACTAATTTATTTACACAGGTCGCATCAACATGTAGGTCATTAGCAGACTGCGAATCTTTATGGAAAATGAAAAATGTTTGTATTGATTGCAAGACGCAGGAGCCAAATAGAACTTGCTTTCTTCTTTTAATTGTCTTGTTGAGCTGAAGTTGATACACTGATGTCCTTAAATCTTCTTAATTCATCCACTGCTTTAAATTGTCTTCGTCTAGTCATTAGCGACCACTAAAATTTATACATATGTATACAAAGTCGATTTCTTATTATAATTTGCAGTTTAGTCCAGTCAACGTAAACTTGTAGAGGGAAATGGAAGGAACACAATTTTTGACTTTGGGACTTTGTTTGGACTAGTTAGGAGGTAACCATACTAAAATATAAAAATATAAATATACTAAATATATTTAATATATTAAATATACTTCTAGGAGTATATTTCAGTATGTTTACCTCCTAACTAGTCCAAACAAAGTCCCAAAGTCAAAAATTGTGTTCCTTCCATTTCCCTCTACACCCCCCTTTTAAGCATTCATTGACTGGACTAGTTGTTACTACCATAATTACAGAGTGTGGTGAATATTTGTGGATTTTAGAAATAGGATAACTTGGATGATGTTCTTATCGTTATTGAAGCGTTCATTTAAATTGCTAAACGTCTTTTGAAAGAGAGTGGGACGTTACATCCAGTACACAGGGGAGGGGATCCTTCAATATTCTGTGTAAATGGGAGAGGTTCGTATGTGAGAATATTGTCTATACTTTAAAATTCAATTTTCCACGGAAGAAATCCGGGATCCCTCTCGCGTGTGAACGCAGCCACAATTCAATTTGTACAGCGATATGCGAGGCAACGAGCGCATTGGCCGCGGCCGGTCCGCGCGAGAGGAAAGTTTCCGCGGCACCTGGGACCGCGTCCTTTCCAGTCGAACTCGTAAACCGCAATTATATCGTGTTCGTTTTTGTTCTGGATCGCGGAGACGCAAGGATATCGTGTTCCTTTCCCGATTCGTGTCCCTGTCGACGAGACAATTCTCTCGGTCGCGAGTTCGATTTTCGGTCGTCGCACAGAGAAGTATTTGCCTGGAAGAGTTGGCTAAAATACAATTTCTCAAATCTTGCTTAGGATGAAACATTTTGCTTATCTGGGCTATTCGAATACACGAACGACAGTGCACCAGTTTGTTCTTAATTTTTTAAATGCCGCACGTATTTTTTATTACATATTGTTGTAGCTGATACCAAGACTCACTTCAATGACTCACTATACTGTGCATGGAAATCTTGAAACATTGTTTGCGGTAGACGCTTAAAACGCGTTGTACAATAAAAATTATGCGCCAGCCGTTGTGCGATCTGCAGTAGGTAATCCATAATTATGTATGATTTAAATCGTCGAAAGAATAATACGGTTATAAACACAAAATAATTTAATACGTAACTTGAAGTATAATGAATTAAATGAAATACAATTAATTAAATTATCCCGTTTGAATCTCCGTCTGAGATCACACACGTCTTTTCATTTTCAAACGTCGTACCAGAATGAAAAAATCATATAACAAAATATGAATAACGCAATCGATAAACATAATAACAAATATCGAATCGTCGCGTCGCGACATTCGACAGAATTCTCGCGGGTCGGAGATGGCAACTCCCTACAATTATATTATTAAGCTGAAAAAATTGCCCGCTTTACGGGGTGGATTAATGAAAAAACGTCCGCAAACAATGTGTTAAAATAATGCTGAAACAGTTTTGCCTAACTTCTGGGGCAAACACTCTACTGTGCGTCGGGTAAATTCTGTTTCGAGGAACTATGTATACGCTTCGGTATCTTTTGTTAGATTGATCCCTCAGGGATGGTCGTTCGCTATCACGCAACAGGTTTCCGCGTGATAATTCAGCCGGATAGCCTGTCGCGGATAAGCGAGTCGTAGATCGGAGCCGATATATCGCTCGCTCGCTCGCCGTATCTAGGCGCTGTATCTCTCCCCTGGATCCACATAGGCATACGTGCGCGAGCATAGGGGAACGCGCGGCCGTATAACGTATCGCGAGTTCAAGCTTGGTGGTAACGCCTCTCGCATCTGTACAGCCTTGAGACTCGTTTCCAAGCCGGTGCAGCCTTTTCCAACCGGTATATATCCAACCTCGCCGCGCGTTACTCCGGATACACGCCACTCGCGGACCTAACAGACCTCGCGTAGATCCTGCAAATCGAATTTCGTCGGTCGTTCAGCCGATTAGCAAAGCCTCCCCGGAACGGAAAACCTCGTTATCTCGTGAAAGAGATACACATCTAACCTTCCTCGGCGTTATTGCAATTTGCGGATCTTGCACCGGCACTTTTTATCCGGTAATCGATCTTATCAACTTATACCGTCATTTTGTTTTATCAAGCATTTTAAATCTGCAATCAGATTCGTTTCTGTGATTACACCGATATTTCGAACAGTTCAGACCTCGAGGGAAAATATGGCTAGTCTATTAATTTAATTAAGCTGCTTGATCCACCGAATTCCTCTGCATCTCGAAATCCGCGGTTTCTTCTTTGGCGAGGATCGCGAGTAGATGCAACGACGCAAATTGCGTTCGAGGCCGGGCCCCATTACGAAGCAGAAACCACCGCGTGGCATATTGCACCACCCGATCGGCCCACGATGTCGATGATCGAAACCGGCGCGGCGCCGCCACGCCACAAACGATCGGCCACAACTGTCATCTAATTACTCGAATTATCTGGAGAACAAGCGTATCTCGGCTATGATCTGCCGTGGATTAATCGAGTTAGATTCCTCCACGGTTTTCAGCCCGTCGTTTTCTTCAGAGGAATTTAGAGGAAAGGTCGGCTCGGGCTCGGGAGAAAAAGTCGCGTTCAACGATGCGTTTGAACGCTCATTGTGATTGACAACCAATCGCGTCGTTGTCCCAGAGGCTAAACTAGGCCGACTGGATGTCGATCAATGGAACTAGGAAATTTTCCTTGAAATCCTTCCTTGGATTCTTTTTGGGGACGTTCCGAGCACCACAGTGGATCAGTAGAACTTCTCTTCCTGTTGTTTGTGGAGTATATGTATAGTGATACAAAATGTTTAGACTATGCAACTTTGTACACAATAACAATTCTGTAGATATTTCACTCTTTGTTTAACAATGTTATTAAGTTGAGAATAGCACACCGATACACTTTAATTTTTATACCACAGTGGGTCAGTAGAACTTCTCTTCCTGTTGTTTGTGGAGTATGTGTATAGTGATACAAAATGTTTAGACTACGCAACTTTCTACACAATAACAATTCTGTAGATATTTCATTCTTTGTTTAACAATGTTACTAAGCTGAGAATAGCACACCGATACACTTATTTTTTTATAATCTTTCTATTGTTTTAAATGACTACCCATTTTTTGTTGTAAATGCATCGAATCCACAGTCTAATCTTCAATCGCATGATCTTATAAAATGGTAAGGATTGTATCGGATAAATGGATGCTCAAAATGAAGTACATATGAAACTTGAGGATATTGAGACATCGAAGCAGAACTGGGGAAGAATCCGGATGAATAATGACGTTTCCATCCTGAACCGATTGAAGTACACTGAAATTTTTATAATCTTTCAACTGTTTTACATTACTACTCATTTTTGTTGTAAATGCATCGAATTCACAGTCTAATCTTCAATCGCATGATCGTATAAAATGGTACGGATTGTATCAGATGAATGAATGCTCAAAATGAAGTAGATATGAAACTTGAGGATATTGAGACATCGTAGCAGAACTGGGGAAGAATCCAGAAGAATACTGACGTTTCCATCCTGAACCGATTGAAGTGCACTGAAATTTTCATAATCTTTCAACTGTTTTACATTACTACTCATTTTTGTTGTAAATGCATCGAATCCACAGTCAAGTCTTCAATCGCATGACCGTGTAAAATGGTAAGGACTATATTAGATAAATGAGGGCTCAAAATGAAGTACATATGATACTTGATGATATTGAGACATCGAAACAGAAATAGAAAAAACTCCGGAAGAATAATGATGTTTCCATTCTGAACCGATTGAAATACACTTCAATCGCATAATCGTGTAAAATGGTAAGAATTGTATCGGATAAATAGCGGTTAAAACTGAAGTACATGTAAAAATTGAGGATATTGAGACATCGAAGCAGAGATACGGAAATATCCGGAAGAATAATGACGTCTCCATCCTGAACCGATTCAAGCACCAAGATAGTTGAACGCCATATGGTTGCTCGAAACGAGCGCAAGGATACGCGCGAAGCGGAAGCGGATGTTCGAACGGTTCCCGTTTGATCTCGTTAGAAAGATTGGTTGACGTCAAAAGAAATTCGAAATGGACAGAGACGTCTAGCAAGGATGCGATTTCCCAATCGTTCGACCGAGAGCGCAGGAGGGTCTCGTAACGTTGTTTGAGCGGGTCTCCTCGGTTCCGCGAGTGAACGTGCGCGCATAGCGTTCCGTGAACGCGATAAGAAGTCGGGCAACGCCTGCGCAGGTATCTTGGCAGCCTTGAGACACGCGTTTCCAGCCTTTCCCTGGATCCCAGCGCCGATTCCAATTGGCGATCGTCGCCGAATTCTGCCTCCTCTGACCCCGGTAGCCGTCGCGCTCTCGTGAAAGTGAAATCGTTGCGTCGATTCAACGCCACCGCTGAATCGGATCGAATCGGATCGGGTCGGTTCGCTCTCGGACCTTCCAACCGTTCGCCCTATTTTCAGGGACAACCGTTCCGGACCCGCAGCCTCCAAAGACCGTGTCTGTCGTTCGACAACTTCTCCTCCGTCCCCCCTTCCCACCCACATTTAAATTCCGACGTAATTGCTACCAGCTCTTGGTCACATAGTTTCAAATCAGCACTGTCTTGTGCATTTTTTTATTGCAGACAATATCATAAGAGATTTATTTCAACATGATACAGAATTCAATATCAGAATTACAAACAAGACCACGTTTTTACAGAAGAAGAACATACAAATACATAAACATTAAAATGAAAACATGTATACTGGACATAGTGTAGACGTCCCAATCGTTGATACTTATATGAGAACCACTATGAGACACTTATATGTATACTCAGACCGCAGCTTTTAAAAAATGATACGGTATATAGGCAAGCCTTGATATTGGGCTTGAATATTAGCAGTGAACTATCCATCGGTAGATGAAAGTTGATTTTAAGGAGCTTTTCAATTAATTTTAGTCTTTCATCATTATAGAAATTACATTGACACAAAACATGGTTCAGAGTTTCATCATCCTGATAGTTATGCGAGCTAGAGAAGCACCTGGATGATAGTGGTCTGCTCTACATGTATTGATAGTGCCAACATCCGAACGGGAATAGATTTAGTTGTGAGAACCACGGAAGATGATTTTCACTGAAGAATTGCTGGAAATAGGTTTTACCTTTGTATAGCCGTTCTGCCTTTATAGTGGAGCGGGTGTTATCAAATATTTTTTACTAAATGACTCATAGCAATCGGTAAAGGGAATACTCCAAAAAATACATGCATAGCTATAGGAGGAAGCCTCTTTTGCTAAGAGGTCAGCTCTTTCGTTACCATCAATCCCATCAAAAGACGGAGTCCAGTAAAATTAAACGAAGCTCTGTGCATTATCATGGATGAAAATGTGGGACTTAATTTTGACATCCATCTATGTGTTCCTCGAAGCTCATTTCGAATTTGAAAGCGTATTTGGCAAATTAGAGCAGGAGTAGCAAACTCTCCAGTAACGTACCTCCGTCTTCATATTCCTTTCATGAAGTGAAAATTTCTTTTAGAAAAATTACTTCTTTATTATGAAAGTAGACACTTTAAGCTTTCAAATAAGACTAGGATCGTTGCCGGACGATTCTTTTCCACGAAGTTATAACAGCTTAAAAATCAGCAATTGTTGAAACATTTTCGAAGCTACAACTGATAGTGCTGAATAGATTGTTAGGTGATACAGAAGTCTACGAATCATTCTGTAAAATTGTCTGCACCGTAAGAAGTAGAAATCACACAGAAATTTCATTCTTTCTCTAACGATTCTAGTCAGATCCAACCAATGGATCGTAGTATGCAGATTTGATCCCGTTATTGTCTTAAATTTCCCCTGCTCACGATGCGAGTGGTCTGAGAAGAAGGGATCGATAAAGTTTTTCAGGAAGGCGTTCCCACGACGGAAGCGAAATTCTCGAGCGTTTCGAGGAACCGGTGTTCCCGCGGCGGCGGCTCTGAAATTTGCTCCTGGGGCATTGTGTCGGTTTCGTAAGATCGCGCGTAACACGCTCGCCGATCCAATTAAGACGCGGTAACGCCGGTGACGCGTGTCAATAACGATATGATAATGAACTCTCTCGGCGGCCGTCGGTTGCGCTGGAAAGTTGCGTTGCTCGGCACGAAAGCGGCTCGTCGAAGGCTCTCAGCCGTCGAATGAGAGGCCGGTCCGCTTTTGTTCGCTGAATCGCTGAATCGCTACGCGACGAATAGCGCCGAAGGTCGTCCGCCGATTTGGAAACGCGAGCAGGATCGCGAACACGAGCGCGATCGCCGACCGTTCGCATGACTTTGATCCATTTCGCGGTGCACGATCGCTCGCTCGCGGATTGCGTCATCGAGGAGGCCTTTTGTGTCGTCGTTGTCGTCGTCGACACCGGCCGCCTGCACGCTCTGCTTAATCGCTGCAAAACTGCGAACGATTCCGTGCGCCGAGCTCTTTCGATTGTGCAACGACGAACCTGCTAGAGTTTTCATCGCTTATGCAGATATCGAGCCGAACGGTGCCGCGAACAAAAAACCAGAATGAAACCTGCGAGTGTTCCCATCGTCACGGTGAGCTGACCTCCTCCGTCAACGATAACGAAGAAATAGCCGGGACTTGCGCCACTCCATCGGAGAAAATCGAATGCCTTCTGTATTCGTGTTTTGTCCCCTTGGAAAACCGTAATTCGCGCGAATGGAACGCAGAACCAGTCGCATCCCCGCCGCTCGAAATTTACATAACGCTTGCGCAATTATCGTTCGGCTATCGCGAGATGCACGGCTTTCCTTTCCCGGCGAACCGGTGTCCTTAACATTAACACCGCCACGTCGCATGATCGCGCAAAGGAGGTTTAAAAAATTCAACTTCACGATGTCCCAGAAAATGCGAAGTATTACAATTTATTCTGAATAGAATGTGTGTATGTTTGTAATGGATATTTAGTCCCCTCAGGGTTCCAAATCCCGTTCCACACTTCTCACCTCTACCAACCACTCTCCCTATCGCCTATTTCAGCGGGACCTACTTTTTATTAAGGTGGGTTCCGAACCACCTTATTCCGAATAGAATGTGCTAAGTGTATTTGCAGGGACTACTAATTCAGAGTCTGTGTCTATATATTCCCGAATGGCTAAACATCGATGACAGAAAAATTGAATTTTATTCCGGGTTTAATGGAAATTAATGATACGTTTAATTGATTCTGTTCAAAAATATTCATCGTTAGTCTGACTTTTGAAGCTTGCTGTTCGGAGAAAGCCAAAATCCGTAGGGAAAGGCACCTTCTTTTTGAAAACAGACTTTCCGTCGATCTGCGCGTTGCGAAACGACGACGCGGGGGATTGAGAAGGCTTCCGGCGACAGGAGATCGGTTCGTTGGTGGTCGTCGAAATCGACGATCTGTCGTCGCTCGGACCGAGCCCAGCTGGAACAGAGAGACGATTGTTTCTGCGCGGTGCGGTCCGTGTACGCGTTTTCGTTGCGCAATCGCGCACCGTTTCTGCGCGGACTGCCTTTCCGGGAGCTGTGTACGCAGAGCGACGAAGAGAAAACTGTCGCTTTGCATTCGCGAGAGATAATGCGATTATCCAGGCACGTTCTGCCTCGGTTAATCTCGGATTACGGGTAAACGATACACGGGAGAGCAGGTACATACGTGTACGCACACTCCGATCCTCGTTGAAACCCGGTTTTTAAGGAGGCCGAGGCAGAGCGAGCCTCTCCAGTTACGTAAAAATAATAAGTTAACGTTAATGCCTCCGACTTGTTGCGAAGGGAGTCCGCGTACTGCCCACATTCATTCGGGGAAAACTTTACCCTGCATCCCTTTCGAACGATAATTACAATCTTAAACAATTGTTATCGGCGCTACGTTTTCGATCAATTTTTACATTACTATAGCTGTTTTACAATATACCCGACGTTTCGGTTCTGATTTGAACCTTTCTCAAGGGAAATTGCGTCTAGAAAGACAAAAAAAAAACAAAATTAAATAAACCTTTTCTATATGTACTGTGAATATATATAATATATGTGATTTGAAGACTATTTGATACATACTTGCTATTACTTTTAATCTGAATCGTTTTTACTTTTCATAGTTTGACTGAGTTCTGATTGCTGTACTGGTTAGAGATGTACTAAAGTTCGTAAGAGCAATAGGACAAATCGATGGAAACAAACATGGAAAAACTGACCTACCTAGACATATCGACTGAACATATTGATCGTTGTCATTGAAATCAAAAATTGGCGGTGAAGTTGAAATTCTATTTCTTAACCATATTTTCCCAACACTTATTGTTTTATACCTAAGTGGTAAATTTGAAAATCGACATTCTTAGAGTTGATACCATGATATATTTTGTAGAATTCGCATTTCTTTTAGTAGAAATTCTGGATGAACCTAGTTACAATTATTAATTGGAAATTTTAGTAGAAGAAAAAGGAAAGGTGTCTACTATTGTAAAGGAAAGGTCTCTACTATTTGGATAGCACACGTATGACAATTCTTACATATTTGCTACAAGTACAGCTAATACAAAGTAATAATGATCGAACCTGTGCGCCGCGAAAAATTCCTATTATCTAATAAGGCGATCGAGAAAAATTAAAAACAATTAGATAATTACAATGTATTTACTGCAAATCCAACATTGGTATTGCCCATTGTTAGCCTTGGTATATCTTCATGTATTTATAGTGTTCGCCCACTTTTAAAATACAGGAACGTATGTATAGTAAGAAATATTAATCCTTTTCACTCCTTCGTCGAGTGTAACTCGACATCAGAGATAGAAAAATTTAAATAAAACGGGTTTTTATACGGTACTGTGCAAACGAAAGAAGCACCTGGTATAATTATAAGATATAATGACAAACATTCTGTTTATGTAGAATTTCCATTGTACAATGATTGATTTATTGCATTTAAAGTATTAGATAATCCGCAATAACACATATTCTCAGAATTACATATTCAATTAAACAGCGGAATCCTTTTTCAAAACCCACTGTGTTCTTATCCGATTTATTCGACTAATTCATTTATTTTTTAGTTAAAAACAAATATAAGGTCCACAAATATACATTACAACGAAATTTGAGAGCTATATTTAATAGAATTAGTACGCAAAATTGTTTAAAATAAGTAGCAGCCAAGGAACTGTCCTTTCAAGTAAATTTCTAAATAAAACACTTAAAATGCAATAGTAGGGAGTTGTTGGCACCAAAATTGAAAAATAATACGTAGTGAAAACGGTTAATGACATCTCTACTCTGTGCTTGGTCTAAGAAATTTTTTAGTTGATATATTGAAAACGTTCCTGATTTTTATAAAATAATCCACAACGGTTAGAATTCCCATATAGACCCGCAGTCTAATCATTGCACTATTGGATAATATATAATATATAGTATATAATGTCTAAGGGTTTTTATCTTCCCACTATTCTTTCGTTCTTTTGACTCACAAACACACATGCACATGAACATTTCCAAATATAACTACTATGCGAAGGATATAAAAATCGGAAATTTTCTATGATGCCCTTAAACACCAGCACTGATTTTAAATAACACCGGGATAGAGGATGCTTGTGCAAAAGAATGTCCGTTCTGGACATAGCGCAAGATCCAGGATGCAACAAAAGAGCGCAGCCGGAGTGCAGTGCATGTTAGCGTTCGAATAGCTCGTGAAAGGAGGATCGCTGACAGTTGGCGCGTGTCAGAGGAGAAGCAACCGGAGAAGAAAGATTATGAAGATCTGGTTCCCGACCCGGACGCAACGGGACCGTGGCGATAATGGTTACGTGGCGCGCGGCAAGTTTCGTCGCTCGTAACACCAGGATGATCTCGAATTCCTGCGGTGTCTTCTCGCGAGACAGCGGCTGTCCCGCGAGGAAAACAAAGGGGACTTTCTATGGAAAGCGGTTCTAGCTGAGAAGTCTGCTAGAGCACACGCGCGCGCCGCGCCGCCGGTCCCGGCCACGAACCGATGGAAACGAACTGTTGCGCGTTCGGGACGGTGATTAGAGTGACTGGATCATAAGCATTAGGCCGGTTCTCGCGATTAATGGCACCGGTGGACTAAACAACGCGACCGTATCGCGTTATTTAGCCAACGGTTGCCGCGGATTCGTTCGTTTCCGAGAGTCAGCTCGCTAGAAATCGGTGAACGAGGCTATCGCGGCTGCCGATCGACGTATGTATTCGTTCCTTCTCTACCTCCGTGTTCTCCGGCATGCACAACCGTTCACGGGTAGCCCAATCGATCCCATCGATCTACATCTATCTCTCGTCCCGATTAATTTTCGGCACGCGCAACACGCTCATTGTGTTCAAAAGCTGTGAAGGCCGGGAGAACGCTCGCGAGCCGTCGCGAGTTGGCCAACAGTCATCCTCCGTGCTGCAGGTGAGGCAACCGATGCCTCGTAGATCGCTGGATCGAACGCAGCCACGCGTCCGCCAGAGATATATCGCGTCCTAGGACGCCATCCCGCCGGATACCCACTAAATCTTCTGCACGCTTCGCGACTCTCTCAAGGTATGTGTCCATCGGAGAGCTTCTAAATTTGCGTGTCCATTTGAAAAGTACTTAAGAGATTTCTTGTTTTTGGAAATTGACGTGAGATTCTGTTGGTTTTCTGGGAAGCAGGATCTAGGATTTTAAATAAAACGCGTTTATTGAAATTTGCTCTTGCAAGTGTTCTCTTAGCCTCTTCGAGATCGACTGACTATACTGCTGCAACGGTAAGAAGAAAATCCAGGTCAGTTGGGGCTGATGGCCCTTAGCTTCATCTGAGTTTTACCACATGGCCTTTGGGTGTTGTATTACCGATATCTTTTGGGTCTAAGGGTCCTGGCTTAGGAAATAAACATCTAACCCTCGGTATCTACATTTACGAACAACAGGACCATTGTGACGAAGTATTAAATCTTTTTGTCATTATATCAATAGACTCGTGGGTATGTGACCATCGAGGGGATGGTCAGTTGAGTTCGGTTGAGATCCTGCCCCCCCCCCCCCCTTACATTAGCTTAGGTGGGCGTGCAGTTTTAGTGGGTAGGCTGGCTGGAGGGTCCTCGAGACAGCCCCATACAAATGCGTAACGCATTTCTGCATGTAAAAAAACAAGGTATGTGGCCATTTGAATTTCATGCGTGGCACAGTGAAGCACAGTAATGTTCGGACACTTTTAAAAGAACGATAACATTTTTAATATCAGATCATACGACTTGGATATTGTTTGAGAATTTCGAGAAATTACTTTACTGCAAGACGTGAAGAAAATTATAGAGAGAATTGAAATTGGTCGTAATTGCAGAGAAAATATTAGAAGTTGTTGTTTAAAATTGCAGATTTCGAGGATTTTGCATCTTTGGATGCCTGTAGTTGTCTTCCGCATTTACTGATTTTCATGAAATTCTCAGAATATGTATAATTGCCACAAATTGACAAAACGTATTTATAAAATTTTCAATATCAGCCCACATAAAAAAGTTGTAAACCACAACTTTTATTATTTTCTTTGTAATTCCAACTAATTACAATTCTTCAAAATTTCTTTTTCACTTCATGTAGTAAAGGACCTACTATTAACTTCCCGATTTATAGGGAAGTTATTGTTTTCATGTAGTAGTCAAAGTCCTGCATGATCGTCCTTTTAACACTAAACCCACCAACACCGGTCAAAATGACCGGTTTCAGGTTATTTATTTTGCAATTAAAAAAAATAATGAAACTGATTTCATAAGAAACGATTGCATGAATATCTACTAATAGTGCACGTATTACAATAGAAGCCGCACAAAGTCTAAATAAATTTTTAACTATCTAAAAACAATCTTGCCATTTTTGCAAGGGAACATGTACCGGTTACTTTTAACCCTTTGGTTACTCTGGACTCTCGTCCAGGAAGTATCGGGGCGCGAGATATCTCGTCAAAAGGCGTTTATCGGGAAGTATCGGGGCGCGAGATATCTCGTCCAGGGTAACCAAAGGGTTAAGGCTCGGTAGGGTTCAGTGTTAAAAGCGTCCGAATATTACTGTGTTTCGCTCTATGTTGTAGGTGGTAGATCGAGTGTCAAACGCGCAATTTCATTGATTGAGTACATAGCGGCAGTATACTGTCAGACTCAGGCAGTTCCCCCAAAGTTAAAGGAGCCCCGCGGTTTCGATAGCTCTCACGCAACCGTTCACCTCATTACGTACCCCACACCCGCGTGTTCCAATCCGTCGAACGTTTACGTGGGTGTGCAGCGTAGCGTGTCGGACATTGAGCGCGAAAAAGACGACGGTATGCCGGGATCGTGATACCGAACGAAAGACAGTGAGAGAAAGAGAGAGAGAGAGAGAAAGAGAAGTATAAGAAAGAAGGCGAGAAAGAAAGAGAAAGAGCAGAGGCTTTCGAAACATTGGACGCGGGAATATTCCCATGGAAAATACTCCCCGGTCACTTAGGCTAACGCGGCTCTAACGCGTCGCGCGTAGAATCGATAATCGAGTGTCGTGTGGCTCGATCCTCGTTCGGGAACTGGAACAAAAGTCCCTCGGCCCTGAATGCGTTCCTACTTCGGTCTTTCTTTCGATTGGAAGAGGGAGTGGGAGAAGGAGAAATCTCACGTAAATCCGATGACGCGACGAGCAAACGCGTGTCGCAACCCGGTGTAAATCGGGACCGTTTACTGTTTGCTGTCCGCTTGTTTGCGAACGGGCTGCTCGCGCGAGAGGTCCACCGTCTGATCGGCACCGTCCTATTCCACTTAGGCGGCCGCGGCGTTCCCAGCCGTTTATCCTTCCCCTCGACGCGACTCGTAACATGCGACGCACGGGTTCGCGGAACAACGACCCGAGAGACAACGGAACCATGCAAAGGTTACACGCGATTCGACACCCACTACCACAATCACTGCGGATTTTGTTCGAAATAGATTGGCAAACAATTGCCTCTATCTGGGAAACTGGAATACTTGATAGTGGTCGAAAGACTTTCGACGAGTACGAGCTACGAAATTGATCTACTGCAATTAGGAATTTCAAAGGAGGGAATACATTTGTCTTATTAGCTCCAATTGTTTTTAAGAATTTTTGAGAATCACACCTGCTCAAGTATAACTTCAGCCAAGTATAACAATTGTAAGATTGCGGATTTTAAGCATTTGTAAGAGAAACGAGTTGCTGCAAGTTAAATCGGTAGAAGCATTAAATGAATTTAAGGATGTCAATGCGATACAATATTAAGATAAATGTTACGAGATAATATTAAGATTGTTGAAGCAGAAATAATATTCTGCATGGTGATTGTATCTTGCAATCGACGCTAACCATTTTTATTTTGCATAAATATCCGCATTTTAATATCAAGTATTGATTCTAGTAATCGTTAGACTGCGGATTTTTATGCATTTATGAAGATATTAACTGCGTGAAATATGAAAACAGTAGAAGGAAGACTATGAAGGGGTAAAATGAATTTTTATGTAACTACTGCTTCCCACAATCGATGCTGAATATTTTAGTTTGCATATATATATGTATATCCGCAGTTTAGTAATCATAAACACACATGATTCCTAACCGTACCAATACAACAAAGCAATAAGAGAGTATCAAAGTGACTCGGGGAAAACACTGGGTTCCGTAATCGCAAGGCATAAAATCACAGAGCATCGAACGAATAATAATAATAAGAATAATGAATGATACTGTCCGCGATAATGTCTAATTAATAATGTTGTTAAGATGGGACGTACCGCCTTCCACTCCTTTCAGCTGCGTTCCCAACCGAGCAAACGAGGCTCTCGAATTTACGAGCAATTTCCGGGAAGATTTACACCGATACCTCTCTTTGTTCAGCATATTGTTCGCTAGATGGAAGTACCCGGTACCCGGTATCGTGGTCCCCGATCGATATTCACACAGAGATCTGAAGCCGAGCCGAGCAGAGCCGAGCTGCGAGGATTATCGAGTACCGACGACGACGTTAGAGCCTACCAGAGATACCAGCGAATTTATGCAAATCGTTTCGCGAGAAGTTGCCACTCGTTGCACGGTCTCTTGCGCGATATACGCTTTGTTTCGAATCAAAAATTGGAGTACCGCTGTTGGGAACGACCTGGGAATAATGGGCTGCTTCGGGAAATTTTGAAACTGTCTACGTGTCCCGTAACCCCCTCGAACAACCGCCGCCTTTCTAACTTGCGGACTGCACGCGGAACGAAATAGCAAAGGTTAGCCAGGCTGCAAACGCTGCACGCTGCACACGCTGCACACCCCTGCGACTCTGCGTAACCTTCACCGCCTTCGTCGGTACATTTCCACGCTTGTCGACTCGCCGGAATCGAGATCGATGGATATAGCAGAGCTCGCTTATTCTACCAACGAACACACGAATTTTTCAATTGCAAAAGTTTCGAATACTGTGTGCAATTAAACACGCTTTGACAGTAGGTCTACCGAGCATTGAAACTTGTTGGAGATTTTTTAGACAGCGCACGGACGGGAAAAATGCTAACCCAGCGGAACAACAAGATTTTACCATTATTTTAACATTCAAAGCCATAGTAAAGTAGGTCATTGAATTCGATTTGACGTTAGCTATAATAACACATAAAAAAATATATACTGGCATTTAAAAAATTAAGGTTCTATTCGGGTTTATAGACGACTGAATACGAGACATCTGGATCATTATCAAAATTGAATTTTGTTCAGCTAGATCGTGGAAAGTTTAGTCGGTCATTTAATTAATAGACTGGGGATTTTACGCATTTATGGAACAAATTGTGTAGATGAAAATTAATACAATGAAGATATTTCAAAAATTTTGAGATATCAATATATTATTATTTCTTCGAGACTAGATTATAAATAATTAGATCTCTTTTTCTGAGAAATTAAAAGTTGAGAAGCACAGTGAACCGGTCTCTTAATTTTCTTTATTGTACAGTTGATACTTTTACCTTTGTATCCCTGCATTGTATCTTCCTACCTGTGACAGGAGGTATACGTAGGAAATCATAAATATAGTTCCTACATCGCAGTATTTCCTGTTTATATCTCGATCGCGATTTCAATCTACAGCAGCAGCTTTTATCTTGGAACATCGCACCTAATCTAGAAAGATAGAAGCGTTCGCTTCCAGACAAAAAGGTTTGAATGTTCTCTGTCTTAGATAAGCGATTTTATAAATGGCAACCCCAGTTTCGATAATCCCACTAAAGCTTTCTGACACATAATGGGGTATCGTGGGACCGTGGCACCGCCGGCGAACGACGAATTGATTTGTTGGAAACGTGACTTGCGCCATTCCTAGCCGCACTTTCGATGTGAGAATATGTGTCCGTACAATAACGCCGTTCCTTCGGTCTGCCTGCCACGCCGCGCGCCGCCCGTTTACATGGAAATTCTGATTCCACTTTTACTTGGTATTTCGAGCTACTCGATATCTCGAATATCCGTTCTCCGATTCGGTATCGGTGACAGGGCCAATGCAAAAACCTCGTCGCGTTTGTTCACGAGAAATATACTCGCTTTGTTTTTTAATTCAGACTTGCGAGTACATCAAGAAATTTCCAAGAAAAACGTAAGAACAATTTAAGAAATTTAAAAATGTAGTATTATTCCTGACTCGTTCGAATTATTCAGCAAAGAAAGAAACGTTTACCCTCATTGTATCTAAATTTTAGATGCATGTTTTCTTCGCTGTTTTGAATTCTCTCTCGCGAGTACACCGAAACATCCACAAGAAAACTTAATAAATCAAAAGCCCAGGTACTAGAAGCATTCGTGTCGTTTAAAAAAGCCATCGCATATCATTTGCGACTCGTTACAGTTTATTGAGCAAAGAAATAAATGTCTGTACCCCGTCGGTATTCCGAAATGAATGCAGTCTAGTCTCAGTTTGCATAAAAATCCGCGAGCAATGGTTTTCCGCGTCGATAACATCGATTCACGCGGCCGCATAAATACGAGTTTACCGAATTCGGAATGTAGAGCTCGGAGAAACGGATTGCAAAGGAAAATAATTGGAACAATCGGCGCGGCCTATCGTTCCGACACGTCCGAGCCCGCTTATTTATCCGGTATTTACGTATCGTTTCGTTTTTCTTTTGTTAATTGCCGCGGCCGAGCCACGTGCGCCGCATTGAAAGCAGTTCTGGGTCAGAGTTTTTTGCGACTAATTGTAAGAGGCGCGTTGAAACTAATTTCAAACTTGTGAGGCCAGCCCGGACACTCGCCAGTTTTTCACGCGGCCAAATTTCGCAACACGTTTACGTACTTCGCTGATCGCTGCTTCTTCCCCCCACCGTCGACCGACTTCTTCGTCCTTGTTTGAAACGCGCAACAAATTTACACTGCTACCGCACATAACAACACAAGCTATACTAGAAAGCGTTGTCCACATTTTTCGACGAAAAAAATAGAACTTTGCCGCAAATTAATTGAATGCTCGATAGAATCTAATAGAAACATATTAGAATATATTTGAATTTACAAGAATGTACTTGGTTATACTAAAATATACTTAAATATGCTGGATTACATTAGAATATACTTGAATACATAGAAATGGTAATAAATAGACCGCGGATTTTTATGCAAATTAAAAAAGATCTGCATCGATTCCAAGACGCAGAAGCTAAATAAAAATTTCTTTCTTCTTTGAAATATTGTATTAAACTGAAAGTAAAATACGTTGTTCTTAAACATTTTTTTTTAATATGTCCACTGCTTGAAATTTTACATTCCAATTTTTAATGAGGCTCGATACGGCGTGATGCTTCTTCATCAGTTGCTCGGCCACGGGGAACGGTCGATGATGTTTATTTAACAAATTCACAACGTAACGTACATTTGTTAATAAATCGTTAACGCAACGCAGTAATCGTTAAAAATCATACGACATGGCATGCACACGGTGGTATAAACATTCTTACAATATCTATCTAAATTTAAAAAAAAAAAGTGTTTACTTTATCACTAGCGGTGTCCAGTGATAAAATAAATTCTGCTAGGCTAGGCATAGTAATTTGGCGTGCTGACACGTTTCGCGTTGTCGAATCATTGCCCAATTGTCTGCGCGAGGACAAAGACAATCACGGCCCTTTCTTTCCCTGACACCGCCCCCGCGTGTTCAATCGCAAAGTTCTGGCATGCAAAATTTCATTAGCGTTGGATGCGCGCCGGCTCTAACGACACTTGCGCAATCGCTTTGTTATTCTCCTCTGCGCTGACGCGAAGACGAGGAAAACTCTTGCACGCCGATTCGTACGCCCCTGTTGCGCAAACCGTTCACGATGCAATTAGAAAATACGGAATCAATCGGTGACATTGTTAATGAAAACGCGGAGCACCAGCTGTCTTCGCGCAGCCGACTTTTACCGGAACGCGCGGAGAATTCGATGTACGCCACCGTTGAAAAATCCATTTCAACCCGTTGCGATAGCTGCGGTTTCGAGAAAAAGAGAAACTCGACCATTTGTTTGTGTTCCGATCCAATGTAACGAGTTCGTTTGGTACAAAAGAACATTCAAGAACTTGCGATTAGAACGTTTATCTCGTTCAATTTACACAGCTCATAATAATTCCCATGATTACAGATAAATAAACGCATGATATCTCTCGAAGGCAAACGGATTCATTACAGATGCTTAACGCCGTGCATTTGCTTAACGATCTAATCTCTTATTCCACGCGTCAGACTGTCTTAATTGCAACAGAAGTTGAAACAAAGGCGTATCTCCTTGGGATGCAATAATGGTAAAGACTATTAACGATACTTAA
This sequence comes from Lasioglossum morio, assembly GCA_916610235.2. Classification (NCBI taxonomy): domain Eukaryota; kingdom Metazoa; phylum Arthropoda; class Insecta; order Hymenoptera; family Halictidae; genus Lasioglossum; species Lasioglossum morio. Next base: position 19,999,464 of record OU744326.1, on the reverse strand, counting down.
GATTACTACGATTTCAACGCGTGCGTTGTATAAATCTTCTAACATGTTTTATATTCTAGTATATTCTTGTACTTATTTTAGGCCGCTTTTCACTTGTTCTCGTTGTATGTGCGACAGTTGCATTTTTCATTGCTGGAATTGTCCCTCTGTATATTCATAATTCACAGGTAAAATATCTTGAAAGGGTATAGTTATATACTAGTTATAACCCTTAGCACTCGAGTGACCAACAAAAATTGCTGTACCATTATTCACAATAATGTTTACATTATTAACCCTTAGCGGTCGAGTGGCGCCTCTGTGACGCCATTAAAAATTGCTGTACTATTATTTAAATAATTGTTTACACTATCAGATATGTCGGTATCTAACCAATTACTACACATTTAAGTATTGTATGAGGTATTATATCAATTTCATATTTATCAAATTTAAAAAATCATAGACAATGGAAATATTGTAGGTCAAAAGAAACGTTTAATTTTCGAGTTAAAATAGCTCCAACCGCAAAGGGTTAAACATGCTAGCATCTAATCAATATTACTACACATTTAACTATTGTATAAATATCCTCAAAATAAAAAAGATCATATACAATGGAAGTATTCTGGGTCGAAGAAATATTTATTTGTTCGAATTAAAATAGCTCCGACTGCAAAGGGTTAATTTTTAGTCACACCATTCGATAGGACTCCCAAAGAACACAAGGGTAGTTACAGGTTTACACAAAAAAATTACGAAAAAATTCCTGAACATTCTACCTAATAGTGCACACGACAGTGGATTATTTTAGAATTTTTGGTCTGAAAATCGATTTTTTTTAAAAATCCGGAAGCATCAAATTGCCGATTGATTTTATATCGAAGTTTTGTAACCTTATATCGCGTAGATGGAAGTCCTTTCCGGTGGAAAGGCACGATTAAGAATCGTTCATTTTTCATTTTTCTTCGGCGTAACCGCATTCGAAACGAACGTGCGTCGCTGGGAAGGAAAGGCTCGCGTAACAACGCGGCGCGCTACCGTCGTCGTTGATCGCCGGGAATGCGACTAATTAGATCAGGACTGGTCGATCGAACGCGCGAGCTGTTTCGCAACGTTGACGCACACCCTCGATCCTAATCGCTCGGGGAACAAAGACCCGTCCGTCTCCTCTGGAATTCGTTGTTTTCGCGCGACACGGCCGGCTCGAATTTTCCTCGGGAAATTTTCCGTCTGTTTCGTGGCGAAGTTTTCCCGGTTGTACTACTCGATGCTCGCGATACGAAGTCATGCGCGGCAAGGGTTCGACGCGCGTCGGAGATTTTCTTTGACCGGCATCGCAAAAACCAGTGGCCTGGTTTATTACCGCGACGGTACTTTCTATCTGCGCGGGTATGGCGAGGCGATTCAACACGGGTTCGCAACAAACGCGAACGGGCGCAGGCGGTCGAACAGGTACATCGTGCTAATTGAAATTATGCGGAATCGCGGAACCGGCTCCGCGATTAACATGCAACCTCGGCAAAGTCAAACTGTCGATCCAGTTCGCGCGACAGCAGAATCGTTGGGAAAAGGACCAAGATGAAAGTTCGAAAGGGTTCGCACCTTCGTCGAGTCAGACTCGTGAGATTTCGAACATAATCTGTCGAACACGATGACTCACGCACGGTTTATTCACCTGCACAATTAAAAAGTCTCTCTTCTGATTGGTAAGCAATGAACCGCGACACAAGCTACTTATATTGACGGAGCACTGCTACACATGCGAGTACATATAGTCTGTGGATTTTATGCGTTTACCACTGGAACAAGCTGGGGCAATTTCGAGTAGAGCAATACTATTAACAAAATTTAAGTATATCATTGTACTTTGATTTATTAAGATTGTCAGAGAAAAAAAAAGAAAAGTGTACAGTCTCGAAATTATTGATTTGCGACGGTCGATTTTCGAAAGCTGTGCCCCCTGCCCTCCCCCCGTGGGTCAGATTGAAGAATTTAGGGGCATTTGTGTATAACTTTTGAACCGTTTGAGATATTGAAATGAAGTTTCTTTTTATTACGCACTTGGCACATACATTGAAACTAGTTTTCACTATCTAGCAATTTGGTTTGAATAATTCTTACTTAAATCTAAGTCTAAAGTTTTAAATTTAGGTAAGTCCTGGCGGTTAATGGATGCACTCTCAATGGCACGCTCTACACATGTTTTAAACACTTCTTAAACATGTCTTACGACGCGTAATTTGTAGAAGGGTGATCGGGACGGGATCTTGAAACTGTCGGGTTTCCTGAAAATGGATTTTTTACTAAAAAACAATATTATAAGATTCCGTACAGTATCAGAAATCCCGAAGAGTTCCTCGAGAAGCCCGAACTCTCCCGGGAAACCCGAATATTTTCAGAATCCCGTGCTGACCTGATACTTCCCATCCTGTTTCGAGCATCGGAATTCGGGAATTCCCGGGGTCTCACACACCTCTAGTAATTTTGCATATTCGACAGCATGTATTGTGGGTCCTGGGAGACACGGTAACTGTTTCTCGGAATCGACCTAGTAGTTTTTGTTTTGCATGAAAATTAACAAAGCTTACACCTGAAAGTCTCAATAACTTTTTGTTTCGATGTAAGCAGATGGGTCAGAACGGCTTTCGACGTATATATTTCGTACTAGGCTAGATATTGTCCTCGAATGTGCCGAGCGTTTATGGGTCCCATAAAGTTGACCGGCAGAGCATAAAGTGCTTGACCGTGCAGCGATATCTTTCGTTGGAAAAGGGTGAAATATGACATGACCTCCTGCCAAAAACGGAAGTAATATTAATAATTCTTCGGGCACCGTATATACAGGAACTATGGTCTTACGAAACAGGTCGAAGTAGTGAGAATTCAACAGACGAATATACGTGTTCATACAAAATGGTTGTGAGTCGAGACGGTGTCTCGAAAAATCTATAAAAAAATCTATAAAACACAGTGAAATCGAAGAATAATACGTTTGTCTTACGCAAGCCACACTAATAATTAATTCAATAATTAACCCTCGTCAAATCGATACAGTGCTAAAAGAATTCAGTCGTTCGGTTGTTCGATAACAATTTGTTTGTGACGAATGGTTCCTTTCAAACTTTTTCTCTTCTCGACGAGTAGAAGGTGTTGATGTAAAGCAAACTTTAACAACAATTTTGCGACAAGTTTCTCTTACAAATGTCCACCGATCCAGAGCTGTTGATTGACCTCTAGGACGGACGACCATTACCTTTTATTCACCCTGTACAGTGTCTAAACGGAAAAGCGAGTAGCTCGGGCAACGAAAAGCATGCGCCAGGCCAGTTACAACGGTTACAACGGTTACAATAGCGTAATCGTTTCGCGGTAACGCGCCGAATGAAATCTTCCCCGTGGATGGCTTTATTGTCGACGATAATGAGACCGCGGGCGGAGGCCTCGTTCCCCGTTCCCCGAGTAATACCGTGTTCTCACATTTCTGCAACATTCAATAAGGCGGAATGGTGTAACTTTACATCCACGATTCGCGCGGCGCGGCTCGGCGAGCGTCGTCGTCGCTTATTCGTTTATTAGCTCGCTCGCTCGCTCGTTCTCGGCCACCCCCTCCCGCCGCGGCATGTGAAAATTCAACGAGTATCTCTCTCACAAAAAGACTCTCCACCGAAAACCACAGAGCTCCGTTGCGAAAGCACCGACAACTCACCGCCGGTGCTGCGCCGTTCAACGAGTTTTGTAATTTTTCATAACAATGAGCGCGACCGCCGCGCCGCTCCTCGTTTGTAGCTGCCGTTATCAAGATTTCGAGGGTGCATACCGCGAACCACGGTGCCTCGCGGGAAACAATGCCGCGCGATGTTCCAGCCAATACTCGTTAACTCCTCCGGTTCGTTTAGATTTGGCTTCCTGTAGACACGATTTCATTTTTCTTTTCTTTTCTTTAAGCATTTCAAATCTGAACCTATTTCTGTTGCACCGAGTCAGTGGCGACTCAAGCCAAGTAAAGGACCCAAGCGTGTGTTAAGGGTTAGTTTGGTTAGAAAAGGTTAATATCCTTTCAAGATATTTAGCCTGTGAATTATGATTAGAGTAGAACTGAATAGAATAGAATAGAATAGAATAGAATAAAATGGATTGGAATGGAGTGGGGAGAACAGAGGAGTGAGGTGGCATGGTGGACGATGGAAGATGGAACCTGGAAAAATTCAATGGGATGACAAATCGGTTGATGAGAAAAACAGGGATTGGCCCGAACATCAGGCCAGGCGTTGCTGATATGGAGTAATCCGAGGTGCAGCACGCCTCCCCTCGGGGAGAATCGCCAATATTGAATGTGAATTATGATTATACAGAGGGACCATTTCCAGCAATGAAAAATCGCAACGAGTGAAAAGCGGCCAAAAATAAATAGACCGTGGATCTTTATGCGAATTAAAAAAGATCTACATCGATTCGAAGACGCAGTGTCTGAATAAAAATTTCTTTCTTCTTTTAATTATTCGATTAAACTGGAAGCAATACGTTGATGTTCTCAAATTGTTTAAATATAACATCTCTGCTTGAAATTGTACGTAGAATCATTCCATATTTTTTTCTACCATATTATGGATATGAAATTGATATAATTGTTGAATGTAATAACGACAAGTCTGTCGATAACGAAGATGTAAAGCTGTTACCATATGTACAGATTGACTATGCTGACAGCTGCCGTGTACGTATGTATAATTAATAGTGTATGTACAGACTCAGACAGAACGTGTATGTACGTCCGAGAGAACACAACGTTTCACATTTTCTTACTGTGTACAATAAATCAGTTTATAAGTATATTGTGCGTAAAACCAATATAGCTCGTATCCCATAAGTGAACCCACCTAATAAACAACAATAATACCTCTACGATACTTAAATGTTTAGTAATTGATTAAATACAAACGTATTTAATAACGTAACGATATTTTCAATTATTGCTAAAGCAATTCTTAGTGGTGCCTCAGAGTGACTCCTCGAGTGCTTAGGATAATCGAACGTAGAGTTACGATTCGAATGCGGAGTGTCGAAAATCCAGCTGCATCTCATCCTTGTGCCGATCGAATTTCGTTGCGACAAACGTGAATCGTGCGGGAAAAGATGCCGGCATTTTTTATTGCACGATGGCACATCCACAATTGCTGTGTTACGGCGGATGAAGAAAGTACATACGTCGAGAAAGAGAACGCACGGCGAAATTGATCGGTGCTACGAACGAGAGTAGCAGTATCGGAGGCGTGTCTGGGGACGATCGGCATTTACTCGGTATTTATCCGGCGAAGTGTACGATCTCGATCCCATTTGCGAGGTGCCGGCGTTCCATGATCCGTGAAATCGTGGCTGGAAGAATGCCGCGTGGTTCTTCGCAAGGGAAACGCGCGTCTCTCGCGCTGTTATCGACAAAGACCAGAGAGAGAGAGAGAGAGAGAGAACGATAGAGAGACGAGACCGATCGCACACGGGCGGGGGCTCTCTCGCGTTTCGTCTGACATTTAATCGAGCTAGGCTGCATTCGCGGTGGCTCGCCTTTCTAGAACGAACGCCTCTGAAACTCCTCTCGTCATCGGCCGTGACGCTCCATCGCATTACGCTTTACGCGATAGCAGAGCAAAATGTCAGCTCGCGGAGGGATCCGCAAAGGAGGTCCATTACCGGCGAGGATGTGCAACGAGAAATCGATTACTGGCCGACGCATAGCTCGAGGAATGCAATTTTCTCCCGAGTTGCCGACGCTGCGTGATTCACACGCGGCTCGGACAACCATGGAAACCTCCGTGTTCGGCTGCATACGCTGGTTCATCGATTCGTTGTGACATTTTCGCGTGATCTTAAAACGTACGTGTCCATCCGAGAACGAAACTGTCGCGTTTAACCATCGCACAGTGTGGAGTAATTGCCTCGAAAAGTTGGCGAAAATACAACTTCTCAAATTTTGCGTAAGATTTCTGAACGTAAGCTTGAGTTGTCTGTGAATGCGATACGGAAGGAACATTGTTAAAAATGGAAGATGTTTTTTTCACATTAAGCGTGTAATGTACACATTTGAGTAATTTACATTATATTGTATTTCAATTACATTTCATTTCGATTACACTCGTGATTCACACGCGGCTCGGACAACCATGGAAACCTCCGTGTTCGGCTGCATACGCTGGTTCATCGATTCGTTGTGACATTTTCGCGTGATCTTAAAACGTATGTGTCCATCCGAGAACGAAACTATCGCGTTTAACCATCGCACAGTGGAGTATTTGCCACGAAAAGTTGGCGAAAATACGACTTCTCAAATCTTGCATAAGATTTTGAAACGCAAGCTTGAGTTGTCTGTGAATGCGATACGGAAGGAACACTGATAAAAAATGGAAGATGTTTTTTTCACATTAAGCGTGTAATGTACACATTTGAGTAATTTACATTATATTGTATTTCAATTACATTTCATTTCGATTACACTCGCGATTCGCGTAATTAGCAATTAAATTAAGTGAAAGGTATGAATTATATAATGCAATTACAATGTAATTCAAATACCGTGTATATTAAATACAATGTAATTAAATTACGTAATCCAATTACAATTTATTTAAATTAGCACAACTATAAAATGGGCAATAGTTGTACCACGATTTTTCAGACACAGTCGATAAACTCACAAAAATATGTTTCGGACAAAGATATCATCGATATTCAGTCATCTATAAGTCCAAACAATTATAAAACATTGTTTTATTGTTAGAAAATTATGGTCAACTGAATTTTTTAAATGCCACTATATGTCTTTTTATTATGTATTATTGTAGCTGACGTCAAAGCGAATCGAATGACTCGTTACACTATGCATGCACGTCTTAACACATTACCGACCGGTGATTATTGCATAATTTTGAAAAATCTATAGTTCACGGCTAAACACTTTTTAATGGGACCTCCAAGAGTGACACCAATTTCATTGCGAAGCAACAAGTCACCTTCGACAACGTCATCTAAAACTTTCATTTAAGATTGCAACGTAAAAGGAAATTTCTATGCTTTCTTTTGACGCAGCAGAATTATTGAAAATCCTATTAATAGACTTTCGGTAGGTAAAGTTGTGAAAATAATGCTAAAATAGTACGATCAACTTTTCGTAGGCAAACACTCCACTGTGCATTAGAGAGGACACGTTCTCGAATTTGCTCGGTGGACACAATGCGAGAGTACTCTCGAGAGAAACTCTGAAACGGGCACACTTTACGATTACTTCATTTGTCTCTATTATGCGATGCAACCATCTAGTGGTGGCCGAGCGCAAGACACCGAGGAGCAGTGTCGCGTGCGACCGAAAATCGCATCCGGTATGACCGCAGAGCCTCGGGGAACGTTTACGTCGGGCTGCGATAAACAATCGACGACGAGACCGAGCGTGGAAGGAATACACATTCTGTTGCTTCATAATGGAAGCATTCACGTGCAAGCAGCGAGCAGAGAGCCATGCTCGCTAAATGACCATCTAATGACCAGCTTTTGTCGGCGATACGATCGACGATCTCGCGGCTCGAACCACGAAGCGTACCCTTAGATGGGCGAACGCGCTGAAAATCGCACGGCTTCGGACAGTTCCCGAGAAAAGGCGAAGCCGCCAGGAAATCAATCTACGAGAGAAAAGAGCCGAGATCGCCTGTATCGAATCGTGCTCCGGTGTGGTGGTTGCGCAACAGGGAAGTCTGGCAATGAAACTGCAAACAAATCGGACCCGACCGCGTTCCCAGTGTTCGAACGAACCTCGGCAGAACGCGTTCGCGCTCGCGATTGCCGATTGCCGATTGCGAAACGCTGCCACGTTGCGCGATTGATCCGAGAAAACTGTATCAGCCCAGTCGGAGCGAGAGAAATTCGTGCAGTCCGACGGGGATCGGCGGAATCGGATGAAAATTGAATCGCGCGGGCCGCGAGCTTCCGCGTAGAAATCGACGCCGAGCAACGCCGCCGTTTCGTTAATTATGTTCGATTCGTATGCAGTGCATTTTATTAATAGGATTGTACGTTTCCAGGGTGATTTACGAGCCTCGTTGCGTTCACGCTCGATATTTCTCGCGCGACAGCTCTGCCGAGTCGCTCCAAACATGGAGCGCTTCCGTCCGCTCACGGTAATCCATTTCCATTTTCACGGTTCTTCGACAAACGATTTCAGCCGAGTAAAATTGTCTTCATTGCTATTTATTCCTGGCTAATTTTGACGTTGAAAACAGCAGAGAGGCTCGGAGGGAATGCGATATCGCAATTACGGTTGTGAATGTTCACTGCAGCGTCGATTGATTTTTGGGTAAACTCGCAATTGGTCGATAATACTTCAGAAAGATGTTGTAGAGATTGTAAAGATTCATGTATTGTTGTAATCTTGTTATGAATTCACCTTTCAATTGAGATAAAAAGAAACAGTGTATAAAGTGGTATGTGTTGAAAGTTTAGTTGAATTTCGGAATAGAGATGTTCACTGTTATGGAGGTTTAAAATCTATTCTAGTACCTTGAATAGTGGAAGATAACAATACATATTTTTTTAAATAGCATTGTTCGGTACGGTACAATGAAATTAAAGAGAATTTGAAAGCCATAATACAGGAGCACAAAAGAAAACGAAGCGAACTACATTTTTAGATCCTGTTGATATATCTATTTTGCAATGATTTTTATACCTCCTGGGTAAATGGGCATTCAACTATCGAATTCTAATGCGATTTTATACATTGAATTTTGTCCAACTGGATCGTGGAAATAGCCCACGGTTTACATGTTATCATTTTTTAAAAGCTGTGGCCTTAAAGTATAAGTTTCTTTTTCTTTTTTTTTTCTTTTTTTTTTATACTCTTCTCTCTCTGTTCATATACTGTTCCTTTTAATCATATGTTAATATTATAATATCTGTATTTCTACAAGAAACCTATTCTGTTTTTGTAATCTTCATACTCTGTACTATATGTAGTGTATTTCTGTTTTGAAACAATGTTGTAATAAATCTCGTATGAGATTTTCTATAATAAAAAAAAAAAGAAAAATAGCCCACGGTGCGCCAGAGCGATACGCTTTCACCGAACCGTCAATTCGACGTCGCGACCTGGTAGCTTCCAGGTACAATAGTTGCGCGGTTTCAAGGTCCCGGTTCGAGTTTGACGAGACAAAAGAATCGTAGATTTACCGAGCGTAACCTGGCCTGAAAAAAACCAACGGGATTACCTTGCCTCGAGAGATCTATAATAATTACGCGCGTTTCCTTTGCGTAATTGGACAGAGCTGGCTGCCGACCGCCGACCGCCGACCGGTCCGAAACGAAACGAAACCGGCTCGCTCGTAATCGCTCTCGCGCGCGGTTAATTTCGACCGCGTCTAGTCCTCGGGGGCCGGTAACAGGCAATCAAATTGTTCCGCGATTGCGTCCCGAATTGCATTCGCGGACCGTCTCGAAACACGAGCCACGAGCCGCGCGAGTCAGACGAGGCGGAATGTCGCTCGAAATTAGCGACGTTTTGGCAACTTTTGGGACCGCGAACGCAAATCTAACCGGAGAGACGACCTGGTTGGAGCGCTAGCCGCGCGGTATCGTCTCGCGTAATTTTCTCCGCGGTCCAGAGTTGATTTTGCGGGCTCGACGTGACTCTGCTACGGGCCTCGCCGCGTTGTATTACCGCATTACCGCATTCCCCGGCGCGCGCGGACGTGATTCGCGATTCAGTATCGTTCGGCGCAGTTTTGCCCGCCGACGAATTACATTTCATTTGCCCGACGTACTAACTAACTAATCCGCGAGAAACCTCCGGGAAAAGACCCTTGCATTGATCGGTGTACCTGATAATATAAGTTTTGCAAGTCAAATTCAACCTTTTGCAAATCAATTTACCCGTTCGAAGTACTTCCAAGTAATTACTCCTTTATTTCGATTGAATTATAGATTTATTTGGACACGTGAACGGTGTCATTACTTTTCAAAATTTATTAACGAAAAATGTCTACAATGAATGTAGGGTATATATCTACACACAGTTTTCATACGTTACAAAGTTAATGAATTGGTAATTACATTTAAATATTTATTCTACATATTATATCTAGTGTACATATCTGCGATAACTAAGATTTAGAATTTCTTAAGTATTAATTTACATTTGATTTGATTTTGTTTTACAAGAACTTACCTTAAAATACTTTAGTTGTAAACGGTTGAAGTTGATTTGCAAAAAGGGTGGTTTGACTTCCAAACAGGTGAGTTTTGTGTGCAAAAACAGTGTTCTGTGCTACGATCAACGAGTCGAGCCAGTAACGGCAAACCAGAGTTTGGCAAAATCAACGATTGACGAATAAATTACTACTTGAATCGTTAATCGCAATTAATAATTAAACTCCTACTTTAATCGTTAATTGCGGTTAGCGATTACATTCGTTTCGATTGTAATCGTCAATCGGGTAATCGATTATTGACTAGACTAGTTTTGTCAAATTGAATATAACATATATGGATGTTCTTAAATTGTCTTAATGTTTTACTGTTTTAAATTACATCCACCCATTTTTCAATTTCCACATCCACCCATTTCTGAAACGAAATGAAACACGGAATCAAAACTGTATGAATACTGAAAAAAATGTAAACTGAGTTTAGGTATTATTGTGATTTGATCTATAATACGATCTCTATGTGCTTATATGTTTGAAGTGATTGTTCCTGGATGAACTTCAACAATTGATTAAATCGTACTCCGATTTTTCGATGATTTCTTTTTTTAATCAACGATTCACGATTAACTTCATCAATCGATTGAATCATTCGTCGATGTTTCAATGATTACATTTTTTATTCGTACACATTAAATAATCAATCAAAATAGTAGCCAGTCGAGTGCAACAGATTCGAAGTTACATTTATCTGACAGTTAGCGTAAGACGTATGCTGGTACTGGCTCGTCTCGTTGGAGGCCTATGTATATGTAGACGTTGCTATGTAATCATTATGATTCTCGTTGATCGTAATAAGAAACTGCGTGATTTATTAACACTCCGTAGGCGGATGGTTTTGATGATTGTACAGACGACGATCTTCGATTCCATTCGGACAGTTGTTCATCAATTTTTCATGATATTTTATGAAAATCTAATGGACTTCTGGTTGCACACAATTGCACAACGTTCGATTGCAACTCATCTTCAGACAATTTATAGCTAGGGACGCCCTTTACATACTGCGTCTACAGAACCCGAGTTTCACCGTCCTAGTCTTCATTTCAATGTTCCTCGATTAGACTGCAGATCTTTATAAAAATTCGGATCTTCGTGAATTATTGTACAACATCCACATTTGCATTCCCACCTACGTGAATTATTGTATACATCATCCACGTAGTATATTGATCGATCGAAATGCGCAAGAATCCACAATCTACAGTGGACCATACGGTTTAAACTTTTTTCACAAGTAAAAACAATTGGTTTGCTACACAACGTGAAAATAAATTTTGAAAGAAAATACAAGCTGTCGGAATTGCAGAGAAAATTCTAAAATTATTTTGCAACTTTTTTATGTGGGTTTATATGAAAAATATGGAAAACACGTTTCATAGATCTGTATCAACCAAACATATTCTGAAAATTCCATAAAAATCGGTCAATGTTGCAATTAACCACAAACGTTAAAGCCGGTAAAAATTCCAGATTTTTTCAGATTTGACATCTTTCGATGCCTGTCGTTTTTTCCCGCATCGATCGATTTCGACGAAACTTTCACAATGCATACAATTGACACAGATCTACAAAACGTATTTTTTAAATGTTCAATATAGGCCCACATAAAAAACGTTGTAAAATGCAACTTTTAGTATTTTCTCTACAAATTCCGAACAATTGGAATTTTAAAAAAAATTTCTTTTCACATCCTGTAGTGAACTAATTGCTCCAGCTTTCCAAAAAAGCTGAAATCGAGTAGTCTAATATTAAAAAAGTTATCGTTTCTTTGAGTGGGTCCGAATATTAATGGTAGTCAGTGTATGTATGATAGTCGGCCATCATTTACTATTCAGTCGCCCGTGTAAATCGTTCTTAATCATTTGTCTGGTTCCCGAAAAAGCGTAGGCTGTGTCGTTATGGAGAAAATAATCGATCCGAGGCAATGTCGACTACTTTCGACCGGAAACGGCCTGTGGACCGCCCAATTTCCTGACCTCAAACGTTAAACAAATTCCTAGGCGATACGTTCGCCTAGAAATCGGCCGCGCAGGGTGGACACGCGCCTTAAACCGTTCGAGCTGGCCGATATTATGCAAGCCGTGTTCCAGTTTTAAAGCCCCGCTTCGGTATTCCAGCTCACTTTCACTCATTCACTCGCGAGCTCTTTTATCATGGCCCTCCTCTGTCCCTCTCTCTCTTTCTCTCTCTCTCTCTGCTGGTTCAAGCTGTTGCTCAGGCCCCGTCTCTTTCTCTCTCGTTTTCCCTCCGCTTGTTCTCGCCTCTCTTTCTCCGAGCGTGGTTCCCTCTTAGCCATTCGCATGACTTTCACTTCTCTCAGCTTCGCGAGTCGCTGGTTCCTCGCCCCGCGCGTCCTTCCTCGCAAACTTCCAGCGAGGAGTACGCCTTAGAAAACCGCAGTCCCATGATTTATAGAGTACGTGTGGTAGCGGGCTCTCGTTGGTTCGGAAGCGTGGACGAGCGTGTGCTGCCTCGCCGAAGAGAGCCACGGCTTCCTGTTCCGCGACCGCGAAAACTTCGCGCGCGTCTTTTTCCTTTTTCAGGCTACCAATCGTCTCGAATGATCCGTCGCAACTCGGAACCTTTTCTCGATATCGTCCACGAACTGGGTAATTCGCGATTCGCCGTTGCGTGTTCTGCGAGGAAAAACCTCGGTCCCGCGGACATTTTGTCCCGTCACCGTTGCCGCGTTCCCTTCGCGAGGCCCGCGTTCTCGTTACACGCCGACAGCCTCGATTTTCCACGCGTAAAACTACTAATCAGCCGTTTCGAGCCTGAACGATCTCGTGATTTACGGCCGGGCGAGTCGATTACTCGAGGCGTTGATCGTTAACGCGACGTACCCAGCTGGCTGCTCGCTCGATATTACGCGTACCGAGAAACGAATCGTCCAAATCTCGTGTCAGCAGGAATTCCGCGAAACGAGACCACGTTTTACGAGTTTCGGTACGTTTAGGAGCGTTTAGACGAGTTTAGGCCCGTTCCCGTCGGCTTCGCCGCTGCGAATTACGTTGGGACCTGTTCAAAACTTATTTTCTGCCAAATTACCAAGCCTTTATTAACTCCCGAATAACGTTTCCCACACGTCATGCGATTCTGAGACCGAGTCTTGTCCACGCAAGAACCCATCGATCGATCCCCATATGCTGGTGGAATCCGCCGAACGATTTAACATTTTCCGCTGTCCTGTTACGGATAAGTCGTCTGCGCGTCTCTTGATCGAGGAATCTCGATCGCGAACAAGCGGAAACAATGGACGTTGATTGATGGAGCGAGCGGCCGGCTTAAATCACGGATACCTTGTTACACCGGGGGCCGGTCGATTATCTCGGTTACGTGTGCGGGATCGAGCGGGAGATTGCCGCTTTGGTCACGGAGAAACGTCGAACCGGAGCTATCCGACCGCTATTGGTATCATCGTGCATCATTTTTCATGGATACGCGATTCGCACGCTGTGCACGCTCGCCGTTTCAACTGTTTAACCCGGCGACCGGCTCTCAGTTTTTCATTCGAAACACTTACGAACACTTTCAGCCAGGATATTTTTGCTTCTTCGAAGTTCATTACGTAATAATCGATACTTTATAAGAACCGTAGAATGATCCGCAGTCTTTCACAACAGGTTTCGCCAGTACGGCTACCGTAGTACGGTGAAATGAAAAAGTCATTGATTAACACGTTCACTGACAAACAATCACCATCGATAAATCCCACAAAATAATTTAGACATTGTACATCGAACCTGCAGAGTCATAGTTTACCACTAGACAGCTGATTTCTGTGCATTCGAAGGAAATATGTGTAGGTGCAATTCAAACGTTGTGTAGCCAACCGGGTACCCATTTACTGCATTTCTTTCGACAATTTGTTAATGTTCCTCTAGAAATATTACAAAATTTCTCTGAATGTCCATTCCTTGCTCGCTTATATATTTATTTTATTTATATTCTAAAAAGTGGGAATTTCTGCAAATATGTTAAATACAAAAGGTTTTTTAATAATCTGTACATTTTGGTTGGCTACTTTCGTTTTTCTCTGTGAAATTCTGAACGATGACGTATGTCTAATCACTAGAACCAGAAAATAATGTAAGGAAAAGCTGTTAGGAAAAACGAGTTTATTAACAAGATTGGTCACACGGATAACCAGATGTTAACGACCGATGTGTTTATCTAGGGCGCTCGTTTCTATTCTTATAAATTTAGCTATATATATATATGTATAGGGTTGGCTGTTAATATACACACATACATAAAGCCCTATATATAGCTAAATTTATAAAGATAGAAAATCAGAAGTAACAGAAGAATTGTAAAATTACGATCACCAACAGATTACAAAAAAAAAGAAAAAATTGAAACAAGCGCCCGCAACAAACACGTCGTTCGTTAACTTCTGGTTATTCCTTACAATAAATAGTAATACAAGGGGTTACAACTGGCTATGTTCGATTATTTTATAAAAATAACCAGAATATATTCAGTCATTTACCGGTTTTTACATAAATCCAGTGTTAACACTAAATCTACCGAGCTCTAAAAATGGCTCGCATATGTACCCTTATAGAAATGACAACGTAAAGTTTATATGTTTGGATGTTCCGTGATTTTTTCTGATAATGTATGCTTGAATAAAAAAAACCCGTATAATCATTTCCAAGTGAAAGCATCGTTATAATTGTAATAATTGTGAAATGAAGAACCAGAAACCGGTGATTTGACCGGCGGTGGTTGGTTAAGCAACAGTATTATGGAAAGATGAAACTTTCGCAAATTCGCGGCACCGTTGCATCAGTCGAGAGCGAGAACCCTTTCCCTTGGATCGCGGTCGCTGCGGAAAGAGAGGACGAGCAAGAAGAAGCCGTTCTTCCCGTTGACATTGAGAACGTCGACTAAGGCCGGCCGCAAGGCCAGCAGGAAAAATCGAAATCGAGGAAAGTGAGGCTCCGAGCGGGACTCGGTCGACCTTCGAGGAATATGGAACACAAAACGATCGTTTAGACTCAAGATCCTGGTACCGTTCTCCGGCAACCGACCTTCCCTCGAACGACCTTGGGACCGCGGCAAGGTTCACGGCCCCGTCCCCACGAGGCATTCCTAAAATTCCTCGGCTTCGAGCGGAACTCGTTCGATCGTCGTCCGAGCAAACGATTCCGATAAGCTCGCGACGCTGCGTGCTAGGAAAACGGTCGACAGCTGAACGTGGGATTTCCTGAACGCGTCGCTGCGGTTTGTAATTTTCTTGCCGATACTCGTTCCTCTTTGTTAAAGGAATAGTAGGTTCGTGGAAGAAGGGGTAGAATAACGGCACTAGCACTTCAAGTTTAATTGCAAACGGCAATAGTCATTTGTCCACATTATTAAACAACCCAAATCGAAGGAACCCGTCACCACTTAAATAATCACCAATAATATAAATTAATAGAAAGGCTAGAATCCAGTGTAGGATATTCCTTTCACTGATCGCTTTGAATCATTTCGGAAAAATATGTTTGACAACACCCTCTCCTCTATAAAAACTGATGGACTCATCAAGGGCAAGATATACTTCCAGCAATTTTTTAGTGAAAACCGTCTTCCATGGTTCCCACAGTTAAATTTATCCCGTTCGGATATTGTCACTATTAATAGATGTAGAGCAGACCACTATCACCTAGCTGCTTCTCTGGCTCGCATTGGCTTTATCGATGATCCAGAATGTAGTTGTGGAGAGGGAGATGAGACTTTGAACCACGTATTATGGCAGTGTAATTTGTACAATGAGGAAAGATCAAAATTTATTGAGAAGATCCGTCAACTTAATTTTCAACTTCCCATGGATGCTTCACTGATAATAGCCAAACCAAATATCAGGGCTTGTCGCTGTATGTTGTCATTTTTTAAAAGCTGTGGCCTTAAGGTTTAAGCGGTTTATCTCTTCTGTATATTATATTCATGTTTTAACATATTACTATGCATGTACAGTTTTATTTTCTGTAACAATGTATTATGTTTTCTTTATTATGTTGAAATAAATCTCATATGAGATTTTCTACAATAAAAAAAAAATCCAGTGTAGGATGGAAACTAGAAGGCCTGAGAAGCTTAGAGACCTTTTAAGCGAGATTTAGCTCAAGCAAAGCTATAGATCGGCAAGAACTTATTTACAGGCCAAGCGAAGCTGCTGTTCTAAGTAACTCTTTTAGCAAAGATCCAGAAACGAAAAGATAGACGGCCAAAGAAGCGCAATGGCCTGTTTAACCGCTCAAGTAAAGCGGGAGTGCGTACAATAAAGTCCAGAGAGCAACTGCCTATTCGGCAATCGGTTGTGACCTATGTGACAGACCGGCGGGGGGAGAGGTGAGGAGGTGCCTTTCCTATAGCAAGTCGTTATTATGGTTTTGGCAACCCCGTCACCTCTCTTTCCCCGGTCCAACAAACTAACTCGCGTGCTGTAGCGCGGGTTGCGCGCGCGATCCGCAACACTCTTTCTTCTCAAATTAAATCGCGTTGAGCGAACGCGAAATAGAATTGAATCGCAGAACGCAGCTCCGTGACGCGTCTAGGCGATCTCACCTGAAGGATGCGGTCACGCAAAATGCGATTCTTGATTATATTCAAGCTAAGGGCACGCAGTGGGTCAGTGAATAGAGCGCGGGACTGCGACTAGGCGGTCTGGAAATAATTCAAATGTTCTATTTTAAAAAACTGTGGTGCCCAAGATGGTTCGGAACCCACCGTAATAAAAAAAGTAGATCCCGCTGAAATAGGCGATAGGGAGAGTGTTGGTAAAAGGTGAGAAGTGTGGGACAGGATTTGAAACCCTGAGGGGATCAAATTTATCCATTACAATACATACAATTATATTCAAGCATATATTCTAGATATCCCTGTTTCACGTGTATATAAATACACGTGGCACATGAACCGTGTAGTAAGAATTTAAGGATCCGCGTACCACACAGATTTGAAATTTGTACTACACGGTTCACATACCACGTGTACACGTGTATTTTAGTCAGAGACGGATTAAACCAGCGCTGTAGTAAATGCTATTAGGAGGCCCTAGGTGTTGTATGACAATAAAATAAAACAACTTTTATAAACAAACAGTGCCTGTAGCAATTGAGCTATATGGATAAACCGGTCCTGATTTTAGTACACGATCAAAACTGCGATCTCTAAATATATTTACGTTACATTGGTTGATACGACACAATAGCATTCAGACAAATTAAATGATCGAGGTCGAGGGAAAAAACGGAAACTTGACGCGACGTAAAATTATTAAAAGAAGAAATCGATCAATATGGACGATCGTTTACCTAAATATGTTGTCATAAGAAGCAAACATCGCATCCGGCACCGTAACGCGGCCGATCTTGCGCAATGGACCGCGATTAGGAGCCCGCTTTCACGGAATCCCGTAAATACCGATGATTTATAGGACTCGTTCGATACGCTTCCAATCGCGGGCAAAGTACCGCGGCGGAAACGGAACATCAAAATCGGCGATCGAACCGCGCGAGGTGTCCCGCAACGAGCTATAAAATCGCGGCCGGATCGATAAGTTAAGAGGAAAATCGTTTCCGGATCGGTGCAGTGGGAAGCACGACGAGCGTCTGTTCCCGGTAACGGTTTTTAACTTTCTTCGCGTGACTTCGGGAATCGATTGCGATTCGAAGTAGAGCATCGAGTCGTAACCGCCACCGGTTACCGTAATCCCAATGCTCGTGCGTTTACCCTGTTGCGTCGACACCGAACGACGATCCTCCGTCCGGTTCTTTCACCGTCGAAAACTTTCGTGGAGAAAGCCTCGCATTGTAACTACGGAGTCGCCAGATCAGGAGAATTGATTCGAGTTTAGGGATAAAATGTTACCCTCTCTCTCTCTCTCTCTCTCTCTCTCTCTCTCTCTCTCTCTCTCTCTCTCTCTCTCTCTCTCTCTCTCTCTCTCTCTCTCTCTCGGGATTAGTCACGTGACATTGTGACACATGCACGACGAAATACTTTTTTCTTTTTAGAAAAGATTTATTACAACATTCTGTATATTGTAATGATAATATATCATTTATATAATGATAATAATGAACAAAGATAAAGTGTACGTAGCGAGAAAGCTTATCAAACTAAACATGATAGTATTCAACATTATCCTTTCTGTTAACACTTAAACACACAGATTACAATTATTTAGAAATGATATTTAATTGAAATTTTCAATATTGCCCTTTTATTAGCTTCTATTATTTTCTTTGTAATTCCGACCAATTACAATTCTTTCAAAATCTCTTTCTTACATCATGTCAATTAATTGTTCTAATTTCCAAGTTGTATGTGATCTGATATTAAAAATATGATTGTTATTTTAAAAATGTCAGTATATTACTGTGGTTTACTGTAATTAGCAAGCGTACATTTCTTCGAGGAGTGAGCGTAACATTTGATACTCCGTCATGTAACATGAGCGACAAGAAACAAGACAATCGCGACACTGCAGAAATCGGTAACTGTGAAAATAACATGGCTCCTGTTATCACTTTACATACCGGAAGCCTATTAATAGGATCCTCGGTGAATATGTTCTATACCGAGGAAAAGTTCGCAAGCAATCTTCTAGGTGACGATCTCGAGAAAAACTATTAGATTATGTTACCGAAGCCGACTGAAGTCCTCGACTATAAATCGTCTTTTTAGATATACATATCTGGTATCTAGTGAATGATGTGTCATAACTAGACAATGGATTTTCTGCAATTATAACAAAACTGATTAGGTGTAATTTCAAACGTTAGAAACATTAGACAAATTTAAACATACTGTTATATTATTTTCAACCCGTTCAGTATGTTAAAAGAAAAAATAAATTTCTTTGTCGCTCCAATCGGTTGCAAATCAGGTAGCAGTATCTACATAAACAAAAATTATAGCGCATCACTTGAGAACGACTGGACCGATTTGGCTGACTTTTTAAAGAAATGTTTGTAATAGTCCGAATAAGGTTTCTAGGGAGAAAAATTGGAAAAGTTGCTCGGAAAAATGGAAAATTCGGGAAAAAACGAAAGTGCTTTTTTCTATAGAATTTTTGTATGAACTCAAGGCCATAACTCACGATTCGAACTATGGATATGCGTAATTCTTTTTTTGTATTGTTCGCCATGGTCCTGGAAATGTTTTCACGAAACAAAATTTGAGACAATTGCAAAGGAAAGTCGGAAAATTCTGAGAAACTGAAAAAAATCATAATTTTTGAAACGATACAAGTAGCAGGTTGACATGTTTGACTGCACATTATTGGTTCCAATGGTACTTCTGAATGTACCAACCAATGAATGTAGTAATCTAACCTAACTCCTCCTAATTGAATATCCATGGCTACAATCGTTAACAGATACAATGATCACTCCGAAATACGTTTTTTCCTAATTTTTACTTTGGTTACAAATTTCTAATAGCTTTTCACAAATTCACAAAACAACGGCAAACAAATTGATTGCAATTTAAACAAGACAACGTCTGTCAGGTCAGCTAGTTTTGTATAAAAATCCATCAGCATAATTTCAACGGTAGGATAGATCGAGGGAGCGACGATGAATGACAATACGTGATTACTCCGGCGTGCAAATAAGATTCGTGGATTCGCGTATCTAGAAAGGATGGCAGATTAGGATCTAGGATTGGGCAAGAGGCGACGATGGACCTTTCGCGTTTTTAAGCGACGAAGAACGACCTCGCTGGGTCAGGGAGAGGCTTTTCACAGGTGCGAACAGAGAGATATGCATCGAGCTGTATCTCCGCGATCAGCGTTGCGTACGCTAAATAATCGGAGAGGATGCGTGATAATTTGCGCAACGGTTGTTCCGTCTAGCGTTCGGTTTTCTAGAGAATCGAAGGTGTCGGTGCTCGAGAGTGAAAGGTACAAGTTCGCGCACGTTGTACGCTCGGGACGACACTGGACGACGCCTTTCGGAACCGGGTCGCAATCACGAAATTTCGCGAATACGTATCGCAGCCACGCAATTAAAACCGTAATCCGAGTTTCGCAATGCTCGCCGTTTCGCAGGCGCGGAGGATACGTGACAGCCGCGAGTAACGCGCGACCCAGTTCCCGACTCGCGTGGACCGATTAATTACGCTCGCTGTGGAAAACTTTCTTTAGGGATTTCACTCGAAAGCGATACACGAGCAGTGATCGGGCAGGCGTTGGTCTGACCCGCTCGCATATCGAGCAACGCGTTTTCGTTGACGGGCCCCCGCGTGGACGTCGCGGCGCACAGTGGTCCGGTCGGCCGATCTAGAGTAGTTCATTAACATTTTAGCATTATTTATGTAAGAAAAAGCCGTAAGGAAAAGCGGGTTTATATATACGAATAATCAAATTGTAATGACAGACGTGTTTGTTGCGGGCGCTCGTTTCAATCTGCATTTTTTTAATTCGTTGCAAATCGTAATTTTACAATTCTCCTGTTATTTATGATTCTCTGTTTTATGAATTTAATTATATATGTATAGGATCGTCTGTAATGCACACATATACTAATGAAAATGATCCGAAATATCATATAATTCCAATTGTATTAGTTTGGGGGAAAAGGTTCTTCGGATTCTCCCGATAGATGGTGTTACCATGTCACAATTCTGTTAATATTTAACCGAATCTGTAATTACAAACAAGAAATTGTGATATTTGTTTATTTAGTCAAAAGTTATTACGTTTTGAATATGAGTGAAAATAAAGAAGAAATTCGATGGTTTTTGATATTTTATTATAAAAAAGGAAAGAATGAGACTCAAGCTGCTAAACAATTTATTATGTTTATGAACGTGATACAGTATCAGTACATGTAACACAAAGTTGGTTCAAGCGTTTTGAATCTGGAAACTTTCATGTCATACATATACCTCGTTCTGGTCGTCTCGTCACTGAAAAAATCGATGAAATTATGCAAACAGTTGAGCAAGACCGGCACATTAGCAGTCGTGACATCGATAAGGAACTAAACGTCGACCACAAAACAGTTCTAAACTGTTTAAAGAAGGCTGGATACAAAAACAGCTCGATGTATACGTGCCTCATGAGTCGCTGCATAGTGTATTATTATTATAGTTAACAAATCTGGTATATAGTAAACTAAGAATGTGTTTTCTTACTATTCGAAATTATGTTTATTTTCTGAATGTTTTAATTTTTTTAAATATTTTTCTCTTAAATAAAACACAAACATTGACCTCCTTTCAATTGTTTCATCCGAATGAAAAAAAGTCATGCAGTGAAGGGTTAACATTGAAAAATTTAATGGATCGAATTTCAATTTGCGAGTCGTTGCTAACACGAAACAAAATCGAACCTTTTTTGAAACGGCTCATTATAGTCGATGAAAAATTAATTGATTCTCGTCGCTCTTAACTTATCCTTAAATTCTTCTTTACAAACTTGCTTATCACGACACTTATCTTAACACATTATCGACCGGTGATTATTGCATATTTTTGAAAAATGTATGGTACATTGGTAAATTTTCATTTAGCATTTAGTATGAACTAACTAAGTCACCCTCAATAACGTCGTCTAATAGTTTCATTTAAGATTGCAATGTTAAAGAAAATTTCTATGCTTTTTTTTGCTACAGCAGAATTATTGAAAATCCTATTAATAGGCTTCCGGTCGGTAAAGTGTTAATATATATATATTAAATCTCTTTAATACTAACATTCCCTCCTCTTATACGCCCCTTCCCTAACATCAGACATCCTCTTCCGGCTGTTCCTCTTTTATCCCATTCTTTTCAAGCATACCCTTTCTCCACTCTTCCAGTTTTCAATCTAACTGGAAACTCAGTTATTTTTAATACGTGAAATCACCGAGTCTGCCTATCGGAACATTGTGCGATGCGAAAAGAAACCTCGAATCCTCGCGCAGGATCTCGCCCGGAGAAAATCGAGGCTCGATCGAGGCCCCTCGGTGCACCGCGGACTTTCTTTCGGGTCCTTGTCCCGTCGTTGAGTCACGGCTCGACGATCCCGAATTAGAAACTGACACGATCCAGCGGCTGCTTACCGAGACGCGAACGTGGTTCGCCGAAGCGTTCGTCGACCGCACAGGATCTCGATACGCAAACGAACGCAACATATTTTACGTCCATGAAGAAAATGTACACCTGGTGTATTGTATATCTTTGAAGACGGCAAAAGTCCTACGATGTACGGTACGAAGTAGCGTCGCGTTTGTGGAAACGGTTTCATAGTGCGATCCAGGGGATTCCCTGAGAGGATCGGCCGCGACCATCCTCAGGTGAAAGAGGCTCCGCAAGGCCGCTTCGTTCGGATTCTCGGTCGAGCGAGACAGCCTTTCCGATCCGAAGACACAGATTGCTTGACCAGATTACTCGCGTGCCGCGAATCTCCATCGACAGCTTGCAAAAGTTTGTCGAACAAGTGAAACTTGCAGCGATAGTTCTGCTCTTCCGCAGATCAATGTTTGAACTGTAAAATTTCTGCCAACAGATTCTTGAATGTACAGACCAAGTTATAGCATGGTTTTATTATAAATCGCATATTATCTTTTGAGAGAAGTTTGACAATAAGCAAAATTGCAAGTCACAATGGTTGCACTTTTTCCTAAAATTGGCAAACGTATTTTGCCTTATCATATCTTTTTTACGAGTAATAATTTCAGCAAAACTAGCTATACATATAACGTTACAAAGCGTTCTTTCAGCTATGTGTATGTATAAAGATTAATAGTATAAAAATATTTGAAAAATTTGAAAATTGCCTTTTCCGAAACACTAAGCGGAGTTGACGAGAGGTCACGATGAATTTTACATAGAAATATTTGTTACGAATTTTTTAAAAGAGAGAGAGATGGCTTGCAAATGTAAAAGTTACAACAATAGATAGGCAATGCGTTGGTAACGACCCAAATCGCTATAACATGGCCAAAATACAAGGAGAACTCTAATTTATTTAAAAATTAATACTCCGGCGATTTCGGATCGCTGAATATTGAATCCGCCATTCTGTTTTTGGAAATTTTGAAGTGAAATTCATATTCAGCGACCCAAAAAATACGGAAATACGATTTAAAGGTAATCTGACAATTTTTTTAGTAACACATCTGCCATATTGAATCCGGTATTTTGATAATTGAAATTTTCAAAGATATTATCTACATTATTTGACAATCTTGAAACGCTTTTGACTACTGAAAAACTCCATGTTTGCATTATGGAGAAATAAGGAGGCGCATCCCGCACCCTTACAATCCTGGAAACGCGAGTCTGTCCCCTTAAAATGTAATGTTATCTCTATTCCGAACTTCAACTAGACTTTTAACATATTATACGACTTTAAATACTGTTCATTTTTATCTTAATTGAAAGCTGAAATCATAAGCTATACGAAACGCTAAAGACCATTTTTGCATGGCGGTTTAATTACAAATTATGGTCACCTGAATTTTTTCAATGCCACTATGTATTTGTTATTACTTTACCATGGTTTTAACTGTTAAAATAATGCTGAAATAGTTTTGACCCATACATGATACACTAATTTGTATAAACCAGATCAGAGTGGCTAATAATCGTTAGCAATTAGTTGATAACGAAGTTTATGTAATGGAATAAGTTTTTCGAGCTTCATTGTCTGAGCGTTAGTCTGGTACACTTAGGCGTGGTCTTTGTGTCATTTACTTCTACGATTCGAACGGTTTTATTTTTACTGAATCGTAACAATAGCAGCACGAACAAGGAATACGCAATCAGCGGAAGATTTGTATGGCTCCGATCCTAATGTAGGTCACTGGAACGACTACGTTCGTGTATCACGAACCTGGAAGAAACTGCTGCTGAATCAATAGACGCGTCGGACAATAGGGAAAGTGATAATCTTGAGAACTTGCAACACGCCACGAACCTTCTAAATATGACAAAATGAAATAACGAGTCGTATGCGAGCCAAATATAGTCGCCAGCCTTCAATTTCCTTACGATTATTCAACTTTCAAGTTGCATCTCCACAAGCTTACTATAAACAAATAAAAACGTCTAATAATCAACGGTTCATCCAATACCTCATAAATCAATGACAGGTAGGAACCTAACACAGGGTGGTACCTTCGCTCTGGTTTAGATCACTTAAAGTAGGGCAATCCTTAAAGTTTAAGGCTTCCGACCTGCCCCGGGTCTATTGTGGTCTAAAGTGTGAAATTTAATTGAATGGATGTTCCACTCTTTCCACTCTTCTTCCACTCTTCTTCCAAGAAGAGTTTATGGCGCATTTCGTGGAAGCGTAATTTCGAGACTGAAACGTAAATTGCACTAATAAAAGAGAATGGCATAGACCCTTCTTCCACTGGAAAAAGACCGACAACTGAAAGAGATTTTTTACAGTTAATCTCATTGAATGTTAAAACAAAACAAATTCTTCGTGCGCGCCAATAAAATTAGAAAAACCTGAAATAGGTCATTCTTCCAATCCACCCATTCGGTTACTCGAATTCTGCCGATTCAATTGTACGAATACAAGTCCAAGGTTTAAGAACAACAAGGACTCTTTCGTCTGGCTGTGTCGAGTCTCGCGTCGATTCGATCTACCTGGAATTCGTGTAAACGACCACCAAACAAGTAAACACGTAAACAGGTAAACACGCAGCAGCGTGTAACGGTGTCGAGGGTCTATCGTGTGACGACCTTAAAAGCGAAGAGGCTCGTCCAGCGAATAAGACAGCGACGACTCGAGGTCATCCTCGTAGCTTGGAAACGAAGAGGCACGCGTATCCTCGAACGGGACAATCGGGAACGACGAGCGGAACAGCAAACGGCGCGGCGTTCGATCGCAGCTCCTCGTATCGAATACCGGAACGTAAATCTATCGAGCATATAGACACGTGAGAGCTCGGTTTCGTAATTCGCGGGGCGGGGGCGAAAGCGATAAAGCGGCGCATGCTGAGGTTCGATCATAATTTCGAGGCACGGAATACGTGGTCGAGAGCGGACTTTCGCCGTTGCTCGTGTCGGCATACGACAGAGTCCAGATCTCGCAACCGCGTGCATTAATTGCCGGCCATCGGAGGATGATAATTAGGATCGTTTAGAGACAGGGGCTCGACAGGCCAACAATGAGGGGCGAGCTCTCGAGATTTCCGCCGGTGTACAAGGCGCGACAGCTAATTGACAAGTCGATCCGCACTTTTGATCGAGACAAGACTATCGTCACGTGAAAGCTCGCGGTTTCGGAGCTCCTCTATTAACTATATATATACCCGACTCTCGTTTCTCTGCGGCGCGGCGCGCGTAATCGTTCGAGCGCCGAGGTTCCCACGTGCGAACCGGGCAATTAGAGCGTCGCGTTATCGAACTGAGAGTTGGCGTGGAGCTCGTCCGGATTCGAAGTTATTAACGAAGCATGACTGACGACGCGACGTAACCGAGGGAACGTGACACATGTGTGTGTGTGTGTGTATGCGAGGAAAAATTTAGAAAGATCTAGAAAGAATGATTGGGCGCGAGAAAACAATGATAGGGTATGAATGAGAAAGAGAGAGAGAGAGAAAGAAAGAAAGAGTGCTGAGAGACTACGTCGAGAGCGAACGTGTGTGAGGTTGAGGTGTAATTTCAAACGTTAAAAACTACATAAAAAATGATCTCGCTCATAAACAATATTAATGTGTTGCAAAAATATATATCAATACCCTTGTACTCTTTTAATGTTTGTACCGCACTCAACAACAAAGAAGAATGTACAGTGCCGGACAAAATGATAGGACATTTGATGTATTTTTATATTTCATGATGCACAATAGGATATATGTACATATTACTCGCCCTATATATTAGATATGCCCTTCAAAGTATCCATACCAAAGTGCAAGTTTGTATCTTGTACACGAAAGAAATTAGAGAAAATAATGTAGACATGTATTGATTTTAGTCGGACAAAATGATAGTACATTATTAAAAAATACGATTGTCTAAACAGAAATATTTTGCTGAATTCCAAATTAATATTTAGTAAAACCACCTTTCTGCTGTATAACATCTATTAAGCGGTTAGGAATTGATTTAAACAATTTTTTAATACGTTTTTGTCTTAAAAGACTCCAATTTATAACGATACTTTGTTTTAATTCCGTTACATCTTTGTATTGTTTTCCATTCTCATAAACCTTTCTTGTAAGTTCTGCCCATATATTTTCAATAATATTAAGGTCGGGTGAACGGGCCGGCCACTCGAGGCATGTCACATTTTTAGAACTGAAATAAGTTTTAACACATCTTGCGGTATGTATTGCAGCATTATCTTGTTGAAAAATAAACGTACTGCCTGCAATACGAGTCGCGTGCTTATTTACCTGATCGTCTATTAATTCAAGATATTTTGTGCTGTTTACACGGCCTGATAAAAAATTTATATCAGTTTTTCCCCGATATCCAATACCGGCCCACACCATGACACTTCCGCCACCCATTTGTCGACGGCTTAAATACTGTTCTTCTTTCCTTAGATCGTGGAAATAGTAGTTCCAGCCATCAGGACCGTCCAAATTAAATTTCTTTTCATCACTAAATATCACATTTCTCCACTTCTTTTTCCACAAAACATGATCGCGAGCAAACTTTAAACGAGCTTCTTTATGTCGCACACTTAGAGGAGGTTTTCTTTTTAGTTTCTTCCGTTTAATTTGTTCACTGCTTTGGAGAATACGTCGCACAGTTCTTACGTTAGCTGAAACACCTGCTTCTTCAGCGATTTTACTTGCAGTTCCCTTATAATTAGAAGCTACGCGTAATATGGCCCGTCTGTCGCGTTCTGTTGTAGCATGAGGTCTGCCAGTACTTTTCTTTTTTCCGTAGATTTTCGGATTTTTTAAGAAATTATAAACAACGTGACGGCTTCTATTTAATAACTTCGCAATTTTCGTGATAGTTTGATTTTGTGACCGCAATAACAAAATTCGGTCAGTTTCACTTTTGTCTAATTGTTTTCCTCGACCCATTTTAACTTTAATGGCACAAATGTTGTAGATAACTGAAAATTTTGCACGTCTGCTTCTAGTTACTGCTGATGGATTACTGCCAGAGTACATAATAATAGAAAATATTACATGTGTCCTATCAATTTGACCGAGCAAAGTCAGCCCATATTTACACTTCTTCCCCTAATTTCTTTCGTGTACAAGATACAAACTTGCAATTTTGTATGGATACTTTGAAGGACATATCTAATATATAGGGTGAGAAATATGTACATATATTCTATTGTGTTATATGAAATATACAAATACATCAAATGTCCTATCATTTTGTCCGGCACTGTAAATGAAACGTGTTTTTATATGTATTCGGTTCTTCCTTTATTTATTTATGCCGTATTTTTTCGTTAAAAACAAATGTAAGTTCCACAAATATAAATTACAACAAAGTTTCAGAGTTATGTTTAATACAATTAGTAAAAAAAAATCTTCGAAATAAGTAGCAGTTAAGGAACTGTCGTTTGAAGTAAATTTCAAATGAAAAAAAAATTTAGAAAGATCTAGAAAGAATGATTGGGCGCGAGAAAACAAAGATAGGGTATGAATAAGAAAGAAAGAGAGAGAGAGAGAGAGAGAGAGAGAGAGAGAGAGAGAGAGAGAGAGAGAGAGAGAGAGAGAGAGAGAGAGAGAGAGAGAGAGAGAGAGAGAGAGAGAGAGAGAGGAAGAAAGAAAGAGTGCTGAAAGACTACGCCGAGAGCGAACGTGTGTGAGGTTGAGAGTACAAGTGTATAACCTAAAGAGTGCATATGTTAATATCTTTAATATATGAAATATATAGTTATTCTTTATTCTATAAACATTAAGAGAGAATCTCAATTAATTTCTCCCCACGATCCAACAACACACGCGTTTGTTTCGCCGATAGAAATTTTCCGAACACGATACCCACTATACTGAAGGGACGCGGCCGTGGGACTGTCGAACCAGCGTCTGCCCGCGTACCCTTTTAACTGTGATTAATCGCTGGTTTACGAGAAAGACGGATCCGGGAGATCGCAGCCTACTCGCGAGGCTACTCATGAGCCTCGCTCACCTGGTTCACCTGGTTCACCGATACTCGCGAAGAAAGGCGAAGAGAGGCTAGGCGAACGAGAGGTCCCCGCGCAACCGGTGAACGCCCCTCGATCGCGCTCTGCACCCTTCGGATCACCTGGGAACACCCACTCACGATCCACCGGGTCCCTGAATATTACTAAAGCCACCTCGACCTCCTCGGCATTCGTACCGCGATCCCACGATCCGCTCTATCTCTCTCTCTCTCTCTCTTTCATTTCGTCTCGAGCCTCTAGAACTATCCTAGAAGATCCCGGAGACGTCTCCGCGAATCCTGCACCGTGTTGCGAATCCTGTGTGATTAGAACGTCTCGATCTAACCGTCGACTCAAACCCAAGTCTTTTATAATGTTCGCCGATAGTATTGTCATCATTAGACAGCTGATCTCTATGCGAAATAATAATTGTGTCCGTCAATTGCAAAACGTATGAACCAAATAATAATCCTTCTTTAATCATTTTAAGATGTTGAAATTACAATACATATTGACATACTCTACAGATTTTCCATTCAAAATTCACCCCTTCGCAAATCAATTTCACCATTAAGCAAATAAAGCACTTCGAAGTAAGTTTTTGTAAAAAAAATCAAGTCAAATGTAGATGAATTGTTAATAAATTCAATATTTTATTTATTGCAAAGATATAAATGAAATATTCATATTAAAGTAATTACCAATTCATTAAATTTGTAATGTATGAAAGCTTTGCGTAGATATTTATATTCATTGTAGCCATTTTCGGATCAATCAATTCTAAAAGTGAAAGTACATATGTATTCATTGAAGCGTATCGAGTATTGAGTCTAATTAATTATATAATTTTATCGAAATACATAGATAATTAAATTTAAATAATCTTAACGGGTTGAAATTGGTTTACAAAAAGGTGAAATTGATTTGCAAACGGATGAATTTCGAGTGCAGAAGCTATAATATACTTCTAACCTTTTTACTGTTTTAAACTTCTACTCATTCTTCCAGTAATGAGTCTACTAAATAATATAATTTAGTAATCGTTATATAAGCTGTCCCAAAAATGTTGTACATCCTCGAAACGAGCAATTCCTGAGATCATTCGAAGCAACGAGTTCATGGGATTCTAGAAAATTCATTTTGGTAGTAGTAAAGGATTAAAGTCGGCCAATGCAACTAAAATTTCAGACAAAAATTTAGCCTGTATTTGTCGAACGAGACGAGGCTGTAAAGGTAACCAGATCCTCACATTTCTCAGCTGGTTAGCAGAGAACGCACACTGGTGCTCCGTTGTCTCGTTGGACGGACTATAGTTAGTCTTTTTTTTTTTATTATAGAAAATCTCATATGAGATTTATTACAACATTGTTTCAAAACAGAAATACACTACATATAATACAGAGTATGAAGATTACAAAACAGTATAGGTTTCTTGTAGAAATACAGATATTATAATATTAACATATGATTAAAAGGAACAGTATATGAACAGAGAGACTATAGTTAGTCTTTGAATGATGCATGCGAAAATAGACAGGCCGAGGAGTATGCAGCGAGTGCTGGCTGTACTCTCAACAGGTCCTTAACCTTCCGATCGACCGATCGGCCGAGATCCCATCGTGAAAGTAGTCTCGCGTTGCGAGGAAGAGGAAAGCTCAATGATGTATGCAAATGCGTGACTAAGGTTTTCGAGAGCGTTAACGAGGTGGGCGTGTTGGCGGATTAAGACTACGTGCCGAATTCAACTGGATTAGGTGGAATCGGAGAAATGTCAGCGGAATGCTTGTAGAACTGGCGTCCCGACGATTGAGCAAGATCTAGGCGAACGTTACACACGGAAGACCGCGTGTGCTATCCGTGTACACATAATCGATGGTCGGGCGGTGCCTTTCGTTTAATTAGAGGCCTCCCAAGCGTTCTCGCATCGTGTTAATTATGTGTATAATCGAGCAGCATCTAAATTGCATAAAAGAAATAATGGCCATGTCGAAAACGGGCATTACACAGCCTGATACACGGAAAGTCGTTTCGAACGGTGAACGCTACCTGAACGAAACTCGAAATTCAAGTTGAAAAACAGCTGCTAATCGTGTTTGCTCATCGGGGAACGAGTCCTTAATGAACTCGGTTCTTTCGTATAAGTACTATCGACTTATTAGTAGACAATTATTTCTGACAAAAATGAGTAGGTGTAATTTCAAACGTTAGAAACTACATAAAAAATGATCTCGCTCATTAACAATATTAATGTATTGCAAAAATATATATCAATACCCTTGAACTATTTTAATGTTTGTACCGCACTCAACGATAAAGAAAAATGTAAATGGAACATGTTTTTATATGTATTCAGTTTTTCCTTTTAATTATTTAAGTCGTCTTCTTTCCTTAAAAACAAATGTAAGTCCCACAAATATAGATTACAACAAAGTTTCAGAGCTATGTTTAATACAATTAGTAACAAAAAAATTCTTCAAAATAAGTAACAGTTAAGAAAATGTCGTTTGAAGTAAATTTCAAATGAAATAGTTAAATATATAATTGATATATGCGTTCTCGGCGCACAGATTCGATCAATGATAAACGAAACAAAGCAAGTTTGCAATAATTAAATTTTACTCGACGTTTCGATCCGGATTTGGGTCATCTTCAGGAGCATTGCGTCTGTAAATATATACCAAAATGTACTGGGTATTTCACAAGATGAACAATAACTATATAATTATCTTTTCACAAGAAACATAGTTGCTATGTATAAAAGAACGATTTCAAGACTGTAAGTTAAAATACTAGATAGTCTTTGGCAACAAAATAGAAAAATAATTCGGAGTGCAAAGTGTTAATGCGTGAAATCCGCAGTCACGAAATATGAAGATGTTATCAAGGTAAATCTTCTCTTTGTTTCGGGACATTTTGTTGTCGTCGGTCGCGAGAACAGGTCGATTTGTAGGAGCACAGGTGCGAATCTCGCCGCGCGATCTTTGACCTCCCGTTTCGGCCGAGGGAACCGGCATCAGCGGGAGAACACAGAAACTCGGCCGCCGGTGTATTAGGCACGATTGTGCTCCGTTACGAACGAGCACGCGATTAATTACCGTGCCAGGAGATCGGTATCGGCTTTCGTTGCATCAGACGAAACAATTCGGCAAGCAACCGCGCGCGGAGAGAGTCCCCGAAGAAAGCGACGAATACAAAGGAGCGCTACCGTGGCGTGGGTGCCGGTGACTTCCGTTAAACGCGAAGACATCGGTGCTGAAAGATCGCTGCCTCGACGTTAATACTATTGGATAGTAACGAACCGAAGAACCATTAAGGTATTTTACGATTCTGGCGAACGTGTGCTACGGAGAACCATGATTGATTAAACTTGTTTCATGTTCCCCACTTGTGGTACAACATCGAGTGGGACTCGTGATTCACATGAAACTACTAAACATGTTATTGTATTCATTCCTTTAATGTAGAAGCGGCGTGTCTGGTTTGACACCACACCTTAAGGATTTAATCACCATGAAATACATTAATTACAATGTAATTTTTGTGTAGCTTGCACAAGACCAACGTAACAATCTTTAACCCATTCCCCTACGCTACAATATCGTGTCTGATTCGTGATGAAGATTCTGAACAGAGTCTAATAAATACGTGTGCTGTTAATTTCCTTTAAACCGAAATCAAATTCTACTTTGGTTTTGTTAATGAACAGCTATTGCAGAATATTAAATTTTCTCCATTTTTAAGAAATTACGACACAACAAAAAAGTTCTAATCACTATAACTGTAAAATAAATCGTAGGGCAAGGAGATAATTATTGTTAGACTGCGGATCTCTATGCATCTCTGTCAACAATAGGCAAGTGTGAATTTGAAACACTAAAAAAGGAAATCAATTCCTATACTTGATTCTGATATCTTGCAATTAGAGCAAACAATTTGACTTCAAACGATTTGCAGTCTATTTATTGAAATAAAATGTTATGGTTGCCAATATACAGTTACAACTAAACTGCGGATCTTTATGCAAAATAAAAATGTTCTGCATCGATCGTGGGAAGCAGAGGTAAAAGAAAAATTGATTTTTATCTCCTAATGACTTTGTTACATTAAAAACGATATAAAATGTTCTGAAATTTTTCGGATGTTTTACTGTTTTATATTTCAGCCAACCAATTTTTTCATAAATCCATAATGATCCGCAGTCTAGTTGTAAGAGAGCGTCCCGGTGCCATTCAGGCGGATACGCGATCGCCCGACGACGCTCGTGTCCGAGTTTCTCGGGTACGCACCGCGCAAGGTCGACCAAAATTCCGGTTAGTTATTTTCGGTTGCGCAATCCGTCGTTTCGTACACCGGTCACGTTTCATTGCGGCCGTTTCGTGCACCGATACGCCAGCCGCACGAAACGCGGCCGTTAATAACTCGCCTAACGTCCACTTAACCCCTCAACTGCGGCGGATAAGAACCCGCGACCCCCTCGGAATAGCAAATTCGAGACTTTCACGGGCCGCGATGCGATGCGTCGCGCTTCTTCTCACTGCCAACTGCTCTGACCGTGCCCTTTACCACGATGTCCCGCTACCGATTATGTCTACTCCCATTTTTTTTTTTTTTATTGTAGAAAATCTCATATGAGATTTATTTCAACATAATAAAGAAAACATAATACATTGTTACAGAAAATAAAACTGTACATACATAGTAATATGTTAAAACATGAATATAATATACAGAAGAGATAAACCGCTTAAACCTTAAGGCCACAGCTTTTAAAAAATGACAATATACCTACTCTACTCCCATTTGTAGCACTTATTCTACTGTAGCAGCTTCGCTCAGTTCTCAACGTGCGCAATAATTCAATTTTAATTCGACTGAAACTGTAGAATCGGTGTTTATCGCTGAGCTGCGGATTTTATGCATTTACGATCAAATGCAAGAAGAATGTTCAGTATCTACCAGCATGGAATCAATATAGTCTTCATAAATTTTACTGTTTACCTTATATAACATACGCAAAATCTCTTGAAAATGATCCTCGACAGGATCGAAACGTCGAGGTTTAAAATTGCAAAATTGTTATAAAATAATGTTTGTATTATTGATCGAACCTGTGCGTCGAAACCATCATACATTTATGCGAGAAGAATTATTTAAAGCGTTTCGAAATGCTATTGTACCATTTTCACCTGTTTACAATTATTAAGGAGAGCCGTGGTTAAAATTTATTGCAAGATACAGAAGCGACATAGACATTAATAAATGTCATTACTAGACTTGCGGATGTTTATGCAATTTTCAATTTTTCTAGACAAATTTTAAGAGAGTGGTACCAAATAAAAATCTAGTTTCATTAGTAATAGCATTTGTAGATTGAAAATAAATAAAGATCGTACTAAATTCTGTTGAATTTAATACTCCAGCATTTTTTGACAATTTTGATAAGCCATAAATGCATTAAGATCCGCAGTATAGTCATTCCTAATAATAAATGTCATTAATAAATGTCTATGTCACTTCTGAATTCGAACAATTCTCAATGTACATACAAATTTCTAATTTCACTACATTTTTATGAGGAGTATGTACAATTCTTTTCGAATTCCTAATCCAGACAATTTTAATTGTGCATAAAAATTCGAAATCTATCACAGTAATTGCTTCCGACAAGCTTTACCACTTGAAATCATGATCGATTTTTCATTACGAAAATTAATATCACGTTCGATGTATGTAAGTAGCGGTAGATTAATTGGAAGGATCACGAATCGCGTCTCTATCTATGATTGTAAATCTTCACGGTTCCGCGGAGATTGCGAAGACGCGAACGACATTTCTAGCGATGTTTTCCATAAGTAGACGAGTTTGTCCGTTGTTCTGTAAAACAATCCATGAGAATGGGAATCCGAGTAAAGATCCGCGTTCCGCTTATGAGAATGGCTGCGCTAACGCGGAATGACACTGTGTCTTTGCAGGATGCCAGCGAAACATCCCGAGAAGCGCCAGAGCGAGCAGAAGCGAGGCAGCTTTGGAATTCGAGTGCCCGGAAGAGTTCGGATATTATCCTCATCCCCGCGACTGCACGCAATACTATGTCTGCGTGTTCGGCGGTGCGCTGCTTGAATCCTGCACGGGCGGTTTGATGTACAGGTGAGTACATTTCACGATCCTCAGAGAATTAATCCTTGCAGAATTAATCATCATCATAAAGATCTACAAGTCTCGAAACCGCTGCATTACATTCCTCTAAAAGCATCGGTATCATTTCAATAATAATTATTCAGCCATTTTATATAAAAGTGGCGTAAATGAATATTTGTCCGTCTGTCTCACTGATATTTATGCAAAATAAAAAATGTTTGCATTGCTTCTAAGACACAGGAACCAAATAAAAATTGTTTACTTCTTTTAATTCATTGATGTCCTTAAATATTTTTAACATGACCATCTTCATTTAATTATCCTATCAAGCTGAAACTAACACATAGATGTCCTAAAATATTTTTAACATGCCCACTGCATTAAATTATACGTATCCAGTTTTGTCATAAATGCATAAAATCCTGCAATCTAATCATCATTAAATAAAATAATTGCAATATTTAGTGTGGCTTGCACAAGACCAAAGTAACATATTTTAATATGATACTTAATTAATTCCTATTAGACTACCGATTTCTACGCATTTTTCTTAACATGTATGGGTGTAACTTCAATTATTATTTAGATTATAACAGTTTAAGCCAATCAACATGCTTCTCAGAACCGCATAAAACCGAGAGAAATAAATTCTTACTTAGTTTCTCGTACCTTGCAATTAGAACAAATAATTTTTATTTTAGAAGATCCGTAGTCTATTTATTATCCGATGGCTGACTGTTTCGATTCGCATAATATTTTCCGTCAAACGGCTCAATTGTACAACAACGGAAAATCTGGAACCTGTCTTTTTTACGGAAAAATTGGAGAGATCGTGGGAGCAGAATATTGTAGAAAAGCAATCAGAACCCGTTCACCCATTTCCTGGAACTCTGGGGAGTACGAGGAGCGTGTATCTCGAAATAAAGAGCTAATTTGTCGGCGGACAATCAAGCGGGGTATTTAATCGTGTCGTAATTTACTATCCTGTAGAAAGTCCCGGGGACTCGTTTTTAAACACGCCGTAAGAAGATAGAGATCTCTTCTGGGACAGGAACGGTCCTCGCGACAACGTTCGACGGTTTTCCGGATAAGTGGATAATCGATCGAGAAGACAAAACGACTAGGCAGACTTCTCGGGCGATTCGCCTCGCGTTGATACGTGGAAACGATTCAGAAACGGCCGACTAATATGGGCGGAAATTAGCAGAGACCGCGCGGGGGGATTGAAACGCGACCGAACTATACAGCGCGGCTTTCGATCGAAAGGGAAACGAAACGCAACAAGCCATTGTCGTCCAGATATAGACAGCTTTAATGGATGCGTTCTCCCCGATTCCCAGGGACCTTGCAACAAGAGATTCCGCAAAGAAATTTCTACTTCTTGCGCGCCCAGAATGAAATTCCTTCGGCACCACTGAATTCGTAAACCCCATCCACCGAAACAAACTCCTCGATCGTTCCTGCGAATCCATGGGGTTGGACGGATATCTTGTTTCTCTTGCGACGTTTCCGGTTATAAAATACGTTACATTAATCCTTGTAATATGATTGTAGCTTTTCAATACCATAGTTTCATCTTTTATTTTATTTTAGTTTATACAATTCTTTTCGAGTCGAATAGATGTACAATTCTTTCATCAATTTCGATCTTTTGATCATGTTAGAAAGAATATAGGTTATCCCAAAAATGTTTTACTTTTGTAAAGTAGTCCTCTGAGGTGATTTAAAGTGAATTTTTACATTTTGTTAAAGAGTCTCATTATCCTACAATATCGTGTCTGACTCGCGATGAAGTTTCTGAACAGAGTCTTATTAAATATGTATGCGATTAATTTCTTTTAAAAATTATACTTTGGTTTTGTTAATGTACATGGATTGGAGGATATACATGTATAGCCATGTAATAGATAGAAACTACAAAAAATTCTAATCACTGTAACCATAAAATAAATCGATCAGAATTGAACGTTGGCAATCGCCGAGCCAAAATGCGTTCATAATAGCCACGCTCTGATTGTCATATTCATTAACCCTGCTTTTTCATTAACAATCGCCTGCGGGAAGATATTTGAAAGGCACTTTTAAACACCGCACCCACGTATGGACCGGTCAAAAATCTTGCAGATAGGCATCTTTTTGGAATTCCCGATGACGAGAACGATCGTAGAAACCTGTTCCGAGAGCCCGTGGGCGAATAAGCGGAAAGATCGTCGAAAGTGGGAATAATGAGATTTGAGCGGGTCACGCGAGTTAACGATCGAGAGGGGATTTACGCGATCGTGGATATGCCGTGAGTTCAACAGCCGTCGCGTCGTCGGGACACGATTTCGCGATTAACGACCGCGAGATAATATCTAGGAACGCGTCCCGACGACGAATCCCTCGTAAATAACAACGACCTCGTCGCGCGGATCGAGTAGATTCGGGAATGATACGAGTTGCCGATCACGGTGACGCGTCTCGATTTCTGTGTTAGCGTGTTGGGTCTGGGTTGCTCGAGACGGAGAATGGAGAACGGGGACCGTTCGGAGGGCGTTATTACGATCCTGAGGCGCTTTCGATCTGGAAACCGGTGACCGGCGAGGTAAAAGGGGGTCGTACGCATAACCCTCGGGAAAAAATCGGGCTGCCACACCTCCTAGACACACGACGCGACGGGGCCCCCCGAGTCACAACTCGCGGCGACACGCACCGTGCAAAACAGTAAACAAGTTCGCTGGAAAACCGGCCCGCGCGCCGAGTCGCCTAACCTATCCGATGCTAACGCCGTGTCCAATTAAGGACGCTCGTAAACTCTACTTGTAACACGATGCCCAATTCAGCCGATCTTCGTAAAATCCTCGCCGATTCACGAACCGGTATATACACCCCGAGTTTTGATCCACCGCGGCGATACACGCGATCCGCGATCTCCGCATCGATCCACCTCCGCGCGACTCGCTGGGATCGATCCTTTCGTTCCTGGCGATGCTACACGCTCGAAGTCTTCGATTTCAGAAACTGGAAAAGTACCTCTTCGATCTTATTGCTTATAGAGTGACCCTTTCAATCTTAAAATAAACTACGAAGCTTATGACTAGATGTTATCTACTGATAATGATAAAGAACAAGTGAAACGTAGAATGAGAGACACATAAAAGGAATTTAAGAATGATAATATATTACTAGAATGCGGAGAGCTTTATGCATTGAGTAGATGAAATTCAAGATTGTAGGAAAATTAATTATCCACAGTGTACTTATTACACGATAAGGGGAAGCGTTCATAAAATTCTGATAGCCTGGAACATTTAACAATAAACCTACCAAGCATTAAAAATCTCGGTGAATATTGTCTCACAAAAATGCTAACAATTTATCAAGATTTTCTGTATAATAGATACTTGGACAAGGCAGTGTAATCAAATTTATATCAATAATTGATCGTAGTAGGTTTAATGTTAAGCATGGAACAGGAAGAGGTAAATCGATGATTGCAGCAAGGTAGATCGTTTCCTCGTCGATTCGCTTCCTTTACGAATCGTCCTCTAATTCGCAAGGACCCGCGAGTAAAGTAGTTCGAGGAGGTTTATCGAACTGTGAGGCTCGCGTTCGACCGGAAACGGTCGAAGCACAGCCCGGTTGAAAATAGTCGCGAGTCGGCCAGACGATAATA
Organism: Lasioglossum morio; assembly: GCA_916610235.2. Taxonomy (NCBI): domain Eukaryota; kingdom Metazoa; phylum Arthropoda; class Insecta; order Hymenoptera; family Halictidae; genus Lasioglossum; species Lasioglossum morio. The sequence goes on along the minus strand of OU744326.1, from coordinate 19,961,406 downwards.
ATGATCGGTGCCGGGAGAAGTTACGTTTTGCTTTCGTTTCCGCAGCCACGAATTACAGACGTGCGACTGGCCACGTAACGTGGGCTGTCCCGGAGGCGGATCCGCCAGCAAGGAAAGCGAGGAGGATCCTCTGTTCGAAAGGTGAGTTTTCAACGTTCCAGCTCTTTGTTCGCGCGTAGTGATGGGCACCATCGACTAATTTCAACTATCGACTAATTACTATTCAGTTGCTACATACTATCGAATATTTAGTCGATAGTTTATAGTCGACTGGAATTTGGTTTCAGTCGTACGTCTAGATTGCGGGTTATAGTCTATGTTTACATATTTATTTATCTTTTTAAATTATTATTTATCCTTTAATAATAATGCAATATAAAGGCAAAGTGTTAATGTACTTTTTAGAAAAATATCTGTTATTGACAGATATAATTATAAAATACTACTTTTTCTTTAGATTATGATTGAAATTTTATAATATAAGTATTGTTATTTAATAATTGTATAATATTTCTAGTATAATAATTGTTATTTGTGTTTATTGAACGAATTGTTCGATATCGCTAATAAGTGAATGTATTTGATAGTAAATCTTATAAAATCTATTCGAACCTCCCGCCCGTTAAAATTCAACCACTAGCTCGGCGACTGATTCAGTTAATTGAATTTAGTCGATAGTTTAAAAAATCAGTCGACTGAAAATAGTAGTTGGCTACTATCGATTTAGTCGATAGTTTCAATCGATGGTGCCCATCACTATTCGCGCGACGTTGTTCCGAATGCTTCTAGCTTGACAGACCTTGGAAAGCCGCGAGAGAATCGTTGAACGAAACATCGGGATAGAGCAATTCGATCCGAGCCGTTGCTGGCTCGGTGAAATGAGCCGGATCGATCGCCGGACGTCCGTCGGTTGCGGAACATTTCGGGTTGTTCGATTGCGAAAAACCGTGTCGAGAGACCGTTGCCGATGGGAGTTCACCCGCGCTCTTGTAATGTCGAAAGAAAACGCGGCGCGCGGCTAGAGAGAGAGAGCGCGGAGGGAAAAAGGAAACAGCGATCGAGATCGAAACGACCGGCCTCTCGAGCGGCTTTTTTTTCGACCCGAGAGCTCGTTGCGAAGCCACGGATCGATCAACGATCCTTCTGCACGCGAGGCCACGCCAAGAAAATAGCACCGATGACGTCAACGAATCGAACAATAAATGCGACCCCGATCGCGGCCGATTAAACGACTCCGTTACGACTTATTCCGGCTCCGCTTCGCCTTTGCTTTCCACGCAACCACTTTCCTTGGGAAACCGATCCGATCGGATCGAATCGGTTCGGTTCGAGTCGGATCGAATCGAACAGCCAGGACCTTTCGATCCTGTGATAGACACGTCGACGCGTTTAACTCCTTGCCCTCCAACGAGTCGGGCTCGTCACGAGGTCTTCAGCAAAAAAATCTGCTAAATGTGTTCGTTGTTCCTTTCTCTTCAATCGAAATAAAGGTGCATTGCCATTAGAGAAAATGTAGGTAAAATTGTGGATAATGAAGAAGTAATCGTTGTAGCATAAAGTTTTCTGAGATTCTACCGCTTAAAATGTCCGTTTTTCTAAAAACAAGTCCGTAAAGGGAACACTTAGAGCTATATCCACATTTTTTAAAAGTTCCCTGCTATAAAAATGTAGCATTTGTTTAACAGAATTGCAAAATAAATGGTGGAACAAACATTTCTTTCAAATGACAACAGTTTTAGTAGATACTCTCATGTGCTTACTATAAGCTCCTAAAAACTAATTTTCATCGGTTTGTTTGTTCTAGTCTTAAAATTTAATGTGCAAAAGGGGTAACACTTTCTTTTACACGTCTGTAAAATCAACAATTTTTTCATAGCTAACTAAAGACTACGATATATTCAAGTTCGAACAAAATTCGAGACAATACTCAAAAAAGTGTTCGATTTCTTTGTCGATTGAAACATTTGTGTGCTCATCATAAAATAAGAGCGTTCTGCTCTATCCATCGATCTCGATTCTGCGATAAACGTAAATTTCAAACAATAAAAAAGTCCTAATCATTGTAGTAGATGATTGCATAAGTTCGTGCCCCATTTTCATAGATGTCACAACCTGTACTGCACGGCGAAGTGTAAAGAAAAATTATAGTAGAAAAGAATGGTGACCATATAATTGATTAACATTAAACGACCGGTTTTAGATTCTTTATTTTACAATTATTGAAATCCTAAAGGTATTTTCGTGGGAATTAATTTAATACGTTTTTTTTTATTCCAGTATGTATTATTATACAAATCGCACAAGATATAGATTTCAATCTTGTCAATTTAATAACATAATACGCATCAGTTTCTTTCGATAGCCGGTAGATTTAGTGTTAATAAAGCTGTATTCTTTTAAATATAAAAATTGAATTTTATTTTCAAATCGGTCACGAACTTATGCAATCACCTGATAGATGTGAACAGAATCGCGGTGCAAGCATCAAAAGCGAGTAGAGAGCAGATTTTCCTGCAGAAATTTTTATATAACAGACAAATGAAAATTGAGTTTCCTAGAAGCGATTAGCTGCATTCGTAGAAAGAAGGAAGTATTCGAACGGCTGACAATTTCTTCATCGAGGAGACACATTATGGCTAGCAGCATGTTGCGTAATCCCGCCTACTTCCGAAACAGAAATTTGCATAGAGATTCGCAGTCCGGTTGCTATATTTGACGGGAGATCATCGAACCGCGCGCGATCGTAACATTGAATCCGCTTACTCGGGACTCGGGACCGATTACGACTGGCAAACAGCCTTTTCGCGCGATCCTCGTACGGCTGTTAAACGACCGTTTAATTGCCCGACGTTGTTCTCGAGAGCCCGACGGAAGGTTCCCATTGCTCGCCAAAAACGCCGGACGGAAACGCGGCGAATACGTTGTATAACGGTGGAGCGGTCCTCCGCAATGAATTGTTGCTCTTTCTCTTTCACGCTGGCACGCTGAAAAGAGAACACGGCAGTTCGGAACCGGGAACCGAGTCTCTTTGTGCAAGGCGCAGTTAAGCAACGAGTTGCCGGTCGCTCATTAACGTATTGTGCACGAGTAATCCAGGGAAAGAGGTCGTTACCCAACAATCACCGATTCTATTCGTGTGTACGCGCGGGTACAGACCCTGGGCCCTATGCCCTTACCGATTTCGGAGAAATTAGACAAGAGGTTTGCGAGAAGTGCTCTTGTCAGCTAAGTTTCGTGGGTTACGCCCCCTTTCTCCGGCCGTAGCGACCATACTACTCCAGCCAGCTCGGTATCACAATAGCTTTCCACATTACCCCCTGTAACGGGTGGTATTTCCTTGTGGCCTGTTACACTGTGTCGCACGATTCGTGTAACCCTCGAAAATCGGCCGAAATCGGTCGGTCGTTAACGCGTTGTGCGTGAGTATCCGGGGAAAGTGGCCGTTACCCAACAATCACCAGGTTCTATCGATGTGTACACGCGCGGTCCAGGCCCGGGCCCAATGTCTGCCGATTGTCGGATGAAACTAGACCCGCGATTTTTCCGCGTTCGCCAAACGAAAGAAAATCGCGTTCCCGGTCTATCACGCAGTTGGAGAGACTGAACCGCGAAAACCTTTCCGAGGTCTGTATAACGATTGCTACGGTCGAAGCTGATCGATCCTGTCGCAACAGATCGGCGAAGATCGAGAGCCTGCAGGACCAACAGCAACAGGTACCGCATCAGCGATCTCAGCCGCAACCGAGACGCGAGCAACATCATCAACAACGTCCTGTACAGAGACAACCTATACCCATCACTACCACGCCCACACCCATTCCCCAGATCACCGAGAAACAGATCAGGCAGAGGCAACAGGCCAGGAATTATCACGAGGACGAGTATGAGCCCGCTTCCGAGATCGAGAGCGATAGACAGCAACGCGTCTACAGAGGTCAACCTTCTACCATTGGACAGGTGCAACGAGATAGGGACGGTCTTCGCAGGAATGTCATCGCGGTATATACAATGTTCATTTATATCTAACCTTCTTCATCGATTCAGCTCAAACAATGCTACACAGAATGTTAGGCAACGGTTCCATTCTATTAGAATTTAAATAAATGATGGTTTATATTGGTTTAGCCCCTTCCACTACATTGACCACTTCAAGCCAGATTGTAAAGAAGATTTCGAACATGATCTATGTTACGTATAAATATGTATGTCATTAATTTCTTTTAACGCCAAACCTACCGAGCCTTAAAAGTAACTGGAACATGTTCCCTCATAAAAATGACAAGATTGATTTTATTCAAACTTTGTGCAGCTACTATTGTTATGCATGCTCCAGTAGAGATATCTATACAATCGTTTCTTATGAAATTATTTTTACCACGCTTATATTAGCTTGCCGTGTCGTTTGTTGAAAAACCCCGTGTTTGTATTATCGAACAAAATGAGAACGCGAATCCTGCACCCTTGCAATCTTGGAAACGAGTCTACCGTCTTAATTGAATTGTTGCGAAGTTCACTGAAGAATGGAACTGTTGAATTATACATTAGGTTGTCCAAAAAGTTTCTTTCACTACGTGTACATTCCATATTGTTAGATAACATCAGCATACACGAACAACACTGTTCGTTAATGTTTTATTATTCGTTAAGCTTCCGCTTTCCTAACCGTGCCATTGGTTTTATTAAAAATTACTCTGAATTTCCATTGAGCACATTGATCGACAACGAAACGAACTTTTGGGACAATCTAATACTTGCAGTCTCTCTCCACTGATAAAAATCCAGTGATAAAACAGAAACTAGTTTTCTCTAGTGTTTTATGGATCTTGTACTCTCTAATACGAAGTGTCCTAATAATTTCTGAACTGTCTGTCGCCCGATACCTAATATCGTCGTCTGTTCCACAGGAACGAGAGAAGGAGAGCACGCGCGCTCAAACGGAGGCCCACTACAGGTGCGTAAAGACCGCTCGAAAAACGGATTGGCTTTTTTCTTCGATTTCACTTTCGTGGGCCCGTTTAATTCGCTCGATTGCTGTGTCGCGCTCGCGTAACACCTATCCGTGGTTTTTTCGATTCTAACACCACGACTCGACAATGTTCAGATTTCCGTGTTCCGCGTTGGTCCTATTTATTCTCGAGACTCGGGAAAACCAAAGATAGATTAACCCTTTGCGACTCGACATCAGAGAAAGAAAAATGTAAATGAAACGGATTTTTATATGTATTCGATTCTTCTTTTATTTATTTAATTTCTTATTTTTATTGTACCACTGGTGTTACACGTTGACGTACTGATTGAATACGATAGAAACGTATATTTTATAACAAGTTTAAGACTGTAGATTATATTTCCACCAAACGAATGAGGCATTATAAATATAAGTTCCACAAATATAGATTACAACAAACTTTAAAAGATATATTTAACATAATTAGTAAACAAAATTATTTCGAGTAAGTAGAGGTCAAGGTCCTTTGAAGTAAATTTCAAATAAAACCGTTAAAATAGTAGGGAGTCTTCATTTCTACATTCCTTATTTTACATTTTCTTAGCTCTCCTACACTCTTACACTAATATTTACAGTATGTATATTTTATGTGATCTTTATTTCCTCTACTCTATTTTCTCTTCGCTTCTTACCCCAATTTACCCCTATTCTCCTCTCATCTAAAATTTCTTCTATTTTTCCCTCTACTTCTTCCATCTCCCTACACCTCCCCACTATGTGTTCTAACGTCTCCTCCTCTCGTCTACACTATCCTACATACTTCTTGTTATGTATTGGAACAAGAACACTGATTTATTATAAAATAGACGGATATATATATATTTTACATTCCTTTTACTTATTCCTACTTTTAGGATTTCGGTTGTGTACATTGCATCGCATACGTTGTTTACACTTGTAGGTATTACCAACGACTGACTGGATCGCGTCGCAAATCCGCTGTCGAAAGCGCGATCTAGTGCCTTAATATCTAACACTTTCCTTCGCTCTTTTTCCCAGTATTTGTTCCCACTTTCCTAATTTCCACATATCTCAGTAGAAATGAAGAATGAAGAAAGAAAAATGTATATATATTTGGAAACAAAGATACTGCTACTACTAGTAGGGAGTTGTTGGCAATAAAATTGAAAAATAATTCGGAGTGCAAAGGGTTAAAGATTATTTGACATCGTAGGACGCAGGTGCCATCCTCGGAGTCGCCGAGAGTCGCCAAGATACTCGCATCCACCGTTTCCTCGGTGATCCCGAAGACATATTACGACGCGGACCAAGACTACCGGTACTACACGATCTACGACGACGACGTGTCCACTTACAAGGACGAAGGTAAAGGTCGCGGTGGAGCCGATATGTTCCCGGGGAAATCGGATCTTTACGGGGATTCGAAGCACTCGGTGTTTCTTTTCGCGTTTAACGCATTCGATTCGTCGTTTCTTGGACAGATTACAACCAGTACACCGTGAATCAATCGGTGCCAGTTCATCCGAGCGTCAAGGTCGGCGATGCGAACCAGAGGCAGTACACGAAGCCGAAGAAACTGGCGGTGAACGATGCTGACAAGTACAATTTGAACCACGATGTGAACGTGCAGGACTACGACATCTACGAGAACCAGGTACGCGTTGTTCATATACTTCCTTTTAATAGTTTTTAATCATTTAAGTTCCTTTTAATCATATGTTAATATTATAATATCTGTATGTATTGGTCGATAATACTTCAGAAAGATGATGTAGAGATTGTAAAGATTCGTGTATTGTTGTAAACTTGTTATGAATTCACCTTTCAATTGAGATAAAAAGAAACAGTGTATAAAGTGGTGTGTGTTAAACGTTTAGTTGAATTTCGGAATAAAGATGTTCACTGTTATGGAGGTTTAAAATCTATTCTAGTACCTTGAATAGTGGAAGATAACAATACATATTTTTTTTAAATAGCATTGTTCGATACGGTACAATGAAATTAAAGAGAATTTGAAAACCATAATACAGGAGCACAAAAGTAAACGAAGCGAACTACATTTTTAGATCCTGTTGATATATCTATTTTGCAATGATTTTTATATCTCCTGGGTAAATGGGCATTCAACTATCGAATTCTAATGCGATTTTATACATTGAATTTTGTCCAACTGGATCGTGGAAATAGCTCACGGTTTACATATTATCATTTTTTAAAAGCTGTGGCCTTAAAGTATAAGTTTCTTTTTCTTTTTTTTTTCTTTTTTTTTATACTCTTCGCTCTCTGTTCATATACTGTTCCTTTTAATCATATGTTAATATTATAATATCTGTATTTCTACAAGAAACCTATTCTGTTTTGTAATCTTCATACTCTGTATTATATGTAGTGTACTTCTGTTTTGTAATTATGTTGTAATAAATCTCATATGAGATTTTCTATAATAAAAAAAAAACAGGTACGCGCGATTCGATCATGAAACGGTTTTCTCCGCTGACCGAAGCTAACAATTAACCATTCGAGTGGTGACAATGAATGAAAATTGCTGTATCATAAAAGAAATCATATACAATGGATTTATTCTACTACGGAAGAAATGTTTGATCTTTGAGTTAACACAGCTCCGACTGCAAACGATTAATCTGCTAATCGTTATTAATTTCACGCTAAACCACCATTTTATAGTATACAATTATTCAGATTACGAAGACAATTTAAAAAATAATTCACTGAACTTATTCATTCCAACGAGAGAAACGTTTAGACAAGAATTTACATAAAGATTCACACAGCCCCGCGAACATTGCTCGACCATCAGAAAATTTGCGCCAGAACCGTCACACGAGTTACAAAGATCTTTTTCTGTTTTGTTTTTTTGGTTTTCCGTTCCGTTTGTCGCGGCGTCACCCGCAGGCTCCGGTGAACAAGAACAAGTTCCGCATCAACGATGGCCAGTCGTTCAGGTAAGATGTTTCTTATTAATCGAGAAATGACCACCGCCGGTCCTCGATAATCCAGGAAGAAATGAACCATAGTGACGCGATGCGACGCGGAGCGCCGCGCCGGTTCTTCGAGCGTGAACCTCGGCTCGTTCCGCGAGACAAGAAAATTGCCGGGGCGCGATCGTGCACGCGTTATCGCCTCGAGCTTTCCACGGCCGCCTTTCAGCCCGGCTATTCTCGTCAATTGACGTAATTACGTCCTGGGGAAACGGACGATGCGTCGATGCATCCTCGCGGATCTTACAGACACCTTGTCCCGACGCTGCATCGCTCGAACAAATGGCGAAAATGTACGCGTGCACGCGCTTACGTAAACCTTCGTAAACACCGTGGATTTATCGATCGGCGATCGGAGTTAAAAATAGTCTCGACTCGCACTTGTCCGGCGGGTCTCTCTCGCCAGCTGTTTCTGAAAGCACGCCGTTCGATTCCAACGATTTCTTCTTCTTTTTTTTTTTACTGGCGACGCTCGCTGAAATTTCACCCGGTCCCGCTCGCTGCGGAATTTATGCATTCATTCCGCGAGACGTGTGCATTGGAAATCGTTACGATGAATAATTTGTTAATTAAGAGTCGCGTGTTCACAGGCCGAACGGTCTCGGCCATCCTGGTGTCCATGTCACCACGCCGAACGCCATCGTCGACACGTTCATTCCGTTGACGACCACCACCCAACCGCCGCCGTCCACCACCAACAGGCCTTACACGGTCAACGCACCCGTCAGGTACGCTATCCGATCTTTTTGTCTCTGTTTTCGCGGTTACGCAACCCGCTTGCTGCCAGATCCGCGGAACCAACTAGAGATCGCTGTTTTCAACATGTACCCACAGGTGCTGCCGGTGAAATTCATTTGCAAAAGGGTGGATTTGGAGTGTAAAACCTGTAACATACACGTGTACGCGTGGTACAGTAATGTCTCGATCGATGCAAAGCCTCTGGGGGATTCGTTTGCGTTGATTCCAGACGGGTAACTAATTTTTTTTTTTGAGCATCAAAGGCCGAGCCGAACGTAGAGAAGGACAGCTCGTGTAAAGAGAGACTCTCCGCAGTCTCTTTCTTTCCCATACGCTGTCCTTCCTTGCGCCCGCAACGTTCGTTGTCAATTATACAAATAAATATCATTGGAATTATGAATTATATCATATTTCGTATAAATTTGTACTAGGAAAATGCCACGAATACGCTAATGAAAGTTTCATAAAAAAAATAAGTGATAATAAATGATAATGCACGGGCCTTTGAACTGTGCCGACGACTGCGACTCTCCGCGTCGCATTAGTTTGTTTTTTAGTTCACACCGGTATACCCGAGCCGAGATCAGATTACACAGTGGAGGGGATATTTTTTGCGTTCATCGCCTACAGCCTTTTTGCGTCGATCGAGACATTACTGTAGAACGAATTTAAGGATCTCTGAGTACTGCGAATCGTTCGAAAAAGATATTCCTTAGGGTGGAGATTCGCCCATTCCACCTTTCTCACATATTGTAAAACGATTGATTTCTTTTTGTCTGTGTTGCAAAATGTATTTCTCTGAAATGTCACGCTATAATTGAAGCATAATTCGTAGATTTGAAACGTGAAGTAAGAAAGGGTGAAATATTATTCTAGGATCTTTTATGCAACTATGTCTGAGGAGCGTATGAGAGTTAAAACCCTTTGCACTCGGAGCTATTTTAACTCGAAAATTAAACGTTTCTTCTGACCTACAATATTTCCATTCTATATGATCTTTTAAATTTGATAAATCTGAAATTGATATAATATGTAATGTGTAGTAATTGGTTAGATACCGACGTATCTGATAGTGTAAACAATTATTTAAACAACAGTACAGCAATTTTTAGTGGCGCCTCAGAGGCGCCACTCGAGTACTAAGGGTTAAATTCTTACTACACGGTTCACGTACCACGTGTATTTATGTACACATGATATAGGGATCTCTAGAACGAATGCGTCCAACTGTTGTCGTCCGTCGCTGAATTAATAGACACTTTATTTCTGCTCTATATTCTTATCAATATAAAATTGTGATCATCTCACGCGAAGAAAGCGGGAGATAGATGGGTTAATCGTATACGCGATTGCTTTTATCCGACTTCCGGTCCGGAGAGAAGAGCCCCGGCCTTGCAGTGCGTCTCCGCCGACCAAGACCCGATTTCGCTGCTCTCCGTATTCCGTAAAACGAAACCGACTCGCTTTCTCCAGCGTCTAACGCGGGAGGACATTTTCCCTTTGCTTCCCGCCGGAAACAGCGTCGATTTTTCGTTTCTCGTTCCCCACGTCGCGTTTCCTCTCTCTCGAGAGATATCCACCGGCGATCTCTACGGTCGTCGCCATCTTTAATTCTTTCCTGTTGTTCCAGCAGCCGAGGACGCCCGCAACAGATCCACCGCGGCACCGCCCCTCCGTAAGTACAAATTGCCAATTACACACACGTTCTCGCGGAAACGGAGATGATTATTCTAATTGCGAGAAACAAAAAATATACATATGTATGGATCACGGATCGGGGCTTATCTTCGCGGAGAGCCGCTAGAAAGTGGAACCAAGGTTCAGCCGGTTTCTTCGGAACGGGATCGAGAGCGCCTCGCCGTTATCTCCCTTTGTAATCAGTGAATTAATCTAGCTAGGAAGCAGAGTCCGTTCGAACGTCTTCGAATTCTTTTTCTCGCCGCTACCGTATCGGACGATCTGTCTAGTGCAGCGAATGTCGCGGCGAGAGGTGAACGAACGTTACCCGTCGAATTAATGCAGCTAGAAAGTTAATTGCGCGCGTGCCAACGGACCGAACGCTCTGGGGCTCGCCGAACGATGATCCGTCATCGATCGGGCGACACGGAATCACTGAACCGAGTAGATCATCGGATATTGCTATCCCCGTCGACTTCGAAGCCAGAAGATCGTGATGCTAAAGCGGGCTCCACACTGGAGCAACGTCGAGCAAAGTTTTTGTCGCCTCTAAGCAACAAGTGGAGAGAAAAAGGTGCTCGATGTTGCTTCACCGTGGACATAGCTTAACACGTTCGCTACCAGAATCTATATCGCTGCCTGGCTTTTTCGTTGAAACATTTTAGTAGATACAACATACCTCCAGAATGCAGTATTAAAACAATTTAGCAGAAGAAAATCATGAAGTATCTAAAACGTGCTAAGCTAAACGATGATAACACTTTATTTACTTAACTCTCAGGCAACGGACAATTTTTCTAGCTATATAATTGGCAAGGCTTATGACCGTTTACAGGTTTAATTAATAATTTTGAAAAATTTAATGTTGGTGACAGTCTCGCGTGGACACATTAGTTTTTCCGATATTCTCAATAAAACAGCTATTCTATATTCTATTTTATTTTCTTTTATCTATTTTAAGTGATAATTTGGACGTTCCCGGTGAAAATAGACTCCGGCATTTACGGAGGGTTACAGTTGATTTACTTTAGCAGGCCACGGCCGCTTCGGCAACACTTTTTACTAACCCGGTTTTTGTATTCAGCATTTACTAACCGTGCCGCAAACCCGCTGGGAAATGCTGGATACAAAACCAGGGTAGTAAAGTGCTGCTGGCCGGCTCAGGTAAAGCGACCTTTATTAGGCTTCTCAACAATTAATTCTGCTGTACTAAATGGCAGTTTAAAAGCCCTCTTTTACATAATAATCCCGAAGGCAATTATTGAATTTTATTATTGCGGGTGAGCAGTTGTAGGTTTATGATTAAAGTTGCTGCTGCTATTGAAGGATTCTTTAAAAAAAAAAACTTCAGCCAGGAACCATAGACTTTCAATACTTATGGAATAATTATCGGTAGATAATGTATGCTGTATAGTGAAATAATATAACGTAATATACTGTATAGTATACGAAATTCCATATAATAGATCGTATGTATAGTATAACATATGAAGTACATTATAATATATATCGTAATATATAGTGTAGCATATGAAATACAGTATAATATAACGTCATGTATAGCGTACGATATGAAATACAGTATAATATAACGCAACATATAGTATAGCATATTAAATACATTATAATGTATCGTAATATATAGTGTAACATATGAAATACAGTATAATAATAACGTAGTAATACTGTATAGAGCATATGAAGTATAGTATGTATAGTATAACATATGAAATGCAGTATAATCCAACGTAATATATAGTGTATCATATGAAATACAGTATATTACAACGTCATGTATAGTGTAGGATATGAAATACAGTATAATATAACGCATCATATAGTATAGCATATGAAATACATTATAATGTATCGTAATATATAGTGTAACATATGAAATACAGTATAATAATAACGTAGTATACTGTATAGAGCATATGAAGTACAGTATGTATAGTATAACATATGAAATGCAGTATAATCCAACGTAATATACAGTGTATCATATGAAATAGAGTATAATACAACGTCATGTATAGTGTAGCATATGAAATACATTATAATGTACGTAATAAACCGTGCAGCATATAAAATAAATGAAATTGTGGGTTCCAGGCGATCACGACCGACATTGAAGCCGTCGACGGAGATCGTGTCGAAGGCGCAAGAGTTCGTTGACATCTATAGGCACCCGCCGACCAGGCCGTCGCCGATATACCCGACCCCGCAGGTCGACAAACCCGCAGCCAAGTGTCGCAAGGACGTCTGCCTGCTTCCGGATTGCAGCTGCGGCGGCATCGACATACCAGGTGAGCAACCGTCTTAGTTTCGAGCGATCCATTTTCGCCTCGATTCGGCCTTCGGAGGTTTAGGCCCCGCTGATACAACAGCTCCTCGAGCCGGAGCCAAAAGTCATAAATTTCGAGCGCGGGTTGACCGCTCCCTATTGTGCGTGCCCTGGAAAAAGCTTTCCATGGGCTCCCCACTTCTTAATCAAACTATCGATAGCTCTCCTTTAAGCATCATGGAAATAGGCAATGTTCCTGCCACTTAGTGTGGATTCTTCTGAAATAATAATTAAAAATAATTATTAGAACATCTTTCTAATTCGATTTGAAATTCAGTTGTTCGCCCATTATTTTCAACAATTTGTTGCCATTTTTTTAGGTAATTTGGCAATTCCTGTGTGTACATATTATTACACGGTTGCAACGTGGTCAACACGTGTTCTCCTTCGTGTTTACGTCGGACGGTGGTCATAAAGAAATTCATGCTGGTCAGAGGGACTTATTTCTATAATAGCCTCATTTTTAAAGTAGCCCAGTACCTGTCCTTACCTGTCATAAAACTGATGGGCTTAAGGATTAAGCTAACGGACGAACGGCACAATGCGTTCTACCTTCATTATTGCCACGAGCACCATAATATCGGAAACAGGGTGATTTAATTAATGTAATTACACAGGAAGCAAGGGAGGTATTTAATCTTTTTAACTTACTTCTCATCGACGAATTTCTTAACTTCCGATGATAAAAATAAAAGAACAAGGTATCGCCGGAAGTTAAAAGTTTCGTTGATTGCAATGTTGGAACCGTGTAATAATATGTACACACAGGAATTGCCAAATCACCTAAAAAAAATGGCAACAAGTTGTTGCAAATAATGGGGGAACAACTGAATATCAAATCGAATTTAAAAGACATTCTAATAATTATTTTTAATTATTATTTAAGATGAATTCACACCAAGTGGCAGGAACGTTGCCTATTTCCATGAGCTATCGATAGTTTGCCTAAAGAAGTGAGGAGCCCATGGAAACCTTTTTCCCGGGCAAGCACAGCAAGGAGCTGTCAACCCTTTTTTTTTATTATTATAGAAAATCTCATATGAGATTTATTACAACATAGTTACAAAACAGAAATACACTACATATAATACAGAGTATGAAGATTACAAAACAGAATAGGTTTCTTGTAGAAATACAGATATTATAATGCTTCGTACAGACCTAAACAGCGCGCCGAACCGCGCGCCGAACCGCGCACCGAACCATTCGCCAAACCATTCGCCGAAACGTTTGCCGAAATATTGCGCCGCGCCGAACGCCGCGCCGAACGGCGAACGGGATGGATTTTTGCTATTTCCAGAATTTCTTGCGAACAACTATGGAAGCTGCAGCGGCGTATACTACACAAAGAAATACAGAAAAAGTTAGCAGTTTATTGAGTGAATTAAAGTTTATAAGTGAAATGTTCAGGTCAGGACGAAGACATCAGATTCGAGACTACATGACTTGAATTCTTGCCGAAACGTTTGCCAAACCATTCGCCGAACCATTCGCCGAACCATTCGCCGAACCATTCGCCGAACCGTTTGCCGAAATGTTCGTCGAAATGCGCGGCGCAATGCGCGGATTCGTGTTCGTCGTCGTTCCCGGAGTTGATGGATCAACGGCAAACACGAATCCGCGCATTGCGCCGCGCATTTCGACGAACATTTCGGCAAACGGTTCGGCGAATGGTTCGGCGAATGGTTCGGCGAATGGTTCGGCGAATGGTTCGGCGAATGGTTTGGCAAACGTTTCGGCAAGAATTGAAGTCATGTAGTCTCGAATCTGATGTCTTCGTCCTGACCTGAACATTTCACTTATAAACTTTAATTCACTCAATAAACTGCCAACTTTTTCTGTATTTCTTTGTGTAGTATACGCCGCTGTAGCTTCCATAGTTGTTTGCAAGAAATTCTGGAAATAGCAAAAATCCATCCCGTTCGCCGTTCGGCGCGGCGTTCGGCGCGGCGAAATATTTCGGCAAACGTTTCGGCGAATGGTTTGGCGAATGGTTCGGTGCGCGGTTCGGCGCGCGGTTCGGCGCGCTGTTTAGGTCTGTACGAAGCATAATATTAACATATGATTAAAAGGAACAGTATATGAACGAGCGCTGTCAACCCTTGTTCGAAATTTATGACTTTTGGCTCCGGCTCCAGGAGCTCCGTTGTATGAGGGGGCCCTAAGGCCTTAGAAACCGCGACGATTCCGTTTAGGACCGCCACGGAAACGCGGAAAGGATGCGCGACGACGACGAGGGTGACGCAAGCGAGAGACTCGCGTCGCGAATGTTAAGTTCGAGCGATCGCGAACGGTCCGCGCCGCGCCACTTTCTCCGATTCTAACGTTACACGCGCGACAGTGAAACAGATCCGCTTTGCCGGTGGCGATTTCGCGCGTACGCTCGTCGAAATCGAAAGCTCCGGCCGTGAGGCGAATCGAAAGAGCCGAGCGTTTCCGGTCGACGCGCCGCCTGACGACACCTCGCCTCGCGTTCGCCTTCCCGGCTCTGCCAGGTCTACCGGAAACTTTTACAATTCGGTTTTTACTTTCCTCGTAGCTTTTTTTCACGCGGTAACTTTCATCGACGATCTTTCATCTTGTAACATTGAGTCTCCGTGATGCAACGATTTCGAAATCGAGCCGACACGTGGGCTGATACACCCAGTTAGCAAAATCTGTTCGAGTAGATTATGTCTGCAATCGTACGTTTCGAGAAAAATGACGGTTATTTTGGTGCCATGACATGTTTGGAACAGGATTTGGTCTTATTTACTTGGAATCTGCAGATCGAAATCTGTCGCCAAATACTGAGCCTAATGCGGAAACAAATGGTTCGGTATTTGGCTAGAAAATTTTGTTTTTTATTATTGAAAGCTTAATTAGAACTCCCCATAGGGGGTTATAAGGCTATACATTAGTAATATACATCTTACCTTTGAACATTAGTAATGTAGGTACAGTAGAACACATTAAGTATATAACATATTAAGTACATAACTTCAAATCTTTAAACTGCATCGCTTGAAAAAGCTAGAAAATTTTGTATCATAATTCCATGGCAAATGGAGGTGAAATTCAGATGAAACCTTGGCATCTAAGAGCAGACCTAGTCTTTCTGTATGAGTAAATATCGAGGAAGATCGGATTTTATTTATTGATTATATAATTTTCAATTGTATGCATTTGCAATGATTTAAATATTTACAAAACTTAAAATAATAATATCAACGATTTTGCCCGATATTTTCTATGAAAGCAAGGCACTAAACCAAATGGGTCGGTAATTTAAAACTAAATTGCTTAATGGCCACGTTCTCCCAGCAATTTGCGCAGGTAACCGAATAGTAACTGTACTGAAAAACGTGGTAAAATAGACCGGGGATCCTTAGACCCGGATGCACAACACCAAAATATATTATACTATAAAATTCTATAAAAACAAACCAAAAGTGGTTTACCAGATATTACTACCTCAATTTTCGTCATTATTATTATTCGTAGCGAAGAATGTTTTTACAAGGTTGAATGGTTTCGAGGGACGCAGAGGACCAACTGTATTGTACAATGATTGGCACCCTAAGCCAAAGTCATAGTAAAAATCTTTTTATCTTTTTTTGAAATGTTCAAACGAGCTTAACTTGCTATTGTTATAAGCTAGTAGAGATTTTTCAGCAAAATAGAACAATTATAAATCTTTTATTATCAAATATATTCATTGAATAACAATCGTAAGACAAATAGTACAGTGATTGGCATAGTAAGAAGTAAACGTTAAACAGGTTATTTGTTTTATTATGAAACATATACGCACTTGTGACATCTGTAATACTGTCCGAAATTAAGTTATAAAGCTACAAAGTATACATACTCGTAACGAAAATTTTAACCCTTCGTTGCATAGTGTATCATGTCTGATACAGTTAACAAATCTGATATTATAGGCAACTAAGAATGTATTTTCTTTCTATTCTAAATTATGTTTATTTTACTGAAAATGTTGTTTGAATTTTATTAAATATTTTCCTCTTAAATAAAACACAAAAACTGACCTTCTTTCAATTTTTTCATCCCAATTAAAAAACAACCTTGCAGCTCTCGAAACAATTCAACGTATAAACATTCTTCGCTTCGAATAATAATATTGACAAAAATCTGGTGAACCAGTCTGTATTTTAAAAAATGATTGCACAACTATCTAAATCAACTATACAATAAAAAATTTCTGTATCATCGATACAAGATAATCAAGCTGTAATAGGAAGAAATCGGGACGTCGTATAAAAACAAGAATACGCTAAACGGTAAAAACATTTGTACAGAGTAAAATGATAAAGTAGCAGGGGTAGAAGAATGAGGAGAAGCTACACTAGGTACTGAATCTATTAATTGAAGGATGAGTCATCTTGAATCACGGGATTCGAATGTTCGGCGTTGTTGCTAAAGGCCAGTTGCTCAGAATTACAGCGGTTACCACGTGGAATAATATAGCAGTAACTCGTTGCGTAGATTTCGTAGCTCGAGGCTCGAAAGTTTCACTTGAACGAGTAGATTAGATTTCGATAGGGTTTCCGGTAGATCTAATAATTCTCACCGCGTGTTCGTCGATTCGCGCGAGCCACGAATATGCCCACCTGCGCGCTCGATCGCCCACGCAAGGTTGTGGATGCGGAGGATCGTAATGGGTTACCGGGAACGCGCATATTCAATTAGGATGAACGGCGCGGTGCGAGACGAGTCACGATAATAGTATTTCCCGCGGGCGAGAGCCGCGCGAAGCTTGTTCTTAACCAGCTGGTCCTGCGTCTGGTAAGGATTGCGCAATCGTACATAGATCATCCGGAAGATGCTGTCCGTGTCTCAGACGGCTCTGTCTCTGCGTTTCGGATTCCATTGAGCAATGGATCTGCGCTGTCGCGTCTAGCCGTTTGTTTTCGCGCGTAGACCCCCTCGTTGCACAGTGAAGTATTTGCCCCGAAAACTTGGCCAAAACTGTTTCAGCATTATTTTAAGACTCGCATGCATAATGTATAGCGAGTCATTCGATTCGCCTTGACGTCAGCTACAACAATGCAGTGTGTACCACGGAACTCTGTCCACTTGAACATCTTGGTTATTTCAACAATACGAGAAAATAAACAATAAATTGATGATATCGGCGCCAGGTTCGATCATTTATAGAAAATAACAACAAATGTGCAATTAAATCATGCTTTCTAAGGTTTCGATCCCAATATGGATATTTTTCAAAGAGAACATTGTTGCGTCTGAAAATATAAACGAAAATAAGAAAAAATAATCAATATTTTTGAAACCGTGTAACCGTAACAGAAACAAAATTAATATACGTACATGTTGTGTCGAAAAGTGGACAATTACTTAAACAAAATTTTGAGTTACAACGAAAACAACATTAAGCCATGGTGGCAAATATGTAACTGAAACACGTGCTGTTTCAGAGGCAAGAAGGCTCTAGCATAAGTATGAAATGATGTTTCATGATTGGGATACGAGAAAATCTTACGTACAGAAATTGTTGGGTTTAAGAAACTACATAATATGGTATAAAAATGATATTCTTGCAAGTGAAGGCGTACAGAAGATATAGAGACCACGTTTGTTTTTTTTTTGTTTTTTAATGGAATGTCCAATTTTTTATGATCGATTTCTATAGATTGATTGTGCCTGAAGAAAATCTTGGTAACGCGACGCACACTGTGCTTTTTTCTCCGTACATCGCAGTACAAAAAGTATTTTAAAAGCCACTGGCACATTTTGGCAGCCGATTGCTCTTTTTGCATTGTCAACAGAAATCCTTACAATTTCCATTGGTGCAAAAGGAACATTCGGATACTCACTTGAAAGCCTAAACAATTTTCTTCTTCAAAACATCGTCAAACTTGAATAATTTTAAACAGACAAACAATAAGAAAGTGAACATTGCTGAAGCCTATAATGTATACCTGTTTAACCCCTTGCCTTATGATTTATTTTACGGTTTCAGTGACCAGAAAATTTTTGTAGATCGTAATTTCCTAAAAAAGGAGATATTTATTTATTGATATAAATTGTACGTTTATATGTACTTCGATAGCTGCCTATTAACCACAGAAAAATAGAATTTTATAATACGGTTTAAAGGAAATTATTAACATACAGTTTTATCAGAATGTGTTCCGAATCTTTATCACTCGTCAGACACGATATTGTAAAGCAAGGGGTTAAAAAGTGTCTGTAAAGAAAAAAATTAACATATCGTCGCATATAAACGATCCTAATCTAAACCTTTAATTTCAATGCACAACAACGCTATACGAGTACATGGACAACAAAAAAGCTGGCCCACTGTTGTTCATACATTCCAATAGCTCGGACAACCAAAATGTTTCATCTTACGCAATATTTGAAAGCTCGTATTTTGGCAAACTTTTCACGGCTAATACTCCACTGTGCGTTGCTGTAAATCCTCGGAATTCCGCGACAATTCGCAAATGCAGCTCGAGAGGTGCACGAGGACCCGGTGTCCTGCTGCAACCAGGCAAATCGACGGGTCTGGGTTAGGTAACCGCGATCGACGCCGGTTGATCGCAAACGATCTCGTGTATCCAGGTGGGATCCCGGCGGAACAGACGCCGCAGATCGTTCTGCTGACGTTCGACGACGCCGTGAACGATCTGAACAAACAGTTGTACGCCGATCTCTTCGAGAACGGCCGTAAGAATCCGAACGGATGCCCGATCGCGGCGACGTTCTACGTGTCGCACGAGTGGACCGATTATAGCCAGGTGCAAAACCTGTACGCGGACGGCCACGAAATGGCATCGCACACCGTCTCGTAAGTTGTCAACCGTTCACCCACCGGGGAACGGCGAACATCTGTGTCTACGTTTATACTATACGCAATCAGCAATCAACACCCCGCCGCTAATGCTCGTTCGTTGCGCGCGAACATTAGGTCATCGATCGTCATCGCCTGCGCATACATCGCCGACTAACGTTCTCCATCTGAACGCACCACCGACTTCCGCTGTATCTACTGCGCGCGCGTTCTTCTTTTGAAAGCTAAGCCTGTCGAAAAGGTTGCATCGAAATCGCCGACAAAAATCTGCAAACGGTTAACTCCTTGTCGTACAATATCCAGTCACACTCGTGATGGGAATTGTAAACAAAATTTCGTAGGAATGGACGCTATTCGAAATGTTTCTTCCAAGTCATTAATTAATCGCGTCTGCGAAGGAAATCGTAGAGCACAGAGTTAATCCTTTGGTTACCCTGGACGAGATATCTCGCGCCCCGATACTTCCCGATAAACGCTCTTGACGACACATCTCGCCGCCCCACCTAGACACTATAGACAAATATATTTTATAAGTAACTATATCCTTATTTGTAAAAGGGAGAAATGAATGAAATCTTGATTAATTTGTTGAAATATTTTATTTACTTTCTACATGATAAACTTCGAAACATGGTGTTACACATAGAGGTACGTCACACCTCTGACAAAAATACCTTGTTTCTTTGCGTACTCCGTTGTCTTGGGTACGAAATGACCGAACAGAACAGAAAATATCTCGTCTATAATGTCAAACCACTGGTGCTAGGTGGTGATATATCTCGTCAAAAGCGTTTATCGGGAAGTATCGGGGCGCGAGATATCTCGTCCAGGGTAATCAAAGGGTTAAACAATGCCAACTACCTACCGAAAATTATTTTACCCGTAATGGGTCCCAGAAGTATTACAACTTTACTTACCGCTGGGTTCAATTTGTATATCGAGTATACAAAGTTGATCACGATATATTATTCTGCTCTTAGTTCGTTCGAAAATGTTTTTAGCTAAAATAACATGGTTCAATACCAAATTTCTTGTCAACCCTTTCTTCCCAGAGTAATCAAGCTCACGTTCAGTTTTTTATAGGTAAAGATTCTTTTACAGGCATCTTTTTTTAAGTTCTAATGTTAAGGTTTCTAAATGAACCGAGACCCTGTAGAACAAAAGCAATGATAAAAAATAATGAAATGATTTCCTTCGATTTCTGCCGCAGCATCGTGAATACTTTTCAAGAACCAATTGCTTTAAGCGCAAGATTTCTTGGTGAAATGTTAAGCAGCGACAGAGCAGCGTCGATCGTAACGCACCAGTTGCAATTTCACTCGGAGTGAAACGGCGCTTAGCGGATGACTGTGGAGTATCGTGCGGCATCGATGCAACCGTTCTCGAGTGCGAAGAAGAGGGCCTCGGCGATCCTCCGATTCCGCGAGGCGCAGAAGCGTATCTCTTTGGGAAAAGTCGCGCGGAAGTGGAATCGAACTGATCTCAATGTAAAATTCATCGCGCCCCGATACATTGTTCTCGCGTCGCTGAGAATTTCGCTCGACTGGTCGAAGAAAGGAGAATCACAGATGATATCTCGCGGCCGCCGCCGTCTCGAGCGTCTAGTTTGTCGGGCGTCGGAGCGTTCGCTGAAGCGACGTGTTTCCGGAACAAATTGCCCCGCTTCCGTTCCCTCGAGAGAACCGTACGGAGGCCACGCGCAATTAGAGAGAACGCCGAGGATCGCGATAAAATAGTAATTGCGCGTCGCGCGGCCGGTGAAACGAGGCCTGGCGATCGGAGATGAACGATGACACGGGTCGCGAGGCGGTTTCACCAGCCGCGTGCCGCCTGCCGCACCTGTGCCGTGTACTAATGGCGCCTACTAACCGCAACTTTTCTCTTTTTTCTCTCTCTCTCACTCTCTTTGCCTCTCTGCCTCACTCTCACTATCTCTCTGACACACTCGGCTCTCTCTCTCTCTTTCACTCTGTCACTCTGCCTTCGCATCACTCGATCATCCCTCGCATTCCCATCACGCGCCACACTCTAATCCATCGACACGAAACACGCAAACCCGAAAACTCTTGACCGATCACTACTCCGGAACAACGACAAAACCTGGAACACACGAAAACGATCCAAACACGAACAACATCGACAAAACACATTTCCCACGCATCCCCCTTCTGTGTCCCTGCCATCCGGAAACGATCCCGCCAACAAAAAAAACCCACGCAGGTGACTATCTACCGGAGGAGATACCGCAAATCGTTCTACTGACGTTCGACGACTCGGTCAACGACCTGAACAAGGGTCTGTACGCCGACCTGTTCGAGAAGGAACGCAAAAACCCGAACGGATGTCCCATCTCGGCGACCTTCTACGTCTCCCACGAGTGGACCGACTACAGCCAGGTTCAGAATCTCTACTCCGCCGGCCATGAGATCGCCTCCCACACGGTCTCGTAAGTACCGACTCGCCCTCACGACAGCTTTCGATCTAGGAAAAACGTCTCGAAACGAGAACAAACTCGCCTGCTTGAACTTATCCCCCCACTTGTTAAATTAAACAATTTCAACAGTTGTGCTGAATTGTGCTATGTTTGTTCTATATTGTGCTCGAATATTATAGTTATAAGTATAGTATAATTATAATATAACTATAATATAATATAATTATAGTATAAGTATAATATAATATAAAAGAAAGTATAACTATAATATTCGAGCACAATATAAAACAAACATAGCACAATTCAGCACAACTGTTGAAATTGTTTAATTTAACAAGTGGGGGGCTAACTTCTAGCAGGCAACAAACTCTCTCTCTCTCTCTTTCTCTCTCTTTCTCTCTCTCTCGACACCCCGAATCGATTCAAATCGAGCGCGGTCACCTCGCCGATCATTAATCACCGTTCCATTTACCATTGAGCAATCGCTTAATTACCGGTCGATCACAATCGTTCACGCTGAACCGCCTGCCGCCGATCAATCGGCAACTAATGCAAGCTTGGCTAAAGTCGACTCGATTCGAGGCACCGGCGGTTTGATCGATCGAATGTCGCCGCTTCAGCACCTCGCTGCGGGCCAGAACACGGCGAAACTGTCCGGGGAAAACCGGTTACGCGGACGCGAGAAAACTCGACGTTCGTTATTAATCGAAGAAGCCGCTCGCGGATTGTGCTCGGATCATAGCCACGCGATCGCGCCACGGTCCTAGAAACCGCGAGTATGTTTGCGCAAGTTTCTTTCGCGTGGTCGTTCGCAACCGGTACAAAATCGTTGAACGAAGAGACATCGGTTTGTCCGAACGGTAAGGATCTCTACCGGTGCTCCCCCCGAGAGTTTCGCGACTTCTGGCCCTGCAATTGCTTAAAAATAGATTAGATTGTAAGCGAGACGAGGCGATGAGATGAACGTTCGGTGCTGCGAACAGGCACAGCTTCGGCGAGCAGTTCTCCCAGAGGAAGTGGTCCAGAGAAGTTGCAGGTCAACGAGAAATCCTCTCGGCCTACGGTGGTGTCAAGCTGGAAGATGTCAGGGGAATGAGAGCTCCTTTCCTCTCGGTAAGTTCGAATACCGCGATCGACTTAACCGTTTGCACTCCGAATCATTTTTATCAATTTTTTTTGCCGACAACTCCCAAATTTTAAATGTTTTATTTGAAAGTTACTTCACAGAAGAGTTTCTTGACTGCTATTTATTTTATACAATTTTGTTTGCTAATAATATTAAATATAGCTCGCAAAATTTGTTATAATTTATATTTGTTGTCAACCCTTCACTGCATGATTTTTTCCAATGGGATAAAAAAATTAAAAAAAGGTCTGTTTTTGTGTTTCATTTATGGGAAAAATATTTTAAAAAATTAAAAGAACATTTTCAGGAAAATAAACATAAATAAACATAGTAAGTAAACACATTCTTAGTTTACTATATACCAGATTTGTTAACTCTATCAGATATGATACACTATGCAGCGAAGGGTTAACTAAACAAGAAGAAATTAAATGAATAAAGGAAGAACGAAATACATATAAAAAACGGTTCTATTTACATTTTTCTTTCTCCGATGTCGAGTCACACTCGACAAAGGAGAGTGCAAAGGGTTAATCCCGCGACGTCACTTCTGTTTATCTAATTTTCATCTCTATTAATCAGGTCGGAGGGAACAACATGTTCAAGATGCTCTGGGACACGAACTTCACCTACGACTCGTCCATGCCGATCTACGAGAACCGTCCACCCAGCTGGCCCTACACCCTCGACTACAAGCTCTTCCACGACTGCATGATTCCTCCCTGTCCCACCAGGTCCTATCCTGGTCTATGGGAAGTTCCTATGGTGATGTGGCAAGACTTGAACGGCGGCAGATGCTCCATGGGAGACGCTTGCAGCAATCCACCGACCGCCGACGGCGTCTACAAAATGCTGATCAAGAACTTCGAGAGACATTACACCACCAACAGGTCGGTTCTCATAGAACCTACAAGAACATTAGCTAGCCATATCTTGTAAAAGTTGGAAAAACGATTACAATGATTGGTGGTCGTTGCAGATCACCCTTCGGACTTTTCTACCACGCCGCCTGGTTCACTCAGCCTCATCACAAAGAAGGTTTCATCTCGTTCCTGGATACCATAGTCGCGATGGACGACGTGTGGATCGTAACGAACTGGCAGGCGATCCAATGGGTCCGAAACCCTACGCCTCTACCGCTGATGCACACTTTCGAACCCTTTGGGTGCAACTACCAGGTATGTAGCCAGTGATGGGCCAATTCAAATAAAAAGTATTCGAAATACAGTAATTACAATACTTTTATCCAAATCAAGTAGTATTTCAACATTTATTTTATTACTTACTTTTCCATAAAAAAATAGTCGAAATATCAATTTATTACACATGTATCGAAGCTATTAATTGAAGTAGTATTTGCTGTACGACGTTTCAGAAATAATTATGAGAAAAAAAATGTATGGTTCCATTTACGAAGATTAATTTCACTTTGAAATTTGCTCCCTCACCATTCGAGTCCTGAAAAAATTACACCATATAGCTCCAACGTCTTTGAACGCAATATCTTTCTGTAGTCTTGTTTCGTTAAAATATCGAATCAGTCGAAACCGGGACGAATAATGAAACGTTTGCGTAACGCAGGACCGACCGAAGAAATGCAACAACCCGCGGGTCTGCAATCTGTGGCACAAGAGCGGCGTCAGGTACATGAAGACGTGTCAGGCGTGTCCGGACATTTATCCATGGACGGGCAAGACCGGAATACGAAGCAGTCGCATCGACAACGACGTCGACTCGCACGAATGAGCCGGACCGGGATTGACGTTCCGTGCGATCGAGGCCCAACCAACCGAGAGAACAAGCGCCACCGGAGGAGACGAAAACGTTTCTACCACCGATTCGGTCAAAAGCCCCGTCACCGTTCCTCTGCAACGTCCCAACGTCCACAAACCGGGCCGAGTACGCCAATGAAATCGAAACCGAAATCGAATCGCTTCCCCTTTCTCTTTCTCTCTCCCAATAGAAGGAACGAACGAGTCGCGCGCGACGGAACACGGTTGGGTCCTCGAGTTTCCACCGAGAAGACGAGCTTCGATGTCTTTGATCTTGAAGACGAGAGACGAGTTCGTCTGCGTAACAACCATTGGCGAAACGAAAATGTATAATTCGACGTGAATCGCGGCAACCGGCCGTATATTATATTAATGTACGCCGGCGCGGCGGCTTGTTACGGTATATATGTATACAAGTGTGGTCACAGCTCGCCCCCTTCCCTTCTGAATGCGGACAGCGGGTCGGGGGGAGGGGGCAGCTATTTAGTATGCAAGAGAGGCCCCAGAGAATTCTGGGCACCTCGGGTGTGGAGGTTTACGACGGGCTCCGTGGGACCCTTATGGCGGCGTCCGAGTCGGGTGCGCCCGAGGCGTCGTCGGGACCCCGGGGTCCGGCGGTCCCACAACAACAAAAAAAAAAAAAAAAAAAAAAAAAAAAAAAAAGGTATATATGTATACATATATATATACATATATATTATAGAGACTATCGGAACGATTCGGCGGTGTTAGGGTACAAGTAAATTGGAGAGGCGATACCAGCGAAGAGAGCGAAGCGTTGACATAGAATGTATACTTTTATAGTGGAAGAGCTACGCTTAGCAGTATTCTGTAGAGATCCATATTTCACATGTATATAAATACACGTGGTACGTGAACGTGTACTAACATAATCCGCGCTCGCAGATCCGTATTCACGGATCCTTAAATTCATACTACATGGTTCACGTACCACGTGTACCACGTGTATTGTTAGTGCGTACACGTTCAAAACCGTGATCTCTAGTATTCTGTAGCTAACGTCGCAGCTTCAATGTGCTCGTACCGTAACTCGATCGACGCGCGAGCTAATTAGCGCCACACGATCCGCTCACCGGTCAAGGGAAACTCTGCCCGACGCTTGACTATACTCTTTTTTTTACGGAACAAGCGTTTCGTTAAAACGTCCTCGTCCGGTCGAACCTGCGCGCCGGCTCGTTTGCTCGTGCCTCGAACGAGAACTCTTCGTCCGTTCTCGAACAAATTCACACCGATTCGACACTTGACCAACCAAAACGAAGACGAGCATCGTTTCGATACGCGATGCGAGATGTAGGGTCACGGTAGAAACGCAGATCGACGTACTCCTCTGATCCTGCGACGAGCGGAACGAGAAGGTTCGGCCGATCCTAGCGCGGAAAGGATCGACCGATGGAATGTCTCCTCCATCCTGTATCCTCTATCTTCCTTTTCCCTTTGAAGTCGCCCTCCTTTCATTTCCCACCCCCCCTTTACCGAATTTTCTTCCGCGCGTGTCCTTGGCGTACTCGGCCACGTCCGATAGAGCAATTAATTAATCGAAACGTATAAATGTATATCGTGAATGCGCACAACGAAAAGTAACCGGAATATCGTCGTTCGCGAGAGGTTTCCTAACAAAATCGATCTGGAGGTTCAGGAGGTCGCCTTGCAGACGAGAAGGAATTACGAGCCGAGGGAACGTACACGTTCGTCTTTAACGAACTATCGTGCAGACGAGAGGATTGCCGTGTTTACCTTTTAGAACCTGAAACTGTAATACGCCTTTAATCAATAAATATTTCGCTACAATTCCTAGACGACGTTCCTCGCGTTTCTTACGAGCTACATACAATGCTAAACAATTCACTTTAGACACCTAATCTGTTCGGTTGACTACCTAAGGTATAAAGTAACTGCTGTCGGAAACGATCGAATAAATTAACTGAGAATAATCGTTGAGCGATCGTTACGGCTGGCAGTTGTCTCGTTAAATAATGAAATCCGGAATCGGAAGGGGATACAAGATCGTCGACCAAGCCTTTACGTCCAAGTTCTGAATCTCCTGCCAGCGAATCTCGCCGCGTGCTCCCAAATGCTCCATCCAATACTTCGCCATATTGTTGTAAGTCTCTTTCCAAGTCTGCAACGAAAAATCATGAATGCGTCGAGGATTAGGATCGACTGTACTCAGGATTCTTCGTACCCGTTTGTTCTGCAATACCCAGGCCTCCAACATCTCGTTACCCTGATGCACCGCAAATTTCTTCGCTCGACGCAAGTGCTTCGAAGACGTTGCTTTCCGACCTCGCACGTGGAACATGTACGCCTTCATCAATTCCATAAATGGCCTGACGAACGTAGCCTTCTTCCGCACTCTTTGAATATTGTCCATCAACGTGTTCGTGTAATGCACCATATCTATTATGTCATTTGATCTCTTGATGTTGATTCGCCGGGTCATTACGAGCAGGTAACACTCCAAGCCCTGAACACGGAAAGGAAAATTTTGATTATTCTTATGCATTGCGTCGCGCGTCGAACACCTCGCTATACACATCCGTTTTTCCGATCCGCGAGGATAATATTGCTCTTTACATGAAACAATTCAATATAAATCAAATTTCGTGAAATAAAAAACTTCTGTAAAAATATCACTTTCTATTAAAAAATATTTGGAATCCCTGGCTTTTTATTGGTCTATGGCCCATAAGGCTTAAAAATTTTGTCGATCTGGCCCTTTCCAAAAAAAGTTTTCCGTCACCTGCCCTAGATGATCAATATTATCGTCAATATTATGGCACAATAGATTGCATAATAATATTTCTGGCTCACTCGCACGCGACAATATTATTGCCCAATAAGTTAGTGCACGACTGACGACACTGCAGTTACAATTGGAATGAAAAGAAATCAAGTTGTATGGCCATTGCATTAGTTATAGCTTTAAAAATAAAAACGTGGTAAAGAGAAGGAGAAAAAGAAGCGTAGGTTGATGAAGGAATATTCACTTCGCGACTGTGAAGATAAAACTGAGCCAATATTGCGCAATATTACCCAGAGACTAAGCAATATTTACGATATTGTACAATAAAAATAAAACTCTTTTTGATTGACTCAATATACTGCGCAAATTTTCAATTTGATTTACAAACGATCAATATTATTGTACAATACAGTAAAGTTTCAGCCTTCTGTCGCGCCTACAGAAAATATACTGTATTTTAGACCGCCATTCGAGTACCGCACGGTCCTCGCACGTTAAAACAACGAATGTGTGTAGCGGGGCGCACAGTTAGATGAGTGCACCTTGATGCAGTTGTAGAGCTGAGAGTATTTGTAGTACTGTAAGTTTTTAATGTAATCCTCGACGTCCAGAATGAGATCGTCCGTCATCGGCATCGCCCTGCAAATGAATTTCAGTCTGACGAACAGAAAGATGACGACTGTGATACTCACATTCTCAGTTCCCAAATGACCAGACAAGTAATCAGCCGCGTCAAGCTCTGAGGATCCCGGGAAACGCAGGCACTATACTTGCGAACTGTTCGTAAAAATTAAATATTTTTCTCTCGCATCTTTTCGAGACACATATCACGAGCAGTGCCGGATTAAGGTCGATTTACCTTAGCCAGCTATGGCTGGTCAGCAGCGCTTTGCTACCCTGGTTTTTAACCGACTTCGAAAAAGGAGGAGGTTACTCAATTCGATCTATATTTGCCTCTTCGAAATTTCCAGTGTCGAAAATATTCAATTTTGCGCCGTCTCCGAAAGGTTTGGATTGTATTTAATATGGTATTTAACATTCTATAAAATGGAAATTATTTCATACTTTTTAGTGCATTTGTTTTTGTATCCAGCATTTCCCAGCGGGGTTGCATACGGTTGGTAAATGTTGGATACAAAACTAGGCTAGTAAAGTGCTGCTGGAGTGGCCGTGACCGTTCGTGGCCGGCTGTGATAAATCGATCATAAAAATTATTTCAGGTCTTCGGCACTCGATAAATTTTATTGGTTAATTCCAGCTCTGATCGCGAGTATAAGAATGCATCAAGTATATGACTGACCAAGAGAGAAAAGCCAAGCTGAGAAAAAGAACAAACCTGACGTCTTGTAAGATACCGCGGATCCTTCCTTCTTTCCGTTCGTGAAAGCCACTATATTTAATACATTAATTTTAGTTTAAATATTATGGTATGAAAATACACGTGCACACGTGGTACGTGAACCGAGTAGTACGAATGTAAAGATCCACGAATACAGATTCGTTCGACACGTTCGAGACCGACAATTGATACGTTATTGTTTGTCGATTGAATTCTTTTCAACTGTTGATGTTGGAAGTAAGACAGTAATAAAGTCGCGGTACATTCTTCGACGTCATATAGCCGTATATTAAAGTACACGTGTCAAACAAATACACAAATATTTGTGAAAATAAAGTACACGGTTACCTGTGTATTTAGTATTGATTAAAATTCGAATTCGTTTATTACACGTGAAATAAGGACCTCTATTAGATTTGATTTTAGAAGCGGATCTATCTGGCCAAAATTCGTTTATTGCTCAAAATCGACTCGATTATTAAATTATTTTAGCGGATCCTACGGGGGTGGTTCTATACTACTTGGTACTATTATAATTGAAATACAATGTAATTCAATTACAATGTATTTAAATTAGCACAACTCTGCACGTACAGAGGCGGATTAAGCCAGTGCGGGGTGTATAGCAAATGTTACCAGGAGGCCGTAGGTTTTGTATGATAATAAAATAAAACACAACTATTACAAACAGAAGGGGCCGGCAGAAACGCGAAGCCCGTAGCATGTGCTACTTTTGCTACAATGGTTAATTCGGCCCTGTTCACGTACCACGTGTATTTATATACACGTGAAATAAGGTTCTCCAGTTCAAACGTTCTAGAGGTATTAACGAAGAACTCACACGTGAGGCTCGTATAGTACGCGTGACAAGATTCGTAGGACTCGATGAACATGCCAGCGTCGAGGAGCATCTCCAAACAAAGGGCATAGTACCAGGTCAGCGCAGATTTGTCGACATCCTCTTCCGACAGATAATACAATTCCATCAGCAAATCGACCGCCTCGTTCAAATGTTTGCTCCACACCTGAAACAGCAGCGCGCTCGTACGACCCAAGGAACCAAGACTTATGGGGTGAACGTTTTACCATGGCTTCTATCAGACAGGGCAACACGGCGATCTTCAGTTTGTTGTAACGGAAATGGCTGCAAATCTTCATCAGATTGATCCCGAACTCGATGCACTCCTTCAATGCTCCGTCCAAGAACCTTTCGTTAGAGAACGGATTAATGGTAGAGGATCTGTGTGCAAAACTACACTGAGCAACACAGCACTTTCTAATAACTTGACTGTGGATCTTTATGCAAAATAAATATTTTTCGCATCAATTTAAGGGGGAATCTTATATGTTATAATGTAAAAAAAATCTGGCTGAACTTCCGAATAATTTAATTTAATAATCTAAGATCTAATCATTATAATTCAAATGAATCTCTAGCTAGGCTAGGTATAATTGGTAGGCCTAAATGTGAGTGTGATGCTCCGTAAGATATTAATCATATCTTATGGCAATGCCCTAATTATAGAGATGAAAGACAGGTGCTATTTAGAAACCTTATAAACGCAACATGGAAATCTCCATGCGACATACATATTGTTTTAAGAGAACCAAGGATAAAAATATTAAAGATAATTAACGATTTCTGCAATAAATGCAATATTAGGCTGGAAGTTCTATGTTCCTATTTAGTATAAAGTTCCCAACTAGATATAAGAAATTATATTATAATAAACCCGGATTATAGCATTAGTAAGTTATGTAAGAGAAAAAATATATTTTCATAGCTAGATGTAAGAAATTATATTACAAGAATCTGCTTTTGTACTTTATTTTTTGTAATAATAGAGTTATAATAATGAGTTTGTAAACGATACTTAAGGATTACTTAGTAAGGATCTAAAGCTTGTCAATAAAAAAAAAATCAGTAAATAGAGAAAATTTTCCACTGTGCGCCGACCGCTGGAGCAACCCGCCCGGAGAGCCAAGGTACGTAAACTTTCATTTTACTATATATATTTGAATGAGCAGAAATAAAATTCTTCATAAATGTATAAAAACCTCAGTCTAGTTATTAGAAAGCTCCATGTGATCCGTCTAGTAATTTCGCTAGCAATAAGCTAGTCACCTGCTCTCGAAGAACACGCGATACACGTCTGCAAGCATGATCACCTCCACCAAGGAGTTCCAACTGCTTTTCTCCTCGATGGCTTGCATCATTGGCTTCTCCAGACTCCGTAGGTAAATGGGATCGCTCCGAAAGATGGTCACAGAGGTCAGATAGATCCTCCCCTTCTCCAGAAACCCTCCCAAGGCCTTGAAAGCGGCGTCGAAGCTCTGGACCATTATCGATTTCGATAATTTCGTCTCCTGTTCTAGCTGCGAAGTAAGTGTTTTTCATCAGCAGACACAATCGAATGACGGCTCGATCTTCGATCTAACCATTGTCGCGGTGGCCAACCGCTGTAAACGCATCGCCAGAGTCAAATTTCTAACCGCCGCTTGACCACTGACACGGTGCATAATGTAATTGGGCAAGCCTCGGAATTTGTACAGTAGCTTTCGCCTGATCACGTCCAAGCAGACGGACTTGGGGGCCATGAGAACACCGTTGCGCAGATCCACCGCCTCCTTGTAGAACTTCTTCGCTTGTCCATAATTCCCGTAGGCAACGTACGCGTCCCCTAACAAAATGGAATACTGGTTTCCTTCGATATTCAGCATGTCTCATAATTCATGGTACAGATTAATGTAATATACCTAATTCGTACCATGAATAATAACACATCCTGTATAGGACTCCGCCCAGTGCCGGAACGGGAAGGTCTGATCTATTACTTTATGGCGCTATAAACACTTCGGCCACCCAACAACAATGTCAGCCAACAGCTTCGTACATACCTGAACATTTTGACATTATTATTGGCGAACAGACAGGCGTACCGAACAGTGAATCTACCAGCATACCTCAATACGTTTTAAACACGTCGATTTTACATTCATTATACCGGATGGATCACGAATCGTTATCAGTAAGTACAGATTACTCTGTTATTAGTAGTCCGATCGAAAATGTTTTTATTACATATACATGGTTTCAAAAGAAATTTCACGTATGTAGCAAATTCTTGTCTAAAAAAGTTGAAAAAGCAATATTTTTCAATCTTCTTTGCACTGTTTTTAATGTTATAATAAGTTTCCGAATTCACCTTGAAATACTTTAACAGATAGGCGTAAAATAATTATATGTTCAATTGCAAACAAATCAAGGTAACCTTGAAAAAATATTAAAAAAAAGAATTGACGACAAATTTTTTATAATCACGTTAAAGCTGTCTTGAAACCATGCAAAAGCTAATAAAAACATTTTCGATCAAACTGATAGTAACAGAGTAATCTCTACTGATCACGGTTCGTGGTTCACCCTGTATGAACATCCCCAGACTCGTTTCCAGGATTGCAAGGGGGCAAGATTCGCCTTCTAATTTCTCGATAATACAAAAATGGGATTTTTCAGTAGTGAAAAACGCTAGATAAAAGATCTATTTAGGGCGGTAAACGTAAACGACAAAATAGGACAAAATAGATTTTAAAAATTTCATCGAAATCAGCATTGACGATGTTACGAATTATAAATAATTAAAGATCGCGAAAATCGCAGCTTTCCCACAATTGTTGACGCTTTCGACCATTAGTTTGTTGCGACTTGCAGTTTGTTTTCAAAAATTACAATTAGTTGGAGAAAGAATAAATGTTACTACTAAATAAGTAACAAATAAATCATTTTAAATATTATACTAAGAGAATAAAATTTAAAAATTTAATTAAAAAATTATTACGAAATATATATATATTCATAACGATAATTATCAGTAAATAGGAATAATTTTCAATGAATGGACAAAAAAATCAGCAATTGATGGATCGACATTCGTGGCTCCGTCCAAACTGGTGTTCCGTTCGGCATTCGGCACAACGTGCAGGTCTGTACGAAGCATTGATAGACAAGGACAAGCGTCGCGTGGATTCTGAAGTAATGTATAAGCCCAGTAGTACATAATGCGGAGAGCGGGCCATCAAACTAGGAGGCAATGAAAGGGCTCTGAACGGTCCCGGGCACGGTTGGGTTTTACAAGTGGTACGGGCACGGTCTTTTACGGCCTTGCACACTCGACTGCACCGCTACTTAACAAGCACCGCACACCACCGACGCCGTTTTGGGTTTCTTCTATCTTCTATGTATAATAGTTTCAATGGAGACGCGCACTCCTAGCGGCGTCACCCATTAAAACTACATAAAGAAACCCAAAACAACGCACAGTGGGACATACCAATGAATGCTGTGTCAAAATCAAACAACTTTCAATACAAATGAGATAGAATAGGGGTTCTTAAACTTATATAGTCCGAGGTCCCCCTCTTGAACAACATTTTTTTTTGCGGACCTCAACCTAACCCTAGGCACTTTATTTATTGTAGTTATTTGAATAAAAACGAAAAGTTGGGGGATGTAAAGTTAATGTCAACATTGCTTCACGGACCCACGGATCACAGTTTAAGAACATCTGAGATAAAGCGATGAAATTTGCTTAAAATTAAATCTGAAACTAAAAATCTGAAAAATAGGAAGATTTTGGTACGAACGTTTCTCAACCTTGAAAAAATTCGTTAAATTTGCACAATTTCAAGAAAATTGTGGTTTATTCAATACCACACGGGGAACAAATTTTTTGCCATGCTGTACATCATTTCCCGTAGATCTTTTTCACGTTGATTTCAAATCTGTGCAAGTTTAACGAATTTTTTCAAGGTTAAAAGACGTGCGTACCGTAATGTCGCTATTTCCCCCCATATTCTGCAAATTTTCCGACTTTCTTTTGTAATTGTCTCGAATTTTTTGTTTAACATATATTTTTTATTTCATAATATTCCAATTTGTTAACGACTCGAATTCAACGACCTATAACAATATAACATTAAATGTTGCAATAACGGTGCAATAGAAAGTTTTTTGGCCACAGAAAGTGCTGGTGCTGAGCTGACGGAGCGGCGCACTATGGGTAAACTTGACCTAACTCGATTCAAAAACAAATAACTTTCGATAGAAATGAGATAGAGCGATGAATTTTTTTTTAAATTAAAGCTGAAACATTGTAGAATATGAGAAAAATAGGGAGATTATGGTACGAATGTTGTTAACCTTGAAAAAATAAAAGTTTAACTGTTTACCTATAAGTCGATTTTTTGAAAAAACCAGAGGTCGTAGACAAATTTTCAGACCAGATTTGATATCAGCATGAAAAAATCTACGGGAAATGATACATAACATGTTAAAAAAAATTTCTGCTCGTGGTAACGGAGAAACCACATTTTCTTGAAATTGTGCAAGTTTGACGAATTTTCTCAAGGTTAAAAACATTCGTACTGTAATCTCCCTATTTTTCCCATATTCTACACTGTTTCAGCTTTAATTTAAAAAAAAATTCACCGCTCTATCTCATTTCTATCGAAAGTTATTTGTAAAGGAAAAATTCTTATCGATCGAAAAATGAAATATAAACTAAAACTATGCTATCGGCGCCAGGTTCGATCACTTTTAGAAACAACACATATGCAAATTAAATACTTAAATTTCTCAACGTTTCGATCCCTATGTGGATCATTATCAAGAGACAAAATTGTTGCGTCTGAAAAAAAACGCAAAAATTTTGTCTCTTGATAATGATCCACATAGGGATCGAAACGTTAAGAAATTTAAGTATTTAATTTGCATATTTGTTGTTTCTAAAAGTGATCGAACCTGGTGCCGATAGGATAGTTTTATTTTATATTGAAAGTTATTTGTTTTTGAATCGAGTTAGGTCAAGTTTTCCCATAGTGCGGTGGTCTAATGTGCAACGACCTTTATGCGCAATCCGCAATACGCGGACGCCGTTCCGAGCCACGTCTTATATCGAAAGAGAAGTGTATTCGCGAGAGATTTTCTGCTACCTATCAGAAGCAACGTGATCTCTTTGCTGACTTCCTCATCCGAGGCGTCGACGTGCAGCTGTTCCTTGGCTTTGGTCAGACCGATTCTCGCAGTGGTGTCCGACAGGAACTTGGTCGCGAAGATCGGCTGTCCAGTCGCTATTAAACCGGCGCTGTAGTCCAGCATGAACTTCGTCAGCTTCTCGACGTCTACTGAAACTTCATCCACTGAGACTGAAATGTCTAGTACGATCCATCGATTTGAGTTTCGACCTTACCACTGTTCTCGATATGGTACAGCATCCTACTGTATAGATAGTCGACTATGTCAACGCATCGACAATTCCGATGGTCCAGGTGGTTCAAGTGTTTCAGCCGATTTTCCCAGGCGATGTCCAACGTCTTCGATTTTTCCAACACTTGTTTCTCGGACGGCTGTGGCGATGCCTCGTCTAGAGCAGAGTTTCGTATCAGACGAAGTACGTTTCCTTGATCAAGATTTGGTGGCTTACCTTCCTTTTTTTTTTATAGTGCGGAAATGCGTTACGCATACCCTGGTCCCCTTGGGGGGGCCCACTAAAACCGCACTCCCACCTAAATTATTGTGGGTCCCATGAAAATCACCGACACAGATTTCCCCGACACAGGTTTCACCGACAACATTTCACCGACACCAGATTTGACCGACAACGGATTTAACCGACACCAGATTTCACCGACACCGGATTTAACCGACAGCTGATTTGATCGACAACAAATTTGACCGACAACGACTTAAGTTGATCGTTGTCGGTCAGTTGTCGATCAAATCAGCTGTCGGTTAAATCCGGTGTCGGTGAAATCTGGTGTAGGGTTAAATCCGTTGTCGGTCAAATCTGGTGTCGGTGAAATGTTGTCGGTGAAACCTGTGTCGGGGAAATCTGTGTCGGTGATTTCCATGGGACCCAATTATTGTAAGGGGGGCCAGGATCTCCGAGAACTCAACTGGCCACCAGATACAGGCTTACCTTCCTGCTCGACGTTGTCGTCCAAGGAAGGCAGTATCGAGATTCTACGTGTGCTCTCTCTCGACTTCCTCTCCGAATCGTTTACACCGTTGGTGAGCATCAGAACATTTCGTTTCGACTCTCCTCTGTCCATCAGACGACTTTGCGTCCTGCGCCTCTGAACCGTGTGGCTCGACGCCACTGGGGCCTCTTCGTTCTGTCGTCATACAATGATCCTTAAACACTTCGCTAGCATACAGAGAATAATCGCTACGATTGTCATTCGCGTAGTAACATAAACAAGAGATCAGATTACACTGTCCAACGCCAAAATTGTTCCCATATAACTGTTGCCCTTAATTTTTCTCCCACACGCACAGTTTTTGAGAAACTTGACTTTGAAGAAAGAACGTATTTGTTTCGCAAACAATCATAATGTATTAGTATTGAATATCATTGTATTCGGGAAAGTGTACAGGGTCTTTTGCTGCAAACAACTATTCAATATCTTTTATAATAACATCACAATATTTGTTTAATGGCTTACACTGTCCAACACCAAAATTCTTTCCATATAACTGTTGCCCTTAATTTTTCTCCTACACGCACAGTTTTTGAGAAACTTGATTTTGAAGAAAGAACGTATTTGTTTCGCAAACAATCATAATGTATTAGTACTGAATATCATTGTATTCGGGAAAGTGTACAGGATCTTTTGCTGCAAACAACTATTCAATATCTTTTATAATAACATCATAATATTTGTTTAATGGCTTACACTGTCCAACACCAAAATTGTTTCCATATAACAGTTGCCCTTAATTTTTCTCCTACACGCACAGTTTTTGAGAAACTTGACTTTGAAGAAAGAACGTATTTGTTTCGCAAACAATCATAATGTATTAGTATTGGATATCATTGTATTCGGGAAAGTGTACAGAGTCTTTTGCTGCAAACAACTATTCAATATCTTTTATAATAACATCACAATATTTGTTTAAAGTTGAAAGATACGTTTTTCTTTTGTTCAAAGTCATGTTTCTAAAAAAACTGTGAGTGTAGGAGAAAAATTAAGGGCAGATTCGGAATCAGCGCAAGAAACTCTAGAAGATCCAGCCAACACAGTTATACGGAAACATTTTTGTATTGGACAGTGTTGTCACTCGCGTAGTAACGTAGACGAGGGATTATCAGGAGGAGAAGGAAAGAAGCCGCCCTAGTAGCACAAAAATATTAAATAGATATTTTTATCAAATATTAGATAAATATTACTTTCAAATATTGGAAAAATATTTTTTAAGCCACACTTTTTCATATGAAAAAAATATTGGATCTGAATATTGTATACATGTACAAGAATAAACATTATCTGTATATTAGGAAGAAATATTCTACTTCTAATAAGAAATAAAATAATATGAAATAAATATTATTTGTATATTAGGATTAAAATATTCTACTTCTAATATGAAATAAAGATTCATTTAATATTTAGAAAAAACTATTTTTCTCTTAACATGCAATAGATATTTCCTCCGTATTTAAAAAGAAATATTTGTTATTTATTATAAAATAAATATTGTATGTATATTTGAATATTAAAAAAAGATTGAATCTCTTTTTAATATTATATGAATGTGTATACAATATTTTGTGCTACTAGGGCGGGCAAGATTTCTACTGAAAGCAAAACCAAACCGACAACTCCGGCGGTTCCTGCGGTACGTCCTCTTTGGAGAAAATTGCGAGGAACTTGCCACCGCCGCAAGTGTTGCACCTATGGGTCTCCCGCTCCAAGATATTCGTCACTTTCGTGTGGAAGTCTTTACGCTCGTGCACCTGCAGTATTGAGTAAAAGAGCTTGCGATACGCCGGTATCGTGAACTCCAGGTACTGGCAGTGGGCATACGGTGGTAAAGACTTTGGCGCGAACATTCCTGTAATCGGAATCTTTGATTACGAGATGCGAAGCTTAGCGAGGCTGTTCGAGATCGATGAGAACACGGCTCGACTAACGAGTGGGTTGGCAATGGCAGGTTATCACGTGGTGCATGTTGCTGAAGCTTTTCCGTCTCTTGTACAGGAAGAACATCGACTCGTCAATGTGGAAGTGCCTTCTCTGGATCATCGCGCACTCGAGGATTCTCAATCGTATCATCTCTGCCACAGCTGAAGAAGAGCGACAGAGTATGAGCGGGGCACGAAGACGTGCGAAATTGTTATCAGAGTCCCTCATTATGGCCGGAAGGCTAAAAATAAAGCATTTCTATTCTATTCTTCCAATAACACTGTTCAACAACAAAAATGTTTCCATATAACTGTGTGGCTGGATCTTATAGAGTTTTTCGCGCTGATTCCGAATCTGGTCTTAATTTTTCTCATACACGCACAGTTTTTGAGAAACTTAAGTTTGAAAAAAAAGACATATCTTTCGACTTTGAACAAATATTGTGATGTTATTATATAAGATATTGTATTGTTCTTTACAGCGAAAGATTCTCTAGACTTTCCCGAATTAAACATGTTTAAACAATCGTTAAAGACGGAGAGGCACCATTTTTGCACCATGTTTTGATGATATTTTTTAATTTATCTGAAAAATAAAAACCATTATCAAACTCAAGTTTCTCAAAAACTGTGCGTGTAGGAGAAAAATTAAGACCAGATTCGGAATCAGCGCGAAAAACTCTATAAGATCCAGCCAACACAGTTATATGGAAACATGAAAAAAGTTGAAATTTGTTGGACAGTGTAATCTATAGAGAAACGGTAAAAATGCTTTCCTTTGCACGTGTAAAGCGGCGCGGCGTTGATCATCACGGCAGCGACCTTGCTGCGCAGAAAAATTCCGCCCAACGTGGTCACGCACTTCATGAAATCTTGCTCGTACGAGTTCATCCTGTTGTATATGTCGATTCTCAAACCTAATCGCAACAGAGGTAAGCAGTGAGAATACTCGACGTCTCCTCTAAGATCGTTTTCAACGTTAGAATCTAATATTTTCAATTGACCCGTAACGTCGCGATTGACCTCGACGGTGCCTCTGTGCTGCCAGGACGGCACGCAGACGTTCACGGTGCTCATTTGCGTCCAGTTCAATGGCGGGGCCACCTCCTCCGGTGTCATGTTCGCGGGTATCTTGGCCACGAGGACGCTGTCCGGGAAAACGAGCTCGTGAATTCTGTGGTCCATCGGCGTGAAGTTGACGAACTCGAGTGCCCGGATCTGCAAGGTGGATGTCAGGAACGCCTCGCACCAGGCGATTGAATTCTTGCCACGTTTCTGAAGCGTCCTGGAACGGAAAGACTCGTAACAATAAGGATTATTATAATTCTGGATAAACTATGATTCTGCAGGTTCGATTACAGTGTCGATTCATTGTAGTTATTTGAATAAAAGCGAAAACGTTGGGAGATGAAAAGATGATGCGAAAATTGTTTCGCGGACCACAGTTTAAGAAGCTCGGCTCTAATCGCGTTCGACTCGCCTATCGAGAATCTTCGGGATCGCGAGAACGTTCAAGAACTGGCAGGCGAACGCCGTGATGTACTGTGGCTCCAATTCCTGCAGCGACCTGTTCATCAGCCTCTTGTCCTGGCAAATGGCCTGCTGCACTTGAGACATATTGTCCCAGGACAGTGGCTCGGCCAACGTCATCACTATGATCACGTTGTCGTTCTCCATGCCCGCGGCGAGAAACTTCCACGAGAGCACGTCCATGTTTTGTACGTCGTCGAGCATGATACAGATGTTTTTACCCATCTGCGAGACACAATCGAAATATGTGTGCAACATGATATTTGGTCCCCTCAGGGTTTGAAATTCATTTACCAATCCCCCTCTCCTCTTTTCCACTCTCACCATCGCCTTTTCAGCGGGACCTACTGTTTATGGTGGGTTCCGAACCACCTTTTGCCAACAACACGTGAAAAACACCTCGGGTGGGTCACTTTCCGGTTTTTTACCAGACGGTCACCCATCCTAGTGCCGTTCACGTTCCACATTGTTTAACCCTTTCGCTACGGACTGGTTTTCCGCCGCGGTACTCCCGCTGAACGGGCTAGTTCTCCGTCGCGGTACTCCCGCTGAACGGGCTCGAGTAAGATCGTCAGCGGCCGCGTTTACACTTTCCTTCAACCCGAGTTGGTTTGACGATGTTTATTGAAAAAAAAACTTTTCACGAGGGCCACGAAAATCGTAATCGTGCCAATAACTCCAATTGCTGGTCATATATCCAATACGCGGCATCTTATGCAGAGCGACTATAGTCGCCCGTAGTACCTCAGTGACGTTTTATGCAGAGCGACTATAGTCGTCCGTAGTAGCGAAAGGGTTAACTTCGGTGATCTAACGAGAACCGGTGCTTTCAACGGGACTACGGTTGTTGGCTGCAATCGAAATATGGTAGTAACGAATATAAAACGACAGGATTCCATGGCAGGGTTCGGAGAAACGAGGCTCTACCTTTTTCAAGATTGTCTTGAAGATGCCGATGGTCTTCGTGTGACGCTCCCAATCCGAGTTCCGGCAGTAGTCTTGCGAGAGAGGAAACTGAACCTTCATCATGGGATTCAGATAACAGAATTGGCTTGGGGGTATCAGAGTGGTTAACGCTTTCGACACGATCCTCTCGCGTTCCTGTATCGTCGTGCAGTACGACCCGTCGAGCAGC
The DNA here is from genome assembly GCA_916610235.2 of Lasioglossum morio. Taxonomy (NCBI): domain Eukaryota; kingdom Metazoa; phylum Arthropoda; class Insecta; order Hymenoptera; family Halictidae; genus Lasioglossum; species Lasioglossum morio. The sequence goes on along the minus strand of OU744326.1, from coordinate 19,920,802 downwards.
TGGACGATAACACTTTCTTTAAAACAATCGGAACGAATCAGGCAGATCTACTGGATGTCTCGATTACCTGTAGAAGCAGCTGGTACAGCACCGAGAACTCTTTCTCCGCGTAAAACTCGCTCAGGGTGAGCTTCAGCACAGTCAGTTGCCGATTCTGGGCGACCGCGGCGAACGCGTCGAGGAGTCTCGACTTGCCCGATCTCTCAGCCCCCTAAATTAAGATGTTACACTGTCAGATAACAGAATTCTGTTAAGGCCCGCTGCACGTTTTTGCATAAACTAACGATTCCATTTCCACTGGTAAATACAGTATTACGAAATGTTAAATATATTTTTTTTTATTTCTATGAATTAATGAGTGTGTGAGGAATGAGTGAACGGTGTGCTCTCTCTCTCTCTCCGTAAGAGAAACGTTAGGAGATAGAAAATGTGGAAATTGTAAGCGGAGCGGAGGTACGCATGTGTACCCCGCAATGGGAATAAAATATTATTATTATTATTTCTTTTATTTCTACCATTATATTACCCTGAAGACCGTATGTATACTACCTGGTTGAACTCGTCTTAATTTCACCAACTTTCATTTCATGTAAACAAATATGTAGCATTTCATAATAAAAGGTTAATTCTTCTCGATCGCAAATTTAGATAATTAAAATTTTAAATGTTATCGGCGCCAGGTTCGATCATTTCCAGAAAAACATCAAATGTGCAATTATTACATGTTTCTAACGTTTCAATCCCGATGTGGATCTTTTTCAAAGAATCATTATTGCGTCTGAAAAATATTTTGAATGAATAACAATGTAAAAGCCGTTTATTTTACAAGCTCTTACATTGTTATTCATTCAAAATATTTTTCAGACGCAATAATGATTCTTTGAAAAAGATCCACATCGGGATCGAAACGTTAGAAACATGTAATAATTGCACATTTGTTGTTTTTCTGAAAATGATCGAACCTGGCGCCGATAACATTTAAAATTTTAATTATGTTGCATTTCATTTAAAAAAAAAAATGATGGTCACCTTTGTTTCCAGAAAAATATTAAAAATAAAACAAAATTGAGATACGCTATCATATTGTTAGTAAAATATATGACTACAACTTCCTCCTCTTCGCGAACACCCTGTATATGGCGAGTCCAAAATTTCTAAGCAGTGCCCGTGCCCTTCCAAGGGTCTAACCTCGATGAGCATCCCCGAGTAGGTTTTCCCCGACACTCCGATGTCGTCCAAGATATCCTTGAACAACTCCACGTCTTTCGTTCGCCCCAGCATCGGATAGACGTAATTAGTGGTCGACAGCTGATCCTCGGACATGCTCCAGGGTGAACTTCTTAATATTGATAAACAAATTATTTGTCAATCGAACGAATAATGATTATCGAACAATCGTATTTTTACTGACGTGTCCGTGTCGAGGATCTCGTAGATGTGCGCCTTGCCGATTCCTTTGAGCATTTTCATTCCCCGCGATCGGAACGTGTCCGACTTCATGGAACTGTGTCGAACGGTATCGTAGTCGCAGGATATCTGCAACATGCGTTAATGTGCAAACGAATTCGTAGCGATCGGAGCAACGCACAGTGGTCGATTTACTCCAAAACGTGGCCAAAAATCAAATCTTTCTTTGATTTATACGAAACTAGGTATCTCGGGGTTTTTGAGGTCGCTGATTACGAATCTAAAATAAAAATCGTAAAAAAAGTAAAATGGCGACTGTAAAATGGAGATTAAACCTATAAAAACTGCCAGAATGGGACAAAACTTGGTATTTTGGGGTTTCTGAAGTCATTAATTATGAATCTGACATTAAAATAACAGAAAACAAAATGATGGAACCAATATGGCGGATGTACGTAGTAAGAATGTATTAAATACAGCTAAAACATGATACCTCAAGATTTTTTGTCTTGTGAAATATGAATCTAATATCAAATTATATAACGTACACACAGTAGTCGGGTAATTATTAAATTGTAGTAGAAGAAATTCTTTTTTTTAAATATGTGTTTTGAAGAATCTCCTCCGTGCGAAGGAACAAGCGTGATACCGGTATTTTAACACGATTTTTCAAATATGATTAATCTGACAAAAACATGTTTCCAATAAAAGTTGATCAGTATTCACTTTTCTACAAATTTCAAAATAAAAAATTGAGAAAAAAATCTTTTTTTATAAAAAAGTTACTTCAATTTTTTAAATATTAACATATATTTTTTACTTCATAATATTGTAACTGGTATCGAGACGAATTCAACGACCTATAATAATATTACTTTGAACCTTGAAATAAGGCTACAACAGTTTAGATCACAAAAAGCGGGCTTCCAGCCCATGCAGTACATTACAAAAATTGCAATAACAACCACGGATGCACCTCGCTGCACCCAATGTCTGTTGATCCTACTAGGTGATAGTAAGTAAACTAAAGGTGTGTACAAGTCACATGCTGAAAATCCCTGAAAATCATAACTATTTTCCTAGGTTTCTAAAATTTTCATATGAAATTTTGTTATCTCTTATATATTACATTGTCCATTTTTACTTGCATTTTATATAATGTATAAACATGATTTATTTACCTCCAGGGACACCCTCCATATTGAAGAATAAAAATTAGTAGGATATAACACAAATATATGCACATCTAGACACTTTTCTTACTCACCAATTTACTGTGCGTAGCTGCTACCTTAACGATGGTCACTTTCAGACTAAATTTCTCGCTTAGGTAGAAAAGTTAGGCCCTTTTCCTATTAACCATCTAACAGCCCAATTATCACGGTAGCCAACCCACGTATAAAAAACTCTCGATTTCAAAATTCATTTTTTCGATTTTTGGCCACGTTTCGGAGTAAATCGATCACTGTGCAACGGCCGGATACCTTGCCAAAAGACACCGACATCAACGCCAAGGCCTTCTCCACCGGTGACCCGATGACCATGTAATTCTTTCTGACTGTGTGTCCGACGACTCCGCAGAAAGCCATTCCTGAACAAATCGTGTGCTGTAGAGTTCAACTCTGTCGTATATTTTAGAACTCGAATTCACCGATCAACAAGCTTTCCAGTCAGCAAAATCTGTTCGAGCAGATTAAATCGGTAGACTCGTTTCTCCAGGATTACAAGGGTGCGGAACGCGCACCCTTTTTCAGTAATCACAAGCGCTAGATAAAAGATCATTCTAGGCCGCGATCGCCTTCGAAAGACCTATTTTATTACGTTTAATCGTCGCGTAATCGTCGCTACATGCAGTCGTCATTATGATCAGCGTAAGATGCGAAAGCCACGTCAGTTACGAAAACCAAAAAACAATGTCGAGTGACGAGGAGTACATGATTCTCTACAATTATATTCGTACCAGATCATTCAACTTCTGTCCTGTGTTAATTTCTATTATATTCCGTGCCTTTTCTGGAAAATTGAACATAAGTATATTGAAAGTATGAAATATTTATAATATCAAGAATAAATGTTAATAAATAGAGAGAAATTTACAATCAAAGTATAATAAACATGACCTTGAAATAACTTTGATATTCGGTTGGTCGGAGCAACATAATAACCGGCAATTATACGATTTTGCGTGTCATCCTTGCGCAGGGGCCATGCTAATCTTCTCTGTACCGTTCCAATTTTAGTATATGTACTGCCGAAGCAAGTACAACCGGTAATTACACATAATCACCGATTTATTACTTTTACCGTGACAGATTTATCTAATTCTTTTCAATAACGAGACAACGGAACCACGACCCTATCCTAAAAAGCCCAAGTATATTCCTTGGTTCGCGCATACCTGCCTAACCCTCGGCTCGTAACATCGTAAAACCGTAACAGCTACATTCTGCCAAATAATGCAAAATTACGCCTTCTAAACATAATAAAAGTATCGAGGAGGAACGGGTCCACGCCCTTAAAACTATTGTAAGTGCCTGCAATCATACTTTGCGAGCAAAAGGCGGTCCTTTTGTGCAAAACCATGCTTGCAACAGGATTCGGTGCTTCTGTACTCAGAATCAGCAGACCAAAACCTGTCGCCAAATATCGAGTTTAATGTGGAAATACATGGGTCAGTATTTGTCGCCTTTGTTGCCAAATTCGTACCAAACAAGAGCAGATTGCTTACTGGACTGTTCAATTACCGGTTGAGACGCCGATGAAGATAGTCTTCACGCCTACCACGCGTTTCGTCTCGTTCAGGATCTGCGGAGCAGACAGCACCCCACCTTTCGCGGCGGGTTCGCCATCTGCATCTCCGTAGCCGTCCAGCCCGAACACGATTTCGAAAAGAATGTCTCTGGTGTAGATGTTCGTCGAGCTGATGCATCCAGAGTACTTGCTAATTATGCTTGAATATAACCAGTACAATATTTACCAGCCCCAAGAAACGTTGTTCATCTTGCACATGATCGCACCACGCAGCTGGGACAAGATACAGTACATTTTCTATAGACGCGACAATGTTTAACACGATAGATGCGACCAAGAATATCCCCCAATTTAGTACAATCTGATCTCGGCTCGGTATATCGGTGTGATTCACTATAAACGCGACGCGGAGAGTCGCAGTGACCGGAACAGTTCAAACGCCTGTGCGACATCACAATTATAACACCAATACTCGTATTTAACTGACGATAGTGTATGGAAAAGAAAGAGACGCGGACAGTTGTCGTCTTTAAACGCGCTGTCCTTCTCTATGTTCGGCTCGCCATTTGGAGAGAAACAAAATAGCTTCCCCGTACGATAGATGCGACCAAACCCACTCGAGGCTGTCGCTTCTATAGAAAATTTACTGTACAACTGTCGTAGGCATATCCCAAATTTTTATACAATACTCTTTTTATACACTACCGGCCAAAAGTTTGAAATCATTTACTGGTTTATAATACAGTCGGGTTTTACCAAGCTTTTATTCACTCGCTTTCTTGTCTGTCTGTTTCTTTGTCTATTCGGTACAAATTTTGCAATCGATTTTGAACTAACTTCCCGACGAGCTAGAGACTTGAAATTGGTTTGCGAATTATAAACGACCAAAAATGGTAAAAAGTCCGAAAATCATGAGAAATTGTAATTTTTCAGAATTTATATAATTCATAAAGATTTACAAACCACATCTTTGAAATATTTTTTTACTGTCCCAGTTAAAAAAGTTGTAGAAATCAATTTTTACTATTGTTTATCACAATCCCGAATGCATTTTTTCAACTTATTTATTAGACGTCATCTACTAAACTAATTCTTCTAGTCTTACAGAAAAATTCAAGTCGTGTGGTCCATTCCTAACAAAGTTATTCTGATTTAAAGTGTGCGGAAACAATTATGCTCCTTTCTGTAAATCTTCCTTGATTATTCTGAAGGCATTCAGACTTTTCTTATAAATATCCTGTTTCTCTGAATTTACGCAGTGATGTGAAACTTTCGACCGGTAGTGTATGTGGACGAAGACTCCTTGCCCGAGTTGCGCGGAGCGTCCCTTGTGTTCGAAAAGAAGTACTTTAACAAAACTGAGAACAACTCGTCGACCAACGAAATTAGTTCGTGCACGGAACACCGGCTCGGTATAATGTTCACGGACATCACGGTGACTCGCTTCACTTTCGTGAGCTGCTTCAAGGGTGCTTCATTCTTGACCTGCGAACAGATGGATCGAAATTCAGATTCATTGGAATTATTAAAAATTTAATCAATGATTGACGAATAAATTACTACTTCAATCGTTAATCGCAATTAACAATTGAACTCCTACTTTAGTCGTTAATTGCGGTTAACGATTACATTCTTTTCAATTGTAAACGTCAATCAGATAATTGATTAATGATTAACAGCTGAAATTTCGAAATGTAATACAGAATCAAAACTGTATGCATACTGAACAAATGTAAACTGAATTTTTGTTGAGATATACTTCTGTCAATTCTCCATTTTTCGATCATTTCTTGTTTTAATCAACAATTTAGGATTAACTTCATCAATCGATTGAATCAATCGTCGATTTTTCAATGATTACCTTTTTTAATCGTACACATTCGTTAATCAATCTCGGTTAATATTTTAATCGATTAATGCCCAACTCTGGTATGGAATACAAACACAGACTGGTAGCCATGGAAATAAAAAGCTTACGAATGGAAAATTTCCAAAGATTTTCTAGGAATGCTATCTTTGATATGTTTCACGGAAGATTCCAACAAATTTCATTAAAATTGGTGAATTTTATTATAATAGTAAGGCTCTTTAACACTAAACTTTAACACTACTTTGTTTAAAAAAAATTTTTGTCAGATTATCGCAAGTATATACTTGAAAAGTCGTAAAAAGTATTACGTGGGACACCCTGTATATATTGCGAAAAGATCTTCAGAACGTAAGCATTTGATAAAGGATTTATCGTGTCTATTGAACCCCCAAAATCCAGCATTAGCAGGACAACGAAGAAGAGGTCAACGCTGCTACTACCTGCGCCCTCCATCCATTCACATAAAAACTAGCTTGAACTGCTACATTTGTCTAAAAGCAGCCGGTAAAAACCGTAATAAAAATATTTGCAGTAAATGCATAAACACTGAAATTTATGAAGAAGACGATTCTAATGTTACATCTTTTGCTTCCATAAACGTTTCGTACTTTTTGGTTTTACATTATACTTTCAAACTATTGTATATACTCTTCTCTTTCCAAAGTTATTCTTAACATTTTACACGAAAACTGTATCAGGTGCAATTACACCGCTCATCAAAAGTATGTAGACACTTGTTCAATTCTCCTTTATACATATTGTCGTTGTATTGTAATTTATTAGTAGACTGAGAATTTTATACATTTATAAGAAAAATTATTATTTACTGCATAATTACACATTTCTCCAAGGATTGGACCTAAAATGTGTATTTGATTTTTAATTATATTGGCATTCCTACCACTCAAGTATTCAGCGATTGTTTTCTAACGCTGGAAATATTGTCACAGCCACGAGAACAAAACTCGCATTGGAAAAAGTTGAAGAATTATGCTTCTTGCACACGAATCTTTATATATATAAATAAAAATTAAATGCTGTTCAGTGTTAAGCGCATCACTTGAGGACGGCTGGATCAGTTTGATTAATATTTTTTTTTAAAATGTTCATAATAGACCGAACAAGGTTTTTAGAGAAAGAGAAATCGAGAAAGTTGCCTGGAAATATGGAAAGTTCGAGGAAAAATGAAAATGCTTTTTTCTATTGGATTTTTGTATGAACTCAAGACCATAACTCACGATTCGAATGATAGATATGCATAATTCTTTTTTTGTTTTGTTCATTATGATCATAAACAAATTTATTGAAATTTGGACAGGACACACCCTAGTCGTTACTATTCTTAATATTACTTGTATACCGTTTTTTTTGTTATAACTTTTTAATAAAGCTCTACGTGTCCTATGTTTACACATCATTTTTTTCTTATTTCTGCCTTAGAATATACTGACGAAGTTTGAATATTAAAACCTGGGACACCCTGTATAATAATATTAAGTAATAAATATATAATTTACCTGGAGCAACACCGGCTTCATCATGTACGTCTCCAAATGTTTTCCCAGGCGTTGCTTCAGCATTTCAATCATCGAGACTCTGGCCGCTGGAAACGTTCAACTGGTTACTGACCATAGTTAACACGTGCCGTGCCACGTGTACCCCACCGATGGTACACGTTAAACTATTCATTCAGGCCGAGTGTTCCACTGTACCGAGTGTACACGGTGACATATACACCAAAAACATATGTTTTATAACAAATTCAAAACTGTAGAATATACAATACTTCCACCAAAAAAAATTGTGGCGTTGTAAAAAATATAGTACAGAACACAGCACATAAGTTTGCTTAACCCTTTACTGCATGATTTTTTCAATTGGGATGAAAAAATTGAAAAACAAGGTCAGTTTTTGTGTTTTATTTAAGGGAAAAATATTGAACAAAAATTAAAGCAACATTTTCCGAAAAATAAACATAAACAAACATAGTAATAAAACACATTCATAGTTTACTATATACCAGATTTGTTAACTGTATCAGATATGACACACTATGGAGCAAAGGGATGATTGTCGAGCAGAAACAACTCGGCAAATAACGTGTTAACGAAGGAATCTACAATACCGGACTAAGATGAAAGGGTGGAAACAGACCTTGCGTACGATCGTTACTCTCTGTCGAATGTTGAGACCTGGCGGAGATGGATGAAAATTGATCCCACTTGTCCTCCACGTCGCTATCAACTCCATTGTTCTCCTCCGCAGAAGCATCCCCCTCAGAACCGATCTTGCTCGCATAATCAAACTTGGCCGATGAATCAGAGGCTGCCACTCTCCGGTGAAACGATTTCTTTCGTATCGCCGTAGGTATCGATCCCATCCGTACACCGAGCACCCTGATGATCTATTATACAAATGTTATCATAGTTGGGGTGCGTCTTTTTACATTATATTCAGTCAGTGCAAAATTTCGTGCCTGAATTTCTTGTTGCTTTTGCTCTCTACTATTTTAATTGTTTCATTTGAATATTTACTTGAAAGTACAGTTCCTTGACTGCTACTTGTTCTGAACAATTTTGTTTACTAATTATATTCAATATAGCTCCCAAACTTTGTTCTAATTTATATTTGTGGAACTTGTATTTGTTCTTACGAAGAACTGAGTGCATGTAAAAACACGTTTCATTTACATTTCCCTTTCTCCGATGTCGAGTCACACTCGACAAAGTCAAGTTATTGTTACTCAATCGTTGATTAAATTTTTGCCCAACTCTGCGTGAAGACGTGGTGCTTTAGAGAAATTGTTGGTACCTTCACGTTACTCGAGTCCTTGATCACGTACTCGAACTGGTTAGGAGCGCAATGTTCCCACGCGCTCGTAGCCAGGACCAAATCACCAGAAAGACATATCCTTTTGGCGAATTTCAGGTCCGTCACCGGTGTGCCACCGATCACGAAATCTCTGGCCTTGTCGTATCCGATCACGGAGAATATTACCTCGCCTGCAGAGACTACTATGTCGACTATAGAAATATTATATAGAAACAGTATTAACGACCATCGGAGGCAACGAAGCTAAGAGTTTCGAAGAGAATGCGGAATAGGGTGGCTTTTATTTACTCTTGTGAAAATTTCTTTTACGGCACCACCCAGAGTTATACCAAATACAGTAGGACCTCGATTAAGGCCCGATGGATAATCGAGACCCGAGGAAATAATTAAAATCTACATTATATTCCACAATAATATTTCTATTTTTGAAAATTTATTTCCCTGCATATTATAATCATATTTAAACGCATATTTCTTCATATTTGGGATCCGGTTACTTGAGGTCCTCCTTTAATTCAAAACAAATCTGTGCTAAGTTATTAATATAATAAGCAAGTTTATAAAATAAATTGTTTAGAAAATATTCCAAAGAAACGATTTTATGAACATTTAATTAATTATTTTAATGCTTCATTCATTTGGGACACGTTTCTTCCGTTATCCGACCGAGCTCAAACTTTGCACAGATTTTTCTTGAATTATTTGGAACAACTGTGGAGGGTGTCGTTAAAGATATTCAAAAGTCAAATATAAGAGCTACCCTAATGCCGGAAGCAGTAAACTTTCTCGCATGAGCAAAATATTTGTTGGTAAGGATTATGGTAAGGATTGCTTAATGCTTTATCTACCAAAAGCTTGTTGACAAGATTTCGGTAATTGTGCTGTACCAAAAGGAAGCTTAAAAATCATATTTCATGTCATAATCTTAAAGAAAACTATTAAATTGCATTACTGGGGCTGGGTTGCAGGTTTACAATAGAAGTCGGCATTGCTGTTACAACAGCAAGTGTTGCTGCGACCAGAGAATTTCAAAAAGTGGGAAAAAATCGTTGATACATGACGCGATGATGAAAGACGTACTCTTCGGCACGGGTAATAAAAGCTTGAGTGTCCCGACGACTGTTTGGATCCTCTGGGTGTATAGAATCACGTTGTTCACCACAGTGGAGAAGAAGTCGTCTTCGCCGATCCGCCACAGCACTACCAAACCGTCTACTGCTCGAAAAAACAAAATAAGTAGGTTAGTAAAAATTAGGATACTAAAAGATTAGAACAGGGTAGGAAAGAACGAAACACAGAAAAGAATGAGAGAAGGTATGTACCGAATCTGTGCGCCGAAATCATATTCCCAATATCAATTCTTTTCGATCGCAAAACTAACTCAATATATATATGTACCCAATACTTGAAATAAGTCACATTTCTTAGCTGTAAGGCTGAAATAAAGCAAATTCTATTCTATTCTATTCTGCTGGAAAAAAAACATACCAATAGCTAAGCTGCAATAATTTTCATTTAATAGTTAAGGAGGAAGGGGATACTCACTGGAGAACTTGAAGACGTCGCCACCGCTGTAGTATACTTCCTCGATGATGCGGCCAATGACGTTGTTCAGCATGTCGATCAGCATGTAGCTGCCGCCATTTTCAGCGTTCGTGAACTTCTCGTAGAGGCCGAAGATTCGAGAAACGTCGATCAATGCCAACACCGCGTTGAACCTGCGAAAGTTCTTCCTGGAGATGTCCGTCTCGTAGATCAGCTCATCAGGAACGAAAGTAGCCAGACTACGGATGCACTTGTCGCTTTGATGGGTGAACAGCACCTGACGCAACAAAATCGTAAACACGTCAGCAAGACGTTTTCAGCTAAACGAGGATATCGACGCGAAAGAAATTAACCTCCCTCAGTCCGACAACGCTGTTCTTGAAAATAGGACCGATCAGATCCGGCTCCCACGCGACTTCGTGTTCTTCGGGGCTTTTGAACTGCCATTCCGAAGTGCCTGTAGAATAATTCAGCATTTTTGCTGACGGACACAGACCACCACCTTTTCTTGGTGAAATTCTACATCTGCAGCAACAAAAAAAATTACGATGCGTGCCAACTTCAAACCGATGCAATTGCAACGCTCGGTAACGACAATCGCACGATTTTCTTCGGCGGAATTTTGATTTTACCACGTGTTTACCACGCTTACATTAGCTTGCCGTGTTGTATCAAATCTTGTAATCGAATTTTAAACCATTTTCCGATTTATCGGCTCCTTGATCGAACGTTCTAGATCTATTTAGTTCGTTTGAATTTTCGTACGATGAAGTAAACGTTCTCAACACCCGCTGTTCATTCTCGCAATCGCTCGCGTTTATTTTCAATATGCCGCAATACCGTCTAAAAATTACTTCGCGTCTCTGTTATAATCTCATGAAAATGTTTAAAATCGATTGAAAACTTTCACACACACAAGGCCAAGAAGCAGAAAATCATTATTTGAATAACAAAAAATTTAATATAAATAATTTTTCCTAGCCCCATACAGGTTTCTAACAAAATACAGAAAGTCCTGATGAATTTTTAATAGCTACGAAAATGCTTGTAAGATTTAAAACGGAAAACGTTATTTATATTTTTAGTGGATCTTCACATACTTTTTAAAGACAATTACCTAGTCGACTATCGGATAATGCCGGATAATTTGACAACAATTATAATTTTTATTTATACAGATTTTGTATGGAATGCGTAGGGATAATTGTAATCGATGTAGAAAATCCAATATACAAAAATACAAGTAGAAAAGAACGGTGAGTATATAATTGATTAATAAAAAAAGCTGTATTCTTTAAAATTTAACCATTGAATTTTGTTTTCGAAAAGAGGCAAGAACTTATGCAATCATCTAATAATAATCTAATAGGAAATTTGAGGGCGATAATATGTAGTGTCTTCATAGCAAGTTTGACACAAGTAATAGATTTTGAAGACACGTTATCCTCGGTGGAAAATACTTAAATTATTTTTATTAAATACTCCATATTTGACAAAATTAAAGTTTCTATTGAAATGCATAATGTAACGAAACAATTTTTACAGAAATATCTGGTTTTCTTCCATCGTCGATTCTTTGTTTTGCAAACTATATATTCTATTGTTGGAAATGATTTTTTTCTGTGAGTTGAATTTTGTATATTAGATCTTCTACATATCGATTGCAATTATCTATCTGCATTCCATAGAAAATAAACAATAATTATATTATAGTTTTAATATTCGAAATTATTTAATTTAATAAATGGGTTGCTAACTTATAGGAATATTCACACTTACCGTACCACGACTGGTTTCACATTTTTTATTTTTTCATTATTGAAATTATAAAGATGCTTCCATCAGAAATTATTTAATAAATTTCTTTACTTAATCAACGTATTATTATAAAAATTTTGAAAAATCGAAACAAGTTCAGTCTCGTACTTTTTATAAAACAATGTATATCCGAAACATTTTGTAACCGGTATAGTTAAGTTAACAAGTTATTGAAGTTATGGAGGTATAACAAGTCGCTGAAAGAAATACACTCAATGGGCACAAGGGTTAATTTATACAATAAATTGCCAAATTAGATAAATACTTTCTGTATTTTGTAAGATTGCAAGTTACATACATCTTTATCTAAATACTTAAAATATACTACACAAATAGGAATGTGTAACAAATACAATACTAAAACTAAATTATCCTACGTGATAGGCTACAAATAGGAGATCCACATTTTTGATCGATTTGTTCGATCGTGGAAGGCAAATGGTGCTACAAATTCCTTTTCCATTCCTTCGACGAAAAAAAAATCGACGAGAAAAAAATTGAGGGAAACAATTTTTTTTATTTTTTTTTTGATAATGAATTATGACAATCGCGCCAAACTAATCTACAAAAAATTATGCTAACGAAACTCTCGTTTTTTTCCACTCGCCCGTGGAAATGATAGCGGAGAAACGCCTTCGCTGTCGGCGTGGAAAGAATAAGAAAATGAACAGAAAATTCATGGTCCTCCGCGATGACCATTGCGCGCAAGAGATTCCGACTTTATGGAAACTCGTATCAAAATATACATGCATTCAATCTATCCTACTAATTGATATTTTCATTCTTTTTCTTTTCTTCCTCACTTTTTCTCGTTACATGAATTCTCGTGGCCGCGAGCACGTGGTCGAAGCTCGCCATTGAAGGATTCATCGATCCTTCTTAAAAAAATCAGAACTGGCTATCGCCGCTTTACAATGTAGCCATGTTACAATATAACCACGTTACAATACTACCACGTTACAATATTACCACATTATAATACAGCCCCCTTACAAACTAAATCCCGTGGGTAGGAATCTGATAAAGACGCGGTATAAGACATCGCGGTGAACGCCGAACGGTTCGACGGATAAGAAGAAAGAAAGTAATATACAAATAGTTTAAAATGAAAATGGCGAATCGAAAATCACCGACAAACTTCCAACATACGTACACTTCTCGTCAGTGAGGGTTGAGAGTGGGGGAGGGGAGGAGCAAATCAAAATAGTAAAAGATAGAAGAAAGAAAAGGGAGAAAAAATGGAAAACGAAAAAATCCTAAGAGGATTAGAAGGTTGAAAAATGTTCCGAACAGCTTGGGCTACCGGAGTGAGTGAACTTAAAATCTAGAAAAGCAACAAAGGGCACCGAGGTCACTACACGTCAACTGGGGTTGAAAAAGCTACGAAATTGTTCCGAAGTCTCGCGTTGAAAACCGCTCTCGGGACCGACTCTTTTGTCCGTTCGCGTTCCGCGATAAGAGTTGCACAATGTTTGTCTTAAAAAAAAAAAACACTCCGTGTTTGCACAGCTCTGGTTTGATTGCACACGTCGAGATCATCGACACACAGCGTCTACCCTACACCCTATGCTACCTAGAATCAAACGCGCACCTTATTTCCCGTACTATCCGCGTAGATTCTTTGTCAGCAATCATCCGAGACTATCGTCGCGTCCCCATTATCTCCAAAAAACCGGTGTACATCGTTGATACCTCACAATCGATGCGCATCACATCAGAATCCGCGTTCTGGAACGAGTCTCGCTTCCGATAAAAAAAATAAGAATCTGGTCAACGGACCTTGGAGTCAAGCAATACAACCATTTTTTTTCTATCATGCATATAGAAAAGATTCTATATAAAAATAATGGAAAAACAATGGTGAAACAATTAAAAAGACAATTTGCTCGATTCTGTGATCTGTTAAAAGCTGCCGTGCATCGACTCCCGTTCCAGCCCGCTTCCACCGAGTATCATCAACAGATTTCGACCACGTTCAGACACGGCGAAGACCGCGCGTATTGCCTTTTCATCCGCGCGATTTCCACCGTGTCTGAACGTGGTCTCTATATCACAGTGTCTACGTATATATATATCAAAATATATATCTCTCTGTGTATATGTTTATATAAATATACTATCTCTCTCTCTCTCGCTCTCTCTCTCTCAGCATAGTACAAATGTATACGTACGAGTGTGTACAAATTGTGATCTAGACGGTTGAAATACTCTCGTGCCTCGAGGAAGCAAACGATGTATCACAGGTTGGAACGTTCTCGGGGAACGTTCTCGAGGAACATTCTTGAGGAACAATCTTGAGGATCACACCCACAGTTTCTAACATCGAGAACTACCGGGTTCCATCCAATTTGAGCTACGTATGCGTAGACCTGGCGATGTGCAGAAAAAAAGACACTCTTTCAGGACACTTCAAGTTACACAGACGGCAGGTGTAGGGATCGTTGAAACTGTGGCACTCCATGTGCGCGGCATACGCCATGATATTTGCGAAACCAACCTCGCAGAACTTGCAGTAGCAATCGGTAGAGCCGCCAGGATTCTTGTCATCTTTCTCCGTTGCACCGTTGAAGCTCGGACCGCCGGAGCTTTGACCGTTGGCGCCCTGGCCACTGGAGCTCTGACCGTTGGAACTTGTACCGCTGCAACCTGCGACGTTGAAAGAGGACTGCTCAGCCGTCGATAGCAGCGACTGCTGCACTGTTTGCATTAGCTGGGCTGGTCTAAACAGTTCCTCGTCAGTGTCCTCTTGGATCACTCTGCGATCCAGCTTCACTGCTATGCCTTTGCGTCTGCTGGTCCCCGTGGGTTTGGCAGTGATCGCGGACGCCGGTTTGTTCTGAGCTGTGCCGATAGTGGAAGTTTTGCTCAGATCCAACGGCACCGACTTTACCTCCAAATTCAACACCTCAGTCTGCTCCGATGGCAAATAAATCATCTCGTTGGCGTTCGAAGCCTCCTTAGATTTGATAACTAGGTTCTGAGGCACCTCTTGATTGGCAGCGGCCCTGGCATAACCCAGCAACGCCGCGTTCTGCAGATTCCCGAACTCCGTGAAGACGGGGAACTGGCTCGAAGAACTTTTTGAGAGCATTTGATTATAGTGGAACGATAGCATCTGTCGGTTCGGAACGATTTCGTTCAGACCACCCATTGGATTTATGCCGTTCAAACCTCCGATTGGATTTATGCCGTTCAGACCTAACACTGGTTTTATGCCATCCAGACCTCCGACTGGCTGCATACCTTGCAAACCTCCGATCGTGCTCATGACATTCATGTTGGTCATCGAATTTGCAGCATTGACGGCACTCGTGCCGTTATTTGTAGCACTTAAGTTGTTCATTATACCATTGAAACCATTCATCGAAGTGTTGGGCAAGTTGTCTACCATAGGCGATGTTACTGTCGATGTAGATAAACCTTGCCACATGAAGTTGGTCGTCATTGTGCTGGACTGGCCGGTCTCGTTATTTTGTTGCCTCGGTTTGGTCGGTTTTTGTTTCGGTCCTCGTCGCGTCCCGTAGACGTCGATGATAGGCAACGGATTTGGGGAACCGTCCGCGTTCAACACCATCGCCGGTTGGTGTCCGTACTTTCGGAGGTGGAGCTTCAACGAGTGACAGTACTTGGTCGCGTATGAACAATCCGCGCACCTGTACTGATAAACATTCGAGTGCGATTTGAGATGGCTGTTCAACATCGACTTGTTCACGCACGTGTAGTTGCACAGCTCGCACTTGAACGGCTTCGAACCGAAATGATTCCTCAGATGATACTCAAGGTGGTGCTTGTACTCGGTGACGAACGGACACTTCGGGCAACTGAGCATCTTCTCGACCCTGATGTGCATGCGGCTATGTTCCCAGAATTCCATCTTGGTTATCGCTTTGTGATTACAATGCTTGCAGCGGTACAATTTCACTTTGCCCTGCGAGTTCACGCGGGGAAAACGAAGTCCCGGCTCTGCAACTCCCTTGGACTCCTGGTCGGGACGTTTACCCTGGTTAGCGGACGCGCTTGTACCCGGCTGCTGCAGTTTCTGATTCATCAGTTGCTCAAGCACTTTTCTCATAAATTCCTCCCCGTCGACTTTCTTCGCGCAGTGCGTGGACATGTGGTCGCTTAATTGCATTCTGAAAAAATAGAAAGAAGTTGTTCTAGAATTCGAGCTACTCGTTTTACTCGATTTTCGCGATTTTCTCTAGCATCCGCAGCGATTTTTATAGTGATTGCATCGATAGTTACCTGCTATTCGTGATCACACCGCAGAGAGGACATGTCACAACGGTCTCTTCCGACATTAACAACTCTTCCGACATTGACTCTTCCGAGGACGGCTTGTCCTTCGTGGTGACAATTTCCATCGGCTGCTCGGTCGGAGAGGCGTTCTGCGGGGAATACTCGAACGGGTGGCACTGCATCATGGTTGTTGAGTCTTGCGAGGTAATGCTACTCGGCGAGAAACTGCTGGTCGCCGGCGAGCTCGTGTAATGATCGGGTGACACACCTGAGTCGTTGTTCTTCTCTTCCATTGACTCCTCCTGCTGTAAAACACATCCACGATCAGATAATTGATTTCTCAGATCTTTCAGTGGAACAGAAAAAACTTTATAATAGAATATCTTTCGGTATAATTATCGAAAGTAGACTGTTGATACTGTGTCTTTATGCAGAGGTGGGCATTATTTGGCGAAACAAATATTTTAAATAGTATTTCATAGTTTAGACTTTATTTTGCTTAAAGAAAATTTAGTATTTTAAATAAGATGTACAATTTCGAAAATAAAATATTTCTATTTTAACAATGGGAACCACAAAATAAAATATTTCTATTTTAATAATCTGAACACACAAACTAGAATATTGTATTTTTTATGCCTACTGAGGTTTCTTGATAAACATACAGTGTATCTTATCACCAGGAAACTATTTCTACTCATAAATCTATTGAATGAAAACCACTATTTTCAGCAATAATATTTAAAATTTAAATTGAAAATAAAGACAAAGCCCAAATATTTTCAATATTCTTCAAATAAAATACTATTTTCAAACATTATTGTCTCAAATAAATTAAATTATTTTCAAACACTTACTGTATCAAATAAAATTTACTATTTAAACTACTATTTTCCCATCTCTTCAATTTTTATTTACAATCCAATACTTATTAAAATAATTGAAGTCTTGAAATTGAAAGTTGAATTATTCCACGAGTAGCGAATAGAACAGGTGAAGAGAATCAGTATCTCGCAATTCTAGAGATGGAAGAGACTATCGAGAGGTAAGCACGAGTCCATTGAACCGAACAGAAACGCGACATTTTGTCGATGGCGGAAGGGGATGAACGAGAGGCTGGCGAAACCCAGGCTCACATGGGGATCAAATGGAAAAAAAGAGGAGACAACGAGAGCGCGAGGGTGGTTCGAGGGTGAGATGCAAACAGAGAAGGAGAGCAGGAGAGGGGTAAAGGAAGTCGGGAGTAGGCGAGAAAGGGAGAGAAAACGAACGGCGATTCGATCGGAGAGGGGTTGAAACGATTACTCACCACTGTTCTTTCGGCGATACCCCAAACGGGCGTGGTTGTTGCCAAGTAGAGGGGTTGACGTCGCTCATCGTCAATGGTGAGTTGCTGTGGTTGTTGATGTTGTTGCTGCAGTTGCAGCTGTGGTTGTTGATGTTGCTGTAGTTGCAGCTGTTGCAACTGTTGTTGCTGTTGCTGTTGTTGTTGCAACTGTTGTTGCTGCTGCTGTTCCAACTGTTGTTGCTGCTGCTGTTCCAACTGTTGTTGCTGCTGCTGTTCCAACTGTTGTTGCTGCTGCTGTTCCAACTGTTGCTGCTGCTGCTGTTCCAATTGTTGTTGCTGTTGCTGTTCCAACTGTTGTTGTTGCTGCTGTTCCAACTGTTGTTGTTGCAACTGTTGCTGCTGCTGTTGTTGCAAATGTTGTTGCTGCTGTTGTTGCAACTGTTGCTGCTGCTGTTGTTGTTGCAACTGTTGTTGCTGCTGTTGTTGCTGCTGTTCCATCTGTTGTTGCAACTGCTGTTGCAGCTGATGCTGCATACTCAGATCGTGTATGATAGGTCTCGCCATATCCCACTTCCCCCGCATTTTGAATCTCTGTTCACAGAAAAACGAGACAAAAATTAAATGAATGTTCATAGAATCTTCGAAAAGACATAGAAAGTAATTCGCAGAATCGAAAATATTCGTTTAGAACAGTCAATATCGATATAAAATTGTATGCTAAACCAGTTCTCCAAGTTAAACACAATTACGCGCCTCATTTCCAACTATGGCAAGAGAAATAAGATAATTACATGGGATTTCCACAGAAATTACGGTTCGAGCCTATTGTCTAAACAAAAGAGTAACCGCGCCGGCGGATCGTAAAATGCCGTTCGAAGGCAGATGGTGGAATTTCGGGGGCGGTAATGTCGAAAAATTTGAATACCGTAAGAGGACAGGTGAAAAGCCGGGATACAATGAGAGTGTAAAGGGTTGGGCATTTACGAAAATTGTAAGAGTTTCCGCGAAGGAGGGTACGACTGCGACAAATAAACCTGTCTCTATCTCGCTCTCTCGTTCGTACCGTTCTGCCTGCTCGTAGGTAACGCGCCGCGTTCTAAAGCAAATTCCCGGTAAAATCATTCGACAATGTTTGTCTGTTACCCTCGACTCGTCATTTCGCCTTGAACGCCCTACAAGAACAAATCATTCCGTCGTGCGAGAATGGCCCGGCCAATTTATTCAAGAGGGGCAACAAATAATATGTAGTGGGAATTGTTTCGCTCGGAGTCATTCAAGGGAACACGCGTCTTTGGTATCGTTCGAATCGAGTCGCTGGTTTTTATTTGAATATTCGTTAGGATTCCGACTTTCAATGTTTGCGACGGGAATAAACATTACTTTCATTAATTTATGCGATCTCGGCAATATCTTTGAAAATAGTTTTTCGATACATTTAACAACCCTACGGATTCTTTAATATTTTCAATAGAATTTACTGAATATCTTATTAATTTCCTTTCGAAACTGAAATCAAATTTTCCTTCGTTATCGATACTTGGCCGTTATAGAAAATTTACACAAAATACACTAGTGTTTTTCTTCTAGGAATAAAAATCACAACTGTAACAGAATATTCAGTCCGATTCGGTAGACTCGTTTCCAGGATTGCAAGGGAACGGGATTCGCGTTCTAATTTCTCGATAATACAAAAATGGTGTTTTTCAATAGTCAATGCTAGATAAAAGATCGATCCAGAGCGCTATCGCCCTCAAAAGTCCTATTTCACCACTATTTTTTTCGTTTACGATGCGTAATTTGTATTATTCGACGGCATGTAGCGATGAAAATAGCGTTTTCGACTTGTCGAGAAATGAAAACGTGAATCCCGCACCCTTGCAATCGAGGAAAAATGAGTCTACTTTCCTTAATGGAGAATTTAAACGATAAATTAAAGTAAAATTCTTATTTTACCGACACAGAGATTTTTAACGAGTGAACTGCGAAATGAGGTTACACTAAAATGATCATCAGACTTCAGCAAAGTATTTAATTAATCCAATTTGCTAGATTTGTCTACCAATAGATGGAAGCGTACGCAAATGCTAGAAAAGTGTCGACAATAATTCATTGACCTAACTAAGTAAAATTTTCGGAGCTAGCGCGTTCCGTTACCACGTCGAACGAATAACGAAGTTAGACGATAATTTATGGTGAGGTCAGTATTTTCGGAGGATGTTTCTAGAATTGTTTCGGCGATTACCCAGCTCGAGGGTCGAACGGTACCATGGTCCAGGGCCGGTTAAAGGCCGGTTAAGGGCTTCGCTGATTTATTCAAGTAGAGCACACGGTTTGAAAATGTGAAAGACCGTCGACAGGAGACCGGGTTGCTTGGGAGATTCCGCTTTTGACTTCCGAACAAAATTTCATTGTACCGTCTACCCCGTAAGACGACGGGTCGTAAATAAAATTCAACGCAGCCGCGCGCCTGTTTTACGAGTGACCGAGCCGAAAACAAACAACCCTTGCAGAAACCGAAGGCTTCCCGCTGGATCCCAAGACGCAATTATTCGCCCACCGCGAGCAAATCTGCTTACCATGACCTCCGGAAGCGAAAGCCAGACAACACGGAGAAACAAAGAAAGAGAGTTTTGCACAATTTTCCTAATCGTACTCTTCGTTCGGCGAACAACTCGATGATCGCGGAGAAGAACGTTCTCGATCGGCGAGCTTTAAGAATCGGGACTGCGAAATTCTTTCGGCGCGGCAAGCACGTTCGCGAGAGCTCGCATTCCGTAGTAAGGACGTTTACGAGTCGATTAAAGCGTACCACCTTCTCCCGTCTTCGGTCGAACAAGGAGAGAAAAAAGACTTTGGCAAAGGTCGAAGCGAAGCCCGTCTTTCGAAATTCCAACCACGATCACAACAGTAAATAGAAAAGCGGCGGGACGAAGGGACGAAACGGGGGAAACAATGCCGAGAACTTTGATTCCGCGTATTCTACGGGAAAAACGCGACAACGCGGCCGAGAAAATCCGGAAAATCGAGGCCTGTCTCGGCATTTCGATCGGCACTACTGACAAAAACGCAAGGATCGTTAAAAGAACGCATACAATATTTGAAAGCGCGAGGGAAGCGAAACACCGAGTTTGCCGGGACCAGAGTAACCGATCGGCGACGCAATGGCGAACGCGAAAGTAACCGAAAACAATTCTAGACGAAAAAATCCATAGGCAATATCCCCCGCTCGTTTGTTTTTCCGATGCTTTCCCCATCGTTCACGTCGACATTACTCAATTTCCTCGATGTTTGTTTCTAACTTCGACACCGAGACCCGACAGTTTTCGAAACACGCGAAACTAAACAGCGGTCGATTTCGCGCGTGTGTCGCACACGCCGTACAACACGTCCTCGAACAATTCCCAGAAAATTTCTTGTCCGGAAGAAAACTGCGAAGAAAGTCGTCGATCCGATGGATTCTTTTAGCGAACTGACAAACGAACGGCGCGAAAAAACCACGCGATCAAATAAAAACGATGATCGATCAGCCCGAGGGAAACAATCGGTGAACACTGGCTGGATGGTCCGCTCGCAAAGATAATTCGCACAAAAAAGAAAGACGAGATACGCACCCACGATATCGATGAGAATCTGCGAACGTAACTGCCGATTGACGAATGATCTGCGTATCGTACCACTGTACACTGCGGATGAACGAATCACTGTAGACTGATATACTAGTCTGGTATGTCCGAATAATTATGAAATGATATGCCGAGAGATACTGTGTAAACGAAATACTTGGAAAGATACTTCGAAGATATGCTTCGAAAGTTGGTCGCGAGACCGGCTCCTCGATCCGTCCTCGAGTTCCACATGAAAGCTCGAGTTCGACTGAGGTACACGTACTAAGTCCCAAACTGCGGGAGCCTCGTATTTGTAGAGCGCGCTTATCCTATGGGGGCTGCTACCCTCTCCAGTCGGCTGAGACCGCCCGGCGAATCAGAACGCTCGGTTACAACGATATTGCCGATTCACCTTTTGCGAGACCCCTCCTCCCTTCCACTTGCCTACGACAACGCGCTCCCCCTAAGCTTGCGGACATTTTGCGAGTCGCTACCCTCCGCTACAACCTTTCGATAACGGTCACCTTCGACTTCGATATACGATTATACAAACTTCACTTGATTTCGAGTGTCGATGATCGTTACCGCGCCGATTACAACTCTTTCAATATTAAATTTTGTAGAAATAATATTTCTAAAAAAAGATATTTCGTAGAAATTGTTGCAACGACACAATTGTTTTTCTACACTTGAAATTAATGTTCGCTGCAATCTATTCACACGTTCCGTTTCACATCTACCACCGATGTTAAATTATTCAATACGCTAAAGGACATATATTTTATAACAAGTTTAAAAGATTAACCAGAGAATATTTAATGTTCAACAGAGGATATCTTTCCACGAAAAGAATCAGGCTTGAAGCAGAAGTTTGTTTAATTTGTCAAGCTAAAACGGCTCGGCACGGATATTCCTATACCATTATCGAAAATATTGTTGTCATTATTAAATATCTTGGTATCTGATCAATTACTAAATATTTAACTGTTATGTATCAGGTATTATATCATACAAAGAAAACCATTAATATAGAATTTTCTAGTCAAAATAGTTCCGAGTGCAGAGTAAACCAAATTTTATTAAGATCTACAAGGTGTGAGAATATTACAAAACTTATTGTTACGAGAAACTTTCTCTTCTCTGTTCATGTATTATTGAATAAGTTGTTTTGATTTTGTGAGACTTTTGTGGCCACGAGCGTGGCACTCAACGTGTTCACTGGAGACTACAAGTTAATTCATCGATCAAGATCGCTGTCGTTTTTCAATAACTTTTTATTTTCCTCGTAATTCAATGAACGACACTTTCACTTCACTGCGTCACAGTATTCATTACTGGTATAAACTACATCGTATTTACGTCGAATGTGTTAACATTCTGATCATTTCAATTTTATTTGTCTTACGTTAGGGCTTCGTAACAATTGACGATTGAAAAGTCACTCGGTAGAAAGGTTAAAGAACATCAAAGGACGCTCTCCTGTTTCTTGTATATTTTTGTATGTCTAGGCCTAGAAGAAGTGTTACTCGCGCTGAAGAGTATTAGGCCACTCAGTGCCGTTATACTCGCGCCCTTCGGAAGGGGTTAAACGGTTAGCATGGTGGCGTTTACGCTCGTCGGGACTGGTGCATTCGAATCGGTTTCGTTTAAAAATACGAGGAATCCTTTCTAATTGGCGTCGGCGATTTCCCTACGGAAAAAGGAAACGCGTGCGCGTTCTCGCCCTTTTCTTTTTTCGTCGGTTGACGGTCTGCTTTCTCTCCGATCGGACGGATCGCACCCTTTCCCCGTCATCGGAAAACATCCGACAACCGAAGCCATTAGTCGAGATCCAAAATTACAGAAAAATGGGGGTGGAACGCTCGAAGGTTTCGTCCAAGGCAGCTCACCATTTCCCTAACGTGTTTTATGGGAGAAAAGGGGAAAGCGGCAAGCACGTGCGCGCTTCGAGGGTTTCCGAGCGAGCGAGCGAGAGAGACGGGTAGGCCGAACGAGGCCTGTAAATCGTCCTTTAACCCTTTCGTTGCCGGGTACAGGGGCGGGGAGGAAAAAATTCTCGTGACCGTAAAGGCTTCATCAAAAAATCCCCTGCAACCCTTTCCCTCTAATCTGCTTTTCTAACGGGACGGAAGGCTTTTCCAACGGGTCGTCTTCTGCGTTTACGACGATTTTACAGTTAAACTGTCACTAGGTTCGAAAACGTTGCCGCAAAAAGAGGAACGGAAAGAGGTGACGGGGATATACACGAATTTCTAACTGTTACCCCTAGTTTTTCACTCGGCCAACCTTTCCTCGACCTTGTGTTTCCTCTCGGCAAAAACGGAGACAGGGAGAACGGCTTCGTCTTTCCGATTTTGCATCGCGTTATGCGCAAGGAAAACTAAAAATTTGGAGCATCGTTCGTTCCCTTTTTCTCCTCTCTATCTCTCGCTCTTTCTTATTAACACGCTCCGGGGCCGAGCTGTGTCTCCTCGATTTTGTCATTCAGACCATTTGCTTTGTTCTATACTGCATTTTTATAACCTAACCTAACCCAACCCTCCTCGATTTTTCATTCCGACCATTTGCTTTGTTCTGTACTGCAGTTTTTATAACCTCATTCATTTGGTCGGAATATACTACAGTCTTAAAATGCCTCTATACTTGATTTTACAATAAATCTTTAAAAAATTCCTTGATTTTCAATGAGAATTTCAATTGGCCTGAAGTTCAGCGTGAGGCGCATTGTTACGGGGAGTCGAAAAATATTGCAAGATCGTTCTGGATCTCCATTCTTTGTACAATTTCACGTCGATTAACGTTTCGTGAAAATAAATTTTTGTAGAATATATTGAGTTATTAAGCTTCAAACTTTTATATACGCTTGTTGTACAACCGGGGTAGTTCGAGTACAGAATACAAAATTCTTAATGCTACTTCTTTATGAACATAAAATTGTAATAATTAATTAACAATACGATACATGCGATACATATCGTAATCGTGTGCGCATGTTCATCGCAAACTGGTTTCATGCACTTTTGACAAGTTTTTCTTGTTTTTCCGTGTCTTTCATTAGTTTTCCGTGTTTTTTATTATATACTCCTACAACTTTTCTTCTACCACTTGCATCTACATATGTAACAACAATATACAGAACTAGTCGATACAATTTTTCTAGACTGTGATATTACTAGCATTCTGTCTATAGCTAATTTTCATGAGAAATGTCGCATTATATGAATATTTGTTGCTCGATTTTGAATTGTTAGAATTACATAGTTCTTCCCCTAATTGACGTAAAAATATTCAGCGGTCATTCGTTCTTTTACGCATATGTATAAGGTAGGAGCGAGAGCGGCAAGATCATAAACAAATTGTTATAAACAAATTGATAATGGTCTTCTGGTAGTTTGTATTTTTATAGTACATTTTCCCAGCATTTGATCCATTATGTCGACGCCATATTTCGCTTGATTATAGAAATCAACAATTTCGGGTTTTCGAACAAAGTGTAATGTTTTAATTATATAAACTATAATATAATGTTTTAATATAGAATATATAATAATATTTTGTTTCTATAAACGAGAGAAGAGAGCCATCATTGCCGCCTCAAAAACAATCGTCGAAATCGGCGACAAAATCTTTCGACAGAAATCAGATAAAGCGATTAAATTTTTTTAAAATTAAAGCTAAAGCTTTGTAGAATATGGGAAAAATAGGAAAATTATTGTTCGAACGTTTTTTAACCTTGAAAAAATAAAAATGTAAATTTTTAACAATAATTCGACTTTTTGCAGAAAAGCAACATTCTGAAATACGTAGTTAAAATATGCAGTAGGGAATAAGGAATCGAACAAAGAAAAGTTTTTGAACGTAACCCTAGTAGTTTCTTAAAAAGAGGTGCAATTTCTGTAATATTGCAGTGACTAAAGACGAGTACAATTGTAGAGCAAATTACTCCCCAGTAATTAACGACCTTCATGATAAATTTAGCATCGTCCGAGCATTCACCATAGCTAGCATTCACTAGTTCGGAAGTTGGACGTTGAAATACAATTATAATAATAAAGTTCTCGGGTGTTTTTGTCTTGTCAAGGCGAGGCGTTCCAAGGATTGTACTAATGGTTTTAAAGTCCAAAGTCGACTCACACCCCTTTGCAAGTACGGACCCTTGACCTGCGGCCCATATTGTTCCTTATATTGCACTCCGTGCAATTTTCTCGCTAGCCCCATAAATAGACTAGAAAGGAATACTGAAAAAATATTCACTGAAGGCGAAGGAAATCTTGCAAGGCGTAGCCGAATAATAAATAATACAATTAACTTACCACCGCTCTCTTTACAAATTTTCTAACCGGGCCAATCCCTTTGAGGCAAATTGGTCGTTAAGCTGACCCTCCTTGGAAAGCCACGGATATGCTCCATTTTTACCCAACCCGGCCTAAACTGGACAATTGTCTTCAGTACAATCCTTTTAGAAATTCCCTCCGTAAGTCCCGTTTCAAATTGCTACCCTCGACGTGTCCTCAACGTTTCTTAGTACACTCGATTGTCTTTCTTTGGCGATCCGTATTTTCCGTCAACATTTAAAAGAAAACTTTTACCTACACACAAATTTTTATTACCTCCCAGCTGTTGATCTTTTATTACTTAATCTTGTGATAAATGTCCGGTAAGCAATGTGCTAAGATTCCGTTTGGTAATATATACATTCGTGAAATTATTGAAATACTTAAGCTTTAAGTGAACGTCAAGTATATAGCACGAGTCAAATAGCAAATAGCACGTGTCGTCAACGCACGTGTTTCCAATCATACTATGACACAACGTAGATTTAATAATAATTTATTTCTAAAAAATTTTTCTAACAAAACTTAAGCAGTATTCGAAACTCCACAAATTTCGATATGAAAAATTTTTTAAAATTGTTTAAACGAACAATAATTGTTTAATTAAAACATTAATTTTTGCAGCATGGACTTTCGACAATCTATCAAATTGTTCGAACAAAACGTAAGCAGTTTTCAGAAGTCCACAAATTTCGATAAGAAAAATTCTTGAAAATTTTCATTCACAAATGTTTAATTGAAAAATTAATATTTTACATGATAGTAAACATATGCAATATGCAAAATAATATTTGCATATCGAAATATGTATTTACACAAACATCCACAGTCTAATTATTCATACGAAGAATTTTACGCGAATAAAAATTCGCTTATCAAGTCGAGCTGATTTTCGCCCCTTTTTCTCGAAAAATCGACCACCGTGCGTCGTACTGACTTTGAAGAATATTTCAAAATTTATTGCAGAATGCGATCTCGTTGATTATTGTTCGCTTTCTAGAATTTCAAGATACTCAGCTATTTGGTCCTTCATTTCTACTATGAGAGGTCGTTTAGTCATCAAAAGAGACTTTTCGATCGCACCGATTTCATGGGAAATAGTATCGGTATATGGACGTATCGAAAACTGAAGAAGAAGTTCGAAGCTTTTTAGGAAATAAATGCTGATACTGAAAGATAAGATCCTGGTATCGATATTAAATCTTCTGAGGCAGCGGTTGTACCCGATTCCTCGCAGAACGCGTTGTTTACAAAACGACGTGCCAAAGATATTGTTTTTCTTATGCACAGCGTTTGGCAGCTATGAAAATATTCGAAAACAATAACCCAGAATCCTGCAACCGCTTTCTGAACAAAATGTCGACTCTGCATCGGCGAGAGTATCTGCAGATGTAATGTAGTTCGAGGGATGTTCGAGCATGGTTTTTCAGAGAACCGAGTTAGTTAACGAGCAAGTTTAGATTAACGAATATTCGTAGGTCAACGTAACCGGACGCTAATTACTCCCGTTGTCGATAACCACGGACGATCGTGTGTTTAACGATCGTTCGCGACTAATCACTGGCATTTTTCAATGCGTTAATGGACGTGACGTATTCATGATTCGATATCGCGGACCGCGTTTGACTCGAGTTTGGCACGCGTTTGGCAGGCGATCCACAATTGCTATAATTAAATTTCACCCGTACGCATTTACTTTCATTCATTCTTATCGCTTTTTCTGTATTCTTCGAATCAGAAAATCTAATTGTGAAAATAGGGGAATATATTAATATATAATATAATAACATAATCGAACGTTTGTGATTCATGCCATAACCTGCTATATTGTCTGCTATCACTCATTTTAACTCCAACGACTGCAAAGTCTACTGTCGCCCAATTATCCGTTTTCCATGAAATGGAAAATTTAATGTTAATCCAGTTACATTTCTATACTGTATAATGCACACTTTATGAATGCCATTTAAAGGCTTGCAATACCTCGCTGCTAGAGAAATATCTAATTCTGCTTTCGCGCATGAATTCTATATAACAATAAGTACCCCAGTTACTATATTTGCTTCGTAGATATAACTTGGCCATTGGTATTAGCAATCCTTCTATTCTTTCGCTGGCGTTAACTACCGTTATGGTAATATTGGGCTACCTTCATTACCACTATTTTAAGATGCTGGGCATCATTAACTCGCAACGACCAATTTTCGAGCTCCGCCCCTACAACTCGCCGCGAGTTTGCTTTTATTGACAACCATAGTGCTCGAGCTCCGTAGGAGTGTAATTCGGGCAATATTCGAGCCGCAATTAATGCGACACTGAAAACGGGACATCTTCTAGTTTCTAGGTAATGGGACACGTACTAAAGAAAATACATGTTCATAAATAATTCTTCATTGTTTCTATGGATTTATGAAAAAACAAGGATGAACTCACAAAAGTCTAGACCTTTTTTTACGGGTACGTTAGTACTGGGCTGGTATAAAATGTATTTAATAATTCTACGAAAGTTTCTATATTTAAGAGTATTGATGTGAAAGCGTTTGAACAATTCCACGAGAGCCGGCGCGTACCTTTTGCGGGACCAGATTGAAAAAATTTACGAGGTCAGATTACACATTCAAATCCTATACTTAAATTTCACAATAAGGAATTACTATTATTATGCGGTTTATGGATTATGCGATTGCATTTTCCACACACAACCGAATATTAAATCTACTATAGATTGGGTTCTGCAAAATGTCTGATCAGTTTTCGTAGACCGCGGGACCATTCAAACGCGAGGCCGGGTTCCAGGAAACGCGCTGAACCTGCTGCACAGTGGGACTTTTCGTCCAAATCGGAGACAAAATCAAAGAACTTCCGATAGAAATAAGATAAAGCGCCGAAATTTATTTTTAATCACAGCTAAAACTTGACAGAATATGGGAGAAATAGGGAGATTATGGTACGAACGTTTTTTAACCTTGAAACAATTCGTTAAACTTGCACAATGTCAAGAAAATCGTGATTTTTCCAATACCACGCGCGGAACAAATTTTTTTTTAACATGCTATACATCATTTCCCGTAGATTTTTTTCACGCTGATTTTAAATCTGGTTTCAAAATTTATCCACGACTTCAGGATTTTTCAAAAGACGTATTATTGTTAAATATTTACATTTTCATTTTCTCAAGGTTAAGAAACGTTGATGAATACCATCCAGCGATTTTCAGTTGAAACATTCTCAGTGAACATTCAGTTGGAACATTCTGTCACTTTCCCTGGTGTAATGTATTTGGAAATACGTGAATACTCATCAAATACTTCTGTGTGTCTTGTTTAGAATTAATAAATCCTCTTACAACCAATTTATCCATTACACTTTGAATTTCTTCCCACATAGGCTGTTCAGTTAAATTCGCTCATTTAAATATTTTTAATTCTTCGAAGAACGCATAGACTCTTCGTCAACACCACTGCAGCCATTTCAAGGTAAAATTGTCTTTGACACTAAACATACCATCATTGTTCCAAAATGACCGTTTCCAGATTTTTTATCTTACAATTAGTGAAATCAGTATCCACTCAAACTGTTATAAAAATGTTTTTTTCATCATTTATTTAGCAATTGTTTTAAACAAATGTCCTGTGTTTTCATAGTATGACCACGTGACTAGAATAGTTTTCCCGAAATAAGTTATACCGTTCGGTAATTTGTAAGTAAAGTCCAAAACTTGGTGAGTTTTATTTTTTTAATGCGAAACATATAACCGCAAAAACCTAACATGTGAATGTTAACTCATCATGAATGAAAAAAAACATCGTAAAGTAATTGTTAACCTTGTTATTGTATCCGAGTTTTTATCACTGTGTCAATTTAACACCAAGGGACAGATTCAGTTCGTGAAATGAGGATCGGATGAGGATTAAAAAATTGAAAAATATGGGGATATAGCACCAAGTGTCCCCTTTACGGACTTCTTTTTCAAAAGATGGACATTTAAAAATTAACGAAATTAGAATTATTTGAAGTGAACGCTGCACCGCGATATAAGATATCGGACGGTCGAAAACACAGTGGACTGGATCGTAACATTTTACTATAACTCTTCGACCATAAGAGATATCGGGATGAAATCGATCGACGCACGTTTTTGAGCGATGCTTTTTCGCTTTTCTTCCCAAGTGAAAAACAAAGAAAGACATATCAAATTGCATCACAGGAACACAAATTTTTGCATCCAGAGGCATAGCCGAGAGCTACGGCGAATGAAATACGGTTAACAGAACGCTGCGTCCTCGCGCATAAAGGAGGTCCCACCTCTTCCACCTTAAGGTCCGGTAGGTATAGTGTTAAGCTGATTTATTTCCTTCGTGAGTTCAATTGCCTGACCCCTCGATCATTAACGCTAGGTTTACAACCCGTCGAAATGACGGCTTCTGACATTCTGAGTGTGCGATTATTAAGATTGTAAAGATACTTCCCGAAGGAATTATCTACTGAATATAGGTAATTATTACATTTAGGGCAGGCGCCTCGGACGACCATAATCTTGGCATATGTTGTCCAAGTTACTCAGAATCCGAGTAACCTCTAAACAATTTTAGTCGACGCTCGTCATTTATTAAAAAGTTACAAGCAAAAGAAGTTTGAAAAATATATAACAATTATTTTAAATATTGAAGGCTAAAACGATATACTACTATTGAATTATGTTATCAAAGTCACCTTTTTAGGTAATTCCCAAAAGGTTCTAGCCGCCGTTCGTTTTTGAATAACAAATTATGAACAAAAATATACCGATGCTACCATATCGCAATTTACCAGTATTTCCGCGATCCACAATTCAAAGTTAGTGTTATCAAAAAAGATTCTCAATATGTTTCGGCATTTATCTATACTGAAAAAGTAGTTATTTAATGGCTTGCACAGTTTCTAAACCCTTTCAGTAGCAGGTATAAACGAAAGGCATCTAGTTTTACTCTAGCCTAGCAATTTGTGATACTCTGTGTCAACTGCATTACAAAATTCTTTCGAAACTTCCACGAGAACACAATAGATATAAAACTGTGAATATCTTTTCACAATAACGCATTCAAAGTCTATCGGTAGACAATCTAATTGCGTTGTGAATTGTGCGTGCTTCACATCCGATTCCTATGCACATTTGTTTTTGCATAAACATTGATAACGCCTCGTCTTTTCGTTCCGCCAAAACAGTTAGTATTATTTCCACTTTCTAAAGTAAAATTATTTTCTGTCAACACTTTCATGAGATAATTCATAATAACGTCTGATGTTTCGCCCGGTTGGTCTTGAAATACTAAAAGTTTAACTTGCGTGCCTTCGTACGGCAAAACGAAACGGACTAAAACAGGGAATATTTTCTTGGACCCGTGGTTCGAAGCATCCGTTATAGAAACACAGTTGCACTTGCTTAGGCGATCTTTTAATTCGCCTATTGCTATGTACGTGTTTTGATTGAATGATTGAATGTTTGAATTAACTTAAAAGCACAATCGTACGAGCGAAAACTGTGGTTCTTTTACCAGGGTCAATTAGCCATATAACAGAAGTAACAAATGCTACGGGACTCGCGTTTGGGGTTCGTAAAAGTTGTGTTTTATTTGATTATCATACAAAACCTAGGGCCTACTTGTAACATTTTCATTTTGTCGTTTAATGGTGTCAATCTGCATTATTTGGGAAATTTATTATAAATAAAAAAGAGTTATGACTGAACCAAGTACTTCGACACTTGAATTTAAAATATTTCAAAAAGTGCAGGATAGAGAGGGGGATTCATGTATATGGGTGTGTGCGAATGTCCGTTAACAAGAATAATATCGCTGGTTTGTAAAAAGACAATCGGCCGAGGCTTCGTAGGGAACGTCAATGCATTTCAAAAAGCAAGGAACGTCAATGGATTTATTGCTTAGTCGTGTCCTTATTTTCGGCACAAAATTACCAGAAATAGAAAAAGGTTCGCTCACTTGCTAATAAACTGGTCTTGGAATTGTCTTTAAAGCATTAAATAATAAACCTAAACTTTTTTGTTCTTTTATTTCTAGTCTTCAAGACCAAAAACAACTTCTTTAATATTTGAGGACTAGAGTTCTTCAGGTTCTTGCAGATATTCATTTATTGCTATTTCCATAGAATTTTTCATCATAGACATGTTTTGATATTCTTCTTCGTCCCTTTTGTTTTAACATCGCAGTCATCTTCTGTAGAATAATCTTTATATAATCTTGATAATATCTGTAGGGACAACTTAATAATATCAGTTTTTGTAGCTAATGGAAGTTTACTAGAAGATATATAAGTATAAGTTTAGATATATAAGTATAAATTATGTATAAGTTTAAAACCGGTTTTTTTAAACAGAAAAAGCCGGTTTTCGGATTGCATAATTTTCTTTTAAAAACCGACAAACCCTATTAAATATTAGGGCTGTTAATACCCTTAGAATCTCGAAGCATCGATTTTAGAAACTTCGAATCTTTGATTTGTTCGATTCGTTTCCAGTTAACAGATAACAGGCGAGAAATGTTGAATCTGGACGAGTGAAGACGTTCATTTCCGAGAATGCGTTACAATTATATGGTTGATGCGTGTATTGTACGTATGCACAACCCTATATTTGAATGTATCACCGTATCGCAAGAAGATCAGATCGAAACGAACGCCGCGACAAGAAACAGGCCTGTCAAAACGAATGGTTATTATCCGTTTGTCCTTGCAGCTTTCACAAATAAATACGGGCTTTCCTTACACAATGATGCGAAAGGTTGGACGTACTTAGCTGTCCGCAATTTCGCATCACTAGAACAATCACGGGGAGGAGAGACGTGAGGTCGGTCAAGGGGGCGTATATCCTCCGAATACTTCAAAACTTTCAAAATTTGAATAGTAGAAGCTCGGAGAGTAACGGTAATTACGCATAAACGGTCTCGCCTCACCGGTTTTAATGCTTTTATGTTGTCAGGGTTTAGATTCTAAACAATTCGCACCTATAAACGTAACCGTCGCTCATCCATAGTTCTTGAAATATTTGCTTGTCATTTGTTCCTACTTCTACAGGTAATATCACTAAGTTCGTCGAAGGATTTACAATCTACATACATATACCCGGTGTACCTGTGGTCAATACTTGATGAGCTACATGTTCGCATATTCTTAAATCTGGAAAAATGCTTTTCACGTTAGAAAATAAAGGTTTCCTTGAGTTTTTTCTAAATGACACCATATGTTTTGGACGTCAAAGGATTGTTGCTGACGTCGAGACGAATTCAACAGTGTATTATACCATGACCTCAAATTCAAACTCGAAAATTTTCTTGAAACGTAACTTTAATGAAAAATTATTTCTTACAAAGCAAAGCAAGTTACATCAGATGTTCGAACAGTGATCCAAGATATCCAAAATATTTCAACACAAGAGTATCAAAAAATATTGCTTCTTCGATTAATGCATCTGTAGTAGGCTCATCGAAAAATAAAGCTGTTTCGTATTCTCTGTCTTCGTCTCTCCTGCCAGCAACATACTAATTGTATTCGGAGGCGTAATACCATGGGTTTTCAACTTATGTAGTCCGAGGTCCCTCTCTCGAACAACATTTTTTTGGCGGACACCATCCCAACCCTAGGCATTTTATTTATGTTAGCTATTTGAATAAAAGCAAAATGTTGGAGGATGTAAAGTTAATGTCGAAATTATTTCGCAGACCCGCGGGGTCCGCGGACCACAGTTTAAAAACTCCTGCTTTATACTATTACCTCAAGTAACTGCATTTTCCTCTCTGCTACCGCGATGTAGGAGAGACAATGATATCTCTATCCTTTGTTTGTAGTTCACCTCTACTTCGATGGTGGTCTAGATTCGCTCTCGCGCGTCATTAAATTTTTAAGAATACTGCTTTATTAATCAATTATATAGTCATCGTTCTTTTCTATAATTCGAACAGAACTACGACTATATAATATTTTCTCACTAAAACTGTAAAATAAATCGTGAAGCAAAGGGTTAATAATTACGTCGATATATGTTCAGTTAAAAACGAAGGTCGGATGTATTCATAAAGCCGTAGTGGATCCGTCGGTGTTGACGTAGGTAGGAACGTTCGAATCCGATGGCAAAGGACCGAAAAAGTGGGGAGCCGCACGTGTCTCATATCCCCCGGCCAATGCCAGTCATCGCGGATAAACAACAATGTAGGAACTCCCAATATTGTACACACGTCCGTCCCCCGATTCTCCTCTTTGCCCGAGAAATATGTCCCGAATTTTCTATTTTGATTCGAATTCATTTCTCGTCCACTTACTCGCACCCACACGACCCACCCTTTCACCTGAAATACCATAAAATTCATTCTGTTCGCGAAGTGGTTTCAAAAACTGTGCGGCATTTCTCCTAACGCAAATAATTTCAATTGCTTAAAAAGTGGGATGAAAACCCCCGATAGCGAACGGATCCCATGGAAATCACCGACACTTTCCCCGCCGACGCAGTTTTCACACACAACAGATTTCACCGACTCTCCAGATTTCACCGGTCAATAACTTTGGCCGATAACGACTTTGATCGACGACGAATTTGATTGACAATGATTTTAACCGGTAACGATTTTCGTTGTAAGTTTTTCGTTGAGTAGATGAAAAGCATGCCGGGGAAATTTGTGTCAGTGATTTCCATGGGACTCATAGCGAACAAGCGAATATCTTCAAGAAGTTATTTACATTATCGACCATTACAAAGTTATTTTTCGGAAGAGCATTTGCATGTCGCCGTGGCAATTACAAATTTCATTGTAGGCAACGATTTTCGTTGTAAGTTTTTCGTTGAGTAGATGAAAACCATGCCGGGGAAATTTGTGTCAGTGATTTCCATGGGACTCATAGCGAACAAGCGAATATCTTCAAGAAGTTATTCATTATCGACCATTACAAAGTTATTTTTCGGAAGAGCATTTGCATGTCGCCGTGGCAATTACAAATTTCATTGTAGGCAACGATTTTCGTTGTAAGTTTTTCGTTGAGTAGATGAAAACCATGCCGGGGAAATTTGTGTCAGTGATTTTCATGGGACTCATAGAAAACAAGCGAATATCTTCAAAAAGTTATTCATTATCGACCATTACAAAGTTATTTTTCGGAAGAGCATTTGCATGTCGCCGTGGCAATTATAAATTTCATTGTAGGCAACGATTTTCGTTGTAAGTTTTTCGTTGAGTAGATGAAAACCATGCCGGGGAAATTTGTGTCAGTGATTTCCATGGGACCCATAGCGAACAGGCGAATATCTTCAAGAAGTTATTCACATTATCGAACATTATAAAGTTATTTTGCGGAAAAGCATTTGCATGTCGTCGAGGCAATTATAAATTTCATTGTAGGACGGTGTCGGAGGCGATGGTCGGAAAAAGTTTGTTACAAAATCTTTCTCAGTATTTTCAAGGACGTGACAAATTCACCGCCGCGTATATCCGAGCGTCGCGTCGGTTGTCCGCAAGTAAATCGGCTGGTGTTGCAGGGTTGCAGGTAGTAGGCAAAGTACCGGTGCGCTGCCATAAATCCACTTAACCATTATTATAGTACCTCGTTATCGGTTTCCAAGAATTTGCATCAGACCTGGTTCAAATATCGCGTGCCCAATTTTATATTGCCGGGCGTTCCCGAGAGTGGGGGAAAACGAACCCGTCTACGTTCACAAAAGCGAGAGAAACCATACCTAGTCGAAACAATAGCAACGCTGCCCAAGATTTTAACCTTCATCGAATTAGACGTGATTGTATACAGAAAATTGTATTTGAACAAAAAGTTAGCATTTGGATCATTACATTTTGACCAGGAATTTTGCAACTACCCTCGGGTATGGTCATTAACCCAGTTCACGTTGGTTATGGGGTAATTCTGGGATAAGCTTATGGGTAAGGTCACCTTTCGCCTTTTCAATAGAATCCCCAATTTTTTTCCTCGAACTCGGATGAAGCGTAAAATTCTGCGTAAATAAGTATTGTCCTTCGTGCATCACAAATGTAATAGTTAACGATATGTAGTTAACGAAATAAGTTTCCATAGAAACTTATTCAAGTTGAGAGATATTAGTTAGAGCACCAGATAATAGCTACTATGTATACATATGGGAAATCATGTCGATAATATCTCGTTAACTAAGAATTAGATTTGTAATATATGCAGGCCTCTTTTACGCAGAATTTTGTGCTTCGATCAAAAATATTGGTCGTTCTATTTAACAAATATGAAGTTGACCACCGTATGTATTTTACGCGTACACCTACAAGTTTCGTCTGATGCATTTTTTCCTATGGCCTGTTTAGATGTCTCACCCTGTATACAGGGTGTTCGCGATAATTTGTACCAGCATATTTATGCATAGTATATTTTACTAGCAATATGATAGCGTATCTCAATTTTGTTGCTACATATTTATGGAACGAAATTACTATTAAACGGAATTACATGAAACGAAAGTAGAAATTTTGCAATCTTTTCAACAATTTCGTGTTCACGTTGTGCGTTTAATTTAATTGTTATAACTTCACAAAAAATATCAAATCGTATGGTCCAATATCTCAAAAATGGTTATTGTCTTTATAAGAGTGTCTGTATTAACCCTTTGCACTCGGAGCTATTTTAACTCGAAAATTAAATGTTTCTACTAACCTGCAATATTTCCATTCTCTATGATTTTTTAAATTTGATAAATATGAAATTGATATAATACCTCATACAATACTTAAATGTGTAGTAATTGGTTAGATACCGACATATCTGATAGTGTAAACAATTATTTAAATAATAGTACAGCAATTTTTAGTGGCGCCTCAGAGGCGCCACTCGAGTGCTAAGGGTTAATGTACGAGAGTCATTGTATGTGGGAAATATTTCAAGGTGATTAAAATATGTGTGGAATCGCTGATGCACATGATTAACAAATATTTAAAGATATTCATAGAAGAAAAATATGAATTTTTAGTGAAATTTCGCTGCGTATGTAAACGACCGAAATTTCATACGATGGTTTAATGTAGACAATTTTTATTTTGGATAAAAAGCAGCATTGTAGGTTGTAGCATCGACGAGAAAAAAAAGTCGTTTAAAAAATCATGTATCGAGGGACGTTGCAGCAAAAGACTGGCCCGCTGGAAAATATGCATCGCTTACCTGGGCGTGGGTGTGTCGGAAATGGTTTAAACAGCTGCTAACCCCTTCGGCACCCCCAGTCGGAC
The DNA here is from genome assembly GCA_916610235.2 of Lasioglossum morio. Classification (NCBI taxonomy): domain Eukaryota; kingdom Metazoa; phylum Arthropoda; class Insecta; order Hymenoptera; family Halictidae; genus Lasioglossum; species Lasioglossum morio. The sequence continues at coordinate 19,883,876 of OU744326.1, read as the reverse complement.
GTACTCGAAATTTCGCCAGAAAAATATTTTCCCGTTCCGCCCCGTAGCAGCCGCGCGACAAACACGTTGCAGTTTTCTCGATGACGACGGGGAAAAATCGTTCTGCTGCCGATCGAAAATATGCTTATAAATCCGACGATGGTGACGCTATTGTCCATTATCCGGAAGAGCCCTATCGATTTCCCTGGAATTCGAGAAAACGGTAACTTTCCTCTCGGTCCGTAAACGCACGGTTTTAACGAGCCATCGGGGATAAACGAGCTGGAAAGCATACAGAACGAGCGAGCTCGTTTACGCGTTATCACGATCGGATAATGCGATTCCGTTCGTTTTTCCGCGACCCTTGACTCACCGAAAACGATTTTCGTTTTTTTATCAGTGACACGCTGACCCGTCGTATTCGCCGGCGTAAAGCGGCTCCTTCAGTGTTGTGTCGCGTAAACAGCTAGTCCGTTTATTGTTTATCTACCCCCTCGTACAAATCGACCGGCACACAGAAAATTGTCTTCATCTTGACGTTCCCGCACGTTCCTCTCAATTCGATCCCTCGAGTTCGACAAAGCGGAGTGCTTGACTGCGATTCCTGCCTCGAGAAAAACAAACTGACTCACCGATATACATTTTTAAGCAGTTTTTCCGAGCCACCGACTCACCCTCCGTGGCCAATCGGTATTATTTCTTCGACCGGGATTAGCCGCAACCATGAAACGGTAATCTCCGGAGCGAGTCGCGAGACAATGGCTCGTTGTTATCGTGTTTTGACGTTGCTGTTTGCGCCGCAAAAGGAAAACTAGGGATTCATCAGCACTTTTTTCCGGAAAAATCGTACTCTATACACACTAGGATGATTCTTAATTACTCTTGTCAATATTTCTTTTGCGCCACCGGACCAGAGTTGTTTCAAATAAAGAGAATCTGTGCAAAATTTGAGCTATATCGGATAACAGGATAACGTGCCCCAAGATGATTAAACATTAAAATAATTAATTGAATGCTCATAAAATCGTTTTTTCTCGAATGTCTTCTAAACTATTTACTCCGTCGAACAAATATGTTCGACAAAATCTGTTGATCTGTACAGGCTGCGTCAACAACCCTTGGGGATAAAAAGAAATACAAAAGTCGAAAATAACAGTCCATCCTAATGCACACCCGCTTCAAATCCCGTAAACAATTCATATCCTTATAGTAATTGTGAAACAATAATATGCTGAATCGGTGAACAATTGTAAAATAAAAAAATCTGGAATCGGTCATTTAGACCAGTGGTGTTAAACCATGTCGGTAACATATGAATAGGTGTGATAAACATAATCTTTTTAACAAATTCGACGATCAATTTTTGGTACTAAGCAATAAAGTATTTTTAACCGGAAGTTAGCTATCGTTGAGATTTTTTAAGGAACTCTCCAGGGTGTCGAAGGGAACGAGAGTCGGTGAATGAAAACGAAGACTCGTGCCCCGAATCCTAGTTCCGGGCAACGGTCCAGGGGTCCGAAGTCTTGCCGGAATGAATAGAAAAGAGAAAAACGTCGCGTCCAGTCGTCCACGGCTGCGTTGCAGCCTGCGACAAACCAAATGCAGCCCTGCGCCCTGTGCCTAGCGCCCTTCCATAAGGACAAACAACTGACAGCTGACCCACGCTCGTGCTGGCTTGACCTATACTCGTGGTTCATCTGCTGACATCACCCTTACGGCTCACTACCATACCTCTCGCGATTTTCCACCGTGATAACCAAGTTATGGCTTTCATATATTTATATCACAATACAGCAAAACATCCATTACGTCATTAGCGACTTGTTAAAACTACACATCGTGAAAAAAAATCGATGCCTCTCTAGCTCTGACATCTTGCAATTGACTTAGAACAGTTTTTATATTCTAGTCTACTGTGATTATAATTTGATAGCAGATTCTATGCTTTAATGCAAAAATATGCAGGTACAATTGGAAGTAGTATAACGTTGAAACAATTACGGACATCGAAGCATTACTTTCAACTCACTTATTAATATGACTAAAGGAAAAAAGGAATTTTTATTTGGCACCTGTTTCTTAACACTAACCGTACCGGGGTTAAAATGTATCGGATATATATATTGTTTTATAAAAATTACAAGACTGTATTTATTTAGATTTCTCACAATTCGTATTATAATACCTGCTGGAATAAAGAAATTTATTGAATAACTTCTAATGGGGAAGCATCTTCATAATGTCAATAATTAAAAAATAAACAATGTGAAAGCGGTCATTTGACCGGTCGTGGTACTATTAGTGTTAAAGAATTAAGGGATTTTTTTACTTAGTAAAAAATTACACAGAAAAGTTTCATTATGCATACAGATCCACAGTCTAAGAAATCTCTGCTTCGTTCAGCGATATTTGGCCTAAACATCTGAAAATCCGTTAGACACTTCGGACATCTAGTCCGAAGTAAAAATGAGAAAAAAAACATATTTCTAAGTGATCATTGTATGTATTAACGATTGTGGCCATGGATATTCAATTTAAAGTAAAATTGATTTGCTGTGACATCGCCATAATCCCATAGAAAAAAGCACTTCCATTTTTTCCCGAATTTTCCAATGTTTCTTTCTCTAAAAACCTTATTCGGACTATTACGAATATTTTTTTTTCAAAATTAGCCAAATCGATGAGCCAATCTCAAGTGATGCGCTTACCAACGAACAGCATTTAATTTTTATTTATATAAAAATAGATAAAGATCAGCACTGTAACTACGAAGACAATACTCGAGTCAGAGCGATTTCGAACGATTGTTAGATCGAAGTACCTTCTGGGAATTATGGTGATATTCGGGTAAAAATGGCGATCCGAGAGAAAACGAGATGACATTAATCTCACTTTGCCGGACATCGAAGCGTTTTGTTGCGAGGCGGGCAAAAAAAAACCGGTGGCGTTTGAAAGGCAGCGCTAAGCGACGACTTGGCGGTCAGTCGGCCGGTGGCAGTCGCTTTTCGAAATAGATTTTTTTCTTCTACCCCCCGATGCATCGGCGCGCTCTCCCTTCTGCGAACGCAAACGCTTCTGCAAACGGTCTGCGGACCCTCTGCGGATTGAAGGGCTCTCGATATTCAGTGGCCGAATCCACTCCGCGCCAGTTCTACCCACAACTCCGCGTGTTCGTTCTTTTTCGACCCCCTCGTCTTTCCCAGCCCTCGTTCCTTTCTTCCTTTCTCCCCTGGCTTTTTATGCTTCCCGTAAATCGGGAAAACGTCCATGCCTCTCTCCCGTCACTGTCGTCTTCTCTCTCTTTCTCTCTCTGTCTCTCTCTATTTTTCTCTCTTTTTCTGTCTCTCCCTGCTCCCTCCTGAGGGAGGCTGGTTTTTAGGAGCGCGTGGCGCGCGACTCACGGACGCTTATAATAAACACACATTCAGGGGATCGTTAGTCGGCTGTCAGCCCTCGGAACAAAACCCCTCTCGCTGCCATCGTGAATCGAGAGTGCACGGAAAAAAAAGACTAGATCGTGTGCCTCTTGCAGCGAACAGGTTTAGAAAAAATCTCACTAGCCCCTCGACGGTGCAACAGGATTGACGCAAACATTTTTTTTTTTGTAAAAAATGCAAGGTGCCTATCAATGGAACTGTACACGTCTCTTTTCTCCATGTATTTTAACACTAAACCTACCGATCATTAAAACAGACTATTACGTGTCGCCCCATAAAAATTACACGATCGAATTTATTATCGATTTTGTGCGATTTTTATTTTAATTTTAATGATTGCATATGTTCGCGCCTGATGTAGAAAAAAATTCAATTGTTAAATGTTATAAAGGATACAGCTGTATTAATCAAGTAGCTGACCCGACAGACGTTGTCCTGTCGAAATTTCAATAAATTTACCATAAAGAACAAGAAAAGAATTACGCATGTCCATCGTTCGTACAAAAGTCCCATAGAAAAAAGCACTTTCATTTTTTCCCGAATGTTCCATAATTCCGGGCTACTTTTACAATTTTTCGTTCCCTGAAAACCTTATTCGGACTATTGCGAACATTTTTCTTTTTTAAATTAGCAAAATCCGTTCTCAAGTGACGCGCTGACCAACGAACAGCATTCAATTTTTATTTCACTATTCTCATCTCACTATTCTTGTCTACACAATTGGAAAAGAATATAATATAATATTATATGAAAATGTATAATTTTCTTTTACACTCCGCCGCACAGTACAGTTTGCGACATCTATGAGAATCGGGCACGAACGTATACGATCATGCAGTACTTAATCTAATATTTCTAGTAGAAGCATCTTTATAATTTTATCAAGCGCGAAATAAAATATATGAAACCGGTGATTTTGATCGGTGTGTATAGTAGGTTTGGTGAATTACGAAATCGAACGCGAACTTGCGCACCGACCTAATATCTTTCAGATAAGACGACACGGAGAGTTTCATACGCTTTTCTCTGCCGACCTCCGAGCATCTGGCACGTGCTCGTCCACGATCTGACCGATCATAGTTCCCTTTTCTCTGCTTCTTTCTCGGGCTTCTTTGGGAAGTCGGTGAAATCGACCGTCTCCTCGTAACGGTCGATTATCGGTGTCCAGAACGTTTCTTTATTCGTTTTCTTTAAAGGTCGACTCGCCTGGTCGGCAGATAAGCTGTCGAAGAAAGAGAAAAAGTATCCACGGCAAATATCGGACGAACAAAGGTTCAAATTACTTGATTCAAGGAAAGCAGTATAAAGTCGAAGTAAAAATCGATTCGACAAAAAACAAATGACTTTTTAGCAAATCAGTATAAATTCCCGTGTGAGGAAAATGAACATTTGGGAAAAATCGTGTAGGGCGTGCGACTGTTTGGATGATCGAACCCCTCGAAGCCGAAGATCGGAGAGAGTCGCGAGCGTATCGGATCGAAATCGGAGCGTTGCTCGCGAAGGGGCTGACCGGCGTGGTCAGGGTGCGACTTGTCACGAGCGAAGGGAGGGAAAATTTTTGTTGACGGGTCGCCGAATCGGCAGGAGAGGATCCCTGGATCGGTTACGAGCGGCGCGACTCGTAACCTGATAAATAAGGAAGCCGGGGGTCACGGTGCCACGAGAGGGGTCAACTATTGAACAATGCCGGGTGCGCGGCCTTTCACCCCTAGGTTAATATGCGGGCGACTAAACATCGGCGCCGGACAATGAAAGATTTATAGATCGAAGCATACGTGACCATTGTCCAGCCAGATTCCGGCCCCAATAGGCCTTGAGGCGACCGAGAGAGACAGAGATTTCCGTGTGGTGTGCAGCCGCCGTCGCGTCGTCCTGCCCCGAATATCCCGAATGTACAAAATGCGCGACGATTGTCGTCGCATCGGTGAGAAAAGCCCGGGGAATCGTATTTTCACCCTGCATTACCGGAAAACCGGACACCCCCGGCTGCGCGGCTAGCCAACTTAATGACTGACCGGCCCTAATAACCAAACGTTCCGCCATATTTATGGACCGTAGTAAAGCTGCGAACCGAAAATCAACAGCCGGCGAAAAACGATTGAAAAGACCATGCTCGCCTATCTCTTTTATTCGAAATTGTATCGTTTCGATTCTCACCCCTTGCCGTATCATTGTCTTCGCAGACAGATTCAGCAATGTCCGCGAGTTCTGTGTCTCTGATCATTGCCTAGAACAAACAGAACATTTTTATGTATCGTAGGTGTACAGAAATGATGGGAACAACGTGCTTGATAGATAAAGCGTATAGAAGAATGAAAACTCTCAATGAACACAGTGTTGGACATGGCACGCGTCCGGTGGTGGGTTAACAAGCATCGCGAGCATACACGGAAGCTTTTTCTCGTCCCCGTAAAGAATTCGTGTCGGATAGACAGTACGGTTAACAAGCGTAGACCGGATAATCGTGTAATCCGCGGGTCATTACATCGGATTTGCGCCGCGGGTCCTCGAGCATCATTTTTGACCGTAATCGGATTTCGTTTCTGCGAAACGAGAAAACCACGTTCGTCGGTCGAGGCTTCTCTCTCCGATCATTTTCATTTATACGGTTTTTTTTTGTGTGTCGGCCCGGAGCAGCGAGGGGCGAGCCGGCCCTCGAAGGGCGGAGCGTCGGGCTACTGCACCCTACGGACACCCTATACACCCTGCACACCCCATGCACGAGGGGTGGACAACGGGGAGAAAAGAGAGGTCAGAGGGTGGCCAGGGCGCACGCGTTAATTCTGGCCACTTTTCAAACGTCCTGGTCCGGCTGCGTTTTTTTCTCTTGTTCCTTCGCCGTCCTTCTGGCCGACGATGGCCCGGTGACCCCAAGACGATCGCTGCTACGATCGCAGAGCTCTTTTACGGTAAATGCACCGAACGCTCAGAGCAACTGGCGTCCACCTAAAAAATAGCTAAATTCGATTCACTCAGATTTTTCGCAATTTTCATAGGGATGTGTCTGGTAATAGAGAAATTAGAGATCGCGATTTTGAACGTGTACTAAAATACACGTGTACACGTGGTACGCGAACCGTGTAGTTATTTATAGGGTCTTATTAGTAAGGACCTATAAAGGATTTATAATTTAAGGATCCGTGCACATGGATTTGCGAATACGAATCCGTTCAGTATAAAAATACAATAACGCATCCGTACTCACGGATCCTTAAATTCTTACTACACGTTTCATGTACCACGTGTAATTATATAATTTTTTTTTTCTTTTTAATTGGGAAATCTCATATGAGATTTATTGCAACATAATGCTTAGTACAGAGTATTACATATCAAAGTACAGAGTATATAGTATAGTATAACAAAAATATTATAAGCAATAGAAGTAATTATATAATGTGTAATGTTTTGTTAGTACTGATATTTGTTTATTATACTTTTATATACAACTTAATAATGAGGACTTACAGCCACGTATCTTATAAGTAAAGCCTGACTCTACTGATGCGCTCTCTTACACACACCCCTGCATACGTACACACATACGAATATACATAGGTATGCTACTATTACAATAAGCACGTGAAAATAGAGAACACTAGAAGAAATTCATCCATTCATTTCCAATGGAAATATGTCAGTAATTTCAACAATTGGCAAATACAACGTGTAAAGCAATTGCAATAATATTAATAGATGCAATTAATATTAATACTGCTAGAACTGCCATTTGAAACGACTGTGGATCGCCGAGAACATATGTCGCGCCGACGTTTTTTTTTTCCGGCACACGAGTCACTGAAAATTAGAAGCTCTCGAGAATTTGGAGATCTCGAGTGGCCTAATTGGAACGTGACAATCTCGAAGAGTGCCCTGACCGATCTAACGTGACTGCGTACAAACTGTTTCTGCTGTGGTGAAATTGCTGTGGCCTCAGCAACGCGAATAACCCATTACATCGATACTCGCTTTTATGAATAACTAGCCGACCGGACAGACGTTGTCGCGTCCAGATTTCAATACATTTGTTTGTGATCGTTTTAGGAATTCGTGAAAAGCTATTGGGAATGTGTGAACAAATTAAAAATGAGAAAAATAGCGTATCTCTGAGTGATCATTGTATCTATTAACGATTTCCCGAAATTGTCCATTTTCCCGGGCAACTTTTCCAATTATTCTTTCCATAAAAACCTTATTCAGACTATTACGAACATTTGCTTTTTTTAAATTAACCAAATCGGTCCAGCCGTTCTCAATTGATGCGCTTACCAACGAACAGCATTTAATTTTTATTTATGTAGGTATAAAAGAAGATAGAAGAAGACTATAAATTGATTTAGGTTTCAGACCCGGAACCCACTTGGGATTCAAAAATTGTTTAGATAAACGAAACACTGTAGGTAAGGTGATTGCAATTTTTTTGAGGCGTTCTGGGCGTTTGAAGGTATTTTAAAATCAAATCAAGCCAAACAATGTTTTGAACGGTGGCAGTAGCAAGTCGAGAGGTTGCAGGGGGGAAGATGGGACTATCCATGGTGTCCCGCATTTTGGACGTTCTTCTCCTCCGCCCGGGCTCTACACCCTGGTCTTTTTTTTCGGCTCTTTTTGTTAGAACACCGCGTCGACACACGATACGACCAAAAGCGCGTGCTTTCCTCGTGATTTCCGTTTTCCGCTTCAGCTGCGCCTCTTTTACCCTATTTATAGAGCCGTTTCACGTATATATCCGACGGTCCTGAAAGGAATAAGGAACTTGCCGCGAAGGTGCCCCGCCAGTAAATTTCCCCGGATTCCTGGATACAGGAGACACGCGTCTCGCCTCGAGAAACCGCGCGCGCGATCCCTCCTACCACCCTTTCAAGAGTTATCTGAGCTCCCTCCTTGTCACCGGGGATTAGCGGTTTCTCCGCCATTCCTCTTCTCGCGATACACTTATCCACACTAGCTTTACCCTTCGTCCACTGGAGATCCCGTTTAGTCGCTTTCACTCTTTTACAAAAATCACAATGGCAAAATAAACGTGAAATCAAACAATAAAAATTCAGCGAATTTTAAGAATTTGCTGATTCTTCAGGGTGAACACCCCTTAAAGATTATGTTCTTATCGAAGTGTAAAGGATTTTCATGTTTATGCATACATAAATGCATAAAATCAGTGTGTACACGGATCGCACAAGATAGAATAATAATTAATAAAAGCGACACTAGAAACTTTGAAACATAGTAGAACCTCGATTAACCGCATCCTGATTATGAACAAACATGAGTTTAACCCTTATGTAGTCAACCAAAATGTATAGATTATTTACAACCTTTCTGTATTTAACATGTTTGCACAAATTCTCATGATAAACTAATATATTAGCGAGTAAAGAATGGACATTCAGAGAAATTTTGTAATATTCTTTAAAGGTACATTAACAAATTGTTGAAAGAAATACAGTAAATGGGTAGCCGGTTGACAACACGAAGGTTAAATATGATTAAATTATGAAGGAAAATAGATTTCCACAAAATAAAAAATTTATTTTCGAATATTATGTACATTTTAATTATCTTCTCGAGTCTCGATTATCCATCGGGCTGTTTGTCTCCCGATCAAGCCGGGAGATAATCGAGGTAATTGGACGAGCAAAGCCCAAACGATCATAGTTAAATATAGAAGAATTCTGAAACAAACATTCCATGACCCATTAAAATAATCAAGAACCTAAGCAATTCGTTGCTGGTTCGGTGACAAATTTGCAGAATACTTTCGAATAACGTGCATTCGAAAAATTCCCCAGTGAGCCGAGGAAAGAAAGCTGCGAGCAGATCGTTTGTATACGTCGAAACCCTGAAAGCGTGTCGCCCGGTTTTTTCTCGGTCTTTCCGGATACCACAGGTTTCTGCTGATCACTGCGAGGGACGCGATATCGAAATGCCCTTTAAAGGGAAGGACTCGACAAAGGACTCGGACACCGTGGCCATTTAAAGAATGCGTTTTAATGCAGTACAGCCGGGTTCGGCGTGCAGTGTGTCGCCGTAGTGAAAGGCGGCAAAACGTTTGTTAAAAAACGGAGTACCCCGACGCAAATCAAATCCGCATCAGTCAGGACGATCGATCGATCGATCTGCAACGTCATCGACCTACCAGCCGACCGTTCGACCGTCAGACCATTCGAACGTTCGTCGGTCGGCGACATATGGAGGATCCCTAACGAGTGGCACGTTTCCCAAAAAAATCGTATCGCGTTCCGCTTAACACGCGTCCTCGCAGCCTGTTTTCCGAGCTGTTATTAATGATCCGCCCTTTGGAGCCGCTCTGCCGAATTCTGATAAGTAAATAATGCGACGCCGCCCACGGAGACTATTCGAAATTCAATTTAAGCACGTTAGCCACGTTTTCCCATTTGAAAAAATAATTAACTGCTGAATCGATCAATGCAATCTCCCTTCGTGTAATGTAGTAGTGCTCGTAACGTTCCATCAAGTTCTGCCATTTTTAATTAGCCATTTATGATATCTATTTTTGTACATAATGTTGGCAAGACTTTGTATGGTCAATCTGATAAATTGAACTATTAACTCTTTAAGAAAAAAATGTCAGAGTTGAAATGAATCGATTGAAATTTGAACCAAGATTGATTGATTAATGTGTACATTAAAAAAGGTAATCATTGAAAAATCGACGATTGATTCAATCGATCGATGAAGTTAATCGCCAATCGTTGATTAAAAAAAGGAATCATCGAAAAATCGGAGACTAAATTAATCTATTGTTGAAATGACAATATGTATACCTAAACTCAGTTCACATTTTTTGTCAGTATGCATACAGTTTTGATCCCGTATTTCATTTCGAATATTTACAGCAGTTGATCATTAATCAATTACCCGATTGACGATAACAATCGAAAAGAATGTAATCGTTGCGATTAACGATTGAAGTAAAAATTTATTCGTCAATCGTTGATTAAATTTTTGCCCACCTCTGGAAAATGTAAATGAAACGTGTTTTTATATGTATATGATTCTTTCTTCATTTGATGAAATTTTAGTTAACAAACAAATACATATAAATTCCACAAATATAAATCACAACATCTGTCCTTTGAAATAAACAAATGGAACACTTAAAATAGTAGGGAGCTGTTGGCAACAAAATTGATAAACAATTAGGAGTGCAACGGGTTATGATAGTGTAATACGTATTAGATCGTAACGAGTATCATTTTAATCCAATTTCGAAGAATCAACTGGAAAGTAAAGGTAATAAATGCAATTATAGGATGTGCACAGGTAGGAGTTCCAATGGCTCTGTTTTGATACGGGGTGATTTCAAAGGGTGAAAACAACTCGACTCGAGGAGGGGGCCGATTGTAAAGCCCCGCCCGTAAGAGGGTCACCTGTTGCGCTTAGGGAGGTTTTAATATTTTTTTTACGCTCGCGATCGATCTCGTATTACAAGCCGCTTACACAATAGGCATCAACCTGTTGAGAGAAGGGGAGTTTTTTCGCTGCATTGGGCGCGGTGCGCCATAGGGGAAGGGTGTGTGCAGTCATTTCAATTTTTTTTTCATCGAGTTTTTACCACCGACAAAAAACCACCCTACATCGGATCGCTGCGGAACAAGTGCAGCTACCTGCAATTGCGTGAGAATTAGGGGAAGAGATCATCGGCGACATCGGCAATGCATTTATCGTACGGTTCACCTAATTTTTTTGAAATCTGCTTAACCCTTTTATCAGTACAAGGATATCCTATTTTCTATTTTAATTCTTAATCTTCTAATCTTTCCAATCTTTAATTGTTAATTATTATGGACCTCTACTTTTTCGGACAACTATAAATTAACCCTTTACAATCGGAGTTATTTTAATTTGGACATTAAACGTTTCTTCTGAATATTTCCATTCTCTATGATTTTCTAAATTTGATAGATATGAAATTGATATAATACCTCGTACAATAGTTAAATGTTTAGTAATTGGTTAGATACCGACATATCTAATAATGTAAACAATTATTTAAATAATAGTACAGCAATTTTTGGTGACGACTCAGAGGGGCCTCTCGAGTGCTAAGAGTTAATACCATTTTCTTTACAGTTACAGTGATTACAATGTCTTTATGCACAAACGTGTCGTAGGAGGGAAAAGAAAATATTATTTGTATGGCTACATTTATTTTAATGCTTAAATGTTTGATTACACACGAATCAAATTTTCTTTCATCTACAATGAAACGCGTAACATTTATATATATTAGACTTTGTTAAAAAGCTTCATCACCAGTCTGGCTGATCAAAATACGGCAAGGGGTAAAATCTACATTCAAGGCAGAAAAATTTCTGCTGAAATTCCGAAGCTTCACGATCGTAATGTAATTAAACAACATAGAAAATTGTAGGTATCGACACGAGAGTTGGAAAGCTACCGAAACAGCCGTTACCACTGCGTTCAATGTGCATAACTTGTTCGTCTCTCGTAATATTGTTTTTATTCGAAAGTGAACGTTGCTAAAAAAAATTCAAAAAGGATTTGCCTTCATCCTGGGAGCAAAAAGTAATTTTACTCCCTCTCCTTTTTGTCCCCAGATGGCTGGACCTTCGAGTTTCTCTTCAAGTAAACTGCAGTCGTAGGTTTTTGCCGTCCGCCCACGTTTTTCCATGAACAAAAAACATCTGGGATGTAGAAAGAATGTCCTTTGTCGCAACACGGATCCTTCGGCTGCGCAATAATTGGAAAAAAGTACGCACGCTTTTACTTACAACCGGCTCTCTTCGGAGGTACTTGGATTATCCACGGTTGTTTCTAGCTTGCGTCGCGCGGACAACCGTTTTCCAGGTGCTTAAAAAACTGTGGGCACAGACAATCCAGAACCCTGAACGCTTCTCTTTACTGAAAGGATACGCGGAGAAAGGGATGAAAAAGCCCAGGTAGCCAGTCGCTAATCTCCGTCCTGCTCGCGCTGCTGGTTTTTTACGGGACTAGCACCGCGGGGTGCTATTTCCTGTTTACGGGCCTAATAGACACCAACATTCGAAGCGGAACTCCTGAAAAAACACAGCCGGAAACTCCTAAGCCCTGATTACTTTGCCGTTCGATCTCAAAAAGGTAACGCGGATTTTCTAAGCGTAAAAAGAAAGCTCGCTTGCGCATCACGGTGCAATTCATCGCAAAAATGCTGGTTTCTCGACGCACAAAAAAATCATGTATGCATCTTCAAGTTGAAAATAAATTGCACATTTAACCCTTTCATTACCGCGGACGAGATATCTCGTCACCATGATGTCGTACGTACGATGCTATTTACGAGATATCGCGTCAGTAGTCTGCGGATTTTATGCATTTATGACAAAAATGGGTACATATAATTTAAAGCAGTGGATATGTGAAAAATATTCAAGGACATCAATGTACTAGTTTCAGCTTAGCCTTCACTGTGTATCATATCTGATACAGCTAACAAATCTCGTATATAGTAAACTAACAATGCGTTTTCTTACTACAGATGTTTACTCATGTTTATTTTTTTGAAAATGTTGTTCTAATGTTTTTAAATATTTTTCCTTTAAATAAAAAAGGGTTAATTGGATAATGGAAAGAAGAATACAATTTTTATTTGGCTCCCATGTGTCCTGTAGTGTCTCAATGCAAACGTTTTTTATTTTGCATAAAGATCCGCATGTCTACCTAGAATAATTCCAACATATTTACCAACATATATGTTGATATTAAATACCAACATATTTAATAATCTACACAATATTGTGAATAATGGTACAATTTTTGGTGGTGACTCTGAGTCACCCCTTGACTGATAATGGTTAAGGGGATAGACTCGTTTCCAGGATTGCAAGGGTGCGGGATGCACCTTTTCATTTCTCGATAACATATGGCAATGGGGTTGTTCAGTTTTGTGCATTTATAGGAAAAATCTCAATGAGTGAAAAACGACACTATAGACATTCAATTAAAAACCTTCATGTAAAACACCGGCTAAGTAGAAATTTTCAAAATTGTTTAATTCTCACTTTCGACAATCGACTATGTATAAAAATATGTAAATCTTTGAGTGCAATTTCACAAAAGAAAGAACATTTCCGATTTTTGCATCCAGGTATCCAATTGAAAAGTGAAGAGAATTAAAAATATGATTTGGTAGGCGGTAGAAGCAATGCGAGGAAAGTATGGATCGGATGAAAGATACAGAATACAGACGTAGGCAATAGGATAGGTTGGAATGATCGACCGCGTTTGGAAGAAACCATAAAAATAGCCGTGGAGCGTGCGGAAGCCGATGGGGGTCCGGTTGGATAGCTCGTAGCCACCCTCGCAAACGGCTGCCCTTTTCCTTCCCCATCAACAGCGATCCCACCCCTTGCCAAATCAGAAATCTGCCGCTTCCATCTCGTTCGAGCTGCGATGGCTGATGGCCGCAACTAAACCGAGTTGAGCAATCGCGTCGTGGAAAAGGCACACATTGTTTCTCCTCCCGGTCTCGATCGATCATTCCGACGACTGCGAGACGCAATGGAAACGATGACTAACAATAACGCTTAACAGGACAAAAATATCTCTTTCAAACCGTTACGGAAAGATACTAATTCGAATAGTTACGAAAAACTTTCATGTCGAACCAACTGTTACGAAAATCTGACATTTCTGGCGACTATAAATTTATTTCAATGATTACCGATTCGATTGAATGTACAAAAAAATCATATATGTGTAAATACGTATATATTGTATACTTTTTATTCCATTTTAGCTAATCTTTTCTAATCGTATCTGATATTTTTCTATTGCGTTTATTGAAATTATTATTGAAATTTGAATGCCAGAATGAATTTAACAGATAACAGTTGTTATGAAGTTCGAGTGACTGTCATAAAACTTTTCAAACAATAGATTTATAATGTAGGATTCAGAAGGTAACAAGCGCAAGACAGTATTTAACCCTTTGCGGACGAAGATCTTTTAAAATATAAAATATTGCCTACAGAAATAGATCACGTATCAAAGTCTTGAATGCTGGAAGAAATGAAAGATGTACATGTACATATGTACTAACGCTACACCTACCACTGCCTGTCAAATGGACGGTTTTATATTTTTAATTTCACATTTATTGAAATTATTAGGTTGCTTACATGGAAATTGTTTCGGACGATTTCTTTATCCAAGCACATATTGTAATAAAAATGGCAAAAAGTCTAAATAAATAGAGTCGTGTCGTTTTTATAAGTTAAAACATTTTTATCGTTTTTAGTGCTCGGTAGTTTTAGTGCTAATATCTTATCATGTAGGCAATTAAATTATTCGTCTCTAACTTTAGGAGTTAAATCATAGAAAAATAGCATAGTCACGATGCCGTCGATGTGACGACGTTCGTCCTGAAAGGGTTAAATTCGGAAAATCTGGATAAGGAGCGGGACGCAATGGTCGCATTGAGAGAAGCCAGGATTACGAGGTTGTGCCGTGGTCATAGAAATAAATATACACGGAATGACATCGCTTGTCAGTACGTAAGTAAACAATATATTTATCATTATCGTTATTACTAAGGCACTTGTTACCGATATAAAAATGTACGTCACAAATTATTGCCAATGAGCATATTTAAATACTGATATTAAACAACTAATTGCTTCTCGTAGTTATAATCTCAGATATTATGGTTGCGCCGCCTAAGGGGAGTCTGACAACGTTGTTTTCTTTGTTTCCGATTTTTTTTTCTTTTTCGTCCATTTTCGATACGTTTTGTCACCGGCTTCCGGTAGTCGACTTAGTTCGTTGACGAAAACAAAAGAGAATAAGCACGCTATCGCGCTTCGCAAAAGAATTGTTCTCCGCAATTTCTGAGTCAAGGCACTTTTTTCTGAGAGATGTGTTCCGATCCCCCCCCCCCCCTCTCTCTCGCTCCTCGCGATGCTCCCCTGATTCTCAAAAAACCCCCCCTCCCCGCCCGTTCGCCCCAGTCAACGTAAAAACTAAATTAAGTTTAGACTAAAAGCAAGATACGGTGTATGGTAATATTAATATTAATCGTTAACTAGCAATTAAAATAATACATTTAAATGTATATCTCTGACCTGCACGGATGCCTGTAAGAGCTAATCGCGTCACGAACACGCTTGCGCGCTGAAAAACTGATTTTGCGGGAGCGCGCGCCGTTGATCTATTCGATCACCCGTTTCCGACGGTAACTTTCGTCGATCGGTTTTGGTTCTACCGGCAGTTCACACCTCGATCGAACGTGACGAACAGAAAATATCGTAGACGCTGCTATGTCGCGTGGGCCGATAAACTACCATCCACAAATATCTGGACACACCTGGTTTAAACAAATATCGTAAACAAATGCTACGATAATACGAACACTTTTCAACAATATCAACACTAGGTCCACGGGACGCGTACTCATAGTTTTAATTTATGATTATCAACAAACTGATTTGTTCATTATCCCTGTTCTAACTGTTATTTTTATATAACAATGTAAAATAGTCAAGTTTCGCGCTCCGTAACCCCAGTATTTGATACTTTCGAATGCTTTTCTCTACAGTCCTATTCAATTTGTTTTCAAATTGAGGACGCTCGATCCTAGCATACAAGATTCATGTGATTTCAAACATTACATTATTCTAACTTGAAGATACTTGAAGAACTTGATAATATTTATCCGAGTTCAATCTATGAATAAGATACTTTGGCTACAACAATTACATGATTGTTCAATAATACCTTAAAATCTATAAACTTCGCGACGTCTGCAGGTACGCAGGTGTCCAGGTACTTTTGGATAATAGCATTGCGTCCGTGGGAAACAAATAATAGAATTTCTGCCTTTCGACGAATGTACGACGAACTGCTACATAAAATTTAATCCTGGCTCGAAACGAACGCTGGTCGAATTCGCGATTAAAACAGCTTTTAACTTTTTATATTGTCAACCATTTCCTAGGGTTGTCACAGTATCACCGTTCGATAAGGTGAATATCTTTAACGCTCTATCTACTGGAACATCGGGCTTCTCAATGACTTCTCGATATACATTTAAAAATCAAACATCAACAATTGATCGAGTTGTCAAAAGCGACAGTAAATTGATCGATAAACCAACAGGTAAGCTGCGAGCAACATAATTTCATTAGGCATTGTTACAGTCATTAAAAAGCCTGTTAACAGGTTTCCGGTAGGTACAGCGTTAACAGAGAACCACTTACTACTAGACTGCGGGGATCTTCATACATTTGCAGCTGGTAAAAACTAAAAACTGAAACATAATTCAAAAGACTGCAAATTGCGGTAAAACGTTTCACTAAAATGAACAACCGAAAAAAAATTGAAACAGTAATCTCAGTTTCTCTAAAAATGTAAAGTTGCATAAAGATCGAGACGAGTTGTCCTCGCATAACAAAACCATCGAAAACACATACAGTTTTTGTTGCCTTTCTTCTTATTTTTGTTTAAAGAAAGAACACTGCTCTATAAAGAGTTCGCGCGAACGATCGATTTCTCGCGGCCACAGTCTCGGTACCGTCCTCGCTTACACGTTATTTTGATAACTGTTTATCGACACCCTCGTGTGTCGTTAGAATACTATTTAATACTATATTAGAGACGTTGATTCGCGGCGATTAGGCGACGGTCGGGGGAACCGTGGCCCGAGGAACGAATGATTCGCGGCCGCGCGACGATAAAACGTTCTCGCTCGGTTAGGTAAAAATAACAGGTCAGGTCTACCGTTGTTTCGCGTTGGCACGTGTGTAACAATGCAGGCGATCGCTTCCTCAAGTGTTCTCAGTCGAATAATACAGACAGTAACGCACAGTGTCGGATGAACATTACAATGATCGTTTTCGTTTTTCGATTAAAAACTAAAAAGAAAGAGGTCGAATTTGTGTTCGGCGCTCGCGCGGCTAACGGTTGGCAACACAACAGAAATAGTTTCGGGCCGAGCGTGCGCAAACAACCATAAACGAAAGTGTCTCGCTCTCTCCGGAGATTTTCCTCGTCGCGGGAAAAACTGGGAGAGCGGTTTCCGAAGCTCCGTTCTACCCTCGAACCGTTCAAAGGGGATCCACCGATCCTCAATGAACACGGCCACGGTGCACACTCTTTTCGAATGCGATCCTAGCTGAGCAAAGGTCAATCAATTGCTGTCAAATACGTCCTCCAGGTTAACAATATTAACTGCACATATTAATTCATGGCTCCCGCAATCATGGTTTTTACTGGTCACGGAGCATACATAGTCATCGAATGGATATAAATGGTCTTGTATTAAAATATATATAACAGAGTGAGGATAGATAAAGTTTGTTTTCCTCAGCTAGAACCGCATGTTAAACCAGTGTGCGGCGATGGCGGACGTAACTGTGACGAATCAATAACAATCAATGCTCGACGATCAACAAATAAACTTTAACAAGATAATGCTTAGATCATTCAGAAAAATAAAATCGTCTCTGGCTCTCTTCCTCCTTCCCCCGTCGACGGAGAAGGAAAGAAGAAAAAAAAAGAAAACGTAGACAACGGATCAGACGGATTAAAAAATTCATGATTGCGCGATCGTTATCACTGGGTACCACTTATCAATCGTTATCGCCGCGTTTTCCTTTCGGACAAACGAGCGAAGTTACGTCAACCTCTCCGCGTTCTCTCTCCTTTCTCTCTTCTCCTTTCGTTTCACGACGTATATTTGTGTACACTTAAGCTGCCATGTAACTAAAAATATATACATATATATAATATATTGTCTGTACGGGGTGAGTCACCCACGACCGGAAGCTGAAATGATTGCGAAACTGTTGTATCGAGAAATGTTTCAGGCGAAAATCAAGTTGTCTCGACGAGAACAATGTTCAATGTAATCAGTAGACTGCGGATTTTTATGCAAAATAAATATTTCAGGACACAGGAGCTACATAGCCATTTCGTGTCTTCTTTTAATAATGATTTTGAGTTGAAAACAATACAACAGTACTTGTAAATTCTTTAAATGATTCGATAAAATCCACAATCTAATAAATTAGCACGATTATTTATACGTTAGAGGATGCTTGATCAAGTGCGAGCTTTAGTAGAATCGGTATAAAAGTAGTTCTGTATAAAAATAGCATGTCCATAGAATTGCTTTTTCACTTATGAACGCGTTAACGATATAAAAATTTACGAGTCTATTTAAAGAGAAACTTGAGCATTCAGCGTCCTCTAAGCATGCGCTTAGAAAAATGCTAATTATTAGACTGCGGATTTCGTGCATTTATGAGAAAAATAACGAGGTGCAATTTAAAGCAGTGGACAGATTAAAAATATTAGTGTATTAGGTTCAGCCAATTAAAATCATTAAGAGAAGGAATATATATTGCACAAAGATCCGCAGTCTACTAATTATATTGAACGATGCGCACCTTCAAAGTATTCGATTTCGGTGTGAAAGATTCGTCGATAGAAGAGTTTCGGAAGGATTCCAGGTTGAAGTATCAGGCGACTCAGCCTGTACACGTACATAGTATTATATGTATATGCGTACGCGCGTTGTTTCTTTACCGAGTCGCTTCGATTGTTCGGTAGTTAAACGATTACTCTACAGGTCGTTTCAGCGAGAAACAGACAAGTACAAGTACAAGTTTGATCGGCTTCTATTCTTTTTTTTCTTGTCGCTTTCGTTTTCGTGCACGTGGCGCTCCCGTGATCCCCTTTCGAGAAGTAAAAAGGGGATCTCTCTCTGAGCGAAGAGAACGAATCAACGCAAGAGAAGAAAAAAAAGAAAACCCTTACGGCTAAAGAGATATTTAAAGATAATTCTATAAATATCATATACTCTCCTTTTGTAATCTCCATTATATAACTGTATGGTAGTATAAAACGTAAGAGAATTTTACAATCTAACAGCGTTTTCAAAATACCAATATAACTGCAATTCGTAACAAGTATAGACTTTATATATAAAAAAAATATATATATATTCATTTTGTGTTCCCCTCTTCGAAGTATCGTTTAAAAAGGGGGGTCTCTCTTAAAAAACGGTGTGTTTGCTTACTTTTAACAATTATTACCACATGTTTCGCGTAAAACATCTCGTGTTTATGGACGGTTATTGCTTTGAAAGAGTTGACGATCTCAATATAGTATAGTTAACGTGTATAATATCGTCTCGTTTATAATATATATAAATCGATTGCAAAGAGAAAAGGCACTTCGTTTGATCAAGCATATGTCGCTTCTTGTAAAATAGTCTGAGCATTTATCGACACTCGATTGCAGTGTATATGTATAGTTCTGTGTGTATATGCGTATAATATACTTTGGACACGCGATTCAACGAAATCTCGTTTCGAATCTGAATCATACACGTAACACGATTTGCTCCGTATGCCAACGTCAAGGTATAGACAAGTGTCCGTGCGTTAAAAATGCTTCGATACTTTTAGACGTTGTTCGCCGTTGCTTTCGTAAACATCCTACAAAGATCACCGCGCTATATCAACCGACGTTTATCGAATAAAAATATCGTTTACTCTCTAACATCATACCCTTTTTATCCCATCATTTCTCTCTCTCTCTTTCTCTCTTTCTCTATATCTCTCTACCTCTCTCCACTTCTCGTCTCCTCCGTAAATAATTGCACTTGTTTTGTGTATCGTTTCGCGATCGCGATCCCGTGAACACATCAGGTATGCTGTTTTCTTCGGATTCGGATTCCAATTTCCCTATTATCCCTATCCATTCTCCTATCCGTTGAAAATTTCGATCGCACGCGAGATCCATGATCGGTCACATCAATAATCTGATACGTCATGATACCAGATATCCTCGTTTGTAAATCAACGTGATATAAATATAATTAAACAACAATTTTCTCGTTAACTTGTCTACTCTCGTACTATCGGGAAGTGCATCCAGCTCTCCTCTCGTTTCAATCTCCACGCTCTTACACCGTACGTATGTATATGTATACATATATCGACACGGTCGAGCGCGTCTAGAGCGTCTAGAGCGTCTAGAACGCCGGCTCCGTTTACTTTAAATATTATTATCAAAATATTCAGTCCTCTCTCTCGCTCTTCCTCTCGTACAGTGCTTCGACATAGAAATACAAACTTATATACAAAATGTTCGGAGAGAAATGCACTCATACACGCATACAAACACGCGACACGTCCGAGCGATACTCTAACGGTAAGAGAGAAAGAGAAAGACCCGAATATATGCATGTGTATGTGGATGTGCGTGGGTGTGTTCTGTTGTGTTTGCTCGTGTATGGTATAATGTGTTTTCATGTACACGTACGCGATGTCCCAAAAACCTCGAGGGGTTCTCTTCTTTCTTTTTGCTATATATAAGAGAGTGAAATCATACCTCCTTATTCGATTCCAACCAACATTATCCATTATTCTACGTGTAACGAGAGGTAGAAATGGTAACGAAGAAACACGGTGATTCGTTCGAAACGAAGCCTCGGGCGGTAATTGCGGCGTGCTCGGTTTATAACTCTCAACGATCTCTCTCTCTCTCTCTCTCTCTCTCTCTCCCTCTCTCTCTCTCTTTCTTTCTCTCTCTCTCTTTCTTTCTCTCCGGGAAGACTCAAACAAGCTTGCCATGAACACTAGAATTATCAAGGCTTCGAACTGTTTACCATTTTTACCACCAGAATCTGGAACCCAATAAGAAGCACGATTCGGCGAATCGGGCGTCAATATTTCTGGGACACTATATATATGTATACATCCGTGGATCCTCGTTCCGGATCTTTCGATGTTCCGATCTTCCAAATATTCCGTGGTATATGTACACGTGAGTGTCCGCGTTGTAATCGGAAGTTGTCTCTCCTCCCGCCTTGAACTCTTTAGAATTTCTCTTTGACCCCGGTACACACACACGCGCGAGCATTTATTCTCGTTTCATTTCTTTTTTTATATATATATATATATTCCGTGAATTTCAACTTTCTTTCGTTTGCGTGGAATAGTCGTTGCTCAGCTGGGTGTATGATCCTCCAGAATCCTTACGCTCGGTATAGACATATTGAAATTGCGATTGTTTTGTGTGTTTGTTTCGAGTCGATCTCATGGATTGCTTGCCTGTCATAGACAATCTCCGTCTCCGCACACTACAGCCACGTTAGCACGTTTTCGGGTTTCGTCGTGTTGGGATTTATGAGCGACTGCACGTCGTCCAGAATATCGCTACTGAAGTCTTCGCTCAACTGCAAACGAGACGACAACAGACAGAGAGGCAAACATTAAATCGCGCGACGCAAGCAATTTACAGCGATTCTAGCGCGTGCGATCGATTGCGTTGTAACCAACGATTCCGCTTCGATTCTAACTTCTGTCTCGAATTTCTGCGATCGCACGCGCGGATCACTGTGCACAGGATCGATCTCTTAACAACTAAACTATTTGCCGCACGAAGAAATATCTCAAATAGAAGTCGCACAGATTCTAGGGAGAACATAGAGTACCGTAATATATTTAGTGGATCTTTGTTTTTTTTTGAGAAGATTCAGAAAAATTCAGAAATTATATATTGTTACTGAACATACTTATGATTGGACTGTAGATTTTATGCATTTATGGTAAAAATATATTAGTTTCAGCTTATTGAAATGATTGAAGGAACAACAAGTTTTCTGTTCGGCTTCTGTCCATTGTAACCGATGGAAACAATTCTTACTTTGCATAAAAATCTGTAGTCTACTCATAATTGTAATTACAGGACAATTCCTGGAAAAATTCTCGATAATTGAACTGTTGATAGACGAAGTGTTAACATTTTATCTACCGGAAGCCGGATTAATAGAACCTTCGATAACTTTGCCATACCAAAAAACAATTTCATAATCTTCTTTTATATGTATAATAATCTCAAACGAAATTATCTGATTACGTTAGCGAGAGCTAATCGTTGGTTCATAATTAAAATTGCCATTACATACTATCAAAGAGGTTGAGAAATATTTCCCTATGAATCATCACATAAGTTATGAAATAATCTCTGGTAGATAATGCGTTCTAACACTTCAATTTTAGAAGGGGGTTGCAGTACTGTATGTCTCCCCTGGAATTATATATATAACTTCTGTGCAAGGCATCCTTGGATGCAGCAAATAATCAACGACGAGGTGCTAGGAGTCTGAGCCTGTAGTTTGGGTTAGGTGGTTTTAATAAGCACCTGTAACGACGGGACGAGATCATCGGTCGAGTCGATGTTATCGCTCAGAGTAGATAGGTCTGGTGTCTCCATGGGTGCGCCGCCATCTGCAAAAAGAAAAGGCTGGGTTTTAGTACGGGTCGCGTTAATGGATCCGGTAAACAGAAACTGATGGAAAAACAACCGTTGTCTTTCGACCAGCGCTACGTCTTTACGATATAGTTCTACACCTGCGAGGATATCTCACCGCTTGTGCCATCCATATTGTCGTCGATGTTCGCGAGGAAATCTTCCGGCGTGTGTGGAAGAGAATACGCGGAACCAAGACCCAGACCACTGTCAGCGCTCTCCTGGCGTGCGTGTTGCTCGTTGATCCCCGACAGGAACGGATCCATGGCAGCGTCGGTGGTGCTCTGTCGTAGCATCAACTCTTGCTGCGGAAATCAACAACGTTACTCCTCCGTTCTTGTTCAAAATGCCTTATTAAAGAAAAAGAAGAAAAGTCGACTGACCTGACGCATGATTTCCTGTTGCCGTTGCTTAAGACGTTCGCGTTCCATTTGTAGCGACTGGAGACGGAGCTTCTGCTGACACACTTGCAACGTCTGATTGCTCTGAATACCACCACCTGTGGGCTGTTGCTGGAGCCAGTTCTGCGGCAGCATGGCACCGGATGTGGGGGCCCTTTGAAGGTGGGTCGCTGAAATATGTTACGTTCATCTATGAATACCTTTAATGGAGTCTGGAGAGCCACAGGTGCACTTGGCACTTTAACCCCTTGCTTTAATACGACGTCTCATTGACATTATACAGCGGATCTTTATGCAAAAACAAAAACATTTTCTGCCTGAACTGCAACGAACAGGAGTGGAATAGAAACTTACTTTCAATGCATTGGCGACAGGTGACGCATTTATGCGTCATTCAAGTTTTTTACTTTGGCACGAATGACGTGAAAATACGTCATCGTCATCTTCACATATCAAAATACAATAACAGGACATTACAAACATCATGTAAATTAACATATCTATGACTTTTGCCAAAATTTCTTTGAAAAAAAATGAAGATATACATAAATTTCTACCTGTTTCTATGCAATACTTTATCGAAAGGGGTGGCATGAGGGGACCTGCATGAAAGGGTACATGAAGGGGATGCTTACGGATTCTCGGGTCGAACCAGGAGGTGGTGCGCGTCTGGTGATTAATGAAATAAATCTCTCCTTCGGGGGTGCGGGCCTGCTCCCATCCGTCGGGAAGCGGGCCCAGGGAGTTGGTGGCGGCGCTCGATGACTTTCCGTTGTCGACGGCGGCGGCGACGGCGGCTACGTTCGCGGCGGCCGCTGTTTTTCGCGGGTCCTCCCATGTCGTGGTCCGTGTCAGGTGGCTGGAAACAGAAAATTATACATGACACGGTGAACACGCGCGCGCCCGCTATTTCCCGCATACGGAGTGTGTATAGCGATACAGTGGCACAACGCGTGGCGAGTGCCGAGCGCCGAGGCGCGGGCCCCGTCCTGCAGAAACTGAATACGCCACCGGCGCGTATACAGTTATCCACATATAGTAGGCGCATTCTAAAATTAGTCCCATTCAAAAGACGACGACGCGAACGTGTAACAGCGGCCGACCGTGCTGTGTGCGCGAGCCACGGCCACAACCGCAACCGACACTCGTATTAAACCCATTTTTTTCACCCCAAGATCCCGCCCTTTCCTACCGTAACATTCTAGGGATGAACGAGGTTGAATGAGGTTATTGGCACTTGTTATTTAAACGGCAAATATTAAGAATTCCTGGTATAGAAAATCATTCTATATTTCTTCTTATTTATATTTCAAACCAACGTTGGAAGTTTTCATAACAAAATTCAACATATGACTGTTAGCAACGTTGGTACATCCAGTAAAACCGATAGTATGACCACAAGTGCAATGTAAATAGTGTTTCATTAAAATTTTCGATACGAGTTTGTATAGTTTATCGCTTTATAACTTAATTTCGGACTGTACTACAGGCGTGATAAGTGCGTATATGTTTAATTATAAAACAAATAACCTGTTTACTTCTTACTGTGCCAATTACTGTACTATTTGTCTTACGATTGTTACGAATATATTTTATAATGAAAGATTTACGACTCGTAAAACTGTTTGTTTTCGCTAAAAAATCTCTATTAGCTTATAATAATCGCGAGTCAAGCTTGCTTAAACATTTCCAAACAAGATAAAGAGATTTGGCTTAGGGTAGGCCAATCATTGTACAGTTTACCTGACTTGTTTATTCTCTATTAATCTTACTATATGTATATTCATATTATCATTTGACCCGTCCCTAGCAAGAACCTTCAACCCACGACTCTTTGAGTCGAGTCTTCCTTTCACTCTCAAACAAAAAGATACGTATGACGTTCGAACCAGAATAATTTACATTCTGCTTGCGCGATTTCGAATTTACTTCAGCGTAGACCACGTGTCGTTTTCAGGTAGACGAGCAGAAAAGTACAAGTCGTAATTTTATTTATTAGAAGATGGGCACTTGTACCTGTTCACTTGAAAATAAATATTGTTTAGATTAATCTCAGCATTGAGGAGTAAAATGGACATTTAGTTTCTATTGTGTGTCTCCGTACTAATGCCTGGCATAAATGCATAAAATCCCCGGTTTAAGTAATTACTATACTATTCAATCGTGCCCGTCGTTCCAGTCGTATTGCTTTATTTCCGAGTGCCTTCACCTTTTTCTAAACGACCGTAATTTTTCCCACGATATTGTACCGCCCTAAACAAGTTGACAATAACTTGCGAAGAGGGTACAGTGACAGGTAATCGGTGGGCCAGTGAAAGAAGGCCCAAATCGCGGAAGCGTCCTCGCGGTATTGGGACAGCCGACGGGAAAATTTCCCGCGAATAATTCGGACGCCGCCTACTCGTTCCTTCGGGGAAACGATATATCTCTTGGTCTTATTTATTTGTTCATAGGATTTGTTTCGAAACGTCTCGAGAAATAAAGAGCGACGGGATACCGGCGCGCACTCGGGGACGTCGTCTTGTATTTTAAAGCCGTTCGAGGAAAGAAACCACGGGACACGTTAATATCACATTTCTGCGAGCACGAGCAAATACCGTCCGCCATTAAGAAAAACCGTACGCGAATCGGGTTCGAACGAATGAAATTTCATTATTCTTCCCTGTTCGGCCAATATACAGATCTCGCGAATATTTCATAACTAGACTGCGGATTTTATGAATTTCTGACAGAAATTAGTAGTGTAATTTAAGAAAACAAATACATTATTTTCAATAGAAAGCATACTTTTCAACTTATTCAAATTGTTGAAGAGGTGAAACACTTTTTACTAGTCCCCCGGGTTTCTCGAAATTACTGAACAAAATGTGTATTTTGTCTAGAAATGATAAATTCTCTCTTTTTCTGTAGACCCTTCGTGTGTATCGTTGAACGTGCGAGTAGGTAAAGTGGAGCGATCGACGACAAGCGAACTCGAAATTTCGCTTTCCGTGGCAGTTTTCGACGATGAAGTCGTTTCGAGTGTCGAAACGGCTTTAGTCGCACGAAAACACTGCGTTTCTCGGTCCTCCGACAAAAATAGCGGCTAATGGCTATGATTGCCGATCCCCGTCTTCGTCCTCGTGCTCGTGGCCGTCGTCGCGCGCGTATCCGTCGGCGTCGGCGTCGGCGTCGGCGTCGGCGTCGTCTTCGTCTTCGTCTTCGTCTTCCCACCAGCCTCACCAGCGTATTTACTTTACTCGCGTGTCATTTTTCAGCCGGGAGGAAGTAGAAAACACTACACCGTGCACCGAGGCCTCCGACGCCGAAGCTGACGCCGACCCAGACACCGACGCACAGTGGTCGATAAGTATGAAAAATGGGACCAACATGCAGAAGAAATTGTTATATAATTTGATTTATTAATATCTAACACGTACAACTGACACGTTTCTTTTTTCTCGATTTAATTTCATCGAAAATTATGAAAATTTTAACAATCGTGCTTCTTTCCTGCCGAACTGAATACGTTCCGAATTATCTAAAAAATTGAACATGTGGATATAAGTAGTAAAATAATCAACAATTGATTTATCCGATGGAATTCATAGTATAGCCCATAATTCGTATTACAGCCGAAATTTAATCTCATCGAAAATAATTTGAAATTGAACGATCATGTATCTTTTCTACCCAACTGAATCTGTGTGTGAGTGGTAAAATAATCAACAAGTGCCCATAAAAATACATTGTGGCACAGTCAGATTGATATTTCGATAAGCGTGAACATGGAAGAACGGTTTCGCGTGTTTTGCATTACACACTGGTCCCGTTATAACTGATGGAGTTCTCATAGGAAAAACCCATCATGATCGATGGCGATATTACTGTCATTACTCGACAAGAATGATACATTTATGAAGTTTAACCGATGTATTCGACTCTGTTATTTTCGTATAAACGAAATATTCAAGTGGTACTGCCTTTTTTTCCCACTTTAGAAGATAATTGACCACTGTGCGACGCGACAACTTTTTATTTATCCTCGTGAAAGGAATACCGAGCGAACCGGCCACCTTGCTCTCGGCTCCACGGAAATTTTAGACAGAACATGCGCTTCGCTGCACCTAACGCCACCCTCGATCATTTTCCGATTGGACGAGAACAGATTGCAGCCCGCTGCACCGACTACCGATACCGATACACTTTTTTTTTTTACTCCGAAACCTTCCGGCCTCTCTCTTCGTGGCTCGGTTATCGATGGGAAAGAAGACCTCTCAGGCTCCACGGAACATGTGGAAACTGAAGTAAGAAACACCTTCCTCTGTGTCGCAACTTCTCGATTCGCCTAACAAAGGGAAAACAAAGCACGATACGTAAGCAACAATCTTTTCTCGAACATGAAATGTTGAAGCTAACACAAGGGCAGCTGCTCCGAACTGTCCAACCCTTTTGGTACACTCTTCGAAATCGAGATACGCAAATAAATATCAATAGCTGCGTGTACGGACGTTAGTCCCGAATCGATAAACTAAAATTTTTAAACTTTATCTGTGTCTCGATAAGGCTGACCAATGAGACCGCATTGTAGAATTAATCTTGGACACCTTTGGTATTTGATACAGCTCGAGTTCTCCTCGGCGTGGAATCGTTCGAGTCCCAAATAACGTTCAATAAAGATCGTTAACATACTGGGTAAAGTAGGCTCTCCTCCCACACCCTTCGTTCGAACAGATCTTTTACGTACGATAGAATTTCACGGAGAAACAGTACGAAATGTTATGGAAGTTTTTAAAAAGAATCCACGAAATTGTCATTCACTTTAACTATATTTTAACGGTCGCACTAGAAACAGTTTAACGTGTTACAAGAAGTTGAAAAATATCTTTCAAAAAATGGATCGTTCAAGCATCATCGAGTTTGACGTATGGTAAATTGTTTGTATGATAAAAAGATTCGTTATTGCTCCTACAGTGGAATTTAATTAAAAAGTAGCTTCCTAGCTAATAACCATGGTGTCCAACTGAATCATGGGACTGTAAAAAAGTTACGCATTGCTTTCTACAATCAACTCAGGCTTGTGACGAAGATTTTGAGCAGAATCCATATTAGCTACGATTAATTTCCTTTAAGCGAAAATAAAATTGCCGTTTTGTCTATCATTGATACCGGCCATTAGAGAGCACACAGGCCAAAGGTAGATATAAATTGTCCTTTCTTCTAGGAAATTACGAACGACAAAGCGCCCCTAATCACCGTAACCGTAAGATAAATCGTGGCGCGCAGGGGGTTTAGCATACGATTCCACGGCTACTAATCTTCTAAACGTAACGGCCTCGGCTTCCAAGAGGTGTTTCCATTATTTCGTCCATCTCAAAGGGTTAATTAACTTGAAACTCCCCGGCCGGTGGACAAGGATATTTCTGATTGCGGGCACGACACGACGGCCACGTTGACTCGACGATACCGTTGGGAAAACGAAGAGAGAACCGAACGACGACGTCGACGACGACTACGACCACGACGACGATCCTGTTACGTTCGTCGGAAGGAACGGTTTCTCGGAGGTTTCGCGAGGCGTTACGTATTCTGGCAAAATCCGTGGCCGGCTCTCCCGGTGTGTTCTCGTTCTCATTCTCGTTCTCGTATCCCATCCCGGATGACTTAATGCGTTTCGCTTAAGTCAT
The DNA here is from genome assembly GCA_916610235.2 of Lasioglossum morio. NCBI lineage: Eukaryota > Metazoa > Arthropoda > Insecta > Hymenoptera > Halictidae > Lasioglossum > Lasioglossum morio. Next base: position 19,855,115 of record OU744326.1, on the reverse strand, counting down.
CGAGGCGAGGACGCAAACAAGTTCTCTAAATGGTCCGGTGGCCGGTGTGTGTTCCCGGTATTCCCTGCGCGCGGGGGCAACAGAATCTTCTTAACGCGGTTTAATAATATCCGAACGCCGGGGGGAGAACGTTTGACGCAGTTTCTGCCATTAAGAGCATTATCCGATCGGCGTAGATCCGATCGAGCTAGCTAAGCCCGCGGTTTCCCGTGATCCGCGACCGACCAGCCGCGACGGCCGTTTCGTTCGCGAGAGATTAATCCACCGACGTATAGAAAGACCTCGAAGCTTCTTCGCAATCTTCCTGCCTCCCGCAGAATTGCTACATAATCATTGTCTGGCAATATCGTGGACAAACAGCATCATCGGATAAACAAGTCAGAAGCACTGATTTTCACAAACTTTCTTCAAATGAAAAATCGAAGGAAATCATCTGATACAGAGGTCGGAAGAAAGCGATCGTTCTTAGATCCACTAGTTCTCGAGCCACCTCAATAAATTCGAAAAATAAATTCAGAAGACAAATTTGGAAAATAGTACTTAATTACAGAGGTATTCAGTTCTTAATTACATCGGAGAAATTTTATTCGGATATGGGAAAACATTTTCGCGTACATTTAGACGTGCTTGGTAAATCCGAAATGTCGAATGGAAGGCTGAATATATATATTTTTTTGCGTGTTTAAGGTCACATGCACCTTTGTTTCGATTATTTTACGTTGTTTTTTCAACTGCTATGATTATTAAACGACGGGACCTACAGTTTAAGGTGGGTTCCGAACCATCTTGGGCACCACAGTTTTTTTTAAAAAAGCACATTGAAGGTCACATGCACCTAAGTTTGGTTATTAGTGACCCCTGTGGCATGTCTACGGTTCAGCACTTGATTATATCAGATGGTATAATCCGATATCATAAAGGCTGAATATTGCTGATCGCATTGATACGGGTGTCGCCTTATTGCGCCACGCGCTGTTCTTATGGTGCGGGCCTGAGGTGGTTCGAGAACTAGGACCGACACAGGGAGTGAGACGCGCGGCTGGGAAAATTTTTTAGGGGCGTAGCTTTAAAAAATCGGCCGAAATGAGCACTTCTTAACGATCTCCGCTCTAATATGTGGTTCAGTGTCTGGAACACCTCGGATTTTTTTCGAAATTTTTAGTGGAGATCGAATGGAGAAAATGGAGCAAATACTGGCCCCTCCGATTTTCCCCGTAACTAAGTACCTCTGTAGGAGAGGTATGAGCCTCTAACTTGGCAGAAAAAGTTCTATAATTGTTCAGAAATTAATAAGATACATATTTAATGAATGGGTTACGTGCTCCGTACAGAAGGCAGCTACGAAAAATAGCAATTTCGGTACCGAATGAATAAATCGTCTCAAGAATCGCTTCCTTCGGAATTATTGGGTTGGCAAGAAAGTAATTTCGGTATCCGAAGATGAAATAAAACCGAATTTCTTTATTCGATCGATGAACTTTCATCAATAAGATATCTTCTTATTTATTCTTCTTTGCAAAAGATCGTCGAACAAAAGGAAAAATATTTTAATCATTAAGGTCCATTGCTCGAATAAAGATATTAAGTTCAATTTCACCTTAAAATACCGAAATTACTTAATTGCCAATCCAATATTATGTAAAAGAAGATTTCGAAGGTTGCTTTCTAAACTCAATTAGTTGGTTTCTAATGAAGCGCTGGTTGCAGCATGTAAATATAGTTGCATCGTACGGTGTATAACCGCGGAGATAGATCGGGAACGAAAGCGGAATTGGTTCGACCGACGGCGGACATTCGGCAAGCGAGGACAAAAACACAGCGGCTATAGATCTTGGCCGAGAAGCATCTGTTGTTTCGCATTCGGTGCGCTCGCACGTGGCACGAGTGCACAAGGATCCTTAGTCTAGCAATTATAAATAAATGTTTCTCGATCCGCGGCGCGTGGACGGCGTGGCTCGAAGGCCTGGACAGGCAAGAAGCGGGCGGACTGCTCGATCGCTGGCTTGTGTTTATCCGAATAGAAAACCTGGCCGATATCGAGCGTTCGCCTCGAGGAGAACAGCTTTTCCAGTCGCGGCCACTGCCTCTCGATAACCGTGCTGCCTCGGGTCTCTCTTTAGTATTTGCGTGGCAAGGACGCGAGGCCAGCACGAGGCATCGGTTTCCGCCAGGCAATTGTGCTTGTACGTTTGACGCCTTCGCCTCCGTGTGCGTTAGCCTGCGGATTTTTGTGCATCAATTGCAAGGTGTTGCTATCAAATCAAAACTTGTCATTCATTTTTTACCACCTCTCGAGATCCATTTTTATTACCCCATAATCGCATAAACCAAATTTGATGTTGATTTTCATAAGATGTAGGAGAGTTGAAGCAGCGTCTGCTATGATAAATTCGAAATTTCTAGCTTCAAGTCGATTAAATAGATTATTTCGATTTAATCGGAACTTTAATGTCAACATAACATCGATCGTAAAGAAACCGAGAATCATGCGACGACCCAGAAGAGTTAAAGAGGAAGGAAAAGAGAATGAGTGGTGATCGCGCGGGAAGATCGAGCCGGAAAGAAATGGGAAATCTATCCTCCGAGGATGCGTGATCGGTGGCACGGTGGAATACAGAACGGGTCGGCGTGGAGCGGCGTCGGCGTGCTCCAAAAGCTACATGTCGCTCGTGGGTCTGTCCGGAAGCCGTTGGACACGTTCCAAAATAGTCGGAGTCAAGTCGAGTTGAATTGAATCGAATCGAATCGAATCGAATCGAATGGAGTCGGGTCGGGTCGAGTTGAGTCGAGTTGAACCGAGTCGAATCGAGGCGGAGAGGACTAGTAGGAGAATACGGAGTGAAGAGGGAAGGGAAGGGTAGAAGGGAAAGAAAGAAAGGAGGAAAAGAGGGGAGGTAGGGAAGCAAGCAGGCAGGCAAGCAGGCAGGCAAGTAGGCAGGCGAACAGAAGAGAGGCAGCCAGCTCGAGAGCATTGGAGAATTACAAGAGGGTTTCTGTGTGGCGCACGGCATACGGACTACGATGTATTTTTACTCCGGACTTCACGGCGCCGGACAACTCGTAAATAGACACTCTCGTACCGACGCTCTCTTTCGCCTGCCTACTCTTCTCTCCCGTCGTCGTAGTCGTCTTCGTCGTCGCGATCGTCGTCATCGTCGTCGTCATCGTCGTCGTGGTCGTGTCTACCGTTCTCTTTGCCTCCCTCTGGCACCGTTTCTCTCCCTCAAAACCCATCTTCTACTCCTTTCCCTTCTCCTTCTTCTTCGTCATCCTCTTCTTCTTCTTCTTCTTCTTCCTCTTCTTCTTCTTCTTCTTCTTCTGTTGGTCCCGGAGACGACAAGCGGACTCGTCCGTCGCCCCTCGAGTTTATCGCCGAAACGGCCGAGTACCGTTAACACAATCTTTTAATGGCGCACGATCAACGCCGCGATCACAGATCCGTCTCAATCCTAGACACCCAGGGATCCGTCACAATTCCTCCAACCCCGGAGGTCGATTGTTCCCTCGTAAAACGTACAGACAACGCGTTCAAACGCCACCGGAAGTTGGACCCGTCGACGCTGAACACTCTGCTTGCTAGCTTGCACTCTATTTCGCGACAGCTTTACCGAGACGCAATTCTCACTATCAACCTTTCGGGGATGACGATAAACTCTCAGGTTGCTTCTGTATGATCACTAATCTCTCGATGATTCTGACTTTCTAATATCTTCCCCGACTATCTTCAAATTCGAGAGAGCGAATAAAAAAACACATCCCATCTAATCATCTGACCTTCTGTAATCAATAGACAGCGGATTTTATGCGTTTATGACAATGACCACTAGGTGTAAAACAGTAGAAGTACTTGAAAATACTCTAATATTATTTTTAGTGTGTCAAACATTTTCGGAAAGAAAATCAGTTTGTTCAGGTAGAAAATTTTTATTTTCCATACAGATCCGCTGTCTCGTTTGGACACATCCCTCAGAGTCAGTACTAAGAAAAGAAAGACTAAAGGAAAATCAGGTTCAATGCGTACCGAATTTCTAAAAATGTGTCAACCCTTTCTCTGCTACATCCGCAAATATGCGTTTTCATCGTCCCTAACTCAGCAGCGAAAGGGTTAAGAAACTCCAGGATACCATTGCAGGATTACACAAGTGTGCAAAATCTGCTTAGACCTGGCAAGACTTTTCAATTTTCGCTCGATTAACCTTTCAACCCGGTGGACTTCTCAATTATGAACGCTTGCGAGGATGTAACGTAAGACTAATACAATTGCCGTAATAGAAGTTCGCTGTGACACGATAAACTGAAAGAATTATTCGTCGAATTCAGAAATAAAATTCGACTGCGGATCTTTGTGCGAAATAGAAATTGTCTAAACCAATTCTTACAGACAGAGATTGAATAAACACGAATCTGTTCGTTTGATCATTTTCATAAATCGAGGATAACGTAACAATGTTCTTCAAATCTTCTGACGTCTCGACAGTTTTGTAGCTCATTCATTTCTGTTATAGATACATCAAATCCGCAGTCTAAAGATGACGAATTAATTCTTCATTTCTGGTTCAGAGGATTCCGCTTCTATTTTGTGGTATTCTCACAATTGCTGATTCGGCAGGGGTAATACTTTCTAAAGACTCACGTCGTTGCTACTCGAAGTCGTCCGTCATGTACGACACGTTCGATAATTTTAATCAATAAATATAACTTTAATCGTTTAGGTATCGTTCACGTCCAACCATTCTCCCGTTAACGCTTTGAGTACCAATATATAGTAGCCTCAGAAAATTAACCCTTTGTACTCGGAGCTATTTTAACTCGAAAATTAAACGTTTCTTCTGACCTGCAATATTTCCATTCTCTATGATTTTTCAAATTTGATAAATGTGAAATTGATATAATACCTCATACAATACTTAAATGTGTAGTAATTGGTTACATACCGACATATCTGATAGTGTAAATAATTATTTAAATAATAGTACAGCAATTTTCCTAAATATGCTAATTACCAAAAACTATGCGATTGTATATTTGGTATTTTCACAGTTTTGTGGATTATTACACGTATTGGTTTCTATCCATTTTGGATAATTTATAGCACATCGATAGAAGCACCTAAGATTATTGGTGCACGATTGTGCAGATATTTTTCTAGAAGCGGCGAAAATTACTAAATATGCTAATTACCAAAAACTAGTACAGCAATTTTTAGTGGCGCCTCAGAAGGCGCCACTCGACTGCTAAGGGTTAAATCAAAGTAATGCATCGAATGAAATATAAATTATTAATTAAAGTACACAAATAATATTTTTATAACTTCACGAATTGCAAAAGAATACATCTGAAATCCTTCGTTTCTAGTGTGAAGAGAGAACTTTTGCAACCTTCTTGTATTTAGCAGATCCTAACCAAATTTGCTACATTAACGTAAAAATTGATTTATTAGACAAATAATTCCGTCTCGAATTTCCGGGAGACGCAGCGTTCACGGTATTAAAACCGGGTAAACAAATACATCATTTCCGGAGGGAAACAAATAATTTGTTTTCCAGGGTGATCCGATAATAGCGTTTCCTCGATTCGACAACGGAAGGTGCGTATCGATCGGAGTATTTCCGGAGAGACGGTGGTGTACGCGCGGACTATCGACATCAAAGATGCGACAGACGATATTTATGGAACCGATGCTCGGAATTGTTGACACGAAACTCAAAGTTAGACGCGGCCCGGCGCCACCGACTCGATTCGTACCCGGAAATCCGTTCTCGGCCCGCGAGGAAGCAAGAAGCTGCGCCGAAACTCGAGAAAAATTCGAGAGATTAGACTCCAAGGAGCACACAGGAACACCCTTCGATTCGCTCGAAAATCTTGCAATCGAAGCGTGCTCCCAGTCTCTGGGCTGTGGCGATCGCTAATTCTAACGACGAACGGGCCGACCGAGAGGAGAGAGAGAGAGGATAAGAGAGGAGAGTAGAGAGAGAGAGAGAGGAGAGAAGAGGAGAGTCGAGGACACTCGCGCTTGCCTTGAACTTTCGATACGTTCGAGGTATTCCCGGAGATTCGTCCTCCTATCCGGCATTCTGGCGCGTTCGTCGCCTAAGTCTCTCTCGCGTCCGCACAGGTGTGTCCGGGGTCTTTAGCCTCCGCAGCGAAAAAAAACGCCTGACACGCCGCACAAACCTACACTATACTAACTAACCCAGCCTAACTAACACACACTGCCCGGCAGACGCATTGTAATACTTCGCGGGAGACTCCGCCAACAGCTGGAACCCGTAGATTCGACGCAAACGCGATTACAAACCTAGTTAGTAGAGTTCACTTAGTCGTTGCTCGACAAAACTCGCTCGGCTACGACTTGCCTTGCTTTCGAACGCGGTTCCAGCACATTAATAATTGCAAAAATCGCACATTCATTGTCGCGCAGAATTGGGCAAACATTTAATCAACGATTGACGAATAAATTTCTACTTCGATCGTTAATCGCAATTAACAATTAAACTCTCCTACTTTTGTCGTTCATTGCGGTTAACGATTACATTCTTTTCAATTGTAATCGACAATCGGATAATGGATTAATGATTAACTGCTAAAAGTTAGAAATTATGTATGCAATCAAACTACGTTTTTGTTGAGCTTCCTCTCCCTCCTTATTACAATTTATGGATAGACCGTGTGGCGATTAACTTCAGCAATTGATTAATTAGTCCCCGATTTTCCGATCATTTCTTCTTTAATCAGCAATTGACGATTAACTTTATCAATCGATTCAATCGATCGTCCATTTTTCAATGAGTACCTTTTTTAATCGTACACATTAATCCATCAATCTTGGTTAAAATTTTAATTGATTAACGCCTAACTCTTTTGTCATGCTATCAGACACGTGATGAACACTTCGATCGAAACTTGCAAAATATGTATGTTGTTAATTTTCTTTAAATTAAAATCTAATTCTAGTCTATCGTAGTCGATATTCAGCCATTCGAGAACACGTGGATATACGATAAATATAAACTTTCATTTTTCCAATGAGTGTTGGATTTTCAGTTTATTATCAATAGACATAATGTTTTGTAATTAAACTGCGCATCTTCGTGCAAAATAAAAATGTCCTTCATTCATTTTAACAAGCCGAAAATACATAGTTACGTCTTTAAATTGTTTTACACTTTATAATGTTGTATTATGATTAATTTTTACCATGAATTCACAGTCTATTTATAATGAACAGAACTTTTTCTAAATCCATAATGTACTGGATTAAGTTCGTGTTATTTTGCCACAACACAGTGGATTGCAAATATTTCGGACGCATTAGGACCAGTGTCCTTTGATCCAATTATGCGACGGTCCAAATTAGGCGAAGCGAACTCATCGCTCGGGTTCTGTTCTTAGCGCCTTGTCCCAACTAGACGTCCCGATTAAACGGTGCCTCGAGTAAGCGGAATCCACCGTATCGAATGTTTTTATTTATTTCGCGTTCGTAGTTCCGTCTGGTGTGACTAAGAGCGATAAGAACTAGTAGAGATTTCACTATCAATCCGTCCTAAAAGTTATCGGTGGACCGAGTATCTCTATGCATTTATCGCACGTACATATTTGTGAAATACAAAGGAACGTCCATGTAAAAAAAAAAAATAAAAGCAAAATTACTCACATTTACCTACTGTTTCGGCCACGAGGAATTTTCAAGTAATTAAAAAGAAACGTATCTGATAATATTCTAAATGTGTGAAGTGTACGAGCACGTGCATCGGTGGTTTTATTAATTAGGTACGAGCGTACAATATTGGGTCGTATCTGGGCTATTTGGTCCCTGGAAATAATGAGAGATGATTTCTTGTCGGTAGATAACGCGTCGCAGATTTTTCGAGCTTGCCGCGGATGGAACGTGACGCGCCGGTAAAATAAAGTCTGCGACGCGCGCGCGCATGCCGTTTATCTCTCTCGCGTTTTCAGTTCTCCGCGCGTCACACGGCTGTTTATCGCGACCACCTTTCCGTTTATCGGCAGAGAATAACGCACGCTATCGGACGCACGTAATTTCGACCCGATTTCCCGAGGGCCGAACGAGAGAGACGCAGTCTCACGATTTCCTCCGGAGCCGCGGGGAATTCGACTAACGAACACTTGAAGAATATTGTAGGAGGCACACGTGGTATGCGCCACGGTGAAGGGGGTAGCCAGGTTGCTTAGATCAAGACTTTATTGTACTTCCCAAAGGTCGCGTCGCATTAACACAGCTGTTCACTTTTCAGCCAATTAATATGTCTAGCTCCTGAAACATTCATTTTTTCATTGATTTATTCGAAGGCAGGATCATTAGGCAAAATAAAAATTGTTTGCATTAATTGCAAGACGTAAGAAACGAGTTGGTTGTCTTGAATTATTTTAATCTTTGCACTGTGCTTGAAATTACGCCCATCGATTTTTGTCAAAAACGCATAAAGCGGTGCAATTTGGAACAATAAGATTGAAGAATGTGCTACTGTTAGGATTATTAAGAAAAGGAAAACAGCTTCTGGTTACAGTGTCATACAATTAATGAAATTTTGATTTTAGATAAAAATCTAGTGAAAGCAGCAGGAAACCCTGTATACACGCGATTCAGTGCGAATATGTCGATATGTATTTAGGAGCAATCACGCCTCCGTAGCATCTTCCGAGCTCCCAACGATAGACGAGAGAGGCGGCAGACGGAGAAAATAGAGGAAAAGGTCCGTCCGCGTAGCTGATCTGACCCTGAACGCAACAGGATGCCGATGTCGCCGCGCACTCGCCACTTTCACTGCATTCGAAAACGCATACTAAACGTCCTCGAGATGAATTTACGAGTGAACCGCTCGATACCGAGCCGAGAACAACCGACTGCTCTATCGGCCACGCGCAACGTTCCATTTTCTTTGGGTCGCGCGAGGCAATAAAATTTTTCGGTTAGACGGCTGATGGATACTGCCCCTACACGCAGACTTATGATTTCCGAATAACCACAGTCCGGCAATAAAAACCTGCTGTACCGACCTCTCCTCCCTTATCCCTCGTTACAGCGTATACCTAGGTTAGTTTTTGAACGGTCGTCAATTGTGATTTTTACCCCGCTTATTCTACCTCCGACGCGGGCATTGGGTGGTTCATTGTATATTCGAGCTGGCTCTAAACGTGATTTTATGACAGTACTAATCACCGTTTCGTAATCACCAGTTCCATTTATCGATCTGGGTCAGTGCCTCCCAAACTTTATTAATTTGCAGCGTACGCTACAGAAAACGGAAAAAGGTGCACAGATTATGTATATAGTGGTTGTAAAAAGTATTCGCACGAACTTTAAAATAGAATAAGTTTTTTGTAATCGTACCGAACGTTAACGACAATTTAAAAGCATTGGTTTACGACAGGGCTCGAACTTATTTACGCGTGACGACCGATTTTTGATGGCCAAACCCCCTCGACCTGCCCCCATACTTCCCCTATCGGTTATGGTTCGGAGCTCTTCAGGCGCGTACAATAGACACCATTCGTGGCGAGGGTACGTAGCCTTCGAAAAATGTTTTATTTTAAAATTATAATTTTTGGAAAATCTTTTTTGCATATCATTTCGTAAACCAATGCTTCTAATTGATTATTAAAAAAACCAGGTCGTTTGCTACAATTATAAAAAAAAGTTATTCTATTTTAAAGGTCGTACGAATACTTTTTACACCCACTGTGTATGTATATATTTTAGAAGCTAATTATTTGATTGATTTGTATAGAGAATATTATTTCATATTTTACTCATTTTTGGTACAATTTTAATTATTTCGAGGCGCACGATTTGAGACGCACTGATCTAGGTATAGAGTCTATTTTTAAACAATATTTTACAACCTTCGTTGGGAATGTTTACTCTTCGACGATTCATTTTTATCGGTAATGTGAAGAACTTCGTCTGGAAAATCGTCTCTGTCACTCTCTTGCACTGGAAACATATTCTAAATTCGTATATCATGAGATGCGGAAAATGAATTTCATGACTCTTATTCTCCGATAATTTTTTTTTAAGTAGAACATTTTAGATTGACGAAGACGTGCTTCTTGAAAGGCATGCAGAGAATGTTCTATAAAAACAGCGCCTACATACGAAGTCTGATAAGAAACTATTTGATTCACGGGATGACCTAATTGGCTGGCAACCACCTGAAATACATCAGAAGCAAATCAAAGTAGACTTCTTACTCGTTTGACTGCCCCGCTAGGAGCAAGGAACTTTTCACCATTTTTCTGCTAAACGGATTACGAGAACCCGTCAAAGGGAGTCTTTCTAACGTAGTTATAACTCCGTGTCGCGCGGAAAAGTTTCCGTCTTCGTCGATGAGCAACGACACAGAGACCTCGATTATAGATTTCGAAATAACCCTAGAAAAATTGTCACATCACTATCAAAGCTATACGTTACATTCTTAAATTTGGTCGTATTCAATAAATTACCAAACATTTAAGCACTGTATGAATAAATCGAATCCGTTTCATTAAAATGAAAAAAAATCAAATACAGTGAATCCCACTAATATTCAGACACTCTTAAAACGACTTTTTGAGAAGTTAGAACAATTGGTTTACTACACAACTTGAACAAAATTTTTAAAAAGGGTTGCAAAATTTGAAGAAAAATTTCATCGAAATCAGTTGACGTTGCAAGGAGCTACAAACATTGAAAGATGGTAAAAATTGCAGTTTTTCACGATTGTCGGCAATAAATCTAAGGATTCTTACAACATATCAATATGTTTTTTTTTTGCCGCATCAACCGATTTCAATTAAATTTGTAGACTTGGAAAATTAATAGATGAAATTGCAAGGGTAAAGTAAGAATCTAGTTCGCTTCTTCCAACGAAATATTGTCACGAATATCGAATATCAATCGAACCGTAGCGCCGATAGCATTCAACGATTTTTTATTGTCACGAATGTCTTGAAAAATCACGAGCGATTATTTTCTCCGATTTCCAGCGGGAATCTATCTCGCTGCAACCCGCACATTGACGTAACGCGCTCTTGAACGAACTGCATCCCGATTACTCATGATGGGAAACAGGAAGCGTTGAGTAACAATCGGAAGATCTGCGAAGGTTACTCATACGTCTGGAGGATCTTTTTCCCGTGTAACGCTGCGATGAACAATTCGCCGATAGCGAATGTCGATTCGCTCGCAACATACTGCGGACGACGATCGTTCAAAAATAGTCGCAATTATGAAACTTCTTCGGTTTCGTTCGAACATTCAAGTCATACACGAACGATTCACTTGAGCAGGTGTGTGTGTGTGTGTGTGTGTGTGTGTACCCGCAGCAACATAGAAACATCGCATTAAAAATGATTACAAATTATGAAACTTCTTTGGCAGTGAACGAATCACCGAAGACGTTGATTCCCTCGCAATAACACAGAGACGATCACTCGAAGAGTATTGCGACATGTTTATACTTTATACTGCTCGGCGACCGAGGCAACTCAAGCTTCTTGGCCCCTCGTGGGGGTATGTCTCTTCTTAGATCAAGACATTACAGTATGACAAAAATTAATGGGTGAAATACAAAACTAAAAAGACATTAGAAGAATGTAAAGATGTTGTTCTGTCATTTTCGACTTTATCAAATGATCGAAAGCGAAAATGTATTTTGATGTGCATAAAGACTCGCAGTCTAATTATAAAGCTTCTTCAGTGGACTCGGATTAATACGTTCATCGTTGGAAGGAATTCGATCCATTTGAAAAGCGAACGGTTTGCCGGATTATCGTGCACGTTTAGCGGACTCCGATCGCGAGACCATCGTGTTTTGAGAAGATGTTGATAGCCCTCGAAAAATATCGTTCGATCCCATCGCTAGCGAAGAGGGCCTCACACGCGGTCGCGATCGCGATGAAAGCAGTTGGCAGCGTTAGGAGCACGTTTCGCCGCCAGGTGAACACACGAGACGAGACGCGACGAGCCAGCGAGCGACGAATCCAAGGTTTTCCGTCAACTGTATCGTTTGACGAAACATTAGTCACGAGCGGAATCACACATTTTATCCGTGGAATTCGCGCGATGCTGCGCCGACGAACCCGCGCGCGCGGCGGCGGCTTCGTCGCGATCGACTTTTTTGGCAGGGCCGACCGAACGAACGAACGATTTCACTTGCGACCGTCTCGGCATTCCTGGAAAGATCGGATACGAGCCGAACGCATGAATTAACGGGCCCGGAATAGGTCCTAGAGTAATCGCAATCACGTTCCTTTTCGGAACGAACAGACTGGTATTCGGGACAACAACTATTCAGACAGTTGTTTTTAAGCACGTGTACAGTTTTGATCAATTTGGATTTCGAATCTCCAAAAGGTGTCTCTCGACAAAAATATTCCATCCATCTGTTGGAACATATGGCTACCACAGTGGGAATAGAACGATTAAATTGTTGGATGGAGCATCGTTCGATGATACGAAGTGCAAATTTTACAGTATCAATTAACCCTTTGCACTTCGAATTATTATTTTTCAATTTCGTTGCCAAGAGTTCCCTACTGTTTTAAGTGTCTCATTCGAAATTTACTTCAAAGGACAGTTCCTCGACTGCTGCTTATTTGAAACAATTTTATTTACTAATTATATTAAATATAGCTTTCAAACTTTATGTAATTTATATATGTGGAACTGATATTAGTTTTAAACCAAAAAGTAGACACTTGAATAATTAAAAGAAGAACCGAATACATATAAAAGTCAGATTTATTTACATTTTTCTTTCTCTGATATCGAGTCACACTCGACAAAGGAGTGCGAAGGGTTAAGGAAATCTTACATCCAACGTTGCTCCAGCCACCAATTCAAATACAGTCTTCGAGGGAGTTATCAACAATGACAAAGAGATTCAGATTATCAAAGCCGCGAACAAACGCCCGTTGCTTCGTGTATCTCTAGCGGAATTCCGTGTAAGAGTAATAAATAAATAAATATCGCCGGAAATACCCGTGGAAATCGAAAATGCAAGTTGCGAGTGTTTCGGAGGAACAAAGGCGGAGTCGACGAACTTTCGGAGGGCTTTTTAGGAGCGTTTACACGTGGGAACGCGGCTTTAGGATAGACGAGGAGGAGAGCGAGCCACACGCTGTTTACCCGTCCCAGCCGATGAGACGCGAAGAAAAGAAGAAAAAATGAAGGAGCGTGCTGGTTCGCGGAGCCAGCCTTCGCGTTTCGTCGGAGCACACTTGCTCTCTCTATCTCTCTCTCTCTCTCTTTCTCTGTCTGTCTCTCTCTCTCTCTCTCTCTCTCTCTCTCTCTCGGTCTCTCTCGTCCGCTCTGCCTCCTCCTCGAGGTGTACGATACGTGAACCTAGATAACGGGACCAACGTATAACATTATACGGCGAGGTAACGCGCCAGCCAGCACAGGAGAGACGCCAGCGATCGTAGGAAAGAACAGAAAAATACGAACAACGCGACGATAATGTCCTCAGCTCGGAAAAACCGAAGTCAATGAACGATAAGTATCGTTGGCCAGTATTCTGGATCAAGGACGCTCGTTTACACGAGACGAGCATCTTCGGCCTACCGCCGTGATCGAGGATTAGCAACCGAGACCACCAACAGCTACACGAATACCAAACTGCTGCAACTCTTCTCATAGAAATGTTCTTATCCCCTGCAATTTCTCTATTCCTTATCAATATATTATAACCAGACCGCGGATCTTTATGCAAAATAAAAACTTTCTACCTGATTTACAACAAACTGGGCTGAAATAAATATTTAATTTCTTGCTGAATATGTTTACTAGGTTGAAAATAATATAGTAATATATTTAAATTCTTCTACTGGCAAATATTACATGTACCCATTTGTATCATGAATGCATAAAATACGCGGTCTAATCATAACTATCAATACTTGTAACAAACGCGGTTTAACCAATTAATTTCTCTCAGCGCACCTCGCTAAATTCATTCGTTCGGTTGTTGATCATGCGAGGGAAATAAGTAGAGACGACGTTCGATTGTTTATTCGACTAGAAATATCAAAGGCGATGCTCACAAACAATTCCACGAACAAGTAGAATAACTCGATTTGACTCGCCGCTCGAAAGAACTTTTGCCCAACACTGTGCCACACTGTGTTCGAGGAGGATTTTCTTCGAAGAATCGAAGCGAGAAAGACAGTTCCGTCGAGTGTTTCTTGCGATACTTTATCAGTGCGTCACTCGACTCCCTTGGCTGGTAGCTCTACGAAGCTGCTGGCGAAACGCTCGCTCGAAAAACTGTGATCACCGCCGGGATCCGAAGGAATCTATGAGATCGACGAACGAGTGACCAACACTTCCGAAAATAACCTGTGCGACATTGCGAATCGAAGCACTGATTAAAACAGTTATGATGTACCATTATTCCGAAGGTGCAAATGACACTACAGTAAAGTCTTGCTCTACGAGAAACTCTCGGGTTACGCGACACGTTTATTTTCTCAGATCACAGCTTTACAGTATTTAATTGTGATAAGTATTCAAAGACCCGGATAATCCTGCTGTTGTTAATAATTGGAACTTTCGGATCTTCTTCAGATTGAAAATCGATAATATATAAAATTTCCAGGATGAGACCATGGAGAAGCGTCGCGGCAAGCGTTATTGTAATACAGACATAATGATTGACCGGGTCTATTGGTTTCGGTAGTTTGCACTCGTTTCGAGCAGAATATAGATTGAACGGAACGCGGACGGGCCGAGGCGACGCTTCCTAGAAGGATTTCAAAGAGTCAGTTTGTTCGCGGCTCGAATCACGTTTCAATTACGCAAATTAGATTCTAATAAGTCCCGGTTCTGGATAAGATCCAAAACCTCGAGGAGACGACGGCCAGAGGTAATTGGACGAACGGCAGGGAAGAGGGATAACATACTCGGAGAAAGACAGAGACCGGCGACGGTGATGGTGAATGAGGGAGAAAGAGGGAAAACACTGCAGTCATTACCGCATAATACAACACAACCGTGCGCTCTCGCGGTTGGCTGCACTTCTTTTACAAGCTGCCTCGCCGACGCGACTTGCACCGCGCACTGCACCATGCACTGCACACCATGCACCATACAGCGCATCGAGAGAAACTCTCTCGTATTACTCATTAGACGTAATAAACACGAGGTGCATGGTGCTGCAACTCAAGAAAAAATCTCTCCTTCGATTTTTAACAAGGGACCAGCATCTTTTTCATTGTTAATGCTCTACAACATAATCTTCTCCATTGTGGTACGGTAACAAAAACCATTCTCCTCCATTAGCTTCGATATCCCATAAATGTAAACCTTCGCACTCCAAATTATTTTTCAATTTTAATGTCAACAACTAAAATTTAATTCAAATGACAGTTCCTTGACTGCTACTTATTTTAAACAATCTTGTTTACTAATTAGATCAAATATAGCTCTCAAATTTTGTTGTAATTTATATTTGTGGAACTAATATTTGTTTTTAGAAAATAAGAAATTACATACAAGAAGAACCAAATTCATATAAAACCAGTTTCATTTACATTTTTCTTTCTTTGATGTGGAGTCATACTCGAAAAAGGAGTGCAAAGGGTTACTCCTCGAATCAATTTTCATTTTTCATTGAATGCCCATCTTAAATCAATTCAATTCACAGAATACTATCATCACAATTTTCTACACAGTTCCCTTCCGGAGTTTGCTACGGGTTCTAACTTCCTGTTTCGCAAAACAATTCTATAAACGCCCCCCAAATAAAACAGCATATTATTTTTATATCGCTTTACAGGTTTTGCACTTGAAATTTACACTTTTGCAAATCAATTTCACCCATTAAGAACATCTAAATTAGTTTAAATAATTAAAAGAACATTTAATTTAGATTAAATGAATATTTTAAATTTAAATTAAAAGAATATTTATTTACAATGAATATACACATCTACAGGGCGATGATAACTTGATACGGGCCTTTCGACAAATGTCCTTTTCATCACCGTGTTCTGTCTCATCGACACATAACTCCACATAATAATAATTTGTTGTGATAAATGCATAAAACACGTTTACGAGGGTCAAATACTTTCCTCTCGGACGTTCTAAAACAGGCGGAACAAAGGAACATTCGAGAAACTGTATTTTTTTTCAGTATTTGCGTCTATTCTTTGCTGGTGCTGTCAGTTTCTCGCGTTCGGACGATAATCGTGCGCGCAGTAGCCGGCGAAACGATCGAACAATATTTACGTTGGATCGCGCCGCGAACAGATAGCCATAAACTAATCGCGACCGCAAAAATGTAACTCGATAAAGTCCATCGATACCGGCGGCGATCGCGATCGCTCAGTCGTTCCTTTCTTTTCGTTTCGATTTCCGCGGGCAACTTCCTGCATTGCAAATGCAACCGCGACGACGACGCGACCAACTCGGGATTGGTAGAGGGGCTGGCTCTTGATACCGAAAAGAAAAAAAATGGAAACACCGTTCCACCGGTGAAAACTTCGAACAACGTAACACAACGAGGATGTTGCTCGAATGTCTGGCCGCAGAACGTATATGTATACGCATATTCGCGTCGCTGCGCATCGAATGCTTTACGAAACGATTACTTTCTTCGAAGCTCGCGGTAGTATACGATCGAAAGTCTCTGACAAGGTTGATGATCCATGGTAACGGTGAGCAAATCAATTTCGAGACTACCCTTTAACTTAACAAATCTGTTTTAACCTTCAGTTACTCGCACTCCACTGTCTACATTAACTGGCTACATGGAACTTCATATGACTCCAACATAAATAAATTTTTATGCAATATAACAACTACTTTAATGCAAAATAAATATTTACTAGTGTAGTCGATATCTGTGTTTATACGTGAAACACGAAATTATTAGTTTCGAGGTTGTTCATATTATACGCGATTAATTAACAGTTCAATCGAAGGTCAACGAATTTTCAGCATGTCGCTGTATGTTGTCATTTTTTAAAAGCTGTGGCCTTAAGGTTTAAGCGGTTTATTTCTTCTGTATATTATATTCATGTTATATATATATATTGTATTCATGTACAGTTTTATTTTCTGTAACAATGTATTATGTTTTCTTTATTATGTTGAAATAAATCTCATATGAGATTTTCTACAAAAAAAAAAATAAAAAATTTTCAGCATGTGTACACATTTTCATCACGGGCTCGTAGAAAACTTCATGCGATGTCGTTTGGTAAATCTAATTACTCAAACGAAAAAAGTCAAGTCGTTTGGTCGAATTTAAAAATAGTTATTTTGATTTGATGGGCGATAGAGTACTTTCGTGGGCCACTGTCTATCTTATATAGAATCATGCAGTAGTTTGTAAAGAGAGTGTAATGAGTTTTTCGGAAGATTACGTGAAATTATGGAAATTCGTAGCGCAGAGCGAAGGGGAAATTCGAAGGTGCTTACGTTCGACGGTTCGGTAATCGGTTGGGAAATTAGCTCGAACTTCCATGCCGTTCTCGAATCACGACGAGAGATCGGCAGATACGTACTTCCCATTACACGTTTGCGTAACCGGTGAGCAAAGTGCGCGGTGAAACCGGAAGACGAAACGGCTCTGGAGGGACCGATTAAGTTCGCATTAACGGGCGCCACGTTCCGAAAGGTCAAGGATACGTTATCAGGGGACCGTTCCGAGCCTCGTCATGTTTTACGAGTTTCGTGATTCTATCTGTTTCCGGACAGGACTGATGTCCGGGACCCGAGAGTTTCACGTAAGGCGCCGCGCCGCTCGGGAAAGCGTTAATCCCTCCATTTCCTTCCGAGAAAACTGTTCTCGATTCGGCCGATAACGCCTTTCCGCGAATACTTAAAGGATTTACGAACAACCGAAGATTACGTGCTAGGCGTCCTTATTTCGCGGATAATCGAGTACACGTGCAATTAACACGTTCAGTGACGATGACGCAGTAGTTCGTGTAGATACAAAGCATTCGATTGGCCACGATTTTCCGTATTACACAGTTAAAATGTTTTATTTAACTCCTTGTCGTACTTTGACGAGCCAGACTCGCGATGAAGGTTTTTAACAAAGTCTAACAAATATGAATGTTACGCGTTTCATTTTAGATCAAGTAAAATTTGATTCGTTTGTATAATCAATATTTAAGCATAAAAACAATGTAGCCATACAAAGAATATACATTTTACTTTCCCTTCTACGAGATTTTTGTGCATACATACGTTCTAATCACTGTTATAGTAAACGAAAAGAGACGGCAAGGGGTTAGTGCAACGCACCCCTTTCACGAAATTTGAAAACGATTTAACAGAATCAAGTCGTAGAGTCTCTGGTTCATGGTCAACCGATTAAGAGGTAATTCTACATGTACAGGTTTTGCATTTCAAATTAACCCTTTGCAAGTCAAATACACCTTTTTTGTAAATCAATTTCATCCGTTTTTCTAACGTGCATCGACCGTGCGGCAGAATAACGAACGTGTATATCGTCTGATATGTGATAATGTACTGACGATCGCATATGCGATTTTTATAACGTGCGGCTCCGCAACTACCGTTCAAACAAATGTACAGTGCCTAATTAAATCCATAGTACAAACTTGAAATAAATCTCATATGAGATTTTCTACAATAAAAAAAAAATCCATAGTACATATTTCAGACCGCAACTCCGATACCGCACAGTCGCCGCATGTTAGAGTAACGGATGTGTGCAGCGGGCCTAAACAGCCAAGTCAATAAAATTAATTAAACTTTAATTACATCTGTTTTTATAAATTAATTAAAGCTTTAAGTAAATCGTAAGATTGTGAACGTCACATATGTGGAAAGACTAATAGTTGCAATCACGTATAATCTTCGAAAAAGGAAATTGAGATGATCCAGCAGAGAGAAGAATTCACAAAAAGATTGACCGAAATCTACGTGATGAGAACGGCTCGCAGAAGAGGTTTCCGTCGAGTGCGGGCCTGCGGTGGTTTCTCACGAGGGGTGAAACCGAGTTCCCGGTATTCCCGAAAACCGAGCCAGGTCCCGCGCAAGTTCTCACGATTTTTAGCGGCAGGTAGCGACGCGACACCCTTGGCATTCGCAGGTGAAACCGAAATGACCTACCGGCAAGCTCTGTTAAGCCCGCGTCAAAGAAGACGAGCGCGCTTTTCAACTTTTTTCCGTCTCAAACCGTTCTCTCTGGACATTTACAAATAAAACGAACACACACACACACACACACACACAGGGAGAAAAAGGGGAAGGAACGAGATAGAGGAGAAGTAGAAGAAGAAGAAGACAGAAATGCTTGGAAACGCGAAGAACAATAGAGGCTCGCGTGAGGCTCGCGGGACAAACGCGCTCTTGTAAACGCGACCCGCGGCAACCAGACGATGAATACATTCGCGAAACGGCTGAATGAACAGCCCGAATCCCTTCCCACGTATCCCTGGAATACCTTTTATCGTTGGAAGCATCGATTATCGGTGATATATCTCGTCGTGACGTCAGCCGGGCAGATTCGTAATGGAACAGTGCCGAGCAACGCGAAAGATACAAAAGTCCCTTTCCAAGTGTGGTCAATTCTGATCCACAAACCCTTTTCAGCTATTAGATGCATCGATCAGATCGGAAAAATCCATTTTTTTAATGAAATTCTGTTTGCTGAAGTTGCACATATTTTTCATAATTTTCATAATTGCCATAACTTTCCCGGTTCTTGCACAAAGGTCTTCATTATCCCCAGGAAAATTCGTATAAATGAAATAACGTTCGACTACTACAGTGAACGCGTTTCAAAGGGTAGTTCTACGGGCGTAAATAGTCCCAGCATATAAATGTAAATTTGAAAAATCTGAGCAAAACATGGTCGACAGGGCGGAAAAGGGAAGCGGAGCGAAAGGCTAACCCGAAAGTCGAGCATAATCATCCCCGTGGGTAAGGTCCTGTGCGGGTGAAAGACAGGTGGGTGGAAGGAGGAGGCGAGCGAGGCGACAAAGCACACGGGGAGCGTTTCCCACGACAGGTGACACGTGGGAATCCTAGTCGCGGCGCAGGTGGATCAGGTTGGACGAGCGGAGGAGACGAGACGAGACGATGGCGTGGCGAGGCCAGGCGGGTCGAGGCGAAGCGAAGCAGGAGAGCCAGAGGAGGTGCTAGGGACGAAGACGGTATCGAGTAGGCGTCCCGAACGATCGACGAGGAGAAACGACCACGCGGGAAAAGAGAAGAGAATAAGGGTCGGCGGAGACCCAACGATACTCGGCTGGGAACAAGTGGGGGCAAACGCGACCGAGAAACGGAGGAGCAATCGGAGAGACGGGGCGCGGACGAGACGGGAACGGAACGGAACGAAACGAGACGAGACGGGACGGGACGGGACGGGACGGGACGGGACGGGACGAGACGAGACGAGACGAGTGAACCGAGCAGGCGATAAAGACGGTGACGGCCTTGAGGTATGTGGGACCCTAACACACGGACGCACGACCAAAACGGATCGACGTCGTAACTACGCAGATTCTCCGATAAATGACCCGAAACGGTTCAGATTGCTTTTGAACTCTCTACATAGATCGGTCCCGGTCATCGAGAATCGGGACCGCGAGAGATCGACTCTACACGAAGCGCGTAAGATTGTTCCAATGTGTCGAACTCCTGAACGATGAGCTCCCTGAAATCCGGCTAGGTAGCTAGGATCCCGCAGGTAACAGAACCAGCGAAACCGACGCAAACACAAACGAAAGCTTCGTCCAATTCCCGTAATCGGGCCCTAAATGGAGGGTCGCCTTATTGAGGTTCGAAGCTTGTTTTTTAGTTTTCACTGCAACATCACACGGTATATGTTCACGTAACAATAGAAAAACATTATTGTGGGTATTCCGTGAAAGAAAGATCTGACTCGTGGTTGAGCGGTACGCTTGTTCTTGAACAAAAGTGTTCTAACCCAAACCAGCTGTAAAAAATCAGGTACTATCAGGATTTACCGTAATAAAGAATTAAACGATTTAGCGGGGCATAATTAACCTTCCGAAGAACTTTGTGATTTTCTACATTTATGACCAAAACGAGCCGGTGGAATTTAGTAACTTCTACAACCCGAAGCAATTTGGAAAAATGTATATGTATATAGATTAAAGCCGTTTAGAAAATAGGTCAAAACGGTTAAAAAGTAAGGGTTTCAGTTTATTGAAGTTAATAATACTGAATTTACAAAGCACTAAAAGCGACAATTTTAGCTTCCATTAACACTAAACCCATCATGAGGGTCAAATGACCCGTTCCAAATTTTATATTTATTGTTACAATTATTGAAATTGTAAAGGTTTTCTCATGATAATTCATTTATTTATTATAGTAAAAATCGCACGAAATATAAAAAAATGTACTCATGTTATTTTTATAATACTATACACATCAGTCACTTTTGATGGTCAGTAGGTTTAGTGTTGATATTCGAACACTTTCATGAAACCGGTAACTTTTTGATAGTAGTCTATACGATTTGAACCTTTTTTAGAAATTAGAAGAATTGGTTGCTACACAACGTAAAAAAAAATTTGAAAAAAATTGCAAATTGTAGAAATTGCAGAGAAAATACTGAAAGTTATATGTTGTATCTTTTTTACGTGGGCCTACATTGAAAATTTAACAAATACGTTTTGTAGATCTGTGTCAATTATATGCACTGCGAAGGTATTTGTTTCCATTTTTGTTCAATTCGCATTTTTAAATCGTTCAGGCACTGAAATTTTTGGTTGCCTTCATAACACATTTCTTGACAGTTCTGCCAACAATTTTCAATGATGTTGAGACCTGGCGATCTTGCAAGCAATTTTTTCAAAAATTTTCTTCACGTTGTGTAGCAAACCAATTATTCTAACTTCTCAAAAAAGTTCAAATAGTGCGGTCCAAAGTAATTGATAAGCTTATTGTAAAAGATGTCATCATAATTGTAATAGAATAATTCAAATAATGATACTACTATGTCTTTAATATTATAGTAAAGCGATATGTGCCTAAAATTATGTGTCGTTTGTTTCGAGAACGCTATGCAACGATCTAATATATTTTTTTGTTTAACGAGAAGAAACACATGGCTATGGTCAATCGTAGATAGTCGGTTGTAATCTTTCTATATTCTACATACAATATTAGATTGGGGAAACAGTTTCTTCGTATTGTAATGAAGAAGTTTATTAACTCAAGAATATGCCGTTTTGGTCGCCAACCTTTTGCCATGTTTGAGGTAAAACCATAAACTGTAGAATTTCTGTGATTTCTGGCTGGAAAACTGCAGCACGTGATTTTTACAGCCCTCTTTTGAAGTCAACTTTACACCATTAAAGGTGAATTTACCTTAGCCTGCTACGGCCACTCCGGCAACACTTTATGTACTAGCCTGGTTTTGTATCCAGCAATTACCAACCGCGCCACAACCCCGCTGGGAATGCTGGATACAAAACCAGGGTAGTAAAGTGGTGCTGGCCGGCCGTAGCCGGCTAAGATAAATCGACCTTGAGAGAATTCTGTAGGGACCGAAACAAATGGTAGTCTGTTGGTGCAATATCAGGACTATAAGGTAGGTACATCCAAACTTCCCAGCCAAGCTCTCTTAATTTTTGACGGGTCGCCAAAGATGTGTGGGGTCTGGCATTATCGTGATGGAAGACGACGCCTCTCCTGTTTATCAATTCTGGTCGCTTTCTCTCGATTGCTTGACGTAATCTTTCCAGTTATTCACTGTAGAGGTTAGAATCAATCGTTTGATCAGATGGCAGCAGCACGTAGTGAATGATTCCTTTATGATCCCAACAAACGCACAGCATCACCTTGCTTGGTCTCAATCCTGGCTTTGCCACTGTTTGCGGAACTTCGCCTCGCTTCGAACACGATCTTTTTCGTACATTATTGTCGCACGTGATCCATTTTTCATCGCCTGCAATGAGCCAATCCATTAAATTTTTCAATGTTAACTCACGAGGCACCCACACATCGAGCTTTTTTTTATGTATCCAACCTTCTTTAAACGGTATAGAACTGTTTTGTGGTCGATGTTTAGTTCCTTACCGATGTTACGACTGCTAATGTGCCGGTCTTGCTAGACTGTTTGCATGATTGCATCAACTTTTTCAGTGACGGGTCGACCAGAAAGAGATGTAAATATTACAATTTTTTTAAGCAGCTTGAGTCGCATTCTTCCCTTTTTTGTAATAAAATTTCAAAATGTATCGAATTTCTTCTATGTTTTCACTCATTTTCAAAACGTAATAACTTTTGGCTAGACAAACAAATTTACAATTTCTTGTTTGTAATTACTCTATAATGTATCACCTATCAGACGCGTTCAAGCAATGCCAGATCTAATTAATATTAACAGAGTTATGACATGGTAACACCATCTATCGGGACAATACGTAGAAACTTTTTCCCCAACCTAACATAAAGAAGATATCGAAGAAGCGCAGCTAAAACCTGTATTCTCTTGGTGCTTCTTTTTATCCTTTTTCTGTATAACTTACAATTACCTACTTATAATTGTTTCTTAAAACAATAAGTCGTAAAAAAACTGAATATTTTTATATGATTACATCCCTTGCAGTTTGCAATGTCGAACATTGTTATGAACATTTTACATAACAATGACCCCAGAAATGTTTAAAGATCTCATAATTAAAATGGTGGTGCAAAGTAGTGTGCCTGTAACTTTTCTTTCAAAACCTGCCTTAGTAGGCTTAAATGGCGAAATTGCTAGAAAACAAGAAGTTTGCCTAGAAAATGAGAGCATCAGGAAATTGATAATAGAATCGGCTAGATACCAGAAAGAAGAATTTCCAAAAAGTCGAAAAGATAATGAATGCATGCATGCGCCACACAGTCAATTATTTTGCGATTAATATTCCGTTTGTTGATAAAAATAATGAAATTCTAACTCGAACAATTGGAATAAAAAATACTGAGGCCCATCAGACGAGCGAATATCTTCAAAAATTGGTATAAGTATTATATGATTTTTAAATTAAGAAGGAACAGATTTTATGTATAGTGACAGATAATGCATCAAACATGTTAAGTATAACAGAAAAAAGTGAATGAAGTTAATGAAGAAAATATTCAAATAAGACGCAGTGGGACAAGTGCATAAATTGATTATTTTTATTATAACATGTGCGATTTTTGTCTAGCTTGTATTTATTAATGTAGTATAAGGTAGTATGAATTATTCGACACAGATATCGCCCAAGAGTAAAGGTGTCTTTTCTCGCTTAAATCAACCAGTGCTAAACTGTCACTTGAGAAATACATGTATAACTTTGAGATAAACAATAGAAAGCAATGAACAATTACATGATATGTATTGTTGAAGAAGCGTCCGAGAGATATTCCGAATCGAACGTGTGCGACGTGCCGTGCATACATTGCAATTGGCGAAACGAGATGGATTAAAAAATCAACACGCAGCTACCTTCATCGGAAGGAATGGCTGTTGCTATCAGAACCCCTAAAATTGATGGAATTCTCAAAAGACGTGCTAACAAAGGAATTATTCTAGACCAAGCTACACGTTGGGGGAGCATTTACTTAATGGTTAAGCGTTTAATTGAATTAAAGGCGTTTCTTGAAGATCTCGATAGTCAAAGTGTTTCCTTAACTGAAGAACAATGGGAACAAACAGCAGAACTAGAAAAGGTTCTGTCATATACTTAGAAAATTTTTACTGGAGTGCAAAAACTTGATGCATCAGTTAAACCAAACTGAAGGGTCCATTGCCGATACGATTAAAACTTCAATGAAAAAAGAGAGAATTAGCTAATGCAGAATAAAGGTGTATTAGTTGGTGTTTACGTTGACCCAATGAATCGAATTTTATTAATTTCAGCATTAAAAATAATTGAAACGAATTTAAGAGTATCTATGAAAGAGAATTTGATTGAAGCCATTATTTTCCTTGAAGCTATATTATAAAGAAATTGTTTAAAAATGTTATTTTGTTGTTATAGATATAATATATGTACAAAAGAAACTTTGTACTACTGTTTTATCATTTGTCTTTTTTGTTATGATTCATTTATTTGAAATAAAAAATGCTAGAATGATAATATAATTTAATTTTGTTTTTATTGATTTGCCTTCGCTACTACCTTAACTTTAACTGTTTCTCCTCTACATAGTGCCGAGGTATACATATGTATACATGTATACGTCTATACTGTAGATCGAATATTAGCAATTTATGTATGTATACATAGATTGATTAATGATTTATAAACAAAAGAGCCAGAATTGGAGTCGGAGTCGATATATTTTTTTCCGAGTCTGATTCCGACTCGATGAGTTGATATATGTATAGCTTTTTCTTACTCCCGCTCCGACTCCAGTGATCAGCAATTACTCCCAAACTCCGACTCCGAAGCCCTAGTAGGTAGAAAGCGAAAGGAAGATCGCGATCTCGAGAAGGAGCAAGAGTAAGAGGAGAACGCAAAGGTGAGTGAATGAGAATATGTTTGAGAGAAACCGTTTGCTTATTAACCCCTTGGTGCACGTATTGGTCAATGATATTCATGAATTGAACTTTTTACTGTTTTAATTGTTCTTTGTATTATTGTGGAATTTCTCAATGAATCTTTTGTAAATAAATTTCACTCTTTTCAAAATAAATTAATTTCACCTATTAAGAATATTTAACCCTTCACTGCATGATCTTTTTAATTCGGATGAAAAAATTGAAAGAAGGTCAGTTTTTGTGTTTTATTTAAGGGAAAAATATTTGAAAAAAATTACAACATTTTCAGAAAAATAAACAATTTAGAATAGTAAGAAAATACATTCTTAGTTTACTATATACCAGATTTGTTAATTGTATCAGATATGACACACTATGCAGCGAAGGATTAAGCTGACGGCCTTAGATTTTTAGACTTTTTTCTACAAAGAACTCGTGAAACATTCGAAACTATCCAACGAGATTCAAACCTATCTGTACCATACTTGATCCTATCTCTACTTGTAACGCGCTTGCCATAAACTGCGGTATGTACGAATTAACCCCTTCCACTAAACTGTATACACGTGTTACTAATTTCCTTTAAATCGAAATAAAATTCTATTTTACTGCAGTTAATATATGTATAGCCATTAGACAATACATAGGCAACCAGTAGATATCAATTTGATACAAATCCAAATAATCGTAACCATCAAACGAATCATAGTGCAAAGGGTTAATAGCGTTATAGAAGGGTTGACTGTACAATGGAGTTGCAACACTAGCGAAGAGTGCGCGAAGCGTGGAAATAGAATGTAGGTATACTTTTATAGTAGAAGCGTTCACGTTGAAGCGGCGAGTTGAGGTACGTTTAGTCAAAAGCGATACTCTGACGACGCTCTTTTCGCTAGCAGCTCCGTTGTACTGGTACCCTATCGACTGGTAAGCGCGCGCGATCAACAAAAGCACCGCTCTTTTCGCTAATAGTGCAGCTCCGTTGTACTCGTACCCTAAGGCGAGCAGTGCGAACAGAATGGATTAGTATAAGGAATGTATATCAAAGTAGTACTCACTTGAGGAAGTAGATCTGTCCCTCGGGGGTGCGCGCCTGTTCCCATCCGTGCGGCAGGGGACCCAGGTCGTCGACCGTGCTGATGACGTCGTAGCTGCGTTGCTTCTGGTGATGATGGTGACGCGCGTGCGGTTGGGGCGCGTGCTGCGTCGCCTGCTGAGCGGACGCGTACGTTTGTTGCAGCGATGCTGGGCTGCTGAGGGATCGAGGATGAGCGACCGTGAGGCCGACGGCGGCCGCGACCGCAGCCGCTGCTGCACCTGCGGCATTCGTCCCGGTGGCGGCGCCGTTCCCGCTGGCAGGTTGTCCCGAGGCCGGGCCCGGGCCGGTCCCCTGCGCGCCGGTCCCGCCGGCGTTTCCACCGGTCCCGGGTCCGGCCCCCCCGCCCGCAACAGCCACCACCGCGGCCGCGCCGAAAGCAGAATCCGCCGAATTCTCCCGGGAATGAGAGATCGAGGGGCTCTTGCTGCCCGTCGACGGCGGATTGAAGAAGGAATCCGGTAGATTGCGCATGCGTAACGGCACTTGGAGCGGACGTTTCGACAGATCGGGCTTCAGGACGCTGTCGAACAACGCCTGCAGATCCGACTCGGAGTTCTGATCCATCCTCACCACGAGAGTGCTCAACGGGTCCACGTCCTGGTTCAGCGCCATTTTGGATCACGCAGCTCTCCCAGCTCGCAGATCTAACGCGGTTACCTCGCGTGCCTGTCTCTCCTTCCTTCCCTCCCTCGTGTCCTGTTCTACCACTGGACTACCTTTCGTTTCTTCTCTTTATCGTCCTCTCTTTCTCTCTCTCTCTCTACCTCCCTCTTTCTCCGTGCGACCGTCTATCTTTCCTTATTTCTTTCTTCTTTCTTTCTCTTCTAGCTATCTATCTATCTGGTGTCCCTTTCGGTCCCGTTCCGTTCCTGTCGTTCTCTTTCGCGCGAGCCTGTTCTTGCCTCAACACAGCCGTTCCTCTCTTTCTCTCTATCTGTCTGTCTTGCTCTCGCACAATCTCCTTCTGCCCTCTGTCTGTCTGTCTCCCTTTATTTCTTTCTTCTTCTTTCTCCGATTCGATAGCCGTCTTTCTTTCCTTCTTTCTACCTTTTACGATCACTTCGCCGTTTCCTCGAGTTGTCTTCTTTTACGGTATGTACACCTATGCCAGCGCGTTCCTCCACACGACGGAACAGCCAGTCGTCTGCTCTAGTCGTACACACACCGTCTCTCGCTCGCCTCCGTCACTCCTCTCTCGGGTCCCTCGACGAACGCGATCGCTTCCTCTCTGTTCCACCTGTGCGTTTCACGCGAGACAACAAAACAAGCAGGACAATGCCGCCGCCGTCGCCGCCGCTCCGTTCGTCGTCGTTTCGGATCCACCGGAGACTCCCCCGTTTTTTGTTTCGTTCGCCTTCAGCCCTCGACGATGCCTCGCGCGTACCCTACGATATCCCACGACGAGCAACGACGTCTCTCCTCCACCGTTCTACCGCGAAATCGCGCACCAAGAGAAATCGACTCGTTTTGCTAGCCGGCCGTCTAGCAAACGAGTGCTAGCGTTCACCGTGCGTGGACACGCGATTACGTATAGCGCGTAGAAACTCGCGTGTGTTCGAACGATGCTTCCAACATCATCGCCACCGTGTGGCTGTGCCTTCTACCAAAATACACAGGCGGTAAATTCAAACACGAGATCCATGCAATCCTGAGAGAGTATGATCTCGATCATTCGATCTCCGCGGTTCGGCCGAATACCGCGAAAATCGGAAAAATCACGATGAACGATCGTCGTATTCCTCGTTCAACGATGCAAAAAGCTGCTTCTCCAGATTGAAACGTGGAAACGATCTCTAGAACGAAAACTCCTCCCCGAGATTCGTCGTTTCTTACAGTTTTTCTTACGTAACGACCATGTTTCGGTATTTTGAAACTCGTTCGGAACGATGACGTTGTTTCTAGATCATTTTAAGAAATTGATCAACGACTAAATTGCCAATTTCAGCTGAAACTGTTCGAACTCGTCTAAACGTATCTGTGGATACTATTGTTAAGGTAACGTTAGAAACAAATATATTTTACCCTGTTTTTTATTGT
This sequence comes from Lasioglossum morio, assembly GCA_916610235.2. Lineage (NCBI taxonomy): Eukaryota > Metazoa > Arthropoda > Insecta > Hymenoptera > Halictidae > Lasioglossum > Lasioglossum morio. The sequence continues at coordinate 19,826,510 of OU744326.1, read as the reverse complement.
CCGTTGAACACTGACTCGCGACGAAAGACGAAGATATTCTTTGGTCCATTTTCATTCTATAAGAATGATTCTTGAGGCAACGTCATTTTTCTTGACACTTCTGCTACACCAACCGCAATAAATACGCAGAGTTTAAAGTACAGTTTACAAGATTGACAGAATTGGGATTGTATCCTGATTGGCCAACGATCGATTCGGCTACTTTGAAAATACAAATTTCTTACGCGTCGGACGCGTGCGTCTTCACTGATTTTTTCGAGTTTCAATCAAAATAGAGACTCGTGTCTATTTTTGAGGGCTCTATTTCCGTTTACCTCGCTTATCGTGGCGAAAATTCGAACAGCCATCGTTTCACGCACGCGTTAATCCACCCATAGATCACAGAACACAGTAATGTAACTCGATACATTTTTCTGCGATACCATTGTCCTCTTGATAATGCTTGGGAAATATAAAATTTGTATTATTCATTCATTGCCCGTTTATAAAATGCAATTTATTGAACAACATTATAAAATATACATTGTAGTTTGCACATGTTATTGGTTTCAACCTTAGACAACTTATGGACACGGTACAGATACTTTTCCTTGAGGAAAAAATAAAGTAATTTATGACGTCGCATTTTCCAAAGATGTATAAGCTATGCTATAACGGTGCCTACGCTTGGCTTATGGAGTAGAGGGGGGTCAACGGGTTAAATAAAGTAAGTTGTGAAGAAATAAATACAGATTTCATATTATCAACGTCTACATTAAAATTGAACATTTTTCAAATTATAATTGACAAAATGCCGTATTTAAAATAATAAAAGTACAGTAAAAATGATCGAGTAATAAAATAAAATATTACAGTTTCCACAAATATTTATACAGAATGTATAGACTTCAGCTTCGTGGTACTGTATTCGTTTACCGCAAATGATCCCTGAGGTGACTCTAAACATCTTCTTCTTTTGCAATTTCGCGCCGAAACGTTTTGTTTTCGAGTTATTCACGAAAAACACGGACCAATCAAACCGCGACTACAGCTGGCTGATTCTGGCTTCGCCAATGTCAACGTCGCGCTTAGCAGAACCTGTCGCTGATTAGTCCGTGTTTTTTGTTAATAATTCGAAAATAAAGCATTTTGGCGCGAATTGGTAAAGGAAAAAGGTGCTTAGAACCACCTCAAGAATCATCATCTCTGATCGCAAGATCAGAGATCTATTTCTAATCATATTTCGATTGAACCCGTGAACGGTGCTCATATTTGAACGAAACCATCCCTCTCCGTGCAATCGGTGAGCCTGTATGTATTTAGCTTCACCATCTACTCCTGCACCGGATGGTCGATGGTTTTCGATATTTCGGTTGTGTGGTTACTTTAATTTATTGACAAAAATGTAACACTTCTATTTTAAATTGACCATGTTTTCGCAACCGGAATGATATCTGTTTTATCCAAGTTAAGTTATTTGTGTACATATTGAAGGTGTTTTTATTCAAGTAGGAACCTCGTTCTCGCGAGAAAGCGAAAATGTCTTCGAAGAGGTATTTAATTGTTTTTACTTTGTGTTTTTCAAACTGGCAGAACGTCGCCAACTCACCGATGGAAGTTATTTGTAGCTAGAACGAGTCGGCCCCACGATCCATTGCACGTTTCTCTTATTAGGCGAAACAATCGCGCTGTATCGATTCTTTGTTTCTTTGTTAACCTGCATTGTCAATTTCGTTACATTATTTATTGAATTTCTAATTACCTTCACTTTTTACAAAAAACCTCGGTCACCGTTTAACCCCGAGAACCTTTCGAATTTTGTTTACAGTAATTCGAGTCCGTTGCTCGGTACACCTAACTCCCTGTGCTAATGCAAATCAAAACATGACTTTGTAGTATGGAGTTTGCCATAAAAGTCCTTTCATAATACAAGCGTTGTTATGTGAAAATATATGAAATCTAGATATATCTATACATATTATTTCTTTCAGAAATATTCAATTGTATTCCACTTAACATTCCATGTAATCTATTTTTTAGTGAATTGAAAAAGTTGTCAGAGGAAAGTTTAACAAGACAACCAGAAGAGGTGTTCGACATAATATGCAAGTTGGGAGAAGGGTAAGTTGTTAATCATGGAAGAGAACTATTGTGACGATCATAATCATGCCAATTTTCCTTGTGTAGGTCCTATGGATCAGTTTACAAAGCATTGCACAAAGAAAGCGGACAGGTACTAGCCATCAAACAGGTACCGGTCGATACAGACTTGCAGGAAATTATAAAAGAAATTTCTATTATGCAACAATGCGATTCTCCATATGTTGTCAAATATTATGGAAGCTACTTTAAGAACACTGATTTATGGGTAACTTGAAGCATCCCTATGTTGGCGAGAACTATCGCATCAATCTAACATTTATTTGCACTTATAAGGGTACAATTTCACAGATCGTGATGGAATATTGTGGAGCAGGATCTGTTAGTGACATCATGAGGTTAAGAAAGAAAACTCTGCAAGAGGACGAGATAGCGACAATCCTCAGTGACACTCTGAAGGGTTTGGAGTACCTTCATCTGAGAAGAAAAATACACAGAGATATTAAAGCAGGAAACATCCTGCTCAATAACGAAGGGCATGCTAAGCTAGCAGATTTTGGTGTAGCAGGACAGCTAACTGTAAGCACTATCGTGTTGATACTAAATAGACAGCGGATCTTTATGCAAAATAAAAATTTTCTATCTGAATTACAACAAACTGAAGTGAAATGGAAATTTATTTGGTTTCTTAATATGTTTAATAGGTTGAAAATAATATAACAGTATTTTGAAATTCTTCTGATCTTTTTACTGTTTTAAATCACACCTACTCATATTCGTCAGAAATGCATACGATCCGCTGTCTAGTAATAAATAATCGATTATTCTTCAATTAGCAAGAAAGTAACAACGAATACTTTTTTCCAGGATACAATGGCGAAACGCAACACGGTGATAGGAACTCCATTTTGGATGGCTCCAGAAGTGATTCAAGAAATTGGATACGATTGCGTCGCAGACATATGGTCGCTTGGTATAACTGCCTTAGAGATGGCAGAAGGAAAGCCACCATACGGCGACATACATCCGATGAGAGCGATATTTATGATTCCAACTAAACCTCCACCTAGCTTTCGCGAGCCTGACCAGTGGAGTCCCGAATTTATTGATTTTGTCAGCGGGTGCCTTGTTAAAAATCCAGAAGAAAGATCTACAGCTACCGAGCTTTTGAATCACGAATTTATAGGTAATGCCAAACAACCCAGTATTCTAAGTCAGATGATCGCAGAGGCTCATGAAATACGAGAGAAACAGAGCGCGCATCGTGCTCACGTAATCAATAACGTTGCAATAAAGAACCAAAACCAGACGGAAGATTCGGTACTTATCCGTATTTACGTTTATTACGAATGACCGTAAACTTGCATATCGATATCCATAATCAAAATTTCGTACTCGCAATTAGGATGAAGAAGACTGTAGCGGGACAATGAAACCTTTGCCAGAGGATACAGGAACTTTGGTACCAAGTCATGATCTCCCAGACACAGGAACTCTTGTTTCCGCAATGTTGGACTTGGGAACGATGGTTATCAATAGCGACACGGACACCGAAGCAACAATGAAGCGTTAGTAAAAACATTACTTTCGATGTATTTCAATGTAAACGACTAAAATGTAATTTTCTTACAGGTCACAATACAGGGTCAGTTGAATCCGGTAAGAAGTACCGGCCATTATTTTTAGATCATTTCGATAAGAAAGAAGCGCCCGAAATAGGAAAGGTAAGATAAATATGCTTTACGACATCCCACAAGTCGTGTCGCTTTTTAACGCCAACTATCAGCATATATGTATATGTATATCGTTTATTAATTATTAGGGTAATGGACAAATCCTTGGAGCACATAATCCAGAGAATGAAAGTAAATTAGAGTTACGAAGCCCTTCAGAATCTCAAAGGTTTCAAAGCCATCTACAATTACAGCTTAACCAGATCTCTCATCCTGTGCAAGAACAACCACATAATAACATATCGAAATTTCAAAATGTCTTCACGGAACGCGATTTTGATTTCGTAAGTAACAAACTCTTACAGATTTCCAAACAGTATATAAGACAAGAGTAGCTTTAATTAGTTTCTGCTGGTCGCGCGCGCATTTCTTTGAGTTTAAAATCGATCGACGTTAGAGCCACTTTAGGCATCATGTAAAAGAAACTTGAATATAGATAAACAACCATCTCCTGCAGCTGAAGTTTCTCTCATACGAGGAACTACAGCAACGAATGGCTAATTTGGACGCAGAAATGGAGCGGGAAATCGACGAGCTAAGAAGAAGGTACCAAACCAAGAGACAACCAATTCTTGACGCTATGGATACCAAACGGAAACGTCAACAAAACTTCTAACAGTTCGGTTACTTTTTCTATCCGGATAAGCGTGATGACGATAGATAAAGGGTGTACAGTTGTATAAATGAATAGATTTTATTCATCTCGTCCTGAATTTCATCAAAGAGAAGAACATTGCCCGATGAAATTATTTACCTAAACGGAAAGAGTAATAACAGTTTTAAAGTATTTTCTTCTCTTATGAAGTCAATGTCTTCCTCTTTGTGAATCAGATACGAGTAACTAATACTAGCCAATAGCCTCACGTCATCAATGTAAATTATTTTACATGATTTAGGTGAACGATCATTATACATACTTAATTTTTTTACGATTACGTTTACCTACGCTACCGGGACAAAAAGATCGCACATGTACGTTATCTTTTCGACCAGGAGTGTGCGCACTGTGAAATATGGTATTACAGAAATATTATTTAATAATCCCGTCAGCATTCATTTACAAACGGATGCGGAAATAAATCTTCGAAATCGAATGCAATCAGGGATAAAAGAATAATTCGAATACCATGCTTGCATTTTCTTTCCTTTTCTCTTCTGGTTTCGTTGAGGAAAATCTTAGAGGTGCCGACATAAAATTGATATTTGGTTTTTATCTTACGCTAGTCACCTATTATGCCATTTATTCTATCCATAATATTTTACATCAAGCAAATATTATCACCCATACGAAATACAAGGACGGAGTTGATCACCCCGAAAATATATTTATAGACTTTTGCGCTAACATATCGTTTACGTGCGAAATAATTTCCAATAAGTAAGCAAGCTTTAGAAGGTATTAAAGTTTTTACTCCTTTTTTTACTGCCATAGATATTATTGCGCGTTTACCTACAGATATTAGCATTAGGTTACGAGAGATATACGTTCTTATGTCGGTTGACTTACGTTTCATGAATTTGTAAGGGATCGCGAATTGTTTGGTAGTGTTTTATATACCATGCAAGATTACAAATAAAAGTGAGAGCATCTTGAAGTCAAGTATATGTGACGAATGAACTTACTAAAATTAGTCTTCCGTATTAGAATGTATTTCAATATTTCGCTAATTCGTTAAGCCAGTATTGAAATTGTTGAAAATCATCATGAAGCAATGGCAAGATTTATGATATCTTTTAGATTCGTGTAAATGTGTATTTTTATTGAAACGCATTCATTATATCTGATCATTTTTTTTTTTAATTCGCGAACACGTGTTATCATTGTACTTTCTATTAATAAAATTTCAGTGAATTTCATTAGCATACAAAATATTGTACCAGAGGAACAGTAACGCATATACGCACGGTACTGTTGACAATGCTTCAACATAAGTGGAGTAATTCTTTGCTGACGTTGGGCTATTTTAAAAGTAGCGAAAATAGATTTATAATACTTAAATGCTATAGCCAGAACTGACCTTTCTGTTTATTTAGAAAGTAACAATACAGAATTACAACATATTTTTGATATAGAAAATATGCACATTACAATCGAAGAAGATTCGAATATTAATGATTAAATCCAGTCTTTATATGGCCCTACCATGGTACACAATATTATCATAATAATAGCGTTGGGTTCCACTGTTAATACGAAGAGCAGATAAAATAAGTTACAATCTAAAAAGTAATATTTCTACTGTGTGATGAAAAGTAGAACGCACCATTCACTGCGATATGCGACTTCATCAACATATATGCGTTAATAATGTAACAGAAACGAATAAATTTTATTCCTGCAAACTTAAGCATTCGATCAAACATAAATCTACATTTAACCACCCAGTCGCTAATTTGTCTCGCTCCAACATTGTGAAACATCGTCGCGAGCCAGCAGACCTCTTTTAGGATAGAATACGCTGCCTCTTACACTTGGTTTTCTAGTAATAAAATACTGTACACTGTGATTTCATTTATTTTCAATTCTTTAATTAATTTAATCAATTCTTCCATCGCATATTTTCATTATTTTTTTCAGATAATATGTAAGTACATTATGTAAACAATTATACTTTTTCACAACATATTCGTTTTCTATGAACGCACATCTTGTATTCACACTTATGACATTATAAAGGATTAAATTATTATTGAACTTAATTAGAAGAATTCTTTCTATCTAGATAATGACCAAGCATGTAGTAAACATAATTGTTACAACGTCGGTATATAAATATAAAATTCTCCTCTTTTTACACTTTTACAGTTTTACAAATTTACAAATTTGTCTTATCAAAAATATAATAACGCTATTTCGAAAGCTTAGTAGTTTTGAAAAGCTATATACAGAAGATATATACTTTATTTTTCACAATTATAAATCATCATCGCCGATCGTGTGAAACGCATTGTTCTCCATACCACATTCCGATACATACCGCCTTTGAATTTTATCAATTGGATTACTTCTAACATCCACAGATTTTTTCATTCTTACTGCCGAGAATCTATCGGCTAGTTTCTTCATAATCGGTTCGGATTTAGAAGACTCTTTAATGTCTTGACTCTGAAATAATATTGTCACATCAATTCAGTGTGTTGTCATTTATTAAGTATTAGACAACGGATCTTTATGCAAAATAAAATTTTTTTAACCGAATTCCAACAAATTGAAGCGAAACAGAAACTTATTTTCTTTCTTAATGTTTATTAGGTTGAAAATAGTATAATGATATTCTTAAATTTTTCTTATCATGTTTACTATTTAAAATTATACCTACTCATTTTTGTCATAAATGCATAAAATCCGCTGTTTATTCATTAATATATACGCACCTTCCTATTTTCATTAGCTTGTTCACCAGAACTTGTTCCCATTACAATTGTTTGTCCATCTCTCATGACATACGTCCATGATTTTCCAGGTACCTCCTACAAACCACCTTCCAAAAATTAAATTTTATTTTGCAATAGTAGTTGTATGAATAACAATATTCTATTAACCTGAATCCGGCTACCGCCAGCATGTTTCAAAAGTAATTCATCGATCATAGCTTGCAAACATACGGACATTAAAATAGCTTGCTCCGACGTGATGGTAATCCATTGTAATTGATTTTTAGCTACCAAGTATTCGAAAGATAGTTCTAAACTCAAATCGTCGTTATCCTCGCATCTCTCTGGCCCCTAAAAATCAGTCCAGAATAGGAAATATATACGGCAGTTCGAGCGCAAGCATTTTCATACTAACTTACATTCTGTACAGTGGTTATTCGCCAACAACGCATCTGAGAAACGTTAAAGACTTCTTCGTATTGTTCTCCATCGGCCAGTATGCGCAAATTTAATTCATTCCTACCTATAGCAACTAATACTTTTGAATCTGATTGAGGATAATCGCATAAGCATGGAGCAAACTGAATATAACCATAATACTTTAAAGTACGCACTACATCCAGGTACTACAATAAAAATAATGTAAAATAAATCACCTTACAGAGACATTAGAACCATGAGAAACTATAAAGCTCTAGAAGAAATAGATCGATACAAGAAATACCGGATAGATTTCTACCTTGATGTTGCATTATGCACTGAAACTTACTTCCTTCTTCTTTCCTTGATTTTGCAAAGTAACCAAATAATCTTTCAATTCATCTTTAGTTATAATCCATCCCCTTTGAGTCTCTGCCACAGCTTGAACATACAACAAGTTCATAGCTACCGCATTATTCATCAATTCAAGATCATACGCTATATCCCAGTAATTTTTTCCAAGTACAATCTTTTTACCAATATTGTGCATATGCTTGTTCGTGATAAAAGGTGACTCAAAATTCTGTAATTTGCGTAGCACTAGAGAAATAAATTCGTTTCAATAATTAGAAGTTGCAAAAGATCTGAATGCAACAAATAGTTCTGCTGAATTATACTTACAATAAACGCTGTTACCCTCATCCTGAGCAACCACAAACAATGCAAAATAGGAATAATATTGTTCTGGCAGCTTAAGATGCTTGTAGACTTTCTGTCGAATGAAATCACTTCGATCAAATTTAGATCAATTACATATGCACAATTATTATTCATGAAATGTGTGCTACCTTTAAAACAACTCCAGTATGGTCACCCAATGAAACACTTATTACTATTTTACATCCATTCATTAGGAAAATATCTATACTCTCATTATTAGAGAATCCACCGATAGTTTCATGTTGAGCATTTAATAAGAATGCATTTAGCATTCCTGAATGGCTAATAACTTCATTCTGTCCGATAGATTGAATATATTTTTCCAAAGATAATCGACGTTCTTCTTGTTGATTTGTTGTTAAGGGAAAAAATTTTTTTGGTGGAAACAATGGTAAAGATAGATCCAAGTCCTTGGCCAATTGTTCATGGAAATTGTGCAATTGTTTGTATCTGACGTTGCAGTGAAATAATCCATTTATATGAATGTTATAACCCTGGAAATTTCAATTAAATAAGAAATAAATATCAATAAATTCCAATACATACACGATATGAAAGAGAAATACATTACCACGTATGTATTACCACCAGTGTCAATAAATTCTTGTGTATCCGGTATAGAAAAATGCATTTTTATAAAATAATTAATATATACACGATATTCCAGTAAAATTCATTTATAAAAAATTGCAATTTATCTGGTGTGTAAAATACATACAGAAACTAACATGTGTGAAAATACAATTGAAAATGTACAAAAATAATCGACTAAACACCTCGTCATATTTTCAGATTAAAAAAGAAATTGTAGTTATAAATGCATGTTCATACAGCTGCAAAAAAGTCGCTCCATCTGAAAATTAAAATAATAAAAGTAAATAGATATATGTAAATATACGACAGATTCGTGAAAGATAAAAATCCCGTAAATGTGAAATACTTCGAACGATTTCATTGTTTCTGCTTTTAAAAGATCCAATTGCTGCGTTGCATTTGCTAAATATATAATTTTCGACCATCGGGTCGTTGCTATAATTATATCGAAGTAAACGGAATATTTATACTTACACGTATGGCTCGTTTTTTCCTCTACGGTAGGCGTATACGTTCTACACCCACACGACAACTATATTTCAGGCGATTAACGCTGACGCATTTTTATAGTACTTACATTAATAGAAATACTCGCATCTACGCGAACATACACAGATTTTCAAAAGTGAAATTCCTCGTACGATTATGCATATATGTATATATGAGTCGACGATTCGTGTTTCACCGTTGAAAGTTCTAAATGCGATCATATGACACGCTTTGTTGCATGCTCGTCGTGCAATTTGACTTTTTCATTTCTCAATGAATTTATAATTTTTCTCTTATTTACGACATTTCGTTTTGTAATATTGTGGGCGCCACGGCGCTCGCATTAACAGATGCTATTTTTAAATATCAGGTGTATAGTACTAGATCCGATACTCGATTGCAAATTTCAGGTACGGTGTGACGCTTTTTTTATTGCGGCAAATAAAAATATCAAAACACGCGTATAAAGTTATTATATACTCACGTTAAATCTATCTATATAACGTATTGCTTAATTACGACGCATATATTTTATTTATTTCCTCCTCAAGATAATTTCCGAAAATTAATAAATCATCGAAGAGACTGTTCTCGGGTAGAAATGTTTATATTTTTTCAAATTCACTATGTCCATACGATATGAGAACACAACATGAAAAATTTGTATATACGCTTTACAATTTATTTTGCGACAATATGTTGTCAACTATTTCATCCTATAATATGCGTACACTACTTCCGGTTACTCTCGATCCTCTCGAACGATATATCGATTCGTGCGTGCAGCAACGAGCAAGGTTTCTTTTCGAGAAAACGCTCGCACTGGAACGTCAAGTATGTTGAGCTTTTTGCAATATCCATTTTAATCCTAGCCATATAGAAATATTGCGAGAAAGTAGGAGGTTTGTTAGATTCTTTAATCTCTGTTAAACCAAAAATCTTTCATATGATACGAATTTTTTCATTCTAATTCATGTTGAATCATTATTGACATGTACCTAACCAAAGAAAATACCCGCATCATTCGTTCGCTATCAGCACAAACTTGTATTTTACTCTGTCTGAATTCTTTATTGCTACAATCGAATAACAACATTCTATTCAATGACAAACATAAAATCAACATATTTCTTTCATAAAACATTGACTGATAGTTTGTATAACCTGTTAAAATGGTTGACTCACTTCTAAAATTTGAAAGAATTCACACGTTCCATTTCAATAGATTCGTATCGAAATATATTTTGACTTGAGGCACTGTTTTAATATTACGTATTAATTGTCTAATATATATATATATAAATATAAAAAAAACACATAACCTCTTATTTTTTTTACCATACAATCGAAGGTGAATGTGTGCATTGTCGAAAGAACTACTTCTAAAATGTTACTTTATTGTTTTCAGAATGTTGATGCCAAAAAAGAATCGTGTAGCAATCTACGAATACCTCTTCAAGGAGGGTGTTATGGTAGCAAAGAAGGACTACCATGCACCAAAACATCCTGAATTGGAAACCATCGCGAATCTCCAAGTTATTAAAGCAATGCAGGTAAGGTTTACTGTATATTTATCTGTATATTTATATACTTCCATTACGAACCTCGATAACTCGAATCTCAAGGGATGGGCTAAAATTTTCGAGTTATAAAGGTATCGAAGTCTTTGAGTAAGAAAGGTTTACCTTATGAAAATTCGACTTACAGGGGGTTTGTACAAGAGTTAATAATTTGCTAATTGTAAAAGTTTTAAAGAAAGAAATGTTCAATTTTTGGAGATGAGTTATTTATTATTAGAGTGTAGATATTATGCATTTATGACAAAAATGAGTAGATCTAATCTAAAACAGCAAAAACATTAGATGAATTTAATAGTACTGTTATATTATATTCAACCTATTAAACATTTTAAGAAAGAAATTATATTTTTATCTCAACCTAGTTTGTTGCTATTCAGGTGGAAAGTTTTTACTTTGCATAAAGATCCACAGTCTATTTATTTTATACATATAATAAATATAATCTACAAGGCTCTTACATATTAAAGAAATCTGTGATTTTATTCTGTGTTCATGAATTAACAGAAAGTAGAGAATACAGTTTCTTTAATATCACCTCGTCTTTCTACGAAACTTCGTAAAACTTTTACTGTTTTGACTTGTTTAGCTTCCACACTTGTGGAAAATAATTCGAGTTAAGGAAGTTTCATTTCGATTTATAGAGGTTTTTAAAATGCAGTGGAAGGGAATGAACAAAATTTTTGTCTTATAGAGATTTTCGAGTTATTGTGGTTTGACTTTAGTAACATTTGATACTTTATTCTGTAATATAAGCAACAAGAAATAAAGTAATCATGGAAAATCTGAGAGTCTGTACTCGGTGATAGCTTTGGAAGGGTTAACACATTTAAAATCACTACTTCTAGATGGAGAAGTCAGATTTCTCATAAATTCGTATTTGCAGTCTTTGAAATCCAGAGGATATGTCAAGGAGCAATTTGCATGGAGGCATTTCTACTGGTACCTTACAAATGAAGGCATTGAATATCTGCGTGGTTACTTGCATCTGCCTCCTGAAATTGTACCCTCCACGTTGAAGAGGCAGGCTAGAGCAGAAGCATCCAGACCGCGACCAGCTGCCGCCACGAGAAGCGAAGCATCTAGGCCAACGGAAGACCGTGCTGGATACAGGAGAGGACCCGGAGGTCCTGGTGGCCCTGGTGATAAAAAGGCTGATGTGGGAGCTGGTACAGGTGATGTCGAATTCCGTGGCGGTTTCGGTCGTGGGAGAGCACAATAATATTTTAATGTAAAATAAATAAATCTTTCGTAATCAAACAGTATTATTATTTCAGTCATTCTCATTACATTAACAAGTCACAAAAACAATAAAGCACGAAAGCTAATCCTTTCATTGATTGTTCTATTACATTAAAAAAGTGTATGTACGGTATGTACATTCGCTTAAAATTCGACAGTCGTTAAATACATGAAATCACGAGTGGAAGCAAACGATAGGCATATAACGTTTACAGCTACGAGGTATAGGTACTGAAAGGTTTCTGCAGGTAAATCGAAATATTTTTGACAAGACGCAGAATTGGAAGCATTATACACACGTTTGTGCTAAAGCAAAAGCTCTAAACGAATTCTCAATCCCTTTATTATATTAAATGAACGCATTTTTGATGATTCGAAAAACTCGTTCTAATCATTAATATGTTTGTGAACAAAACATTTTATAAAATACTGTATGTATAATATATTACAATGAAAACGGATTTGTATGTGTCCCGCGTATAATGCGTTAAAACAGTAAAATTAAATTTTTTTTCAGTTTGCTCTAAGTTAAAGAGATCGTTCTCAGTAGTAATGTAAGATAGGCTTCCCTTTTGCATTTTCTAAAAACGCACGAAACTCGTCATCTACGTACTTTAAAGTTTATCCATTGCTATAATAAAAGGCACTGTTAAGTTACATTTCGATGTTCACTACATTTCTTTTTTCTGTATAAAGTATATTTATTTTATGAACAAGTTAAGATTTTGCATATAGCATTTCTAATATAATACATGATAGAATGAAACATCTAGAATTCATGCCTTAGCACAATACTCATTTCTATTGCTTGTCATATTCGATCAACGAATAGCGGTATGGTTTGTTTCTAACGTATGCATGCTTTGATATTACAATTCACCATGTCCTCGTTTCGGAACATCATTGGTTACATTTTAGTGTATCAACAATTGGTGTATATATGAGAAATACTAATACATTACAAAATTACTAGGAGAAGTTAAACATTGTAACATCTAAACGAAGTTAAATGATGAACTCTTCCGATGAAAATTTATTTCGATGAAACAGAAAATTGTAAAAGAAAGTCTTGACTTCTGACGTACACAATTTACAAAAGAGTTTACAACAGTATTCTGGTTTGGAAATAATGTTATATACACCATAATATAATTAGCTAATACGCTTAAACTAATTAAACTCAAATTTAGTTATATGTACAATGATTATACGATTTAACCATTTTATAATTTTGAATTGTCGTGTTCTTTTACACAAAGGTTTTCCAATTCTCTGTGTACACTACGTTATGGCTTATTAGTTTCACAGATTCTTATACTTGGTATGCACAAATACATCTACAAATGTGTGTATATGTACACATATCAATTCACATATGTGCATATATAAACATGTTCGTGTATCAATTATAAGACCTGTAGAAACTACATTGGAAACCATACATGCATAATGCTGAAACAAGTATATGCATATATATAATGGTTCGCTACCAGGTTATATCGCAAAATTATCGAATTTTCTACACTCTTCGAAAAGAAATAGAAAAGCAATGACAATTGTAGAACCTAGAACCAATTGTTCAAATAATCTTAACTACTATCGCATCTCACTGTATCACAATTTGTACTCCAAAGGAGACAGTTACCTATGCCGCTGTAACAAATCAAGAAAACAGCGGCGAGAAATACTAAACTACAAATAGTGCATGGTTTTCGTTCGAGGAAGAATCCAATTAGATATAGCGTCACGAACATGACATGCGTTTGCAGCAGCGTCGGATTTACTGGCTTTGGTATTAGCAACACCGGAATCAACCACTGTAGGCAATACATCCTTTTTTCCTTTTGATGTCAAAAATGCGTTTTCGACTTCGTCAGTCTAACTCTCTCATCTATGACAGAACCTATCTGAAAAGGTAACACGCGTAATTAGTTTCCCGTTTGTTCGGTCGTAAATGTATTGTGTCGATTGATGTCACCTTAGGTAGTTTACTTGGAAGCACTGTAAACGTTTCGAAGCATTTTCTCCCAGCCAATTTTCACGATTCAACGATATGTATTCATGCTAAAGCAACTACTTCAACTCAGAATTTTTCCAAATACGAGATTACGTACGTCCATGAATCAAATACATAGAAAACATACGCAGTTCACCTCAATCGTTCCTGACGTGTTCTTGACGTTACTAGAACAATATTCCTATATATATATAGAAACTTCCAATTTCTTAGAGACTTTATCTTTGTAACAAGAGTGAAGTGAAGGCCTTAGACCATATATACCGTGTGTTCCAAGATCACTTCATCTACCAGATGACGGATGTGGGCAAAGTACTATATATATATATATATAGTCTGTTCACAGTTTATTATACACCGTGAGTCTGTGAGAAGTCGCAGTACCACGAAGCCGTAATATATATGTATAATTATAATACCGTAATATAAAATATACTTTACTCTTATTATTTTGAATATGGCTAACTCATTTGTTAATTATAATTTAGAAAAAGTTAAATTTTAATGTAAATGTTACAATTACTTTATTTAAAAAAAAAGAAGAAAGAATAGGACGAACAATATATACTTACTTGTGAAAAGATATATTTGTATCACGGTTTCGTCATTCCTCGCGATTTTTTCTGCAACAAGTTTGAACCATTTTTCAAATGTTTACGAAATAATGCATACAAATATATCGAACCTCGGGTGGAAACAATCTGCCGAACCTCGCTAGTGCATAATAGTCAGTAGTAGTAATAGCAATAGTAAAATCTTTTGAGCGATCGTGTATATTGGCGGGGAAGTATATTTACTGGTATTTACTAATATTTTACCGGGTGTTCATCAGGTGTTCATGGTACCATTGGTACCCCATTTTATCGAGAATTTTACTTTACTGAGGCTAAAATCGCCGCACATGCGCGAGAAATCTTGCATAATATGGTTTCCTAGACAACGCGGGAGAAGTAGGGGAAGTTCGTTTCAGTGGCGGGTAATGGAGTCTCTGTAAAGATAAATAATCGAAGTTGAATCGTATTCGAACACAAACTTTTTCGACGTATTTATATAATTAATATTTCTATAACAGTAGTGTCATACCAGTGTACAAGTTTGTAACGCGATCCTAGGCAATCAATTTGCATGGAATATGTATCGAAACAATAAAATCAAAGGTTTCAAATCTGTTCTGAAGTGTCAGCAATCGACAGGTAGCAAAACGAAAGAAAATCAAGAAAATATTGAACAAATAGTCGACAACTCTGAAGAAAATTGTCAGAGAAGTACTACGAGTATTCTTAATTTATTTAAAAAACCTGTTGAGAAATCTAACAAAAGAATACACGAGGAAAATGATCGAACAGAATCTAAAGAACCAAGCAAAGACCATGCGAGTGGATCATGCGAAACCATCGAAGAAAAGTCGTCCACTATTATTGACAATGGCAAAATGTAAGAATTTGAATGCTTTGATCAATAATGTAGTCATTTAATTATCATTTAACAGTTGTTTTATGTCTAGCATTTACAATATAGTGATGGCTAAAAAATCCACGAGAAAACATAAAAAATGGGAAGATGATGGGACATTAGAAGTCTCGGGAAAGCATGGCATTTTAAAGGTAAAACACTCTTAATTCTATAGCATTTATATAATTTTATATTAAATGATTAATTTAATAGGATTCAGATGGTAAAGTTATCCATAGGACAGTGGTCGATCCAGACGCTCTTGTGGAAGGTTTTAGGATGTTTGTAAATAGTAAAGAAATTGAGGTAAGAGAGAAAGAGAGAGAGAGAGAGAGAGAGAGAAAATGGATTTTAATTACGTTCATGTTTAATATATAAATGTTAACCCTTTGCACTTCTTTTTTGAGTGTGACTCGACATTAGAGAAAGAAAAATGTAAATGAAACATGTTTTTATATGTATTTGGTTCTTCCTCTATTTATTTAAGTCGTATTTTTTAGTTAAAAACAAGTATAAGTTCCACAAATACTAGTTGTTGGCAACAGAATTGAAAAATAATTATACTTCCTTGCAGATTATTGATAAAGTAATAGGTAGCCAATCAGTGCCAACAAAATTGGTTACCGAAACAATTTTAGAACCACCTGCAAAGAAACTAAAAACCTCAAAGCTTCCTCAACCTCAAACCTCAAAGTCTGGCCAATATGTCCCCCTTGCCTCTTTAAAAAAAGGTTGGCTATTATTTAATTCGATTTGTTGCCCATAGTCTGTTAATAATGATACGAACGAAATATGCAAGGTGTATATTTTCATTATTTTTTAGGCCTGACATTATCAACTAATTCACTGATAATGCCTACCGTGTACACCTTGCAGAACTGGGGAGAAAGTGATATACCAGAAAAAGAAGTATCCGTGGATGCCTGTTTAGCAAATACACTTAGGCCGCATCAGCGCCAAGGCATTGTATTTCTTTATGAATGTATTATGGGCCTAAAAGTACCCGATTACTTTGGTGCCATATTGGCTGATGAAATGGGTCTTGGTAAAACATTACAGTGCATTACTATTATTTGGACATTATTGAAAAAGGGACCGCATGGAAAGCCAGTCTTGAAATATGTATTGATAGTAACTCCTAGTAGCCTCTGTAACAATTGGAGCAAAGAATTCAGTCATTGGTTGGGTTTCCATAGGATCTCTCCATACGTTGTAAATCCGAAAAATAAGCCAAAAGACTTCAAAAAACAACCGAGGAATTCGGTAATGATAATTAGCTACGATATGCTTATTAGGTGTCCGGAAGAAATAGAGCCGATAGAATTTGATTTGATCGTATGTGACGAGGGTCATAGACTAAAAAATAATGATATTAAAGCAGCAAAGGTAACGTTACCCGATCACGCTTATTCGCAATTTAATATCTAATAAATTTATTCTGAAAAACATGTGTTTGTCTTTTAGATTTTAAGCAACATGAATTGTAAAAGAAAAATCCTTTTGAGCGGGACACCTATGCAAAATGATTTGCAGGAATTTTTCGCATTAATCGACTTTGTAAACCCAGGTATATTAGGTACCAGTTCCAACTTTAAAAGGTATTATGAAAACCCGATTGTGGCATCACAATGTCCCCATGCACCTGATAGCGTGGTATCTTTGGGCACTGAAAGAGCCAGTGAATTACAAGAGAAGACAAAATGCTTTATTCTAAGACGCACGCAGGATACAATTAATAAGTATTTGCCGTCTAAGCACGAGTTAGTTGTATTTTGCCGTTTATCGGATGAACAAAAAGATTTGTACACGCGTGTTACGGACGCGTGGTTTGATAAAACTGTGCTGCCGTCCAACACAGTGCCCCACTTAACGGTAATAATGTTGTTGAAGAAAATATGTAATCATCCAGACTTATTTTACAATGAAAAGAACGATATGCTGGGGAATAATTTTAACAGAACAAAAAGAAATGTTTCGAACAGTATATACTCTGGGAAGATATCGGTTGTACAAACTTTAATGAGAAATTTAAAGAGAACTAAGGAGAAACTAGTGCTGATATCATACTATACGCAAACACTCGATTTATTAGAAAACATTTGCAACAGTGAAAACATGAAATTTCTTAGATTAGATGGTAGTACAGCAAGCAGTGCCAGATTAAAAATCGTTCAGCAATTCAATTCGGGAAGCGACGAAAGCAGTTAGTATATATATTATAAAACATCTAAATCCATAGAATATTTTATGTTCCGAAATAATCATTGCAGAAGTGTTTTTATTAAGTGCAAAAGCTGGTGGAGTCGGTTTAAATCTTCCTGGGGCATCTAGACTAGTATTGTTTGATTCAGATTGGAATCCGGCGTCCGACTCTCAAGCCATGGCAAGGATTTGGAGAGAAGGACAAAAAAAGAATGTTTATATACTCCGGTTTGAACATTTTATATTCATATAAAATATCTGTTATATATTTCATTCATTTTACGCTTTTATAATAAAATAGAACATTTGTAGCTTACTAACAACAGGAACGATCGAAGAGAAGATCTTTCAGAGGCAAGTTAGCAAAGCAAACTTGAGCGAAACAGTTGTGGATGTGAACAACTTTGCTTCTCTGAAATTGTCCATGAGTGAATTGAAGGTTTGTTTTTATATATATATATTTCTGTAAACCTATTATGGAATTATTATTCACAAAAATAATTACTGCAACACTTTCAGGACCTCTTTACGTTGGCGACAGAGACGAATTGTTTAACGCACGATCTGATCAAATGTTCTTGCAGTGGACACAAAGAAGTAGGAACAAGATCGGAAAAATGTGATAACGAAAACAATCGAGAACATCAGTTAATTCTACAGGATGAAGTAACACAATCAAATGTAACGATAAATCAGCTTTTAGAGTGGGAACACTATCAACAACCAATTCCAGATAAAATACTTCAAGTAAGTGCTATTATTTCATACTAGATGTAATAGATTTCTTTTCATATAACTGCTTTCGATATTCTTTTAGGAACTTATGTTACCAGAAATATCTGATAATATAACATTCTTGTTTAAGAATTCTACTATAAATGAAGTTGCTTAATTGCTATTTATTATGTAAAAATAATTTTGTATAAAAATTCTTTATAAAAAAGTTTATATAAAAGTATACACATGCTATACTTATTATTTTTGATTTTGAAAGACAACTGATTTTAAAGTTTACTTTTACGGGCCATTATAGTGACGACTCTATCGAAAAAGTCAGGCGATTGTAAACGTTTCACCAATTCTTTTACTTCTTCCGCATGAACTTCTAATAAGCGTTTTTCATTCCATCTTTTAGTAAGACGTTTAATCGCCGATATTGACTAAAAATGAATTAAGTTTCATTAATAATTAATATTCATTGATAATACTGTTAAAGATAACTATCTCTTTATTTCATCTGACAAAGATACCTCTGCTGAAAGTGTGGAAATTTTCTCAACATACGTCAATACATCATTTGGATTTCCATGTTTGAATATTTCGCTAACTAAACCATAGTGTTTAGCTTCAAGAGCATTCATTTTATAACCTAGATACAACATATCACCAGCCTAAAAATGTGTACGAACATTACAAAATTTATAACTCGTATACAGGGAAAGCGTCTGTATAAGTAACAAAGTTATTAGGGGTAGCAGAGTTAAATGACACATTCTATATTATAGTAGTCAATTAAAATCAATAAGTTAGTATTTTACGTACCTTAGATTGCCCTAATATTTTTGGGAATGTATACGTAGAACATCCTTCTGCAACAACGCCTAAATGCGTAAATGGGGTGTGGAAGTAAGCCTAAAATAACATAAAGGGACATATTGTACAGTTAGTTTGAATAATATTATGTTCTGTATGAAATTATTGAACATTACCTTGTCAGAACAATATACCATATCGCATAATGGTAGCATAGTTGTTGCAATACCAATTGCAGGACCATTTACAATAGCTATTAGTAGCTTAGGATAAGTAATTAAAGTTTCCACAAAATTTCTGAAATATTTCTTCAGTTTAAATCCGAAATATGATCTAGCAATTATACTGTATAACAAATGTTTACTTGAAACTAGAGACTAAGCTGTCAACACCAGAAGAATTTTCGTCTTGAGTAACCATAATTGAAGTAAAGTCATTTCCACTGCTGAAAAATTCTCCATTTCCAGTAAAAATAACTGCCTGTATATTACTGTCTTGAATAGAATCTTGTAAGATCTGTGATAATTCCTTGTACATCTGTAAGGCAAAGGTATATCACTAGTTTTTAATCAATTATTTTAATGTTATAAATAGCAGAATTAGACAACAAGTGACTGAAATTTTGCATTTTAACTTAGTCATTAAACGTAATCGATGATCAAATGTTTCAATTGTACTTAGTCATTAATCGTCTCAATTCTGCTCTTTAAGTATCTCAACCTAAAAATTGAATTTTCGGTAAACGTCGTAAAGACTTACAGGAATATTGATGGAGTTTAGTTTTTTTGGTCGATTCAACACAATCTTTAGAATTTTATTTTCTACAGAATATAAAATATCGGATGAACTTTTGTTTGCCATTCTAAAAAATAATTTGTGCAATTAATAAATCGAGTTCCGCGCAATTTGTCGAGCCGCGCGACAACACGAAGATTAAATACGTATAACAGATAATACGTATCCGATCTCTTATTTCAAGAAAATATTTGTTTATCAAGTATTTACTTTTGAAAAGATCGCGTGCATGATTTCGAGTGATTGGTTTCAAAGTTCATTTTTTGCACGTTTTAAAAATGTTTACATATATATCTAATTGCTATTAGGTGATAAAGAGAATACGAATTGTAAATGGAAGTGGTAACAAAAAATTTATTAATACACCGTTAATTCTTTATAATAAATTAAAAGGGAATAAATAACGAATTAAAATACAAATTTTTACAAAGCATAATCTTAAAAATATGTGGTAACACTTTGTGGTTTCTAACGTTTTCCCAGAAGCAGTAACGTACTTAACAAATCTTTTTAAATGCACTTCTTGTATATACTTTTTACAATGTTAAGAAATTTACTTTTTGCAGTTGAAATGTTAGTAAACCACAGCCATTACAAATTTCGATTGAATAGTTCAACAGAAATTCACAATTTTACAATTTAATTTTCCATAGATTTAATACTAGTTCGGGAGAGAACTGATTGTATGATTATAATAGTTATTCAACGTAAAACGAAGAAAAATATTCATTAAACCAACTTAAAGTTTTTCTAATGAATTAACGATACAAACGATAATACCTATGTATCATTATATAACTAGTATTGCTTTTCAGTCACTCAATTTACAACTTACAATACTCACGATATTTTTTCATTTTTAGTAGTACTATAGAATAGACCTAAAATAAATACTCTGGAGATAGTACTCCTATATATAGTAACACGTCTGTGTTATTTTACTAATATACATGTCTTTTTCGACTGATATTCACAATTACAATGTTCACCAAAAATTATGAAGTCTTGTTGATTTCGAAACTATATTTTGTAACCATAAAATCAATGGTTATATTACTGTTTTCTAGACAACAGTTCTACAAATTCATTGTTTCCTATGCAGTAATGTTTGTACATTAAACATAACTTATATAAAATGGAAATATTGTAAAACATATCTAAATGTTTCATCGGGAATGTCTTTCAAAAATAAAAGTAAATCCAATTATAAATATTACATTTAGAACGATGAACTTCGTATGCAGAGATAGACTGGAAGAGTTTTTTTTTCTAAATAATCCATCTACTAATTTCAAATTAATATCACGCGATTTGTATGAACAAATAATCGAACTGTATGTGGTATATATAGAAGACAGTTTGATATTTTCGAATGTTAGTCGAATGTTAGCATTGGCTATGTGCAACAAAATATTTTCGCTTAAAAACGCTAATAATTACAAATATTTCTTATGGCATTAAAAACATAGAATGTTACGTTAACAACTTCGGTATATGAAGGAGGCAATTAATAAACAGAATTAGCAATGCCACAACCGAGTAAAATTTTTTTACTAGTATTGTTTTTTTTTTCTTAAAGTTTTCAATATTTTTACCTTCTACTGCATTTCATTTATTCTGTCGCCAAGCGCTAGATTTAAGTAGCGGTAATGTTGGAAGTAATTAATTTAATAAAGAACAATAAGGTCATAAGAGTAACACTTAAAACAGTGATGTGGTTTGCAGAACTATTATGGCAATACTTTTTCGACGAATTTCTTCATGTCGCTCATTTCCTGCAAGAGTAATAGTCATCATAAATAATTATCGATAACTTTAAAATATTTTCAACAGAAGATTTATGGTGTATTAACGTACTGTATATAAATTTGCTCACCTCTTCGTAAAACGTATGCATCATTCCTCTATACGTTCTAAATTCTGTTTGTGTCATGAACTGTTTGAGATAAGAGGCTGTCATTTGGCCCCATCTATATGGTACTATTGGATCGCAATTGCCATGACATTGTAGCAACGGGGTATTTCTATTTCCTATTGCTTCCTAAAAAAGTACAGAATATTCACGTTAATAGGTAAACAGTAGAATTCAACGTGCTATTATATTTTTCATTATATTCTATACATACACCAGGGAACTTTTGATGTAGAGGAAGCCAACACGATAAAGCTACAATACCAGCTAAGGGTTCTGGAAATGTGAGAGCACTATATATAGCTAGAGCACCACCTTGACTGAAACCGCCAAGCACAATACGCTTTGTAGGTATTCCTGCTGCAACCTCTTGTGCAATTAAAGTGTGCACCATCTCTGCAGCTTTCTTTATACCTTCTTCATCTTCAGCTCCACTGGGATCCAGTGTTCGTAAATCAAACCTAAATTTATCAATGCATAAGTCTTTCGATGCTGGATAATTGAGCAATATACTGGCTATCCGAAAACAATAGAATCACCTATATATCTATCTTCTTGTCAAGAAGTCAATCATTTAAGGAGGTAGACTCGTTTTTCCAGGATTGCAAGGGTGTGTGGATGCACCTTCTCATTTCTTGATAATGTAAAAATGGGGTTTTTTAGTGCATCCTGCACCCTTACAATTGTGGAAACGAGTCTACTCCCTTAAATGATATCCCTTATATTATAGCTTACTTTATAAATTAATGCTGTACACACTTACCAAGATGGCATTATGAATCCTGCATTTAATGACACAGGCATTGTAGGCCTAACATAATAGAACTGGATTACGTATCTATTAGAGAAATCTATAGTAGAACTACTTTTTTTTAATGAAGCTATACATACGCAGTAGGACAGATAACTTTAATGTGAGGTAATCGTACTGCGCTCATTGAGCTGGCCCAGCCATGCCTGAAAGTCCGAATGGAAATTAAATCGTCATGTTATGCAAATTGACATTAATAGGCATTATTGGCATTACATAATTCATTAGCTCACCCTGTATCACCCAATCCATGGAAAAATATTAGCTGTAACAACAATACAATAATTAGCTGTTTAAATTTGTCCGCATATATGCGGCTAATATACTTTAATGTATTGAGATTTTAAATAAATAGTTTCAAAGAAGTCGTCTGCTGTATAAATAGGGGTGTATCAACTTTCGATAACAATAACAAACGTTGGTCGGGTTGCAAAAACTAATACAACGTAAAATTCATTCGATACTTCAAGAACGATAACATGACAAGAATAATTGACTTATAATTAATCGAATGTCGTTTTACACTAGATATAACCAAGAAAGATATTTTTGTTCTTACTGTGGCCGTGTGCCTGGCTGTAGCCGGTATCACGACAGGACTCGCCGACGACATTGTCTCTTGTGTTTTTGGACGGACTGTGCAGAAACAGGCAAAATGTACCCAGCTTTCACAATAATTCGGAATATTAGAATGGCGGAGGATTCTCTTTGCTACTTCTTAAAATCCCCAAAGTGATCAAACGCGGAATAGACGGAAGTCTTGCGCATGCTTTACAAGATTACATACAGCCAGTCTCATAATTAATGGCACACGCTTTAAATCACTTTAAATCAAAATAACTTCTTTACAAATCAACCAAACGACCTCAGTTTTTTCTGCCGAGCTGGACGGATTAATTTACTAAGTAGACGATATGTAATGAAACTTTTGTAAATGGTGCGTTTAGTTTGAATAAGAAAAAATTGAGACAGTTGCTATTTACAACTTCTTTATTTGGGCTTGTAAGAAAAAATCTCTTTTGTAGATTCTTATAAGTTATGCATATGCTGAAAATTTCATCGAAATTGATCAAATGGTTTATGAATTATAAACGATTAAAATGGCGAATGTAAATTTTTATTATATCGATCGTCTAGTAAACTAATTTATTTAGCTTGGCAATAAAATTGAAGTGGTTTGGTACACTTACAAAAAAGTCATTCTAATTTAAAGTGTGTGCCATTAATCATAAGAATATAATTGTACATTATATTTTCAAATCACAATCGAAACTGTTTCACGAACCTGCATGATTGTCCATCATCAATAACTTGAGCGTTAAATACTTTAATAACGAGAAAAGATTCATGGTAGCGCACTCGAAATGACAACTTTAGGAATAGACTGCGCGTTTAGAAAGTTAATAAAACCATACTCGATATTGACATTTACGCAACGATGCATGTCGGGGAAAGCACACAACTACCTGTCTTTCCACAAGACAATACAATTTTACGTTTTACATGCTTTTCCGAAATGAAATAATTGTTCCTGAAACTTTCCAAAAGCTTCCAACTTATACATAATATCGTATAAGTCCATGTATATACATGAACTGGATTCACAACTGTCTTTAAACGATAGTTTATACGATATTTTATATGATAGATTATAGATGATAGTTTATATGATAGATTAGTATACATATTTATTAAAAATTCAACTATGAAGTGTTATTCAATGTACAATCTTCGAAATGTTTAAATATTCGTTGATAGTAATTCTTCTAATAATTTAAAAAAAAAACAGTGCCGCGCGAATATGCGCATTGTACAAACTCTATTGTTTGGGATAACTTCTTCGTTAATAATTGAAACTGTTATTGCTATTAGGAGCTGATTGAGAGTTTAGAGAGATAGCTGATTTTCAACATGTTGATTAACCGGTACTACTGTCTTATCTGAAATGGAACGGGGTACGCTATTTTCGTATTTCAATTAAAATAAGTGCGGGAAGGTAATGCAGAGGAACCCCATCGCGCAACGTTTCGACCAATCGGAGGCGAGGACGTATTCACTCGAGCTTGCGATGCTGTGCACACCAGTGGCATTGCTGGGATATTGCACGGCTTCCTTGCGCATGCGCGACGATTTTTAGCATCGGTAAAGTATAAGTTCGGCTGAAATGGGGTACCTTCGTTACCCGGCATAATTTCGCAGTTTTGTTTTTATTCGATTTTGAAATATATCATATTAAAATTTAGTATGTATGTACATAATATCCTGATAATATACTTGTACTTATTTTTACTTGTACTTACTTGTGCACGTACTTTCCCGCCAGTAATAGTTCCCCGCTACTTTCCCCACAAACTCGGGACATAGATGACGTAGTTACGTCCTTGCATTTGAACCAGGGTGGTGTCACTCAATGTATTTTTTTGTTAGCACGAAATCCAACGCCATCTGATAGATGTGTTACACAACTAACGGTCAAAACGCGGGAATTTGAAATCTATACTATCCATTCCAGGCTAATTTATAATTTTTATTTAAAAATAAATAAATTAAAACAATTCAATACATTTTAAAAACAGTATATTCAATATTTTACATATAAGTAACAGTATATGTACAACTTTCTACTTATTAATAAATTTAAAACATAATATCAGGCGCGATCACACTGGTTCATTACAAATATTGCAATTTATACATTATTTACAAACTTTTTCATACTAACAATACATCAAATGCATATCACACCAATTGACATCGTGTAACAAACATAGCATATCTCGTAACACACATCGCAAATCTCGTAACACACATCGACATAGTGTAACACACATCGTATATCTCGTAACACACATCGCATATCACAGAACACACAATTCGTTGTGTGTTACGAGATATACGATGTGTGTTACAAGATATACGATGTGTGTTACACTATGTCGATGTGTGTTACAAGATATACGATGTGTGTTACACTATGTGGATGTGTGTTACAAGATATACGATGTGTGTTACGAGATATACGATGTGTGTTACAAGATATACGATGTGTGTTACGAGATTTGCGATGTGTGTTACAAGATATACGATGTGTTACACGATGTTGATGTGTGTTACGACATATACGATGTGTATTATACGATCTCACATCGATCACACATCTCTCTTAAAATACATACATTTTAATTTGTTTATGGCTGATTTCCAGTACTGGGCATGAGATGATGTCCTCGTTACAGGTCCTGCCAGTGGCTTCAATGGTTCATGTTTCCCTCCTTCTCCATTCAGGCTGTCAAAAATGATGTTGAATTCCTTAATAATAATTGTAGTCCCACTGCTTTTGCTGTCCATGAAGAATTCTCCTGTAACATCAGTTTCATCTGAAAAGAAATACATTCTTTACTTCCAATTCAATTTTTAATTATAATAAACAGTGGACTGTAATCATAATGCTAATACCTGCGGAAACTTGATCGCAAATGGTAGCAACTATCCGTAAACCTGAAATGATAGTGAGTTAAAAAATAGTCTTAATCCTTAAACATACTATGAGGGACCAAAATCATGTTTGATTTATTTAAAAATAGCAAAAACTAACGTGAAATAATATTTTTATTTACCATTAACTCCGTTCAACTCTTTTATTGAAGTAACCAGTTGGTTTTTAATTCTGTCTGCATTTGCGGGTCCCTTACTGAATGAATAACACACAGTCTGCTTCCATTTCCTTGTAATTCCTCTCAATAGGGAGACCAACGCATAGTGGACAATTTATCGTAATGGATACCTGTGGACAAAACAATTTCGTCAAAAACTATAACACATAATCTATCTACAGGCCTAAGTAAACGAATAATAGTAAACTGCTATGAATATTATTTATAATGCTGTCATTGAACCCTTCCCCTATGGGGATTTTACTCAGCAGCCGTAAAATTGTTGACATTGTTGGCAAGTAGAACCATTGGGCTAGAAAGCGATACGCTGCTCCGGATGTTTTGTATAATGACAAACTCATTAGTTTATTGTCTGTAGAATATCGATGTCCTCTTGGTTTCGTAAACAAATATGCACTAAAATGCTGTCATCAATTCCATCTGGCGGACACTTTGAGAATTACTCTTGCAAAGTAGTGACATCTTTATTTTGTGTTACAGTACTAAATTCGTGTTAACAGTTCTCCTATTTGAGTGAAACTACCCTGATTTGAACCCGCATCGATATTTCTCCTCGTGAAAAAATCTAGGAAATTTTACATTCTTCTTTCAGAAACGCGTTGGTAAGCCTAGATTAGAATTCATAAACGATGTATATACCAAAATATACATATACGCATGTAAGTATGTACGTTATTTGAAACATATCGTGTGTTGAAATTATACGTACGTATATACTCATTTGTAAATGTAAATAAAATTGGCCATCAACTGATAACGATCAGTTTACGAATTACTGATATCAATTGTACAGACGTGCCGCTACACGTATGATAATTTTGCGTATGTGTTTACATACGTGTACATGAGCGTGTAAACTCGACGAATTCTTTCACCACCAGTGCCCAGTGCTGTATTTACCGGCACGTGCAATGCATGGATTGGCTACCGATGTTATTTGATTCTCTTTCGTTAATATAATTTTGATTGCAAATTTAAAGGTACGTAAGATTATTAAAGTAACATTTCTTTGCGTAGTAATATTATTATTAACATTTAGAACTGTGCAACATTAGTACCATTTCCAGTCGTTTTCGTTGATTATGAATTTAAAGTCAGTTGCTTCGCTCCATTTGTTACTCTAACAAACGATTCGACCAGTTTTTGAATTATTCTAACAGTTAGATATGAAAAAGACCGATATTAACCTCACCATAAATTGATATTATGCTACAGACGCGTTTGACGTGTCGTTTGTTCGGTTGGACGCGTAACCAATATACCATCACTTTATCGGTAATTTGTTGCATCGTTGAAAAATCTATTCAATTAAATCCTTCGAAGTATAAAAGAGAGCTTTACATACGTAAAATTGATAACGATAGTTACGATTTTATTGGTCGAATGTCTCTCGTTTATATTTTTTCCTAGCATACGTGGCATTGTTATTAACAATATTTATGCTGTTTACAGATGTGGTCAAATATAATTATTTATCTGCTGCTTTTGTGTACAACGCATCTCGAAGCAGATAAAAAGGTCAATAAATATGTGACTACTTTAATAGACGCAAAGTGGAAGGAAACACCGTTGATGCTCGAAGCTGCAGAGTATCTGAGTGATGAAAATCCAAATTATTTTTGGAAATTCGTAGATACGTTTGCCACCACTGATTTTAGAAATGGTAATTTCGATCTGGCTTATATTATAATTGTTCTTTAAGTTGTTACATTTTTCAATTTTCTATTGCAGTTGCGGAAAGAGATAATTATAATAGCATTATTGAATTTGCTGAAAAGTTTTTATCATTGTCAGAGGTAGCACTACTTAAGCTAGGATTATCTTTACGTATTTATTCTGCACGAGTCGAAATGTTCACTCAAATGGCCCAAAATAAAAATATTTCCAAGTTTGATTGCTATAATGTAGTGGACATTGGTGGAAGATTCACCTGTTCCATAGAAGAATTAGATGAATTACTTAACCAGGTAAGAAATAAATTGGAATTCAATAAAAATATGTATATATGTACATATCTAACAAGCTGCACGTTTTGTAGGAGACATGGGTAAACCCTGATACTTACAGTGTAGATCATAGCTATCGTATGTCTCAACAGTCTGGGAAAGTTGTTATATTATACGGGCAAGTTGGATCTCCAAATTTCGCTAGTTTTCATGAAAAGTTGAAACACCTGGCAGACACCAAAGGGTTCAATTACATTTTACGGCATTATTTAAAGGTATTATAGATAGATAATAGTAATCGATTTAATTCAATTGATTTAATTTGTATCATTTAGACGTTCTTTTTTGTATAATTTTCATAGGACAGAGTAAATGAGAATGTACGTTTATCGGGATACGGTGTGGAGTTGCAAATGAAGTCTACAGAATATAAAGCTACGGATGATTCAGACATTAAAGATAATGCTGACAAAGATTCCGAAACTTCTGGCGACAATACAGAAGAAATAGATGGAATCAATTTTGTGACTCTAAAGTAAGGTGGATACGTATTTGATCTATATCATTTACAAATTCTAATAACAATTCCATCTCCTTGGAGAAAATTAATATACAGTGTTTTATCGATAAATGTCCCAAGTGTCTAGTCTGTAAATTGTCCCAGAATTATCCTAACGCTATTATACTAACGCGGGGTATACCTCGTCATGGGCCCTGAAGCTCGAGAAGTCTCGGTTGAGAGGACTTTCACCAACGTATTCGTGGCACTTTTCTATTGAAAAGTATACCAAATATGATACAATATCGATGAGATTTACTTGTATAATGAACGATGAAAATTTCGGGCGCAAGGAAGAGCCGTACTAAACTGTGCGCTGCGACTCTCCGCGAGTCTTTCTTTCTCATACGTTGTCCTTCTTTGCGTCCAAAACTTTCATCGTACATTACGCAAGTAAATATCATCGGAATTATATCATATTTGGTATCACTTTCATTAGAAATATCCAGCCAATATGTTGGTGAAAGTGCCATAGAAAATTAATGAAAAATAATGAAGTTTTGTTATTGATTTAGTTACGTTTACACTTCTCGGCGTCCTTTTCTACGTTCGACAAAAGTCAAAGGTCCCTGGCCGGACCCGTGTCTTGGACAATTATCGTTAAAACACTGCATTGGGAACGCCAGTTTAAATTTTATTCGGTAGAACATGTATAGCTATAATCTTTCTAGGAATTTGTACCCTGATAAGCAAGCAGAATTGGATAAATTGCAGACTCATTTATTGGAAACTAGTCACGAAATCGGTGCTTTGAAAGTATGGCAATTTCAGGAACTAAGTCACCAGGCAGCTGAAAGGATAATGAACTCACCCATGAGCGAAGCTATTAACGTTCTGACCGATATTTCCCAAAACTTTCCCATGCAAGTAAATATATCTCTACAAACTTGACAAGCTAGGTTTCGTTCTGTTTGAACAAGTGAACACTGATATTTGTACTTCTTCCGCCAATAGGCAAAATCCTTGATTAGAACGAAAGTGAACAACGAAATGAAAAAGGA
This sequence comes from Lasioglossum morio, assembly GCA_916610235.2. Taxonomy (NCBI): domain Eukaryota; kingdom Metazoa; phylum Arthropoda; class Insecta; order Hymenoptera; family Halictidae; genus Lasioglossum; species Lasioglossum morio. The sequence goes on along the minus strand of OU744326.1, from coordinate 19,796,379 downwards.
GATGAAAGTGAATCAAGCAATTTTTTCCTCGAATTTGAACATTCAACCCACGGACACTGCTCTTTTCGTGAATGGGTTGTTCTTCGATTTGGACGCCGTTGACGTTCTCAGTCTTCTGGAATCGCTGAGAAGCGAGCTTAGATTAATGGAGTCTCTTCGTAAAATCGGTACAATGGATTCTTTATCAGGATAAAACGCTTCGTCGCATAATTACTATACCTTACGAATGATTTATTGATAGGGTTCAGCAATACGAAGATGAGCAAATTACTGTCGCTGGATTTGTCTACGAATATGGATGAGCAAGAGTTCGCGATGGATATAAGAGATACAGCTATAATTTGGGTAAATGATGTCGAACAGGATTTAACGTACGCGAGGTGGTCGGCATCGTTAACAGAATTACTGAGACCAACTTTCCCGGGGATGCTCCGGAACATTCGAAGGAATTTATACAATTTGGTTTGTACATACTTGGAAAAAATTCTACGTACTATCGCACGGAATTTCACGTAATTTTTCTACAGGTCTTGATCGTTGATCCGTTGAGCGCGGAGTCTGCTCCTTTAATATCTCTTGCACAGTCTTTGTTTATGCATGCTGCTCCATTGCGAGTGGGCTTCGTATTTGTAACAAATTATGACACTTCGGTGAATGGTTTAACGGATGCTAGTGTCGCGGTGAACAATGCCTACCATTATTTTGCTGAGGTCAAAGGATCAGTACAGGCTCTGCAGTTCCTGGTACATGTAAGTGTTCTTTTTTTGTGCTTCAACGTCTGATTTTGTTAGAAATGGGTACTATGGCGTAACGTTTCGTTCCAGATGGGAAATCACATCGGACCAAACGGAGCAGACCTGGACGACGTAAAGAAAGCCATAAAAGCGCAGGATTCGTCGGCTAATATCAACTATATTCTCGGTGAAGAATCCGAGTACGACGTAGGGCGTCATTTGGCCAGTGATTTCGTGAAGCGATCCGGCTTCAACACATTCCCGCAAGCTTTAATGAACGGCGTACCTTTGTCCGCGGAGCAACTAAACGCCGATTCGTTTAAAGAAGCTGTTCTCTCTACCATCATGTCGCAAACACCGGCGTTACAGAAAGCAGTGTATCGGGGCGAAATAACCGAAGGAGACGATGTCGTTGATTACATTATGAACCAACCGAATGTTATGCCACGGTACGATCTCATCATCTGGTATCTTTAGTTCGTCCGATAATAATTTATCTTTAACAATTTTGCAGCCTAAACGAGCGAATTTTGAAAGCAGAGAAGCATACGTGGTTGAACTTGATCGGAACTACACCCAGCGATACAGACCACGCTAAGTGGAGTCCGGAGGACTTTTCAACATGGTTGATGAGCAGACTGCATTATGTTTACGTGCCACGCCGTACTAGCATACACCATTTGTATAGCTTCTGGGTAGTAGCAGACTTAAAAACTCCGACAGGCAGAGTATTGTTACGCGAGGCTTTGGACTACATAGTAAGTCATACGTATTTGCATAAAGATTCGTATGTAGTTGTTACCAGACAGGTCCGCGAGCAGCAAAAATGACCAACGAAGGGTTGTTGGAATATAGTTGCAATTTGATAGTTAAAGGTACGCGAACCAAGCTGATGTGAAATGAATCGCTATAGTTTAGTCGATTAGGATTTTGAACGATAATTAAGGGTTTATTGAACAGCATTAATTTACCAAATGACACAAATATATTCTAGTTATAGAGGTGTCTTTACACCTTTAGGGTTTATATAGCCCTGCAGTGAACGGGTGGTATCTGAAGTCATTTTGGAATGAACGGGTGGTACTTTCCAGTACGCCTGGGTCACATTCGTGTTTTGTCATCTTCCAGTTGTTTGCAAAACAGTTATGCGGATTTATCTATGGTGGTTCTGCGAGTTTACTAAGGGACGGCTCTGTGCGTTTATCTAGGACGGTTCCTTCCAGAGATGATCTTGACCATCTGTTCGCTATCCGTAACATAGCCGTAGAAGCAAAGCTTTAATTAATTAATTGTTCGTTGAAATTTATCAGGAATCCAACGTCGACGTCAGAGTTACCGTAATCGTGAACCCTACGACCGATGAAAACAACAACTATCAAAGCATCACGACCGATATCAATCAAGTAGTGTTGGCTGCTTTGAACAGTTTGCCTGTAGAGAAGGCCAAGCATTTCATTCGTCGCGTGATTCAGGAAGACGTGGCTAGCGATATTGCTAAGGGAGATTTCCAAATAGAGGTGAGAACAGGGATAATAAATGTGTCCGTACATTAATGTTAAGCTACTACAAAACACGTTAAATGAAAACTAGGAGGAAGCTGTGAAGGAACAGTTGAAGCTGCAAGCCGACGAGCCTGCTATCCATCGACAATACGTTAAAGCTGTATTGAACATGGAAGCAGGTGTCCGAGGAATTGTATGCAATGGAAGATTGGTCGGACCGTTCGATCACAACGAGGAATTCACGAGCGAAGATTTCTCTTTGTTGGAAAGATTCAGTCATTCCAGTTACGGCGAGAAACTATTTAAAAAATTGATCAAAGAACAGTTGCTCGAAGACGACGAATATGGTATGTGATAATGCGGCTGATTAGCGAATACGTATGTTCTCGAAAATTAATGTTCGTGCTTTATCCGCCGCAGAAAAGAACGAAGTTACGGACGACATGATTATGAAAATCACATCGTTGTTGGTATCGCACCCTCAGACACGAAGTAGATTCGATGTACCCTTCCACAGTGACGAACACAGGTGAGTTCTGCTACACCTAGTTCAGATCGTACCGACAGAATAATAATTACGACACTAACAAGTTATAATATTCAGCTCCATCAAGATTCCAGCAGCGAATCAGGACCAAGTGGCATTCTCTTTGGTCGCCATCGTGGATCCTGTGTCCCGTGGCGCTCAAAAGTTGGGTCCCATTTTGAAGACATTACAGCAATCTCTCAACTGCAACATCAAAGTTTTCCTGAACTGTTTAGATAAGAACAGCGACATGCCGTTGAAAAGGTAAGAAATCTGTTGAGCAATAGACGTACTGCTCTGAAGTAGGGCTCTTACTTTCTTTCGAAGGTCGATAATTTTGAAGCTTCGAAAGTGATGAGAATGTAAGTTTCGAAGGTGATAAGTAAGTCTTACAATCTATGCAGACAATTTTTTTTGCATAAACATCCACAGTCTAGTGATGAGGATCGAAGTTTCGAATTAAAACTTTTTTTATTTTTCATAGTTTGTGAAAATTCTGTCAAATTTTTTATTCATATTTTTATTTGCCAAAAATTATGACATAACATAATTCTCGTAAGTTACAACTTCGTACGATTCGCAAACTTCGAAGACTTCGAAACTTCGGACACTTCAAAGGTTTCGAAGCTTCAATACTTCAAAACTCCGTACACTTCGAAGTTCCCTTCGTTTCTGCGAATCCTTCGAAGCTTCAGAAAAATAACAGGCCTACTCTGAAGTGCACTCCAGTATGGAATGCACTTTCTTCCAGCACAACTCAATGTCCGGATGTTGACTGTCCAATGACTTGACTTGGCATCGTTATTATTTTAGTTTCTATCGCTTCGTATTCGAACCACATTTACAATTTCACGCCGATGGTCGCATCAACGGAGCAATGGCAAAGTTCACAAAGTTGCCCACCTCCTCTTTGTTGACGCAGAATATCCACTCACCCGAAAACTGGTTGGTAGAAGTAGTCAGAAGCGTTTACGACTTGGACAATATTAAATTGGACAACGTTGCGATGGGAGTACACAGGTAAACGTCGCATATAGTGGGCTGTTACGTGAATTCTATGCTTATGTTCCAAACGTAATTTTATATCGAATTATTGTAGCGAGTTGGAATTAGAGCATCTACTGCTGGAAGGTCACTGTTTCGAAGCGGTGATGGGAAATCCTCCTCGAGGATTGCAATTCACTTTGGGTACGGAGAGGCAACCATTAATGGTAGACACTATAGTTATGGCGAACTTGGGATACTTTCAACTGAAAGCCAATCCTGGCGAATGGTTACTGCGACTTCGGCAAGGCCGGTCAGCTGAAATATACGATTTCACTAGTGTCGGTGGCCAAGACGTTATACAAAACGGCAACGATGTCAAAGTCGTTATAAGCTCGTTGAGAAGTCACGGGTTAAAGGTTAAGGTGTCCAAAAAACCGGATAAAGTTGGAATGGATTTGTTATCGGAGGACGATAAAAATTCCGGATTTTGGAATTCCATTTCGAGGTACGCGATACTCTGGTCCTATCCGATCTATTTCGAGCGATTTCGCGTAGACTTTTTCGATCACCATAGTCTTAAATTGCTTGAACGATTCAGTTGCCCTCGAACTTTAACTTTTACTTGTTCTCTGTTTTTTAGCTTTTCCAAATTTTGGTAAGCTTCTCACGTTTAAATAAATTGCGTCGCAGCGCGTACTCTCTTACTCTTAAATGTTGTCTAGCACACGTTCGAACGACAACGTTTAACTTCCGCTTACGGAATGTCATTTCCTTCGTTTTGTTCAATCGATTTTGTTCAAATCAGGCCATTCACGACAAACGAAGAGACTGACGAGGAGGATGAGAAATTGAACATCTTTTCCCTGGCGTCTGGTCACTTGTATGAAAGATTTCTGAAGATCATGATGTTGAGCGTTATAAAGCACACCAAGACTCCTGTAAAATTCTGGTTTCTAAAGAATTATCTTTCGCCAACGCTAAAGGTAAGAAAAAAAATTCTATAAACGCGCGTACGCATCACCGAGAAGCTGTTGCAACGTATGTACTGCTTTTAGGATTTCTTGCCGCACATGGCCAAAGAGTATGGTTTCGAGTACGAGCTAGTGCAGTATAAGTGGCCCCGTTGGCTCCATCAGCAGACCGAGAAGCAGAGAACGATATGGGGTTACAAGATCTTATTCCTGGACGTACTTTTTCCGCTAAGCGTGAAGAAGATTATATTCGTGGACGCCGATCAGGTATAAAAATAAGCTCGATAAAACAGTCAGAGCAATCGGTGCACAACAACATATCTCATTTTTCAATTGATTAGGTTGTGAGAGCGGATTTAAAAGAACTGGCGACGATGGATCTGGGAGGGGCGCCGTACGCGTACACTCCATTCTGCGACAGTAGGACGGAAATGGACGGATTCAGATTCTGGAAGCAAGGCTATTGGCGGAACCATTTGCAAGGTCGCGCTTATCACATCAGTGCGTTGTATGTGGTGCACTTGAAACGGTTTCGACGTATCGCTGCCGGTGACAGATTGAGGGGACAGTACCAAGCTCTGAGTCAAGATCCTAATAGCTTAGCCAATCTAGATCAAGTTTGTATTTTACGATAACTGTAACGATGTCATTGTCTCGTTTAACGGACCGTGTAATTAGACGCCCGTTTCAGGATCTTCCCAACAACATGATTCATCAAGTGACCATAAAAACGCTGCCGCAAGAGTGGCTGTGGTGCGAGACTTGGTGCAACGACGCATCCAAGAAATACGCGAAAACTATCGATTTGGTAAATGCAAACATTTTAGATCGAGTCGTAAGAATAGCGAATTTCCTTTCACATTGTCGGAAGGTTATACGCAGATACGTTTAGTGTTGTATAATGCTGATTCGCAATATTTTTAAACGGCAGTGTAACAATCCGATGACGAAGGAAGCCAAACTGCAAGCCGCCATACGCATTTTACCGGAATGGGTGGGATACGACGAAGAGATAAAGGCCTTGCAACAGCAAGTCGAGAACCAAAACAGACAAACGGAGAAAGAGGAGCACGGTACATATTCGCGAGATCGTGGTGTTTTCGATACAGTAAACTCTGCTATAACGATTTCTACCAAATTTAACACTAGATTTACGGGACCCGTCGAAATGACGGGTCCTAATATTCTTAATTTGCGATTATTAAGACTGTAAACATGCTTCCCTGAGGAATTATTTACCAAATTTATTTCTTAGGGTATGTATTACTCGAAAAATGGCCAAAAATTTGGATAAACACATACTTGTTATGTTTATAAAATAATGTGAAATAGTTATTTCTAGAGCTCCGTAAACCTAGTGTTAATGTAGTTTGATCTGATTTGTATAAATTCTAAGTATCTGATAACGTGGTACGAATTAATCGTGTTATAGGAGTGTTGACGGTATATTATTGATTGGCTAAAAAATCATGATTTTGTTCGTTTTAGAAATTTTCGAAGAAGAATCTGCGGAAAACACGAAACACGAAGAGCTATGAGAGCGACGTTAGGCACGCAGCACTCGCGAAGATAATATTGCCGATACGGTAATAAGGTAATTTAACGTTGTTACAAAAGTTCGTCGGCATTGGGAAGCGTATGGTGTCCGCGACCAATTTGGTTCCCAATGTTGGATCGATCGTTGTCCAATTTCATCGTAGTCTGCGATCGATCGTAATGTAGTCGAGACACCGTATCCAAAATCCGTTAAAGGATCGAAGGATACGGACGAGAATGAATATCGAAAATAAAATGAATAGCATCGATCGTGGTATCGTGGTTGGTCGTGGACACGGGGATCTGCGTTCGTAAGGAGAGCGCGATTGTGATTTTGTATCGTCTACTGCATAGTTGTAAGAAAATAAACACGTAACGTTTCTAACTGGTTTTCACAAATACTCATTCCTGCGATGAACGCGCGTTCGACACGATGACAATATTGATAGAAAGGAAATATACAAGGAACCTAAATACCAACGGTTGCGCGTGTTCGTCGCAAGTGTACTAAAAATTACACCGTCTGCTTTGTTGGCTCCAGAAACGATACCGAGATCAAAGACGGCGCATCCGTCAGTTTCGCTCCGGTATTGGTAAACTTGCTACGATTTCGCGGTAGCAGATACCGAGAGTGTTTAGTTTGTCGCTAATGACATCTCTCGCCGATAGAAAAACACGTTGATCGAGTCACGATCCGACGGCGCGCGAGAACGTGCAAACTACTCGGCCCGTTTATTGTTTTCTTAGTTACGGTCGGATTGTTTGTCGAATTGAAGAGGAACGCGGACGACACCGCAACACATCGCGACGATGAACGGAGCAGCTCCAGGCGATCGACTATCGTACGTAGTTTCATCAAATTCAGTAATTTATTTAACTAGACGATGATTGTTTGTGTTCTCGTGTCTTCAATAGAATGTTCCACGGGTTCCAAATCGTATCAGCGGTTCAGAGACTACGAAGGTCGAGTGTCGAATCGGTAGCGAAAGTTATTCGACGATCGATGTTTTCACGTTCTTTTTCTGTCGCATTGTGTATGTCTATATACAGTACATCCCTGTGTAAATATCTGTACATCTCGTAGGGTATTAAGTGGGATTAAGATGACGCGGATGCAATATGCTCGCTTTCCTTCAGCCGTTATCTCGTTTCGTTCGCTGCCTTTTTGCTCTGGTATTTTTAAAAGTGATAAGTGTACGTAGAATATTTTTGGACGGGAAAGCAACGAGCAGAGCCGACACGCACCAATTTTAAATATAATAATTGTACGTGTACACGCGAATGATAAAAATATGAATTTATTTTTTCACCAGCAAGACAATAAGAGAAAAGACAACTTTAGCAGTACGATTTCCTTTGTGATCTAACGAGTTGTATCCGGTAAAATATGCAAATAACTTCTCTCGACACTATTATTTGACAGAAAATTATCGAGTTTCTCATAGATATCGCAGAGTCATTGAAACGCCTACCAATAGGTTTCCGGCAAGCAGCTGAAGCGTCGACACGTCTAGCCAAGAAGAATTTAATACTTACAATTCGACTGTTAACTATTTGTAAATTTATAATGCTCCAATCGACAATGCAAGAAAATAAATTATACCGAATTTCTTCGGCGGTAAGTAAACGCGTTTACAAATAGTTCGTTCAGCTGGAATTGTCTTTTAGGCAGCGGTTATCGTTTATACCGGATGTGATTTTCGATCGCATAAAGCAGGTACTGGTCGTTTCGTTTGTTTCTCGATTGGGACAAATGAGAAGTCGTGCGCGTTCGATTGCATACGCGAGTTGGTGTTCAAAACGCATTGAAACGATAAGACGGACGACCAGCGCGTGTCCTTTGGACAGGCGTGCGATCGATGGATCAGTGTCGATCGAAATCGCCCGTTAGCGCGTGCGCGAGCTACGGTGCGTTCGAACGGAAGCGATCGTTCGAACAAACGATCGAGGAAACAGACGAGGAAGGAAGAAAAAGAAAGCGGCGCGTTGGTAGCACTCGATGCGAGGAGTACGCGAATACTGGAACGCCTTGCGAAGGAACGAGACAGATGACAGTGGACAGTGAACGAGTACTCGTGTTGACAATGAGAAGGAGAGGGAGAGTACAAGTAGATATCAAGTTCGAAAACTGGAGAGGCAGATACATACAGATAGAGGGAAGCGAACTCGCTTGCACTCGGGTCGAAAAAAGGAGAGGGTGAGCTGGGTCCGTTGGGGTTGGGGGAGGGGCGGTTCCCGATCGGGGAAGAACGGGAGAGGAACCTGAGAGGAACGGGAGAGGAATCAACTCGGTGACTCGGGATAGGACGGAGGGGCGAGCAGCGAAGCGAGAAGGTGAGCGAGAGCAACAGAGAGCCGAACGATAGAGTGGGAGAAACTCATCGAGAGTTAAGTTATCTGGTAAAACAAACTGACTAGACTGGACAGAGGATTTTCTACTAAAAGACCGACGGCATGAAGTGGCAGGCGGGTTTTCTTGTTTATGTAACTAGTGACGCTCGTACAGTCCATCCGTGTCTGTTGGTCGCTGGTCGACCGGGGACCTAACGGCTCTCGAAATCGTTCTCTCGACCGACTTTGTTGTTCGTTCTAGCGTCGTGACGCGTCGCGGGCCCCCTCCTCGATCGTGTTTTGTATTTCGTACTCGTTTTAGCGTTCGCGCTCGCGATCGCCTTCGCGAAGGCTGAGAGTTCGCTTTCCCGTCTTCGTTTTTCTTTCCCATATTTTCGTTTCGCTGATCGATCGTCCGCATCGGTCGCATCGTCGAATCAATTGCCTGAGACGAACCTCACGATCTAAGGAGACTGCGTGCCACTGCGCATCGAGGAACATGGACGACGAGACGATCAAGCTGTGAGTTCGAATATACAACCTTCCGGATCCGTTTCGGCGTCGATCTCCAACGATCGATCGATCCTAGCCTGCATCCCCTCCCTCCCCCAAACCCCCACCAGGCCACCGGAACGGGGAGCTCGAGCGTACAGATCGCGAAACGGGAATCAGGTACCTCGAACAATTTTCACCAGGGAAATATGTATGCCTAACCCAGAACACCGAACGGTTTCCATTTCTTCCCCGAGCACTCGCGCTTTCTCCTAACGAATGTTCCCTCGCGCGATCCTACCGTGTTATAACACCTTCTATGCTCTTCCTACCTTAACGATCTGAACGTCCGATCGTAAACAATTTACGGGTATTGCCTCGATAACGCTTGGCACCTGTTTTGCATTCTGGTAAACTATAGGTGACTCGCGGTAAATCTTCATGCGGTATATTGTTTTGTCTAATAACTCCGTCAACGTTGACAATCTCTTGGCTCTCTGTTGATAAATCTATTGAATTCTACGCGTTAAAACAACAAACACGATAATAGAGACAGGATATGATAGTGCTGTAAAGAACGCGGGCTGGTTCTCCAACCCTGTCGCAGTTTCGTGTCACTACAAAGTACACCCGCGACTGTCATCCAGGTAGTACTGTACTTTCCTTTTCAACTGTTGTAGGGGGGAGTTGCACGACTCCGATTCGCATATAAAGCCCACCAACTGGTTCTCGCTTCCCCTATTGGTCGACTGTATTTCACGTGAATACAGAACAGAATTTTGTGACACGTAAACTCCGGACGTTACGCGGACACAACGTTCGTGTTATGTACAATCGTACACCGTTCGACGTTTCCTTTGTTCCGACCAATCAAATATTTGTCGTACAGAGCATAGTTTTCTCTTCGATGAATCCGGGAAAAAGTGTCCCATCACGGAGGACATTATATATATATACTTTGATAAGGAAGTAGTTACAAAGTAAGATTGGGTGCAGATTGTACAGATAAAAAAAGTATCGGTCATTCTATCTGTGACGCGTCTGTTGGAAACTAAGATTTCATATAAAAATTCCCCGTTCTAATACAATTCTCCAGGCGATTTAAATTTGAAAATCTTCTTCTAGAATTTCCAATAACGTTAACGTTCTAATCAAACATCGATTTTTTCCTATCGAGAAGACAATTCGTTGCCACCTGTGCAATACGAATTGCGAGTAATTAATCTTTTTCAACCATACGCGGTGTACGTGCTTCTATTTTTTAACTAAACGTTAAACCTACCACGGTCAAATTCGCTGGTTTTCTATTCCTTAGTTGTTGAAATTATAAAAACGTTTCCATAGGAAATTACTGAATCTTCTTTATTTAACCCTCATACGTTGCTCAAGATGAAAGTTCACCGATTCAATATTTTTACATACTGTAAAATTATTCATGCTTTTATGTCTACGTCGTGAGATGTATTTCTTTAAAATGTGACGCTATGAATGAAACATAACGTGTTGATTTAACGTGTAAAAGAAAGATGGGTTAATTGTTATCCTAGTCTCTTTTATGCAGCTATTTTTTAGGAGCGTACGAGGGTTAAGCACGTATTACAATAAAAACCATACACAGTTTAAGTAAATTCAATCTTTTCACTTCTGTTAGTGGTTTATATGTTTTGGTATTGGTAGGTTTAGTGTTAAGTAGTTCTCATGTTCTTTTTCTGCTTTTTACGTTCTTCCGTTAAGACGAACTCTATCGTTATTATCGCATCGGGTGTTGCGGAACGCGAGGAAAGAAACAAGATACATTGCGGAGAACGCGAACAGGATCGAGTTACGATCTACGATCGTTGTTGATGCGGTTGAGTTCGCGATTAAACGACGATTACCCGTGTTCACCGATGTCTGCGCGATCGGTGATACGCGTCGCGACGTGTACTAGAAAATACGTTTGTCCAAGCCGATTTTCGTGAAACTTGCGTGAGCCGTAGTTCTTGAAAAATGATTCGATACGTATTTTCTTCATCATTCACGCCGAAGGGGTGCAAACAGCCCTGAACATTGAGGGTTGAAACCACATATCTCGAAAACCGGAGAACGCGAAAATATAATTTCTTGCTCGAGTTCTGTTTTTGAATGGGAAGACTAAGAAAAATTTGTTTCAAGAATATATGAAACCTTTGCATTCCGAATTATTTTTGTATTTTATCTCCAACATTTCCCTACTATTTTAAGTGTTTCATTTGAAATTTACTTCAAATGGCAGTTTCTTAACTGCTACTTATTTTGAACAATTTTGTTTATTAATTGTATTAAATGAAAGCTCTTTTATACAAATTACTTTGTCGTAATTTATATTTGTGGAACTTATATTTGTTTATAACTAAAAAATAGGACAAATAAATAAAGGAAGTACCCTAAATACGTATAAAAACCCGTTTAATTTACATTTTTCTTTCTCTGGTGTCGAGTCACACCGGCAAAGGAGTGCAAAGGGTTAACAATTTGAATATTTGAATATATACCGATATGACACTGAAACTACCGAACACTAAAAGCATTTATTGATGTTTTAGCTTATAAAAATGACAAGGCTCTATTTATTTAAATTTTGTACAATTTTTAGTGCAATATGTGCTTGGATAAAGAAATTTATTGAATCAATTTCCACGTGAGCAACTAAATCATTTCAATAATTTGTAAAATGAAAGATATAAAATCGGTCATTTGACCGGTAATGGTAGGTTTAGTGTTAAACACCGGTGTATTATCTTTGAACCGAAATAGAAAACACGTATTTCCTAATATGTCGCCGTTGAACAGTAATTATTCGCAATGAATGGTACCTTTCACCTCGTGCGAAAAAAGGTACCAATTACGGCGGATGCTTTTGTAAAACATGATGTCAGCGGCAAGGTTGACGGTGGTAACCAAGGTAAATAAATATAATAAAGGAAGGGACGCGTCGAATATTTTTCTAGAATCTAGATCTCTCGTAAGTTCGACTGAGGAACTTGGAACGAGGAACATTGCTGGATCGCTATAACGTATACTACCGTCCATAAGTATTTGCCCACAATTCTAATGAAAAAAGGTATTTGAAGAAAAAGTACGATGAGAAAAAGTATATCAACGTTATAACTTAAATTACTTTGAAGTAGAACGAATATAAATGTATATGATTGACATAGAAGCATTAGAATGCATTGCATATTAAGGATTTTACCAGTAAATAAATGAAAGTTTATTTATTTATTTGTTCAACGTCGCTTTTTAACTCTTTGCTAAGGTTATTTCGCGACGGAATAGATGAAAGTTATTAAATACTTCGTTCATCAATGTATCCACCTCGCTGGGCAATTCGAGGCAATCTAGGAACGAGAGCTTTTTTAAATGTTTCTTCCTGGATTTCGTTCCAAGCACTTTCTAAATAAGTCCACAATTGTTTCTCTGGTTTTGGACGCTTTATTTTCTTTCGATTACCTAAAGGCTTCAATAGTAAACAGATAGAGCGGAGAGACACTTGAAAACATCACACTTAAATATGTTCGCTTGACCAGTTATTGTTCAATTATGTTTTGCTATCTTTTTATTCACAGTAATTGATATTGAATATTAACTGTATTATTAACCCCTTGCCTCACGATTTATTTTACGGTTTTAGTTGACTAGAATAATGACTAAAATAGGAGAATATTGATATAAATTGTACGCCTATATATTCTCCAATATCTGTATATTAACAAAACCAAAATAGAATTTTATTTCGGTTTAAAGTAAATTATTAACATGCATCTTTATCAGAATTCAAACATATTGGCTCGGCAAGAAAGTAGTCTCGGTATTCTAAGGTGAAATAAAACCGAATTTCTTTATTCAAGCGATGAACTTTAATCAATCAAATATTTTCTTATCTTATTCATTAAAGATCATTGCTTGAATAAACAAGGGGCTCTGTTTGGGCTCTATTTCACCGTAAAATACCGAAATAACATTCTTGCCAACCCAATATTTCGTATATTTTTTTTTCGATAAACTAGTCAAATACTTATGGACGGTAGTGTACTCTCTGAAGAGAACGAAATCGAAAACCGCTCGACGCGACGCACGAAGTCCCATTCTCGGTTGCGAAATTCTCGGAACGCAGCGCGCATTTTTGTGTTTCTTTGTTATGCTTTCGCATCTTCGCGATTCTTTCTGGTTGTTTTCGGGCCAGCGCGGTGCACCAGTCGGGGCAGGAAGAGAGAAGATAGTTGGCGAGGCGTATCAGCGAACGCGAGAGGAAACGCAAAGAGGCGTATAATTGGTTTTTCTGTTTTCCCCTTCTTCCGTTCGTTTCCATCGTTGATAGATCGGCTTTGGTGTTTCGAATAATTTTGCACACGAGGACGCATGGCGTCGCGCGTGATCGAGCTCGATCGGATCTCGGATCGTCGGGCTGTGATCGCCGCGTTCCACCGCGATTGGAAGCCGATAACGAATGGAAGAACGGCTCTTTGCACACGGCATCGTCGCTATCTCGCCGTCGGATAACGAATTACGCGACAGGTATCGATAGCGATCGCAGAAACGACAGGCCAACAATAAATCGAGTCACGTGAACGCATTCGCAAGATTCCGCAGGCTCGTATCTCACGGTTGCGGTTCCCGACTCGCGATTCGTGACGATCAGGGCCTATGGTCTTCCGCCTTCCCGAGGACGATGTCCAACGATACGAGCCGGCCGATCGACGTGTCCTTGATCGACGTGTCCTTGATCGACTGGCATCCAGAGATGACACGCGATCGACGAAACAGATTTGGGCATCACGGTCTTTGAATATCATTGTCTCCACGTTTGCGATTCTATCACGATCGCTTTCGCTGTTCTCGTCTTCTCGTGTTTCCACCCGTTCATGGGTATTTAGTTGACCGCGAGATGCGTGGAAAGCCAACGTCGAGCACTCTGCTCGAGTTGTCACCGCGAAAATCTCAGCCTTGCGAGCAGCAAGAAGGAAACGAGATTTCGACGGGGCAGCGATGGAGAATCAGAGATCGAAGGATGCTGAGTCGCAGAACGATCACACGGGGTGCGATACAGTTTTTCAGAGCGATTCACTTTCCGATTGTTTTCATACTAATTTGGATCGGCGCCATTATATCGAACCACCGTGTATTTTCAGAGAGAAAAAGAATCTGTAACCCGATAGCAGGCAGCGCGGATCGATAAATTGATTTTGAATGTTTCGCAGATTCGAAGACAAAGCCGTGTATGGATACGGGACGAGTATTCCGCCGAACAACAACGATCTCGAGGAAAACGCAGCGTCGTCCCCTAGGAAGGTGATCTTCTGCGTTCACGGGAAGCTCTCCGGTTGCTGCACGGTGGTGACAGGCGGTGGTGGCGGTCCGATCGAAGAGATGTCAGCCACCGATTACCGAAAACATTCTTCGAGTAAGAAGCTCCGTCGAAATTCGACCATGTCCAATTCAGTATTTATTCTTCTAATCCGATCCGCCCGTGTTTTACAGAGATACCGGAAGATCATTGCCACAGAGAACGAAATGAGGAGATCGACAAGAAAGCGAGAAAGAAACTGCTGCTTGCCAGCATACTATGTGTCATGTTCATGATCGCGGAAATCGTAGGTAATATTTCGCGCGCAGCTATATACCGTAGAAAAATATGTATATAAGAAAACTTTTTCGAAACCACGCTTATGTTAAAATGCACTAAAAAGGAGAAGCTACTTTGTTTAGATATTAGAGACTATGAATCTAAAATGGTTGTCGGTCAAAATCGGTATCGATCAAATCCGTTGTCGGTGAACTTCGTTGTCGAGCAAAGTCATTTTCGGTTAAAGACGTTGTCGGCCAAAGTTATTGCCGGTGAAAACCGAGTCGGAGAAATTTGTGTTGGTGATTTTCATGGGACTCGTAATATAAGCGTGGTAAAAACTGCATAACAGTGCAATGAGTTAACAGAGTGTTCCTTGTTACAGGTGGAATATTGTCGCACAGTTTAGCCATAGCGACGGACGCTGCGCATCTGCTAACCGATTTCGCGTCCTTCATGATCTCTTTGTTCTCCATATGGGTCGCGAGTCGACCGCCAACTAGGAAAATGCCGTTCGGATGGTACAGAGCAGAAGTGAGTATAGTAACATGAGTCCCCTACATCAGTGGTCGGCAAACTCATTAGTAGACTGCGGATTTCATGCATTTATGACAAAAATGGGTGGATGTCGTTTAAAACAGTCAAAACATTAAGACGATTTAAGAAGATCCATATGTTACTTTAATTTATTACAATTGTTAAAGAGAGGAAGAAATTTTTATATGGTTCTTGCGTTTTGCAAGTGACGAAAATTTTTATTTTCCATAAAGAACCGCAGTCTAATCATTCGTCAAAAGAGTCAGCTGCCAGGAGTATAACGATTTAGATTTCTTTCGAAAGCCAAAAGTTCTTGACAAGAACTCCGTTTTTAGAAGCTGATTAAAACTTGGTACACCAAATAAAACTTTATGATAATCTTATTTATTGGCAAAGACGTTCCGTGCCACGTGTACCACCGATGGTACACGTTAAACTATCCATTCAGGCTGACAGATTTATCGAATGCGCTAAAAACATATATTTTATAACAAGTTTAACGCTGTAGAAAATATTTCCACCAAAAGAATGAGGCATTATGAAAAATGCAGTATAGACCGAAGCGCAAAAGTTTGTTTAGTTGTCGGGGAAAAATGGCTCGACACGGAACGTGTTAAAATAGAGTAGAAATTAATAACACACTGACTGATCGAAAAAATTCTATTAAAATACTATTGAATTAAATTCAAATAAATGTATTTTAAACACGTCATTCGTGTAAGAGCCGCGCTCAAGTAGCCAAGGAGCCGCAGTTTGCCGACCACTGCTGCAATATCAATAGGGAGACTTATTTTTAGAGATATCTCGGTTCCTTCTAAAAACAAATCGTTCCAGGTGATCGGAGCTCTGACCTCGGTTTTATTGATATGGGTGGTCACCGGAATCCTGTTCTATCTAGCAGTAGAGAGGATCATCCACCAAGATTTCGAATTGGATGCCACCGTGATGCTGATCTCTTCCATCGTTGGCGTCGCGGTAAATCTAGTGTCAGTGATAGGATATATAGATAGAATTCTTTTCCTGGGAATCGTTCGTTCTTGAAATTTACGAAACATTGTCCCGCAGAATGGGCCTATCGTTGCACCAGCATGGTCATAGCCACGGTCACGTGCCTCATGAAGAATACGAGCACCAGAAACTAGGCCACCTGGAGAACCAAGGAATCGACCACGATCATCATCATCATGATAGAAAAAACATCAATGTGCGCGCCGCTTTCATTCACGTTCTGGGAGATTTCATTCAGAGCATAGGCGTCTTTATCGCGGCGTTGATCATTTACTTTAAGGTACACACGGCTTACGATACAGTGGAGAGAAGTCGAATGTACACCTGCTCCTGCGTTGGACCTAATTTAGGATTGATTACCACTATTTTTTTCTTAATTTGTCATTCCAAAGGGGGTAGACTGGTTTCCAGGATTGCAAGGGTTCGGGATGTGCCTTCTTATTTCTCGCTAATGCTAAGATGAAGTTTCTCAATAGTCCAAAGCACTAGATAAAAGATCAATCTAGGCCACGATTGCCCTCAAAACTCCTATTTTTACGTTTACGAGGCGTAATTTGCATTACTCGGCAGCATGTAGCTGTCGCAGCTTTATGCTTCCTAATAATGCAAATTATTCCTCGTAAATGTAAAAGTAGGACCTTCGTTTGATCTTTTATTTAGCGCTTTTGATTATTGAAAACGAGTCTACCCTCTTGAAATATGCGGTGGTCTCGCCTAGGTTCTGGTCCAAATTATGCCATGGTAACGAGAAGCCAGACTTAATCTTGATTTATATATTTTCAGCCGACCTGGAGAATCGTAGACCCGATTTGCACTTTCCTATTTTCGCTCCTGGTCATATTGACCACGTTTGCCATAATCAAGGATGTGATGAATGTCCTGATGGAAGGAATTCCGAAGGGATTCGATTACTCGCAGGTCGAGAGCACGTTTACGCAGATCAACGGTGTCGTTAAAGTACACAATCTGCGCATCTGGGCGCTTTCTTTGGACAAAACTGCGTTGTCCGCGCATCTGGCGATAAGTATGCAATTGCAATCGTATCATCGAGCATTGTTAATCATCTAAATCTTGATATTAATGATTCTTTCTTTTTCGTGTTTAGAGCCAGGCACGAGCCCACAGGACATATTGCGCATTGCCACAAGAAACATTCACGACAAGTACAGATTCTTCGAAATGACGTTACAGATCGAAGAATTCGACGAGAAAATGGAAAACTGCAAACAGTGCAAAGCGTTGCCACAGTGATCGCCTGTGCGATTGAGTTTGCTTGATCACAAACAGCCAACATTGGACAGAGTGCACGCTGTCTTTCACCTAGTTCTCGCTATCGTGCTCTCAAGTTCGAACTTACACCTTGAAACGACTGCTAACCGGAAATGCGAGCTACAAAACGCGTTCGATAGCTACGAAACGTATCTTTGGCATAAAGTCCATCTAAACGACCGTGCCATTTCCGTTTCATCGTAGTCGTGCCAAACTTCAAACTCATCGCGCACTACAACTAGTTATTTATTTTAACGTGACTCTCCATAGACAGAGTTTCGACCAAATGTTCAGACACGCGAAAATTTCGCCCCGAAAGCGAAGCGATCGTCGCAGAAAAGGTGGCAAAATATTAAAAAAAAAATGGAAATTTCCGAAAGAATTGTATTTGATTTATTTGCAACCTGACACAAAATTCGCTTCATACTATCCGATCAACTTTTCAAGTTTCGTTTGCGAATTTGTTTCTTCGATTCGAAAGAACCGCCTCTGGTACTATCGATAGTATCGCGGTCTTTCTATCGAAAACTGTTTGTGTCGACCAAGTTCGCATCGAACTTCCACCGACCATAACCTCCCATGCAAACGTTTGTTTTGTCTGGTGCGAGCGATCTGTGAACGGTGAACGTGAACTGTCAAACCGACAACCATGTCAGAGGAGATTATGCAGAATGATGCCGCGACGCTGTCGGAAATGTTCGATAAAGCGTTTGAGCTGTTCAACGAAATTAACAAAACAGATCTACCCACGAACAGTACGAAAATTCAGGTATTGAACGTCAAAGCTTTTTCAGTTATCCATTCATTATACTTTTGCCTTTTTCATACTAGTCTGACATTAAACGCGCGATGCACATGCTGGAAGATGCGACAAGGTTGGTCTCCGTAGTGGATATGTTCAGTGAGAACGAGAGCTTCGAAGAAGTGGCCACAGAAAATATCAAGTATTTGTTGCTTCCGGCCCTCCTCGGCACGCTCGCTACGAAACTTTGTAACTTGGATGATCGAATGCATATCGTAAACGTCGCCGAGATTTACTTCGTTGACTTCTTGAAGCGCGTGAAGGCATACGGTTTGACGAACGTCAGTTTGCCAGAGAATCAGGAAAAGGACGACTCTGTCAGGAGTCGCTCGAACGCCGAAGCAATCACTGAAATGGTAGTTTTCAACATTCTAATTGGTCTCGAAATTATTGCTTATTCGGGATGGTAATAATATTTATTTATTCATTTATTTCACCTTGCGGCTAAGAAATTGGACTTGGTTTACAGTTCTTCTATGTCATCTATCCATATCACATTCCATACTCTATGCCTTGTTGTCTATAATCAATGTTAATCTATCCTAATGTCTTACATCTAATATTACCTCTCCCTCTCTCCTTTTGATTATTTTATTCCTTTTTTTTCTGTTTCTCCCACTCTTTTATCTTGTACTATCTTTTCTATACTCTTTTCTATACTATATTCATTCTCTCTATACCTTCACAGTCTTCTGTCAAATGCTTTAGCTTCCCCAGGTGTCTCTCTCATATCATGCACATTCTCTTTTCCTCTTTTCTCCAATATTTATTCCCTTCTTCCATATTTCCACATCTTCATATATGTATTTATACCCATCACCAGAATCTACATGCAATTATTTTACAATTTTACTTTATTGCCACTGTCCCTGAGTTTGCCTATCTCTCTCCTTCAGAGTCTCAATAATTTCTATAAATTCTTTTCCTTCCTTTCTTTCTTTTTCTATTTCTGCTGCACTGTATTCCTTGTTGTTCAGGTACTCCATCCTCTCTTTGCTATTTCTTGTTATCTCCCCCACCTTTTCTCTTTCCCTTAGGTATTCCTTTACTAAAAGTCTTCCCTCCAATATTTCCATTCTTTTTTAAAATCTGAATGCTTTCTCTCCTGCATTAATTCGTATCTTTTCTCTCATTGTTTCTCCCAGTACCATGTAATCTGGCATTGGCTTATTTGGGATGGTTTTTAGGTATCCCGTAGAAACACTAAACTGCAGAGATACAAGGAACAAAAGGAATTAGAATCGCAACTTCAAACCCTGAAGGATAATCTGAATAATCCAAACATTGATGACGAGGAGAAGCGAGAGTATTTTACGACACTCGTCAAATTCTATGTGAACACTGCAATAGAGGAGTTAAGTATGCTAGCAGCCGAGAAGCCGATTCTTCAGCATATGAAGAGTGTAGGAAAGAACGAAACCATGGGCTCTCATGCTCCGCGAAGGCCTAAACCACCCGCAGCCAAATTACAGCCGATCATTATCACACGAGACGAAGTACAGAAACAAGTGTATGGAGCTGGTTATCCTAGTTTGCCTGTGCTCACGGTTCAAGAATTTTACGATCAACGGGTGAAGGACGGAGAGTAAGTATGGAACTCTGAAACTGTTTCTGTTGTCGACAAACTCTAATTGTATCGATGTTTCTATCTTGTAGCTGGCCGGATCCGACGATGGCTAGCACTAAGTGTCTGCAAGACATGGGAAACACAAGCAAAAACGATGAACTAGAGGAGGTCAAAAAAGAAGAACTGCTCGATGCCGAGGATGAAAAAACATTGATGGAGATGCGGGCCATGGATGAGTACAAAGATACTCATAGGAGAGGATGGGGCAACCGTGCAAATAGAAGCTGAGCTTTATGACAGTTCAATCAATTGTTTTTCCTTTTTTCTTTTGAGAACACATGAAATATGTGATTTGTATGACATTTATTTAAGACATAATTTGTATGATAATTACATAGTAAAAGAATCTGAAATCTATATCCTCCAGTTTTTACTTCTTTGAACAAGTTTTACAATTAATTGAGAATTAAAAAGTTATATTCCTCTGTCCTGGATTATGGTGCGCATTTCTAAAAAACAACTTAGTCTAACTGGATAATGGAAACGACAGAGATGGAGAATATATTAGAATAATAGTTATATATATAATATAGCGATAGTGTGCGATAAGTCGGGCAGTGCGATCCATCTACTCATCTGCGAGATTTCGAATCTCCTGGTACGTGTTGCGAAAACATGACAAGCAAGGAGATATCCGAGAAGGAAAGACATCTGATTTTACGGCAGAGAGGGAAGAACAGACGATCCGTCTTCCAATACAGAGAAGAAATGTGGTCACACCCAGGGTTTTAATAAGTTACAATAATTTTATAAGTTATATGTATACATGTACAAAACAATCATTTCATGTATGAATGTAGAGTGAATAAATAAAGAGAATATATAGTAAGAAACTGCTCTGCGAATATATTCTAATTATCCTTTCCCGCACTTTCGACTTGTCGTTGAGTTGCACTACTAAATTTCGTGTCACCTCCTTCGATTTCATATTCTCCTAATACAAAGTTCAATATTCGAGATTTTCGAAAAATTTTGAGAAATTTCGACCGTCTGACTAGTCGTTCAGTTGTACTACTGAATTTAGAAAATTTTCGGCAGCCTGACTTGTCGTTGACTTATACTACTGAAACTCGTTTTCCGAAAATTTTCGACAATTTTTGAATTTTAGTAGTACAAGTCAACGACAAGTCAGACGGTCGAAAATTTTTCGAAATTCAGTAGTACAAGTCAACGACAATTCAGAGGGCCGAAAATTTTCGAGAATTGCGTTTCAGTAGTACAAACCAACGATAAGTCAGACTATTATAAGTCGGATTATTTATCTTATATGAACAAATTATTAGTACATACATACCTTCAGAGGGTCCACCGTGAACCTGAAAACAGTTCCATGCAGGAAACGAACCACCAGGACACTTTCGAGCTCCCGGAGGGTGCGTCGTGCTTGAAGGCACGAAGGGAACTGACGTTTTCTTGACAGCGTATCTCATCCCTAAACAATGTTTTAATTGACCATTCTCGGGGAACACACAGAGCTAAGTAGACGGTGTAAATAATTACATTTATTTATTTATCAATTTTACAGAATAACAGTGTATACGATACGCTGAATATAGAATAATCTCTGCTCTTTATCCTTTACTAATTAAGGCGATTAGTATGTGAGTGATCGGTAAGAACATACAATAATATAGCACGTGTAATTTATTGGTCATCGGTGATCACGGTTCTTTATTGTTCGCGTCGAACGATTCATCTTTTAAACTATATTAATTCTCTCTCTCTCTTTCGCCTCACCTTTCTGTCAACGTCTCAGTTTCACTCTCTCGATACACTTCGCTTGTAGGAGTATCGTTCGCTTTGTTATCTCGCGCGCGCTCTTTTGTCGCGTATCGCGGGCGGGTTAACGCAATAAATCGCTACATATATCGAGTACCATGCAACGATCGTTGCGTCGCGAAGACACTTTGTTATTCCTATGTACTCGTGCGGAGATAAGGCCACAAATAGTGTGTATTCCGCGTGTGCGTGTGCGCACACACGTCCAGTATGCGTGTGCTGGTGCGTAGTAGGAGAGCCTCCCTTTCTATCAGATATTCTCCATCACTTTCGAATAGTAATTTACGGGATCGTGTGCGGAGTCGCGATTGCTTCTCACGAAGAACATGGAGAACGCGTTGCCTCTCGAATCATCCTGGTCCTCCAAGAAATTTCCAGGAGAAATCGGTTCCTCGAACAGCTCTCGATTCTCAAAGTTCTCGATCTCGGTATCACAAGAGGCAAGATCTCGGCTCAACAAGCACAAAACCGTAGATCCCAAAATTGATGAGATCTCGGCTGATCTCGCGGCTTTCAAAAAACGCTCGAAAGTACGAAAACGGGTTGGAATCATCGCTAAGAACTGTCCACACGAGCCCACATATCCAGTTAATTGTTTATTAAGGTTGCACGATCTCGACACGCGTCGCACGCGCTACATGATCGCCCCGCAACACAGAGTGACAAAATGTGGCGGCGGAGGACGCGTACGACGCGCGTTCCCGTGTAAACAGCGTACACATGTATTCTATCCGCGTATATGTATACGCGCGCGCGCGTGTGTGAGTTTTTTTTTGTTTAAGTTAAATAAAAATAACATTATTCGTTATACGTATATCAAATTTAGTTTTCCATAAGAATATATATAGGATTCATCTTCGTTTTTCCTCGCGTTGGTAGGCGCGATCGTTCCTCGCCGGCGCATCACTCTCTCCCTCTCGCTCCCTCTCTCTCTTTCTCTCTTTACTTTCTCATACATCTCTCTACTCGTTGTACAAAGCGAAAGAAAAAAGAAACGAAACGAAAAGGAAATAATAATAAAACAATAACGTTAATAATAATAACAATCACGACGGCACGGTACGGTAGGCTTCGTTCTCTTCTAATTCAACACAGCGTAACAACTCGACGACAGTGATTCATTTACAATTTAAGGCGGTTTGATTCTCGGTTCTTATCGAGGTACCGACCTCGTTCCTCCTCGCGGGCGACGGTCACTGACGGTTACGGAGGAGTCGAGGTCTCGAACGACTACGGTCTCTCTAGAACTACAAGATTAGGAAACGTCCCCGCGAAAGAAACATCACGAGGAGATGGTCCTAGAGGGTGTCAGAGGTTTCGACGAAAAGTACCGCGTTCTCGAGTTATGGTTGTTTCAGGATCGTATATATATATATTTTTGTCGAAAGAGGATGGCCAAGGCTTGGGGGAGGAAAGGAACACGGTAATTTTGATCGTGGTTCTCCCTGGTTTCGAGAACGGTGAACGATTTTGAACGAAGCTTCCCGCCGGTTGAACTCGACCGTGGCTTCTCTCGAACTCGTTTCGTGGAAACGAAGCGTTGTTCTCGTTCCAGGGGATGATCGCGGGATGAGGGTGGTTTGATTCGGTCGCGTAGCAAAGCCGGACCGGTGAGATCTGGATCGGTCCGTGCTTCTACTTCTTCTTCTTCTTCTTCTTCTTCTTCTTCGTCATCTGCTCGTTCGTTCTTCGTTCCCATCGACCGACGCCAAGAAACCCTGGCACGCTTACATCAGCTTCATCTTGGCGCACTCCGGGCAGATGATGTCCTCGTTGTCGGTGATGAAACCGCGGCCGACCAGCGAGGTCTTGCAGCCCGCGCAGATGAAGCAGTCGTTATGCCAATGCCTGTCCTCGAAAGAGATGAAGCGGGTACCGCCAATACCTACGAAAAATCCGTTTTGTTACTATCACTGTTTGTGAGCAGATCTCTATACGTTTGTGGATGAGGAATTCTCAAGAACAAGTATCTACAACAATTTTCTCTTCTCATTGATTTCAAAGTATAAAGTGGAAATGGATGAAGTACCCTAATTTTCAGTATGAGGATTCAGCGAACAGGATTTCCTTTAACTTTTAAAAGGAGGAATGTTCTAGTATCTCAAAGTATAAAATCGAAATAGATGAAGTACCCTAATTTTTAGTACGAGAATTCAGGGAACAGGTTTTTCTTTAATTTTTTAAAGGGGATATGATCTAGTATTTCAAAGTATAAACTGGAAATAGGGGAAGTACCCCAATTTTGAGTATGAAGATTCACCTGACTGAATTTTCTTTAATTTTTAAAAGGAGTAATGTTCTAGTATTTCAAAATATAAAATCGAAATGGGTAAAGTATCCCAATTTTTAGTATGAGGATTCAACGAACAGGATTTTCTTTAATTTTTAAAAGGGGATACGTTCTAGTTGATACAAGAACATTCTCATTCCGATTTACGATTTGATTATTGTTTAAAGGGATTGGTTACCGGTGATCGGTTTGGAGCAGGCGGTGCATTTCTTGGCGAACAGCTCGCCGAAGCAGTCAGCGCAGTACGGCTTGTCGTCACGGGAAGTAAATCGCTGGCCAGCCAGGGAATTGTTGCAGTTGCTGCAGGTGAAGCAGTCTCTGTGCCACGGCTCGTTCTTGTACGTCACGCCGCCGCTAGTGATGATCTGCAATTACAGAAGAATAGAAATATTTCGGATTTGGACGATTCCTTAAGAACGAAACACATGGCAAAGACAATACCTTGTTACACTTGACACACCGCGTGGCAAACTTGTCCTCATAGCAACCGGCACAGTAGATCTCCTGCTCCCGCGGGATGAAGCTCTTCGTTCCGATCGGATTCTTGCAGACCACGCAGCAGAAGCACTTCTCGTGCCACTGTCTGGTCTTGTACTCCATCTTCTTCGTACCTGCAACCACAGAAACCCCGTTAAAATCTTTCTCTAACACCTCTGTTTAAAGAATATTCAAGTATCATTGCTAACAAGATCCTCTATGAGTAGGTGTAACATCTTAGAGGATCATTATTCATGATTTTATGATTATTCATTTATTTATTCATCTGGTCGCTAATGACCTAGCTGTTTTTGTGACGACATTAAAATAAACCATAAATAAATAAAATCCTCTAGCCAACAACCGTAGTCCCGTTGAAAGCACCGGTTCTCGTTAGATCACCGAAGTTAAACAATGTGGAACGTGAACGGCACTAGGATGGATGACCGTCTGGTAAAAAACCGGAAAGTGACCCACCCGAGGTGTTTTTCACGTGTTGTTGGCAAAAGGTGGTTCGGAACCCACCATAAACAGTAGGTCCCGCTGAAAAGGCGATGGTGAGAGTGGAAAGAGGAAGAGGATTGGTAAATGAATTTGAAACCCTGAGGGGACCAAATATCATTTATTATAATAAAATCCTCTAAGATGTTACACCTACTTCTTTTTCTCATAAATGCATAAAATCCGCAGTCTAGTAATAACATTCTGTAGCTTCCCTAAGTTTAAATATTTCTCAGAAAAGTTGGACAACTGTCACCAAAAGAACCCCTACAATATTATAGAGAAATTATGAGCAAAAGAGGGTGGTCTTCATCATCCCATTCTCCGGTGTCCTAATCACAGGGGGTGCCTGCAACCCTATTTCCAAAAGCCTCCGCCAGTCCCCAATGTCCCAAAGCATTTTCATAGGGGATGATAACCCCTTATTACAGCTCCCAAAGTTGTCCGAGCTGTCTCAGCCTGCAATTGCATTTCAACTGCAGGAAATAACAGCCTCGGGAAGAATGGGCGGAATATTTTACCAGAGTCTAGACAACAGGGGTAGGTTTGCGAGCTTGCATTTCTGCGTCCGGAGTCTAGACGATCGCGTGAGGCGCCTGACGAGGCGAGCTCGCGTGCATGCTCGCACACATTCGCCTCGCGCCGACAATTCCTAGGGGATGAATTTTCTCGGCGTCGCTTCCGAGGAAAAGCAATCTTCCAAGCTCGCGAACAATCTCGCGCGTTCCTAGCTAGATATTCTCGCGAGGAACACCATCGATCGATCGATCGCTTCCGCCAGGTTTCCGAAGAAGTCGCCGAATGCAACTCTCCTGACGGCCTAGAAACTTTCCAACGAGACAGCTGTAAAAAGTCCCACGAGACCGGAAGATCCACACCGAAGATACGAGTCATCTGCAATGCGGTTTTCAAGTTTTGCCTGCGAGACTTTCTAGTTGCTAATAACCTACATGCGGCTCGGAGTGTTCACCTGAGAGTGTGAACTGATTTATCGAGGATCTATTTTATTGAAATAATATAATGATGACGGTAATAGTTTCCATCTTTGTCTCGATTATTTTACGTCGCTTTTTCAACTGCTATGGTTATTAAACGACGGGACCTACAGTTTAAGGTGGGTTCCGAACCACCTTGGGCACCACAGTTTTTTTAAAAAAGCACATTGAATTAATTCAAGAGGTGCTCGGGCGCGGGGATTCGAACTCGAGACCGCCTGGTCGCAGTCGCGCGCTCTATCCACTGACCCACTGTGAATTAATATACAGGGTGTCCCAAGACTACCCTAGGAGCCGAAAATGGGAGGTTCCTCGTGTCATTTGAAGCGATATTTTCCTTTACAAAAATGTTATCCGCGACTTTGTTTAGGAGTTATTAACGAAAAACACAGACCAATCAGAGCGCGACCTAGACGCGAATTGGCAAAATCGGCTCGGCGCGCCAACTGTCCATTGGCCGACTGTGCCAACTCGCGTTTAGGTCGCGCTCTGATTGGTCTGTGTTTTTCGTTAATAACTCCTAAACAAAGTCGCGGATAACATTTTTGTAAAGGAAAATGTCGCTTCAAATGACACAAGGAACCTCCCATTTTCGGCTCCTAGGGTAGTTTTGGGACACCCTGTATATATATATTATAGTTAATAATATATATAATAGTGTCCATCTGGAAAGTGTCAACTGATCTATCGAGAATCCATCATCTTTATTACCAAGGAAGTCAAGCTAGATGAAATGTTAGAGTAAAATGATAGAGACCACGTTGCTAGAGATCAGCTACAAGAAGCTAGCTGGAATTTTAAAGTGATGATTTACAATGATGATGCTAAGCTTCGAAGATTGAAACGATTGACGCAAGCAATGCACGATGGCTGTCTGGTCTACAAGACGGATCACGATCGAGGGATCGATGGAGTTATCCAACAAGTCCGCTATTGGCCCGTCGGTAATTGCTCGGAGATCGCGAAGGAGCGTTTACTCCCACGCGACCTCTGGTTTTCGATCATCTCCGCGGTACCGTTTCCATATTGAGCCGGTGATTAATCGTAGTAGGATATGGAAGTCGCGTTTATGGTCACGAAGTAGCGTAGTCGTTCTATTATTTGCCCCCTCTCCCCACGCCCCCTCTCGAATTACTTCAGGACGAAGGTTGACTTCGTTACTTGAGAACGAAGTACCGGAGAAACCTCAAGACTTATTAACATAATCATTCTTTTCGAACCGAGTGGATTGGGGACCGGTTCTGGTGACGTCGTATAAGAATTAACAGAGGAATGTGTTCGATTATTTGATCAATGATCAGTAACCTCGTTACCTGACAATGAAGTACCAGAAAGAACACAAATATTCTCAGTTTAAATATCTTTTCAGAACGAAAAAGAACTGGTTACCATGTTAGATGACATTTTCGAAAAACCTGTGGAGTTGTCATTCGTGGGCCTGCGATTATTGGATCAATGATCAGTAACCTCGTTACCTGACAATGAAGTACCAGAAAGAACACAAATATTCTTAGTTTAAATATCTTTTCAGAACGAAAAAGAACTGGTCACCGTGTTAGATGACATTTTCGAAAAATCTGTGGAGTTGTCATTCGTGGGCCTGCGATTATTGGATTAATAATTAGTAACCTCGTTACCTGACAATGAAGTACCAGAAAGAACACAAATATTCCCAGTTTAAATATCTTTTCAGAACGAAAAAGAACTGGTGATCATGTTAGATGACATTTTCGAAAAATCTGTGGAGTTGTCATTCGTGGGCCTGCGATTATTGGATCAATGATCAGTAACCTCGTTACCTGACAATGAAGTACCAGAAAGAACACAAATATTCTTAGTTTAAATATCTTTTCAGAACGAAAAAGAACTGGTCACCGTGTTAGATGACATTTTCGAAAAATCTGTGGAGTTGTCATTCGTGGGCCTGCGATTATTGGATTAATGATCAGTAACTTCGTATAAAAAAAAAAACACAGATGTTCTCAGTCTAAATATTTTTTCAGAACGAAAAAGAACTGGTCACCATGTTAGATGACATTTTCGAAAAACCTGTGGAGTTGTCATTCGTGAACCTGCGATTATTGGATTAATGATCAGTAACTTCGTATAAAAAAAAACACAGATGTTCTCAGTCTAAAAATTTTTTCTGATCGAAAAGAACTGGTAACCATCCTAGGTGCCGTTTTTGAAAAACAAGTCGAGTTATCCTTCGTGGGCCTGCGATCATTGGATCATTAATCAGTATCTTCGTAACCTGACAATGAAGTAGCAGAAAGAACACAAATGTTCTCGGTCTAAATATTTTTCTGAACGAAAAGAACTGGTTACCATTTTAAGTGACGTTTTCAAAAAATCAGCAGAATGTTCGTTCGTGGGTGTTTCATCATTGGATGATCAGTAGACTTTGTTACTGGACACTAAAAAGTGTGGAAGAGAAATCTCCAGATTTGTTAGTCTAAATACTGATTCTGAACATCGGTGACCATTTCGGGCGACGTTGGAAACCCCGAGAATTATACATCGTGGGCGTCTGATCATTTCTCTCGCTCATTAGCTCCTCCAGCTTTCTTTCTCTCTCTCTTGTACCAAGGGCACGTCGGATTAATAAAGACCCGCTATTCCGAAAGGTGATCTAACAGGGTCTAAACAGCCGGAACGAAGATGGTCCATGACTCACGGCCACAAACACCTTCTTCCGACGCCTACCATCTCGATATTTAACCCGTTAAGAAAGACGACTCCTCCACTCATCGAATTACGATCTACCTGTAAGTTCTCGTAACAGATCACTTCGACTACGTTAGCAAGTGCTAATGAAGTTGACAGTGTCTGCACTGTTCAGTCTCAGTACCTACTGATTCATTGTTGTATCGCGATTCGCGGAACACCTTGAATTTTCGCGAAGTCTTGACGCATCGATTCGAGGATGTAGATAAAGTTCAGACGTGCTGATTGTCTGACAGCTGATAAAGCCAATCGATGTACCTATCGCCGGAAACTGATACGCAAACTTCGAAATATATTTCTTAATTGCTCGGCAAACTTTCGGTTACCATGTCACTGATTAAGGGAACATTGAAAGCTGAAAAAAAATCGTTTGCGATAGGAAGGACGAATGAAATTGCTATTACTGTTATGTTAAAAATTCGTAACACTCTGCCACAGCGTATAGGTGGCTTCTTCATCGATAGACAGTGGATTTGATGCATTTATTACAGAAATGAGTAGGTGTAATTTAAAATATTGGAAAACATTAGACGAATTCCAAAATAGTTCAACAATATTATTTTCAACCTATTGAACATATCAAGAGAGAAAACGAATGTCTATTCCGTTTCGGTTTGTTTCAATTCAGGTAGAAAATCTTTATTTTGAGTCTATTCATCAAACTTAAAGATTAATTTGTACCGTTTCCAAAATTATGATTTTTCCAGTTTCTCCGAAATTTCCGACTTTCCTTTGTAATTGTTTCGAATTTTGTTTTTGTTGAAAACTTTCCCAGAACCATAACGAACAAAACAAAAAAAGAATTATGCATATCCATCGTTCGAATCGTGAGTTGTAGTCTTGAGTTCATACAAAAATCCCATAGAAAAAAGCACTTTGATTTTTTTCTAAATTTTCTATTTTTCCGGCTAACTTTTGCCATTTTTTCTTTCCCTAAAAAACCTTATTCGGACTATTATGAACATTTTTTGAAAAAAATTAACCAAATTGGTCCAGCCGTTCTCAAGTGATGCGCTTACCAACGAACAGCATTTACTTTTTATTTATATAGATATAGAAACACAAATGTGTTAATTATGTTTATGGGCTTTCCGCAACGACGAAATAATTATTCCGATAAATCCTAACAATTCGAAGCTGCTCGGTCAGTATGGACGTAAAAAGTCGTTAGTGTACAGGCAGCATAATGGCGATAGGTGACAGTAAAATCGTCTCCAGTTGCCAGATCAAGTTTCTTTCGTTGATCGGCTTGCATAACGCGAGCCGCACGTGGACCGAGCTCGTTTAAACAAATAAATAGAGAGGTTAAGCGATCCGAGCGCGGTGGTAGGTGGTTTCGCGATCGGTCTCGCGGGTCGGAGACGGGATAGCCTAGATTCCAGTGGCCCTCGAGGAAAGGAGCGATCGCTTTGGTTTTCGTGCTCGATTCCTCGTGGTCCACCGTGAGTCAGGAGGAGAGGCCAGTGACGTCAGAACGTCCGAGCAATAGCTCCGTATAAGTATAAAGTCGAATGGTCCAAGGCCGGTGATGTGGTAATCTCGCATTATGCGTCGCCTTAACGCGCCAGGCCGCGCATTGGCTTAAAATGCAGCTCCAGCCGCGCGAGAACCAAAAAATCCACCATCTTCACTAAAATTCTTCTTCCGACTTCTTCAGATCTCACGGACAAAGATCAGGCTCTTTAACACCGAGCCTATCGACCATCAAAAATAACTGATGCGTTTAGTATTATAAAAATAACAAGATCTTTATTTATATTTTCTGCGATTTTTACTATAATATATAATACTGGAGTCAATGAATATATTCAATAAATTCCCATGAAAACACCTTTACAATTTCAATAATTGTCAAATAAAAAATCTGAAATGGGTCATTTGACCCCTCGTCAAAACCGGCATAACTCAAAAAATTGTCATAATCAAAATAAAAAAGTGGAATATTTTTATGTCGAAGAGTGTCACAAATGTAACTCGATAAAATTAGTTAGCTAAGCTCGTCAGCTAAAATTCCAGTTTTTTTTTTTTTAAAGAAAAGTGTCACATGTCTAAACCCTTAGGGTTAATGTTTCAGTTAGAAGAACAATAAAACTATACAAGAGTTACCTCTAACTATGTACGTTAAACATAGTAGAAGATATTGTTGTTGTGGTTTTATGAAGATAAGTGATATTCAGCTGAACTTCGGTTAAATATATAAATGGGATTTTCTCCAAATTGGTTGCCTAATTTTCGAGTTGTGCCGGTTTTCTTCCAAAGTAGCGATATTTAATTATTAACCGACTTCGAAAAAGGAGGAGGTTACTCAATTCGATCTGTGTGTGCTTTTTTTTCTATGTACATTTTATTTATTACGTATATATACGTATTATCGATTACGCCGAGATGGATGGACCAATCGGAGCAAAACTTTTTGCATCTTGTAGTATTAATGATTTGTCTGGCAGATTCACTGGCTTCCATCCGGTCTACGATTCCGCACGTATTTCCGATCGCGAATGCAGACGTCCATTTTTCCGCGAAGCTTTCGAACCGCTCGACGAGAGTGCAACGATTCGCGGATTTGCAGAACGATCTTCGTTCCGAGAACGTGGAACGATCGAGAGAGGGTCAAAGCTCCGATCGGCGGCGTGCAGAATCGTCGATCGTTTCGATCTTTATAGCCCTCGGATCACCGGGCCGGCGCCAATCTCACGGATCGTGGGATTCCCAGACGTGGGTGGTGCGAATAAAATTTCACGAGCTGCGAAACGACCGTTGGATAATCTGCGCGCTTTCGTTTGTTTAAGGAATGCTCGTAAAAATAGTGGAGCGAGACGGAAGTTCGAAGGAATGCCGAACGGGATATAAATTATTTAAAACTAGCTTTTCCCCGCGGCTTCGCTCGCACAGGAAACTGTTTAATGCCCTCGAAAATTGATATTGTTTCTCCATAAAACCTTTTAATCCCCCATTCACCCTTACGATTGTATCAATGAGCATTAACACCAAGTATGATGTACATTAGACCACGAACAATATATCCCTCATACAAACGTTGCAACCCCTTTTCACCCCCTTATGGGTTGAATTTCGAAATATCCTTTCTTATTCTTTGTATAGATCAAGAAAGAAACCTCTGATCAAAATTTCAGCTTTCTAGGTCCAAGGGTTTACCCTGGGCGTTGATGAGTCAGTCAGTCAGTCAGTCAGTGAGTCAAGACTTTCTTTATTCATATATAAGATATAGCAAAGCATCTCCTCATGTTGGACTGCGGAAAATTAGTATAAGTTCATTTAGAGGTTCCCCTGATTTGGTGTTCATTCTTGGTATAGTCTGGCCACCGATAATAATCCTAATCGGACTTTTCTAGGGAAGAAATCATTAGAAGAATTAGAAACGATTACCATGAAATTGATATCGCTATCAACTTATGGACGCAGCAATTAGATTACACTGTAAGCTGAGTAACTAAAAATCGTTACTAACAGACCGCGGATATCATGTGTAATTTCAAACAGTGAAGTCATTGGAAGAATTGAAAAAGATGCCGTTGTATTATTTGCAGCCTATTAAATATATTATAAAATAAAATATTATTCTATTTCGTTTCAGTTTGTTGCAAAGCAGGTAGAAAATTTTGATTTTTTATTAAGATCTAGTCTAGATCACTAGACGTAGTCTAGATATTAATGACTAGACTGCGGATCTTTATGCATTTATAAAAAAAGGGTAGAATATAAAATTCGACAGAATTTAGTACAATTTTTATTCATTTCAAATCTGCAAAGACTACTACCACTTGAAATAAGACTGTATTTCATTCCACTTTCGTCGAATTCGCCTACAACAATTGAAAATCGCGTAAACATCCGCAGTCTCTTAGTAACACTGGTAGCTTCTATGAACAGAATAGGCGAAACTGCGAGAATTGCATAAAATAACATCTGCTCTCAGTCAATGTGTTGGGAAAGGTGATTCTATGTTGTGGAAGTTGTGTATTCTTCCTGAGGGAACATAGTGATGTTCCGTCCCGTTCCGGAACCGACTTAGGGTTATTAATAATTGCGCAATGGGGAATATAGATGATCCTAATAGCCTTCGTCACGCATCGCACCCGTTCGAATGTTACGTAAATCGTTCTCCATCGTCGCAGTATAGCGTTCATTGTGCGATTCGAGTTGGGTTTTCGTTTTCTGTCGCACGGCCGGTCGACGTTCCCTTTCGTCTGGAGAAATGAGGATCGATTTTAAACTCGATTTGCAACGCATTAACCGGCGCTCCCGATGCAGATCTCGCCGTTCGATAAGTAATCGAACCGATCGGTGTCGATGGACCGCAACTTTCATGACATCACGAGTATTAATACGCTCATCCAAATTTCAATGCAAAATGACTACGTTCTCATTTACCAATACTGTTCAGCAATTCGCGATCGATTGAAACAACTATAGAAATTGTGGATTGTTAAAGGGCTTATTTTATAAAATCTAGCATGAGGAACAAATCCAATTTATCAACTAGAAAATTCTTCATGGAGTAGAGATGTTAATGTTCTTTTGTGTATATAGAATCTGTATGAATAAAAATGCTTCAAAACAATGCTTCAGACGTAAATAGTCCAACCTAAGGCGATCCATGTGCAACAATATTTATCTACATATTTATCTGTCTATATAAATAAAAATTAAATGCTGTTCGTTGGTAAGCACATCATTTGAGAACGGCTGGACCGATTTGGCTAATTTAAAGAAAAAAATATTCGTAATTGTGCGAATAAGGTTTGTAGGAAAAGAAAAATCCAATAGATTTTCACAGATTCACAAAACGATCACAAACAAAATTGAAAGGACAGGACAACGTCTGTCGTGTCAGCTGGTATACTATATATATAGATGCATAAAGATCCACAATCTATTAATCAAAGTGGGTGTCCCTAAATGCTTCTAAAAAATCTAAAATATATAAAGATTCTGAATGCTTCAAATGCAAACTTTAATTTGACTTATAATCTCGAGTCAGACTTGCAATGGACAATAAGGATCAGCGAAGACACGCGAATAGAAACAATATAAATGTTCTTCTGTATATTCGCTCTATTAATTTCTCTGTAGTAAACTCGCATCATCACATCGTAAAGGAAAACATTTCTTTACGACTCGAAACGATTTTGGGATCGCGCAGAATTTCTCCGGGCCGCGTATTTATTTGCATGGACGCACGCGTGACATCATTATTGAGTCGCACCGCAGCGAATTCCAGGCTGTTTCGCAACCGACGACAAATATTGCGGACCCGCGATGTTGTCTTACTCGGCCGGACGGTCGAGGTGTATTTAAATTGCCAATCGTCGGCAAGCAGTCGAAATCATCGTGCTTCCGCGACGAGAGATTCGAGGAAACCACTGCGCTGGTCGCCTGTTGCATGCATCGCGAAGCAACCGGAAGCAGAGTCGTCGCTTGAACAAAGCGACGTATCGCCGATCAACCTCGCGACTTCATTAATCATAAACCACTGGACTGGCGAGATTATTGTAAAACTGGTTAGATCGGTTGTGTTCCGTGTCCCCTAGATCGCTATCTCTTTCTCGTAGCGAGCCAATTCCGGAATCTTCGTCAGAGATTCGAAGTCTGGCGCGTGGTGGAGCATATTGAATTTCCTCTCTGTGCCTTCGAGATCAATCCTACTTGGTGCTTGCGAACATTTATCCTTTTTCCTGTTCCAATCTCGCGATATTCTGGGTCCTAGGACGGGCTAGACTCTCCAAACTGGTCTGAACTACAAAATTAATTGGTTCCTACTTCTAGGGTTTAGGATTACTATCCACAAAGTTAATTGATTCAATCTGCTAGAAATTACCAGCATCTCCCAAATTAATTGGTTCCAACTTCTATGGTCTAGGGTTACTATCCACAAAGTTAATTGATTCAATCTGCTAGAAATTACAGTCAGCATCTCCCAAATTAATTGGTTCCAATTACTAGGGTCTAGGAACATCATCTTCAAAATTAATTGGTTCCAACTTCTAGGTTCTAGGATTACTATCCACAAAGTTAATTGATTCAATCTGCTAGAAATTACCAGCATCTCCCAAATTAATTGGTTCCAACTTCTAGGTTCTAGGATTACTATCCACAAAGTTAATTGATTCAATCTGTTAGGAATTACAGTCAGCATCTCCCAAATTAATTGGTTCCAACTTCTAGGGTCTAGGAACATCATCTTCAAAATTAATTGGTTCCAACTTCTAGAGTCTAGGATTACTATCTACAAAGTTAATTGATTCAATCTGCTAGGAATTACAGTCAGCATCTCCCAAATTAATTGGTTCCAATTACTAGGGTCTAGGAACATCATCTTCAAAATTAATTGGTTCCAACTTCTAGGTTCTAGGATTACTATCCACAAAGTTAATTGATTCAATCTGCTAGGAATTACCAGCATCTCCCAAATTAATTGGTTCCAACTTCTAGGGTCTAGGAACATTATCTTCAAAATTAATTGGTTCCAACTTATAGGTTCTAGGATTACTACCGACAAAGTTAATTGATTCAATCTGCTAGGAATTACAGTCAGCATCTCCCAAATTAATTGGTTCCAATTACTAGGGTCTAGGAACATCATCTTCAAAATTAATTGGTTCCAACTTCTAGGTTCTAGGATTACTATCCACAAAGTTAATTGATTCAATCTGCTAGGAATTACAGCCAGCATCTCCCAAATTAATTGGTTCCAACTTCTAGGGTCTAGGAACATCATCTTCCAAAATTAATTGATTCAATCTTCAAGGGTCTAGAGCCATCATCTCCAAAATTAATTGATTCGCAGACCTGGAGGCTGGCACCATCATTCCCAAAATGAATTGAATAAGACTTCTAGAGACTAGGATCATCATTTCATA
This sequence comes from Lasioglossum morio, assembly GCA_916610235.2. NCBI lineage: Eukaryota > Metazoa > Arthropoda > Insecta > Hymenoptera > Halictidae > Lasioglossum > Lasioglossum morio. Next base: position 19,760,823 of record OU744326.1, on the reverse strand, counting down.
ATTGTAACTGCTGTAGGTTGGAATCATCATCTACAAAGTTAATTGAATACACTTCTAGAATTTGGAACTGTATCTCTCTCTCTCTCTTATCATGCCCAATATTAAAATTGTTAAGGTCTTGATTAGGTCTAGGATTATCATCCCAAAAATTAATCGAATAGAACTTCTAGACTCTAGGACCGTGATCCTCAAAATTGAAACTGGTAGGACACCCTATCTCCAAAACTAATTGAACTACAATGTAGGAAGCAAATCCTCAACTGATGAATCAAGGATGTATCGTTACTACAGAGTCTTTCTATTCCAAAAGGACGTTGCTTAGGAGAGCCATTTGTTGCTAGCCCCCTAGGATCCTCCCATATTAATGGCAGACAACCTCGGATAATTAGCCAGTTCGTTAGCCAGGTGCAGCGAGGACAAGAGCGCGTGGCCGTGCTCGTGTTTCCAGATAAGGTCGCGGTCCCATTCGGGTTCCTTCCTTCTCCATCAGCCTTTCTCTCTCTCTCTCTCTCTCTCTCTCTCTCTCTCTCTCTCTCTCTCGCTCTCTCTCTTTCTCTGAGTCTCTCTGTTTCCCGGCGGCTTTGATCGCCTAGTTTATCGGCAGCCGGTCGGCCCACGATCGGCGTGCCGACGTCGACCTTAGGGAAACTTTGAGAACGGGACGTCATGCGCCGCCCCCGCTAGAAGTTTTGCAACATTCTGCCAACCCGGAACGCGACAAGGCAATTGTCTCCTACCGGCAAACCTCTTTGACCCTTTTACAATCTTTGCGATTGAGATAACTGAACGGAAACATCCTGATTAAATCCGAAAAACCGATCGATCCTCCGGCGGACAGAGAAATATTATTTAGCTCCTGCACGATTCTATTACAATTTTTGCACGTGTCTTCCAGTTATATTATCGTAACACTAGTCTTACGGATCATTTAAAGTGACTCATTATAATTTTTTACGATACAATATGTACCCAAAGAAATAAAGTTCGATAATTTCTCATGGATTTTTACAATTTGAATAATCGTAAATTAAAAATATTTGAATCCGTCATTTTGATGTTAGTGTTAAAAATCCAAAAGTTTTTCTCTCCTTCGAAGGAGATTGATATATCAGTGAGAACTTGATTATCTCGATTGGTGCAAGGCTTTAATGTCTGACTAAGAATGTTCTAATCCCCTGAACAGTGCACAAAGGTGAACAGCTGTATCGAAGACTCCCTTCGAGCTTTATTAATGTTTTTCTTTTGTATTTATTTAACGTCGCTTTCAACTCTTTGCTAAGGTAAATTCGCCACGGGACCTACAGTTTATTAAGGTGGGTTCCGAACCACCTTGGACACCATAGTATTAGATGGCACATGGAATATTTCCAGAGGTGCCGGCGGTGGCTTTATTAATTTGATCGTAGCATTGGCAACTCCTAAATTGGTAGAAAGATATTTGACGAGAAGATGGTCACCTGGTTCCGCCTTCTTCGGGTCGCTCATCAAACAATCCCTACCGAGGCAGCAACGAAACTTAGGGTCACCCTCCATGGGGAACATACTGAATATCGCGACATCCTCGTCCTTCTCCTTCGCCCTTTTTATCCTTTCCTCGCCCACTGTCTTCGTTTGCAGATGGAGCTTGCTGGACAGCCTCTCGCTCAACGTGTCGGTCGCCATTTCTTCTCCTTTGCTCGTAGTTCTTTCAACTTTTCACGGAACAATAAACACTGCGGGACCAACGGACAACCCTTCACTCTCGATTCGATTTCAAGATCTCTTGCACTATTCAATAAACTATTTTATTCAATTCACTCTAGATCACTTCTGCAGCAGTGTTTGCTTTATTCCTCTGAAAATTCTTCGATCTCATTCGATAAAAACAAGACCATTTCTATTCACTGGATTTTAGGTATAAAGGCATGGGAAGTTTGAATTTTTCCCGAAGGATTACAGCGTTAACTATAGACTAGTATAAATATGTTTCTTCTATCGATCGTATTTGTTGTTACTAAAGAATGGTTAATGTATTCGGCGCACGGTTCCATCGTTTATTACTTCTTATAAAGCACTTTTGAAAATTATCAAGATAAATCAACGTTTCGATCTTTGTTTAGATCATTTTCAGGATTTACTTGAATTGTGTAAATAAAGATCGAAACACATCGATTTAACTTGATAATTTGCAAAAGGTGCTTTTTAAGAAGTAATAAACGATCGAACCGTGCGCCGAAAACATTAACCATTCTTTATACGCTAATATTGTCTGCAAAATTATTCATATTTTATCACTCTGGAGTCTCTGTATTGTCTTTTCAGTATTATTATCAGATGATATTTCGAAAAAGTAAAGGAAGGTTTGAGTTTCTGTAAAAGAGATTGTAATAATCTACGTTACTGCACTAGTTTTGTTTACTATCCCATTCTGTCATCTCTCCACTATCTTTCACAAATAATCCTATATATCGCAGTCAGTGACATGCGATTGTCTATCGTTATCTTATTGATTCTTCTTGTTAGACTTCAAAAATGAAAAGTTAATAAAAAGTACTAAATATTTCCAACTGACAACCGTCGTTCCGGTACTACATTGTTTTTATTATCCCTAAACATTTTCTCCGACTACGAACGTCGAAGATTATCGGTAATTTTTGTCGAGCTCGAATGAAAAGGAGAGAATTGTGAAAAATCGAAATCGAATCGAGGTGATAGAGAACCTGAAGAATGGATGGCCGGTCGGACGCGTGATCCGCGACGAAAAAAACACTGTGGAACCGCGACGAAATCGTGGAATCGTGCGATTGGCCCGGAGTCTTGTTCGCCACTGAAGCATCGGAGCAATACACCGTTCGCTGGAGTCGGCGTGTATACGCTGCGCGAGCACGCGCACCGTGTCTTCGACTTTGCTGATAACTCGAAGCCCGCAGAACCACTCGGCGCGCTATCCTGAATCGCATCCGCGGAATATTTATATATTTGTGGGCCACGTCTACTTCGCCAGGCCCGGTCTTCGTCCGGAGGATCGTTCTTTTCTTTTTCCCGCTCCTCCTCTTCTCGTTTCATAGAGAGATTCCGTCGAGTCTCGCGTATTTCGAGCCCGAACTTATCCCTCGGCTGTTCCTCTCGTTAATTTTCGACATTTTCCACCGCTTCTGGAAAAGCTGCGGGCTCTACGCGTCACTTTCTTGTCTCTGACCGGTGCCAACACTCTTGTTTCAGTTTATTTCAACGTTCCCAGCTATTTATTGGTTCAACTAGTCTGGGATATTTCGAGTACAAAGTTAACCCTCGGCCGTTACCTCTTCGTAATTTTCTCCTTCTCAAAGGAAGCGTGGCGTTCCGAAATTAATGGTAACCCACGGTCTGTTTACTCGTTCATTAATAACAGTCTTTAGTAGTCGTTGGTTTATATCGCGTGCGCAATTACATAGCTAATTCAATTTGCTTCGCAAATCGGCTTGCGCCAAAGCGGTAGTTTCCTTCGGAGATTACGACGCAGAGCTCTCGGCAAATTAGCACCTGCATAATTGCACGGAACGACGAGAGTCTCGAGCAAACATCGGAATCTTTGTAATTGGAAGAACCTATCACAGAAATCCCTCGGATTAACGCTAAACCTACCATCATCGCCACAGCGTGCGAAAATGACAATCTCGAGGGTCAAAATTATTTCAGCATTATTTTAAGACTAGCTGTACCCGCAACTTTGTCCACGTGCAATAACAAATAATGATTGATTATTAACGTAATTAAATTACGAATCGCCAAGGTGTCTCAGATTTTTCCTAAAAGAATTACTACTTTATTTTATTTAGTCTAAATAAAATAAATCTTGTTATTTTCGTAAGGGAACATGTACCAGTTACTTTTAAGGCTTGCTAGATTTAGTGTTAAATTCTTCAAATGTCTTTTCAGTTTCGTACTGAACATGCTTCTCGTTAATGCATAAATCCACAGTCTTATGATGTCTAGATGGAACGTGAAACAATGAGAAGATAAAAACAATGTATGGGCACCGACATGACGTGATCAAGGTATTCAAATTGTTAAAAGAAAATTTTTATTTTGCATAAAGATCCGTAGTCTATCGATAGATCTGGAAGGCCGATTAAAGACAATAAAACAATTCTTCAGTTTTTTTTATTCTCGCGAATTGTCGTCATCCGGTGCAATTCTCAAAGAACAATTTCTTAGATGTTGGACTTTAGAAAAAGGGACTCGATATCCGATATGACGTTATCAATGTGTTAAAATTGGTAACAGAAAAGAAAAAAGAAAATTATTCGTTTGTATAAAGATTCGTAGTTTATCGGCAAATCTGGAAGGACGATCGAAGACAATAAAACAATTCTTCAGTTTTTTTTATTCTCGCGAATTGTCGTCATCCGGTGCAATTCTCAAAGAACAATTTCTTAGATGTTGGACTTTAGAAAAAGGGACTCGATATCCGATATGACGTTATCAATGTGTTAAAGTTGGTAACAGAAAAGAAAAAAGAAAATTATTCGTTTGTATAAAGATTCGTAGTTTATCGGCAAATCTGGAAGGCCGATTGAAGACAACAAAACGTTTCTTCAGTGTTTTCGCAAACTGCCAGTCAATCGTGATCCGACGCAATTCTCAACGAAGAATTTCCTAGACCTTGGACTTTAAAAAAAGCGGTTCGGTATCCCAGGATATTGAATCTATCGACAAAACAGCGAGAAGATGGTGCGGTGTGATTCTCGAAGAAGCTCCCGGTGGAAAGGTCGAACGGATCGTGATCGTGATCGTTCCGCAGTGGATCGCGTTAAATCGCACGATGCGTTGCATTCGCGGTTCGAAAGGTCGCGATCCGTATACGGACACGCGCTGGCACCGAGTCATTTTCACGGACGATTCCTCGGCGATCCTGTCGCTATCAGCCGGTCTTTATCCACGGCCGGCTAACCGAAGATTTAACGAGACTCCCACGCGCGTCGCGTGAAGCCAAAACCATTCCGTAGACACGAACTTCTTCGAGAAATCGATGGCCGTCTCCCTTTCCCGTGTTCACAGGCGATATCATCAGCGTTGTTTCCTCGCGGAATTTCGTCGCTAGATAAATTTGCGACAAGTCCGAGTGTACTTGACCGAATTACCGAGCTGCCTTTCCGCAGAAGCGGGCGCCCTCGAACGAAGGAGCTTCCTTCTGCTTTGAGAAATTCGACCTTTCTGCAATGCGATGGAGAAATCGCTTTATACTCCGACGAACGTAATCGATTTTCAGGTTTTCGTGGTTTGGTAAAGGACTGCAAAGGACGCTGCAGATCTTTAACGTCGTCGAAGGGGCATTTAGATCGCGATTTTTAATCGGATTACAAGTTAATAAATCGCGGAATGAACCGTTTTCAATGTACTGCAGGAAACAGAAGGCAAGTGGAAATTTATTTTCACTGTTAATCGTTTTAATCGCAGATCGTAATTAATAGATTGCGAAATGGGCATCTCAACGTTTTTGCATGGACTGTAGAAATCAGAAGTCAAGTGCTAATTTATTTTCACTCTTAATATGATTTCGATTGACTATGCTACATTCTACAGAAGCTTCGAAATCTTTTTGTAAATAATAAACCCACGAGATATTATTACATAAATTATATTATTTGACGCGACTCGCGCAGTTCACTATTTAAATTGCTACTGTATTTTTGAATCTACATTCTACAGAAGCTTCGAAATCTTTTTGTAAATAATAATCCCACGAGACATTGTTAAATTATATCACTTGATGCGACTCATTCAGTTCGCATTTAAATTGCTACTGTCATGAAAAAATTTATTATGATATCCAAAGCTTCAATCCAAAATTTATTATGAAAAGCAAAGAGTTTGTATAGGACTCATTGCAGTGGACGAAATTGAATGAAATATAACAAACTATGGTATCATTATTTACGATCATGTCATAATTTCAGTGGAACAAATTGAAAATAATCATCTGAAAGACTTGCGATAACCTACTCTTTTCTCCCATCATCCCCTGAAATTATTTAAAACATTTTCTGAAGATGAAAGGAAGATAAATAATCTCCCCTGTAAGAAACACTTCCTTAAGTACCATGAACTAGTATGAAAGAGCAACAAACAGTTGTAAACTCGTGTCTTATCGCACTCTAGACCTCGACGGTAGGCTTTCCTTTTCTCTGTTAAAAGTTAATAGAACTGTTACTCGATAATGATTCGTTGATTCACTAAGTTCGAATTAGAGGCGTGGGTGTGCGGCAGAGTTTCCTTTTTGGAAGGAGTCGCGATAATTGGCCCTGGTCTGGAGTCACAGCCTTGACTCGGTTGCCTTAATAAGAAGCGCCGAATAAGAGATCTATGGCCGGCCTCCCCCGGCCGTGATCGTGAATCATTGTTCGGGACTCGATCGCAAACAGGTGGTCTCGAGGCCTAGTCGAAGGACCGTTTCGAAATTGGGCAACACAGTTAACACAGTTCTCGGGCAATGATAAAACGAAAGATTATCAGACACGAGCGAACACTTTGCCCTGCAATGAGATATAGATCTACCGTACCTAGATCCGGAGAGATAGAACTAGACGTCAAACGAAGTCCAGAGAAATTGACTGGTAGGTATGTACAACTGGAATTATACTGTAAAAAGTGAAGCATAAACAACTACGATCAATTCAGTATGCATGAAATGAAAATAGATCGTGTAAAGTACATTCTAGATCGGATATCTGCAGTGGATGAAATCCCAGCAGCGGTCAGAGAACGAAAATTAGTTCTAACACAGGGATTCCTCGAAACGCGTCTGCGGAAGTGTAAATTTGCACTTCCGTGGTCTAACAATGACACAGACGGCTCAACCGACTCGAACTACCGCTCACGTGAGAAGTATAGTAAAAAACATTGACATTTCTAATTCATTGCATATTTATAGCCGACGGAGTGCGAAAAACTGACTGTTTTACACCACTTGATAAAAATAGCGGGAACGTGTCTATCCAAATTTTTATAATTATAACTAGACAGCGGATTCTATGCATTTACGATAAAAATTCATAGTTACAATTTAAGACAACAAAAATAATAGAAGAATTTCAAAATACGATATATAATATTGTCAACCTATTAAGCATATTAAGAAAGAAAATCAATTTCACTCCAGTTTGTTGCAATTTAGCTAGAATAGTTTTAGTTTGCATATAGCTCCGCTGTCTAATTATACCCAAGTAAATGATGCGTTCATTATGCATTGTTTTTAAATGATTAAAAATATTAAAAATAAATTAAAGTACGTCGGTGCGTAAAGCTAGTGTTAATTTTCTATTTCTGATGATCGACAGGGCTCGCAGCCGATTTTTCCGGCCGGGATCCCAGTCGGATCTATGATCTACGTACCAGCACGGAAGATCTCTCCGCATCCATCGCAGCGGCTGGCGAATTGGGCGTCGTAGCAGTTGCCGCAGTAGATCTTGTCCACCTTGCTACCGAACTGTTTGTCCACCAAGGACACCCTGCACCTGTTGCAGAGGAAGCAGGCCTCGTGCCAGTGCTTGTCCTTGTACGACAGATCCTGGAACCAACCATCAAACGATCGAGCATCGATCTATCTCGTAGGAACGTCGCAGAAAGAAATCGTGAAACCGTGTAAAAAAAAAAAAAAACAAGTCTCGGCTCTTTGAGAATTATGCGACCAACGGAAAATATTGACACGCCGAGCAGCAAGGTTTCTGAACGAGGTCTCTCGCGGAAAAACATGACGATTCTTCTCGATCGCGACACGGTGATCGATGCGTCGCACGATGACCAAAATATTCGCGAGACATGTAAACACGCCTCGAGCGTCTCGAGCACGGCGAATTCGAACGGGTTTCCGTATCTGGATCGATTATAATCGATATCTCGATGACCTCTAGGAGCCTCTGCGTCGCGGAACAAATAGTTCTTCGCGTGACAAGCTAACTCCTGAAGAATTCGGAAAACGAGGACTTCGTTTCAAGGACGTCAACTGCTACGGCTCGAAGAATAGGATCTTTGCGAATTTTTTGAGACCACTATGGTGCTAATAATTGAACAATCTTTTTTGCATTCGACTCGTCTACGTTTGACGTATAGAAATCAATTTTTTCCCAAGAAAAAACAAAACAACTCCGAAGATGGAGACACTGTTTGAGGGAGACGAACTGAGACAGCTTAAAAAGTATTGTAACCCATCTTTGCGATTTTTTTGCGACGCCTATGGTGCAAGTAGGTGTACAATTTTTGTTGCGTTAAATTAATCTATTTTTCAAGTGTAGAAACAAATTTTTTGTCAACGAAAAAACACTCGTAGCTTTGTGTAACTAATTTTGCGAACTAGTGATGGTACTCTCTGCAAGGTCGAATTTATAGATCGAAAGCTTGTTACGGTTGATTAAGATCGAGTAAATTTTGATTGTTTTCAAACGTGTGAACGTAGTTAGGTGTACTATAGAAAATACACTCTCAGTCGGACGTGCACTCAGCACGGACTTGTTGATCCATTATTTATTTACAGCGACTTTCCGGCAGGAGTGTTGCGTTTGGCACGATTCCGACAGTGCGAGTCCAATTTCGATGTTCAACATTCTTAAAACATCCACCAGTGACTTTTATGTTCAACAGCGGCCTGAATAGCAGTGTGTATATTCTTTACAGAGTTTGTAGTCTAACTGCCCATAATAACAACGTACAATTAATCATGTAAGACACGGTGTTAAATACAAAAGGCTGATTGTGTACAGGCGTAAATTAGAACCCAGGTCGATTCTGACACAGTATTCTAAAGGCGTCACCTAGCTATTCGTATCTATAAGGAGACCAGTGAATCTAGATAAAATAGAATTAAAAATATATTTAAAATAATTGCTCAACCGTCTACATGGAATCAAAGATTGCCATCTATACAAATAATTAAAGCGAATTTTATCAGAATTTGTAAAATACAAAACGGTTAAACTAGCGATCACAGTGATGAATTCGAAAATTCTATCTTCAGTTCGACTCTGTAAGAATATCCGAGATTTGTATTCCGTATTCATCGTGTTACTAAAAATTACAAAGTGAGACTTCGTTCATTCATAAGAAAAGTGACACAGCTCAGTATATATTTATCAAAAAAGTATAATAATAAATGTTGTGGTGTACTTTATAACTAATTGACCCAGTATCTAACTAACAACAAACTATTTTACATTTCTAAGTTGGTGATACAGAATTAAAAAAAAAAAAATTGTTTTTCGGTAATTCTCGAGTGGCTCTCTCCTGTACAATTTCCTATAACAATTTTTCACTTCCGTCACTTTTGTTATGAATTAGTCAGGACAAATCGCGAGAAAAACAACGGCAGTTCCGTCATTTTTGCGAATTCCACTAGAAACTATTTCGCAGAGATAATTCCACACTGTGGAAGTACGCAAGGAAGTCCGATTCCTTTTGAGCCGGCACAGTGTTTGCGCTCGTCTGACGAGGCGTGTACCACAGCTTCCGAGGTAGGACAAACGAGATTGAATTTCAGCGAATTTCCGGCGAAGCTGGAGGTAGGAGGAACAGGGACGGCGAACGGCCGAGAAACGGAAATAAGCTCTCGAAGCCGATATGGCCGGCAGCACCTGCATCATCGTTTCTATTTCTAGGAATGAGTAAGTCGACGCCCATGCCCGCTCCTCGCTCGTTCGCCGCCTGCTCTCTCGCTCGAGGATCGCCGTCTCTCGACACCCATCATTATACGCGAACCGATAATTAACGATTTTTGCGCGGAAAGCTTCGCGGACCGTGTCTCCGACCGACACGTGCCCAACTAGAAGAGACGCAAATCTCTTCCGGAAACAAGCGGACTGTACGTGACGAAACTGGCGGAACGAGGTTTGCGTATCTCTGTACGGTATCGGGTTTCAACAGAGATTTAATATTCCGAGGAATAATAACTGGCTGGAGATCATCGGTTAGCGGTGAATGGAATTATCATGCTGTATTTCAGCTGATTTATGGGCATGTGGAGCTCTGAGATGGAGTTTTAGGAGAACTTCATTTTTATGGAGGATGATCTATTATTCTTCGTGTTTGGTTCTTTGGTATTTTAATCGGAATACACTGGTATCGTTGTTCAAGTTTGATTGGAAAGGAATATTGAAGACAGTGAGATTTTTATAATGCTCTTCGCCATGCTGTTTCTTTGCTGATTTATTGAGACACATTGTTAGAGTCTGACTCTCTGCTGAAGTCTTAGAAGAAATTATTTTTATGCAGACGATGGAGAGAATTATCCTTCATGTTTGGTTCTTTGATATTGTTGTAAAATTGGAGATATAATTGAGGAATAAAGGAGCTTTATTCTTCCAGGAACAGCCAACAACCGTAGTCCCGTTGAAAGCACCGGTTCTCGTTAGATCACCGAAGTTAAACAATGTGGAACGCGAACGGCACTAGGATGGGTGACCGTCTGGTAAAAAAACCGGAAAGTGACCCACCCGAGGTGTTTTTCACGTGTTGTTGGCAAAAGGTGGTTCGGAACCCACCATAAACAGTAGTAGGTTCCGCTGAAAATGCGATTGTGTGAGTGGAAAAGAGGGGGATTGGTAAATGAAGTTGAAACCCTGAGGGGCCAAATATCATATAATATTCTTCCAGAAACATGATTCACGAAGAAACAGTACGAAACTAGAGTACATATAAAAAATTGGAACGAATTATAAGAAACAAAATAGGTATTAGACTGAACGATGCTGCTTCTTTGCTGATTTATTCAGGCACATTGTGAGAGTGTGACTTTCTGCTGAAGTCTTAGAAGAAATTATTTGGTTGGTTCTTTGGTATTGTTGCAAAATTAGAGACATAATTGAGAAATAAAGGAGCTTTATTCTTCCAGAAACATGATTTACGAAGAAATAGTACGAAACTAAAGTATATATAAAAATTTGGAACAAATTATAAGAAACAAAATAGGTATTAGACTGAACGATGCTGCTTCTTTGCTGATTTATTCAGGCACATTGTGAGAGTGTGACTCTCTGCGGAAGTCTTAGAAGAAATTATTTGGTTGGTTCTTTGGTATTGTTGCAAAATTAGAGACATAATTGAGAAATAAAGGAGCTTTATTCTTCCAGAAACATGATTTACGAAGAAACAGTACGAAACTAGAATACATATAAAAATTTGGAACGAATTATAAGAAACAAAATAGGTATTAGACTGAACGATGCTGCTTCTTCGCTGATTTATTGAGGCACATTGTGAGAGTGTGACTCTCTGCTAAAGTCTTAGAAGAAATGATTTGTATGGTTCTTCGGTATTGTTGCAAAATTAGAGACATAATTGAGAAATAAAGGAGCTTTATCCCTCCAGAAACATGATTTACGAAGAAACAGTACGAAACAAAAGTACATATAAAAATTTGGAACGAATTATAAGAAACAGAATAGATCTCAGACTAAAACGATACATAAAGTTTCTGTTAAAAAAATAATAAATTACAAAGAACAAAAAGAGCATAAAAATAGTAGGTTCCAGACAAACTATGAAGGATAAGGATACTAGAGTAAGTTCACTGTTTGGACAAGGACTACCCAAACGAGCAAACGATCCACAGCAGGTGAGTATCAGCGATAAATGAACATACTGGGCTCCCTCTATCGTAAAGATACGATCCGCGAAGGACGAGGCAGCGATACGATATCGAACGGAACGGAAAAAGATCTCCGTAAAAACGAGGTCGATGAGTCAAGCGGCGGTTATCGCCAAAACCGATCCGCGATATCTAGAAACAATAGAGGGATAGTGATGTTGCAGCATACCTTCGAGTCGATACCGATGATTTTGTTGCACTCTTCGCAGCTGTTGGCGAAAACGCTCTCGTAGCACTTGATGCAGTAAGGGTGCTCGTCCCTGAGAACGTACCGCTGCCCGGTCAGAGACTCGTCGCACTGCCAGCAGCAAAAATGACCGCTGTGCCAGTCCTTGTTCATCGCCTTCGTGTACTCGCCACTGAAAATCAACTGGAAAAAAAGAAGGACACCCATCCAGTTTAGATAAGACACTCGAGATCCACTGAAATAACATCCCTCTGACCCAGGGCTTGAACTAAAACAATTCTCCTCAACTGTTATACAGAGATTCTAATTAAAATCGTTGTAAAGAACTTGAGTCACTGTTCGAAAAAACCGAAATTACCAACTATTACTGCCTCCAGCAGAGTGTTGCATAAGTTTTCGACGAATGGCTTGATTTTTACAGTGATGTAAGTTTAGAAGTAGAAATCGTGGAATAATAAAAATCTCCTTTGACAATATATCATTAATTTTCATACAAAATGCTTTTGCACGACACAACAATTGGGGAACTGGAGATACGTTATTCCCCTAAAATCCTACATATTGACACGCTTGTAAAAACATTAAAAAATTTTCTAGTGACCGAATCCATCACCGAAATAAAGATCGAAACTTTCTCTTTCCAACGACGCCTTCAAAATTAATGTACGAATTTTGTTTAGCTGATTTACACAACAAGAACAATGAACAAGTTCATTGGTGTACCTTGTATACGTGGCGGTACACGTTCCATTGAAAGCTCTGTAAAACGGACAAGAAGAATCGCGTGCATCAATTTTCAAGACTCCGTTGCAACGGGGAAGCTTCGCCCTTCCAAATCTATGGTGAAATCATCCTCGAGAAAAATGTTTTAACGTTTCTACAGCCAGTTCAATATGCAGTTTTGTGTGTGAAATTGACTGCAACAGAATAGTTGAACATTCCGGTTTTTCTGGAACAGTTGTTCGGAATAAATGTTCTTTGCAACCATTTAAAGAACTTGTGCCGACAATACAACAGTTTTCAAGCCCTCGGAATCCCGTTAGATCCCCATAGATTAGTTACAACTGGATCGTCAGTACGATCCACAGAACAAAAGCTCGTCGTCGACGGTTCTCAGCGACGTTCGACGCGATCACACGCGATTTTTTCCTCGGTACAAACAAGGCTCGACGAGCTTCTATCATCCGTGAAACAGAGACACGCTCCTCTCGCAGCAGCATGCTTCTCGCTTACATTTCCGTCGCGAATCCCGAAAAGCTCCTCGCGATCTCTCTCTTTCTTGTAGTGTTCACGCGAGTTCTCTGGTAAATATGTACCTTGGTTGAGTGCTGTTGTATGTGCTGGCTGAGTATTGTTTGTAAGGGAGGATATCAATTATTCTGTGGCGTGAGAGGCATATGTATCGCGCGGATTTTCATCCTGGTGGACGAAGAGGACTAGGTCCTGCGAGAGAGGGCACGAGAGGCTGCGCCGCCACCCTCTGGATCCCGAAATCGGCAGGGAATTCGCACGTGAAACCGCGTCGGACCGTTCCCAACAAAATCGACTACAAAAATTCTAGGACTTCCATCCCTCGACCTTATACAACCTTCGAAAAATCAAAAATTCCGCGAGAAAGGGCGAGATCTCGGTTTAAAGGGATGGCGAGAATTCGGGAGGGGGGGGGGATAGAGAAGAGATTTTCCTCGACCGGGGAAAGTAGGTCGCAAACTCTCGCTAAAGCTTGGCAGCTTGTTTTCGCAGTTGGCAAAAGGGAAACATCGATTCGTTCCTGGGCGTCTACTCGTAGCGTGTGTATGCAAACGTTCGGTAAAATCCCGCGGGATTCGGAGATGAAACCATTGTGGTTGTAAACGATTGTCACCGGGGGTTCACGAGACGATGGATTCCGATGATCGGATGGCCCGGTGGAGATCGCGATCGTTCGGGTGGCGAGCGTCGACCGCAAGCATCGCAAGCGCGAGGGTATCGCGATGGGGGCTGATACTCGGCGCATCTGCAGCCAGCACATACTCTTCGATGGCGTGGTGGTTCTGCGTGCTGTCGACCTCGGTGATCGTGACCTCGGCGTTCTGATCCTGGCTCTCCCTGCGCTTGGTCGTCTTCTTCACTTTGCGAACCTTGCGCTCGGTGGTCGTGTACACTACACTGTCTACTTCCGCCATCGTTCTATCTCGTTACTGCTGGTAAATCGGTTCTCTGTGATTCCGGGGATATATTCTATCTCTCTCTCTTTCGAGGAGACTCTGGATCACCGATTGATCGCGATCTGGAGGACTTCTGGCGAATCCGTGCACCGATCGGGATACCAGGAGAGGACTGACCGGGTCCAGGGAAACGATGGGTCCAGAAACGAACGGCGACTGGCGTTCCAAGGGAACAAGAGTCGCAGAGAGTGAGAGAGAGGGAGAGAGTGGTGGTATGTGTGTGTGTGCGTGTGTAAGTGTGCGTGTGGTGGTGGTGGTGGTTTTCGTCGCTATGGAAATGGACGATGGAAACCGGAGCGGAGCGTGCGACCAGAGAGTCTTCCTTCCGTGTTAACCAGCAGCTTTCGAGCTTGCGAACCGACTGAAATCTAGGATCGGCCCGCTCCGGGCGTCATCATATCGGGACGCTATTTTCGGCGTCCCGACGACTCCAGAAACGCGCCTCGCCGCTCAGCGTCGCGACACGACGCGTCTCCGCCACCCTCTTCGCCCGCCGGGAACCCCTTCCGCTCCGTATTTTCTCCTACTTCTCCGAGATTCGAGATGCAGTGTGCCGGGTGCAACTTTTCTACGACACCCCTCTCTTTCTCTCTCCCTCACTCTCTCACTCTCTCTCTCTCTCTTTCTCTCTCCTTTCTGGTTCGCGAGCTCTCTGGCTGTGCTACCTCTTCTTCTTCGTCCACCGAGACAGCGATATGACCCTCGCCTCGCGACGGGTTCAGGGCACCGTCAATGATCCACGCTAATAAGGCGAGCTTCTCGCCTCGTAATTGCTAGACTGCGGATTTTTATGTATAAATCAATCTGTCTGCGTAAAAACGTGTTTCTACAGATAACTATTTTTCTAAACTGTGCAAATCTCTTCACCGTTTCATAGTTGATTAATCCATTTCTGTTGTAACTACACAAGGTCCGCACTCTAATGGTTATTCATCGGAAAATGTAACGACAGTCTGATTATTGTTAATAAATTGTAAAGGGTTAACAAGATAAGGCTGACATAATTGTTTCCCTAGATTCTCGAAATAGGTTTATCGTTTTGTAGGTAATTTATTCATTCTTATTGTAACTACACAAGGTCCGCACTCTAATGGTTATTCATCGGAAAATGTAACGACAGTCTGATTATTGTTAATAAATTGTAAAGGGTTAACAAGATAAGGCTGAGATAATTGTTTCCCTAGATTCTCGAAATAGGTTTACCGTTTTGTAGGCAATTTATTGATTCTTATTGTAAATGCATAAGGTCCGC
Source organism: Lasioglossum morio (assembly GCA_916610235.2). Lineage (NCBI taxonomy): Eukaryota > Metazoa > Arthropoda > Insecta > Hymenoptera > Halictidae > Lasioglossum > Lasioglossum morio. The sequence goes on along the minus strand of OU744326.1, from coordinate 19,745,581 downwards.
ACTCTAATGGTTATTCATCGGAAAATGTAACGACAGTCTGATTATTGTTAATAAATTGTAAAGGGTTAACAAGATAAGGCTGAGATAATTGTTTCCCTAAATTCTCGAAATAGGTTTACCGTTTTGTAGGTAATTTATTCATTCTTATTGTAAATGCATAAGGTCCGCATGTCTAATCATTATTCAGCCGGGAAGCTACCCTTTTAAGGCCCGTTCCACCCCCATTTTTGACGGTGTCACGTCCCTTCGGTTTTTCCTCTCTTCCGTTTCTTTTTATTCGACACTTCTGGCCGCGGATATTTTGGGACCCTGACGATGCCTCTCCTCTCCTCTCATCGAGACGAGAAACAGAGGCGAGTTGCGATTTGCGGATTCCAGAGCGCGATCGACGATCCAGAGCTTTTTCGTCGAAAGGGTGCACTGAACGATGGAGGAACCGTGGCTTTAAGTATTGTTGTGTGGAAGTGTTCGTGTAATCCTTGCATGGTGGACCTTCCGCAGAGGTTTGGGACCGTTTGCAGAGTTCTGTTTATCAATATTTTTTGAAATGTGCTTTTTAAGGGATATTTTCTAAGCATATCTCTTCTGTCTTGAATGGAACGAAGTCCAATGGAAATCTGGCACCAGAAATTCCTAATTTTAAGAATGCTAGGTTTACAAATGCTAATTTTATAAAAGTGATAAACATCTTTGGTATTGTTGATGGGATATGTTCTAAACAAGTTGGCACCTATTCTGCACCAAATAGAACAAATTCCAATTTAAATTAGCAACCAGTAATTGCTAATTTTACAGATGCTAATTTTATAAAAGTGACAAACTTCAATCGAAGTCACTAGCAACTGCTAATTTTATAAACGCCGGTATGAGTGACAAACTTCTTCCATATTTTTACTCCTAATACAACATCGGTCAACGTAAATCAATTACCAAAATTTGTTAATTTCATAGAAGTTTGTGCAAACGAGTTCATTCGCCAATAGATTCCTTGAGGTAGGAATGAAAATACTATTTATTGTCTGCATGCTAGTTTAAATGTGTCATAAACGCGTAACGATTATTTTGGAAAGATAAAATCGTGGGTGTCATACGTGTATGACGGTATCTAGATTTTCTGAGCAACATGACTCACTTCGCTGTATACATTGTAGAGTAAATTTGTAGAAATGTCTCGCTTGCTTGTTTATCAGTTTGAAATTTTCGTTCGTGAACTGATCAGTAGACAGCGGATTTGATGCATTTAGGACAAAAATGAGTAAGTGTCATTTAAAATAGTGAACACATTAGAAAAGTTTAAGAATACTGTTATATTATTTTCAACCTTCTATTCAGGGTTGTCCACATAACTCTTAACAACTCAATATCTTGACAACTATGCCATCGATTTTAAAGTTTTTGGTCTTAAATTGCATGGATCTGAAGGGCCTTATTAACTACATAAACGTGAAGTGCCCTCCTTTCCCTTTAAAGGGGGGGGGGCAGGGGTACCTTTATAATTTTAAATAGAACCACCTATAAAACGTTACACATTTATATTCTACAGGAAAAAAACAATTAAATTTTGTCTATTATAGGAAAGAAAATAAATTTCTATTTCACTCGAGTTTGTTTCAATTTAGGTAGAAAATTTTTATTTTGCATGAAGGTCCGCTGTCTACTGGTTACTTAATAGTTTCGGAGGTTCCTCACTGAAGGGTCAATGAAAGCATTCATCGAGAATCGTGTTCCAGTTGCAGTTAGATTATGGGAATTAGGTCCGAAATGCCAGAACCGGAGTCGAGAGCTCGCAGTATTTCCGTCGGCGTTCAATCGACGGGAATAATTCTCATTGTCGGGCCGGCTGGCGCTTTAGCACAGAATAGAGCGATAAACATTGTTCACGGACTAACGTGAATCGTTTATGGTTCGCCGAGGTCGCAAGCCACGGGATCCGAGGTCTCGAATCCAACATGTATCCCGCCGACGTACTCGAATCTTCTCCAGAAACAAATGCCTCGCAGGCAACAGGTCCAGACCAACGAGCAGACAGTACAACAACCAAAAATATTCGTCAAACATCGAATTTTCACTTCGCGACTGAACATAAACGCTTTTAATTCAACTGATTTGTTAAGCATCCATTGACAAAAAGTAATAGAACAGAATGGCAAATCTGTTATTGAATAAATCTATCTATATAAATAAAAATTAAATGTTGTTCCTTGCTAATGGATTTGGCTAATTTAAAAAAAAAATGTTCGTAACAGTGCGAATAAGATTTTCAGGGAAAGAAACATTGGAAAAGTTGCCCGGAAAAATGGAAAATTCGGGAAAAAATCAAAGTGCTTTTATCTATGAACCATTTTTCAAGACCTCTACTCACGATTCGAACGATGGATATGCCTAATTCTTTTTTATGTTTGTTCGTTATCGTCCTAGAAAAGTTTGCAGGAAAAAAAAATTCGAGACAATTACAAAAGAAAGTCCGAAAATTCGGACAAACTGCAAAGATCATAATCTTTGAAACGGTAAAAGTAGCAGGTTGACATGTTTAGCTGCGAATTATTGGTTCTGAATGAGTTCGTCGTCGAGCACAACGTCGAGTTTTTATTAGAGAATCGAATTTGCTTTTCACAAATTCACAAAACGATCAGAAACAAATTTATTGAAATTTGGACAGGACAACGTCTGTCGGGTCAGCTAGTCTATGAATAAATATTTGAATTTTGTCAGGCATCGATTTCTGAAAATACACATGCTGTCTAGATCCAAGATCTTCAACCTGCAACCTTTCTAATGCTATCAGGAATAAGATAACGTAATTAGTACCTCCTCCGTGACGAAATGCTTCTTCAACGCTAACAATAGAACAAATTTGTCAATCATCGATCACTTAAAATACCAATCCTCTAGATCGAAGATCTCCAATGAAACACGAGTGAACTCTAAACTTTACTATGCACAAACGTTATCAGGAATACCGTCGTAGGTAATGAGTCTTACCCACGAACAAAAGCTTTTCAAGAGAAAGGTCATAGGCAACGCTAACTGCCGAGCAAATTTGTCAAGCATCGATTTCCTGAAACACACATCCTCTTCTAGATCTATCTCGAAATTAAACATACAGCTATGAACTCTAAACTTCTCCCCGATGAAATGCTACCGGATGGAAGGTCGAAGGGTAATTGATAAGAAATCGAACAAATTAGTGAAGCATCGACCGGTTCCCCTAAACCATCGTCAGAGGCGACGACGCCTTGATCGCGTGCCAAACAGGTGGTTCCTGGTGTCGAGCCGCGTGAAAAATAGAGAAGAAATCCACCGAGTGTAATTGGGTCGGAATGTTTCACACATCACCAATACCTCCGTAGCCACCCACTCGCCCACACGAATTCTCTCACTCGCGATACTAATCTCTCCCCCGCGTACCGGGATCAATTCGACGAATCGTTTTTCTCGAAAATAAACCCCCAGTTCTCTCCCTCCTCTCTCTCTCTTCCCGTGACATTTATTATTCGTACCGTTGATTGATTGTCGTCCGCGAGATTTATTGTTTACTGTTTTCTTCACTGATTCTTGGACGTGACATTGGCGGGATGAGTCGTGGCTAAATAAATAATAGGTATTTACGACTTTTAGAACCGGTTCTTGCACAGTCAATTCTGTGGACTTTCCGATTGATTGACGTTAATGGGAGAAATTCAGCGACCGAAAAATTGTTTAAGATCACCATACAATATTATCATTTCACGATACGTTACACGATAACCGTTGCTACTTTGTTCTGTCATGTTTTTAAACAGTTTGCTTGATTGTGGAGATCGACTATAAGTTCAAACAATTTTTATTTTTCGTCAGTGTAGAAATGCGTTACAATTGGATTCTTTACAAAAGATATTTGTTGTATAAATATAAAAATCCACAGTTTATTAATAATTATACTCGTCTCTGATAAAGAGACTACGGATTTTTATGCAACGTAAAACCTTTAATTTCTCGTTGAATATATACACATAATTCATTATGTATTTATTTTTATTAAATTACTTAAACTAGTAACGTTATTCCATCAATAGAATTCTTGTTATTTCCAATCAGAAAATTCTGGAACATATAAAACTTTATCACTAGGCTAAGGATTTTATGCATTTACGATAAAAATGGGTAGGCATACTTTATGACTGCAAAACTATTTGAAGAATATATACATACTACTATATGTTTAGTAGGTTGAAAATAATATAGTAGTATGTATAAAGTCTGCAAATAGTTTTACTGTCATAAAAGTAGGCCTACCCATTTTTATCGTAAATGCACAAAATCTACATTAGTGATATAGCTTTATATCTTGCAGAATTTTCTGGCTACAAATGACGAGAATTCTATTGATGGAATAATGATACTAGTTTAAACAATTTAATAAAAATAAGTTTAAGATGAAAATAATATAGTAGTACGTATATATTGTTCAAATAGTTTTACTGTCATAAAGTACGCCTACCAATTTTAATCGTAAATGCATAAAATCCTTAGTCCAGTGATAAAGTTTTATATCTTCCAGAATTTTCTGGTTAGAAATGGCGAGAATTCTACTGATCGAATAACGATGCTAGTTTAAACAATTTAATAAAAATAAATACATAATTAAAATAACTAGTTTAAGATGAAAATAATATAGTAGTATGTATAAATTGTTCAAATAGTTTTACTGTCATAAAGTACGCCTACCCATTTTAATCGTAAATGCATAAAATCCTTAGTCTATTGATAAAGTTTTATATCTTCCAGAATTTTCTGATTAGAAATTGGCGAGAATTCTACTGATCGAATAACGATGCTAGTTTAAACAATTTAATAAAAATAAATACATAATTAAAATAACTAGTTTAAGATGAAAATAATATAGTAGTATCTATAAATTGTTCAAATAGTTTTACTGTCATAAAGTACGCCTACCCATTTTAATCGTAAATGTATAAAATCCTTAGTCCGGTGATAAAGTTTTATATCTTCCAGAATTTTCTGGTTAGAAATGACGAGAATTCTACTGATCGAATAACGATGCTAGTTTAAACAATTTAATAAAAATAAATACATAATTATAAATAACTAGTTTCAGATAGCAGGAGGCAATTCCACAAAAATATTCTTGAGTTAAAGTTTATTGAAATCTCGGGGCTCTTCCGATTTTTCAGTGGAGATTGTTGCTGAGTAAATGGAGGCTGAGGTTTCCGGTGGGTCGGTCGAATATTTTCTCAGAAAGTAATCGCGATCACACGATGTATCGTTTCCCCGTCGTTGCCAGAATGCGCGAGGAACGCCGCGCCGCACGCCGGGCCCTGTTATAAATAGCTGGAAAATGAAAATCGCCCGTGACAGGAGAACGCGATCGCCCACGCGAATCGAGGATCGCATCGGGTGGTAACATAATATCGACGAAGGGGTCCGGAAGAGGCGCGCGTCGTCCGATTAAAAATATATCCTCCGTGAAAAAGCGGATCGACCAAAAAAGAGAGACACCGAGAAGCTGGATCGCTCGATCGCAGTGGTACAGCACCGATTTTACTCCGGCGGGAACGTCGATCCTCGAATTAACTAGAAATCCACTCAATCCTCTCCATCAAGCTTTCATCAATTCATTAACATTCGCACCATTGGCCTCCGGAGACCACTAAATCAAGAAAATCTAGATAATCAGCTCCAACGTGAAACAAGTTGGCAATTATAGTTCAAGATATACGAAATTATTGTCTCGTGTGATCCTTGTCAATAAAATGTCACAGCAAATCTCCTATAAATACAGTAACGATCTGCGTAAATAATAAATAAATTAATGAACGCGTCCGAGTCGCGGATCTGGCAGGTGATGTGAGAAATGTCACCCAGTGCAAAGAGTTAGAGCTTAGAAATTGTAATAAACTTCGGCTTTATAGGTAACTGAAGGACTGTGTCACTACGTGCGACTGGCGTGGCCTATAATACCGTGCCAGAATCATTAGGAAAGTATGCAAGAAAATTTGCTGAACACGGACATTTATGCATTTCTTTCGAAACAGAATAATATCCTATTTCCTTGTCGGACACACAATAAGTTTAATTTTGATTTCCCTTGTCAAAAAAAAAAACATGAAAAAGTTATAATCAGTAGACTATACGTTTATGACGAATATGGAACAATGTAAAATTGAATAAAGATTAAGATAATTCAACAATATCAATTTGTTACTTCCAACGTAGTAAGACAACATTTTGCGAGACCCTCCTTAAAATATATGCATAGAATGTTTACTAATCAGTAGATTTCATACATTTATGATAAAAATGGACTAATTTAAATTAGAATAAAGATCAAGAGGGTTAAGAAATATCAATTAGTCGTTTTCAACGTATTAAAATGATTAAAGAAAGAACTTTTTTCGTGACCCCCACCATCAAATTAATACACAAGATGTTTACCAATCAGAGGTCTATAAAAAAATCTTATTGCTTTACTTTCCAGTACGGAATAATATTAAGAAAGAGGATTAACCCCTTGCCCAACGATTTATTTTACGGTGTCAGTGATTAGAACTTTTTTGTAGTTCGTATAATTTTTTAAGACAGATGAAAAATCATTGCTACTGTATGTTTATATATTTTTCAATAGCTGGGCGTAAACAAAACCAAAGTTTATTTCGGTTTAAAGGAAATTACTTGCATACGTATTTATTAGATTCTGTTCAAAATCTTCATCACGAGTCAGACACGATATTTTAGGGGAAGGGGTTAATCTTCATCTAGCATGAGAAAAATGTCTAAAAATTCCTAGAGGTCCAGAAAGGGTTTTTGAAGATTCCAGAAAATGAAAGAACGCGGATACCCACGTCTCTGCAAGAGGGAAAGCCTGCCGAAGTGTCTCCTCTCGTGTAAATGGCTCGCCTCGGCCACGATATATGCGTATATTATTTGCAGACGGGCATGAGATTGATATTTTGGGAGACCCCACGCGAGCCACACGGCACCAATAAACGCCACGGGCCGCGAGGCTGTTTCGTGCGAACATCCGCCGGATTTTCTTGCCCCGTCCCCGGCTCCATTTTTCATTCCCCATCCACGGAAAAGCACCAACTAATCTGGTTGCCCAACTTTAGATAACAATAGAAGGAGAGCGGGACCACGCGTGCTGGCCACACCCTGTCATCGCGGGTCTCTCCGTGCCAATGGTTTTTAACCGTTCCGAGTCGCTGATGCGCTTGGATTTTCCTCAGTAGAACGAGTTCCGTCTAAGATGTCTCTCAAAAGGACAGACTACGGTTTCGTACAGTGGAAATCATTTTTTGGTTCGTTGCTGCTCGTTCAGAGCGATTTTCATACGAGATCCTCGTGAGCGAAATCAGTTTTGGTTTTGTTGCTGACACAGAACGAAGAGCCTTGAGAGCATTCGCGCATGTCGATAGAACATTCAGGTTTAGTGTGCTCAACAGCGAGGAGGATCACCCAGAAGAATGTTATTTACAATGTTAAAACGAAAAGTGGAAGATCAAAAACTGAAACTGAATGCTGAAAGTGAGTATTCGAGCTGCAAAATTTTCTAGAGCAATTTTAGTCTATCCAACAGGTGCTGCGAGGAGGAGAACCTAGAAGAATGTTATTAACAAGAATGAAACGAGAAGTGGAAGAGCAAAAACTGAAACTGAATGCTGAAATTTGTGAGTATTCGAGTTGTACATTTTTACAGAGCAATTTTTGTGTGCCCAACAGGTGCGAGCAGGAGGAGAACCCCGAAGAATGTTATTAACAAGAATGAAACTAGAAGTGGAAGAGCAAAAACTGAAACTGAATGCTGCGATATGTGAGTATTCGAGTTGTAAATTTTCACAGAGCAATTTTAGTCTGTCCAACAGGTGCGAGCAGGAGGAGAACCCCGAAGAGTGTTATTTACAAGAATGAAACGAGAAGTGGAAGAGCAAAAACTGAAACTGAATGCTGAGATTTGTGAGTATTCGAGTTGTAAATTTTTACAGAGCAATTTTAGTGTGCCCAACAGGTGCGAGCAGGAGGAGAACCCCGAAGAGTGTTATTTACAAGAATGAAACGAGAAGTGGAAGAGCAAAAACTGAAACTGAATGCTGAAATTTGTGAGTATTCGAGTTGTAAATTTTTACAGAGCAATTTTAGTGTGCCCAACAGACGCGAGCAGGTGGAAGAACAAAAACTGAGACGGAATGCTAAATTTAGTGAGTATTTGCGAATTTGATAGAGCACAGTTCCAAACGAGTTTAACAGGTGCGAGCAGGAGAACCCAGAAGAGCGTTATTAACAATTATGAGAAGAACAGAACAAATAGAAGAACGAAAACCGAAACAGAACGCGGAGCCTTGCGAGTATTCGACGTGCGAAATGTTGATGGAGAACAGTTTTAACAAGTTGAACAGGTGCGAGCATTACGAGGACCACTGTTAGTTACAAGAATGAAACGAGCAGAGAAGTGGAAGGACGAACGAAAAACGATGCCGAGCGAAAGGATGAACACGTAAGCGTTAGGCTGTGTCCTAATCGGATGCTGCATAGAGACAAAATCCTTGTTGTTCGGTGGGCTGTGACTAATCCGGCAAGAAACAAACAAGACTATGGTTGCGTCCAAATTGGCAACGCGTGCGATGCGACATTGATGTATCCGTCGGTTGCGTTGCTTGAAACTGAGACTCGTTTGTTTTTTGTCGCATTCCATTTTACAATTTCATAGAGCTACTGTTTTCCGGAGTCCAAACAGACTTGTTTTATGAGACAGTGATCGATAGACCGTGGATTTTATCATACGGATGAGTAGATCCAGTGCAAAACACTGACGATGTTCAAAGAATTTAAAAAACGATGTAATAATCTCAGTTTAATTATTTAAATTATTACCCGGGGCAGCGCGTTAACAAGGAAAATATTTTCACAAAAATACATCAAACCATTGAGTTCACGAGTTAAAGCATCACCAACATTGGGGCATTGTCTGATATTAAAATATTCGGATATTTCTATTATAATTTTTCCAAAAGATTCGAATTAAATATCTGTCCACCGACCAAACAGTCATCTCCAGAAAAAGCAACCTCTTCAACTTAGGACACAGCTTGAAAAATCTCTATTCAAAAAGGGTCTCTGCTACGGGGTGAAATAAAATCTCCACTTTCTCTAGGGTACCACTATCCTCGCATCATAATCCCAGGGGCAATCACAAGATTAATGTCGGCACAGTGTGTTACGAGTCGAGTGCGGTGTCTTAAGGTGTCTGTTTAAGTGTGTGAGTGACAAAAAGGGTTGTCGAGGTGTGATGCTTGGAGAGAGAGACACAGGAGGACCTTGGTTTCATCATTACCCAGAAAGCTTTGTTCCGATCGGTATCCGGGATCGAGTACTGTATCGGTCCAGAGGCCGCACTCACATCCTCGGCGTCCCAATAATCGGTGTCCTCATCGTAGGACGAGGACCAGGCGGCGCCCTTCTTCGAGTTCTCGTTGCTCTCCGGCCACGGTAAATTGTCTCCGGTAGTCGTCAGGATGTCTCTGATCCTCTCGTAGTCCTCCAGCTCGGCCTCCTCGAAACTGGATATTCTCAACAGCCTCGCAGTATCCTTGGCCCCCTCGACCGATGAGTGCGCGTTCGTCGGACTATCATTCCTCGCGTTGTCCTTCGACTGAGTCCCGAATCTCTTGTTCTTGAAGGTTCTGCGGTTTGAGCGATCCCGGGACATCAGGTCTCTTCTGCTCTCGGACAGTCCCAGCACCGAGCTCTCGCTCAAAGGCTCCTCAAAGTCGACCAGAAGCTCCTCGAAGCTGGTCTGAGTTAGCACCGACACGCTCTTCCGGCTCTCAGACCTAGACAAGACTGGACTTCCCACAGGAGAGGTATTTGTGGACTCGTCTCTGAACAATCTCTGCATGGAAATGTCTGATTTCCTTCTCTCCGGCTCCCGGTGTCTTTTCGATCGTCTAGCTGTCAGATTCTCAGCAGATTTGCTCACTTCGGACGTCTTCGACTTGAGTCTCGTTGGTTTCCTCACGATAGTGCTCGAGGATTTTATGTTCCTCTTCCTCTGGCTCACTCTGACCCCTTCTGCTGGGACCTCTGACTTGTTCTCCTCTCCTGGAACAGCCTCGGTGTTCACCGCTTGTTCTACGAAAGCTTCGATTCCTATCGATTCTTGATTGATCGCTGGGTCAGGTGATCTTGAGTGCGATTTTATCAACTGCTTCCTCAAGATCCTACCGGTTTCCAGGCTATCCGACTCGTCCCTCGAGGACCCGCCTTCCGAAGGGCTTTGCTGTCGTTTAAGCAAAGGTATCGAATCCAGTGTCTTCTTCGTGGGCGCTTCGTTTCCAGAATCGTTGTCGAAGGACGTGCCAACGTCGCTTGATGCGTCGGAGCTCGAATAGGTCTCTATCAGGTTGAACGGGATCGGCGTGGGTATTCTAACATACTTATCAGGTTCAGGCGCTGCTAGGTTCAAAGGCCTGTCCCTCGAGCTCCCTTCGACTCTTAAATTCTCCCCCGCATCTTCGTACGACGTCTCTCTGTCAAATATCTCCTGAATCTCTAAACTCCTATCGTCTCTCTCTCCTGATTCGCTGATCTCTACAAGGTAATCAAAGTCTGGACTGAGTCTCGAGTCCGGCGTGCATCCAGCTCCCAAGAAAAAGTCCCTTGGTCTGTACTCTGATAAATAATCGAAGTCCTTGTCCTTGGACTTCAGCTCCGCCCTAATCCTCAAGCTGTACTCGTGCAGGTTCTCCAATTTCTGCTTAGCGCTGCGAGGCAAATTCGCGTTGTCCGTGTGACTGTAGCTGCAGATGGAGTCGTGTGTGCTCATGTTGTCGTTGGTTTGCTCATGATAGGACAGGCACGGGGTCGCCGGCGGGTTGATCGTGATGATCACCCCGTCGGTGACGTGTCTGAGGCACGCGAGCAGTTCCAGCACGCCCACGCAGCCTATCAGCACCGACATCATCAGACCCATCGCGAATACCTTCTGTCAGACTGAATCGACGGAAGCCGTCGTGAACGGTCCCCCGATCACTTTGGCTAATTACTGTCACGTCACGACGCGGATGCTTGTCATTCCATCCTTCATATTATTGTTACCGATACGATCCTGTTCGATGCCGGAGGGTATCGGTTCGAGAGGTAACTCCTCTAGATGTATATGATGAGGAACGTGACCGGTCGGGGCTCCTCTTCGTCGAAGAGCGAGGGGAACTTGAGCGTCCTGCGAGGCCAATCCATCGGGCGTCCTCGGGAATGGATCCTCCGACGCCGCGTGGCGGTGTGACGTCACTCGCAGAGAGAAGGTAGAGAGAAGACACGAAAATAGAGGGAGACAGAGAGATTTTAGAGGGGGCACCCAACACCCACGCGCGACCACTTCTCTCCACGGCAACGGGGAAGCACGTTTCAGCACACGGTTTCGAAGGTGTCTCGCGGTGCCCCGTGCGATCCGCGTGGATCCTGATCGAGGGACGATCGAGCGACGGAACAACGGCAGGGCGAGGAACGCGCGACGATCATCGAGGGTGGCTGCTATCTATGCGGCCGGATGGCGGCCAGAGAACTGTTTTATTTTCTGCGGGCAAAACCGTTCGTTCGTTCGTTCCTTCGGACACCGGGGCAAACTGGTGGCTGTTCGGCTCTCGTTATGTCTACGCTCGCAGATAGATAGACAGAGAGAGAGAGAGCGAGAGAGAGAACAGACATCGACTGCGAGAGAGGCGGCTAAGGCTAAAGTTAGCCCGAATGTCCCTGGACGCGAATCTCTGTCCTTAATGCCGCGTGTGTACGCGTCGCGCGATCGATCACCGCCCGGCCGGATAATTAACGCGGCCCGATTTGGCAATCGTCGACCGATTACCACTAACAGACCTCCACGCACACCGACCCGAACCGATTATTGGCTGACGCCCCGCGCGACACACCAGCCGTCGATTTCGACCGACGCGCGATGACGCCGCGCCCTAATGACCCGATCATTGAACGGCGTGCCGAGCGTGTTCGACGCGTAGGCGCGACGCGATATTTCTACGTCCGCGCGACCAACGGAGACGAGACGAGACGAGAGTTTGGCAGCTCCGGGGAGGAATCGCACTCCTGCTCCGTGGAAACGCTACGCCTTCTTCTTGGCAAGATTATAGGTAACCGGATTCCTGCGGTCCCTCGACGTCGATCGAACGCGGATCTACGGTCGAACTGCCTTTTGTCTCGTTTACAGTCTGTTCAGAATTTTATAGACATTCCGAGAGCGTCGATTAGTAAATGTTTCACTGGACGATTTTATAGTTGTGACCGTAGTGGAAGACTACTCGAATTGATATAACAAGAATTTGATTGTAATCAATGTATGTACGGATGATATAATACGAGGACAGTCTACAAATGAACTTGGATGATGAATTAACTCGATAGGCCAAAAATATTTGTCTTTGGTGTATTTATACTGAAACAATATTAATGGCACAGTTAAATTCGTTCATTAATTTCACTACGTACAGCAGGACGTCGTATAGTGTGCCAAATCTTTGATTTTCTTCAGCGTCTCTTGCACTATGTTATCTGAGACAATAACAATTTTTGTTTGGTCGTAGGTACTGTATTAGGTCCGGTCTTTGGTCTCTTCTCTCAGAGAAGGCTGGTTCAGAGAGTGGCTCAGAAGGGGCTGGCTAAGAGAAGTCTGGTTAAAAGGGTGGCTGAGAAGGGTCTGGTGAAGAGAAGTCTGGTTGAAAGAGTAGTTGAAAAAGTGGTTGAGAAGGGTCTGGTTGAAAGCGTGGCAGAGATGAATCTGTTTAAGAGAAGTCTGGTTGAGAGGTTGGCTGTGAAAGGTCTGGTTGAAAGGTTGGCTGAGAAAGGTCTGGTTAAAAGAAGTCTAATTGAAAGAGTGGTTGAGATGGGTCTGGTTGAGAGGTTGGTTGAGAAAGGTCTGGTTAAAAGAAGTCTAATTGAAAGAGTGGTTGAGATGGGTCTGGTTGAGAGGTTGGTTGAGAAAGGTCTGGTTAAAAGAAGTCTAATTGAAAGAGTGGTTTAGAAGGGTCTGGTTGAGAGGTTGGTTGAGAAGTGTCTGGTTGAGAGGTTGGCTAAGAAGGGTTCGGTTAAGAGAAGTTTAGTTGAAAGAGTAGTTCAAAAAGTGGTTAAGAAGGGTCTGGTTGAGAGGTTGGTTAAGAAGGGTCTGGTTGAGAGGTTGGTTGAGAAGGGTCTGGTTGAGAGGTTGGCTAAGAAGGGTTTGGTTGAAAGAGTAGTTGAAAAAGTGGTTAAGAAGGGTCTGGTTGAGAGGTTGGCTGAGAAGGGTCTGGTTAAGAGAAGTTTGGTTGAAAGAGTAGTTGAAAAAGTGGTTGAGAAGGGTCTGGTTGAGAGGTTGGTTGAGAAAGGTCTGGTTGAGAGGTTGGTTGAGAGGGGTCTGGTTGAGATGTTGGCTAAGAAGGGTTTGGTTAAGAGAAGTTTGGTTGAAAGAGTAGTTGAAAAAGTGGTTGAGAAGGGTCTGGTTGAGAGGTTGGTTGAGAAGTGTCTGGTTGAAAGCGTGGCGGAGATGAATCTGTTTAAGAGAAGTCTGGTTGAGAGGTTGGCTGAGAAAAGTCTGGTTAAAAGAAGTCTAGTTAACAGAGTGGTTGAGCGGTTAGCTTTGAAGGGTCTAGTTTAGCGATTGACTGAGAATGGTCTGGTTGAATAGTTCGCTGAGGTGAGTCTAATTAAGAGAAGTATGATTGAAATAGCGGTTGAAAGAGTGGTTGAGAAGGGTCTGATTGAAAGGATGGCCCCATAACGTCGCGATCACGTGATACGGATCCGATGTGGAAATTCCGCGGTGGATTACGCAGTCGGCGATGGCCGAATTTCTGGCGTCACTCGGAGGATTTTATTTCGGTTACCTCATCGGTTACGATTCTACCAGCGGGACCGATCTTCGATACACGTTTTGCGCGCGGTACGCATCTGGCGCGTCTCCAAAGAGATATCGAGACGGCCAGCCCGTCGCTTATCGAACCCTTGATGATCTATATTCGCGGGAACCCAACACCGGTCGATTCCTCTCGGAAGCAAATTCTCTGTCGCTTGCAATTTCTCTGTCAATCTCTCGACCGAAGAGAAACGCGTTCTGAGATGAGAAATCGCTTCGCGGTCCTTTGAGGTCCACCCGTTCACGATGGTTATACTTATATAACTGGACGAATGTTTATGCGTTTGACGAGGAGTTGTTTGCGCAGAGTATTGGGAAGCAAACTTTGTGGCTTTGAGTACACAGAAAATAAGTATTCAGTTAGTGTTGGCAGTGAAAAAGTCATTAGAAATTGAATAAACATCTTCCAATATATTCGTAACTTGTCGGACTAGTCGAAATCGTTTGTGCAAAGAAAGATAAATTTTGTTTATCACTGTGTATATTGATTATGTTAGCACGCAGAAAATAAATTTCTGGTTGATATCGATGTAGAGTGATTTCAAGTTGCATACATGTCCTGTAATGTTTTTGGTACGTAGTCAAACTAGCCACAATTGTTTGTGCCAAGTGTAAGGAGGCAAACTTTGTTACTTTGAGTATATACAACGTCGATATAAATGATACAAAAGCTTTTAGACGATGTCGTCATTCTCCGGAAACTATTAAAAATTTCACGAATCTTTACAAACATCTTCAAGCATGTCTAAACATTTTCAAACGTCTTCGTAGCTCATCGAACTTCCACTAAAGTCGAAAGCAAAGCTTTCTCGAGGTTTGAAGAATTTCAGGAACTTGAGAACCACAACTGGATAAATTGGCGAGCTGAACTGGACAGGTTCAGGGTCGGTGAATTTTCGGCAGGTTCGTGCGGCTGGAGCCGCGTTACTGAATGAACTCGGGAGGAAGAGATCTGCGAGAACTCGGTTATGCCGAGGAACACGGAGCGCCGGCTGCGTAATCCTCGTCCGGACCACTTGGTCCGCGACCGAAATAAACGTATCGTCGACGACCTATCGGGACGCGAGCCGAAATAAATCGCGACAGTGTCCGTGGCGGTTCTAGCTGGACCGTGGACGGCACACTACCGTAGTCAACAGTCTTCAAACAACATTATCGTATTGTCCGCGGTAAACACCAGTTGCTTCTTTCGATGGATCGATATATCTAGATGCGTTCAGCGATGAAGAAAGGCTTGTCTAGTCTTCGGTTGCTAATAGAAAGATTTCTGCGCATTCTTAGGACAGTTTTGGCAGCTGTTCGAACAGTTAAACTGTGGACATGTGGGTTGCAGACCTCGGGAATTTCGGTAGTCTGATTTGCTTGAGAATTAGTGTGTTGATCGCGGCCAACAGATTAGAAGGATTCGGATAATGAAAGCGAAATAGCCAGGTTAAATTAGGAGTCGATAAGCAGAATTAATTAAAAATAGTTTTGAGGAGCATACGAAGACCAAGGAATAGATAATTCTTTGATAATTCTCGATCTGATTGAGGGTCAACGACAAATAGAGATATCCAACAGATCACTCACTCATTCGCCATCATTACACATAAATACTTTCTACCTGAGTTGCAAGAATTTAATTTTCAATAGGATGAAAATAATATAACTATTTTGAAATTCTTTGTTTTTACTGTTTTAAATGACACCTACCCATTTTTCTCATAAATCCTGATTATCATGCTTCATCTACAACAATATCGACTTGGAACGATCCTAAAATTCTAATTCAATCTTCTTCTATGAATGATTATATAGCAAGCTTCAGTAAAATCACAAGGTCCAGCAAGTCTTTTAATAGTTCTCGGTTGCTTCATTGTCTGCAACATTGTTAAACAATTTCCAGAGAAATCCGACAGATTTAGCTGTTACTACGTTTTAATGGAATGTGGCAGTGACAAACTCGTTGTTATCTGGCCAATTAATGAAGAGACGAGAAACAGACACATCCTATTGTCTCGTCCAAATTTACAATGCATACAATGAGACAATTTTAGATTGGCGACAGTGATTTTTCCTTCTGTACACCATTCAATTAGGAGTGAAGGATAGTAGGTGTACTATGTTTATTGGCCAACTATTCAAGTTAGTGCCATAACAGAACCACCGTTTCCAAGACTTGTGATAAAATCACCCAGCCCGTTCTCGTGCAATTAACGACGCGAGGATCAAGCGAATTTTTGCGTGACCCTTGACACAGGTACCCCGTTCGGTAGCCAGTAAACGCATCGGTACCAGTCACGAGTCGCGGTGCAGTATCCCAGAATTAATTTCTCGTTTATAACTGTTGGTTTGGCAGCCGGTCACCGAGTGGGCCTTGACCTCCCCGTTCGCGGATCGACTGGGAACCGGTGTTCCTCGAAAGTCAAGAACGATCGATGGCTCAGTGAAGAACCGCGGAACTGGTTCGGAATCGATTCGCAACCGTAGAAGGCTATACATCGCGACATCACACGGTCTTCTTGCCCCACTGTGGTCCGCAATGTCAATTTGCACACGAATCAAATGATATTACTTTTAGGGGAGACAGCTTCTAACATTAACCCTTTGGGTACAGATTTATTTGGGTACGGACTTATTTGAAGATTTTCTTGCATACGGAATGAATCGAAAGTTTTTCATGTATGGATTAATGTGAAAATAATAGATTTTATGTACGGTTTCATTTAATGTAGTGATATCATTTATACAGTTTTGAACAAGATTTCTATTACGAAATAAAAATAAATATATTGTAACGAAGTATCGTTCTCTCTCTCTCTCTAAATAAATAAACAGTTTTCAAACAACAGTAGCCTTTTAGTCCTCGGAGGAAGGACATTTATCTTTTTCTCTTTATCGCCTTTATCGAAAAGAACGTCCGTTCTCAACCGCGTCTGTCTCCAGACTCTCTTTCGTTCCAGTGTGTTTTCATAACAACGCTGTAACCAACCTGAATCTACCACCGATTACCGATTCTATAGAACGGGTGTACCGACAGACCCGTAACAATATCAAAGAAACATAGCATGTGCACGAGTGTGAGTTATCAAATGTACCCAAAGGGTTAACCTACCACGAAGGATCAAATGAACCATTTTAGATATTTTATTTGAGAATTATTGACATTGTAAAGGTGTTTCCTTTGAAAATTGAATATGCTTTTTCACTCAGGATATATTATAGTAAAAATCGCAGAAAATATAAATTAATTTAAACTTGTTATTTTTATAATAATATACACATCAGTCATTTTTTATGGTCGGTAGGTTTAGTGTTAATATACGTACAGACAATGTTTACTCAAAGTGATTTATTATCTTTAAAATGATCAACAATTAGTATGTGAACTGTATGCAAAAACAGAAGTTCAACAATATTTCTTGTGTCGTAACAATGTTGAAAGAAGTTAAAAGTATAAAATAAAATGATTCCAAGGGCTTCGAGAAATATTTTCAAGTTCCTCCGATTCTCGTGCAAGTAGAACCGACTGGACATGATCAGACGCGCCAGCCGATTCCTCTTCACTAGCACGCGTACTCGAGGTATCTTCCAATTCGATTTTCTCGAAAATTACCTTGGTCTACCTTGTGTTCCTCATTCTCGATTTCTTTTTACATCCAGATTGAGTTCCATTCCACAGTATAATTGATTGTTTTAGTAGATTCGAAAACAAAACGCAGTATTACCCACTCTAAAGTAGAAACAATAAAATCTAAATTAGAGTAATCTGTACTATTGTTGGTACTGCAGTAGTTATTGGCACATTTGATTTAAACGGCGAATATTAAGAATTCCTGGTATAAAAAATCATTTTATATTGCTTATTTGTATTTCAAAACAACGTTGTAAGTTTTCGTAACAAAGTTCCACATATTATAGTTAGCAACGCTGATACATTCAGTAAGATCGACGGATGACCATCACAAAAAATTTTTTAAACAAAAGTTGATCAGTTTTAGATTGGCTACCTATATATTCTAACAAAAAAAGTTCGAAAAATTTTCTTTCAAAAACACAAAGTGCCATTTAAATAAAATGAAGGTGGCCTTGACAATACTAAAAAAAAAAAGAAAAATTTATTTAAAATATTTTTTTGTCAGATTATCGCAAGTTCTTGAAAAATCGTAAAAAGTGACACCTTGTATTTTATAATAAAAGATTTACGACTCGTAAAACTGTTTGATTTTGCTGAAAAATCTCTTACTTTATAATAATAGCAAGCTCGTCCAAACATTTCCAAAAAGATAAAAAGATTTTTACTATGAATTTGGTTCAGGGTGCCAATCATTGTACAGTTAACTCTATACGAAGTTTTAAAGTTACTTTTTCGTAGTTTTGTTTCGAGGCCAATAGGAAAGACATAAACAGTGGTCTCCCATTATCCTCAGCTAGTAAAAATCCAGATTGAGGCCGGCGACGAAGGGTCCCAGTGGAATTAGCGTCCGCGAGTTATGATCGCGACGAGAGCCGGTTCCTCTGGAGGCAAACGGAACAATGCCAAGGGTTTATTTCGGTCGGTGATCGAACGTGTGTGCCACGGTCGGAGAAAAGCGTACCACCGGATCTCGGTGGCGAAGCCACTTCGCGAGCCGACCGAATTAGACCGTCGGAAACTTCGCAGCCGTGTCTGTCGACCGTAGGACGACCTTTTCCCTTCCCGTCCCTTCTACCTCTTTCTCTTCGGCCTGTGTCATTAGTTCCGTTTCGTACCAGCTGGATACAGCGGCTTTTTTAACCTCCCGGCCGGGTTTCCAGACGCGAACCACCAGCTTGGTTGCTCCATCCTTGCGCAACACGTTTCGTGATCTGGCCGCGTCTGTCGTTGAACCACCGCTACTACTTTCGCGCTGCCTCGCCTCTCCCACAGTGGTCCGGCCGGCCGATCCACAGTGGAACGAATGGCCATTTTAGGTGGAAAAAAAGTCATGTCAGAAAATAGATATAACATCTATATATACTCTTCTTTGAGAATGTTCACTGACCCTAACTATACCCATCATAATTCATTTAATAGCGATAATATATATATATATTTCGCCGTCTTCGGTTTGAAGTTTTCACGTATTAATTTCTTCAAACCGTAAGACGGCGAAATCGTACATTTATATTAGTTACAAAGGAAATTCTGTAAGCGCAATAAATAAGAATCTTTAAGCTTCTATGCACGATTTTCTATATTAATATAAATAAATGTTCACAAAGTTCGTTAATAAAGTATTTACAATAATTTTTAGACATTCTTTAACTACCAATTTTCTATGTCATTTAGTTGACTTTAATAAAACAGAACTAGCAGGTCAGAATGAGTTCAGTCTTGAAACTTTTTTTATAATAAGTTCAAGCTATACAAAAGAGATTCTGACAAAAAACACCTGCGGAATACTGTGGATCCACCTGCCACAATTTTTTAAAGTTTTTGACTGAATGGGCATCCGATGCGTAGGATTTTTTTCTACCGAGAATAGTCATTCGTCCCACAGTGCGATCTAGCAGTTCGTATGGTAAAAAATGATTTGTCTCGTATCGGTACTTAATGCATCCGCATTACTTGCTAAACGACCATGTCCATATTAATGAAATTTAATAATAATTATAATTAGAACAAGCATTTAAAAATGAATATTCTGTGAAATATGATCTGCGATGGAATAGGTTACTAATTTTCTGTTGTGAACCTTAGCGAACCTATTTAACCATCATCCGTCCTTCATTTCAGGAACCTAATCTGTCCTTCGGTGTCAAACTGATACAGTGATAAAAAAAAATCGATGTAATAACACGGAAAACAGTTATTTCGATTTTTTTTATTCAAATTGACAAGGTAACATTTACATCTCAGGTTTTTCGGTTATGGGTTTGTCATTAAAAAAAATGAAAGTCAAGAAGTTTCAGCAAGTGAAATCTGTAAAAGTTGGCTTAAGTTTTACAAATTTTTACATATCTCTGATTGTCTAGTGCAAGAATTGTACAATTCTCAAATCCGGTTTAAGCTTGCATCAAGGTCTTCAATTGAAGATTGATCTACGAAGATTTAGCACTGTAATAAATGAAATGATCAATATAAAAATGCACAGACACGATGCAGATCAATGGACAGGTTTCGATAAAGAGAGCATCATGTATCAAGTTTTAGCGGTTTTGTGATAGTTTATTAGTCCAGAAGATTTTAATAATAATCGCCACCGAGAGTAAATGGGGCGAGCGTTTCGCGGAGATGAATGAGATAAAATCGGATCGCCGGGGCCGCTCGGCAAAAATAATGAGGCAAGAGTCGACAGGGAAAGTCACGTGAAGGGTTGCGTGGCTGGCGAGCCACGCGTTCTGCGTGGGTCTTTGCTCTTGACCGCTTCCGGCTGTGATGGGTTTCCTGTCTCTCCATCTCAATCTATCCACTGCTCTCAACACACTAATCTCTGACGAATTGTCTACAACAGTTGTATGAATCGCGAGGACCACTGTTATCGTAATTAACAGCCTGAGAATCACTTGGACAGAACAAACTGGGAGCCGGAAGATGAGGAAAATCAAAGATTAAGCTTTAAAAATTGACGTCGATAGATATACTGTCGCACTGATTTTAATTAACCCGTGAGCTGCATGATCTATTTAACTGCGGGATGAAAAAATTGAAAAAAGGTCAGTTTTTGTGTTTTGTTTGTGAATATGACCGTATAAGTGATTAGTGTCACATAAAGAATCATCTTGTTTTAGATATATCCTATTAAATAGTATCTTTCTACAATTTATATTTCTTTTCTAAAACGAACGTAATAAATAAGTTTATTTTTGATCACAGAATATGTATTTATGAATAATACCATGTTCATCATTGCTACTAAATTTTTTATTTTTTCCACCTCTTATTCTTCCTATGTGTAATTCATAATTACACTGTACTTTGTAATTGTGTTTCAACTGTAAAATCAAATTATATTGTAATTTAATTTAATTGAATAAGAGACCAGAATTACAAATTACATTGTAGTTTAATTGAATGAAGCGACTGAATTTCGAATTAAGAAATAATTAAATACAATGTAATTGAATTACTTCGTAATTGTAATTAGTCAAGTAGTTATCACAATTGTCAAGTAGTTCAATTGTAATCCAACATAACTCTGCCTGCTACAATAAGTCAAGTCCCACACATTTATCTATTTTTTAACCCAGCAACAATTCCAGAAATTCTCCACTCCGAGACTCGATCCACGACCGGAACATCAATTCTGAACTTCCACCAGACATGCACGAAGACCATCAACGCAGTCTAGCCTTCCTAGAACCATAAAAACCGCGGGATCTTGGCTCGACCGTTGTTTCGGTTGGCTCGTCCATCCATTTACAATTATTCATGATGTTTCTTGTCATCGATCGTAAATCATCCCGAACGATAAATCGTGACCGCTGTTCTAACTCGATGCGCAACGCTTGATGTCATCAAAAACTCGAATTTTATAGGTTCTAAGTAGAACGGATCAGAAAAACCTGGTTTTGCCTGTTTAACTTTCAGGGACGCCGTCTGCAAGTACTTTAAGGATCGGACAAAATCAGATAATTGTGGACGGATGACGCCAGAGGTTATTTTTTTATTTGGCATCATTCAATCGACGTTTCCAAACATTGATTAGGCAGATGCCAATTTGTATCTTCAATGTTTCTAGCGGTCACTTCGATTGGTAGGGTAACTGTTTGGTACCATATTCCATCAAGAAACATTGCTAGCATTGTTATCAAGGATCTTTGTAGACTTTACAATGCTACGATCAACAAATTCATGAAAAGCTACACCCGGATTTGCTGGTGAAATTCGCCCGCGGCGGGATTTTAATCGAGCTTGGACCATTCGATAGCCTACCCAAAAGATCCCTCTCTGCCAAGTTTCAGCCTCGTATCTCATCTATAAGGGTAGTTATTGAGAAAAATAGAAAAACCAATTTTTCGACCATTTTCCCTATTTATTGACAATTAAAAATTCGTAAAAAAATCTGACGCAACTCGGATACCAAGCCACATATTAGGTACCATTTTCAAAATTGTCTGTTGCAAACTCTGTTTGTAAAGAACGAAAAACACGAAATATTAAATATATTGATATCTAATCAATTACTCTACACATTTAAGTATTGTATGCGGTATTATATCAATTTCACATCCATAAACTCTAATCTGATATCTAATCAATTACTCTAATCATTTAAGTCTTGTATGAGGAATTATATCAATTTCATATGCATAAAGTGAAAAGAATCATATAGAATGGAATTACTCTAGGTCGGAATTTGCGTCGACTACCGAGTACGATTGTTCAAAACATTGTTGACATTATTAAATATATTGTTATCTAATCGATTATTCTACACATTTAAGTATTGTATGCGGTATTATATCAATTTCACATCCATAAACTCTAATCTGATATCTAATCAATTACTCTAATCATTTCAGTCTTGTATGAGGTATTATATCAATTTCATATGCATAAAGTGAAAAGAATCATATAGAATGGAATTACTCTAGGTCGGAATTTGCGACGACTTCCGAGTACGATTGTTCAAAACATTGTTGACATTATTAAATATATTGATATCTAATCAATTACTCTACACATTTAAGTATTGTATGCAGTATTATATCAATTTCACATCCATAAACTCTAATCTGATATCTAATCAATTACTCTAATCATTTAAGTCTTGTATGAGGAATTATATCAATTTCATATGCATAAAGTGAAAAGAATCATATAGAATGGAATTACTCTAGGTCGGAATTTGCGACGACTTCCGAGTACGATTGTTCAAAACATTGTTGACATTATTAAATATATTGTTATCTAATCGATTATTCTAAACATTTAAGTATTGTAAGCGGTATTATATCAATTTCACATCCATAAAATGAAAAGAATCATATAGAATGGAATTACTCTAGGTCGGAAGCAACATTTAATTTTCGAATTAAAACAGCTCCGACTGCAAATGGTTAAGAAGACCATGTACCTACGACAGCCTAATGTGTCAAGATCGACGTTCTTTCAACTATTCCTGATATCTGAAGTTCGCGGACAGTTAAAAGGCTTATTTGCGGCATTTGCGGCATCGTACAAAGAGAAACTGGCAGCGGCGGCCGTCCCTGAAGGGTTCGGAACCGAGGACTTAGCGGAAGTTGCGAAGGTGAGGGATTGTCGGGAGCCAAGAAACTTTCATATGAAGACATCGGTGTCTTCTAGATAGGTGAAACCCGACGACAGGTCGAGGAGCACACAGGCCAGAGCGTCGATTTTTGCGCAGCAGGGACGAAGCACGTGAACCGCGACGGGACGAGACACGCTCGAAATAGACAACGCCGGCCGGAATTTTACGGCGACGTTGCTATAACGGCCCGTTGCGTCACTGTTACGCCATGCTTTTCTATAAAGACCGTTTGTTTCCCGTCCAGAAGCTCAGACCGTCTTGCGAGATGATCGACAGGGCCTCGCGGCGCGCGTCGAGCAGCTAAACGACTCCCAAACGCGTCATCGTTCTCTCCGTCCGTTAACCACGAGCCCGATAACATTCCCCTAAACAAGATTACACTAGAATCCTCTCGTCACCTGGTAGCAAACATTCAAATCGGAGAACAGGTAGCGTTTCAACACGTGTTTGTCAGGTGTCTCTCCGCTTTGTCTCGCGGGATTAGGTTCGTCGAATAATCAACAACAATCGACGGGTCGTTGTGTAGGTATCTAGAGTCTAGTTTTCCATGACGTGTGCTCTGGTGTGTGTCGGTGTGATGGGCACACTGGACTTACCAAATATCGATCGATGAGAAACGGTTCACGCCGTCTTCGGTCGTACGCGGAAATATCGGACCGCGATCGAGGCACGGGGATCTTTCTCGATCGAAAGGATGATCCAGAATTCGGTAACGAACAGATCCGGGAGATCTTCGATCGAATTCCCGCGGTTCGCCGGACTCTCGTTCGCTTCCAATTGACCGACTCTAATAAAAGACGGGAACGGTTCTCTACTCGCGGTGTGTCTGGACACGGGAGTTAAACCGCGATCGTGGTGGGAGCTTCGACAAGAAATCAAAATAGATTACCGACAGACCACGATGGCCACCGTCGAAACCGCCGGTTTCCGGTTGGAAGAACACCAATTCGCAGACGCGGTACACGAGGAACGACGCCGGTAACAAACGACGGCAGCTGATGTCGCGCGGCCCGACGGATATCGGGGACCGAATACCGATCTATATTTTCTGATTTCGATGTTGTGCCGATGTTATGCTACTGGTTCACAGTGGTTCATTATTATTTTACCACTATTTCGAAGTTTAACCACTGTGTAGTCAACCAAAATGTATAGATTCTTTAAAACCTTTCTGTGTTTAACATGTTTGCACAAATTCTTATTATAAGACTATAAATATATTAGCGAGTAAAGAATGGACATTCAGAGAAATTTTATTATATTTTTTTCGAGGAACATTAACAAATTGTTGAAAGAAATACAAATTGACTAGACAAGGGTTAAGAGTATAACAAGATGTAGACGTTAGATTCGTTTTGACATTAGCTACAATATTGTGAAGTCAAAAATATACAGTTAAATCTCGATAACTCGAAAATCTGCATAAGACGAATATTTTGTTTATTATCTTCGGTCGAACTAAAACTTCCTTTAACTCGAATTATTTTCCAAAAGTATGGAAACTAAACGTTTTATAATGTTTCGTAGAAAAATGCGATGTGTTAATTCATTAAGTGTAACCGCAGTGTAATACGTAATAGTAATATGTAAGACTAATAGTAATATTAATAGTAATATATACATAACTCAACTTCAAAAATTAAAATCTTATTTCTTTTAAAACTATTATGTTTTTTCAGCTAATTGTTGATTCTTTTACAAACCCTCTGTAAGTCAAATTTTCGTAGGGTAAGACGAGTTCGTCAAGAATGTACAAGAGGTCGTTTCTCCCCGAAAAGACAGAATCCTTAGACGATCGAACGATTTCAGTTGCAGAAATGAAAGAAATCGATGGTTTGCCGATTAAACGTGATATTGTAGTAGAAATGACTAGCGAAAAGAGTTTATAGAGCATGTATAAATATTTTACCCTTCACGCAGGAGAACTTAATTGCAAGGAGGAACGGAAATCGTTGAGCGATTTCCCTTCCAAGGCCAAAAGAAATCAGTTTCTCATAAATTGCATGAGGAATCGTTGCAAAGACGGTTAGTAAAGAGTTCGTGAAGAATGTACAGAGGTCGTTCCACGCCGAGAGTGGACTGTATCGCGGACAAAAGACGGAATCGTTAGACGATCGAACGATTTCCGTTCCAGATCGGATAAAAATCGGTGAGTCATCGATGAAACGGCGCAACAGAGACGATTAGTAAAGAGTTCATCGAGGTTGTAGTTAATCGGGCCATTTATTTTACTGAGGAGGCGAAGCACGCTGGCAATGAGTCCGTGGCGAGATAAGCGCAGTAACTCACAGTGAGTAACGCTTAAAACTGTATCGGTGACTAGATAGTATCGTTTTAGTCATCGAGTGACGGTTAACGGAAAAAGACAGTTGAGCAGCGCAACGGCGCAGCTTTGGCCAAATCCTTGTCGGTTATTCACGTTTTTGCGGAACATAATTCGCATTGCGCAGTCGGGCACCGGTGACGGAGAGGCAGCTTCTATGATACCCGATTCCTATTTCCGTCCATCTAAATAAAGCCGAAAGCGGCCCAGTTCCCGCGAAAACCCTGTCGGAGAACGCGCGTCTCGCAGATTGCGCGACACTTAATATCATTATGCTCCAGATATTTTCGGCGAAGCGTACTGTTTACGGATTAATCGTGATCGGCTGAAATCGTCGGCGCGAGCCGCGCCGAGGAATAACTCGTTTCGAGAATTTATCCCCGCGAACAGATCGTCAACGATGTCTCGCGGACTTACGAGCTAGTAAAACGACCGACGCTGGCATGATCTCTAATTTATGCGCACCTTGACAGCCGTCTGGACACGAAATTTGGGTCGTCGGTAATTTCGGGGTTGTCTAACGTGATCGTAATGCGGTCTACGCTATTAAACTTTTTCCGTTATCTGGTACAACCATGATCTGGTTTGTTCATTCTTAGTTCGAGGGTAGTGTATATAAACGGTTGGTTTGGTCGATGCGATAAAAGACAGACTTTTATATCGTCCATTCATTAAAATCGCCTGGGAGCTTCGTTCCCGCGCTATGATTTTAAAAGGATCTATCTCAGTAGGTAAGTTAGAACGTGAAAGTGCTCGCTTGTCGATAAAGAAGGATTCCGCGGGTACAGACAGTGGTTGACTGACGGTCGATTACCGACTGAATATCGACCAACGGTACCTTGTCTGACCAGTGCAGACTCATTCTACTGCGCGCTCAAAACCAATTTCTTCTTGCGAATAAAAGGAACGTGTTCTTCGGGTCTTTTGAAAGAGATTTCGCTGAGAATTCGTCGTCGATATATGTATTGCAGTTTCTGTTAACCTTCAGTTAGTCAGGTAGGTTGTTCTCGACACGCTAATAATTTTTTTAATTGAACACTACATTGATGGGTAATTTCACTTACAGTGATTCCCACTAATATATTCGGACACTCTTACAAAGCTAACTTTTTCAATACTGGACGATCTATTGTCTTGTCTCAATACAATAATATATGTACTCATTCACACAGTGATACATGTGGTGTATAGAATCCACCGCGCGGGTAGTTAAAAAAGTTATCGTTTTTTTGAGAGTGTCCGAAAATTAGTAAGAGTCACTGTATCTTTCATACTAAATTCGTTTGAATACTCGATTCCTACAAATTGTCAAAATTTTCTTACCCAAGGGACGACATCGAAAGTCAACACTGACCACCTGACTACTTAAGCGTTGATTAAGGAAGACGAAAGACACTTACCTCATCGCAAGCCGCACACCTGGGCTTCAGTTGTTCAGCGTAGTGCCTCTCGCAGAACAAGGTGTCGTCGTGAACACAGTATGCGAGGTCGACCAGCAGTTCCTTGCAATCCGTGCACCGGAAGCAAGCAGGATGATAGAAGAGGCCTAGTTTACTCGTTGATACGGCTAGACTGCCGTATTTGAGGGGCGAGAGACAGACACCGCAATGCTGAAAGGGGACCAGATATGTTAGACAACAATATTTCATTGTATCATAGCAGATGGATTATCACGAGACTCACGAGATCCCTTTCGAGCACTTCCTGCACGTTCCCTATGTCGAGGGCGATCTCATTTCTAGCGGCCATGAAGTCGTCAGCACTGCTGGCATGTTTAGGGTTCAAATGCCGGCAATAGGTTCTGGCTAAGTCCTGCTTAGGCAACTGGATCGCCAATTGCCGGTCCCTGTATCGCTCACCGGGTGTGCCCAACCTGGGGACTGAGATCTCCGGCAACATTGCGAAGTACTCGTCCACCTGCGATTGCAAAAACAATCAGTATCGAGGATTACATCACTGAAACTTTACGTAATCGCAGATTAGCAATTTCTATTCCCTATCTTATACCCAATCATCGGCTTTTCATCCAAAAATTGTAAACATGCTGTGCAGCTGGGCTACATTCTCATTTAACCACTAAAAAACTGAAAACTACTGTACCTACTATAGTTAAGCCCTTGTACTATAATATCGAGTGATAAAACGTGCCAACTAAATGTACTAAGTGTTACATTATTTTGTATAGAAAAATTGGAAAAGTTGCTTTGCAACGAAAACATTTTAAAGGGTTAAGAATTCTCCATTCCAATACAAAATCGTCCATTTTTTACGCGTCACTCTAGCAATTCGATCTACTTCAGCAGACTTGCTACTCGAACCGACTCCTCCGCTTCCTAAAAATCCTACGACCTAGTAAAATCAAGAAAAACAAATTCGATCACTGCCTCCTAAATCAAATTACTGTCCCCAGTCGGTCCCCCTCCTCTATTTCTCAAACCTCGTCCGATACATTAATCGTCTGATGACAAAAATCAGGTTTTGTTCATATAAGCTAAAAAATCCTATGTCAGTCTTTGATCATGATTACTCCACAATATTAACTACAATGAACCTAGAAACATTGCCTGCTCGCAGAATAGTATCTGACCAGAGCTTTATTTTTCATTTAATTAATAATCATATCGATTGTCCCTCTCTACTTGCGCAGATCAATTTCTATGTACCTGAAAGTGTATTGAGAACAAGTGCTGGATTTCAAACCCTTAAAGCAAGATCTACTTATGGATTAATTAATCCAATGAATCGCATTATTGCAGACTCCAGCACTATCTATAATCGTATTAATTTTTTTATTGAATCTTTACAAAATTTTAAAAAGCAACTACGCAGGATAATAGGATAATAGCATATCGTTTGTACTATTAGTTTTTGTGCATGTCTCTTCTTTGTTATTAGACGAGTAGTATTTTGTATTTCTCTTTTTTTATTGTAAGCACTTATGTAAAATAGCTTCAGTCTGTCTATAATAAATAATAATAACAATAAAAGACTCGGTAAAGTACGAGTGAGCAGAAAGGAAGAGAGAGAGAGAGAGAGAGAGAGAGAGAGAGAGAGAGAGAGAGAGAGAGGGAGGGAGGGAGGGATTTTTAAAAATTTTTTAAAATTTTTTTTAAAAAATGTGGTGCTCAAGGTGGTTCGGAACCCACCTTAAACTGTAGGTCCCGTCGTTTAATAACCATAACAGTTGAGAAAGCGACGTAAAATAATCGAAACAAAGGGAGGGAGGGAGGAGAGGTCCTGCGAAAACGATGAAGCATCGATGCATCGCTGAGGCGAGCCTCAACTCGCTAATTCACGGCGGTCGCTTTGTACAATATTGGAAGCTGGAAGGCTGCCAAGCGTGCGTGTGCACGCAGCCGGCTTCTCGAACCGTGAACGGCTGTGTAACAGCCTAGTCTTGACGATCATAATCTCATTAGCCGCGGTTTCCCCGCTGATCCGTAACGCGTCGACGCAATACACCGATCGGGCCAGCCGGACGATTGAACTTGAACGTTCGTTTATTGAATCTGAGAGCGATCAGGAGATCGGATCGAATCGCATGGAGCTCTCGCTAGTCGAGGAACAGGAAACGAGCCGCGAAAACAGGCTCGTGTAAACGTCCGAATTTCAGGGATGAGGTTTTCGCAAGGAACGAGTTGTCCGATCAATCGCACAAGATTCCACACCTATAGTTTTCCAACTATTGGATGCATTCGCCATCCATGCGTACAGGGTGTATAAAAAGTAATGCTCTTTATCTTTTACTATTGGACATTTGTAAAAGAAACTTGCACACAAATTGTTTATACCAAAGAAAATTCTTGTTAACGTTTGTTTTTACATCAACACCTTCTACTTATTAAAAATCGAATAAGTTTGAAAGACACCACATAACGAAAACAAATAGTTGTCGAGATGTGAGCTGATAAAGTTTTTGCAAAATTTGATTGTGTGGAGTTATATGTACAGACAGAAGCCTACTGCTACAGTCCATCTGACTGTGTCGATGAGACAGAATATGATCGTGTACATATTTCGAGCCAAACGAAATTTGAAAGGACATTTGTTGCTAGGCCCGTATCAATTTATCGTTTCCCTGCCTACTCAAATAATTAATTTGAAATTTAAAATATAAGAGAAAACCTTCTATTCATTGTTATCCCTAAGAGCATTATTCCTACATTATAAAATGCTAATGTAAAGTGCAGGTACTTACAAATTATTCAGAATTTATAACCTACTATTTATTTTACGGTTACAACAATTAGAGAACATCTCTGCCGTTCTTAATTTCCTAGAAGAATGTTCTCGAATGACTATATGCATATAATAATGCATATGTTGACAACAAACTAAATAAAATTTGCATTTCGGTTGAAATCTCCATCACGAGTTTGATGCGATAGTGCAAAGGGTTATTTGTAAGCAATGGAGGCTTACATCTCCATCAAAGTGTAAAGAAAGTGCATCGAACGAGGTTCGTGTATAGGTATTGTATCGCTAATGTTCGCTAATATTTAATGACCTTGTGTGCTGGCAGTCCTGGAGGAGCCCATGCGAGGCCTTTCTCTCGGGGATCGAAGCCGATTGGCGAAGTGGACTCCTCGCCCTTCAGGCCCAGACGAGACCTCACCGACACCCATTCTTCGTGGCACACGTCGTGCGCTTCTCTCGGACACTTACAGCTCGTGCAGTTCTTCCTGAAAAGAAGAAAATTCATGTTAACCCCTCAGCATCAACTCCAGCTAGGACTTTATCTTTGCGCTACGATTTTTGAAGAATTTTAACCTTTACACTACAATGTGCGAGATATCTCGTTTCCACGATGTCGAAAAAATACGATGTAGACCTAATATACAGAAATACAACTAACAGAAAAAATCTCATCCAGCAATAGAATCTGTAGATTGCAGCAAAAAAATGGCTGACGGAAGGAAACGAAACATTTCTACAAAAATTGTCCCGTCACATTAGCATACAAAATAAACAATAAAAACTTTAACTGCGTCAAAAATAGAGTATTTAATATTTATCATCTTTAAGTACTTAACCATTTTTAGTGGTGACTCTGAGTGCTAAGGGTTAAAATCGATTACTTGTATCAAACTTGCAACGAGAAACACTTCGTACCAGTAATAAAGATACACAAGATATTTTATACATAAAACCATACGTAGGACAGCATGATGACGAGATATCTCGTCCGTAGCATCGTTTCTTCGACATCGTCGAAACGGTATATCTAAGTCCACGGTAGTGAAAAGATTAATGTTCGCTGCGTATGACGAGTTATACTCGCCATGGAATAAAATGAATTGCTTTTGTCAAAATTGTTGTGAAAACGAATACGCTTTCACTTAGGTGTATACACCGCGACAAATTTAGGAACGTTAGGTCTATACACCATGTTCAATTTCCAGTGCAATTCCAAAGTGGTTCCTCGGTGAAGAAGAAAGACCTCGTCATGTTGGACGAATCTATTAAACCGAGGATATCACGGACGATAAATATTTGTCCCCGGCGCTTCATTAACTCCAGGTACACGCCACGGCCCTGTCGGAGCCTCTAATCAAGTTTTATTGCAGCCAGACGCCGTGACGAACCTCCCGCTAATCGCCTAATTAATTCTCGCATCGAAACCTCCCTCCCCATGCGTCCCGCGTTTCCGATATTTATTAAACATTGCTGGTACACCTCGCGGAAATCGTTCTCGTTCAATAAACTTCTCATCGACCGGACAACTATAAAATGTTTGGCGAGGCTAAAACCCCATGTGCGACGACGATGAATTATAGTACTCGAGTATTACGTTTCGCGAGGTTAACGAGGCGTCAACGTTAATTTGCATAGTTCCGCGGCGATTCGCGGACCTCGTAAAATATCGGTCAGCCAGCTTATTGTGCCCTAACAAGCACGGCAAAAGGAGGAGCGCGAGAATTCTTTATCGTCGCGGAGCTGTTTTGCGAGCATTCGCGAGCGCGAACCAGCCGAGTTACGGTCCGCTAGCAAACAAGGTGACCGTTCCACTGACATTACGGGCGTGACATTATGCTAAGCGATTCGCCAAGCCCCGGGGAACCGTTCCCGAAAGGCGCCGCCTTCGAGGAAAACTCCCTCATCATTTCTCGGCAGAGATCACTTCATCGACGGGACACTTCGTCTTGACACGATTCGCAGGAAATCAGTCAATATACTGTGTCGTTGAAAAGTATGTATGTGGTTTCAAGCTGAATACAATGATCCGTTATAAAGGTCATTCAAGGCCATTCAAGGTCAACTACAAGAGAAAATAAATTGTCTCGAAGCACTCTTCGAATATGTTCGAAGATTTACATGAAATGTGGTATTTACGTACTCACATTGTCTAAAATATATAAATACATTCTAAGATACATTGTCTTAAACGTTGCGATGCTGATTTTGCACTGCCTGGTGAATTTCCTATGCATCTATTACAAAACAAGCTCTGTTTCAAGCATGTTTTTATATGTCAAATTTCCCCCCACAAACAGAAATCTAGAGGTGTTAAAATACGTTCGTTTATGTTCTGTGACCATTATCAATAATTTAAAAAGTGGTATGCCAACATCCAGAGACGATAAACAAAATGTTTGAGAAGACTACTTCGAGACAATTTATTTTTTAGTGTAATTGACCTTAAACGGCCTTGAATGATTTCCATACATATATACGTGTATAAGGAATTTAGAAGGCTGAATTTGATTTGCAAAAGGGTGAATTTGGAGTGCACACCTGTATACAATATGATTACTAGACTGCATATTTTATTTAATATAAAAAATAGATACGTACAATTTAAAGCAGTGGACATATTATAATGATCTACGGACATCAGTGTAGAACTTAAAAGTAACTGGCAAATGTTCCTTATAAAAATGACAAGATTGATTTTATTTAGCCTCTGCGCGGCTCCTATTGTAATACTAACTCACTAAAGATACTTATACAATCAATTCTTATCAAATCATTTTTATTATTTCAATCATTGTAAAATAATAAATCTGGAACCGGTCATTTTGACCGGTGATGGTATGTTTAGTGTTAATGTCGCGACAATTCAGCGAAGTGATCATCGACAAAATGATTGCCAAGATTTACCCAAGTCACCGGTTCTCATTCAAGCGATCTTAGAGTATCTTAGAGTATCGAGTTCCCGATCGACGAAAATATCGGTGTACGCTCCGGGATTCGCGCTTCTATGAAACCCGATTTTATGGCGGCCCATTAACGCTTCCGCTGCCACTGTTAAATTTAACGAGCTCTCATCCTCGCCCCTTCCGATTTCGTGGATTTACGAGCGACTCGGAGCATCGTCCTCCGCGCCTCCATTTTTTTGTTTTTATTTCTACCGTCCCCGCGCCTCTTTTCTCGCGACGATAAGGGAGCCTCGACTTATCGGGGCGACCCCTTATCGTCCGGTTATCGACGAATGCAGAAAGGAAGGGAGGCTGTTGTTAGTATTAGCTCGACCTTCCAGCTGACACCCGGAAGGGTGCGGTAGAGCGAATGCCACCGGCAAATGCAACCCTCTTCGTTTACGCGATTGACGTCCGACCATTAGCGTGTGCCGCCTGCAACAAGACTTTTGCGCAGCGACTCGCTCTCCTGATGCAATCGATCAGACAGGGGAACGCCTTCGACCGTAAAAGAACTATCTACGGCTATTCGTACCATCTACGAACGCTTTTGTGGCTGTACGTTCGGTGTGTGTGTGTTCGTGGGAGGCTCGGAAATTGACATAGTACGCGATTCGTGCCAAATATCAACCCCTCTAATATCAACAGGATGCACAGAGCCGTCGTCGTACGAAACACTCTTTTTATAGAAATAGCAGAGCGAATTGGTAACCGGTATATCTTCCATAAAGTTAAGGGGTATTCTTGTTTTCCAAGTATTTAGGAATTGTTTCAGAAAAGACTATCGAACTCCTTGCTTTGGGATTTTTACAAATATTTATAGGCATTTGAGGTACAGGTGTGATTTCTTTGCAAGTAAAGATAATTAAAATGAGTTAATCAATCGTCGATTTTTCAATGATTACCTTCTTTAATCCTCATCCGTCCCTCATTTCGCGTACTGAATCTGTCCCTCGGTGTCAAATTGACACAGTGATAAAAAGAAAAGATAAAATAACAAGTAAAACAGTTACTTTTCGATGTTTTTTTCATTCAAATTTATGAGTTAACATTCACATGTTAGGTTTTTGCGGTTATATGTTTCGCATTTAAAAAATACAAGTCTCCAAGTTTTGGACAAATTTACACACAAATTACCGAACGGTATAACTTAATTCGAGAAAACTGTGTCAAATTTACACGAGGGACGGATCAGGGTTAATCGTACATGTTAATCAATCAATCTTGATTAAAATTTTATCGATTAATGGTCCACTCTGCATTGTACGTAGACAGCATGATGACGAGATATCTCGTTCATAGCATCGTTTATTCGACAGCATTGAATCAAGATATTTCGTCCACGGTAGAGAAAGGGTTAAGCACACGAATTAATTATCGAATTATAGAGACAGTGGCAAATGTCTGATTGAACAGAGTTTTGTTCCGGAACCGACAAATTGGGTCACTATATACTTTCTATATTTTCGTACCGCCCTTAAGCCACCTCCCGAACTCCCAACAATATCTTCTATACTTTCTTTCGCCCACCCTTCAAATCTCGAATGACTTGTCTCGTAAAAAGCAACTGCTTCTCCGAGGGAACCGTTCTACGCCTAGCATTTTCTCGAGTGGACTACTCCCGGGTAAACGGCAGCAATCGTGAGAAAAATTGGAAGGGAGGACACCTAAACTGCGGCTCTTGAAACTGTGGGGAGACTCGATGAGATACAGGGTGTCTGGAAATGATTTATACACTTCGAATTTGTCTGCCAGCGAAGTGTCTTCGTTCTGAAAAACTTTCGAGTAGAGGAAGCTAATACGACGACTCATCATTAAACAGCTTATTATATGCATTTATGACAAAAATGAGTAGGTGTAATTTCAAACAATATCAGAAATAATTAGTTTTATCGATCGTAAATGTTGTTAATCTTAAAACAATTGTTATCGGCGCTACGTTTTCGATCAATTTTTACATTAATTTAGTACATCTCTATCCAGTACAGCAATCAGTACTCAGTCAAACTATGAAAAGTAAAAACGATTCAGATTAAAAGTAATAGCAAGTATGTATCAAATAGTCTTCAAATCACATATATTATATATATTCACAGTACATATAGAAAAGGTTTATTTAATTTTGG
Source organism: Lasioglossum morio (assembly GCA_916610235.2). Taxonomy (NCBI): domain Eukaryota; kingdom Metazoa; phylum Arthropoda; class Insecta; order Hymenoptera; family Halictidae; genus Lasioglossum; species Lasioglossum morio. The sequence continues at coordinate 19,710,887 of OU744326.1, read as the reverse complement.
TTTTTCTGTCTTTCTAGACGCAATTTCCCTTGAAAAAGTTTCAAATCAGAACCGAAACGTCGGGTATATTGTAAAACAGCTATATTAATTATTAATGTAAAAATTGATCGAAAACGTAGCGCCGATAACAATTGTTTTAAGATTAATATCAGAAATATTTCGAAACACTGTTGTATTACTTTCAACCAATTAAACATATTAATAGAAAAAATAAATATCTATTTCCCTCCAGTTTGTTGCAATTAGGGAAGAAAATTTTTATTTTGCATAAATATCCGCTGTCTGCTCATCATGTATGTTAATCTTAAAATCTACCAAATTTGGAAAAGTACCAAAATTTGGTAAACCCGTAATGCACAAGTTCTACAAGTTTCTACAAAGACCATGCAATTTCTATGTGCATTAAAGGTTTATCAAATTTTTAATTTCATGATGCGATGGCATAGGTCTTGGTATATTCCCAGAGGTAAACTTTAATTTTAATGTGCATGGTGCGTCGCCATATTGGCTACCTCCGAATTGTAGAAACTCGTAGAACCTGATCTAACACCTGATCTAACAGTCTCCAATAAAATCGACCGTCAAAACTGCTAAACGGTGTCTACTTTATCTCCGTAACGTTTTGCAATCAGACCATTTTCAACGGACGTAAAAGGAAAGTTTGCAATTTTCTATGTATCTTACACGGTCGTTATTTCAATGACAAACGAGTTTCGCACATGCCGAACATACTCGGTCACGCGAAAGTGAGTTTCCGCGGGAGATACTGTTTTCGAAAGTTCCAGAGTTTCGCGTCGGGAACAGACAATATAACACCTGACCGCCAACTTCCAATTTTTCATTACACTTTCCCTTGAAAATTGTCTTGCGCTCTAGAGGTGGGATCTCCTAAGCGAGTTTGGACGCAGCGTTTTGCGAACCATAACAAATAACAATATCAACTGTAAAGAACAATATCAACCTCCCGGATCGGATTGAAAACAGGCAGAGGGTCGTAGTTTGCCGACCCCTGGCTTAGGAGATCCTACCAGACCCATGAATATTACTAGAATATTACTAGAAAAACAAGTGAAAACAGTGTTTGCGGGAAACCATTTTTTGTCCTCATACGAGCATGTTATGAGCTGTGTGCGGGCTTATTCTAAAGAGGAAGGTTCATCATAGCCCGCTCAGCTCATGATTTAGATAGATTATGTTCATATTTAATAATATGAGCGTCCAAAGTAAGGCAAACAAGTCGAGACAACCACCCTCAGGTTCCCATGTATTTTTCTAATACAAAACGATTTTTTCGACTTAAATCATGAGCTGATCGACCTGCGATGAACCTTCTTCTTTACAATGAGCCCTCACACAGCTCGTAATATGCTCGTACGAGGAACAAAAAAATGGTTTCCCGTGATTTCCCATATTTCGTACATACAGACAGAGATTAGAACAAATCTAAGGACGTAGAGTGATTTAGAGAACAAGTTTTGAGCCAATTTTAGTTGAGCTATGTAGACTAGATGGCACACACAAAACACAAAAAACAGTGTTTACGGGATTCAATTGTTTTTCCTTATACGAGAATGTTTTGAGCTGTGTGAAGGCCCATTCTAAAGAGTAAGGTTCAGCGCAGCGCCCTGAGCTCATGATTTAATGAGATTATGTTTATATCTAATAATATGAGCGTCCAAAGTAGGGGAAAAATCGAGAAAAAAATCGAGATAGCACCCTCAGATTCTAGCTTACGGGGTTGGTAACACTGATTTAATACAATAGAATCCATGGGTACGGTACCCCCTTAAAGCAGATTTCTTCGGAACACCCTATAGAGAACTTCCCAAGCAGGGCTCTTTCTCGAAGAATGCGTATAATCGTTTAGCGGGAGGCAGTCGTGCTCAAAGCATCGTCAGAGCCGTGGCACACGCGCTCAGTTCTTTCCGTCGGCGTAAAAATTTCTCTAAATAATTTACGAGGTCTCGGGGCCGTCACGGGCCGCCTATTTGCGTCGTTTGGGAACTATGCCGGCGCAATTAATTCCTCGGCCGATGTATAAACCGAACGATTTGTCGCGGCGTTCCGCGAGCGAAAAAGGAACGGACTTGTATTAATGGGGCACGCGCCGCGAAAAGAAACTCTCAGGGAAGAACACCCTTCGGAATCTCCGGCACATTCGACGCACTTCATCCTTCAACAGTGACGTTGCGCAATTTTGCAAACCTTGTTACAATCGTTCCATCGAGCTGCGCCAGTCAATAGATGTTAAAGAATCATAAACCTTTAAAGAATGTTAAAGGTTCCAAATCAATAGTTTAAACTTTAATTAGACTTCAGCCAAAGCCACGCCAGAAATTACCTAACGATCAGCTCGAACAGCTCGAACTGGCCAAAGACCTTGCAGTAAAGATGCAGGATCCTGACGCAGGCCCACTTCATGCCAGGCCAAGGTGCCAAACTAAGGTCCAGGCCCTCCTCCAAAGGGCACTTGCCAATCGCAAGACTCCTCTTCAATTCCGCGCCGGAAATCGTTGGGAATCTGTTCCTCCTGTCAAGCATGGGGTTCCTCTTGCCCCTAGGCATCTCTAGAGATCCAGGGATGAGTCCTCTCTTGATCTCAGCGCCGGATAACGTGGGATATCTGTCCCTACGGTCCAACGACGAGGTTTTCCTGTAATAATCCTTTTCCGAAGGGTACCTGGCCCGTATTGTTTCCTGGATCGGAGGACTCATTGGACGCTTCTTAGGTTCTGGAATTTTTACTCTGATCCCTTGAGGCTCTGCGCCAGGTGTCGGCGAACAGAACACGCGCACCTCCATTTTCGGACCCTCCTGGCTGGGACCCTTCGGACTCATCCTGGGGCCCGCCGAAGACAGTAATTGTGGCGTCGTGTGACGCCGCTGCAGTTTGTCGTTCAGGATGACGAGCCAGACACTGATCCCTCCGACTTCCTCATCTCTGACCCCACAAAGATCCTCTCGAGATGATTCGTGTTTTGATGCGACTTGCTCTGCTATCGAAGTTGTCGATTAGCTGCAGTTGTCTCGCGTTCTTCGCGGAGAGCCCTCAGCCGACTGACAAGTTCCCCTTGTCATCGGGATGACATCCACATTCCGGGGGATAGACGTTGTTCACGGCCGAGGATTCTGGAAAATCACGCGCGAGATACTTTCTCCGGGTAAAAAGTTAATTGCCGAACGAACGATGGAAAGCGGCGAAGCGCGATCGAACGTTCCTCTAGCGTGCGAACCGCAATACCATCTCCTCGATTTTGCGCGGGAAACGACCATTAACCCATTCAAGATCGCTCTTTTTTCTTTTGCGACGTGTAGAATGATTTATAATGCTAAGTTACTATCGGCAAAAATAGTTATTAGACTGCGGATGTTTATGTACAATCAAAATTCTCTGTTCAAGTTGCAAGAACATTAATTTCTTTTCTCGATCATTTTATTGAATTCACAATAATACGACAGCAGTTTGAAATTTGTTCAATGCTTCAACAGTTTTTCAATCTAGTCGGTTTTATCACTTTAATGTAGAAAAAACCGCAACCTACTATCCAGCGATTTTATCAAAAAAAATGGAGTACAATATATTATATTTAATTTGATATCATCCAGTATAGGAGTCTCCCAACTGCAAGTGCAACCTCTACCCCGAAGACTTGGATCATGTCCTATGGCAGTGTCAACTATACGACTCCAAAAGAACCAAACTAATGAGCAATTTACGTAAAATCAAGTTCTTCCCCCCACTAAAAGCAGACATATTCTTTGCCAAACCAAATGTTAAAGCCTGCGAATTCATCTATCAGTTCCTAAATGATTGTAAACTCCATATCTAGCGACTACTAAGACTATATATGTACTAAAAATGTAAATCAATTGTACAATTGTAAAAGCCGAAATAAACCTAAAATAGGTTTCAGTGGCTCAAATAAAAAAAAAAAAAGTATAGAAGTCCTTTTAAAGGATTGAAAGAACGTGGAGATAACGAGGTAAGGACGGGACGAAAGGAACCTCGCGTTTCGAAAAAGACTGGCGCCTCGAACTTCCGCAGCGGGAAGCTTCTACACAGTTTCGTATGGAGTACGATTGTTTGTTTGATCATCGGTGAACGGTCTCCAGAAAAATTATAGCGACTGGACGCGAGCGGATCGGCGGCGAACGAGCTTGCGTGGTTGGATTTATTTTCATTGCGGAAATCGCCACGGTTCACGATGTCGCTCGGTTATTTATAGAGGATCCTCGCTACGAGCTTCGCCGTCGGGCTCGCGAAAAAGGGAAATCGAAAGGGCCTTGCGAAAAATCGAAAAAGTACGTAGGCAATAAACGACACAAGAAATGAAACGCATTTTATATTCCCGTCTAAAATGCAATAGAAGAGACAACTTTGAAGAGTCGTAGACAGAGTTTTATCGCTGTGCAACATTCACGTGGGATTAGATTGCAGGACTGCGTTCGAGATAAAGATTTTCTATATCTATTGTGACATATACGAGTGAAGTCGACATGTATTTAAAAAATGGACCATTTCGAACAGTTTATTACAACATTTTTTAAAAATGAATCATTTGGGAGGATCCACCAAAATATTTTTTTTAAATGACCTATGCATTGAAACATTTTTTTAAAAAGTGTATCATATGGCTCATCAAAACATTTTTGAAAAAGTGTACCATATGGAACGGTTCATCGAAACATTTTTTTAAAATGAACCATCTAGAACCATGCATTGTAACATTTCTTAAAAACTATACCATATTTAGAATAATTCATTGAAACATTTTTTAAAAATGTATCATGTAGAACGGTTCATCGAAACACTTTTTTAAAAATGAACCATCTCGAACCATGCATTGGAACATTTCTTAAAAATTATACCATATTTAGTATAGTTAATCGAAATATTTTTTAAAAATGTACCATGTAGAATGATTCATCAGAACATTTTTGAACAAGTGTACCATTTGGAACGGTTCATCAGAAGATTTTTTAAAAATGAATCATCTAGACCAACGCATTGAAACATTTTTTAAAATCTGCACTATTTAAAACAGTTCATCAGAAAATGTTGTTTAACAATTGTACCATTTAGAACGGTTCAACAAAACAGTTTAAAAAAATGAATCATTTGGAACAATTCGAACATTTATTAAAAAAAGAACCAGCTCGTTAATTCATTCAAAACAAAAGTATAAAGTAAACTATTTAATTGTCACCCACACACTGACATTTCGAGTCAGACCACGGGCTAAACAGTCACAATCTCCTAGTCAAGATTAACCGGAACACATTCCCGTTTCTTTTCCAGGAGCGACAGAGTCCCTCGGTTCGATGAAAAAGAACGGATTCCATTGAACAATGATAATCCTCGCGTGGTACTAGGTGCTCTGTCCTTAGAGGTAGCGAGCGAGCGCGCGCGGGGATCCGCCGAGGCAAGGATCGGCTGGCTAACCAATAAAATCGGAGTGCTATACGCTGTCGTGCTGAGATTATCTCGATAAATCCAACACGGTAGATAACGGTACGGCTGGTCAGTCTCTTTCCTCAGAGGAGGCGAGCTATCTATCGACCGGTTTGTGTGTGGAAGAAACGGAATAGAGACATGTCCGTGTCGGTCTCTCGAAATCTAGCTTCTATCTTTGGTCCCTGAGCCGTCCCGGTTTGCTGCTTAAAGCCCGTAATTACCGGCTGTCTACGGAAGAAGCGGGGTTTAACGAGGCTCCAATGGAAATTATAGGATGATTAATTGGCTGACTTCGATCGTGACTGCCAGGAGGCGGTGGGACGGACGACCGCCGTTGCTTTTCTGGCTCGTCTTCGGACACGCGTCGATACAAATTTTGATCGTCCTAGCTCCGACATATAAATAAAACGATTTGGACAGCCGCGTCAGCCGCGTGCCGCAACCTCGGAATTGACGTAAGCGAAATGGCAACGGGTATAATAACCGTGTTCGAGCGTACAACAACCACGATACGTAGCCGGGCGCCATTAATGGCTTAATATAATCGAACACCGGTGACGAGGAACGCGACTCTCTTTTCTTCCATTTCTGAAATCGCGTTACCTGGAAACCGGCTATTCCATCACAGGTGAATCATCCGAGAAGAGAGACAGGGAGAGAGAGAGAGAGAGAAAGGACAGAGGTCAGACTAGCTTAATCGACGACAGAATCGCAAGCCAGCCGAACTCGTTTGCCAGGAATACGATCTCGAGCTGCTTCTTGGGTCTGATCCATTCGATCTCACTCGACAGAGAGAAAAAAAAAAGAGAGCACCCGTGAATCATCTGACGTGAAAATTCACGTGGTCGGTGATCCCGCGGGCTTTTCACGGAGCTTCAAGGAGAACGATAAAAGCTTCGCTCCGCTCGATAAGTCGCTTCGTTCGCTCGATACCACGCGTTATCGGTACACGTTCGGCGAAATTGCTCCGATGTTTGCCATTCGCTGCATCCAATGCCTTCGCAGTGTGCTCTGAATCGCGACGAGTGCCGGATTCTTTGCTTGTTCGAGCGCGATGCACTCTGCGTTCGGCTAAAGAACAAAACAATTTGTGGATGTTGTGCAGATGGGTTTACGTTATGGTGCAGAACTTTTTCGGAATTGTTTCACTAAGGGAAATAGTCTTTTTCGTTGCGAAGGTGGACAGTACTCTCTCATGTAGGATTAACAGGATTTCCTCGTGTTGTTCTTAATTTATATAAGCTGCTTTGTGGATCTGGCAATTTGGGTTTGCGAATATCAAACTGGATGCTCTGGGCTGTGGTGGACAATTTTTTGAAAACTTTTTTATTGTGCCTGTTACTTTAGCTATAGTAATGTATAATTTTTTCAGAATCTTTGACCGCAGGACATCATTCTAATTTCGTTGATATGTGCACTTATTGTGCCTATTACTTTAGCTATGGCTTCTTCGAACGACTATTTGCTTATGCAACAATTATAATATGTGGGTATGAAACTAGAAGGTATACTCTACAATGAATAATTTTTGTGAAATTTTTTGAACGGAGGAAACCATTCTACTCTCTATGATATGTGCATTTATTGTGCTTCACTTTCTGTAGAAATTCTAGGACTTCCTCGATCTACCACTCGCTTCTGCAAAGTGCACTGTCGACCCAGCAATTATGGCACACGAATATGAAACTAAAAGCTGTTCTCCACAATAAATAATTTTGTCGAGAATTTTCTAAACAATCGCAACAGTTCTAATTGACATCGACTAGTCTACCAAACAGCCTCCTTCGCCAAATTCTACCAGCACCGAGTAATCGATGCGACTCTTCTTCGGATTCTTTACTGGAACTACATTGATGCGCACATAGGCAAATTTTGCGTAAGCTTAGCAACGAATTGAACAAACAATTAGCAATGCACAGGAATAGAATGAGGTGATTTTTCGCGGGCAGGGGGCGGCTGCAGGGATGGGCAACGGAAGAATTCGACAGGAATTTCGCTCCTAATTTTAAAGAGTCGGAGGGTAAGCGTTTTCGCAGCCTTGGAACTGCAACGCGAACATTTTCCACGGCGTGCACGTCGCCTCGGGAATGCTTCGGCAAGCAGAGAGCAGCACGGGAAGGCGAAATGTGTGGTGTGTATGCGTTATGCGACGAGCAAAAAGATTCGACGATCGAGGAAGATCCGAATCGCGGTTATTTATACCGTCTCTCGCGAAGACATCGACGATGCTCGTCTCTCGATGGACGAAGGATGGGGAAATCGTTCGACGACGTCGGTGACAGGTGTCACTTCAGGTGGACGAGGGGGTGAAGCAGGGGGATGGATGGGGCTAGAGAGACAGGAAGCTTTCGGGGCTTGGACAACACGTCCAACTAGCAAAGCGGAGCTAACCATCGCGGATCGGACGGCGCGGCTAATGGCTATTAATTAGATAAATGTTCGCTATATTAAGCGGCGCTGATGCTCGCCGTTCGAAATAGCTCCGTCCTCGGATAACACGCAGTTTCGCGTTGTTTCGTCTAACCCAGACCTGGCGGCGCGGTGTTTCGTCTGCCGCCTATCATCGGCCGTCCTCGACCCTATCTTTCATGTACTCTTATTCGCGAGGCGCCTCCACCACTTGTTCTACTGAGCAATTTCGGCTCTAGTTGTTAAGAGTAGTTTCATGCTTCACCCTTTGTTTCACTAGGCTGAGACCCCTTTCTGGCACCATTAAAAATTATTACAGTCAATTTTTCCTTACGCGAAGTGAAAATTCCGATTTTTATCAGATTTAATTTAATTTTATTTGACGTATATTAACCCGAATCTGCCCCTCGGTGTCAAATTGTCACAGTGACGCAAAGTGAAAGTTTCAATGTTTCTTTAGTAAAATTGACGAGTTAAGATTTACATCTTGGGTTTTTCGATTATGTGTTCCGCATTAAAAAAATAAAAGTCACACAAAGTTTCAAATTTCTCAGTAACAGAACGGTATAACTTATTTCGGGAAAACTGTCTTAAATTGACACGAGGGACGGACGAGGGTTGATTATGTGTTTCTTCAAATTTAATTCAGTTGAATCTGATTTGTATTAATTCTACGCAGTACCAATTAATCCAATAGCAGGGTGCTTGACTGTACGCACAATCACTTCAAATAATTTCCACATTACTGTATGTCCTTCTGCCCGGGTTTCCACATTCAAGTTTGAAACGATAGAACAATAAAAATGACGAACCAATAAATCAAGAAAAATCGAACAGTGGTTACAATCTTCCAGCCACTCGTCAACATAAAACAACGATCCAATAAATCAGAAGAAATCGTCAAGTAATTGCAACGTTCTAGCCACTCACAAAATTAAAGATGGAGAGCCAATAAATCAAGAAAAAAAACATGAAATCACTGCGGTCATTTAGCCAACAATAAAAATAAAATGACGAACCAATAAATTAGAAAATATCGTCGAGAGGCTGCAGTGTTTCAATCAATTATAAAATAAAAAATGGATAGCCAATAAATCCGGAAGAAGATCATCAAGTGAATCAGTTTAGTCACCCAGAAAAATGATATTCCATCCGCAAAAACAAGTTGGAAAAAATCACCGATGAGAAATAGCCAAACAGCAACTACTTAAACTAACCCGACATGTATAGGCACAACCTGTAACAATCTACTTAACCAACTAACTCCAAACTAACAATCGAGAATCATGTGGACGGAGAGGAACGTTCGACCAGTTCTCCGCAGAAGGTTAAATCGCGACGCACGTGTGTAGACACAGGTATGACGCACAGTTCACGTTGACCACGGTCTCTGAACAGCACAGGTGCGACAACAGAAAGCTCGAAGCTTTCTCGAAGGCGCGTCGAAACCGTATGAAAGCTTGCGAAACGGTTCGAGTGGGGTTCAAGGGCGCGTAGGGTTCACAAAACGCGTTCGCGACGGCGCGGGAGAATTCAAAAGTCGTCGACAATAGCTGGCGGGACGGGCCACGCGAGACTGCATTCGCAGAAGGAGCGTACTTCAAACTGGCGCCATGAGATTCGACGGGGACGCAGATAGGTGTGTACCTATAGTTAATACCGGGTGGCACGGGAAACAGGAGCGCGAGCAGAGTGTGGCGCACGCGCGGATCTCTTTGGATCTCTTGGTTGTCGTCGAAAGCTCGCCGATGCGCGAAGCTCCCACCTTGTCGTGTGGGATTGCAACCGAGACACGAGTGGAATTAGAAGCGGGCCGACCGCCGCGGCCGATTTACTGCGACCCGCGGCGATCCTCCATCTCTTCTGGATCGACGCTGATGACGGAACTCTCTCCTCAACGTGTGACTGGTCGCTCCATTCATCTTATTACTCGACTCGAGATTTTATGCGTCTATGTATAACGAAAATCAGCGCGGACAACTTACAAACATGTAGGACTATGAATGTAGTAGGATCAGCTAATTAAAATCGTAAAATGAAGAATAAAACTTCTATTGGGCTTCTAGTTCTTGCAATCGATGCAAACAATTTTCATTTCGCAAGGAAATGTTAGTCCTTTAACCCTTAGCACTCGAGTGGCGCTTCTGAGGCGCCACTAAAAATTGCTGTACTATTATTTAAATAATTGTTTACACTATCAGATATGTCGGCATTAGGTATTATATCAATTTCATATTTATCAAATTTAAAAAATCATAGAGAATGGGAATATTGTAGGTCAGAAGAAACGTTTAATTATCGAGTTAAAATAGCTCCGAGTGCAAAGGGTTAATTGCGCGATAGGTTTACTGAAAATTTCTTCTTACGGCTTCTAAAGATTATTATTGTAATTAATAGAGTGCGGAGCTTTATGCAAAATACAAAATTTTCTACACCGATTGCAAGAAATAGAAACTTAATTGAATGTTGCATCTTCACGTAATGAACTGAATAGAGAAATTATATATTGACATCTTGAATTTGAAAAATTTATCAACGACGTCGATTTGCATAGACCCGATTTTGCTATAAATGCATAAAGATCTGCGGTCTAGTAATTAAAAATTAGAAATTGAGAATTCTGTCAGTTCTTTTTTAAAGACGACTGATTGTACTCGGTCACTTCTGGATCCTTGATTTGGATGGAGTCTAATTCAATATGTAACAAAACGTCTCACAAGTTGTATTATTTCTTATTGCACATTGTGTGCAAAAATGTTTGTATCGGTTTTGTGCAATAGTTACGTACAAATACTCTGGTCTACGTCTTTTAACAAGTTTTCTCATTTCAATCTTCCATCCTAACTTTTTTCTAAAAATCGTATATTTAAAACCGTTGCTGAAAATCATTTTAACAATCGTTTCTGAAAATCGTTTTTAGAAATCGTTCTTAAAAATCATTTGCAAACATTGTACATTTAAGATCTTTTTTTAAAAATCGTATATTTCAAGACGTTTTTAAAAGTATTGTTTAAAATTGATTTTAAAAACCATTTTTTAAAGTCCTTTTTTTCCTTGTTTATTTATGCCTGACTTTTCCTGTTTCAACCTTCTAAATCATGCTCTGCTCCGTCTGTCATTGATTCGTTCCTCCAGCTCTCTCAACCCTCTTAAGCAAACGGAGGACTACCCCCAAGGAACACGATCTCTCAGGGAGTCCAATGATGCCTTTCTAACGCGCCCTCCCCCGAGACGATCAAGAGAATCCCTTCGAAAGAAGTTTGCAAGCATCAGCAGAAGACCGTGAAAGAGCTAAACTGTTCTAGAAGCTCGATTTAGAGACGGATCGGTGAATCCTATGGCAAGTCGTAAACCGTTATTTTTTCACCTTGGGACGTATACGATTACGCTCTGGTGGGACTCGATAAAAAGGCGTCGAGCATGTAAATCGCGGTGTAAAGTGTAAAACGACGCCTCGGCATTTCGCTATCAGCGATTTCGATCGCTATAGATCGTATCCATCGATTATTCTGGTTCTCCAAACATCGCACGGTGGGGTTGCGGCCCCGAAAACGGCTGGCAGAAACTTGAAATATGAAAATTCAGGAATTCATGATTATCTGTCAGTAAATTTTAGTTAAGAATATGCTCTTGTAGAATCATTAAAAATTAACGATGTTAAAAGGCTAATTTCGATGTCTAAGTTCAAAATTGGTAATTTTCTAATAAGTATATTTTTATAAGTACTTAATTAATAAATTAATACGACTTGTTCGTCTAGTGAAGGATTACATATTCTGGTATTTAGAAAGTGTTGTAATATTTTGTTACAGTATACTTGTTTGATATCTTGAAAGAATAAGAAAATTTTTATACACTCCTAAGGTTTTAGTTATGTTTCAGTGCTTCTCAGACAATTTCTTTTACAATATATCGAGAATTCATCTAACTTTAATGCTAGAATTGAAAAATTTTCAACTTTTTGTAAAATTTCATTTATATTACGTGCAATATACCATCCCGATGCAGCATGTTCGCTGATAAAAATTAAGTTACTTATTAAAAAGTTTCGTGATCTACGTATGTGGTATTAAAATAATAAAATTCAACATAATTTATAAGGAAAATTAATTTTTCCCAGCTTTTCGGTGGAAGCACTCCATTATCACGATTTTTCATGGGTTTCCGACAATCTGAGGAAAAAATTATTCCAACGAAAGAGTTGAACAGTATTTAAACATCCATAAACTTCTATATATAAAAAGAAAATGATTTTCAGCAGAAAATAAACATTATTTTGATTATTTAAATATAATGCTATAGCTGACATTACGAAAAATTCAGCGACTTACTGCATTATGACCTGGAGCCCGCATAAATAACGCTAAAATAGTTTTTCCCGAGAATTCGGACGAAATGTTTATGTCGTAGAACGTTCCCGACAAATTTGACATTTTCAAGATAGAATAATCTGAGCTACGGTGGCAGGATCTCATAAAATGGCGTTTCGCAAAACACGTCTCATTTTCCGAGCTCCACCGAGACGCTCGACGACGTTACGGGAGTAACATAGTCTCAGCGGGGATAAATGCGCGTTTACCGTCGCCCCGTTTCGCTATTAAGATGCGTACCGCGAGAAGATAAGTCTCCGGCATTCTGCTTTAATTATCACGATTACCGTTTATGCAACACGGTTTCACCGGGACGCGGAAGAGACGAACGTTGTCTTCGAAGAGAGTACCCTACGCCGTTTAAAACATAGGCGCACAGTAGCGGATCTGCTTACAATTTTGCGGCGTAAACCGTGCTAAACGCTGTTTAAATTGAAGCTCCAATAAACCGCGGCGAGGAACATGTGCACGGTCTTGGAATTTTCTTTTAATCGCTCGTTATGCGAGAATTACGGGGTGAACGCACCCGGAGAAGTTCACGCCTCATTTCCGATGGAAACCGGCGGCGCGGCGGATCTGTCGCGGACACGCGTTTTCCGTTGATCTACGCGTTTATGTAAGACTTTTGCTAATAACGCGAGATCTCGAAGAAGCTTGCGCAGAATCGCCGCAGAAAGCATGACATAACTTCGACCAGAGTTTGGCATGGTTGGCCGGCGACGTCGTGACACGCAAGACAGACTGTCGTAAACATGCGTGGCCGCTTTCTGCATTTCTCGTTGAACCCGCGAACGTCTCCGAAAACTAGTTGAAATCCGCGACTCTGCATTCTTCCCTGCTTTGACTCGGCGATGCTCGAAATCCTTGTTCTGAGATGACGTCTCCACGAAATATGGATTTCGGATGCTAAACTCGATTATGACTCCCTGTGAGTCAGTGCGCGATTCTTAACGTTGACGTGTGTACAAACGCGTTTCTAGAACGTCATCGGTTGCGGGTTTTTTTAGTCGAAATTGTCTGCATGTATTACAAGAAATTTCGGGCATGAAATTTCAGATTTCATCTACTCGATTTTACTATAAATGCATAAATATTCGCAGTCTGGTTAGAATGGAAAAATGACAGTGATGTCTAGGTCGCGCAAAACACTGATCTTAAATGTCTGATAAATTGATAATAAAATAGACTATCGAAAACGTACATAAAAAGAGAGAGACAGTGAAAGAAAAAAAAACGATTGAATTATAATCAACGATAATAAACGTCCTTTATTTGCTTTTTATAGAAGTCGTTGTACCGTTCGATTCTTTTTCGATACCTCGCGTTTCGCTTCGAGTTTAGCAACACTTGCGTAGGATGCTGGAACTGATGCTAACTATCATTTTGTCGATTAGTAGAAGAGAAACGTGGTGGGTAATACCGACAGCCTTTGTTGTCACGAAGTACGATTAATTAAGTCTTTCGAGTTTCAAGATATCCGTAATACCATGGCAATTCCATGATAAATCGAGTAGTATAGTCAACCAAATCGTGAATCGTCGCGACGACTAACATGCGAATCACTATTTTCTTTCCGTTTCGAATTATTTACACAAGTGGAAAATTCAGTTTTTCTATGCAGTCGTAATTGGTCAGTCAATGAAATTCTGCAGCTTGGCGTAGAATTGAGAATAGAGAATAGTCGGTACAGACAATTTTTGTTATGCATGGAAATTATGTCTACTGGTCATCCTAAATTAAAAGGTTAAGGAACTGTATGTCATTTTTCTACTACTTCTCAACAATCAATGAAAAATTATTTAAACGAACAATTTGCAAATCCATTGGAACCCAACATATTAATTCGACATTAAGTACACGATCGTATAATTGGACGAATAATTGCAATAATAAAATTTCATTGAGACTTGAAGAATCCAAACTAGTTAAACAGGTAAACCAAAAGAATCGAAGCAGTATTAAAAAGATAAAACTTCGATTTTATCAGACTTGTCCAAGGATATTGATTCGGTAGCCAGCATGTTAAAGCCATCGAATACATCTTTCCTGACCATCTTCTTGTCAATAATATATATTTGTGTTTTCAGCGCACTGGTTCGATCAAATAGTACTATTTAAGCAATTTTGCAAATTAAACCAAAATTTTCAACGTTTCGGTCAACTGTTTAAACCATTTTCAAGAAAAACGATTTTTCGTATAATTGCGTCTGTATCTTCTTGTCGTTCGGAAGAGAAATGACAGTGATCAGAGTCTCGAAGGTTTCGAAGCCCGAATTGTCTATTTCGATCCGAAAAGAAACGCATCCCGGAAGTTTTGCGACTCGTGTGCCATCGCTCGGCAAAGACCTGTGAAAATAAACGACAGAGCGCGGGTGAGCGGAAAGGTGCGCTTCGCGAGGATGCTCGAGAATCGAACGTTACCGCGAACAGAGTTCGAATCACCTTGGCAATGAGTCGGTGACTTATTCTGGTACGGACGTGAGTAAGATTTATCTGACGGGGTCATATATTTTGGCTTTGCCGCGATTCTCTAGCTAGAAGCTCAGTGCCGAGTGGGAAGCTTTGTAACAATAAGCTTCACCCCCTCCCCCGTAATTTCGAGCGGCAAACTATACCGTGGCACTGTACAGACCGACTTCCATTCGACATGAAGGAAATGTGTATAAGAATGTAGTACAAGACTGCGTAAGAATGTATAAGAATGTATAGCAATGAACGAAAATATATAAGAATGTATAAGAACAAATGAAAATGTATACGAATGTGAGCAAGAATGTAGAACAAAAATGTAGGACAAGAATGTACAAGAATGTACAAGAATCGACAAGAATGTGCAAGAATGTCTAAGAATGTAGAACAAAAATGTAGGACAAAAATGTACAAGAATGTACAAGAATGTACAAGAATGTACAAGAATGTACAAGAATGTACAAGAATGTACAAGAATGTACAAGAATGTACAAGAATGTACAAGAATGTACACGAATGTACACGAATGTACACGAATGTACAAGAATGTACACGAATGTACAAGAATGTACAAGAATGTACAAGAATGTACACGAATGTACAAGAATGTACAAGAATGTACAAGAATGTACAAGAATGTGCAAGAATGTCAAAGAATGTACAAGAATGTTTAAGAAGATTTAAGAATGTACAAGAATGTACAGGAATATCGAAGAATGTTCAAGAATGTTGAACAAGAATGTACAAGAATGTGTGCAAAAATATGTACAATAATGTGCACAAGAATGTGTTGAAGAATGTACAAAAATGTACAAGAATGTGCAGGAATATCTAAGAATGTACAGGAATATCTAAGAATATACAAGAATGTAGGACAAGAATGTGTGCAAGAATATGTACAATAATTTGCACAAGAACGCGTTGATGAATACGTGCAAGAATCTACAAGAATGTATGAGAATGTGCAAGAATCTACAAGAATGTATGAGAATGTGCAAGAATATCTAAGAATGTGTAGGAAGATCTAAGAATGTATAAGAATGTGCAGGAATATCTAAGAATGTATAAGAATGTGCAGGAATATCTAAGAATGTATAAGTATGTCCAAAATTTACACGTATATGTACAAAATGTATATAAATGTTTACAAGAATATGCAGAGATTTCTTCTCTGATTGTCTTTGCATTTTGTAGATTCTCGTTACATTACGATTCCCACGTCCGTCACAAACTGAAGACTTGATTCTACCGAAGACCTGGAACAATCCGAACGCCTCTGTGATTGACGTCAAGGTGCAAATCGTCACTAATCCGACGTGATTAATCATGATTGAATCATAAGAGTCCGCCGACAAGAGCACGAGGACCGGTGTGTCCCGATCCGCACTGGCGATTACGCAAAGTTTCAAGAGGCGGCCGCAGGTTCGCAGAACCGCTGTTTGAAATACGCGGAATATAGTTGCACAAATCTGTCCGCCTCGTCACGACCTGGAAAGGCCGGGCCGCCGATAAATTCACGGCGAAACGTTTAAATTCCTGCCCGGTTAATTTCTGCGCGGCCCGAAACTGCGTTACAGATTGACGTTGACGAAATCCGCGGAAATGTAAACGCGATTGACGCACACCAACCAGAAATATCTTCCTCAGTCATGTTCACGAGTGCTCGGGTGATAATTCGAACTTGTGTACGTATGCGAGTTTCCCGGTCACAATCTTGTCCTCGTCCCTCTATCTCACAGGTCTTCGGTGTTATCATTTCGAGGAATTTCTGAAAAGAAGAACGTTCAATTGATAGGAATTTGCTGCTAATAAGGGTCCGCGAACCGTGAAGAGAGGTGATCGATTACTGTCCCCAAGCATTTCTTTTACGACCCCATTAAACCTGAAGACCGGAGAACGCCAAAGACGTTGAACGAGCTGTATCCCCATTTGCGGCGATAACTCATTTTAACAGGCCTGGCGTCAATCTGGGAACGAACTGACGCCCATTCTGCCCGAGAAATTACTGTTTTCTAGACAGTGTTTGATCTATGGTCGACGGACAGGTATTAAGTTGTTCCTAAAGCTCCGGAATGTAAGTTCAAAGCAGTTCTTTGAAACTATCAACAGTGGTCAGTTACGGATACTTTATTTTACTATTGTTGAAATTGAGAACGATTCAGTTTTGTCAATTATTGCTTAAGGTATGTCCACGTTGATGCAACACCGAGCAACTTTCTGTCGCACATTGTTGACTTCTTCAGCGTGGACATGGCTTAACATTCCAACACTTTAGAACAACTATAGAGAAATCTAATTAATATACATTGCAACATGATATTTGGTCCCCTCAGGGTTTCAAATTCATTTACCAATCCCCCTCGTTTCCACTCTCACCATCGCCTTTTCAGCGGGACCTACTGTTTATGGTGGGTTCCGAACCACCTTTTGCCAACAACACGTGAAAAACACCTCGGGTGGGTCACTTTCCAGTTTTTTACCAGACGGTCACCCATCCTAGTGCCGTTCACGTTCCACATTGTTTAACTTCGGTGATCTAACGAGAACCGGTGCTTTCAACGAGACTACGGTTGTTGGACTAATTAATATACATATTATGATAATATCTTTAGCATCATAGAACATCGATGATACAGAAAGTAGACAAGCGTAAGTATTCTTTCGAATATCAAATAGGAGTATTAATGAAATTCGTGCTAGTTGCAGCGTATCCGGGTACCAGCTTGACAACTCGAGGATTATGGTACCTGTATGGGAGCTACGAATTTTAACGACCTGATACACAGAAGTACCATTTACAACTCCCGAGGTATACATAAAGATTACCACTTGCGTCAACACCTGGGCTCCTACTTTCAATTTCTATTGAAAATTGTATGTTATATACCATGAAGTCAAATGTTATTGACACAAAGGTTTCTAAAAATCTAGAAAACGTCACTTAATTGAAATATAATGTAGCAGAAATATGTATGGGGTATTCAGGCATTGATCACCTGCACGAGTTTCAATAAGAGAACGAATGCTTCTTGCTTCTCAAAATTGAACACTATTTCAGTATGGACAATCATCCCGAATGATTCACCCACGATGAAAGACGAAAGCAGATGAAGTGTTTCCCCATGAATCAACCAGGATGATCATCCAAAACGAGCAGGTGCAAGTTCATCTATACTCCCAAGCCCCCTAACAATCTTTCTCAACTGTTTCCAACGACGTCAGCTGTCTCGATCATTTAGAAGAAAAGGGTCTTACTCTATGGGCACGTTATTGTTGGACGAGTCATCGGCGACGTAATCAGGACGATCCTCTTCTTGGATATCGGGCGGACCAGGAACAGGGAACGCGTTCCCCAGTCCAACACAGAAAGCTCTTCTGCCCCCTCGTCTTCTCATAGCGAAATTCCGTTCCCTCGAAGGGAACCTTGGCGTTTTCTTCCTCATATCGAAGAGCTCCTTCACGGACAGACCGTCGTCCCAGACCATTTTCTATGCACTCGCGAGAACTTAAAGATCCAAAAGAAAATGAATGGTGTCTCACTGTAACGTGTCCGATCGAGTTCGGCCTCGAGTGGGCAGCCGAACGGAAACTTTTCACGAGTGCGGAAAGAAAGACAGTCTAATCCCCGAACAGGCTGACACCGGTGTTTATCGGTCGACGCACCACTGTTATGTTGTAGTTATCGCGAGATAACGACACACGACCGTCGAGCAGTCTCCGGAAGTGAGAACGAGCTGGTCCGACGACCGGCAACGACGACACTGGAAAACGAACACACACGTTCGTGAGCATTCAGCTGTTGACGACGACGAGAAGCTGAATCCCGTGGCCAGCAAATCGAATTAATTTAATGCGGTTATGGAATCTGCCGGTTTCCCCCGCTTCTCTTCGCTTTGCTTCGGACAAGTGTCCGGCTGGGCGCGTGACGCACGTGACGATCGTTCCAACAGAAACGGAGCACGATGATCGTACGTAATATGGTCTGGATCGCGATTTAGCAGTTCAGAATCGATAGATAATTGTTCAAAGTTTCATAGAAATATCCTTGAAAATGTGCTTCCTTGAATAGTTGTTAATAATTTTTGGAGTAATGGTTCCGAGTAAAGTGGAATATAATAAAACGAGGAACGTAGATAAAAGTGCGCGGCGATAAAAGAGTTCTTTTTAGTCAGTGTTTCGATAAAAATAGTAATTAAAGAATTGTTTTGGTGTATCTTCAAATTAAAAATCCACTGACCATTTATAATTTTGATTGTCAGTCTTGGTTCAACATAAAGCCGGATATGAATTGAAAATGATTCTCCGTCTTTTGATGTAAATAATCACTATATTAAAAGCGAGGCGAGTCGATTCAATTTGCTTTTGTGTTGAACAAAATTGAATTTCTGAACTGCTGAAACGACGTGGTCATCGTAAGTCGATCGTCAGCGAACTAAGGCCACTACGATCCTCTAATTACTCAACGTTCCAAAGTCGAACTAAACACCTTTGGACCAATACTGAAATCGAAATCGCCGATCTAGCAAACTGCACGCTGTCAACGCTTCAGGTGTACCAAAACGATTCCTAGATTTACGCTTTATATCGATTCCCAATAATCCGGTAAAATTTTTAATCAATTTGTAATCCTGTTAATAGAAATCGACGAATGAGTAAAAGGTCCCCGTGATGATCCAGCGATCTCGATAAATTCAGGTTTTCCACAGGTTACCGATTTTCACTAGCCAAATAGATTTCCTTTGGAAAATTAATAAAATTGATTTGCCACAATTTTTCACTGACAGAAAACGATGGATGTGTAAAAGATTCCATCGATGATCCAAGGATTTTGTGAGATTTAGAGACTTCTAACAGTTTACCGATTACCAGCAGTTTGATAGTAAAAATGATTCGATTCAGAAAATTGATCGAATTGATTTATCACAATTTTCAATCGTGTTTATAGAGATCGACGAATGAGTAAAAGGTCCCGGTGATGATCCAGCGATCTCGATAAATTCAGGTTTTTCTACAGGTTACCGATTTCCAGTACCCAAATAGATATTCTTGGTAAAATTAGTAAATTTCTATTCTATTGATTCGCCACGATTTTTAACCACGCTGAGTGAACGATCCCAGTGATGATTCAACGATCGCGTAGTATTTAGGTTACCGATTTCCAGCAAAGCAGATTGAAGGCAACAGTGAGAGTGATTAGCCGTTTGTTGAACTGCAATAACGGAAACCGTCGACGACTAAACGGTCCCAATAACAATCTAGCGATCGAGCGAAATTTCGGCTGCTTACGGCTAACCGATTTCCAGCAGATTTCAAGAAAAAAAAATCACTGATTTATTGATTCGTCGTGGTGAGTAAGAGGTCCCAGGGTCCTCGGGAAACGATCCAGCGATTGCACGAAAACGAAAACACCTTCCACGCCGATCCACGCGCGAGTTTCAACTGGCTGGGCCGGTCGTCCTCGTCCGTGCGGCACATCGCGTTCCGCTCGAGATCAGAAGCCACGACGACGACGACGACGACGACGACGACTGGCGACCTTCGCTCGGCAGATTCCATTACCGAACACCGTTTGTTCCCCGCGTGGTACCCCGTCACGATCGCTACCGTGCTCAAAGGTAGCACAGTCTGTCACCGGTTGCCCCCAGACGATCGATAGTCGAGCACCGGAACGGCTCTAGCGTCCACCTTGTGCAGATGGACCATTATCTTCGAAGCATCACGCAATGCGATTTAACTAGGTCATTTTCTACAGACATTCTACGTTTTATCTAAAAAAAAAAACATTCGTGATTAAATGTATATTTAACACCAGTCTTACTATGCAGAATAAAAATCGTCTGCATCCATTGCAAGAAATAGAAACTAAATTCAATTTTATTTCTTCCCTAAATGATTTCATTAGAGGAGAAATCATATATTGACATCAACATCTTCGCCTATAAATGCATAAAGGTCCGCTGTCTATTTATCAAAACATGAAGAATGTATCTATCCAAATTGTTCGGCAATTTTGTAGCATTTTCAACAACTCGAATACCCCCAAAGACAATGGTCCATTTGCACTGAACGTCCTCATTGTTTTCACTGTGTACACCGCTGCCATTTTAGCGAAACTAGCTGAACGTATTAAGAAATCCTTGAAACGGAGCGAAAGAGGCGCTCGACCTCCCAGGTCACATGGATCCAGATGATCCTCGCAAGGAAGGGACACAGTCCAAGAGCTGTGGAGATCTAATTGTAAGCCTAATCGGTCAGTGAAACGCGTCCGATTGGCATCGGTTGGGCAATCGACAGGAAAACCTTGTTACTCGACATTGAGTCGGACTTTGACTCTCGGCTGCGAGCGTCTGGCAGCTGCGATCGTCAGCGTTCCCTCTCGTAAATTCAATCCGTGGAGTTCGAAGATCTTATCGTGGTCGGTTTATATTTACGGTCATTGATGCGAATCGCAGAGCGCTGACGACGGCGCCGAGCCGCGATTAAATTCGCTCGGGGGAGAGACGATTGTGTTACACACGCGAGAAACCGTTCCTCGCGAGAAGAGAAGAGAAGGCTCCTGGGATCTCGGAGCGTATCCACGAGAGCACCGAGCGAGACTGAGGCTCGCTATGCCGGCGGTGTCCTCGTCGATAAGGATTATCACGAACGAATAACCTCGTTATCTCCGGCCTCGACGAGCCGCTGCGTCCCTCGGAAACTACGGCACACGGCACCGTTCCGAACCGTCATTTGCATGCAACGCTGCTGCTCTTTATCACTTCTTCTTCTTCTTCTTCTTCTTCTTCTGTTTACCCAGTTTACTACGATCGTGACACGCCTCGCATTTCCCTCAGCTGTTCGGACACATCGCGGAATGGGAGCCGAACAAAAGCGTGCCGGGATTCATTCTGTTTCGATAACCATTGTGGTTCTCAGAAGTTCTGAATTTCAAATTGTTCTGGATTGAGACACTGTGCACCCCGAGGTTTGTATACACGTCAGCTGGTGGGAATTTTCACGCTTGAGCTTGTGTTGTGACAGTCAATGGGAAATTGACTGTCTTCGTATTGGAAGAGATAAGAATATCTCGCGACGGTTAATGTGCGGGTGAGGGGCGAAAGGGAAGGTAGCGTTTTGTTCTAGGCTCGCTAGAGGACTCTAGGTAGGGCTTATCTAGCATGAGCCAAGAACAGGAATGATAATTATAATATTATTTCATATATATTTACACAATCACATAACATTTACCCTCAAGTTTTATATAATCATAATAAATCAATTCAAATAATATTATTTTATACAAATTTACAATTATTTAAAATTTCCCTCAAATTCTATATAATTATAAATCAACTCAAATAATATTATACCATATAAATTTACACAATTATTTAAAATTCCCTCTTTTATATAATCAAATAAAGTATCTTTTTTAAATTCACACAATTATTTAAAATCTCCCTCAAATTTTGTAAATTAAAATCAACTCAAATAATATTACTCTAAATAAATTTACATAATTACAATGATCTCCAGACAAATGTAGAGGACAACATTGGATACGTCCTCTTTTTGAAATCTATTGATATATTTAAACTGTTATATATTCGCCTTTGCTGTCCCCCATCACGATTAACATCACATTAACCGTAACCCTCTCCACAAGTAACATGTAAGATATGTTCGATTGTAAACCATGTGGTCACTGATTACCTAGCTGTTAATGTGACCACATTAAAAGACACCATAAATAAATAAAACACAGGATACGCAGAAACACTGCGTCGTTATTTAAAGTAATCAATAAAGTATATACGGTATAAAGGATGGTTCCTTAAAATTCTGTACCCATTAAAGACATATCCAACAATTTCTATTAAAACCTGAAACGAAAAATCCAACTTGCTTTTCGTTCTAGAAATTCGTGTAAATTCGAGCGATTACCTACTGTGAAGAAAAAATCGCACATTTATCTATCGAGGTTCATTATAAAATTGCAGAGAAATGCTTTCGCTGCCTCTAACTGACATTTTCCAAAGCCACCTGGCTAAAAACCGAATTGCAAAACCAAAAGATCCAAGCTTTCGCAGTGAAAACTCGTATGAATTCGTGCAATTCCGCGTCCGCGTGAGAAACCGCGTCGGCGCCGTGAGAAAATGCTAAGTCCTTAATCGTGAAGTCACGTTTCCGCTCGCTCTGTATCGGCAGGAGCGAAGCCTGCTGACGGGTTTCTCAGACGAATCCCTACTGCGAAGACTTCTAATCGAGTTATTGGGATTAGCGACAACGACGGCGACGACGACACGACGAGGGAGAACAAGAATTTTCGTCGTGAAAGCGGGTTAGACGATGACGGCGATTCGACGAGCGGTCGAAAAATCCACGGAGTCTCTTGTAAAACGATCGCACGAGATGCAAATAGAGAAACGGAGCCGTGGTGGATACACGGCCCCGAACGTCGACGTATCCTGTCGCAATAGCCGCGACGTGTTTATTTGTTGTAACCGCAAAGAAACTTACTCCATTACGGAGATGGCCGGCTGCCAGCGGATTTACAAGTCGGAACGTGACACAACGCAAACACCGGCCACCCCATCTCGGCGCAACGAACCTTCGACTTTCGTACACGGATAAACCAAATTCTGGGAGTCCGCTTGCCAGTGAAACTCTCGCGAGTCGGCACTGTATCGACAGTCATACTCGAGTCACTGGAGAGTGCTGAGAGTGAATGTATAAAAATGTCAAAAAATGTATGAACACGTATGCAAGAATGCACGAGAATGTCTGCAAGAATGTACGAGAATGTCTGCAAGAATGTACGAGAATGTCTGCAAGAATGTACGAGAATGTATGCAAGAATGTACGAGAATGTATGCAAGAATGTACGAGAATGTATGCAAGAATGTACGAGAATGTATGCAAGAATGTACAATACAAGAATGTGTGCTAGAACGTGCAAGAATATCTAAGAATGCGAAAGATTATCGAAGAATGTACAGGAATGTGCAGGAATATCTAGAAATGTTTAAGAATGTATAAGATTATATGTATATGAATGTATGCCATAATGTGCAGGAATGTCTAGAAATGCTTAAGAATGTATAAGATTATATGTATATGAATGTATGCCATAATGCGCAAGAATGTCTAAGAATGTGCAGGAATGTCCAAGAATTTCTAAGAATGTGCAGGAATGTGTAGCAAGGTCTAAAAATGTATATGAATGTATGCAAGAATGTGCAAGAATGCATAAAAATGTACAAGAATGTATGAATGGTGCAAGAATGTGTAGCAATGTCTAAAAATGTGGAGGAATGTACAGAAATATGAATGTGTTTAACAACGTACAAGAATGTATATGAATATATGTAAGAATGTACAGGAATGTCTAAAAAAGTATAAGAATGTATAAGAGTGTACAAGAGTATGCAAGAATAGACACTGTACTGAGAGTCACACTCGAGTCACTTGAAAGCACTGAGAGTTACCCTCAGCAGAGTGTCCACTCGCGAGAGTTTCACTCTCGAATTGATTCCTAGTTTAACACGTTTACTGCCATGACATATGCGGGTGTCACAGTTCTTCATCTTTACCAATTATTTTTGTTCATAATTTTTGTTGCTTAATTTCAATGAACAGAAGCTATATATTCATTTCTTTTCTTCATAGTCTTTGTGATGGAATAGTGAGTTGAAAATAATACAGCAGTGTTTTTAAATTGTCTTTAAATATTTCCACTGTTTTCATTAGAATGATTAAATTGCTTCGATTTTGTTACATTTTTTCGGGCTGATCGTCGATGATTTATTTGCGATGTCCCGACGAGATTAGTGAATCGAATCGAAGTTACTCGTTGGTTGGATAGACGTGGGTCGATTCTGACCCGAAGTCTCGGTGCTCCGAATCGAAGTTTTATGGAGATTGTAATGTAAGTGTTTTTACGGCATGAATAAATGGCTTCTATTCATGGACGCATTCATTCTTGAGTGACTCATGGCCACGGCGAGGGCTCAGTCTTTCTGATTCACAGGCATGTGTGATAACATCGTGCCAATAACATCGAAAAGTTATAATGTTGTTGTTGCTATTGGGATTTTTGGGGGATGCGATACGAGCGATGATCGGGAGTTGATTTTCAGTTCGGGGTTGGTATTGTTGAAGATAAGTGTAATGTCTTGAAGTACGATTTTCGTGTATTGTATACCTTTATTTTGCATAACGTTCGTCATAACTGTAGTTAATATTTATCGAGCTATTTGTAAATGCTCGTGTAAACATAAGTGGCATGCAGAAGATGCTGATTCAGTATGCGAGTCGAATATATTTAGAAGATAATGTGGAGTAAGTGAACTGATAAGGGTAATTGCACGATGATAAGAAACAAGACAGGAAATTATGAAAATTTCTTCGAAAAAATTAACTGAATGTAATGTCAAACATGAAGATATCATTATGAATGTAATGCACAATAAAACAAAACAACAGGATTACAAATGGACACTCTGTTATCTGCTATCACAAATTCTCTCGAGATATGCAATGTTGAATTAATCACCTTTAGCCTCGAGAGAACAATACTTAATAAAAAGAAATGATGCACGTCAAAATAAAAATTTCGTCGATTATAACAAACAGTAATTGCACAAGTGCTCATAAACTTTTCACTTAAAATAAATAAATATATTCAACAAGTTTCTACAAAATCTACATTCTGAGTTCAACAAATATCAACTAAAAAATACGAAACCTCTGTGTTGAAATAAATAGATTTTCTCTACAATTTCCGATCAAATTTTCTTTTCACATCCAACATTTCCAAGCAAACGAATTTATAATCGATCATATTGTTCTCGAACAGAATTATTAGACAATTTTCCTAATCCTATCCTAATCTTCATTCCTAGTTCAACAAGCGACAACTAAAAGACTTCTGGCTGGAATAAATAGATTTTCTCCACAATTTCAAATCCAACAAATTGCAAACACAAAAATATTCTCAAACAAAATTATTCAACAATTTCCTACAATATTTTCTATCCAAGTCCATCACCAACCCTTACTTTGACCTTCCTGCCGAAAAGTAATGCGAATAGATCAACTCACCGAGGCCCAAAACAGAGATACCGCTCGTCGAATGCCCGACTCCGTTCGTACCCCTTCGGTTCCCATTCAGCTGACATGGTGTTTCGCCTCGCACGTGCTCGCCACGTGTAAACGCGACACGGTTCGCGAACGATCGCAGCCGGACTGGGTCGTGCACCGCGCACATCGGAAGAAACTCGACAAATGAAGCAAAACCGCCTCTGCTCCGAGGTCGAGGCTCGGTAAATCGCGGATGAGCTCCTTTCCGCCGACTGACCGCGATACTACGACGGGAAGGAAGAAGGGGCCTCGCGCGGCCGCGAAAAAACAAACGAAAACGCACAGTTGAGCGCGCACGCGAACAAAAAAATAAAATAGGTAGGAGAGAAATTTTGACAGACCCGGCCCGTCTCGGGTTTACAGCCCGGTCCCGGCCGCTCGAATGACTTTATCGCCCGGTTATTTGTCCCGATAGCGCGAACAAGCGCTCGATCATGCTCTAAATTTAGCCGAGCGATCGGTAGAGAGACAGAGACGATCGATACACGCGCCTGTGAACACGCACGTCCCCAGGAAACGGCTGGAATGTACGCACTGCCGATCGGAATCGTTCGACGGATGAAAAGCTGAGAAGCTCTTCTCTTTCTCTGCACGCTCGTGCGACGTCAATGCCAGCTGATCGCGAGCTGCCATCAACTAGTCAGTCGTGTATCGCTGCCCGAAAGCATAATGCGCCCGTTCATCATGTTCGCTGGCCATCAGAACAGCGGTTTTGTGAAATCTGAGGGATCATCACTACATCCCAAACGCATATAACCGTTCCTGATCGCAACACTCTTTGGGAGGATGAAGCAGGACTGATGTAACCGGTAGAAAGCTCGGTGGCGATCATTTTTATTTTGGTTAAACTTTCACTTAGGCAACCGAAAATTTTTAACATTTCTGGATGCAATGGGTAATTATACAGAAAACAGTACATCTCAACGATTTTGGTAGTTGAAATATGTTGTCAAGCTCATCATTCTAAACATCTTTTCCTTCTACGTGTTACCCCGCTGCTCGGCCTTAGTTTTGGAGATTGTATTCGCAAACAAAAAGCTGTTATCACGACTACACCTAGCTTTTATTTTTAGAAAATATGTTTATTAGATTACTTTTCCGTACATTATATTATAGAAATTATTGGTGCCTTAATGAATATAATGAAAAATAACCAGTCGTTCTTGTGTTTGAATCTAGTTGACTGTACACATACAGTGCTCCAAGATGAACATTATTGTTTAATATTGAGATGAATTATGGTAAATAATAACGGAGTATGGTTAGTTGTATATTAAGTGTAATTTTGTGGAAAATACATGCTCGGGTAGCATTGTGAAAAAACCTCAAAGGCGATTTGATTAACTTAAATACTAAGACTTATAACCTAGGGATTATATACAGGGGATATATACAACGGTTATAAATAATGGGTTAGAGCCGTTGGTTTCTGATAAAATGTTATCATAAGGATCATGATTAGTGAGGCCGATTGGAGGCTGACTACACCGAGCTCGTCCTTTAAACATCCTTTTAGCGTCACTAAAAATTGCTGTACTATTATTTAAAATATTGTTCACATTATTACATTTGTCGGTATCTAATTAATTACTAAACATTTAAGTATTGTATGAGGTATTATATCAATTTCATATTTATCAAATTTCAAATATCATAAAGATTGGAAATATTCTAGATCAGAAGAAATGTTTAATTTTCGAGTTAAAATACCTCCGAATGTAAAGGGTTACAAACTATACTAACCTAACTCTCTCCGTGGGATAACAATCTAGAAACGAAGTTCCTTACCGATTTTAATGAGCTCCGAATATATTATCTAAGATGTGAACTCCGCACACTAAAATTTAGATTCCTCCCCCTAGAATATAAAGTTTCATAATTTTTCGTCGAATTGTATAATATTACTACAATTAATGTTATTGACGCACTGGTTCGATCAATTGGAGACAATAAGCAAATTTGCAAAATATTACATGATCCAATTGATCGAACCAGTGCGCCAATAACATTAAGTTGTACTTTTGAACAATTGTCGATCGAGATACAGAGAACTGTATAATATTACATTCAGAAAAGTTCAAAATTTTTGGTCCCCTGAGAGAAACTTTCGAAAGTTTCAACACTTTCACTTTTTCCAACTAGTTCCAAGAGAAATTTCTGCAGTACACAACTGCAGAATTGCTATTCCTGGGTCCGTGGACGTTTATGAAAACAATTGTCTGCAATGAGCAATTTATTGGACAGCCGTTGAATTTATTATTGAACGTGTGTCTTGCAAACGAGAAATATTTCCTACTTTATGTAAATCAGTTCGTTAGCAACTAGGTACTGTATTGGTGTCATCAAGTATGAACTGTGGCTTTGATCCAACTCAGGAGCGTCAACATTATACAGTGTGGGTGACCATCGCGGGGTCCTATAGACATTCTTGGGCAAAACTTTTATTTAAATAAAAGTTTCAAATAAAGTGGTTTTAAAGCCCACTTGGAACAAACCCACTTTATTCGAAATTTTTATATAAATAAAATGTTTGTCCAACTCTGCCAATAGTGCTGGAGAAATTGGAAGTAGTGCTGACTTGTGCTAGGTTAGCACAACTCAGACATATAATTATATGCTGTTTGGATAATTGTTACTTACTTAAACATCAATTAGATGTCCAATACGATTATTTACCATAACTTCTTTATTTATTGTTTTTTTAAAGTAATACTTTAGCACAATCTTAGTATAACCTAGTAAAACTTAGCACAATTAAGAAAATTGAAAAAATGAAAAATGGGGGGCCTACTCAAACAATCGATTTTCTCAATTTTTGGACTTATTTTTTATATTATACTTATAATATTCGAGCACAATGTAGCACAAACTTAGCACAACTGTTGAAATTATTTAATTCAACAAGTGGGGGGGGGAAGGTAGCTAACTTCTAGGAGGCCCGAAAGCAACGAGCATTTCGCAATCCAGCACGAACGATTGTTTCGTACAGAGCATGGCGCGAAAAGGCGAGAACTCCGCGCGTAATTGAATTAACAACGACGCAGAAATGTCGATAAAAGGTAGGCGTGTTTCATTATCCGGGACGTCGCGCGACGTCGTCGACCAGCGACGTCCGATGCCACATTCGGAGAAAATGTCGCACGAATAGACAGACACAATCGGTCTCGCGAAAGTGTCGCAATCGGCGCGCAGAAAATATCATCGGCGAGTGAATGAACCGCCCACGGTGTCTATGCGTGTGCCTCTCGCGTTCGCCGCCGCTGATCTTTCAATTTCTTTAACGAGAGTAATTTATCAGAGCCCGGCGATGCAGTTGCCTCATGCTTTGCCCCGTTGCGCGATCGGGGAGTTAATGAAAATCATGACGTCCCAGGATTCATAGACGCGTTTCGATTCAACGAGCACGGAATGGACCTCGGCGGACTCCATCGAGGAATTCTATACAATTATGAACATCGTTCCGAACGACTGATGTGGAGCATGAATCGACTCGAGCTTCTGCGATCGTTGCTTCATTCTTGGATTGGAGGTACGAGCTTTGAGAGTCAGAAACTTCAGGCTGATATTCGAGCGACTTCCGTAGATCGTAACAATTTTTCAAAAATACAAATCTGGCACAGTTTAACCCTTAGTGGTCGAGTGGCGCCTCTGCGGCGCCACTAAAAGTTGGTGTACTATTATTTAAATAATTGTTAACACTATCAGATATGCCGGTATCTAACCAATTACTACACATTTCAGTATTGTATGAGGTATTATATCAATTTCATATTTATCAAATTTAAAAAATCATGGAGAATGGAAATATTGTAGGTCAGAAGACACGTATTTTCGAGTTAAAATAGCTCCGACCGCAAAGGGTTAATCTTTGGGAGCGAGCATAATTCTGTGGTTGTAGGGAAAATCGTCGCACGTCGGATTTCAAAAAATTTTAGTTATTAGAATTTACGTATTTACCAGAAGAAAAGTCATGAAAACAAATTCAGGAAGTTCGAAAAAGGTAATGTAATTTAACTGGTCACTAGTACGAAGTGATCAAAATGTGTTCTTCCTTACAACCACAGAATTGAAGCTGAACTTATCGCTACACTAAGCATTTTTAGGATTAATGAGTTCGATAGAGTTCACAGAAATTTTCGAATGATCAAAATCTAATAAGAATTGATCTGGAAAATTGGTTTGAAAAATTGATCATCGTCGGGCTCGTATAGTTTACGACTAGAGAAGCGGAGTTTTGGTCAAGCTGGATCAAAATGTATCCTCTTTGTCCTGCTAGCTGAAGAGACATCAATGAGAATTCGAAAATCGGTGAACAGAAAGATTGTGTTGCAGCAGGAAACCGTCGCAGGCTGAGCTTTTACCAGGAATTCGAGTCCCTCGCGTGCTTTCCACACCCACGCGTCGCATTCCCATACGACGACAGAGCGACGACGCGACGCGATTACGCGCGCAAGTCGGCGAGGAACGCGAGCGAGCGAGCGATCGAGAGTCTTGATACGGCCCGGCGAGTAAACGCTCTTTACTCGGCGACGATAACATCGCGTTTATTGTACAACGGTGTCGCGGCTAATACAAACGACGCTTCCGACCGAATAGAGCAGGATTCCGCGTACTTCCTCGTTGATAAACCGACGTCTTAATCACCTGGTTTCCAGGAACGAGCTTGATGTCTCGGTATCCGCGTGAACGCGACAAATCGCTGGCTTTGCACGATCTCGATCGTTTAACGGGGTCGATAACGCGTCGTCGAAATTTACTGGTTTGTTTGAAGCAGTCGGGAAACGGTTCCAAGAGTGTTTACCATCATGGGAATTACTGCCGGTTTACGGTGAATAAATTTCGGGGCACTTTACAATCGGTTAAGTCAAATAAATTGCTACCCGGCCGGGAGTGAGAGAACCGAGGGAGAGAGAGAGAGAGAGAGAAAGGGTGGTGTATCTCGGAGCGGGCCAGAGGCTCGACGCATTAAATATAGAGCTTTGACACACATAGAATGTCGCGTAATAATTTCACGCGGGTAGGCGCGAGCGTTCCCGGCGATCGTAAATAAATATTCGCGAGGCGGCGGCGGCGCGCGGAATATGCATTTTTTGAATCAACAACGGAACCCGTGCCAAGTCCGCGGCCCGTCCGAGAATTTGCCGCCTCTCGTTTGATCTGAAATCCGACGAAATAGCGTGATGCTACATAGGGGACAGCAATAAAGAGGACAAAAGGCATGGAGTCCCTACAGTTATTCAGATAGGGACACTAGGTCAGGGACAATTATGTTTTAGAACGCACTAGGAAGACTCCATGTACTTTGAGGGCCATAAAACCACGCCCACCCTGGATTATCCATACAGGATAAGCAAAATTTTTAATCAGAGTTAGGTTCATGAGAGATATCTAATCTGAACATGAGCAAAGACAAATTTTGCAAAGAGTACCGTATTCATTTTGGCATAATAGAAAGCCACGAAGCCACTCCCACCCTGATTTCTCTAAACAGGATGAGCAAAATTTTTAATCAAAGTTAGATTTTTGAGAGACATAGAATCTGAACATGAGCAAAGATTAATTTTGTAGAGAGTACCATAGTTTTTTTTATATAATAGAGGGCCATGAAGCCACGCCCTCTTTGGACACTCTCTACAGGGTAACCAAATTTTTATTCAAAGCTATATTTCTGATAGATTTAGAATTTAATCATGGACAAAGATTCATTTTGTAAAGAGTACTGTATTTATTTCTACATAATAAAGAGCCATGAAGCCACGCCCTCTTTGGACACTTTGTACAGGATGAAAAAAATTTTCTTGATGAATAAATGCGAATTACAGTTAGATTTCTAAAAGCTGCAGTATCTAAACTAAATATGGATGAAGATTGCTTTATGAAGCACTGTCCTAACTTCACCATAATTGAAGGCCACGCAGTCACGCCCATTCTGAGCACTCTACACAATGGGAGCAAGATTGCTATTAGTCTTTCATTGCTACTTCCTCGTAATGAAAAGAGAAAGGTTCAGAGTAAAGAAACAGGACTAGACAATGGATGGAGTCTGCGTTGAACAAAGGCAAAGATTACTGTAGAGAGTACGGTCCTAGGTCTGTCAGAATTGAGGGTCACTAAACCACGCCTTCGAGACTTTGTACAAGGTGAACAAAACTATATTTATGAAAAGAAAAGATTGAAGTGAGAGGATCAGAGTTAGATATTTAAAAAATATACTAGAATCTAGAGTGTGAACATTGCCGAGTAGGTCAATGCATCATCGTAATCGAGAGCCGCGAAAGCACGTTCATTCCGAGCATTCTCCAAGAACAAGTTTAAGGTAACGAGAAGAGAGGCATTGTGTGATAAGTAGACTGCGGATTTTTATACCGTTATGTTGTTTTCAAGGTAGAAAGACTATTAACCCCTCGCTGCATGACTGTAGGTCCCGTCGCGAAATAACTCCTTAATAGGAGTTCACAAAGCGACGTAAAATAAGCTAAAAAAAAAAAATTTCGGATGGAAAAATTGAAAGATCAGTTTTTGTGTTTTATTTCTGGGAAAAATATTTAATAAAATTAAAACAACATTTTCAGAGAAATAAAAATAATTTAGAATAGTAAGAAAATACATTCTTAATCTACTATACACTAGATATGTTAATATTGTTAACTGTATCAGATATGATACACTATTCAGCGAAGAGTTAAGAGATGAAATGAATTATTTTTTAACTACAGTTTCCCACAATCGATAATAGCAGAATATTTTTATTTAAAATAAAGATCCGCAGTCTAGTGATACGGTACTACGAAATCGAGAGCAACGTAGTCACGGTCACTCGAGACAGGCTGCATGGAGTACGCACAAAGAAGAAGAAGCATGCATATACTAATTGTCCGAAGGGATATTGTTCCAGGCATTGTGGTTTTCCGGATGAAACTTTTTAAGGGACACTAAATCTGTATACAGTATAAATTAAAATTGTCTTGGCGCCATAAATGCTTCAGGCCGGCGACCGATTCGCCGGCGCCGAATTAGCCAACCGACAGATCACCTCAAGTCCAGCGAGCACATCATTACCGCATTGTAACGATATATCCGTCAGCGTGCCGGGCAATCTACAAAATTTAGATAAACCGCAAACTCGACGGGCATCGCCTCAAGTGACAAATCGCTCGGTTAGTTGTCGTCCAGCGCGTACGAACGTCACGAGACATTTTAATTCACGAACGAAAGAGAGCAAGCGAGCGAGTGAGAGAGAGAGAAAGAGAGAGAGAGAAAGAGCGGCGAGATGGACGTGCAGTGACAATGCGAGGACAATAATAACGGGACCTCCAGTGACTTTAACGCGCGAATTGATTTATGCATCGTGTACCTCGGACCGTGAGCACGCAGCAGAAAGATTGAGGAGGCGCCGCCGGTTGCTGGTCCACGAAGGCGCTATAACCGGGCCATTTTTAAATGATTCGCGACCGTATATAGAGCCTCCTCTCTCTCTCTCTCTCTCTCTCCCTCTCTTCGGCGGATCACGCTCGTTAGGCGCGCGTAACTCGAGCGTTTCAGGGTAAGGGTAGCCGGTGACATTTCTGGTAAATATCGCCGGCGAATCACTTTGCCTCGTTCGGCAAACAAACCGCGACACGGGAGACCTTTTTCAAGGATCCGCGGAAATGTCTCGTGTATCGAGCCGTTTAAATCGCACGACCGACATTTCCGCGAGAAATTACGTACTCGCCGGTAACTCTTTAATGTGTCTCCCACGGGAATTTGCGGAGGTTGATATCGCAGCCCGATAAGGCCGCTATCAGCTCTGTCGCCGCGGAGAAGTACCGATATCTCTTGGAAACTTTATTTTTATTGCATCTGTGCCTCGCATCCATTTAACCCGATTTTCGCTGCAGCACATATTTTAATATTTGCGAACATTCTGAGTCAATCTTGTCTGAAAGCCTTGCAGTAATAGCGGCGCAAGAGGCGGCAGAACACCTGCAGACGACCTTATACACTTTCAGGAGAGTTTCCTAGGTCTACGTAGAACCAAACATAACTCAAACCCATTGTGTTTTTATTTATGTAATTATTGAAAAGAAAGGACAGTTTCAAATTTTTGCGGTGGCAGCTATTATGAAGTATATCAAATCTTTTTTCTGATCTGAAATATTTCTATTTTATGTCCAAAATCAGTTGAAAAATTTCACAACCGATCACTTCGACGAGTTCTACAGTTCCAGCGTCGAGTATGGTTGAACAGCTCGAATTCGCGGGCGTGAATTCGCAACGAGACCGTGGATCGTTGCAAGGACGATTCTATAAAAACGTTTAATCGCATATCCGGAAAAGTCGGACTGCTCGCACCGCACCGGTGTGCAATTTCGAGCGATGATGTCAGGGACGACGGAACATATGCAAAACGATCGGTTTTGGCCGCGAGGCTTTCCAGCGAATCGAGGCGACAAAAGGCATTGGTTTTGAGCAGAACAGGCGACACGGGCCGACAGCCGTGACTAAGAAAGTCAAAGTATAAAGGTGATCTCACTGGTACGCGCGTGGGTGACCGACATCTCGGACACACACGCGTGTTATTCGCTCGCACCTGCGCCTCTCGCAGCGTAATAATCGCTTGTGCGATTATCGATTTATTTGACGAGTGTGCTGGAACGATAACAGTGTCAACATTACGCGATCCTATCGAGACGATCAACGAAGTGAAAGAGAAGAAATTCTATTCGATGTCCACGAGATAGACAATAGAAACATGAAAATCGTTTTACTTTCACACCGCATACCGAAGAAATGATGGCGACCCGATTGTTATTAGAGATTACGGTTTTGGACGTGTATTTAGGATACACGTATTCACGTGTTCACGTGTACCAATATATATCCGTATTTTAATCCGTGTACCTCTTTATACACGGATACACGTGTACTGAAGTAAACGTGTACACGTGTATCGAGCTACACGGACAATACACGGGTACACGTGTATCGAGCTATACGGATAGTACACGGGTATCTGTTATTTTCATTACACGTGTATTATCTGTATATATATATATATATATATATATATATATATATTATAGCCAACAAAAACTGTAGTCTCGTTGAAAGCACCGGTTCTCGTTAGATCACCGAAGTTAAACAATGTGGAACGTGAACGGCACTAGGATGGGTGACCGTCTGGTAAAAAACTGGAAAGTGACCCACCCGAGGTGTTTTTCACGTGTTATTGGCAAACGGTGGTTCGGAACCCACCATAAACAGT
Organism: Lasioglossum morio; assembly: GCA_916610235.2. NCBI lineage: Eukaryota > Metazoa > Arthropoda > Insecta > Hymenoptera > Halictidae > Lasioglossum > Lasioglossum morio. The sequence goes on along the minus strand of OU744326.1, from coordinate 19,675,816 downwards.
AGGTCCCGCTGAAAAGGCGATGGTGAGAGTGGAAACGAGGGGGATTGGTAAATGAATTTGAAACCCTGAAGGGACCAAATATTATGTTACTTACTGTATATATATATATATATATATATATATATATATATATATATATATATTATGTACTATATATATGTATATACAATGTACTATACACGTATCCGTGTACCTGAATACACGGGTACACGTGTATCCGTATATTCAAGTTCACAGTTACACGTGTATTATCCGTGCATTTTACTACACGTGAACACGTGTACTTCAGTATTTTCAATACACGTGAAATGGGTATCTCTAATTGTTATCGAGATCGACACAGAACGATTCCGACGCGGAGCGATCTAGATCCGCGCGATCAAAGAGAAAAAATGGCGGGAACTTCAAAGTCAGCGGCGTTCGACTGCGAACGGGTAAAGCAAACATTTATTCGCCGCCGGCGGGAGCCAACGAAATAACTGTCGATAACATTTTCACGAAACCGAACCGTGGCGCCTGTCGCCGCCCCCGCAATTCGACAGGCAGACAGTGATTTCGGTAAAACTCTCCTGATCGCGGTTTCCAGCGAACTTGTAGAGATCTGGAAGTGTCAACGGGATCTCGCGAATGATCGAGACGTTGGCCGTGGAGGTACTTAGCCGTGAGTTTTCGTCGAAAAGGCCAGGGCCAACGCTGGAAATAGTGTTTTATCGCGGGGGTCTACGGTGGCGCGGCTGTAAATCACCGTTTAGTGCGTTTCAAAACGAGAGCGATAGGTGGCCCGATTTAAAATAGACTTCCTCACTCTTTCTAGCGCCAGCAGGAGAGAGAGAGAGAGAGAGAGAGAGATTGACTGGACGGAAAGAAACGCGAGCGACTTCTCGTCATTCGATATTCCGACGTGCAAATCGAGAAGCCGCGGTCGGGGAGGTACCACAGATCACGAAACTCTGTCGATAGTTTTACAGAATTTCGCAATTACCGAGCACGTGGCGAGGGAACGTGTTCGAACAAGGAAAACTTATCGCCTGAATATTAATCGTACGTTTCGCGCGTTTTCCACTCGAAATAGCTGGACAGCTCTCACGGACACTGGCTACAAATGTTTCGAATAAAAATTAGCGACGCTGCTACAAAAATTAATGCCCTAACAGATTATCTAATGGCGTTTAAGACTGTACGGTTTTGTTCGCGTCAAACGAGACGAGTCTAATGACGGTACATGGATTATTTGTTTCACACTAAACCTTTCAACTGCCGATCAAATGACAGGTTTCATATTTTTCATTTTACAACGATTGAAATCATAAAGTTGCTCAGCACATATAGTGTTAAAAATTGCACAGAATCGAAATGAGTAGAGATACTTTTTCATTTTTCTAAGCTAAAACAGTTTCGTGCTGGGTAGGTTTAACCCTTTTGCGGTCGGAGCTATTTTAACTCGAAAATTAAACGTTTCTTCTGACCTACAATATTTCCATTCTCTATGATTTTTTAAATTTGATAAATATGAAATTGATATAATACCTCATACAATACTTAACTGTGTAGTAATTGGTTAGATACTGACATATCTGATAGTGTAAACAATTATTTAAATAATAGTACAGCAATTTTTAGTGGCGCCGCAGAGCCGCCACTCGACCCCTAAGGGTTAATGTTAAAATTCAAGGGACAACTATCAGAGACGAGGGTTGAAGATACATTGCTTGAAATGATTCGGAAACTGGAGAGTACGGTCAGTGAAATTTTAAAGCAGCATAAGAAATTTTTTTTGGATAACAAATTACTGTTTGCGTTGGTGTGGACAGAGCTTTATGCGATTCCGCGTCGGATGTAGCATAAAGACGAATGTTAACGGTGCGCGACCGAGTTTAACGCGCACAATAACGCGTTAGTCGCGTCGCGATCCGCGACCATAACGGACGACGGTATCTCCCGTGTCTGGTTTTCGCATAAACGTTCGCCGCGAGATCGTATCTCCGTGAATCACGGACAGTGACGAGCATCGCGCTTGTATCTCGCTGTTTACAACCGCCTTAAGGACCGCGCCACGCCACAGGTATATACCAGAGAATCTCTGCGACACACACACACACACACACACACACACAAAGAGACGCACACACGTGCGCGTAAATACGTCGATTAGGTACGCGTGTCCCCGTAAATCAAGACCGATACACTTAATTGCGTCGTGGAATCGATGGAGATGGTATTGGGCTGTCGCCGCGAATCTCGGATTGCAAAATCAGTTTTACCTTCTGGCCTGGTCTCGGAACAGCGACTGAGCGAGTCGGAGCAACAGGTGTCCGCTCGAATCGATCCGAGTGGTCCCGCGAACTGAAATACAAACTTCTCAACACTTTATCTACTGGGTAATTACTTGATAGTTGGCCAAACTCAATGGTAACTCGCTTGGGAATTTATTCTGGAGCGACGAGGCAGAATTTTGGAGTTTCTGTGTGACGATGTTGACACGATTAAGCTTCGCTTTGACTTTTCCAATGTTAACCCACTTTGAATTTATATCAGATGGGTTATTTTCGATACGAATTTATATATCCCTTGAGGTCAAGTTGACGCAGTGGTAAAAGGATCAAGAGAAACATAAATGAATCACTGTAAGAGTGAATGTTTTTCACTAATTTCGAGAATCATCAGTTTGACATTTCCTGGCTTCCTTCGGGCGAGCATGAAATTCGCAGTCCCCGAGCATTCCCGTCGTTCCCGGCTGGTAACGCGAAGTGCAAACTGTGTCAAATTGCCACGAGGGACGGTCGAGGGTTAATAGGCTTCCAGTAGCTAAAGTGTTAACAGCTGCGCCTCTCTTCCCTTATGATTTCGTGTCACCTGCAAACTCACAGCAGTCGTCGCAAACAGGTAGAACGACTCTGATCGAGCCAGTTTCCTCAGCAGTTTTTTTTTTACTGCAATTACTACAAACTCCTGTTTCGCAACTCTAAAACTGTGATCAAGTATTCTTTGGTGATTCAAGTGTCCTTTGACTGTGGCGCTCTCCGCATCACTTAGGCTGATTATAGATCGAAGTTTTTTGCACCCGAGAGAGTCGTGCAACAGGTAGAACAACTCTAATCGAGCTAGTTTCCTCAGCAGTTTGCACTGCAATTACTATACAAACTCAAAAACTGATCTGATATTCTTTGGTGATTCAAGTGTCCATTGACACCAACACTCTCCACGTCACTTAGCTCGATTATAGATCAAACGTTCTGTATCTAAGCAAGTCGTGCAACAGGTAGAACGACTCCAATCGAGTCAGTTTCATCTCGAATCAGCTTTGCCTGGAGCTACTTTAATGTTTCTTGCCGTGCCAAAATTGATCAACTATTCTCTGGTGATTCAAGAGTCCATTGACACCAGCTGTATCACCTAGTTTGATTATACATGAAAATTGCTACACCTGAGGAAATCGTACAACAGGTAGGACGACTCCAATCGAGTCAGTTTCCTCTCGAATCAGCTTCGACTGGAGGTACTATAATGTTTCTTGCAGTGCCAAAATTGATCAAGTAATCTTTGGTGATTCAAGAGCCCATTCACAGCAGTATCATCTAGTTTGATTATACATGAAAATTTCTGCACCTGAGCAAATCGTGCAACAGGTAGGACGACTCCAATCGAGTCAGTTTCCTCTCGAATCAGCTTCGACTGGAGGTACTATAATGTCTCTTGCAGTTCCAAAATTGATCAACTATTCTCTGGTGATTCAAGAGTCCATTGACACCAGCTGTATCACCTAGTTTGATTATACATGAAAATTGCTACACCTGAGGAAATCGTACAACAGGTAGGACGACTCCAATCGAGTCAGTTTGCCCTGTAATCAGCTTTGCCTGGCATTACTTCAATGTCTCTTGCAGTTCCAAAATTGATGAAGTAATCTTTGGTGATTCAAGGGTCCATTGACACCAGCTCTATCACCTAGTTCGATTGCACATGAATGCTTATACATGCAACACTATAAGAAAGTTTTCCAGAAACAGATGTTCTCCGGTACACCAAGTCCCGTCAACGTCTTCCGACACTCTTCACATCACTTTTCGCGATAGCAGCCCAGTTGTTCCGCGATCACGCAACAGGTACAGCTCCTCGTAGTCTGTGATCGTCCCACGCACTCACTCGCGGGCAGTTTGCATAATCGCGGCCTAGCAACGAAGACGTTGAGGAACAACTCTTAGGATAATCTTTCTCGTCGGTTCGTCGTCGGTTGTTTGGCGACAGGTGGCAAGGGGAGTTACGTCGACGACGAGGTTCGCCGAGAATACGCGAAAACGGACTCGCGCGCCGGTGCTGTTCGACAGCGACCCTGCACTGGCACATATCGGAGCACGTGCACTCTACACGCGAGGCGTGTGCTAGCCGCGAGGAGGAGACAAGCGATGCAGCCAGTCGGCCGAGGTAGCTAGCTCGCTCGCGAATGACTCACGGCTTCTCTCTGCTGCCTTTACTCTTTCTCTTTCTCTCTCTTTCTCTCTTTGCTTTTGCTCTCTTGCTGCTGAGCCCTGTGCGCGCGCGATCCGCTTCTTCGACTGCGTGACTCGGGTTTCGAGCTACTGCTACTTTCGAGCCAGTGCTACCGCTTGCTGGGCTCCCTGCATGATCCTTCGACGACCCTTGATCCTTGAAATCGTGATCTGCGTTTGCTGCGAGATCGTTGCGCAGATGTACGCACGATTCGCTTCGCCGATTTGTGTTGTTAATGATTGAGCTGTCGTTGCTGGTATAGAGGAATTGATTGGTGACTGATAGTTGGAATTGATGAGTCGATTGGTTTAGGAATTGATGATGATGTAGTGATTAATTGGGGGATGTACGTGAAGTACGAACAAGATTCACCGTTGGGTATAAGTTGTCCTGTGAGGTAGTGTTTTGTGTTTGACTCTGTTCGTGGCTGGAGCAAACCAGCCCCGCCTACTTAAGACAAGTTGTATACGGATAGAATAGAGATACAGTACAGATAAGATAGTATTTTATCACTGTTTCTTCTGTTATGAAATATAAAACATTGTTGGATACTCTAAGGAAGGTACATATCGTTCTGCGACGCACTGTCTTGGTTCCTTCAATATCCGGAGAAAAGAAGTCACGCCCACTTAAAACAAATTACATGGATAGAGCACGAAGAATTCTAATTGTACGATATTATAATATCTGTATTTCTACAAGAAACCTGTTCTGTTTTGTAATCTTCATACTCTGTATTGTATGTAGTGTATTTCTGTTTTGTAATTATGTTGTAATAAATATCATATGAGATTTTCTATAATAAAAAAAAAAATTCTAATTGTACCATGGGGCATTGTTCCAGCTCCTTTTGAAATTGGAAATATCTAATCAACGACTACTCAAGACAGTCCCCATAGAAATCTCCAGCGAATCTGTCTTCAAAATAATAAGAGCACCGTAGCCACGTCCACTTGACACGGTTACGTACACGAATGCACTGATTACCCTGTGGAACACTATCCCAACTCCGTGAAAACCGGCGGAAATTAAGCCACACCTACTATAGACAATCTCCACAGGCAGGGTGAGCAAGATGAATATTTATGGATTACTACCCTAACTCCAAAATCGACAGCAATACAGCCACGCATTCCCAGAGGATTCTACTTAACTAGAAATAAGACAGGCAAAATTTGGCTCCAGGGGGCGGTCCCAGGAGCTCTGGGAGCAAAGAGGGCGTGGTACATGCTATAACTACGAAATTTGTTTCAAGAGAGAGAGAGAGAGAGAAACCGATAGAAAAAGGTTAAAATTACCTTTCTAAATAAACAAAGAATGCTAATATGCTTAAGACGATGCAACTGGGGTAGGTTAAGAGTCAATTACACCAATTTCCACACCGCGACAACAGAAAAACGGAGCAACCGGGTTTCCAGTGAGCCGACTGCTCGAGAGATTACAGCCAGTTCCCTGACGAGCTTGTATCGAATTAGGGCTGGTTGATTCTGGGCTAATGGCACACGCGTAATCCAATAGTGACTTGGAAAGTCGCTGACGGCCGTGGCACGCACGAGCTTCTTCTCGGCGAGCGTCGCGCGTCGTCGCTAATAGGCGCGTGCCTCGCTGTCGGTACACATTTCGCGACACAATCGGTTACCTAGAAGTCTCATTTACACGATCCTCCGACGGTCGGATCATCGACGGGAACGCGGCGCGGCCCGTCGAGAGCCGGAAAGCCTTGATCTTCGGAGTTCTCGAATTCGCGGTTGCGAATCGAAGCGATCCATCTAGCTGCGAAGGCTCTGTTACGCGCCCACGCGCGGACGCCAGTCCAGCTCGTGTCGAGGTTAAACGTCAGCCTGAACTGTGCTAAACCTAGATCACGCTGGATCGAGGGTGGCGCTCAAGGCCTACGACTAGGCCGAGCGACGCGTAGCCTAGACCTAGGCTGGCTGCGGCTGGAACAAAGGACGCGGGAATCGTTGTTCGAAGCAGAACGAACTCGGAAGTGGAGCCCACGTGGCCTGGCAAGGTGGCAATTGACGATTTTGCTTGTAACCCCCCGTCTGCAACCAACGTCGTTTACGTCCGGAATCAATGCGTCCAATACAATATGTACATTCTTATATTTTTCGAAAGTGTAGTGACAAAAATTAGTTGCGCACATGAACGACCCAGTTGCAGACAGCGTCGATGAAAAGTAAGGTTGCTATGGCCTCAAAGTATAAGTTTCTTTTTTTTCCTCTTCTCTCTCTGTTCATATACTGTTCCTTTTAATCATATGTTAATATTATAATATCTGTATTTCTACAAGAAACCTGTTCTGTTTTGTAATCTTCATACTCTGTATTATATGTAGTGTATTTCTGTTTTGTAATTATGTTGTAATAAATCTCATATGAGATTTTCTATAATAAAATAAAAGTAAGGTTGCAGACGAAGTATTCATTATTGTTTTAAACAGAATGAAACTGCAAGAACAGTCACGTGATCTAGGCTAGGTCCTGGCAAGGTGTCCGAGTTATTTGAAGCGCGACGATACTGAATATGTCAATTCTTAGATTTTTCTTTGCAAGCGTAGTAACAAACATTAGTTGCGCACATGAACGACCCAGTTGCTGACAGCGTCGATGAAAAGTAAGGTTGCAGACGAAGTGTTCATTATTCTTTTAAACAGAATGAAACTGCAAGACCAGTCACGTGGTCTAGGCTAGGTCCTGGCAAGGTGTTCGAGTTATTTGAAGCGCGACGATACTGAATATGTCAATTCTTAGATTTTTCTGCAAGCGTAGTAACAAACATTAGTTGCGCACATGAACGACCCAGTTGCAGACGGGCTCGACGGAAATAAGATTCCAGAGGAATGTTAATTATTGTTTCAAGCAGAACGAAGCTGCATGTAGAGTCACGTGGTCCGAGCCTAGGGGTCCTGGCAAGGTGTTCGAGTCATTTGGAACGCGATCAGCTCTCGCGAAGTCTGGTCGCAGCTAATGCAATCGAACGATTCGCGTTCGCTTATCGCCGCGAATTAAGATCCCCCGCAAATAGAGACCGTGGCTGATTAACAGCTTTCGGCTCGCTTCCGCCGGTGTTTGGCAACTGATAAATCTATAAATACGAGCACGTGCTCGCCGCGCTGCCTGGTTGCTGTGGAAGCATAGAGAGACGGCTGTCTTCGATAAACAGCTGCCCAAGCTATGTAGATTACACGGTACTCCTCTCTACCAGTAAATCAGCCGTGGCACACATTATTCCCAACCGGCGCGAATCGATAGAAATTTATTACGACGCCTATGCGAACGCAACCCGATGCCCGACGACGGCAAACGAACATCAGTCTGCGGGTCTGCCATTGCGCAAATTATCGTCGAGCATAGGCGTAGCCCTGCTGCACCTCGGCAAACCCAGGCGTGGCCACGTGCAGGCTCGATGAGGGCACTGGATTTACAACGGCTACTGTCTCGCTGGCCTTCTCAGGACTCGCCTAATACTTTTCGAACGAAGAAAACGAATCCTTAGCCAAGTATAATCTTTACCACAATTTCATTTCCGTTGGACAAAATTGTTTGGTGCATCTCTCTTCCACATCTTTGACTACAGAAAACTCTGCGAAAACTCCAAGGAAAAAATCTAGATTCGTCATCAATCGATTTTGTTTGTCTGTCAATTCTAGATAACTACTGAGCTATCGTACTTGGAAACGAATCGTTTCATTCGGCAACAAAGATATTTGATTGATTTATTATTTGAACATTTGGCTAATCTCCTGGTGTCACGTGACTCAAATGGCACGATCATCATTTTTACGAAACAACCAGTTATCTAGAGTTCAATATGTATTTACGCTTACTCGCATCTGTTATGCCGATATTAAATTCGATTTTTCCACTACGAATATCCAGGCAACGAAGTGCATAGCTGTAATTATAAGATAAATGTAAATCTTGTTTGTATTTCTGGAATCCTGCTTCTCGAAGCTGTGGACGAAGTGGTACGGCAGTGGAAGATATTTATGAATATTTTCAGCCCACATCGGTTCGAGTATAATTTTATAGTCGTGAATACTGAAGGTGTACAGTAAACAGACACCTACGATCAGTGGACGGTATAAAATTCATAGAAAGTTCATTTCAGCAAGAAAATTTCGGAATTTTTCCCTGGTCTACCGATGGTAATTGTCGAATAGCATTATGCCTCTCGTCTGATCACCCTAAATCGAGTTAGATCCACGTCGTCCGACGACCGGCGCGCCGTCTAAATTCTGTGAAGCTTATTTCTGGAGTTGTTGGTCTCCTCGCGGAAGCCTGAATGGCATTACGAGCAGAATGTAGGCCAAATCGAGAATGCTGGAAACGAAATCGCGCATTGTCCAGCAACGCGAGACCCATTTCGATACGACAATCTCTCGTCGTGAATGGGACGCAACGCTGTAACATCGCGGGTAGAGAAATGCCAATCGAGTGTGGCAGATTAATTATCTAAATTTATCCGAGAGCAGAGAGACAAGCAAAACCGGACGACCAACTAGTAGCATCCACGCTCGCGCATGTCAACGATTTATTTTTGAAGCGAGCCGTGCCCCGGAATCATTGTAACAGTCTCCCTAGCCTTGCGGACCTGTTTTTACAAACCCACGTAACAGCAGAATTCGTAACGTTGTGGACAAAGAAAAAGAACCGCCGAACGCCTACGCTAATGACGGAGAAGAGTAACGAGCGAACTCCTCGAATGTTTATAAAAATCAAGATTGATTAATTTAATCGTTCTGCCGCAGAACAGAATGAATATTCTTCTCCCTTTTATGTCATCGTTGTTGGCAAAATATTAAACTGTACTGCATTAAATTAACGTGTCAAGTATCTTCAGAAGTATGTTTTAAAATTTTTTCAAGTAAACCAGTAAGTGGTCCTAAACGTCATCAACTTTTACAGTTACAAGAAAGGCCCGCCCCCTTCGAAGTTTAATACAATTTTTAATGATTTTCAATAACTCTGCTGTACCGAAAGTGAGCTTAAAAATCGTCTCTTGCATAATAATTCCAAACCTGTGGACTCGTTGGTTCGCGAATAAATCCTCATGAAAGTTTAAAAAAATTATGAAATCAACGTCGGTGAACAATCTGTTTAAAAATTATGGCGCCGAAAGGGTGAACTTTTCGCGGATTCGACGTCCCAGGAGGCTGTCCGAGGGTCTCATCCCACGCGGTGTAAAATTGAATTCGAAAGTCCGGATATAGACACGTGTCGTCCTGCGACGGGACGCGTGAGCGAGAAGGTGAGGCCCAGGTAGCTTTCAAGTCGTTTTCGTCTTGTTTGGCTTCGGATGGCTTTAGGTGGCATATAACTGTGAATCCATCTGTTCGATGCTATAAATGCACCGGGCGGTGCATGCACGGTTGTCCCACCTTTCTCCTCGACTCGCGCTGGAAGGAGCGACTGGTCCCTCCCCCGCACTCGCTATTCCTCTCTTACCCCCACTTTTTCATCCCCACCCTACCCAAGCCCTCTGTTCTCCACCCGAGGCCAATTAATTCGTTATTACCGCATTGCTGGCCCGTAAGTCACGGAGGGTAATTACCGGCCGGTAATTTCACCGCTGCTCAGTTACGCTTCGGATAATGGACGCGTCGTGCTGCACAGCCTCTCTCGGTTAACAGTTCCAGCACGATCCGAGGAACGATACGGTCTCGTCGATCGACCATTGATTCCTCGCCTCTCGCTTTCTTTGTCTCGCGACCTCGATCTTACGATCCTCGATCCCTCGGTCTTAACCGCGGGACCGTGAAGCCCTCGTCACTCCGAAACTGTTATAATATCGATTTCATCCAACAATTCTGTAATACTCCGATCAGCAATATATCGTTCATTCAGAAGAAAAGTGACGTACAGTGAACCGAAGTATTATTCCGACACTATTGAAAGAACAATCACTTTTTTTTAATATCAGATCATACCATTTGGATTTTTTTCAGAAGCTAGAACAATTAATTTACTACATAACGCGAAAAAGAAATTTTGAAGAAAGTTGCAATTCGAAAAAGGGAAATTCCCGTTTCTTTTATTGTATATAATCAACTTAGAAATGTAAAATAATTTGTTGTTATACATTTATATATTTATTATTATACTTGTTTTAGAAATATATTTTGAGTTGTGTCACTTTTCTTGTAAATAAACGACACGTACGATCTTAGAAATCGTAAAATCAACTTATTCATAAAAAGATAATATTTTTGCATTCGTGATAAAAAATGAGTAGGACAAACACAAATTAGTTCAAACATTGGAAGAGTTTAGAATTATTGTCACATTATTTCGAACCTATTGAATCTATCAAGAAAGGAAATCAATTTTTATTTTGCTCCAGTTTGTTGGAACCGAGGTAGGGAATTGTTAATTTCCGTAAAAACCCGCGGTCTAATTAAGTTTTATTTCATAAATTGGTTGTTTTTACAACAGTAACCATTTATGCTAGTTATCTATTTGAAAAATTCAAGGTTCGTTTCGTGTACAACATATTGCTGCACAATACACGCCACAAAATGAGCGAGACTATAGTGGTAAGAAGCTGTCGTATACTTCTGAAATTGAATTTTTTGCCGGTAACGTTTCCTTTTCTTTCCACGAGGCGGTTCTGCTGTTCGCTTAATCGAACGCCTTGAAAATTCCGCGTCGCGGCTAATGGACGCGGATAATTATCGAGGAAACCCGATATCTTGATTAGAGCGACCAAGGATATACCGTGTTAAACGGCGCGCTAATTGACCGGCGACGGGATTCATCGATCAATCCAGTCGATCCCGACAGGCGTGTCAACAAACGTGGGAAAACGAGAGACGCCGAAATGTGTCAGCGTCGACGCCACTTCCAAGATGGAACATTTTAATCTAATGGAAGTGCACGAAGCTGCTGCGAATTAGCTGGCAATACTGCCGGGAACGGCAACCATCTTGTCCAATTTTTACGTGGTTTGGTCCTCTTACTGTTCACACACAGTTTCCCCGTGTTATTTTCGAACCACTTTTCTAATGAGTTTGTCCGGCATAATGGCCATACTGCTTTCTAATTACTGTCCGCAGTCTAGTGAGAATATTGAACGAATAGGACGATTGCAAATGGTCAGTTAGGGCGCGTGCCCATCAGGAATCAGATTGGCCAGAGATCTCCCGATCTCCGCAGGCGGATACGTTGTATTTGAACACGACAGCGCCGTTGTTAAATAAACTTATCGAGCATCGGTCCCCGACTCGTCGAACCGGCTCGATCGCGATCGACGATCCACCGCTGAGATAACGCGGTTGGCGTCCGGAACGCTGGCGCCTTATCATCTTTTGCATAGTGGACCATCCGGCCGGCGCGGCGCGGCAACAGAGCTTTTATTTTTTCCTATATCCGGCCGTTTGCGTGCGATAATAAAGCTTACCTCCACGTGTGCGGCGAGAATCCTGAACACGTTTCCCCGCACTGCAAACAGGGCTGGCCCTCCTCGACGTCCGTGATCAGCACACCCTGCGAACAATCAAGAAAAACCTCTGTCAAAAATCCGCTCGAAATCCGCCAACTTCACACGCGTTGAACTTTCGAACCAGTTTTTATTTATTACTAGCTGACTCGACAGACGTTGTCCTGTCCAAATGTTCAATAAATTTGTTTGGGATCGTTTTGTTTTTAAAATCCCATAGAAAAAGGCACTTTCATTTTTTCACGAATTTTACTTATTCGGACTATTACGAACGTTAAAAAAAAATTAGCCAAATCGGTCCAACCGTTCTCAAGGGATGCGCTTACCAACAGATTACCAATAGATTACATTTAGATAGTAGAAAGTGGAAACAAACAATGGGAAGGAGAGTGATGAGTAGACAGCGAATTTTATGCATTTATGACAAACACGAGTAGGTGTAATTTAAAACATTACAGATATTATATTGTATGTTATATACTCTTTTATTATTTTCAACCTATTAAATATATTAAGAAAGAAAATAAATCTCTATTTCACTCCAATTTAATTTAAAATTTTTATTTCTTATTTATTCGAACGAGCGAATGGAAAAATGGAAGGTTAAGAATTGTATTGGTTAAGTTTATATACACTAAGTCCAGATTCTTGAAATGAAGTATATATTAATATTATTTTTAACTAAATTTTTATTGTAGAATTATATAAAAACAAAAGTTGAAAATTCTTGGTCCTCCAAAGTGAAGTTTAACACATTTTTGTGATAAATGCATGAAATCTGCAGTCTAATCATGAGAGTTATGCTTGTTAAAAATGGCGGAGCACCGCGCCGATAGTGTCATGATAATTACGACACGGTGAAAGGTCTGGATCATCAGAAATGTCAGTCGATGAAGGATTAGAGGAAACCTTCCAATCGATCGAGGGGGACACGGTTCATGGTTTTTATAGTCCGTTTATGGGAAGAAGCGGGGTGAGAGGAATTTTTAATGACGATCGTAATAGGCGTGTATCCCACTCGTCTTCCACGATGATAGAATGGAGTGAACAACCGATGTGATCGTTAAATTGTGGATCTTTATGCAGATACAAATTGTTTAAAAAGCTTCATTCTTCTTTTCATAATTTTAATAAGCCAAGCCTAGTGCATTGATGTTCTTAAATTCCTTTTCATTTATTTACTCTGTCAAATTGCTCCAATGATTATTATTAATCTTAAAGATAATTTTTACTGATTTTACCTAATCGAGTGGTCGGCAAACTGCGGCTCTTCTACGAGTGACGTGTTTAAAGTGAATTTATTGTATTTTAATTGAATATTATTTTAATATCATTTTCTTACATCTAAATTCAAATAAAGAGCAATTTCTACTCTATTTTAATCAATAAATAAGATTAAAATAAAGTATGCGTAGTTTTATTCAGTGTTCCTAGTTTTAAATTCTAAAAACATGGTTCTTTTAAAGAAATTTGGCTCTTAAACGAAATATAAATCATTGCATTGCTGATATTTGACTCTTTTGACTAATGAGTAGACTGCAGATCTTTATACATTTATAGGAAAATTGAGTAGATCAAATTGAAAATAGTTGAAAATTTTAGAAATTGAAAATGGCAATATATGATTTCTTCTCTATTAAATTCATTAAGGGAAGAAATAACATTCAATTTGGTTTCTATTTCTAGCAATCGATGCAGACAATTTTTATTTTGCATAAAGATCCGCCGTCTACTAATCATCAAACAATAACTAAACGTAATAATTAATTAAAGTAATTTGAATTTAAAAAGTTAATAATAAAACGGATTAGTTAAAGGAACAAAATTATAAACATTGCTCTTTCTAATTTTAGGTGCAATAGCAATTCGAATACTATGTATAAGTTTTTCTTTAAAAAATGGATGCTTTGTTAATTTAGTATTAAAAATGAATGGTTCCTGCTGGATTATGGAAGTTAGTGGTTATTATATTATGATTATTTATACTTAATAAATGTGGGTATAAGAAAGTCTTCAACCAAATTGCAAATATTCAATTAAAAAATGCTGATCACTGCCCTAACTTAGTCATATGATACTTCATGTCAGAATGTTCATAGCAGTTCATTCTAGTCTTACAACATACAGTCTATTATCCTAGAACATGAGGATTGAAATTGACAATTAGACCAATCATCATTAAGCTACTTCTACTGCTATAATTTCGAAACACAGAGTATAGCAGACTCTTCACTAGAGTTATTCCAGGATAACAGCAACTAAGTTACATATAAGAAACATATGTTACGATCATCGTTAAGGTATCTCCAGTTCCCTGCTCCCATTCGCAGCCGAACACATTTTTTCCATAATCCAGTTCCGCAACGATTTATGAAAATGAGAACTTCTAATCCACGGTCTGATAGTTTAACCCAGCGAGAGTTGTAGAGAGAGAGATAGAGAAAAAAAGAGGGGAAAGAAGACTATAGAGGAAAATTGAATCATCCTCTGGCGGCGGTCATAATAACGTGCGAAGCGGGACAAGGTCGGAGCTCGAGTCCGGTAATTGGGAAAAGTTTTTAATTGTTTAGCCGCTGGCTGCCACGTTCTCGTCACGTTCGACGATCGCGACCACTCTTCGACTTGTCCATTCCTCTTTCGTGAGCTCGGCGTAATCGAAACTTGGGTTCAATCGTGTCCTATGTAAATCATCTGTTATCAACAATCTTTCGACTTATTGAAATTACAGTCAAATTAATTTGATATACTTTGCTGTCTGAACTCGCTGTATTCGGAGACTCTATGACCTTCTTTTTTGGTAAACTGTTTTATCATTACGTGGAGGAAGATAATGCACCTTAATTTAATGAAACGATGAAATAATATAAAATAATAATAAATAAAATAAAACTTGTCATTTTCATAAGGGAACATGTACCAGTTACTTTTATGGCTCGCTAGGTTTAGTGTTAAATTCTCCAAATATCTTTTCAGTTTTGTACTTGACCTATTCATTTTCCTCATTAATGCATAAATCAGTAGTCTAACGATGTCTAGATGAAACGTGAAACAATCAGAAGATAACAAGAATTTATGGGCACCGATATGTCGTTATCAACGTATTCAAATTGTCAAAGGAAAATTTTTAGTTTGCATAAAGAACCATATTTTATCGGCAGATCTCAAAGGCTAATTGAAGACAGCAAACAACAATTCTTCAGTTTTTTATTCTCGCGAATTGTTAGTCGTCATCCGCTGCAATTTTCAAAGAAGAAGTCGGACTTTAGACAAAGAGGCTCGGCATTCGATATGACATTTCCAACGTGATAAAATTGCTACAAGAAAAAAGTAGTCAATCGGCAGTTCTGGAAGGCCGATTGAAGACAACATTTCTTCAGTTTTTTCGCAGAATTGCCAGTCAATCGTGATCCGACGCAATTCTCAACGAAGAATTTCCTAGACCTTGGACTTTAAAAAAAGGGTCTCGGTATCCCAGGATTTTAAATCGATCGACAAAACAGCGACGGGATTCGCGGTTCGACAATAAATCATTATAGATTATATTTGTCAACAATTTTTTTATTTCCTGGCTAAATGGACATTCTACTATGACGAATTCTTTTTCTTCATCTTTTATCAAAAAATTCTGTTTACATTACGTTTACATTGCAAAAAACCTGAATTGAAATTAAAAAAACTGTTACGAATTCTTTCATCTTCCTTTTTTCTTCATCTATAAAGCCCATATAAAAGTTTTGTTTTGTTACTTTTGGCACATTTTGTTTATTTTTATTTTTAAAAAGACTGCTAAGCTTTGCGGAAAAACGAGCTTCATAGACTTTTTTCTTTGGTATTCTGTGAGTGAAATTCACTGCGATCACATCCGACGGAACCCGACTGCTGTCGGAATTTGGGTTTGAAAAAGTAGCTGTAACCTCAAAAAAAACTACAGTATATTTAAAATACATTCTGTATTTATCAAATTTTCTAAATAAATGAATCATTAATTCTTTATTTCCAACATTTGTAAAATAAAATGTTGGGTGGTCAGCAAATTGTTTGACTTCAGATTCGTATTCTCTACTACTAAAAACGTGGAAATTTAAAATCTCAAGGCGATACGAAAAAAAGAAAGGGGTGCTAAACGCGATTTCCAGCTTTCCGATACAATCGTCCCAGTGTGCGACGGACCGATTCGACGAAAGAGTAGATTTCCTCGGTTTTGTCTTACGGGGAGAGCATACTGTGCGACACATGGAGGATCCCGGGGTCCAGCAAAATCGTTTAGCGAGCCGATTATCGGTAGATAAAGTTAAGATGGAAACGGCCGAAGCGCGTTGGATGCGTTCAAGAACCTTCCGGCCGGCATATATGGTTGGTCCGCCCACGTGGAACGGCTCGGCGGCAGCCGCATCGCCAAATATCGAGTAGACGAGAGGCACACGCGATGGAAAATATGTGAGCCAACGGTGTCTCTAGCTGTCTATATATAGTAATCCTGAATAATGATCTCCGCGGCCGAGCGCCGGCTTCGGTCCCCTCCGTCTAATTAACATATTTTTCGTCCTGACTCACGAGTGAAAGGACCACGGGTACCCCCGTTTTTCTCCGACACGGCCAGCTGGAGATCACCTGGGACACCTTCTCGCGTATCTTTCCGCTTGAATTATTCATTTGTCTTCTCGGTTTCGGGCGGATCGCCGCTTCGGACCGTTCACGGAGATTAAAACGATGCTACCGAAAGAGAACTGGACCGGACGTGCACGAATAAGATCTCATTTAAACTCCTCTCATCATCTCGAGTCTCAATCAAACTCGTGTCCAATATAATACGATCCTCTTTTGAAATGTTTCTAATTCATTTTCTATTGATTCAATCAAATCTTTGCCGTTATTAGATAATGACAAATGATCAGATTCATTGCGAGGTACGGCAGTTCTTGAAATGTTTTCACTGTTTTGTATTCGATCTGTTCATTCTCTACTTGCAGAGTCTATTCGTTTCTTTCGCTATTAATTTTAATCAGCTTTCCGTCATCCTATTTCGTTCTGACCATTTCCAAAGGAGCAACGTATGAACTTAGTTATTCATTTTTCCATCGTATTGTTCTTCGTGATACATAAATCATGAGTCTGCGTAACAGAGTACAGAAAGGAGGAACCTTGGGCAATTAATTATGTCATACTTTCGCAACGTATAGATCCAACCAGAATTCAATTTCAAAAACGAAAGATAGACTTCTCGAACCGATTAAATTTTTCATTTGACTTTAATTTGCTACCTGGTAGAAACAGAACCACACACTCTCAGAACCAAAAAACTCTATATAAATCTATAAAATTCGAACTCTGAAAGGAACAAGACCCATAATGAAAGATTCAGTGTACAATTATGAAGCAGTACACAATTCGAATAGAAGATCGAGTAGAACTCCTGTGAAACTAAACTCCCCTAAAATCATGGGATCGGGACTATCTATCGCGATTCCTCGATCCGCAGGCTTGTTAATTCCGATTCAAATCGTCCGGGTTTGTTGTTCTCTCCATTCCCGGGTACGAGAATATGCGTGACGCAGCTTTGTATGCGAACGGAGGCAAACGATTGCGTCACTTCTCTCTCCCTGACGTGGCAAAAATCATCGAAATTAAAATTCCCCGACATCGATACGATTCGACTTGAATTTCGAGCCGGTTCCATCGACACTCGCGTCATCGATTTGCAACGGTAGACGACGATCATCCCGATCCCGGACACAAAGGCAGCGGAATTTTTTCCGCCGAGAGGAAAGATGTGATCCGCGGGCTGCGTGCGTGTCCTACACGCGGCGCGACCATTCCGCTTGTGGGCGGCTCGCTGACATTTCCATGACGCGTTGCCCAATAGACCGTGGAATTACGTAAGGACATTGAAAACCTGGGGGCTACTCTAGACTACCTGCTCGATAAAATCAGTTTTCTGCCATTTTGTCAAAATATAGAGTCTAAGATGCGTCCTCAAAATTCTGCTTTTGAATTCCCAAAATTAACGCAACTACGGCACGTTCAAGCTTAGAAAGTGAATTTTGTCAGTGTGAGGAGAACCGACTGCCACAGTGTTGAAGTTTGAATAAATTGATTTGAAACTTCATAGACAACCTTAGTACACCTGGAGCTACTATTGGTAGAACAATAATTAAGTGCAGGTAATCTCCTGTTTTGATTTTATAAATCGAAAATGAACAAAAAGGATGAATTTGATCAGTACCATAGGAACTGTGATGGTGAGTTGACTGCCACGGTGTTGAAGTTTGAATAAATTGATTTGAAACTTCATAGACAACCTTAGTACACCTGGAGCTACTAGTAGAACAATAATTAAGTGCAGGTAATCTCCTGTTTTGATTTTATAGATCGCAAAAGAGCAAAAACGATGAATTTGATCAGTACCATGGGAACTGTGTTGGTGAATTGACTGGCACGGTGTTGAAGTTTGAATAAATTGATTTGAAACTTCATAGACAACCTTAGTACACCTGGAGCTACTACTGGTAGAACAATAATTAAGTGCAGGTAATCTCCTGTTTTGATTTTATAGATCGCAAAAGAGCAAAAACGATGAATTTGATCAGTACCATAGGAACTGTGATGGTGAGTTGACTGCCACGGTGTTGAAGTTTGAATAAATTGATTTGAAACTTCATAGACAACCTTAGTACACCTGGAGCTACTAGTAGAACAATAATTAAGTGCAGGTAATCTCCTGTTTTGATTTTATAGATCGCAAAAGAGCAAAAACGATGAATTTGATCAGTACCATAGGAACTGTGATGGTGAGTTGACTGCCACGGTGTTGAAGTTTGAATAAATTGATTTGAAACTTCATAGACAACCTTAGTACACCTGGAGCTACTAGTAGAACAATAATTAAGTGCAGGTAATCTCCTGTTTTGATTTTATAGATCGAAAAAGACCAAAAACGATGAGTTTGATCAGTACCATGGGAACTGTGTTGGTAAATTGACTGCCAAAGTGTTGAAATTTGAAGAATTGACTTGAAACTTCATTGAAACCTCTACTATACCTGCGGCTAGTGGCAGAGCAATAATTAATTGCAGACAGTCTCTTGTTTTACTTTCACAGACCGCAGAAGATTAAAATCGAGTGAAAAGATCGATACGGTAATGTTCGAACAGTTATGATTTCTTTAATTCTTTATTCCCTTTTTATCGTGGCATTCTAATTGCACCTGGTGCATACTAATTATACTTGCGGTACTGATTATAGCTACCGTTACAGCAATCATACCAAATAAGACGCTAAATTCCAGTCGAACTGAACTATAAGGCTCGTAGTAACCATTTGAACACTCCATTTCCATACAGTAAATCACCTACAGCTCAATTTGAATTTGATCCTAATCAAAAAATTTCATCATCTTCCTGAAACCTGTACGAAAGAGTATCCGAAAGTGTTTTAACTGAAAAGTTTCACAGTTCTCTGAGGGAAAAATGACAATGTCCACCTTTTTACCAAAAGAAATGATCATCGATAAATAGATTATCAATGACTTTCATTGGAGAATTCCGAGGAGAGACGGTGATCGGGAGGCTGAAGCTTGAAAATGGAAGGAGAACGGTCGCGAGAAAGTCAACGTTCGCTATCAACACGAAAAAGAAGTTCGACTAGCAACCGTATCGATTAAAGGATTAGCAAGACCGTTGACAACCGGGCCACCGGACGGTTCACTTTCACCCCGATCGATCTATAGCCGGCTCTCGATTATTATTTCGGTGTGCGCTATCAAACGAAACATTGCGCAGGAGCGACAGAATTGCACGGTTCTTGTTTGGTTGTTTGCTTGGGCGCTCGCGTTCGCGAGAAAACCAGTCGCATGGGGTTGGATTGGAATGAAAAAAATTTCACTCGTCTACTATGAATTTAATCAAAACTTTCTACATTGGCTCCGCTCATATGCGCTCGGTATGTCCGATAATCCTACAGAGATAAACGAGTAATTACGTTCATGATTACTTTCACTTGTTTCATACATGTTCGGTCGGTTTCATCGCGGCCGGACAGCCGAGTAGTATCGCGCGGATGCGAGCCGCGTGATGCAACTCGCGGAAACCGTTGCTTTAAAGTGCATTTCTGGCTGAGCAAAAGTCGAAATCAACGTTTTCGAAACGTGCATTGTACTCCGAATAATTTGCTTCAAAATTTATAGCAATTTTTCATAGATTCACGAATAATCAGATCACTATCGATCGGAACGGTACAGAGAAAATTGGTAAATGCACATTAGAAAGTGCAACTAACAGAATTTAACCACAACATTTCCTGTATTATTGTATGTACCTCGAAGTGGGAAGAAAATGATCGAAAGATATTGTAAAACTATTCTGAAACACCGCAGAAGAAAACCGATAAGAAATATTGTGAAAATATTCTGGGGAACAGTTTTCAAGTACACAACCAGCAGAAAAAAAAATTGACAAAAATAATTTTGCTCAGCTAGAATCACATAATAAAGCAGTGCAATGTTAGGCGCCAGTGTTTATGTCTGTTGAGAACTCGCGATTCGATCGGCGAGCTGGAGGATTACATATGTTTGACAGGCTTTGAACAAATCTATTTCAAACGATATTTTTGACTAATAGTAGCATTCTTGTAGAGTATTCCCTCAAAGTTCCGTAAAAAAAAGTTCGCATCAGCAGAGCTATAATTCAGGGGAAGTAATTTTTGAGGAGCTTCCAAAACGACCGATAAAATTCGCATAATCGCGGTGAAACTTTAAGGAAACCCTCTCCGAAGACAAAACGCGTATATCCTGTTTCTGAATGACCTGATCCACACAGAAAAAAAAATCAAACATACGTAACCCCGGAGGAGAACCGTTCACAGCATTGATCCACCACCACACTACACGCACGTAAGCTTGTTCCGTCTTTAGGCCTGGGTAGCACCATGATCACACCAGTAGCAGCATCGTCATCGATGAAAATCAGAGGAACCGAAAATCCTGACTCGACCAATGAACGACTCTCCCTCCGTCCCTCTCCCTCTCTCATCTCCTCCATCGATTAATGAAAATCGCTTCTCGCTTCTGAACCATAAACGACTGATCGAACGC
Organism: Lasioglossum morio; assembly: GCA_916610235.2. NCBI lineage: Eukaryota > Metazoa > Arthropoda > Insecta > Hymenoptera > Halictidae > Lasioglossum > Lasioglossum morio. The sequence continues at coordinate 19,654,797 of OU744326.1, read as the reverse complement.
GATTGACTCATGAAAATGCCATACCCCTTCGCGATAGTTCCAGATTCTTCGGGACGGTGTGGTAACGCCTCGACCCGGGGGGAAAGGGTCCCTGGGCCTCTGTCGACGAGGATCCTCGTCGTCGTCGTCGTCCTCGGCCTCGTCCTCGCTGTCCTCTTCGTCCTCGAAACGCCTGCGTCTGCCCGCGTACAGCTCCTGCGCAGGACGTCGTCGACGTCTTCTTTCAACGGTGGTCTCAGGACTAGATCTGATTCGGATGATCGTTGCGCCGTTCCTCTCGCGAGTCGACGACACTCTGCCATCTAGATCCTTCGATTGATCTGCGTCCCCCAGAGCATAAACAGTGGAATACTCGTTCCGCTGTTTCTCATCGTTCAAAACCTCGCCGGGTCTCTTCTCTCTAATTTCGAGGTAGGATCCCATTTCCGGGGAAGGATCTCGCTCGATTTCCGAATGTCCTTCAGGGTTCGATCGATACTTGCTGTTCTCTCTCAGATACGTCGCAGCGAACAGCCTGTTGCTCTCGTGCCAGGAGTTAGAGTCGAAATCCTCTCGATCCTTGCAATTTTCTCGAGAATCGTCTCTTTTCGGAGGACTCAGAGGCTTAGAGTGTCTCTCCGACTTCCTATCGAAGGAATCGTGGCTCTTACTCCGGAGAGACGCTCTCCTCTTCGCAGAGGAGTCCCGGTCTTTCGAGGGACTTTTTCTCTCTTGATCCAGGACCTCTTCGTTTAAAACCTCGCCTTCCGTTTGATACGAAGCCGGGAGGAATTCAACGTAACGACCGTTGGCAGAGGTCTTTTGTCTCGAATCGTCCAAACTGCGGAACACCACCTTCCCAGGCTCGTTGTTATCATTCTTGTAAGAGATCCTTTGACTCAGATCCTCCTCCTCGTCGTGGTCCTTGTACGAAATCCCGGCGAACTCCACGGTCTTCTCTTTAAACGAGTTTTTCTTGGCAACGTCGCGATGCTTGAAACCGACTCTGCCCGTTTCCGCCTCCTGCTCCTTCAACGAGTGGACCCTCTGCCCCTCGTCCTGCTCCTTGAACGTTATCCTGCTCACCCCGTGTCCTTTCGCGTTCTTTCTCTCCTCCTCGTTCTCGCAGTTCCGCGTCGAGATTCGCCCGTAATCCGAGCTCTGATCCTTCAACGAGTTCTTCCTGGCCGGTTCGAATCCTTGCTCCTTGAACGAACCTCTTCTCGACACGTGTTCCTGATCCTTCCGGAAGTACTTCTCGGTATCCTGGTTCTTGAATGAGTTCTTCCGGTGAACGTCGTTCTCCTTCAACGAAGTTTTTCTGTTCAGGCTCGACTCTCGACTTTTCTTCGCGTCCCCGCTCTTAAAGGAGCTTTTCCTCGTTACCTGACGATCCTGATCTTTGAACGACTCTTTCCTACTTAGATCGCCGGCTGAGTCCTTCGAAGAAGCTCTTCTGGGCGAGTCTAGGTCTCTTCTAGGTTCCAGAAGCGCCCGTTCGTATCTCTGTATCCTGATGTCGAAATCTTCAGGGTTTCCTTCGTAGGCGTAACTCCTTCGTTTGGGACTATCCTTCCTGCGAGGAGGATCGTCCTCCATCTCTCTGGATCGCCTATGACTCTTCTCCAGACCGTAAAGATCACTTTTATGTCGTAAGCCGCGAGTCTCGTCGCTTTTTCGCGAGTCCTCGTTCTTTTCGCCAATTACTTCGCTGGATTTGTCGAGCCTCCGATCGACGGAGCGGCTCCTGTCGTCTTCGAGATCGTTCCTGTCACCTTCCCGCACCCTAGATCTCGCCGTCCTTCGATTCTCTCTTCTATCCTCCTTCTGACTCCCGAATTCTCTGTCGCAGTCCTCGCGATCCACTAAATTATCGCCTCGACTCATGCTCTTCGATCTGTACTCGTCCTTCTCCGGACTGAGGGAGTCTCGATCCCTCTTCGATTTCATCTTCTCCTCCTCTCGACACTTGAACCGTTCGATCATCGCCCTGATCCGTCGATCGGGCGATCTCCCATCCACAGCCAGACTCTCGATCTCCCTCAGAAGCAGATCCCTTTCGTCGATCGGTTGGGAATCGTTCTTCCGATGCGATTTCGATGATAGCTTCGCGTCGGATCCTTCCCAGGTGTCTTTCCTTCTGGATCTGTGCGACTGGTCTCGATCGACGGACCCGGTTCTTCCTCGATCATCCTCCCGACGATCGTGTTTCGGGAATTCGTTCCTAGACCGTCCGTTCGTTAAACGCGAGTCCTCGAACCGATCCGGTTGCTTCCTCGAGCCGAGCCTGTCGTCCTGAACGATGTCCTTGATGTCCCAGACGCCGAAGTGCTCCCTGCTCTTTTTGTAGAGCTGGTCCGCGTCGTCGGGCGATCGGTCTTTATGGTCGCGGCCATTTTTGGCCTCGTCGTTCTGCCTGGTCATCCCGAAATGGTACCGATTCGTCCCGTTCTTGTACGATTTCAAATCCTCGCGGAAATGATCTCTCCTGACCGCGACGTCGGCATTATCCTTCGCGGAACCTCGTAGCCTGGACGACATATCGCCACTGGTTCTATCACTAAAAGCCGAGTACGATAGAACGACGTCTCTCACTATAACTGTCTCCACCGTCACGCTCGAAACTGTTCAAGGCTCCGTGACGGTTTGTTCGCGACGGAAGAAGCGCACACGGTCCCGATCACCACATGTCCACGTCGCGGGGATCGTCCGGATCCAGGGATCTATCGATTCCTCGAGGTTGCGACGGGCATCGATCCGTCGAGGAACTGGTCGCGCGTTTTAATTTCCACCGAAGCCGACGGTAACGAGTGACGACGATCGATCGTCGACTTGGTCGTCGTCGGTCTCATCGATCTCCGAGGATCGACTGATGGAGATCTCTCGCGATCAGAGTCCGCAAGGAGCAGAGGACTCTTTTCTCGGTCGTGCTGCTGCTCGCCAGGCAACGAAGGATCCCTTTCGGTGTCTGGGCCTCCTTTTTCGCGAGAGACCAAGCCGGCTCTGTTCTGAAGGAACGAGCGGAGCAGACGACCCTGAAAGTCGTCTGTGGACTTTCACGAACGCGAGCACTTTGCCGGTCGGAGTCACCACGAGAGTGTGCACCGGAGGAGAGCGTGTTCCTCCTCTCCCTCTCCCCTCGACATGGACGGGGCTCCCTTCCTCGATTCCTTCTACCTTCCTCCTCCTCGTCCTCCTCTTCTCCTTCTACTCCTCCTCCCTCCTAAAGTGCCCCCCTTTCGTCCTCTGGCAAAGCGTATACAGTATACAGTATAACAGCCGACGCCACCACCTCCTACTTCTTCTTCTTCTTCTTCTTCTTCTTCTTCTTCTTCTGCTTCTTCTTCTTCTTCTTCTTCTTCCTCGCTGTCCTCTGTCTCCAGCGGTCGGTCGGTCCTCCTCGAGGCAAGGTAAAGCGAGGCGAGGCGGACCACTCGATTCTCCCGTTAATCCAGCTCCTCCGCGGTCTCCTCCCGATATCAACCGCGACACTGGCCACGTAAGGTCGGATTCTCCTGAGTTCACCAGGATTCTGGGATACCCAAAGATCGACACGTAATGTCCTCCGAATTTCGTGGAATACTTCATTTCGTTTAGACCATTCTTACAGGATGTACTGCGAACCAGTCCAGTTTGATCGAAAACGCAACGAAAAGCCAAACCAGCAAACCAATATTCCAAAAACGAGAAAAGTATGGACTAAACCATGGATAGTGCTTGCGATCGGATCGAACTAATGATTACATTGTACAAACAATACTACTCCTGCAGTCTAATTTCTATATATTTAACAATATACAGGGTGCAGCACAGAACTGTTGTCACAATTTTTCAGGTACTTCCGAATAATGCAAGTTACGCCTCGTAAATGTAAAAAATAGGACTTTTATAAACATATAGGGTGCCATTTAAAAAATTCAAGGTAATCTTGATTATTCGTCGAACAAAACAGTTTCTGTAATTTTTTATATTTCAACATGTAGCCGACTAAATATTGATTAACTTCCTTTGTTGCCGAACTGTCGGAAGCACTTGAAAATTGGTGGCGATTGTTACGTGCCACACTCTGTATAATAATAATAATTTGTTTAATTAATATTTTAATAAAAATCGAAAAATCGGTGTCAATATATAAATGTATTTAAATTGTTAATATATTTCATATCCCGCCCATTGTTCTATTTATGTATATGTGTAAACATATGTATAATAATGGCAGATCAAACTAACCAGAAGACTCTCAACTATACGAATAGCGTTCGTATACCGATAGTTGCTCGTCGAGGGAAAAATTGAACTTGTCCATTTGCGAGTTTCAACTTACTGTTCGCTCTCCGAGAGTTTTTCGTGTATCTTCTATACCGACGAATTTCACTCTCGAGAGTGAACGATAGTTTTACTCTGAGATGGACACGTACCTTTAGGCGTGGTCCCAGACTCGTCCCTGTCCCTCTGATCCTTTTTCCCGCGAGTGTCTCCGGATCACCGGTTTCCCCGTCCGCTTATCGACAAGATGTAATCGCGTAATTATCGCTCGCGCGATCCAAAGCCGCAAATTACACCGAAACTGCGCCGGTAAATTGATACAGTGTCCCGTACACGGAGGCTGTCTAATTACAGTGATCTCACTCTCGAGAGCAGCCCAGCAGCTCTTCTAATCGGCTATCGTTTTCTATAGCGCTCCTGGAGCAAGAGAAATAAGGATAGACAAGCTTTCCATCGGTATTTTCTCGTCCCACGTATCCCGGAGACCGGAGTCGAGGACCTTGGGGAAAAATCGCGGGACGTCGTCGCAGCTGACGAGAGTCCCTAACGAGTCCTCGGACGAGTCCTTAACGACTCCTGGAGGACGGGAAGGACGAAGGTATCCGGTTCGATCGACGTTTAATACCCGTTCGAAGCAGCGACGTGAAAAACGTCGACTATCCAGTCGCCAGGATCCTCGAGAGCCGAAACACCTCTCGAGGCTCCTCGACTCTTATCTCGGAACGATAAAATTCCGCGTTTCCACGGCACGACTATGCTCGACCGTAATGGGAGTCTCGAAATCTCTACAAGCGGAAGAGGAGACTCGCGAAACTGGTTGCGAACGCATTGACTCACCGGCTCTTAGAAAAATCAACCAGGAAAACGAACGAGATAAATCATTGGCCCTTACTCGGAAACACCGTCAACGCGGATTCTTTCGGGCGAACGAACTCTGATGATTCACAATTCGAAATCAAGTCCAGAGGAATGACTACAGTACGGTCTTTCGAGAGAGTTGCTTGGGATATGGTTGGTGGCTTTGTCTACAAACCCCCAACGTAGGACTCATCGTGTCAATTTGACACAGTTTTTCCGAAATAAGTTATGCTGTAGGCTGTTATTTCTAGGTAAGTTTGTCCGAAACTTCGTGGCTTTTATTCTTCCAATGCGAAACCCATAATCGAAAACCCTAGGACGTACATGTTAAGTCATCAATTTGAATAAAAAACATCGAAAATTAACTGTTTAACTTGTTATTTTATTGATTCTTTATCACTGTGTCAATTTGACACCGAGGAACAGATTCAGTACCCGAAATGAGGGACCAATAAGGGTTAACAAGAAAACGTATGATAATAACTACATTGATCATTATTATATTCCAAATTGATCGTTTTGTTTTCTTATTTATAGAAATATATGTATATTCGCAATTTTTTACTGTCGCGCAATGGTTGCGTGCCCACTAAAGTTTTATTGTGTGTAGCCTTAGAATTTATTTATGTAATATATTTATGTAATACCAGAAAACCATTTTGAGTTTCTTTAGAATGGGCTTTCGTTTATTACATATTTTTTTTATTTAAATTTATTGACGTATCCGGTAGCTCAGAACATAGCATCTACATACGTGCAAAACCTGTGTAGGTCCGACGGTAGGGTTGACTACGCAGCATCAAGTCCGACGTGGGTATTAAGTTTTTTTTTCCTTTTTCACCATAATATTTACCGTGGAAATACCTTCTTTTTATGTATATTATTTATGATATACTGTAGAAATAATTGTGAAAGAAAAGATCAGAGTAATATGTTAGCGGGCTCAGTTGGCCGTTCCTAATACATAGTGAGGTTGGCCCTTCGTTGGCCCATCTGTATAAAAAGGCGACACTTCTAACTTTGTCAACGAACATTACAACGAAGGCCTAACAAAATGCCATGAATAAATGTTACTAGGGATACCACTAACAAACATTTAAAAATTGATTGTGCGAGGTCAAATTGTTAGGTACGATACACTTTCATACTTTCGATCATCTCATTTTCGTCACAATAAAATCGGCGATCTACAATCGACCCTTGAGGCCCGTGGTGCCTGGATCGAGGAGTACGTCGATGGCTGGTTAATGAGACAGGATAATTCCATTTAAACGGAGCGAGGCTCTCGTTAGGGCCCGAGACAATGAGGCCGGTGAGGGGTGAAATATTGCGCCGTGTCCTCCGCCGATCGTCGATCGTCGATCGCTGCACCTATGGCACAATTTACAGCGGGCCGCGATTTATCGCGCGTGGGCGACCGGCTCGTTGTAAATCGGACACAGACGGATAATTTTCGACCGGGTTCCAACGGGTGTGCCCCAGCTTCAAAAGATGCTTGTGTACGTTTGTGTGCGTGTGCTCCCCTTCTACCGATATATATTATATATGTATATACCGATATACTATATGTATATCGGTCGTTAATCGGCGCAGCGTCCCCTAAGTGGGCTTTCACTGTTGCGCCACGGCGAACAATCGCCCGTGGCTCGCGTTTCTCGTTCGCGATATGAATTACGACAATGACACGCTGATATCTTGATCAATCTTGCCGATCCGAGTAGTCGGCTGCCGTGTCGCGTGCCCTAGGACCTTGGAAGCATATTTCACGGTGCTCCAGAACAGCCTATTAACAGCTTGGAATCGATCCTGTCTCTGCTGTCTACTCGCCAGTTTGTTGTTCCCCCAATCATCATTTATCTAGTGTGTGAACAGGGCTTATGTCTTTTTCAAAGTCCTAAAGGTTTTGAAGTCCTAAAGGTTTTGAAGTTCTGAAAGTCTTGAAATCTTGAAGTCCTAAAAATCTTGAAAGTCTTGAAGTCCTGAAAATCTTGAAAGTCTTGAAGTCTTGAAAGTCTTGAAGTCCTGAAAGTCTTGAAGTCCTGAAAGTCTTGAAGTCCTGAAAGTCTTGAAGTCCTGAAAGTCTTGAAGTCCTGAAAGTCTTGAAAGTTTTAAAGTCCTGAAAGTCTTGAAACCGTGAAAGTCTTGAAGTCCTGAACGTGCCCGAAGTTTCTTCAGCAGAGACATTGAATAGCGAATCTCCAGCAACTATTTCTACAAATGATCTGGCCAGTGATAGTGAGCAAGGACCATTCGCTTCCGTCGAAGAAGATGCACTGAGTGACGGCCTTGATTTCTCGTTTCTGCGTACGGGAAGATCGTTCGTGAAATCGATCGCTGGCTTTAGCCTACATAACCAATATGCTTCTCTCTCTCTCTCTCTTTCCCTTGCTCTCTTTTCATACTCTCAATGCCGCGCGCACTTTTACCTCGGCTCTTCGCGAACAATTAACCAGGACGCAAAAATCCGAAATTCTCGATCTGTCCGTATTCACCGTTCCGAATCGCACGTTACGGTACCGGGAATAAATCTACGGAGTCTCCTAGCCCGAAGCAGTTTCTGGAACTGTTAGATTCAGTCGTTGACAGTTGGCGGATTGTTGAGATTGCCCCGCGGTCCGCGATTCACAGGTCTCTCGCGGTTGGAAATTCATCGGGCAATTAGCGGCGAGCGGAGCGCGAAGCGGAACTTAATTGCCGCGCGTTTAGAACGCCGCGCCGGGGACCCGTTAAACGGTCGACACGTACTTGGAAACGGGTCTCTTCGGGTTCTGGGGACCGTGGAGCAGAAATCGGGCCCCGCCAGTGCACCGTCCCTGACCGGCACAGGAAACAGGGTGCAGCCTTCTGTTCGGACACCTGCTCGCTCGTTCGCTCGCTCGCTCGTTCATTCGATCGCGAAGGGCTTCGAGGCGTCTCGGCACACGAAGCTGTGTTCGATCACCTGGCTTCGAAACGCATGTTGCTCGATACGCCTTCGCTTCCGAGAGGAACAGGTGTTGTCCCTGGGAATACTCGATCGTCTTCTTACCTTCCATTATTTCTTGATCTCCGGAAACCACACCATGATCTTCAGCATTCGGAAAATTCGGCGATGTTCACTATCTCTTAGATTGAGATTTTATTCTACTTAGATTGGGATGAGATTGTTTATTCTACTCTGCACAACTTTTACGTGGTATGTAGAATTTTGCAGGAAGCAAAGTTCGGTAAATATTTACAACAGGTCCACGTATTCCGATTTTGATGTAATTTAAATATGTTATGCAGCAACACTTTCTGAACAACTTTTTCCTTTTCCAATATAGGGGGGACGCTTTTAGTTTTCGAGATATTTCAATTTTTCTGTATTGAATTTTTCGTATTTCTACACGCTCCGCGGCAACGTAAGCCTGTCCCGGTACGGCGTTTGTTTACGTTTTGACGCTGTAGAGATGAGAGACATACATGGGGGCGGAAGGGGCCGGCCTGACACCATACACACCCACCCAGTGCTTAACACACACCCAGTGTTTCTAAATGTTAATTTCATAACGGAAACGCCGCACCGGGACAGGCTTACGTTGCCGCGGAGCGTGTAGAAATACGAAAAATTCAATACAGAAAAATTGAAATATCTCGAAAACTAAAAGTGTCCCCCCTATATTGGAAAAGGAAAAAGTTGTTCAGAATGTGTTGCTGCATAACATATTTAAATTACATCAAAATCGGAATACGTGGACCTGTTGTAAATATTTAACCAAAGTTCCTTCAAAGAACGGACTATGATCTGGAAATTCTGGATTGAGGAGCTTAATGGGAAAGGACCTATCGCAGTGATAGATCCGGGGATTTTCTGCAGGCAGGAGTCTCAGATTGTGATTTCTGTAGAAGTGTTGGGTACAGCCCTGCGTGTGGGCCGCGACAAGGACCTGTCACAACGCCCCCGCCGTTTCACGCCGAGAGCTCTCTAACCGCGGCGGTGAACGGGGCCTTACGCTCGTATCGACCTTTTCGCCCGAAATGGTGAGACCGAGGGTATCCATCGAATCGACGGTTTACTCTTCGATTATCTGTGTCACGGAGAGTAGTCCCGTCCCCGACGCGACACGACGCGACACGCCGAGCAAAACGATCGAGAGAGGCTCCCGTCGCCCGCGACATCCTTCCGAACACATACGTATATCGATTCCTTTTTTTTTTCTTTCTACCTCTCTCGAACTCGTGCTCCGTCTCGATTCCAACACGTTCTTGCTCCACCTAGCCAGAAATGTTTATAGAGATACCATAGTTCGAACAGTTTACTCTTCGTTCAAGCTCGCAATGGATTGCGTGTCCCGCGGCGTAACAGAATCTGCACCCACATGCATATTTCTCGGATTCAAGGGCGAGAGTTGCCACCATTTCAACGCGTCGCGTCGCGTCGTCGCTCTCTCGCGTTCCCGCGATAATTAGTCGCCGCGCGAATACCAGACCAGCCTGATAACATGATCGCCAATCGACGTGTTTATCGACGCTTGCGTTTATCGCCGCTACGCTCTTGAAATCGATCGTTTCCGAGAATTCTTGAGTCATTTTTAAAAACCGCACCTACAGAACCATTCGTTTCCTACTATGGAATTATTCTCTTATCTCTGCAGTCTCGACTTGGCTGCACTCGTTTTAATCGAGTGTAGAAGTGTTTAAAATATCGTACATAGAGAACCGCGAGTTCTTACTTCTTTTCAACCTTCTCAAAATGGATTCTTTTTAACCGAGCACAGTTTAAATGAAAAATTATACACAGAGATCCGCGATCATATTCTGCATTTTATTGTGAATTTTCATTTGTCTTTTTAGCCTCATCAGTTGAATGATTTTCGAAATTAAATTGGTTCTTGCAATCAAACTGTTCTTCCTTCTTTTCAGCCTTTTCAAAATGGATTCTTTTTAACCGAGCACAGTTTAAATAAGAAATTATACCAAGATCATTCTTCCATCTTTTCAACCAATCGTGCAATAATTTAAAAAAAAAAAACAAAATCAAATGCAAGCCGTTTGTCCGATGCAGTAATATTGCCTTCTCATCTTTCCAGTCCTCGGGGTCCGTCTGTTTAACTACGAGAGGAGTAAAGTTTCTCCGCAGTAAATTTGCTAGATGTTTATAGAGTCGGGAGATGATTAGGCGTTATTAGAAGAGTCGGAGTAGGCGCCTGGTGCGGTACAGCCGGGAGGAAGACCAGGAAGGAACGAAAGCCCTAATTGAATTTAATTTACCGAGATACCGTTCAACAGTTAGCGGCGCATGTCACAATTGTTTAGCGTCGGCTCGTAATATAACGATGAGTCACTCGAACCCGCGGCCGAATGTTCCCGTTCGGACGCAGCATGCTGGACCATGCACCGTTGCGTTGCAGCGCATTGCCTGCGTTCCTTGAAACCTCACCGAGGCCTTCCAGATCCACGTATTTTATCGGCGTCTCACGTGACCGTCGATATAAATAGTATCGACCAGTTGAGAAAGTTTTCATTTTTCGGGGTCCTCGAACCGTGAACCCTGAAAACTCCGCTGACGAAACGATGACACGAGGAACGTCGCGACAGGATTTCTTCAGAGGATCTCAACAACGTTGGCTGGCAAACTAACGCTGTCTGTAGAATGCTTTCTTCCCAGACCTCATATCGAAGCTAACATTGATTCGACTCAATGATCATATTTCTATAGGCAAATAATATTTCAATGCAAGAGACTCTTGAGACTGATCTCGTTCGTAAGGATCGAAACGTATCTGTATGTACTGTCTGCACACTCTATGTCAATAGTCTCCTATTTTTCAATGGATACAATCCAAAAAAGTTTCATGTTCTTGTAACAACTTGTAATCGTTTCAAATTTAGACCAGGAATTGATTTTCAGATTTCTATGAACGAATAATATTTCAATGCAAGAGACTCTTGAGACTGATCTCGTTCGTAAGGATCGAAACGTATCTGTATGTACTGTCTGCACACTCTATGTCAATAGTCTCCTATTTTTCAATGGATACAATCCAAAAAAGTTTCATGTTCTTGTAACAACTTGTAATCGTTTCAAATTTATACCAGGAATTGATTTACAGGTTTCTATGAGCGAATAATATTTCAATGCAAGAGACTCTTGAGACTGATCTCGTTCGTAAGGATCGAAACGTATCTGTATGTACTGTCTGCACACTCTATGTCAATAGTCCCCTATTTTTCAATGGATACAATCCAAAAAAGTTTCATGTTCTTGTAACAACTTGTAATCGTTTCAAATTTAGACCAGGAATTGATTTACAGATTTCTATGAGCGAATAATATTTCAATGGAAGAGACTCTTGAGACTGATCTCGTTCGTAAGGATTGAAACGTATCTGTATGTACTGTCTGCACTCTCTGTATCAATAGTCTCCTATTTTTCAATGGATACAATCCAAAAAGGTTTCATGTACTTGTAACAACTTGTAATCGTTTCAAATTTAGACCAGGAATGAATTTTCAGATTTCTATATGCGAGTAATGTTTGAAAGAAATCGGGGAATTGGACAACAGAAGTACCCAAAGGTGCTATAATATTCTTGAAATGGGGAAAGAAAAGTTTACGAGTGCGCTAAGAATTTTGCAGGAAAGAAGGATAGGCTTTCTAAAGTGCAAGTGAACGTGCAGGAGTTTCGCTGCACGGCAACAGCTTGGGCTCGTAAAACTATAATAGAACTTAGTGCACGTAGATGCTCGCAGACGTACGTACACAGAAAACTGAAGAAAGTACCAGGATAATAATCCCGTACAAATAAAAATGTCTCACATTCAACGACGCAATAATCCCAAAAAATCCAACTATTGGGTTGGCAAATAAGTAGTTTCGGTATTTTAAGGTGAAATGGACCCGAATTTTTTTATCCATGCTGTGAACTGATATTTTCCCTTTCTTCGGTAATCTTTTGTTAAAAAGAATAAATAAGACAATATTTTATTGAGACAAGTGCATCGCTTGAATAAAGAATTTCGTTACACATAAAAGCGCCTTACATTGTCCAGGACAATATTAAGTGGACACTCTCAAAAATCGCATAATTTTTTAAAAATTGGTTCAAACTAGAGAAAAAATGCGTTTAGATTGCAATTGGTAGGAATCATAAAAATGTTTAACCCTTATACGTTTCTCACAATGAAAATTCACCCATTTACCTTTTTCAACATATTGTAAAACGATTGATTTTTTTTCGTCTGTGTTACGGAATATATTTCTTTGAAATGTCACACTATAATTGAAGCATAAATAGAAAAGAGCGAAATATTATTCTAGGATTTTTTATGGATGTGACAAAAAAAAATGACAAAAAATTTTGTTTACTCATTCTCTAGCAAACAAGTCAGTCTAACATCTTTAAAAAAGTTATACGGTTTTTAAGAGTGTCCACTTGATATTGTTCCCGAGTCTACCTTATCAGAAGTTGAGCAGAGTTCGAAATTGAAGTCTTTTCTTCAGGCTTCAACTTTTAAGCTTCATGGAAGCTGTGCTGTAGCTACCGATAGAAGAACAATCCTGTTCAATGAGCACCATGCTCTTTTTGCGATTGCTCTTCGGTGCACCACCGGGGACGTTGATTGATAAATATGTGCCAGGTGGGAGGGAATGAGAGTTCACCGTTTAGAATCTAAACCCGGATAGGTTTTTGTCTGCGGTGCCGTTAGCCACTCGTTCGAAAAACTGGACGACGTTGTGTAGGAAAGCCTCACGAATACGGTGTTTCAATCGAATGCTCGTGGCTTCGGGAATGATTTCTATCAGCGAAAAACCGCAGAGTGAACTTTTGCACAACTCCCGTGACGCGTTCCATGTCTCGGTTGTTCGGGATCGTCCGTGCAAATCGTTTTACGCGCGTGTAAATCAATCGATCCGGCCGACTTAATCCGAAGGCGACATCGGCCGGTGATTGCGAGACCGTTTCGATGAACATCGACCGTATCCGAGGCCGGTCTGGCAGGAATCTGTAATACTGATAACGGCAATTATGATTCTCATTAATTCGATTTTAATTCGTCTCACGCTAAATTGATCTGCATCTTTCAGATAATTGAACCCCGAGATTTTATTTTACAATTATTGGAATTTTAATAAGGTTTCTATGAGAAATATTATATTTTAATCTTTTTCATAATGGGATAAATTTTATTTGAGCACACGCGTTCTAATACGAATTTCCGCTTAATTTCAAAGCAGAATCGAAAAGCATAAATCCCACGATTTATTTGATGATATGTAAACTGAGAAGTTGAAATTTTTATAGGTGTGATTCTAGACTGTGGATTTTGCATATTTATGAAAACATTGAGTGGGTGGAATTTTAAGCGTGAGTAGGAAGATTGAAAGAATATTTAAAAATAGCAATATACTATTTTTGATTTATTGAAATTGTCGAAGAAGAAATTAACTTTTCTATTGAATTTTTATCTCTTGCATCTACGGTAGATAATCTTTATTTTGTAAGGTTCGTACACGTGACATCATTTTATGTCATGTGTTTCATTTATTGAATTCATTTATTGTGCAAGCAACAATATTAAAACAATATTAATATCTATAATAAAAAGATCGAGATTTATAACTGAGATTTATTTTGTAGCTCTCTCGTGTCTCATAGATCCCAAGCAAAATTGGTACACTCGAAATCATGAAATTTATTTAACTCATTCATTCTGAAATCGGTGATATTAAAATCCCCGTGTAATTAAACCTATTTATTCGATAATAAAAGCATCTAGGTTTATTACTCTGGTCCACTTTTCAACTGTTTAGTGTCTCGCAGATCCAAGCAGAGCTCGGTGCACTGTGATCGACATGAAAATTAATGTTCAAGCCTGAGTAAATAAATATGTCTCTCGCACACACGGCCTTACTAACATTTTATTTTACGATTCGACACGTTTCAGCCAGCGTAATGCACGCGCCGCGACGATCTCGTATTCCGCATAAAGAAAGTCGAATTATGTTTATGCAAGCTGTTATTTAATATTGCAACGCATGAAGTAGTTTCACGCATGAGGATTCGCGTTGCGTTTGATAAAACATTGCAAGTAAAACTGTTGCCGACGCGAATTCTAGGCTACAATGTTCCTGCGATATAAATTCCAGAATTCAGCGATTTAATATATAATTAATTCGCGATTATTTTATCGAATCGCAGACCTTCATTTGCGAAAATCAGTTGTATTCGGATACTTTAATAAAAAATACATTGACCGATCGAATTGAAGGATTTTCTGAAAAATATATTTATTATCAAGTTGACAAATATTCCTATCTATAGCTGCGCATGCACATTCTCAATTTCTGAACGTGAATATATAATTAAAGAAAGAACATACATGCTGATCAGAATGAGTGACTTCTTGCTTTTCGGAGTCGATCCAAAAATAACAAAATATTCGGTGCAGCTAGGGTTTTATTTAATAATGAATTGTTTGATTGGAAACGCGACAATTTTTGAAAATTGAGGTCCACTGTATGTATAACTTGGACAAGTACAATTTTTACTTGTCTCCTACTCTTCCCTTCCCCTTCTCCCACGCTTAGGCCACGACCCGGTCTCTGTCATGAATATGACACTGGTCACGTGACTAATCCGGTACTGGCAGAGAGAGGGTGGCTGTATTCCTCTTGTTAGACCATATATACCTATAGATCCAGCATATGTGTAATATGTGTATAGGAGAACCGAGAGTTCAGCTCGGCAAAGACAAGGTACCTTGTGACGTCACACGATAAGTCTTAAGATAATTTCAAAATGGATGACGCGGCAGGACGACGCCGACACTACGCCATTGCACACTTGGATCATCACCTGAACAAATTCGTTTGCTCCAAATACAGTTTATGATTGATTACTTCGTGATACAATGGCAAATTCTTTGAAATTAGCCTGTCCATTATTTCCGTGTACTGGGTACATGGCGCATCCGCTGATCTCCCTCACCCCCGAAATAAACCAAGCGTAGGCACTGTCGATGAGCATAGCTTATACATCTTTTGAAAATGTGACGTCACAAAGTACTTTATCTTTGCCGAGGGGAAAATAATCTGTGCCGAGTCTATAGGTATATGTATATGGTCTAAGGTATTCCCCTACCAATTCGAGTCAATTCTCCGGACTAGGCGAGACTGAGCTCAACGTTTCCGTGGCGTGAAGTATTGCGTCAACGGTCGCTGACCAATTTTTCAAATTGCGATAACCGCGTGCGGCCGGAACCGGACGGAGATAGAGCGCAAGGTTACTCTATTCAAACGAACTTTCCTGCGACCGAGACGGGAGAATGGATGTCACTGCGTGTTGCCCGTTTCCGGCTAAAAACTACCCCTGCGTGTCACGGATCCGTTATTCCTCGATCTGAATTTCGCGAAAGGGAAGCACCGGTGCATCGGTGTGCATTACCGGCGCAGCGAAGAGAAAAAAAATCGCACAGCGAATAAACGTCCCTCGAGTCGCATTCAGCTATCGATCGAGCGAGGATGAAGATTACTACAAGCTTGTCCAGGTTCTCGAGCGTTTATTCGCGACGATGATAATTTCGCGAGATATCTTTGAGAACCAGTGTCGTCGGCATTGAGCGACGACTCAATGATGTCACTCGCACGGAAGTGGCGTCATTTCGCTGCTCAATTTAAGGAATAAATAATTCCTGTCTGGCCGCAACGACCTTTATTTCGTGTCGACGCTCGCGGCATGATAATTCGTTCCTCGAATTCGTTTGCTAGCGAATTAAGAAGACGACGGACGTGGAACATACTGCTCCGGAGAGCACGTGTAAACCAACCTTAATTGTAATTTCTAGACAATAATTTACTAGCTCTCGCAATGTCCTTGGAATTATAAACAATGACAAAATAAATCGTTTCGTATTGGATACTGGTAGAAACCGTGCTAATTACATGGAATAGTTAAAGTTTCTTTTGATCAAAATTGTTAGGATTGATAATATATTCTTCTGAAATAATTAAGACTATTAAAAAAGAATACAAAGTATCCTTTTCATTCTTCCCACGCTTAAGAAATTCAGCGCTGCAATATTTGATATTATGAAAAATATTAATCCATCTGCGTCATGTAACTCCTTATAACTTTCAAGTTAATGTCTGTAGTAGCTTGTAATATTTCATACGCGTCACTCTGTATTTTCAATGTATTAACCCTTTCTACTCTTTTGTCGAGCGTGACTCGGCATTGGAGAAAGAAAAAACGTGATGAAATGTAAATAAAACAGGTTTTTATGTATATTTGGTCCTTCCTTTATGTCTTACTTTTTAGTTAAAAACAAATACAAGTTCCACAAATATAAATTACAACAAAGTTTGAGAGACTATATGCAATATATAACTAGTAACCAAAATTGTTTAAATAAGTAGCAGCCAAAGAACTGTCCTTTGAAGTAAATTTAACCCTTAGCACTCGAGTGGCGCCTCTTAGGAGCCACTAAAAATTGCTGTACTATTATTTAAATAATTGTTTACACTATCAGATATGTCGGTATCTAACCAATTACTACACATTTAAGTATTGTATGAGGTATTATATCAATTTCATATCTACCATATTTAAATAATCATAGAGAATGGAAATATTCTAGGTCAGAAGTAACGTTTAATTTTTAAGTTAAATTAGCTCCGAGCGTTAAGGGTTAAATGAAATATATTTAAACTAGGAGGCAGTTGTTGGCAAGAAAATTGAAAAATAATTCGGAGGGTTAAAACCAAAAGTGCTGTTATTATCATAAATCGAAATTTTTAATATACATTTCTTCGCATGAACTTTGTTTGTACGGGATTGTCGAGGTTGCTGAATTTCCCAGTGGAAGGTTTAAAGCGATAATCCAGGTGTCCCGTTTTAATTTCAGCTCTCCATTCGCTGCGATGAAAGGAACGCGAGGCGATCCCGTTTGATAGAATCATTTTTGGAGCGTGCCGCGAGATAAGAATTCCATTCCCGCGCGATTGATATTTTCCGCGAGCCATCAGTCCGAAGAGCGGGAAAAAGGCGAATGGCTGCGTGCCAACTGCAGCGTTACAGCATCTTTCTTCGATCGCTTTTTTGCCCCGTCCTTTTAATCTACATATGCGTCGCGCGCCTCGTTTCTCTCGCGACTGGAGCCGAGAATTATATCCGTTTACACGTGTAACGGACGATTACGTTCGACGGGAAAACCCGCTCATAAAGAGCGACGTACATTTACAGTTGTGATCAAAAATAATAAAGTTCCATTTGGAAAATTAATTGCGACCTTCGCCAGACTCGAAGCAAAGAAAATCACCGCAAAACAATTATCATCACGGTGTGAAATTTTACTCAATACCGCGCATCATTCGTCTGAAATATTTTTTCGTGTTTGTATCACTATTTTGTAGACATATTTTAAGAACACAGAATCAAATAAAATTTGCTACTCAGTGGCAGCGTCTTTTAGAATAAATAAAACTCGTACTATGTATTTTGGAAATTTTTAACATCTTTAGAAGCCATAAATGCAACCGCACTTTTTTTCTGTCAAATATTTCTTCGCATCCTGGTGAGATTTAACGAAGAGACAATGCTGATAAGCGTCAATTCATTTTACTGTCATCTATTCCCTAAAAATGCAGACACACCAGTGTTTTACATTAGGTATACAACTATGGTAAGTATACAGAAAGGGAGGATCAATGATTTTGAGAGAGCATTTCCAGGTGTCGAGTTCTCGGATAATACAGTTTAACGAGCACACGGAAAAACTGAGCGAGGCAAATGGAATTCGCTGTCGATCGGCGGCTCGTTAACGAATCTCGCGAGGTGATAACGATTCGATGAATCATCGGCGAGCCGAGTGCCAAGAGCCGAGCGCAAGAAAGGGAAAGCCCTCGTTGTTGCACGACCACGGAGAGGGATGACGTAAAGGAACTGTGTCGATCGCCGGTTTAATCCTTCGCCGATATTTCGTGCGCTACAGCGAATCGAAAGTAGGGCTCCGGTTGCTGCTCGTTTTCGCGATTAAACGTCCAGCGCTTACGCGGCTGCGAATCCGCTCGTGGAAACTGATTCCACTGTGGAAAAGGACCACTTCATCCAACCACAGTCATCTTAAGTTTAGACAGCAGCGATCAGATTACAAATTTAAAAAAAAATGATCAAAATAGAACTATCGACTCCTAAAACGTGACGATACAAACGAATATAAATTACGGATTTTACGCATTTATGATAAAAATGCATAAAAGGTGAAAATCCAAACAGCGAAGACATTAGGAGATATTAAAAATATTGTTGCATTCTTTTCGACTCAATAAAATTATTAAAAGAAACACATTTTCACTGAAATGTCGTTCCCGACGATATAGACAATTTTCATTTCGCACTAGCTGACCCGACAGACGTTGTCCTGTCCTTTGAATAAAGTTATTTGTGATCGTTTTAATTATGATCTTGAGTTCATACAAAATTCCCGTGGCAAAAAGCACTTTCATTTTTTCCCGAATTTTCGATGTTTCCGAGCAACTATTCCAATTTTTCTTTCCCTAAAAGCCTTATTCGGACTATTGCGAACATTTAAAAAAAAATCAGCCAAATCGGTTGAGCCGTTCTCGAGCGATGCGCTTACCAACGAACAGCATTTAATTTTAATTTATATAGAATAAACATCCGCAGTCTATAAATGAAACGTAATTTATTGATTTCAAGTGTAGAGGAAAATGTGTGAATTATTACAAGCAGTATAAATTCACTTTTAATGCTCGGTTGTTCCAGTACCAAATTCTTCAGTCGCTCGCAGATCATAGCGAGCAAGACTGCTGTCGCGTGAGGACTTGAAATCGCACGGGAGGCAGAGAGAAAAAGAGAGAGAGAGAGAGATCAATCGCGTAATATCCGGAAACGTCCCACAAAGAGGCCGCGCGGCAGGATCCGTTTAAAATTCGAGGTTATCGGATGAGGCAACTCCGAAGGCGGAGCGAGACGAATCCAAGAGGCAATTTCATGGTTGTTTTCGTTTCTATCTCGCTCGGCGAGACGCGAAGGACGAGAGGAGACTCTAAAAGAAAACGCGACCA
Organism: Lasioglossum morio; assembly: GCA_916610235.2. Lineage (NCBI taxonomy): Eukaryota > Metazoa > Arthropoda > Insecta > Hymenoptera > Halictidae > Lasioglossum > Lasioglossum morio. Next base: position 19,635,644 of record OU744326.1, on the reverse strand, counting down.
GTTCGCGAACGCGAACAGGATCGCGGACACGGTGGGACCCGACGAGGACCTAGGGCCCTCCGACGCCGACATTCCCCAACGATTGTGTCACGCGTACTTATAGGCTCCCAATGCATTTTCGTCCGGTCTGTACGCGCTCGCGCTGTCACCTCGCTGTCACCTGTACTCACTTTCACGTGTCCGACACACACCGGCACCGGAATACCGTTCGAACGATACCACGCTTGAAAATGATTTTCCACAGAAAATAATGATCTCTGCAATGGTATTCGATTTTTAATTAACGATTAACTAAAAACAGATTTTCAACGAATTTTCATTATCGAATTGTTGGAGTGACGTAGAGTCAGACATACTTTATGCGTTTGTTTGCGTATGAGTTGCGTTCTCTCTGATGTGCTCCCGCGAGTTTCGATTATGTTTTATTTTATATGTTTCTATTCTGTTTTTTCTTTTCTATCGATACCTCACTCGCTTTTTGTCCGTGCTGTGTACAACGCGATTCTCACATTAAACTATTCATTTTTACGTTTATCCTTTTATGGAGTAACCCAGTCCTCGATACGAATTCAAAAGGCTGAGCTCGCACGAGCGTTTAATGTTTTCCTGTCCTTTTCTACGTACGGGACATTGCAAAGAACGCAGTACCTGTTCCATAACTGTGACTCGACAGTCTTTCAGGTTTCACAGTTACGGAGAGAATACGTTTGGAACACTACCAAGAACGTGGGTGAGATCCGAGGCGTTAGGGAAACCGAAGCTGGAGGTGCTCATTAGTTTTGTGATTCCCTCACATTTATCAAGAAAGTCTTATCTTTTCTGCTCGCTGCCAAGAACGTAGTACCTCTTCCATAACTGTGACTCGGCAGGTATCACAGTCACGGAGAGATACGTTTGTCGCCGCGGGTCGACGCGCGTTTAGCTCGCGGCGGGGAACATGAAAACTCGTCGCCGGCATTTTTCCATCTCCGATAGTGTCCTCCAGCTGTCTCCGGTGGTACCCCCGGACCACGCGTCCGATAGGTTGTCGCGTACTCAATTAAAACTCGCGTGTCTAAATATAGCGGGCCGGAGTGGCACAGCATTCCGATCGTGGACATTGGTCGCGCGCCGGGTTCGAGCGAAACTGCATTTTCCCCGTGCACACGCAACAAGAAAGTTCACCGATGCGCGCCCTCGCCTCGCCTCGCCGCGACGCCAGCCAATCCGATCGGAAAAATCCAGAGGCGTAATTGAATCGCGCGGGAATAAAACATCTGGAACGCGTCAACGAGCATCCCCGCAGTTTTATGGCGCGCGTACAACGCCCGGAAACACGGAAAACTCGATCGACCCAGCTTTCTCGCGTGCAATCCGCTCGAGATCAACAAATAAACTCGACTTTTCGTCGAACGCTCTTCTTCTGCAATAAATTCGCATCACTCTACGCAGGTTGATTCGGCTCTTCGTTTCCTCAAATCGCTTTTGCCTGACATATTTCTGTGCTCCGATATAAACAGAAATGAGATTGGTTTTTTAGCGAAAATTTTACAGACTTTTACCTACGGCTCTATCGAGAATCCAAAGCTTGAAGCCTCCTTTTTACAACGAGCACAACAAACCAGAAGGACGATTTTTTTACTACCTTTTTTACTTTGACGAGTGCGCGGTACGTAAGCGGCGAATAATAGAGATAGCAAGATAGCTTTGAATTTTCTGCAAATTGAAATGATCGCTACCGTGTATCTGGCCCATAAATCCGAATCGAACGATCCTGAGGACTAAAGGAATATTCAACGACCCCGCAAGTGGTCACAATTAACCCTAATCTCACTGTCAACTGGACTACGGATTAGCAAATGGAGTGGTAAATCGGTTCTTACGGTTCTATCGCTTCGATCCAATGGTCGGAGAACGAATCGACGAGATCTTCGTGATCCCTCGATCAATAAACCGTGCAGCCGTTCGGACTCTTCGTGATCAATTTCGGCATCGAATAGTAGGAATTGTAAAAGAAGGGAGATCGCTGAGCTATAGAAACGCCGGATTTACAAACCCTTCGTGCAGAATTTCACCAAAAATCTGAGATGAACAATTTCCGATAATGTAACTCATGCTTTTCCGATCATCGCTCGTATTATAAGATTCCTACTGGTTTAATGAATCCGTTTCGTTCATCTCTCGTATTATTTGATCGATACTGTTTTAATCAGTAACGCAGTCCAACAAAATTTGAAGATAAATTAAAACTAGGTGAGAAAGAATCAATAACAACGAAACGTAAAGTAAATATTTATATAAATATTGCAGTCATGAGTGCATTAGATTTATAATGCTTTCTATATATCAATATGTGTAATTGTTTACCAAACATTTTGTATTTTTATGTAAAAGGTTTTCGTGGATGAAGGAGAATTCATTTCACTTTTTATGCAATAATAAATATGTAGCTGGTTTTACAATTGTTTTATTTTCTCAAACATGAAAGTTATTTAGTTGGGGTTAGGGGCCCCGAAATTCTACTTTGCCCAAGGCCCCAATTAGTTGTAACGCGCCACTACAAGCAGGGTAAATTGTACTATTGCTGGCACTGCAGTAGTTATTGACATTTTTTATTTAAACGGCAAATATTAAGAATTCCTGGTATAGAAAATCATTTTTTTATTGCTTCTTATTTATATTTCAAAGTAACGTTGTAAGTTGTCATAACAGAGTTTCACATATGACTAGACTGCGGACTTTATGCATTTATGAGAAAAATGAGTAGATGTAATTTAAAATAGAAAAAATATTAGAAAAAGTTAAACATACCAATGTATTATTGTTAACCTAGTAATCATAATAAGGAGGAAAATAAAGTTCTATTTCATTCCAGTTTGTCGCAATTCATGTAAGATATTTGTATTTTGCTTTGATATCCGCAGTCTACATATGACTGTTGTCTTACAATTATTATTCACTGAATATATTTTATAATAAAAGATTTATGACTCGTAAGACTGTTTGATTTCGCTGAAGAATCTCTATTATTGTAGCTTACAATAATAAAAAGTGAAGCTCATTTAAATATTTCCAAAAAAGATAAAAAGACTTTTACTACGATTTTAGCATAGGCAGTCGGTCATTGTACAGTTTACCCAATATATCTTAAAATAGTGTAGTTGGATATTTCCACTAATAAACTGTATCCTCAAAGTCACGATTGGAAACACCTGAGAAAAATGACTTTTGTCTCAGCTAGATTGAGCATTTTTCCCACTGTACGAGGTGTGCGTCACCGGAGCAGTTCTGCAGGGTGGAAAGGGGGTGAGAGCGGGTGAGAGCGCTGTTAAAAATCACGAGAGGAAAAGGACCGAGTCGTCGGGTCGCCGGACGGCTGCACAAAAGGTCCAACGAGTGCGGTGTGAGTTATACGGATAAAAGATAGAAGCGTGAACACTCGGCCGAACGTAAATCTCGGCGAGCAGATTTACTGTGACGGAAACACCGAGCGGAGGGATTAACTTTTAAGATATTACCGACAACGTTAGACTGTCGAGTATTTAGGAGGATGCGCCGTTCGTGTCTCGAACGACGAGGAAAGGAGAGAGAGAGAGAGAGCGAGAGAGAGAGCGAGAGCTACGGAGGAGGACGGTCATAATTCATAAATTATGCAATGGCGTGCTAACATGGTTGACCGGAGGGTAATTGACCCTTATTAAATAAAGTGGTACGACCCTGACACAACCAGGAACCACGGTCAGCCCTACGTGTCTCGTTGCAGTGTAATCCAATAGTGCTCTTCCTCGAGATTACAGTCGAAAACGTGCGGCCGAAATGTTTCGAATCCATGCCACAGTCCGTTCGATAAGGTTTCTCGATCAATATCTAGACAGAGAGAGAGAGAGAGAGAGAGAGAGGCACACGAGGGTTAGCTTTACCCATCCCTCGGGGTTAGGATAGGTGTGCAGCTTGGCCCTCGTACTGTAATCTAGGTGTTTGCCATGCCGCGTCTGGTATAGCCGTGTCCTTGCATAATCGAACTGTTCCTAGAAAAGAACCTAGATTCCTAACGATCCCCGGCACACCACACCGAGTCCGAGACTCGACGCGAAAAATTTCACTAATGGAGAGAGACGACGGGACGGGGGAAAAAAATCGAACCACCACACATCCCAAGAACAATGAGCGCGTGGGTCGCACTTATCGAGTTGTCACACCTCGGGAAAGAATGCGTAACTGAAAACCGCAGAAGCAACGACCCTAAATTTTTCTACGGTCGCGGTCCGACTACGTACCGTCAGCACCGTACATCGCGTGCTTCAAACTGAAACAAATCGACGGGGAAAAATCGTACGACGAATTTTTTCAGATGATTCTACAGAGGAAGCTTTAAGCTTTCGATCTGGGTTAGTTTTATCTGCGACAAAAATGTTTCAAGGTCTGTAGAAACGTTTGAATCTGGGAATCTATAAAATTGTCAAATAAAAAGGCACCCTGTAAGTTTCATCTATTTCTTGGTGCAGACAGTTTTAAGGGAGAAACGATTCGAGGGTGTGAAAATACAGACTTCCTCTTTTAAAAGAACATCCTATATGTTATATGAATGAGTGTCCGCTAAGTAAATAAAAATTGAACAATTATATCGCGCGAACAAAGTGAAAGGTTACAGGTCCCAGCGATCGCGGAGCATTCACTGGGGATTAGCGGTGATTTTGTATTGTTAATGTATTGTATTATGCTGTTTGCCAACGATGTTCTCATCAATTTTCGATGGAAATGCTCAGCGGTGGGATTGTAGAAGCGGTGCTGTTCTCGGGACGGACAGTTTAAACGACGCGTAGCGGTGCGAATCTTCTCGGAATCGGTGGCGGCATGATTTCCATGGGATCGCGGAAACATTATGCGAGCGATAGGAACGGTTCAGCGCTTGGCGATCTCCCCGGATGAAAAGGCTTCTGTTCTCCGAGTTCCCTCTGTTCTCGTAGGAGCTTTTTCTTCGAGTGTCTCCCACGGCCGTGTCGCAGTGTGTACCGCTCGCAGCTCTGCGTTCATTCCACTTCCCCCGAATGCATCCGCGCTCGATGATCACCAAAAAGGGAAAACCCGGTGGTCGGATGTAAATCAGGCCGAATGGCCGTTGGCGATGTCACGTGGTCCAATCCGGCCGCGAAACACACGCCACAGGGAGATCTCAAAGTATTGTTTCAAGCGTTACGCCGCCGCGACCCCGATTTCTCTATTACGAGCGAGCGAACAGAAGACAAAGAGAGAGAGAGAGAGAGAAATAGAGAACGACAGATTCCACGGATAAATAATCGAGGAACATTGGGAAAGGCTAAATAACCGAAGGACAACTCTCCGAACCGAGTCTAGATCCGGCTCCCCTCGAACACCCTCGAATTCCTTAGACCCTCGACACATGTTCAGCCTTGATCGGAAACCGTGCGAGGATCAGCACTGTATTGTCCTGCACTTTTGTCTCTGGAATCTCGTCCTCGCTACGCACTGCTCATTAATTAACTATTACGACCGAGACACTGCTGTTCACGTCTATTCGGAGAATCTTTTGGATGCAGGGACGAGGAGTAGGGGTGCTTCAAAGGAAACAGTCAGATCCTCCATCCTAATTTTCTTAGTTTCGTTGAGTTGGACTGTATAGTCCTTTAGTTCTGTCACTTTCATTATGGTCATCTAGAAATTCAAAGAGCATTAAAGAATTCTAGAATTTCTAACAAAAGTTGTGTCTTATTCAGATACATTCCAACAAAACTTAATTTCTGGATTTGATTTGAGAACAATTATCTTCAAATTCTAACAAGAATCGACCCTTATTCAGATACATTGCAACACGAATTGTATATTGAGTTTATCTAAAAATGATCGTCTAGAAATTCTAACAAGAATCTCTTATTTAAATACATTACAACAAGGATTGATTGCTCGAGCTGATCCAAGAACAATCTTCTAGAAATTCGAACAAAAATGGTCTCACATTCGGACGCATTGCAACATTGATTTCCCGGACAGATAAAGAACACGATCACGGTACACACGACGCTCATGACTTCGACAGCAAGTGAAGAAATCCGAAGTGGGTCATTTTGCACGGTTTAGTGTCACATAGATCCCAGGAATCTTCCGACGTTCTTCGAAAAAAAGAGATGCTGCGCTTTGGAAAAACGACTTTCCCGGACGGATCCTCGTCCTTCGTTCAAGGTCGCACGACAATTATTCGAATTCCACTCCCTCGGATAGACGATTCGTCCCTCGGGACTAGTTCCTGTCTTTCTGGGCGGGCCGCACATGACTACACAGCCTTTCCAGGTTACGAAAAGGATCGAAGGGTGCAGCCTAGATAAGGTCTGCCGAGGGCGTGGTTGATTATACTCTTGGCGATACACCCCGCGGAACAACGTGTTCACCGTCCCATAGCCTGACACCCTATCTCGAAAGTTCCGATCCAATTAATCGCGCCCGAAACCCGATACTTATTGGAAAACGTTTAGGCGAGCGAAGCACACGCGACAACGGTTGTCGGTCCAAACCCTGATCGCTGAAATTCTCGCCCCACGAGACCATGATTTTCGCGGTAACGGCGTCGTAAACGTCGCCGAGACTCGCGTAACGTCGTGCATAGCGGTCTCGGTGTCAAACTTGGCTCGTCAGGCTTTTAAATAAACAGGCCCACTACTCTTCGAATAACGAGGTGTTTATCGTACCTTCTGATCTTACATCAAAAGTACATTAGTCTCTTATGGGTGGTTCATTAATGAGTTATTAACTTCGGCGGTAAGCGCATCATTTGAGAACGGCTGGACCGATTTGGCTATTTTTTTTTTAAATGTTCGTAACAGAATGTTCATCTTCAAAACATTTTTAAACAGAACTTCAAAGTATGTTCGTCTTTAAACATTTTGTAAACAGAACTTCAAAGAATGTTCGTCTTTAAACATTTTGTAAATAGAACTTCAAAGAATGTTCGTCTTTAAACATTTTGTAAATAGAACCACAAAGAATGTTCATCGTTAAACATTTTGTAAACAGAACTTCAAAGAATGTTCGTCTTTGAACATTTTTAAACAGAACTTCAAAGAATGTTCATCGTTAAACATTTTGTAAACAGAACTTCAAAGAATGTTCGTCTTTAAACATTTTGTAAATAGAACTTCAAAGAATGTTCGTCTTTAAACATTTTGTAAATAGAACTTCAAAGAATGTTCATCTTTAAACATTTTGTAAACAGAACTTCAAAGAATGTTCATCGTTAAACATTTTGTAAACAGAACTTCAAAGAATGTTCGTCTTTGAACATTTTTAAACAGAACTTCAAAGAATGTTCATCGTTAATCATTTTGTAAACAGAACTTCAAAGAATGTTCGTCTTTGAACATTTTTAAACAGAACTTCAAAGAATGTTCATCGTTAAACATTTTGTAAACAGAACTTCAAAGAATGTTCGTCTTTGAACATTTTTCAACAGAACTTCAAAGAATGTTCTTCTTTGAACATTTTTCAACAGAACTTCAAAGAATGTTCTTTTTTGGAAAATGGAGTAAATTTTGGTTTCAAACCTGTGCATGAACGCCACCATTCGCGAAGGCCGAGAAACGACGGGCGCGCTCCACAGCTATCAGTTGATATTGTGAGTTTTACGAGGGGTAATTCCGCAATGGCGCGGCGTCACGAGTTACAATTTTCCCCTAAATCACGAACGGCGAGTGTACGCGGTCAGCCGAGCCTAGACGGTCAAAGAAAGGATTGTAAAACGACTCGTTGGACCATGAAATTATAAATGAGTCGGACAATCCGGCCAGTCATTCAATTCGCTCCGAATCCCACGAGCGAACGGGAAACGCGGGTTTACGTTGCCGGCGCTCGCAATTAGAATGCTACTGATCGTTAACGGACTGCAGAGATTCTGTGCATAATGGTCTACTGTTTGCGAAATTTCAGGATGTTTTCTTGCTGCTTCTGCGCTGCCGATTTGTTCGATAACGGAGATGAATTTACAACTGCCGGTCGTTTGTTAATTATAATTGAGCGGTAAGCGTTCATGTCTTCATGGCGTCTTGTACGAGTTCAGAAAATTCAGGGGAACGAGTTTAGCAATGAGGTCTCGCACTTCATCTTCGATACTTAGTGTTGCTTGAACAATTTATTCCGAGTGACCTGGCAACTTTTGAGATTATTATTGAAAAGAAAATTATCCAGTTTCTTGTAGACGTAGCACCGCCATTACAAAAACCATTAATCATCGTCATAAGCTGCTGCGTTCGTTCCGATCCAATGCTGTGGCGTATAGAAAATCTACTTCTAAATTACTCGAAAAGAATAACTAATCTGGCCGCTAAGAATTTTGTCCGGAAATAATTGCACAAGCAAAAGTGAAATGAGTCTGGGTCCTCGGGGACCCGCGTTTTTGCAAGACTGTTACGAGGATTAAGTCTTCCGGTACTCAAGTGTTCCCAACATTTCCATCCCACTTAGATCACAAGAAACTCCTCCGAAAGAAATTATTACAACATGCTTCTGTAAAAGGATTTATAAAAATTCGGATATGCATAAGAATGCGCAGCCTAATCGCAAGTAGTCCTTTGATAGACAAATAATCACATTAATCCCGAATCAAACATTTACATAAAGCTATCAGATTTAATCGCCGGTAATGGTCGCGGGATTTTATTGGCCGACATTCGACCGTCGAAAAAACGGAGATATCGATTCGATATGTGATCAGATAACAGGTATTGCGTCGCCGATAATTACGAGCATTATCAAGCGGATAACACACAGTTTACGGGATCCCGTTCGCTGTTGATGCACGAATTAATCAGGAATTGCTAATAAAAAAAATATCTCCGCCTTTCTCTCTCTCTCTCTTTCTCTCTCTCTCTCTTTGATAAGCCAACATTGCCGGGTATTTGCAACACGTTCGAATGCATTAACCGGCCACTCCTGAAACGCGACAGTCATCCATCTTGTCCGTTTATGAACGCGTCTCGTGGGATTGGCGTTGTCGCGAACACGACGACGTAACTCCGCGTCGCATTATGATTCCTCCGCGAGCGTTAGATAAGCATCCCGAGGGATTCACGCGACTCCCGATGGATCCCGAGTGACGACAGCCACGCGAACTATACCGCGAACACCGCCTTTCGAATTTCGGCAAAGCGCGCCGTTCTGCAACCCCTCATTTTTTCACCCTAATAGAGGACTTGCAGAATGGAGTTATAAAACGCGAGAACTCGATCAGTTAGCCCTTGTATGGTTCGTGTTATATCCGCTGGTTTGACCGCGAAACACGCGCAAATTATGTCCACGTTGTGGTCACAATTTTGCCCAGAATATTTTTACAGTATTTGCGTCATATTTGCAATATTTTGTCCACGATATTCCTGTAAATTGTATCCAGCTTATCTTCGAATTTTTGTCCGAATTATATTCGCAATTATTCCCCTGATATTTCTGCAGTTTTATCCATGTTATACTGGACGAGACATCTCGCGCCCCGATACTTCCCGATAAACGCTCTTGACGAGATATCTCGCCGCCCCACCTAGACACTATAGACAAATATATTTTATAAGTAACTATATCCTGATTTGTAAAAAGGGAGAAATGAATGAAATCTTTATTTTGTTGAAATATTTTATTTACTTTCTACATGATAAACTTCAAAACATGGTGTTACACATAAAGGTACGTCACACTTCTGACAAAAATACCTTGTTTCTTTGCGTACTCCGTTGTCTTGAGTACAAAATGACCGAACAGAACAAAAACTATTTTGTCTATCAAACCACTGGTGCTAGGTGACGAGGTATCTCGTCAAAAGCGTTTATCGGGAAGTATCGGGGCGCGAGATGTCTCGCAGAAGGCGTTTATCGGAAAGTATCGGGGCGCGAGATATCTCGTCCAGGGTAACCAAAGGGTGAAGGAAGTCGAAGATCATTTTCCGGTATCAGGACCGTGTGTCTCCATCATCCTCGCAGCGGTTTCCGACGAATGGACACCGGTCGGTTCTCTCGGAAAATCATTAACGGTATAAATCGACGCAAAACGTTGTCGGCTGGCGGCGGTAAAAAACCGGAACGCCACGGATTGGAAGACAGAGGGAGCCAGAAGGTTGTTTTATTACCGGCAATTACTTCGGTCGATCGTCGTCGCTAATTGAAATCTGTTCGATAACGGGTACACGTGTAGCCACCCACAGAAGTCCCACAGATGCCGTAGAGAGAAAGAGAGAGCGAGAGCGAGAGAGAGAGAGAGAGAGAGAGAGAGTCTGTGTCGCCGTCGATTCTCCTTCGTCTCCTCTGTCTCCGCTGGCTGCCTTCTAATACATCAGCGACCTCGCCGGGCGAAACGAGCCGAATGCTACGAGAAATTCTATTATCGCGGACGCTTTGCAGTCCCGCGAAACGGCAACGGGATCGCAATCAAGCCCACGCCACCGTTTTAACGGTGGAAACTTCAATGGGCCAGTCTCTCTCGCGCGCTCCCGCCGCACGGATCATCGATTTTAGACGCTTTATTGCATTCAGCCGTGCTCTCTGCTCCGCATATGGAATCCACGATTGCCGGCGGAACGTTGTACAAGTCCCTATGATTAGCTTGGAAACACAATAATGCTCTAGTCGAACGGCTGAAAGTATTGTCATGTACAGACGCACGCTCTCTTGTCCACCCACTTGCCGCGATCGACGATATTTAAACCACGGTAGCCTGCGCGAATTCAATGCTTTTCGTTGCAATAGATTAATCCCTGTGCTCTGACATTTTCTGGACAATGATCAGTAGTTTTCCCTGTTCAACGGTCTCCGATTTATTGTTTTTCAAACCACAGTAATATTCGGACACTTTTAAAAGCACCATAACTTCTTTAACGCTAGAACTACCGGACCAATCGCAATGACTGGCTCGTGATTTGTTCGATTAGAAATATTAAAAGTATAAATGTGTTTGTTCTGAGAAATTTTTTTAGTAAACTTCTTTATTGATGTACATATTTAAAGAAAACTTCTACGAAATCAAAATAAATGCAATATTGTCGTTATTATAAGGCAATGTATGCCAACTGCGTTTAGTTTTAGTATTAATATCAGATCACGCGACTTGGATGTTTTAGTGAAGTTGGAACAATTGATTTACTACATGACGTGAAAAAGAAATTTTTAAAAAATTTCAATTAGTCGGAATTACAAAGAAACTAATAAAACTCGTTGTTTACAACTTTTTCATGCGAGCCATTATCGAAAATTTAGAAAATACCATCTTACTATTTTAATTATCTAATATTAGTTAATACTTGGTACGTTCAGTATTAATGTCCCAATGGAATGAGAACATTTATTTGGGTGTCGAAGAAGTGGATATCATTTGTATTTAGTGGACTCTGAAATCTTCATTGCGAGTCTGAAGATTATTGAAATGTATTCTTAAAATCTCCACGTAATTAAGCCTAGATAATAATTAATACTGCATTCACCGAGCACCAAAAGTGACTTAATTGTGGTACCTTAAAAAATAACTATTTATTCATACTTTGTGGTTGGATTGAATCACTTCTCATTTCTTAATTTGAAATTTCTCACTTTCTCAACTGTGATAGGTAGACTGCGAATCTTTAGATAAAATAAAACGTGTCTGCATCAATTGCAAGAAACTGGAGCTAAATAGAAATTGTTTTACTTCTCGAACCATTTCAATCAGCTGGAAATGGTATGTCCATGTTCTCAAATTCATTCGATCTCTTTACTGTTCTAGAATTTATCGCTTGATTTTTGATCTGGAATCTAGTAACCAATTCTTACTAGATCAAAGTAGTCAAATTCTTACTAGATCATAGTATCTAGATCAAATTCTTCATAGCTGACAATAAAAATATCGAACGTAAACAAACCAGTGTACGTGGACTGAAGCAGTTACATTTAGTCCTGAATTTATTAATTGAAGCGTCCGCCAGATCGTGCGATTATTTTACAGTTAAGTGTCGTCTGGTTGTTCTGCCGTTTCCAAGGAGGCTGGATCGCGTGTCCCGGTCGAGTGCCGTAATAATTGATGCTAAAACCGCAGAGATTCTCGGATCTTCGAGAGACCGGGGGGGATCGTATATCTCTTGCGATCCGGTGAAACGCGACGATTCTCTAGTCAACACAAGCTAGTTAACCATGTTGGTCTCGTTGGAGGACTCGTTTAGCCGTAAATGAAAACACGACGCGCAACATTGGCACGATTCCTCTGGTATACAAGACCGGCGACACCGCGTGGTCCCCGTTCGATCCTCGTCGGCGGCGTTTCGAAACGACGAATCCACTGTCGATACACGTTCGATCAGAATTCGCCACCAAAAATGGACACCGACGTAAGATCGTAAAACCGCTTCTGTTCGCCGCTGTAAACGTTACCAGAGAGACCCGTGTTCGTGAACCGACTCGCCGCGAGTTATTGGCCGCCTCGGCATAGAATACTTTACGGTGATCGTCGAGAATTAAAAGATCACGGAGGACCGCAGAAAACGCGAGCGCGACCTCCCGGTTTACGAGCCGACCCGTCCAATGATAATAGTTGATCTAATTGCGGCAAATGAGTCCCATTCACTTAAATATGCCGCGGCGCACTGGCCCGCGATCTTTGCAGCATGTCTGTCTGTCTGTCTGTCTGCTTGCTCGCTTGCTTGCGAAATAAGATTAATAGCACCCTGTCTTCCGCGGAGACCGGTGATCGATCGCGCGTTTTACGACCGCAATTTCGTCAGGCAACAATGGCCCTCTCTTTTTAACGAGCGAGCATAGTTTAGGCGACCAGAACGCGGAAACCGAGCCGGACCAGTCCGAGGCATCGATTTCCGAACCAGAACACCCGATCCGTTTTAAATAGCAGGAACGACGGGTAGGTATGTCCAAAGATAGTACTAAGGTACATTTTAATTATTCTACAATACATGTAATTAACCCTTTGCACTCGGAGCTATTTTAACTGGAAAATTAAACATTTCCTTCCGATCTAGAATATTTCCATACCTTATGATTTTTAAATAAACTTATTTATATCGATCGTAATATTGTTAATAAAAAATCGTTGAATGCTATCGGCGCTACGGTTCGATCGTTAAATACACAAAAAATAATAAATTAACTAAGCAATTTTGCTAATTTTATATAATCGACGTTTCGGTCACAATTTGAATCATTTTCAAGATTAGTCAATAGCGTCTGTAAGAAAAATAAAACATTTATAACTTGATAAAATATAATTTTCAAAAGTTGTAACTATTAAATGTTTAAATATGAATGAGAACAAATTTTTCCAACAATTTTTCAACTCACTTGCTTAGGTGTGATTTAGTTTGAAATTATGATTTTTGCAATTTTATGAATATGAAATTGCTACATTACCTTATACAGTACTTAAATGTTTAGTAATTGATTAGATACCGATATATTTAATAAAGTAAACAATATTTTGAAGAATGGTACACTAATTTTTAGCGGTGCCTCAGAGGGGACAGCCGAGTGCAAAGGGTTAAAAGACAATCTTTGCTAGACGCATTGAACCTTCGAACTCTGCGGAGATATTCCTAATGCGACTTCTAATGCGATAAAAGGATATGCATAGATTTATACACATTTTTCATAGGAATTTTGTACTAGAGAAAGCGCTATTTATACCCGTTTGGAACATTGAAGTTTGATTTAAGAATACTAGCCACCAACAAGCAATTATAAAATTATTCGAAGTAATTTTTTCCATGACCACGAGCAAATATTTGAGAATTGCAGAAGATATATGTAAAACCAAGTTTCTTTCGGAAAATTTGAACTCGAACAATATCACAGATATCAGCATTGGACAAAGTGCATTTTACGTGTGAAACATTGAAGTTTTATTGTAAAGATCCTACACGCGTGGCCGCATCTCCGGAATCTTTCTAAACAATTGTTTCGACGTGGAGGTGCGCACAAAGCGCGCCCGGAATGGCCCATAAACGGCCGCGAGCAGACAAACGAAGTTCCACGGTGCGGTTCGCGTAACGATCGACAGATCCGTGCGTCTCGATCTTCGATTTCAGTCACGTAGCTGTCGTCGTTCGATCGCAAGCACACACGACCGGGGGAGGGGGGGGGGCCTCGTGAAAGTCCTCGAGACTCGGTAACGCGAAACTGAAGTTCGATCGTGGAAAAAAGGAAAACGAAACGAACGTAACGGAACGGGGAGGGAGGGGGAGAGAGCAGAGCCGTGGAAAGGAAAAAGGAGCCCCGGCGAATGGGTTTCCGCAGCTTTCACTCGAACTTTAAAAGATAGAGGCGGCCAGCCTTCGAGCGTGGCCGCACGCGCGACTGGTTTATTGCATCTTAATAACGGGGGACCTTGCTTACCGGCCTGATCGAGTCTCGTCTAAGCAAAATATTGAAACGAGATCCTTCGCCGCGCCAATTTAATTAGCGACCACGTCGACGAGGCCGCAGACGACAAACGCGTATCCGTCGAGATATACCCGCGAAACCGGAACCGGCCGAAGAAATCGTAGAATGGAAAACCGGAAACCGGAGGAGACATCAGGAAATTCGGTTTTACTAGAATCAGCTGACTCTTCCATTCAAAGGAAGAAAGGATTTCCTTTCGGTGATTTTTTACTCGTGTGACTCTCGGAGCAATAGAGTCTGCAGTTCTCTTCCACTACTGTATACAATTTATGTTATGAATTCGAGCACCTTGAATATTTCTGTTATTTGTAGTAATATTGTAAGGTAAAGTCGTAATGTGTCCCCTAAACGATCAATAATATTTTCAATATTCGCGTCAATATTGACGGAGGACCTATTGATGGAAATAGTGAACGTCTAAGAGACTTATTGTCAATATTTCCTTCAATATCAGTTAATAATATAATAATAATATCAGTTACAGAACGAGTATTAGCGAGAATATCGTTCAGGGGACACATAAAGTAAAGCGGATTTATATTTGGGCACACGGATAACCAAACGTTAATAATAGACGTGTTTGTCGCGGGCGCTCGTCTCGATCTGATCTACCTACTTTTTGTAATCCATTGGCGATCGTAATTCGACAATTCTTCTATTATTTATGATTCTCTGTTTTTATGAATTTAGTCATATATAGGGTCGTCTGTTAATACCCACACATACATACATCATTCGTACTTCAACCCTATAATATGGAAAAATGATGTGTATAAAACTTGCATGGTATAGAGGGTGAAATATGTTAAAGATGCTAACAATTGTTATGTAGGTGAAGATGTTCCAGAGATCTCAAGGTAGCCTTGATTTCTTTCGATAGAATGACCCATATTATGTATCGTGAATCGGAAGAGTATCAAATTCAACGAGATATTATCAAAATAATTTTCTGTGCGCACGGGGTGTCATAAAAGGTTGGAAATACATATAAAAAACTATTATAGATCCAAGTTAAATGGTATCAGGCGGTGCATATGCCAACAACTTATCTGTAATTCTAAAAAATTAGTTCGCGAAGATCCACAGTCGCGAACGACGTACAGAAAAAGCGTTTTTCGAGGGAATCTTCAAACTCGCACCGCTTCGAGCTGTATGGAGTCGCCGTAATTTTTCGCTTCCTGGTCGATTAGCGTCTCTGAAAAATATCCTGTCGGTTATAGCGATCGACAGGAGGTTTCCTATAGTCGGTCGAAGGATCGATGAAGCGGTCGAGCGTCTCGAAAGTTAGAGCAGCTCTCGACCCGTGACAGAGCGAGCAGAGCGACGGCGAAAAGCGCGAGAAATCGCGAGGCGATCGCGTTACGAGATTGCACGGCGTTCGTCAACGCTATTTATATCGGTTACGCCAACTTCCTTCCCTAGGGGTAATGTTATCGTCCAACCGGTCTGCGTAAATAGCATTTCGGAGACATTGGACTAGGCCTTCTTCTTCTTCTTCTCCTCCTCTTCCTTCTTCTTCTTCTTCTTCTTCTGCTTATTCTTCTTCTTTTTCTTCTGATTCGCATCCGAGACACGTCGCGTCGCATCCTCGTTTTACGCGCAACTCGCAAATTCCACTACACGGGCGAAACCTTAATCCGCGACCGACACCGTCTGCTACAACCGTTCAGAGCTTCTGCCAGACACCATGGGTCTGGGAGAATTTCGCCGGCGTGCGATTTAACCTTCCGGAAATGCCGCTTGATCTTACCGGATGCGTGGGAATCTCTAAAACTGATTAAACGCCCCGTAAATCTGAACTAGTTCCTTTACAAGTACATGTCCATCGGAGAGTAAAACTATCGCGAATTCATTTAGAGAGTCAAATTCGTCGTTGTACAGTGTACGGTACTGTGTTCCGCGAATTTTCGCGAAATATATTAGATATATTTAAAAATATATTTTCTAAACTATATTTATTTCTATGCGGGTTGTTTTTGTTTGTTTCTTTAGATCATTAATATTGGTGTTCCCCAAATTTTTCATATAAGCAAAAGTGTTCCCCGACTTCAAAAAAGGTTTTTTTTATATATTTATTTAACGTCGCTTTCAACTCTTTGCTAAGGTAAATTCGCGACGGGACCTACAGTTTATTAAGGTGGGTTCTGAACCACCTTGTACACCACAGTATTAGATGGCACATGGAATATTTCCAGAGGTGTTCAAAAAGGTTAAAAACCACTGGTGTACAGTGTACAGTGACGAGTTTGACTCATTGTACACAGTAGTGAGAGTGCTAGCACGAAAAACTCTCGGAGAGCGAACTGTAAGTTGAAACTCGCAAAGGACACGTCCAATTTTTTCCCTCGGCGAGCAACTATCCAGCTATACCCGAGGTCGGCAAACTACGGCTCGCGAATGACGTGTTTTAAATAAATCTATTTTATTTTAACGTAATGGTATTTTAATATAATTTTCAGTCAGTCAGTTATATCTGAATTGAAATAAAGAGCAATTGCTACTCCATTTTTACAATTGAAACTAAATTGAATGTTATTTCTTCCCTTAACGATTTGAATATATTCGAAAATTTTATTAAGAGCACAAATAAAAATGTTATAAATACTGCCTTTTTATTTTTCCATGTAATCTTGTAAATTATAATTTTTGGAAAATCTTTTCTGCATATCATTTCGTAAACCAATGCTTTTAATTGATTATAAACAATCAGGTCGTCTGGTACAATTATAAAAAAGTTATTCTGTTTCGAAGGGCGTTCGAATACTTTCGTGGATCACTGTATTTATATTGTGTATACTTAACTAATTTCGAAAAAATTAATTAACCAAATTATTATTATTATTATTGTGCATTGTTAAATATATATTAGTTAGACTCAAGGAGTAGTATTGTTTGTACAATATTCTCATTAGTTAGATCTCTTTTTAGAATATTTTCTTTTTATTAAGTATATTCGAACAATTGCAACGAACTTTGGCATATCTATACTGTTCACCAGTATTCTTACAACTAGACAGCGGATCTTTATGCATTTACGAAGAAATCGGTTGGGTGTTAAAAAATCGTATAGTACAATATTAGAAAAAGTTATCGTCTTTTTTATAGCGTCCGAATATTAATTCGTTTCACTGTACCCTAGAGGACTTTCCGAGAGCAACAAATTTCTTAAGTACTCTCAAATGGACAGGCAAATTGAGAGTACCTCGAGAGCAGTTATCGAAAAAAACTCTTTAAATGGACAACGTACCTTAACGCTGCTCAGAAATTACATGGAAGATCCTGGAAATATACATGTATATGAAACGAAGCCGTAACACCGGCTCACATGTGCAGGAAGTACGAGGAAGTAGAATAGCATCAACTTGAACTTGGTAATCAAGTGGAATAAGCTTCGACGAAGTCTTAGAAATTCATAAATCCTACGCCCGCTGGAATCAAGTGGAACGTTAAGGGGTTCAAAGTCGAGGATCTAGCGTGTCGGCCAGCTCGAATCAACCTCCGCCTCGATGGAGTCGCGTTGCCATAGGCTGGCACAGGTATCGCGTTACCTCGGTGCACCGGCCTCGGTGTTAAGACACCTAATTGCACGTTATGTTCGACGCGCACGTACGCGCGCGGCACGCAAACGCGCGCTTGCCTTGCCTGTCCCTTGCCGAATGCTAACACGCCACAATAATGAACACGTTGAAAAAAACTATGGAAATAGACAAAAGGAACGTCACGATAATCCCCTCTTCAGACCCACTGATTTAATACCAGGTCGATCAATTACCACGGGGCCACTCAGAGCCGATATATTTTCGCATCCCAACATTCGAGATTGTTTGCATATTTTTTCCTTTTTGGTGGAATCATAACCAGATATGCTATTTTTTAAGGTTAAACTTGCTGCTGACACAAATTGTCCATGTGTTTGTTTGGTACAGGATATCCTAATCATGTGTTATGACAATGTCCGATCTATGACAATAATGGAGATGTCCTGATTCACAAACTTTGCAACAAGGGCTACTTTCCACCCTGTACAATAAATGCATTTTTCTGTGGACCTTCTCTTTGTCCCCTATTTTATATACACAAATTTCTTAAGTCTCACTGTTTCTATCTTTAGTATTGTATTAGAAAATGTTCAATATATTATCAATTCTAGATTATAAGTTATCTTTGTAATGTTAGCATGCACAGTTATGTGCATGCTGCTAATAATCCATTGTGGAGTTTCATAGCTTAATAAAAAAACAGACATGCTGAACAATGTCATTCGTGCCGCGTTTTATAACATAATGTAAATTCAGCTGTATGAACCTCTAAGTAGAGGTCTGGATAAGCTGAAATGAAAAGAATTAACGTGAACAATACATCGAACACAGTGACCACTAGATTGCGGATTCTATGGATTTTTTCACAACCTAATCAAATCATTAACAAAAGGAATAAATTCCCATTGAACTCCTATCCACAGTCCAATCATGATATTTCTAACTACAATTTGAAAAATTGTAGAACGTCTGCGCTCGAGTAACAATATTTCAACGTGATACTCTAGACAACGGATATTTATGCAAAATACAAAATTATCTGCATCGATTGCAAGAAATACAACCTAAATTGAATGTTATTTCTTTTAGAAGTTAAAACTTTTCCCACAATTTTTGAATTTCATCTAGTCAAATTTCCTATGAATGCATAAAGATCCGCAGTTTACTGATTACTCTAGACAGCGGATCTTTATACAAAATAAAGATTGTCTGCATTGATCGAGGAAAACAGAAGTGAAACAAAAATTTATTTTATCCCCTAATGACTTTGTTACATTACAATCAATATTACAATGTTCTTAAATGTTTCCCATTCTTTTACTGTTCTATATTTCAACCGACCAATTTTTTCATAAATGCAGAAATATTCGCAGTCTAGTGATTACGAGTTACATCAATTTAGTCAATCAAGGAATTTCTACATTCAAATAAGATACGTGTCTCCTCTCGTAACTCTTTTTAGATTTTGCAAATCTTGACGCAAGTACAGAGAATTGCAGGTTGCAGTGATTTTTTTGTTACTCGATTCAAAGAGGAAGGACCGAGATCGTGGAGGACTGTGCGCCGCACCGTTTGAAAATGATCTTAATTAAATCCGCGCCGTTCGAAAGCACGTGGTTAATGTGTCACACGAGACGTTTTACATGCGCTAACCTAATATTAATGCTCTCCCGATGACCAACATGAGAGACGGGAAAGTGGGTGAACCCAGTCTGCGGTGACAGACACCGGTGTATTCGTGTTTCCCTTATCGTCGTCGTCGTTGTTGTTGTCATTGTCGTCTGTCGACTCGTTCTCCTTTCCCATGAGTCTCTACGAACGGAGGCGGATTTGGATGTTCGTGCAACGTTCAATTACATCGCGACGCGTCTCTCTCTCTCTCCTCTCTAAAGAGAGCTTAACAGGATAGAATTAGCGTCGAGAGAAGAACCTGGCAACAAACTCGCAAAAGTCTCAACACTAGACGATCTTCAAACTTTCAACCCCTTGTGCTACAAATTGTCTTAGAACTTCGTCATTCATTAATTCTCAAAAGACAATCATCTCTCCGTATTCCTCTACAATTCCGATAGCTGTAAAAACAGGATTTAACTTTGGTTTTTAAATATATTATCGCTAGACAACGAATCTGCATGCTAACTCAACATTTTCAATGATTTATGAAAAATATAGATAGTCGCTGAAATTAATAAAATTGAGAAAAATGAATATTAACGTTAATAGAATGATTATTAAATAATAGTTTATCGCGCATCGACTCGCATCACGAAAATTTAATGTTTCCCCATGAATCACCAACGATCAAATGAATAATTTAACCATACGAGTCACTTTTGCATTGCAACAAATCAGTGTCTCTCTCTCTCCATATCGAAATGGATTAAAATAATTTACGAGGATTCATCTGAAAGATTCACGAATCCGACTCGCTGTTGGTGGGCTAAAGGCAATTATTCAGAGGTTTCTGTTGACCGCAGATGGAGGCTTGGTTTTTGGTGAACAGTTTCGTGGTCATCGTGGAAAAGTTACATGCGGAAAGGCGACACGGAAGCCACGGGCTCTAGCAAAAGTTCACCGCTAGGAGGATCGACACGCGAGGTTGCACGGTATAAATCCAGCCGCGATCGATGTCCTCTTGGTAACGAGACCCGAGGACATTCCGTTTCGTCCAATGGATTACATCCTGCATTAAAAACCTTCCCAACAATCGCTGGTAAAACTAGCATAACTCCGACCAGCACATAAGATTAAATCCCCGGGCGTCACAATTCGACAAAGAGAAATACTTGCAGGGGTATAAGTAGTATCGATTGAGAACTATGGTCCCGACTCCGATTTAGTCGAATAACTTGCAGAATAAAAATAGTTATCTGCCTAGCGAAATAGACCGCGGATTTTATGGATATCTGACAAAAATGATTAGATGAAAATTAACCGGTTAGCAGTCGCGAGGTGATTCCGAGGGCACCGCTAAAAATTGCTGTACCATTATTGAAGATATTGTTTACATTATTATATGCTTCTATCACGAATAAATTACTGAACGTTTAATATCCATAAAATGAAAAAAAATCATATACATAGAATGGAATTATTCTAGCTCATAATCAGAGTCCAAAAGGTTGGGACAGCGAAAGTGTTTCAAAATATATCATTTGAATCTTGTCGAAATCATTAAGGAAAAAAATGACAATTTTGTTGGGCCCCTTTTTTGCGATGAACGCGGACTTTTTATTTTGCATCAAAATCCGCAGGGGATGCTCTGCAAGGACGAACTTGAAGGATGGAAACCAGAAAATGGAAGGTCGAATCGAAATGGCAGGTACCGAAGTGTGTGATTCGAGCGTCAGATGTTTTTCTCGCGCGAAAGCGATCGCTTATCGCGTCACTTGAGAAGGTCCCAAGAAAATCGGTGTCTCCTGCCAGTGGAGTCGATCGATATCGGTGTTTGCAGCCGAAAAAGAGAGTGGCTTCCTTGAGGACGAGCCGCATTGCAGGGAAAATGCTGTTTGCCGCGGGAAAACTGCTATCGGGGCCACGGATAGGCGCAATCGGGAGAGCCCGAGAGGCATGGTAGACGCACGATCGAAACTGTAAGCACACGATCGTTCGGTTCTGCGAGAAGTAACGACCCCGTTCAAGGACGTCTTATGTACTGGGTTACGCGGGCCAAGGTCGACACGATTACGTGTACACATGTCAAACGATGCTTTTTTAAACAGCCTTCGTTGTCTCGATTTACGTCGCCGTGCGGCGATAACCTTATAAATCGAGACGCGCGCGTAAAACGACTGTCGTGTCGGCGCTGTCTTATTTCTCGCCGACAGCTAATTAGAACGATTCTCGAGACCTGTCGCTCGATCGACGGCGACGGTATGCGCAAATTTAGTCATTTGTATGCCTGGATGTTTAACCCGTTTGCGGCACAAGGAAGAATCGCTGAGAATACACTTATCACCGAGCTGAAAAATTTCAGAGTATAAAGAAACTTTCGAAGACTACGATAATGATTAGACTGCGGATCTTTATGCAAACTAAAACTATTAAAGTTTCTTTGTTTTGATAGTGTTAAATCTTTACTACTATTATCAATTGCAGTTTACATTATCTGCTCAATTATTTCTGAACGATGACAGTGTGAAATCGAATGATAAATTACTACGAAACGACCGATCTTCTCAGTCTGTTATTTGAACGATACAAGCGAATAAACATTGTGGAACACAATGTGGGATAAAAATCCGCACAGGCGCATCGGCCGGACTCTCCGGCAGGTACTGTAATTGTGTAATTGAATGGAAGTTGAATAGACTAGGATTGCAAAACTCACTTTTACGTCGAACGCGTCGGTGGGCATCCGCTGTACACCGTTCATCTTCGACGGAACTGTCACTGGCTCGAGAGTCCCGTCACTTTTTTCACAGCCTTGTGTTCTGGGTGCCGAGGTGCCCGACGAGCCTCGGACACGCGGGTGGCACGCGGGAAACGCGACCACGTTCTCACGGAACACGTGAAAACCGTTTGAAACCGGGTCCGAGCAGCTACGAGCCGCCTCGACGCATCCTCGTCCACGTCCGCGCGACAACTGGAAACGACTCGCGTGCCTTTTCCGATCCCTCGAATTCGATCGGGAGGTCGAGCACGTGTTCGCACCTTGCCCCCTGCTCCGAACGATCGAGCCTCGATCTCATCCGACCCGATCAAAACACCACAGAACTACCTGACTGTTATTGGGGGCTGTCGTAAACCCGGGCGGATCTTCCGGCCCTGGAAAACAAATTGGAACGCGTCCCGCGATTAACGATCTTGTCACACGTTTATGCTATTATCGGGAATTATATAAGACTACCCTTAACCCCTAGGTCCTATAATATCGAGTCACAATCTCCAATGTTATCCTTTCCGTAAAACGAGCCGAGTGTTATTTGGAGTTGCCAAACCGAGCAAATTCCTCGGCCCTGGACTTACGCACTCACATCGCAACCCGGGATTAACAATCTTGTCACACGTTTATGCTAATATTCGGGCCCTCTGTAGAACTACCCTGAACTCTTAGGTTCTATAATATATCGAGTCACAGTATCCTAATTATATTAGTTTTTCGACAATATTTAACGCTAGGTTTGCTAAGCCTGGTACTCTGACGAATTTGACATTTTTTAATTTACAATTAGATTAACAATGAGTAGGTGCAATTGAAAACAGTGAAAAGGTTAAAATAATTTAAGGATGTGAATCTACTATTTTCAGCTTGTTGGAAATATGAAAGTACGAATGAAATGTTTATCTGGCTTCAGTTTCTTCGGTTGACACAGGCAATTTTTATATTTTGCAAAAGATCCGCAATTTATTCGTCACGATCCGATTCTGATATTATAGAACAGATTGTTGAACAGTTTTCTCCTACTCTTTTCCCTACTCCGAAGAAGAAGAAAATCAAACTAATTTAGTCGACCATATCAGAATTGCAAACTTAAACTTTGTCACCGTGATACAACGCTTTCAAAACAAACATAAAACCCTAATCAAATTCGATCGACGCAAACGTACGCAAGAAAAATGAATTCTTATCGAGTCGTGTCTCCCGCACATGATCAACGTGGCAGACAACGCGTCGACTACTGTTCGCGCCGGGTTTTACAGAATCGCGAGCCGTGATAGAGGAAACGACAGCTCGACGAAGAAAAAGAAAGGAAGGCACGGGCACGTGCGCGCGCGCGCCAACTTTCGAAACAAAGGTCTCGTTCGTTCTTACAGTATCGTCGAGCATCGAAACCCCGTGATTGCGCCGAAAGCACCGGAACGAATCGTAGACGCAGCACGAGGCCGCGAGATAATGATACGCCACCGATGGAGGAGGCGAGGTTCGTCAAGGTTCCCGATCCTTGATCGATCGCGAACGATCTCAAGGTCCTTTCGGCGACTGATTATCGATTCCCGAGCGAATGAGCTTGAATTCGATACTCCGTGGATCCGGTGGCATCGCGTCGACGACGACATACGAGAACCAACTAACGTTCACTCTGGACTACGTCTTGTGGAGAACCACGCTTCGCGGCCTGCCCGATAAGAGATTTGAACACTCGGCGAACGAGCCTCTAGGTTTCGCGCTTGCGCTCACGTGGCCACCCTGGAAACACGTGCTATCCTTCAGAGAGTAGCTGCCCCTTCCTCTCCAGATCCGCAGACCCTGACGATTTCGCATGCAATTTCAAACTCTTGCCAACTAGCCGCGAATACTTCATTGTAGCGAATCACTTAACACTGAACGTGAAAGAAGATTTCCTATTAACCCCTATTAACCCCTTGTGCCACGATTTATTTTACGGCTGAAATTATTCGAATTTCTTTGTCGTTCGTTGTTCCTCAGAAGAAAAAGAATGCATTCTCAAATGGCTATACACATTGACAAAATAGAATTTTATTCCGGTTTAAAAGAAATTAGTAACATTTAATAAACTTCGTACGAAACTTGTATTACGAACCGCACTCATGGTTATAATGGAAGGAGTTAATAGGCTTCCGGTATATAAAGTGTTAATTCTTATAAAGGATTGAGCATTTAACCCTTTGCAGCCCTACACTGATCTGACACTAGTCTTCAGTTTAACTCGAATTGACAGAAGAGATTTTGTTCATTTTTAGTCGATGTTGCTGATGCCAAGAATATTTTCCTCGTACTATTGCGACTAGAGTTTATGCATTTATGAGAGTAGGTTTGCGTTTCATTTGCGATTCAAATAGGTGAATTGCAAAATAGTAAAATAGAAGAAGAAATTAATTGCTAACAAGTATCGAAAGAAAAAATAAATTTCTATACGTATATAACTACTATCTCTTACAAGTTGACCTTGAGCGACCTAGCACGACCTTCACAATGTAGGTCATCATATTAGCCTTGGAGCGTCCTGTCAGAATACAAATCCAAACAACAGATCAAAACACATCACTCCGTTTAAAAAACCAGAGTTGACCTTTATATTATCTCTGCGCATCCAGCAGTAAAAAAAATTATTTCATCTGACATACATTTCTTCTATCATCAATAGCAAACGAGATATCTGACCGACCTGTTTTAAATGCCCTACTCTCTCCATGCTTTCGTTCAACAATTGGTCTTTACACGAACGCCATGGTGGTAACCGGTGACCGACACCATTGTATTCATTAAAAATGTTTTCATAAAATTAATGACACATCAATTTATTACTGCCGAAATGAACGAGATTATAGTGTTAGATGAGACCTTCATTATCCAGCAACTAATAATGATCAATTCTATGAAAGAAATAAGTGAACGTAAAATACGCGCGGCATTCAACGTGTTAGCGCAGCCGACGTGTTACAGCGGGGTTTATCTGTACGTCCTACTCCCTCTCGTTATGGGGCACGCGTTGCACAGTGTTTTATAATATTTTTAATAACCGCACGCGGTATAGTCGACGCAGCAAGGCCGCTCGAATCGGAGATACTGGGCTCGCGCGGGCCACCGATTCACGCGGATAGATTTCCATGCGAGACGGATGCTAGAAAGGACTCCGGGGACCGAAAGATACCACGGGCAGATACCACGGCAGCCAGCTACTCGAAAACTCGACGTGTTCCATGTCCGAGGGGGAGTAGAAACAGGTTTAAGAGCGTAGTTGACCGCGTCGCCTTTTAAATCGGTCATCCGTCTAACCGGGTAGAAATCACGAGTCGATTCGAAAACCAGGCACTCTCTCGGGCCCGGCGAGAAGCCTCCTCACCGGTGATCAACGGTGTGCGCCCGCCGACGGTGATCAACCGTCGAACCGGTAAATTGAAACGGGCCCAGGACTAATTGCCGGTAGTAGATGGACCAAGTAGCTCGAGTAAGGATCCCGCCGACACCTTACGACCAGGAGGACACGTTGCACTCGCGACTCGTGACAGATTACAGGTCGCGGATTCGCACATGGCAAGCATGACCCCGCCGCAGGATTCGACGTAGCAGCCGGCGTTCGGGCGCTCCGCGTCGCGACTGCCGCCGCCGCTAAAAAACCATACGATGACCTCATCACACCGACTCTGTTCTCCTGCCCATGTCACCGCTACTAGCCGGCCAGAAAACATCGTCACCCGCCGTCGACTCCTGGTGCTGGGGCCGTTCACGACGTCCGTCGCTCCTGCGATACCCTATTTCAACAATAACAATGATTTACAATCGGTAGCCGCAACGACACAGTAATGATTAGACTGCGCATCTTCATGCAAATTATCAATTTTTTAAAGACTATGTCATCCTGCGGATAGAAATCTGGTTAAGTTTTCTTTTTCATATTTTCATAGACCGAGATTTGAAAAATTAAAATGGAAACCTGCAATGTTGTTAGGGACTCCTTAAGAGATGGACCATTTTTGGAGCACTTGTCTGAACAGTAGAGGACAAGTAAAACTTCTACCTGAAAAAAATAAATTGTATTAGTAATAATGATAACTAGACTGCGGATCTTTATGCATTTATGAAGAAATTGGTTCAGTGAAATATAAAACATTAAAAGATTTTAAGGAATGAAATTAATTTTAATGTTATTCCTGCTTCCCACAATCAATGGAAAACATTTTTATTTTGCGTAAAGATCCGCAATCTATTGATAACGTATCACTTTATAACTAGATTAACTTGTAGTAACACAAATATACTATTTGATCGTCGATTGAAAATATTCTATTGCAATTTGATAATAAATTATCTAAACTGTACTCGTTAATTGTAAATTACAATTAATAACAAAATTTTTCAATAGTACTAACTAATCGTTAATTGCATTTAATATATTATAAATATTTAAAAAATATTATAAATATTTAATCTAATATTTCAAGAATTAAGTTAATTGTTCGTTAACAAACAATTAATATATGAATCAGTATTACAGTTGTATTTGTCAATTGCTATAAATATTTGAATTGTAACCATTGGTCTTTAAATATCTAATTAAACATAATTTAATTAATATAAGGATTATGATGAAATTGATTAGGATCTATACAAAAAGTATGCATACCTGCATAGATCGAATGAAGGGACATCAAAAAAGCGCCAACAATGGCGTCCATGTTGCGTCAATTTAAAAAATTCGCGCTTCTTGCCTCGCGCCTGTCTGCACTTGCAATGACTCGCAACACGTTTCTTCTTAAATCTATATATTAAATGTTAACAGAATATATAAATAACAATATTTACTTATTTCGCGAGTTCGAATCCCGCGCCCGGCACCTCTGGAAATATTTAATGTGCTATTTTAAAAAACTGTGGTGCCCAAGGTGGTTCGGAACCCACCGTAATAAAAAGTAGGCCCCGCTGAAATAGGCGATAGGGAGAGTGTTGGTAGAGGTGAGAAGTGTGGAACGGGATTTGAAACCCTGAGGGGACCAAATATCCATTACATACATATTTACTTAAACACGAGCTGTTTAGACACTGGTAAATCTTAAATGTTTACATGTTTTTACCTATCCTTAACATTTGTATTCAATTAAAGATTGATCATCTCCAAGTATTAACGAAGCTCCATAACTATTTAATAACTTATTAACAAAATCTATAAAACTATTTAAATTAATCAATCAACACTATAACACTCTACAGGCTCAACTCGGAGCAACTAAATTAAAGAGAAACCTTCGAAAGATATTACAGAAACTATACAACATGATTTTCCGCTCTAATGCGTGTAACATTGTGTAGTGGTGTACACTATACTAGCATTTGTGTAATCTAACAAAAATCATTTAATCCTTTTAACTTGTTTAAACGCACGTTTGAGGTTAAGTATGATGCACCGTGCTGAAAGTTCATAACAGCGACTTATGAAATAAATACTCGAGACAAGAATATAGGGTCACGTCAGGTGGTAGCGAGAAAGGTGTTGTCTAATTGTCCATCTGCTGGCGAGTGTAGGAGGTAGCCGCCACAGTAGTAGCTAGTGATGGCCTGCAAAATTGCTAACTGATCTTCTAATGTACGGTTCTTTTTTCAAATACATAAATTACGTAGCTTGCATAAAAACATTTGCATAACATAAATTTAAAATTACGTTACGTTTTCTCTATATAACGTAAATTTACTTCATTTAATGATAAAAACAAGCAAGAAATATTAAATTCTCTCTTCCGTACTTTATTTCAATATTATTGAAATAAAATAATTCTTCCACTCGATTTCGAAATCGTAATATAATATATGTGTGTATATATACTATGTATGCCGTTTTACAATGTGCCAACGTCAAATATATGAAACGAAAATGATAATCCGAGAAACGTCTTACAAATCTAATAATAATTTGATAAAAATATTATATGTAACTCGCAATTTAATTTCGTTAACATAAAACAAACAGTTTTTGTCTCTGTGACTTGTGCAAAGAACAGTTATGCTTTCTGACATTCAGAAGCGATCACGAAAATCACGAATCACTGTGAAAAATCAACATGATCCAAAAGTAGCAGTTCACGCCATCCCTATCCCTATAAGTATACTTATGATCCCTACACGGTAGAGCATCGCGACAATGGCGACATCTCCCCCACAAACAAATATACCGCCATTTCTCCCCTCCACTACCCTGTCTACACACGTGAGGTTAGCGGCCATTTTTCTCCCGCATCTAGCGTAGGGCACCTAACCCTACTGGCACTTGTAATTAACAATGGCTTCGGACAAATCTGTCAATTCAAACCATACACTGCCAGGGAACGTGAAGATCAAAGTTGAGCCAGGAACGTCGATGCCGGTTCCCATACGAAACATTAAAACTGAACCTGGCCTACCAACAACGTCTACCACTAGACTAACTTCGTTCCGTCTGCCGAGAGACTTGACATTAGGGGGCAACATCAAAACAGAAAAGCCAAAGAGAGTGTACACACCAAATTTAAATGCACAGAGAACGAAAAAGAAAGAGTGAGTAATGAGAAGAACTGGTTCAGTCGATGCTGATCATTAATTAAATGTTTTTCTTCATATAGGGATGCATCGCCAGGAGATTCTGCGAAACCAGGCAGAGGTAGAGACAATGCTCGAGGACGTGGCAAAGGTGACAGAGGTAGAAATGACCGAGGACGTGGAAGAGCTAGCAATTTGATACAGGTGGAATCAAACATCAATTTTAATACAAAGATCCTATGTGTCAAATTCTTGTTCTATATTTACTTTGTTGTTTTAGTCTAGCGGCGTTTGGTCCACTGGAATAAACAGCAGCCCAGGAAAACGTAACAGCAGTGGTGGTGGTGGTGGTGGTGGTGGTGGTGGCGGCGGTGGAGATAGCGATAGAAGTTCACAAACGTCTTTAGAAAAACCAAAATTAGATCTAAATCGCACCATTGATAAAGCTGAAGAGGAAGAGAAATTGAAGTTATTATTGAGAGATGATTTTATTGATAGCGGGGACCCTGACGATTTTGATAATGGACCTGTTACCTTGCCAATGATCAAAGGTGTCTATTATCAACATACAGATGATACATAGCGATGAAACTAAAAATATTATCATTTAGTTGTTACAGCAAAGACGCACAAAGAAGAAATTAAACAGGAGTTAGATGTTGAGGAAGAAGAGGAAATAAATACGAAACCAACTATATTAGAAAATGGAGAAAGTAAGTATACTGTTACTTTTACTTAAGATGATGTTATATTGTTATTATTTTGTAGTATTACCACCTAAAAATGAAGTTAAAGTCAAGGGGCCCACATTGAAAGTGGAACCAAAAGAAGAATTGGATAGTATTCCACAGATGATCGAAAACAAGACGAATTCGTACATTTTAATACAGGTTGGACAAATGAAATTAAATGCAACTGTCCTTATGGTTGTAATTATAATAAACAATCTGCAGTTTCCAGATTGCTTACCTGGTTTCGTGGGAAGCGCTGAAGACACTAGAACAACTCGCGAAAACGGCTCGAGCAAGGAGAAAGAAAATGCAGCTACTTCGGACACGGACTTTTGTACTTTAAATAATTTGAAACCTGGTATACTAGGAAAATTGCAAATTTTGAAGTCTGGAAAGGCGCGATTAGTGTTAGGAGAAAACAATTTGATCATGGACCTAGGATCGAGGCACAGCTTCCGACAGGTACGTGTATAAAAATATAGAAACAGGACATTTACTGAAATGATACTCTTTCTCAGGATCTTATTGCTGCGAAAGTAGACACAGAAAAGTTAACTGGTGATCTGATAAATCTTGGACCAGTTAGTAACACGCTTATATGTTCCCCTGATTGGGAATCTATGTTTCTCAAATTGTAAATAAATTTTCCTTAATGTAAAAAGACATTACACGAATAACAGACGTGGCAACAACATTTTTCTTCAAGACGTAATTTATTCCTTTTTTTCTCTTAATATAGATAAGTTGCTTGAAACTTAGTTTTTTACACAAATTAGATTTACTAACTAAATCCATCGCACTATACAATGAACAATAATTCGTAGAACCAACTTCTGAACTAACGGCGATACCTTCTTCTCTTTACTTGAACGTATCAATACGTCTTGAAAAATGTAAAAATGGTACATGAAAGTGGCACAAGAAATTTCTGTCCCTATTACACAATAAGATATATTATACTGTTTCCACTTCGCTAAGTCAAAAAAGAAATTAAACGTTTTACGATTCACACCGTAATCGTGAGCTTAAGTTTAAGGTTGGTAAAAATTAGGACTCGCTCAGAATGATGAACTTTCAAGAATGTTGAACTTGCTTTTGCACAAGAGAATATCGTGGTAGGATACAATCCTATTATCGTGAATTATAAACGGAAACACGCATTGGTGATACAGTTAGAGCAAGTGCATTGCATTACAGAGGTATACACACATTACACACGCCTCTTAATGAATCATACCGAACTCTCTCAATCACTTCTCTCTATACTATGACCCTTTTTCATAGACTTCAATGCCTTTTCCCGTAATTTTTTCTCCAGTTCCTCAGTGTTCCCCTCACTTACATCGGATTCATCAGAGTCCGCGACCTTTTTCTTTTTGTGTTTTCGATGTTTTTTATGCTTCTTGTGTTTCTTGTGCTTTTTATCTTTCTTTTTCTTCTTCTCCTCCACCTCGCTCTCCTGAGAACACAAATCAGAACAGATAAATAGTCTTTCCTAAAAATAAAAACAAATAATCAGCAAAATAATGACACTACCTCCGATTCACTGGTACTAGTTTTAGTCTTCTTTTTACGTTTCTTCTTCACCTTCTCTTCATCCGAACTGTCGTCGGCTTTCCTCTTCTTCTTCGTATCCTTTTCACCCACTTCCTCATCGTCTGTGCTCGAATCTCGTTTGGACTTCTTCGGGCGGACTTTTCCTTCATCGTCACTCGTCGAGTCTTTCCTCGACTTTCGGGATCTCGATTTCTCATCATCCGAAGAACTGTCTCTCCTCTTCCTAGTTTTCTTCGGCTCATCGTCCGAGCTAGAATCCTTTTTAGACTTTCGCAACCGAGACCTATCATCCTCGCTTTTACCCCTCTTCGTTTTCTGATCTTCATCGCCAGAAGATGAGTCTTTTCTTGATCTCTTCGACTTCTTAGTGTCTTCCTCCGCTTCCTTCTTTGAACGTTTACGAAGTTCATTCTCGCTAGCATCCCGCTTTCTATCCTTTTTGTCCTTGCTACGCTCGTCCAACGAATCTAACAAAGTAAATTACATTATTTATTCTGCAATTCATTTTATTAATTATATTAGGTCAGCGTAAAAGATTGTGCCTGATCCCTTGTTGTATTTTTATACGAAATCGGGGGCGAACTTTTGCACTGACCTAGGAGATGGTGTAAAACCTTACCTCCTCGATTTGTATCTCGGATCTTCTTGCTCTTCTCCACATGCTTTCTGTCCTCCTCAGAGTCCGAGCTGGAACCGCCTTTGTCCGATTTCTCGTCGTCTGAAGAAGCTTTTCTGGATTTCCTAGATTTTTCTACCTTCCTCGACTTCTTCTTACCTATGATATTAAAAGATTTTGATAATCCACTGCAGCAACACTTTGAAGTGATTAAAAATCAGATCTACACACCTTCACTTTCACTGTCGTTCGAGTCCGTAGAACCATCCCGTTTTTCTCTCTTCGATTTCTTGGCTACCTCAACGGGTTTCTTTATGAGGACGGGCTCCGACGTCTTCTGGCCTGACTTCTTCTCTTCTGCCACAGTTTTGATCGACTTTATTGATTTATCGTCCTTCTTCAGAGGAAAAGCGTCTCCGGAGTTGAAGCTCGATTCTTCTTTCGGCGATTCCTCTTTGTGATCCTCCCTGTAAAGGCAATTATTCATGAACCAGCTACCTTTGCAATTCCTTTGATATGTATGGGTGAAATAAAAAAAATTTCGCATTATTTATAGAACGACTTGGTAATCGAGTGAAGCGCACTTACTTTGATGGTTGTTTAACTTTAACTGCGGCTATGATATCTTCAGTCTTTTTAAACGGCGAGGGCGTACGAGATAAACTCTTCGAGAACTGGAACGTTGCAGAGAATAGACATAGATAGAAAGGTGAAGTATTTTCTTGAAATAAGATCGAGTAGGATCGATCGACTCACTCTGTGTCTGGTTACAGGAAGAGTGGTGGGTTGAAGTTTTTTTGGAGAAACGCTGGGGTCCGGTTTCTTGATGGACGCTGGTTCAGCTTTCTTGACGTCTTTCTCGGGTCGTTTGATCGGCTCCTCTTTGACGGGCTTCTCCTTCTCTTTACGTTTCTCGTCGGTGTGTTCTCGTTTCTCTTGAGACGATTTCCGTTCGAGCGATTTTCTGCGCACAGACAAAGGGTATAGGATTGGTCAGAATATGTCAGAAGTTTCGTTCTACACTGCTAAGCGGGGAAAACAGAACATAGCTGTGTTACGCTCCGACAATCGTAAGGTCTGTAACATAAATGTGAAAAGACGGGGTATAACCACTTCACTCACCTGATCGCTTCATCCTCATTGCTAGAGGAACTACTTTCGCTACTTTCCGAGCTACTCGACTTAGACCTTCCGTTTCGCAATTCTTTTCGCGATCCCGTATCTGTTGATTTTTTAACTTTCTCCTCGACCTTCTTCTCCTTCGTCTTGTCCTTAGCGTCCCGCGAACGATCAGGAGATCGTTTCTCGTCTCTTGAACGATCCACCGACGATCTGTGATCTTTCGATCTAGATCTATGGTCCCGAGATCTAGATCTCCGGTCTTTATCCCTCCTCTCCCTGTCTCTGGAACGGTCCCGCCTACTCGATCTGTCGCGCGAGGAAGATCTATCGTACCTGAGCGATCGATCCCGGCCGTCCGGCGAGCGACGCCTGCTGTCACGACGATCCGGAGATCGACGCCTGTCTCGCCTCTCCGATGATCGACGTCTACGGTCCAGAGATCTTCTTCTGCGTCTATCACCGGGGCTTGGCGATCTTCGTCGATACCTTGCTGGACTTCGACGCGGAGGGCTTCTGGGACAATTGCAACGTGTTAACAATACGCTTTCACAACTTCTAATAGACTAATTATTCTAACTTGTAAAAAAATCCCAAGTTATATAGTCCATTTGAATTAAAAGTGTTCGTTTTATAGGCTTAGGAGAATACATAGGCATCTTTTTATTTTAGAAAATTATGAACGGAAGAAGATGTTAAAAGTGTGTCAATATTACTGTGATTGTAGTCTAACGATCGAGGATTGAGACATTTTGTTGTCCCCAGATATTGACGAATGCAATTTCTACTCGCGAATGACGAATAATTTTGTATACTCTGCCGTCAACTAGTGTCAACATTACCTTCTCCTGCTAGGTGCTCTGCGGACTGACGGAGGTCGCATGCTGCGGCTACCGCTGTATCTATCCAGCCTGTCCCGCTCCCTTTCTCGTTCACGTTCTCGTCTTCTGTCTCGTTCCCTCTCCATGGATCTCCTAAATAAAATTTACTTGGTTAATATCCCTCCAACTTTCAGTCGAGGAACGTAGAAACATGAATGCGGGTTTGTATTTCGAAAACCAACTAAACGCATGTATGTACGATGTGTATGATCCGCGGAATATAATCGGCGTCCGTTACATGTTTTGGCCGCGGAACCGCTGATCGCAAGTTGTTGACTAGCGGTTGAGACAAAAAGCGGTGCCAACGACCTAGTGTAAAGTGCGTGTTTAGATGTGTGTGTACGTATGTTTCAATGTATGAGTGAGGGAGTATCGAGAACATGAGCGAACCGTTTCAAACAAACAATTTGGACAATTGCGAGCGAAGGAGCAAGTGCGATCAGAGCGATTTAATTAGTCTAGTGCGAAACCGATTACATTTTTGTCAGTCAGCATTACGTCTTTTGTTTTTCATCCGTGCCGTGTTCTTATTTATAGTTTTACACAATAAATTAAATCATATTTCTAACTATGTGAATTTTATAATGACTGCAGAACTGTGGTATTCAGCTGGTGACGTTTGAAAATGGTATATGGACGCTGGACAGCTAATTTTCGTACATACGGTATATTTTCTATAGACGCGACAATTTCTACACGGTAGATGCGACCAAAAATATCCCCCCCCCCCCTCCAACTTAGTAATCTGATCTCGGCTCGGTATATCGATATGAATCACTACTAACGCAGTCGCCGTATAGAAAAGAAAGAGACGCGGACAGTTACTGTCGCCGGCACAATTCAATGGCCCGCGCGCGTGGTCTCTCTTTACACGCCATTGATAAAAAGAATAGCTACCCTGTACGGTAGATGCAACCAAATCCCCCTCGAGGCTGTCGCGTCTATAGAAAATATACTGTATTATGACACGTAATTATTCACCTTCTGTTCCTATCTCGTGACCTGTCCCGCGACCTGTCGCGTGATCTATCCCGTGATCTGTCCCTCGATCGGTCTCTATCCTTGGATCGACCACGGTCTTTCCGGGGCGAAGGGCTCCGTCGTTTAGGCACTGATTTCCGTTCGCGACTCGAGTCGCTCTCGCTACCACTGTCATCTTTATTAGTTTTTCTATAGGATCTCTTAGCCTGCACCCCGTCCTTCTTCTTTCTAATCTCGAAGTCATTCTTATCTTTCGCGCCCTTATCTTCCTCTGACTCCGAGCTACTACTTGTGCTCGCGTCTCGCTTCCTGCTGGAATCGAGATTATCCTTTCTCTTATCGGGCGATTTCGAGCGAGACTTCGACGATCTGGAGTCACTCGAATCAGACCTCGACTTTCTAGACTTACTTCGGTCGTTGCTCTTCGACCTTGACTTTTTCGACCGTGAACGAGACCGTGAGCGCGATCTTGGAGACTTGGATTTCGTGCGTCTCGATTTAGAACGCTCCTGCGACCTGGACTTCGATCGCCGGGACTTTGATCGAGACCTGGACCGTCTGGATCTTGATTTCGAGCGAGATCGTCTCGATTTCGATGTAGGCGATCTTGATCGTCTTGTCTTCGAGTCGCGACTCGGTGATTTCGATCGAGACTTTTTCGAACGATTTATCGGGGACTTAGATCTGGATCGAGATTTCTTGGCTTTCTCAAGAGCCTCTGGCGACGGAGTACGATTATTTTTCTTCTTTCCATCGGCGATGCTCATCAGCTTCGCTTGCAATCGGGATATCGCGACAGCAGCTTCTCTGTTGACATATCTTGTATATATGATCCATATTTATGGCGCGCAGCTAAACAGGGATACTTACGGTTTAGTCTTCACTGGCATCAGCGGTATAGCGTTCTCGGGTTGAGGGGAATCCTCCCGTTCAATCTTCACCTCCGGCATTTCCTTTCCGTTGTCTTTTACGGAATTCTTGCTGGGTGACCTCGAGGACGATCGTCTCTTGCGACTAGATCTGTCGCGGTCTCTGTGTCGATCTCTCGATCGACTTCTTTTGCCTCTGCGAATAATAATGCAAGAGTTATTATGTTATATTTCGTCTATAATCCGGTACCAAGAATTTATTCACATAATTAGAAAATCATACCTATCTCTGTCACGGTCTCTGCTTCTGTCTCTTCTTCGCTCCTTCGACGAGCCACGTTCTTTGTCCTCTTTCTTTATCTTGTTCTCAGCTTCATCCTTCTCTTTCTCCCTCTCTTTCTCCTTCTCCTTTTCAGCCAACGAAGCTTGCAGCTTCTCTTGCTCCTCCTAATTCGATACGTTCAGAATTAGAATAAACACCAAAACGATACTTGTTCGTTTTATCAAGTATCAAACATGAAAAACGTAAACTGAACCTCGCATGTCAAGAAAACATTCGATTGAACGTTCCTGCTGAATGTTAAAATTCAGCCGTTCAACTGTTTAACTCTACTCGCGGTCTACTTCACACAGCGAAGCGGAAATAACTTGCGAAGAGTAAAGAAAAAGGTGTAACTACGAAAAAATTGTTGATAATCACCAAACGTTTTTTAATCTGATCTTTTTTCTGTTGCAAGAAAGCCTCTGGTATGCCGGTCACGCTTTCCTGAGCGGAGACCAAAAGGTCCCATAATTCGCCCATGAAAGACCGGGCATTTCTGCCGTTCAGGAAGCCCGTTAGGTTGATCTGCATTTTTCGTGGATCCGGGAACTGTAAAATACATAGTAGACCGGTGTCAACCGTTGTCACTCTATACAACCGAACGAAATAGACGGCGCGTTCGATTTTGCTATTGAAATGTCACGAACGCAACAGAAACGTCGCGCAACATATGTAATCATCGGTAACAGAGTATGCGTGTGTGTGTGTCCACCTCCCTATGTTGCTACTAACTGCTTTTCCCCCTCGGGTCTTACCGCCAACAGTGAATCTCCTCACGGTTTCACGTCTGCGCTAACAACTAAGATACGCCAAGAAAAAAAAAGACATTACACCGATCGATAAACGCACAAATAGCACAGAATTACATTGATACCTTCTCATAACTTCGACAAACACTCTGCCAACGAGGGCAGAGAGTCGCTGAAACGCATAAGTACATGTTAGCTGAAAAATCGAAAGGACTAATAGAGAGAAGGAACACCGTTCCACCAACCTGTGAAGTTGACAAACAGTGTCAAACCGAGTAGAGATACCTCCGGCGTGGTCCACGACTCAGTCGCGTCCAGCATCGAATGACCTGCAAGTTCCTGGGTTCTTCTGGCCATAATGGGTGGTACGATGACCAAAGAAATCTGCGTCCAGGTGTAGTCGAGGTACTTCAGGCTGCGGTGATGTCCTTGGGAGCCGACCAGGCGTCCTGTCCAGGCAAGATGATTCCTTGGTGACACGATTTCAGCTGCAGGCAGTCCGATGGTGGTAGAAAGCTGTATCACAGCTTTCACAGGTGTGGCTCCGGCAGGTAACCACCTCGAGCGAGGCAGCCACGAAGGTGGCGGTCGGTGCAGCTAGTAGACGACGCGATTACGGCAACGCCGACATCTGCAGAACGGTAGAAGACCTCGGGCAGAGCTCCGTTTAAGGACGAGAAGCGTGGCAACAGCTCGACGGTGACGAGATTATTGCGAGCACGCCGGTGACGATGAACGGTGAACGATGAACTGCCGAGGCTGAAGTTTCAGCAGTGGTTCTAAGACGACGTTGATATACACCAGCTCGCCTCGGCTAGCGTTGGACGGCTGATAGAAAGGCGGCCAATCGGATGTAGAGAGGAGCACATCCGAATGCCATTTGGACAATAGGGTTGAGCCCCACCAACGGTCTCTACTTATACTAACGGGGAATTCAAACATACGTGATAAGAACTTGCTTGTACATGGGTACTGTGTTGCAGGATCAGCTACATCAGAGTTTTCTTTTTTTTTTTTTTGAGTGTGAGTGTATGTGTGTGTTTTGGATTGATATATATAGGATCATTTTGCTTGGAAACGAAGACGGTTTTCTGAGAGATAAAAACGGGACACACAGGACATATACGGGAACGATGATACTCTTTTTTTTTTGTTGTTGTTTTGTCAGAATTTAAGAAACAAAAAACAATGAGGCGAGCATGATTAAATTAATGGTAATTCTGCCTCCTTGCTTTTCACCTCCAAAATTAGCACTTTGTGCGGATTTTGGATGATAGTGGATTTTGTAACTGGTTACAAAACTTTGTGCTGAAATAATGTGTATTTATCGATTTCCTATGATGAGGGGAAAAAGCCAAGTGAACGCATTTCATAATTCGTTTATAACTTTAGTCTACCTCGTAGTTCGGACTAAACTCTACTGAAGATCTAAAGCGATGCAAGTCCCTTACCTTTTCCTCCAGTTGGTTATATACAAATTCTACCACAACATCGTCCTCCATGCCCAGGATCTGTGTGATCTTCGTGGTGATCCATGGTTTGATCACGTCGAGCTTTACTTTGCTCATATCCACCTGTGAAGAGGGGACACATATGGTACAGATAAAATCACTGCAGCTGAAACATTTTTTTATGTCCAGATACTTAGGGAAATAATAGCATGTGTATTATCCATGCCTTATAACGTGGTAGTTGGAAGGAATGCAAAAGGAATTTGCAAAGAAACAAAACCTGATTGGTCAGGCACACCCAGTTGAGTCACACACATTCTCGCTAATCACTGAAAAGATTACTACAGTCAAACCTACTATAGGTTTCCCTATACAAACTTTAATTTCTATTACTTATAAATTCCAATACATTTATAAAAAAAATTAATTAACTGATACGTTACTATGAATTTTTAATTCCAAATGAGTGTGATTTATAAGCCTCAATTATACCAGAACTACAGTCAACCATCGATAACCCAGATCTTCTTTAACTCCAAAACATTTATAAGACGAAAGTTTTGTTGACAAAATCGCTAGATAAAATATCAATCTAGGGTGCTATTCCCCTCAAAAGTCCTATTTTTTTCGTTTACAAGGCGTAACTTGCATTATTCGGAAGAATATAACTATTTTCATATCTGTAATTGTAAACGAAAACATAGAACTTTTGAGGGAAATAGCACCCTAGAATCTTTTATTTAGCGTATTTGACTACTGAAAAACCCCATTTTCGTATTATCAAGAAATGAGAACACAAACCCCACACCCTTGCAATCCTGGAAACGAGTATTATTTACTTTAACTCGAATTATTTTCCACAAGTGTGAAAGCTACACAAGCCAAAAATGCAGTAAATGTTTTACAAAGTTTTGTAGAAAGATGCAATGATATTGAAGAAAATGTATTCTTTGCTTTGGTTACCATTGAAAATACCATTGATCAACTAACTGTTAATTCATTAATGCTGATTAAAATCACAGATTTCTTTAATATGTAATAGTAATATACAAGAGCCTAGTAGATTATATTTACTATATGTATTATGATAAATAACTCCAAAAATTGAACTTTAAATTATTAACTCTTGTAAAAAACCCCTGTAAGTCGAATTTTCATAGGGTAAACCACTCTTGCTCGAAGACTTCAATAATTTGAAACCTCTATAACTCAAAAATTTTAGTTTCTCCCTTGAAATTCAAGTTATCGAGATTTGACTGTACCACTACTTCAGATGTATTGAATCGCATGAGGGTAAACTACCCTTGCCCCTATGCTGTCCCAAGTACCACATTATGAGACGCAGATGGTGCACTGTAACTTGATACACTGCATACTGCGATATGTAGATTCCGATAGCATGCAGACATCTTGTTAGTTATTGAAATATTTAAATTATAATGGTAGACGAGTATCTACCTTCTGTGTCAGAGAATCTCCAAACTTCATTTGTTTTAGAAGTTTCTTCTCTTTATCGCTGAACCTCGTGTCCTGCGACGCGGTAGTCCCCTAGATCCCAGAAATATCGAATTAGGAAAACATCAAATATTAAAAAGTATCTCAATGAAATCCTTTAGTAGACATTGAGTGATCGAAAATCGAATCGGTTTGGTAAAAAGGAAGTTAGCTAATTTACCGTGTACATCATCTTGGCAACGTGTAGAAATTAGAAGCTGCACGATACTCGATGCTCGAAGCCTGGCGGCGTTCCAATCCTCCTCTTCAACGTCGGATTAAGAAGAGCTGCTTTCACAACCACGTAGTTAGTTGTTAGCGCGTCTTCTTCTCCATGAAATGGCCACACATTTGCGTATATACAAATATCAAGCGTTAGAATTAAACTGTGGAGACGCGGACTCACGATAAATCAATTCGCCAACATGGCGACTGATGGCGACCCCGTCGTTAGGTCGGTAAATTGAAGTTGCTTAGCAATGCACAGGGCAGCCATGCTCTACCAGTATTGCCAATGGATGCAAAAATAGCGGACTTTCAAATTATATATGATGTTCAATGATGTTCAATGATGTTGCACTTCTCATATTGAAATTTAAAAAAAAAAATATCTAGTTACCTGTATCTCTACATTTTTATTAAACAATTAGATGGTAAAATAGTCAAGGGGGTATTCAATGGCATTATTGGCAAAAGGAATTCTTACGAGCAGAAATAATAAATTTATCGGTATATTGTGTTCAATAAATTAACACGTGTGAATGTTCATATTCTGTACCTCGAGTTCTATTGCCTAATTGTCCTATATATACAAAAATTTTATTTCGAATAAAATGCATGAGTTTATTCGTAAATTATTCGAAGACTTCGAAGACCACTATATAGACAAGGTCCAAATTCGATAAGTTTAGTCGAACTAGCTGGCGCCACTTCCATGAAAAAATTATGCCCGACTGTGTTTATTGCATCCCTTTGCCACGGCTACCGACGCCTTCGTCAGGCTGGCAAAAAATTATTCGAAGGATTTATTCGAAGACTTTCCTTGAAGAATTTTACAAATAAACCCACTTTATTCGAAAATTACATGGATTGGCATAGGGATAAAACGAAATCCTGTTTGTTCATAATTTGATTCGTTGACATTGTAACTTCGACCAATAACAACATTATATGCACCCAATGGCCAATGAGAAACGTATTCCTTCCAGGCCACTTTTTTCTAATCGTTGTATTGGCTAACCTGCTATTTTAAAGGGCTGAACGAGAAATCAAATTCAACTGAATTCAACGAAGAAATAACAAATAACACTGTGCAATGGAGATAAATAATTTTGAGAAGCTTACGCTTCAAGCTCGCCGTCTCGATACAGGCATCGAACATTTAAATAAAATGAGTAAGCCTTACAATTTTATTGGATGTGTTGTAGAAGAGAGTAAAGAAACGAATGTTCATATTGAAGCATTGTGGAACAGTATACACAGTATACAAGTATGGAACCATATATTTGAAATAGTAATAAAACTCTTATTATTATATTGTTATTCATTATGTAATATTATTATATTAGAAAAGAATAGAGACAACAACACTGGAAGTAGATAAGTATAATACAGAAGAATTATGTACAGAACATATTCTTCAAGAAACCAGGAATAAATACGAATTACTGAAGGAACAATGTGAGAATATAGAACTTATTTTTGAACAATATGGTTACCGATATGACAATAACGATACGTCAGACCAGTAAGTATTAATATTACTAATTGTGTATGCAATAAAAATATTAGTTATGGAAACAGGAAGCATAGTAATCGCTATGTAAATAATTTCTTTACTTTTATTCTATAAATAAAATACGTTAGTTTAGATTGTAAATAATTTCACCTATACATATGGTAAAAACAATGAATAATAAATGAAATTCAAATACCAATTATTATTAACACCTTACCAACCAATGATCAATGCATAATTTTGAAAATTCTATGGTACCTGGCTTTTTAATGGAACCTTCAATGGCAACAGCAATTTTCATTGTGAACTAGCAAGTCACCCTTAACAATGTCATCTAATAGTTTCATATTTAAGATTGCAATGTAAAAGTAAATTTCTTTACTTTTTTTGGTACAGCAAAATTATTGAAAATCCTATTAATAGGCTTCCGGTAGGTAAAGTGTTAAGATAAATAATGATTGAATGTTTAATAAATCAGTTTCCACAATATTCTAGATAGAGAAGGATTTTTTAAATAAGAACAAAAGATACTTATAATTTAATCCAATATAATTCAAATATAAATATGTCCATGTGAAATGCTAGTAGAATATGTACTTTTCTTAATAAAATGAATTAACCATATTACTGTAGAGAAAAGAACAATGTCTGAATCAACATAAAACAATATAAATTATGTTTAAAACAGTTTTCCATTGGTGCAGTGTATACAGATACTTGTGACTAATTATACATAATATTGATGATTTCATAGACAAAGTGCAAATAATACCAATATATCCGAGCATGAGATTGTCGAAGAAGCAACAAA
This sequence comes from Lasioglossum morio, assembly GCA_916610235.2. Taxonomy (NCBI): domain Eukaryota; kingdom Metazoa; phylum Arthropoda; class Insecta; order Hymenoptera; family Halictidae; genus Lasioglossum; species Lasioglossum morio. The sequence continues at coordinate 19,593,490 of OU744326.1, read as the reverse complement.
AACTTCAGAAGATGAATTTATACCGACATGCAAAGGAAACCAAAAGGAACAGACAACTTCAATATCTAATATTAGTACATCAAATTTACTTACATCACCAATACCTGAAAATTCAACATCATTTTTAAAAGACATTTCTTTGTTACATAAAGATTATTTATCTACACCAATGATATGTACGCCAATTAGAGAACGTCCAAGAAGACCAATTTACTCTAAACATTTCTACGAATCCTTGAAGAAGTGAATTTTCAAGTTTTAGATTGTGAAAAGTGGACATATTTTTAAAATTATGTATTCTATGGCTAGTATAAGCTATAAATATTCGTACATAGAAAATTAATCTTTTGCACATCTAATTATTAAAGTATGAAAAATGTATATTAAAATGGTTATGGCTTTTCGCAATTGTATAGAAATAATAACTATGTAATTTATAGTGTAAATATAGTCCAATTAAAGTAATGGTAAATATGTCGTAAAAATTGATTAAAGAAGACTATATTATAGTGCTACTACTTTCTTGTGTTAATGATGCATAATTTTATTTTTGTCGCGTTTTTTTTTATCTCTGGCGTGATGAATGTTAGAGTCGTTACGACACCAATGGATTTAATTATTTTATATTTTTTCACTTTTAAATAAGCATATTAAATGCAATGGATTTAATCTTACCGCTTACGTATATCAAAGGTTCATGATCGGATCCTTAGACCGTATATATACGTATAGACCAGGCTTCGGATAACATGACTTATTCCAAGATTACTTCATCTACCAGATAACGGATGTAGGTAAAGTATGTAGTTTGTTCGGAAGTCGCAATACTGCGAAGCGAAGAAGTCACCGTATCTCATTCTGTAGAAATATTTATTAGCGGTGTGCAAGATCCCGGGAAGTCCCGAAGCCCGATGCTTGGGACGGGATTCCGAAAATGTTCGGGTTTCCCAAGAACATTCGTGATTCCCGGGGGTGTTCGAGTTTTGAATCTTCGGGATTTCTGATACTCTAAGGAATCTTTTAATATTGTTTTTTAGTAAAACATTCCGAACATTTTCGGGAAACCTGAACATTCTCAGAAGTCCCGAAAGTTTCGAGATCCGGTCTTAGATTGGGCTATTTCATCTGAGACAGCTACTGTAAGGTAGCAACTGTAACGAAGTTAAATAAAGAAAAGTGGGATCTGTTAAATAATACACGTTACGTTTATAGTTAAAGATATAATAGTAATAATTTGACCTGTACTAGATATTTACATAGCATTGAGGAATGATTTTAAATTACATAAACGAAATTAATTTATTACATAATTTAATATTCTTAATAATAGTACCTTTATACTTTGTATTTTATACTTTATACTCTTAGTTATTTACTATCACCATTAATAATACATATGCTTTCCATTTTCCACTTCTGTAAGATGAATTCTCTAGTATTTACAAGTCTTACAGAGACTTCTACACGCGCTGCTAAATCGTATGTTCCAGGGGCTGGAAGTACAGCTTGTAATTTTACAGTATTGCTAGTGAGTGGTTCTATATGAGAAAAAATCGCCGAGTGACATGCGTATCTATAAAATGTAGAAGCTTGCGGAGAATACAGTTGCGATTTTATATTTGGAAGATGAGTTCCACTGAAGAGAAAAATAGATTAATGTTAACATTTAAAAGTTTTTTTTTACATAATCGTTAATATGATGCAAAAGATTAATGATATTTACCTGCTGGTACCTATTGTATTGACCTTAACAGAAATTTGTGATTCCAAATGATTTTGTATGTACATTATTACTGGAACGAAGCACAATCGATTTTGATTGAAATTATGTGTAATTTGTCTAGAATGATTCAATTGAAAGGATATAACATTTTTCAAGAATTCCGTCTCTAAAACTTGCTCTTTGCCAGTTTTAGTCAATGAATCGGGCACATTTTTATCCGGTCCAAATATTTTCAAGCGCGTTTCGTATTCGTTGGGTTCAATTTGAATCTCTTTTGGATGTTTGTAAGTTTTATTCAAATATTCAAGATCAAGATGATGTTGGCCGAAAACTTGTCTTGAAACAGTACCACCTTCCACCACAGTTGCTTGCCATTTAAGTATCAAAGTAGAGTTTAATGTCACGGCAGCTGACAATGATTTTTGTTCTGCAGTTTGTGACGATCGTTGAAATTGCTGTTGTATTTCGATTGTGTTTTCATTCATATCCAATGATGGAATATGTCTTCTTTGTATAAAACTGATATAAGGGTAATTCGAATCTAACATTGTCTTATCATTTTCTTGAGTTAAAGATACATGAGAGAATGTTGACTCGCCCTCGCATTTTTTCTTTAACTTTAACATTAAATGAAACATTTCTTGAGGTTGTATTTTAATATTACTCGGCGCGACAGACGAACTGAATACAGACCAAGTTTCACTTTGAAATAAAATTTTCGATAATGTAATTTCATTCATAAAGGTATCATGAATGCGGTTCGTATTCTTAACGGATACTATCACATTCAGAGTGGGTGAAGTATCTTTAAATAATACACTCCTCGAAGCAACTGCACTAATTTGTATGGAGTCTAAAACCGTGAAATGCCACGTATGTCTGCAAAGTCGATGCTTTACCACACTTTTCGAATCAACGTTCTCGTAGTAAAAAAGTAAATCTAAACGATGATTTCCTTTTTCGTGCGGTGCTTGTATCCATAATGGTATTGTACAAGTCTCTCCTACGTCTAAAATATTAGACTCAGAAGGTAGAGAAATTTTTGTTATAAGTTTGTTATTTTTCTTTGTAGTATGTTCTGAAATGAAAATCACTATATTAAAATACTAACATCAATTTGTCAACGAATTATTTTATAATCCTATTATACATTTTGTGAAATATACTATATCATCTAAATTTACCTTGTACATTTATGTATTCATCTCCTAATGATAACAGTTTCGCGTCTGTGGACGCTAAGTGTACATTTTTCAATGGTGCGTTTCCTACATTCTTTAATTTCATATCCACTTTTTGAATTTCACCACACAATATATTTGACGATACATTACTAAAGAAAACCTAAAAGTAAATATAATTTTTTGAACAATTAAATAATAAAAGTATTATTAAGCATTCGACATGAAATTGTACTTGAAAGTGTCTGAACTACCTGCATACACGGTGTTTTTTCAATAACATTCATTTCCAATCTATAATCTACACCATACAAATTCGCACCAGGTTTTTCTTGAACGTTCTTTAATTTAGGCCCCTTAACTTCGAACAGCCTTTTTCCAGAAATAGCTATTGTTGGATTGACAACTGGTAAATCTGTTGTATGTGTTGGATTAGATAACTCATAGCTTAAGCCTAACACTTTTAATTCTCCAACGTGTTTTGGTACGAGGTACAATATTATATGTTGTTTACAAGTTGGTTGCAACAAAATTGTTTCTATTACTTGTGCCTCTGCCGATTTAACGTTCTCCGTCGACTTAATTTCACTTGACATTTGTTCATCAGCAGAAGTGAAAGACCATAATAATGTTATGTTAGATAATGGCAGCGGTATATGTAACGGATTGTATAATTCAATAAAAAAATGCACTGGTTCATTCAAAACTGCATTTGCTTTTACACTGTTATTACTTGTTTTTGAATATAATGCAACCAATGGTTTAAATATCATAGGTGGCGATCCCTGAGCTTCCGTTATTAACATTTCCTCCATTTTTGACCATCTAACGTCATCGCATTCATCATTGTCAAATGATACATGACTTGCTGGAAAATTGTTTGCATACGGCTTAGCTGCAGGACCGTACAATACTTTGATATTATTACTATCTATTAATGGTAAAGGCAAGATAGGAAGCTCGTGACGATTTGATAAACCTTCCTGTAACAGTAACTGTAGTATGTAATGATTAGTATAAAAAAAGAACACAGTATACACTTATACACACATTAAAAAGTAATCTAAGATCTACAATTGATAGGAATAAACGGACATACATTATGGATATGTAAAAATTCACGCAAAAATGTAGCTTGTTGCGGCGCTGCTTGTTTGCTATAGGCATTAAGCAATTTCTCAAATGCTTTAACAGCTTCGCTAATTTGTTTCAACGATGCTGCCTGTCTACCAATAGTGAAATATATATGATCTTCAGCCAGCGACCATCCTCTTCCATCATACACCTAGTAACAGATACAGTTAGAAAATATATACATATTATTTAGTTTTACTGTATTATTTTCAACAAATGATTGGAAGTACCTGATACGCTTGTTGGTAACATCGTAACGAATGTTTTCTTTGACCTGCTTTCGAAAATCTATGACCAGCAAGAACGGCATGAAAGGCATATTTGCGCATCATTTTTGGTCCAATAAAGCAATAAGCTGCTTGTTCTAATAATAGTGCTGAACGTAAATCTGATTCTTCACTAGTCATACGAATCAACTGTTTTGCAGCCTCTCCATACAGATTTCTGCCTTTTAAACATTCAGCACTGAGAAGCGTTGCTCTGGTTGCAAACTGAGGCTGTTTACAACTGTTTAAGTAAGTCAATATTGCATCATCCATATATTCAATAGTCTTTCTGTTAGTTTCACCTTGCATGAATGCACTTAAAGCAGCCATTTCAAGAGCACCTGCATAATAAAGCCAAGCTTGATCTGCTGCAAAATCTCTTTTTGCGCTATGATATGTTTGGTAAGCAAGTGAATAGTGACCGAACATGAAACACAAGTCACCTAAGCGACGCAACTGTAATTCTGGAGATTCTGTTGTATAACTGAAATCCAAACAAGCTGGATCTTTATATATTTATATATGCAATTTTACAATTTCTTTGTTATCTACTACTACAGTACTTAGGATTATCCAAAAGGATCGTATATATAATATATACATAGAATAAATATTGATAAACAACATACATTACAGCATTTGATGCAGTAGGTCCTGGTATGCCAGGCTTGTTTGTTCCGAACCATCGTCTTGTCGCGCTAAACAGTGATCTACTAACACCTTTCTTATTCGATGTTACATCGTTTAACAGACCAATTTGCTTTTCTACATAAGGTAATAAACTTTTCAAACAGAATTCTGTAATTAATGTCCTTAGCCTTTCAAGGTCTTGAGTAGATAATCTAGCACCATGTTGCGTTGTTACATAACTAGGAGAATCTGCCCAAACATTTGCATTTATTGGTGTATCATTGACTGTTTGTCCTTTCGTATGTACAACAGAACTTATATTTTCTGTTTTCTCGATAGTGGGACTTAAAGGATGAATCGTTACAGAAACAGCTTCCTGACCAACTTCTAAATGCATATTTGCAGATTCAGATACTTCAGAAGGAAAACTAATAGTGCTATTTGCATCTGGAGAAAACAATACGGAACTATGTGGAGCTACTGGCGTTCCAGCCTGACTTGTTCTAAAATATATAAACAATTAATTATTAAATATAATTAAGGAAAAATGTAATACGTAATAAGAGACCATACTTTTCTGTATCTGTAGTAACTTCATTTGGCATAGAAGAAACACCACTGGTATCTGCAGGTGTACGAGGAGAGCTATTTTGCTCGCTGCCACCAGATGCATCTGAATGCTTCACTAAAAATTGACTCCAGGGATCTGGCAGATGCGTATTGTCATCGATTTGACCTGGTGGTCTTGAATTCATTTGCAATAAAAAACAATTGTTAGCACCGTAGATAGTTTTCATTTCTGTAAAAACTATTTCAGCCCTACAAATAAATTGTAAACAATTACTTGAACAGCACAGAATTCAGCTTAGAATGATTATTGTAAATTGAAATAAAAAATTTACTTATTCCTATCGTCCTGTACAATATCGTGTACTAAAATGTAATATCTAAGAGTATTGTTGTTAAACCATTTTGGCAATTTTCCAGGTATACTTTGATGTAACTGTGCACCCATAGTTTGTATCTTTTCCAAAGGATTATCTTCTGCAGTAGAAACAACTATCATACAAGCAAGAAAATGCTTTGTAAATTCGTGATCCGATGGAAATTGTACACTTAGAAACATTTCTCTCCACGCTTCGAACCAAGGAACCGAAACAGGTATATCGAGCTCTGTAGTTCCAATTCGAACTACAGTCGTGTGTTCGCATATAACCAGACTAACTGCTTCGTTCAACATTTTTTTAGCAATGTTTAACTCTGGTGGATAAGCATTCACATCTTGTATAAAAAGTCGGAGATTCCTAACTGCCACTGTATTTCCTTGTGGATCTTTAAAATGACCTATGAAAATGAAAGAGTATACTAACAAAGTATTCATTTCATTATTAATGTAGTCACACATTTGAAACTTAATGAAAAAAGTTCATTGGCAAATTCAATAACGATAAAAAGAACTGTTTCACTTAATTGAAGATATAAATTTATTGATTAGTAAAGAAATACAGATGAAAGAATCATAGAATTCCTACCTTCAGTGTTTAATTTGCAGAACGGTTGTAGCAGTTCAACGAATGATAAATTATTTTTTTGACAAGTGGCATCAGCAGCAGCTGAACAAACCGCAGCAATTTGCGGAGAAAAAGCATTGCTTATAAATTCCCGAGGGGTTATCTTACACTGAGCCATGATAATTTCTATAAGCTTTATTCGAGTTACCGAGGTTACGTATTACTAAGAAATAGATTTACACAATAATAATTTTCGGTGCTACATTACTGTTGTTTATTATCTCAGCAACTAAGAGAAACCGAACTTCCAACACATCTCGAAAACGTTATAATAAACATCTCTACCGAACAGCTGTTTTGTGGATATTTACCCGTGAGAGGTAAGAATATACATAAAGATAACATATATACATCACCATATCAGCCGGAAGTGCTTGTAGGTGGATATAATTTTATATATACATATTTACTTTTGAATGACATTATTCTAAATGGCAATTACTCCCAACTATTTGTGGTCACTACTGAAATTTTCGAGAAGGCAAGGAAAAGCAATTATTGCGCTTCGGCAAGAATTCATACACAAGTAAGTATATCATTTATCATAGTAAAATCTAACACAACTTAATTATAGGGATATTTAGATCAAGGTTTTTTAGAACTTATGGGAATTGTTCGTTGGTGTTCGTTGGTTATAGCCCTCTGGTGGAACGTTTAATAAACATCATTTTTTAATTGTATAGAAATCGTACTATATACATATATATATATATATATATATATATATATATATATAGGTACTTATCTATCCTTTCGGAACTCTGTGAAGCGCTCTGCTCATAGAAAATAGAATTCAAGTCAAAATAAGTTACAAATAGAGTCTATCTGTGGTATCAATTTTAGAAAGTTTCCTGTCAGACTCAGTCAGACTCATAGAGCAGATCTTCGACTTTTCTTACTTTTTATCTTCGCTGATTCGTCGATGATCCTCTCTTGCTGTTGGAGTTCGATAGTGATTGGTGGTGGGGACGCGTAACTAAAGGAGGTGGACGTATATGTATATACTTATACTTACGTTGTATGCAGTTGTATGCGAATGAAAACGACCGCCAAATTTTGAAGTACTGTCAAATAAGTCAAATTAAACATGTACATTTCAAGCCGTGTGGATTGAGAGAGTTCAAGGACTATGTAAGCAGAGACGAGGTATAAGGACAGGCCTACAATAGGACAGAAAATATAATCATATTTAAACGCATATTAGTTTATAATCGGGATCAGTCACTGATGACAATTGTCAGCAAGTTTTAAATGAATTTTTAATACACTCTTTTTACAAACATTTTTGAAGGGGATAAAAATGAAAGATATTTGTAATGAACACATTGAGTACATTATATGTAAATCCATAACTATGCAATTATTTATGCAATTTTTAATTTTTACAGGTACATTTCAAGAAAGTAGGAAAAAATAAAATCTTATTAATTTTCAGTGGTAGTAACCTTTATAGTTCCGATATACGTAAAAATCGTATTAAATTCTGTGGAATTTTATATTCTAGCATTCTTTGAACATTTTTAGAAGCCATATAAATGCATAAAGATCCACGCAGTCTATCTATAACAAAGTCATGGTGAACATTATCATTCGTCAGCGTGTTTTTGTCATGTCACCCTTTACAAACAATTTTTTTATTGTCGTACGTATAGTAATATATATGCATATGTAGTTCTTTCTTTGTTTTACAAAACTAACCTGTTATACACACATAAGAAGCTATTTATCATGCTTAGCAGCGTCACTTTTAAATTACGCGCGCCGTTTTGTTGCTAGTGCGTGCGTGGCTGAAAAATTGAGATATGTAGACGAAACATTACCTATGTTCTTTTAAATATCGTATACATACTTTCATTCAATTAATAATTTTCTTGAGTTACACAAGGAACGCTAAATAATATTGAAACCTACATTTGTTATTAATATTCTCTCATATTTCATATTATTTGATACCTGTTCCGATGAATTCAGTGGACAGTATAAAGACTTAACCTCATCCTCCTTGAACCTGTCATACTTTATATACTATTGAAGATTCACATTTCTGTCAATTAATTAATCTATTTTAATTGTTTACATCAATTAACTGCACATCTAGTGACAAACACGAGTGTTTTCCTAATTTTGTAATTATCACGTGTACATGTTAAATGAACGATCATGTCTAATCAGAATCAAATATCAAACAAATCGTATCGTGAATTAGAATTACGTAGTTCGGAATTAAATGATCATCCGGACAGTACATCAAGATGTAGCAGAAATTTTGGAAACAATGTCGAACGCTCTATGGAATTATCTTCTGTAGTAGTTATTCCAGATGGTATACCATTTTTATAAAATATGTATACAATTTATATAAGGATATTACAATTATTTAAAGTATGCTAAATAACTCTGATATCTATTCATAATATTACTGACACTTTTTATCTGCAGGATAACTTGCTTAATTTTATCTGTAAAGGAGTGGGTAAATGTAAGTTTTGTAAATATCTTACTAAGTATGCATGAAACAATAACTATGGATTTCAGGGAATTGCTTTAATTAATATTTATTATGAATGAGATATATTTTACACAGGATTGTCTCAATGCATCTTACTTCAGTCTTCTGTAAGTAGACATATACTAACAAGTAACATAAGCAATGCGTTGAGACAAAATACATCAAACCTCAATAATTCAATCTCCTTTAACTAGAAAACCTCTATATGACAAATATTTTGTTCATTCCCTTCTGCTACACTTTAAAAACCTCTATAAATCAAAATAAAACTTCCTCTAAGGGAGTAGACTGCATTTTCCAGGATTGGAAGGGTGAAGGGTTCGTATTCTCATTTCCTGATAATACCTAAATGGGGATTTTTAGTAGTCAAAAACGCTAGATAAAATATCAATCTAGGGTGCTATTCCCCTCAAAAGTCCTATTTTTTTCGTTTACTAGGCGTAACTTGCATTATTCGGAAGCATACAACTATTTTCATAGCTGTAATTGTAAACGAAAAAATAGAACTTTTGAGGGCAATAGCACCCTAGAATCTTTTATTTAGGGTATTTGACTACTGAAAAACCCCATTTTTGTATTATCAAGAAATGAAAACGCAAATCCCGCACCCTTGCAATCCTGGAAACGAGTATTATTTACTTATTTTCCACAAGTATGAAAGCTACACAAGCCAAAAAAGCAGTAAACATTTTACGAAATTTCGTAGAAAGATGCGATGATATTGAAGAAAATGTATTCTTTGCTTTGGTTACCATTGAAAATACCATTGATCAACTAACTGTTAATTCATTAATGCAGAGTAAAATCACAGATTTATTTAATATACAAGAGCCTATACAAGATTATATTTACTATATGTAAATCATAAATAACTCATCTTCAAGAAATGAACTTTTCTTTCTTTAAAACTACATATTACAAAATCAGCAAATGTAAAACGAATTTTCGTATGGTAAACCTTTCTTACTCAAAGACTTTGATAAGTCGAAACCTCTATAACTCGAAGATTTTAGTTTTTTTCTTGAGATTCGAGTTGTCAAGGTTCGACTGTATAATAATTCATATTATTTAAGTAAGTTAAATATACATAATAATTAAATTCCGGATGTTTATGCAAAATAAGAAGTTTGTGCGTCAATTGCAAGATGCAGGAGCTAAATAGAAATCTATATTCTTCATTAATAATTTTAATATGGTGAAAATAATATGTTAATACTCTTAGGGTCTTTTAATATGTTCACTGTCTTAAATTGCACTTGCTCATTTTTGTTATACATGCATAAAATCCGGAGTCTAATAATAACAAATTTCATAATATAGTTCTGATATAATCGAGGCTTATAAAATATAAAGCCTATAATAAATATACATGTAAAAAATATATAAAGCTTATAAATCTTCGGAATTTATAAATAATGGAAATTTAAGTTCACATAGCGAAATTTATTTGTACAGCAAAGTTTGGATTTTCTATTGTCTAGGATCGGTGCAACTATTAAAATGGAATTAGACCTAGAGTATTACATGTCACTACTTCTTTCTTTTCTGTAAATTATCAATTACTCCTCTATGGTTACTAATTTTATAATCATACTATATTTTTTCCTCTAAGACTATGTAAGGTATCAATTGTAAATGTATTAGAACAATGTAATTCTACTTATAATAAAAATTTCATTTAAAAATAAAATATTTAACACTTTGTACTTAACTACTTCCTCTTCTATTTCCTTCCTTATTAATCAATGTAACTTTCACTACTTATACAATTAATATTATTGTACACAAACTGTATATAAATATATTTACTGTCATGAATTATGTTTATTATGCATAATTCGATTGTTTAAAGTAATATGTTATTGTAAATTGTATTTTGGTTTTTGAAGTAGGATTGAATATACTAGGAGTAGCTATCATCTGTATGTTCAAAACATTAATATATACATTCGATTTGATTTTATTTTAATGTTTATTGACAGATACATTTACTGTAGTACAAGCTATCAATGCATTAGGATTTGGAAAATTTCAAGTTAAATTATCTCTATTTACGGGGCTTTGCTGGATGGTGGACAGTATGGAAATAACAATATTAAGTATTTTAAGTCCATCGTTGCATTGTGACTGGGGCATTACTAGATACCAACAAGCTTTGACAACTACGGTAATATGGAATTACTTAGTATATAATATCTATATCTAATAAATACTATAAGATAATTTTAATATTTATATATATTCCTTATAATGATGGCTTGTAGGTTGTTTTTCTAGGTATGATGTTGAGTTCTACATTTTGGAGTAACTTGAGCGACAGATACGGAAGCAAACAATCCTTAACACTCTGTGCAATTTTGTTACTTTACTATGCTTTCTTCAGTGCTTTTTCACCAAATTTTCTATGGATTTTGTTACTCAGAGGACTAGTTGGCTTTGCTATTGGTTGCGTACCACAATCGTAAGTATTTGGTAAACTCCATAAGCTGATGCTAATAACTGAATTTAATTACACTAATCTATTTCTGTTTCAGAGTAACACTATACGCAGAATTTCTTCCAGCCAAGCAGAGAGCAAAATGTGTAATCTTATTAGATGTTCGTATGCCAAAATAAATCTAAATAATTCTTTATATATTGTTTCATTCTATGAAATAATAAAATCTTACCTTTCTGAACAGTGCTTTTGGGCTCTTGGAGCTTGTTTCGAGGTGGCAATAGCATTGGTAATAATGCCAAATTTTGGTTGGAGGTGGCTTCTCATTCTATCAACAATACCACTTCTTGTATTTGCTATTATCACTCCTGTAAGTAATACAAATGGATAATACTATAAAAATTGTGTATGTTCTTTATTGTATTTTATAATAGTGGTTACCAGAATCGATGGTATTCGATATGTCAACCGGAAGAATGGATAAAGCTGTTTCCACATTAGAACGAGTAGCAAGAGAAAATAAAAAGCCTTTACCTCCAGGAAGATTAGTTATGGATCGTTTTTATCAAGTGAACCATGGTAAACTAAAAGATGTACTAAGCAAAGAAATGTGCAGAACATCTACTTTGCTTTGGCTTGTATGGTAACTATTTTAATACATGTACAATACGATTTATCATACAGGGTGTTCAGGCTATTATATATATACGCTGTACATTACTTGCAAAAAACAGTATTTGCAAGAAAAACGCTGGTTAGGGATTACATGAACATCCTGCATGTAATTTTCACAATTCGTTAGGAGTAACAAAGATATAACTTTTAGGATGAGTACAGCATTCTGTTACTACGGTGTAGTATTGATGACAACGGAACTGTTTCACACATCGGCCGAACAGTGTAGCTCCTGGGAAAATAAGAAAGAAGATACATGTCAATTAGATTGCCGTTTAGAACGCAGTGATTATATTGACCTCCTTTGGACAACATTAGCTGAATTCCCAGGAATATTTTCCACCATTTTTGCGATGGAAAAAATCGGCAGAAGGAAAACAATGGCTTTTCAATTAGTGATGTTCGCCATGCTGATTTGTTTTTTAGGCAGAGTTTGCCTATTGAACAGAATCGCATTAACACTCGCAATTTTTCTAGCCAGAGGCCTAATTGCTGGTGTTTTTCAAGCAGCTTATGTTTACACTCCGGAGGTATATCCAACCCATTTACGTAGCGTTGGAGTAAGTACATGCAGTGCCATGGCTAGAATTGGTGCGATGGTCACACCGTACATAGCACAAGTATTTTTACAATGGTCTATTACTGGGGCAATGGCAATATATGCTGTAACAGCATTATGTGCTGCTGCTGCTACACTTGCTTTACCCGTTGAAACGAAAAATCAGTCGTTAAATGAATCAGCTCAAGAAACAAGATAAACTCATCTACAATTTTCCTTTTTGTTGGTATTATTTAGACGTTTTGACTAGATACAAAGTATATTTTTGTTGATGTAATATTGTTTTTACTATATCTCGTTATAATTCGAGTAACAATCTTTGTATAATGAAGAAAGATTGTTTGTATTTATTGATATATTTCTTTTTATTTCTGTTCACTACAATTATATAAGTACATGTAATTTTACTTCATAAATCAACCAGATAAACTATATGTATTATATTAACACATTATTCAACGTATTATTACTATTTTCTTATGATATATATATGTTAATATAGATTATCATAGTAAATTTTAAAAAGTATATAAGAATATACAAAGACTGATACAAAATATTAATATAATAACGTAAGTGCCAAACACACAAAATGCAGAATTACTATGCGTACACAGTGAATTCTGATTTCATTTACGTATTTTAATATTATATGAATAATACAATTTAAAATATATAAAACTAAAATTGTAATTTGACTACCTTAACACATTTATTTGATTTCTATGTGATTTTTATTCTCAATAATTTTATATTTGTATAATAATTTATTGTATAACGAAGAAATAGTATTAATTAACATGATCTTGTTTATTCTATTTTATTTTCTAATCAATAATAATGGATCATATATTACATACAAGTAAACTGAATACAGAATACAACATTTGTGTACAAAATACAAATAAACAGAATCTGGAAAGCAGAAGATGTGATCTTATAAGTATTAAAAATATCTTTGTAAAACTAATACATCAATGAATTTTGAATACCTTATTCGTATATGCCTATTTAATAATCGGAATGGTTAAAGATATTGTAATAAAACTATTAATCAAATTTTGTAATCATTTACAATTTATCAATCGATCAAATTATTTAGTAATCACTCACAATCATTTACATAATACATTATGTTTCAAGAAAATGGGTGCAGTTATAAAATGGTTGTTTTAAGATTGTATATAAGCAAGTAATTCTTCTTTTAAATAACCTACAGAATCGGTTAGTTTCTCCGAGTCACCTAAAGGTATGAACGCTAAAAGAACAGCGGGAAACAATTCCAGTTCAAGTAAACTCTTATCGAAACATGGTTCATTGAACTTTTTACCAGTCAAATCTGTTAGGGTAAATGGTGCCTTACTATTTCTTACGTTTTCACTAACAAAGTCAAATACAGCTCGAAACTTGTCATGTACGAAAAATGTTCCTTGTAGAATAATATTATCTGGAAATTTGATGCGAATCAACGAGTATTTATATTTTCGAAGGCGTTGTTTCTCGTCTCTTTCTCTCATAGCCTTTGTCCTTAACATTTGGCTTCTTTCGACTGCTTCAGTTCTGTTAATATTGGACAAAAAAATAATTTATTTTTATTCGATCCATTAAATAATATGCAGGTATATAAAATGGGTCCTAGTGTTAAGCATTCAGTGGCTCAGATGGTAGAGCGTCTGACTCGTAGCAGGGGAAAGGCCGGAGAGAAAAAACTAGTTAAAGAATGTTTAAGGGAGAAAGAGGAAAGAGGGCGGATAACGAGAACTGCAAAAACAAAGGGAGAGTACCTGATGTGGAATGGGTTAAGCCAATTAGGAGTGCAACAAAGAAGAGAAGAGGAGAAGAAGCATCACAGGAGCTGAGGAGACGGGACAGCCGGAAGGCTGAAAATAAAGCATTCTAATCTATTATAGTTTTGAATTACCGAAGTTGCTGTTCCCGTTTTATTTCTTCTGGAGTTATATTAAAGAAATTTGCTGGTAATTCAGTCCTTTGACTTGCTTGCGTAGGCATCAATACTTGCATATTTCTATCCAATTCAAGTGGAAAAGATTCTGCAGTTTTTAACGCATTCTCTAATATGGTAAGGCTTTCGATGTCACAATTCTCCGGGCTCCATAATAAAAAGTCTTCCTCTACGTCATTATGCAATAACTTTGTTTCTCGAAAGCCAGCAGCATGTAAAAAGTCCATGGTACCTTCTATAGGGCGTACTTTCTCCTTCGAAATATTAATTACACATTAAAATTAAAAATAATACATTGAATGATGTACTGAGTAGAGGTGTGCGAGAACTCGAAATATGTCGGGCTAGGACAGTCCAAAAATTGTATTCAGGATCAGAAAGAGTTCTTGAATATATCGGGATTCTCGACTAGGGCTGTTACTTTTCCGAAGCTTTGACTCTTCGAAGGTACAAAAGGAACTTCGAAGGTCCAACAACAATAACACATAAATAGTAAGCTAGGGTTATTAGACCCTGACAAATGACTCCATAAATAGCCTCATTTTCAATATATTTGGAATAAAGAATAATACATTCAGATAAAAATTCTTTCAAAAAATCTGAATCTGGTATCTCTGAGACCCCACATTACCTTGCGAAAGGAATGGAATGTTTCCCATGCAAAAGACGCCCCATATAAAAAAGAACTGCGTGCCACTTATCCCAGAACCCTTAAGAAGTCTCCTAGATTAGTTGAGTGTACACAATAAGTACGTTCCGTCGTGTCGTAAAACCAGTAAAACCCTCCGTGCAAAGGAACAAGCGCGAATCTGAATTTAGGTAAGTAAACTCTTGGCCAGTTGAGTACGGCAGAGATCCTGCCCCCCCCCCCTCACATTAGCTTAGGTGGGAGTGCGGTTTTAGTGGGTAGGCTGGCTGGAGGGTCCTCTGGACAGCCCCACATAATCCCGCCCCCCCCCCAGGGCGGCTGGGGTATGCCTAATGCATTTCCGCACTTATAAAAAAAAAGATAAACTCTCCACCGACAATGTATCTACCGTGGCCGTCATAATAATTTACTACGGAGGTTTAAAATTCGAAACTTTGATCTCATCGCCTTCGAAATTTCAGAAATTGAAGCTTCGAAAGAAAGTTACAGCCCTATTCTCGACCCGTCCCGATCCACGGCACCTGACATACATTGCTGTGTAAAAGAAAGAAACACCCGGCCATATTTAATAGAAAAGCGTAAAAAATCAAATAAGAACACAGTAAGTTTTGAAAAAGGATTCCGCTGTTTAATTGAATTGATCTGAGAATATGTGTTATTGCGGATTATCTAATACTTTAAATGCAATAAATCAATCATTGTACAATACAATTTTTCTACATAAAGATATTATTTGTCATTATATGTTATAATTATACTGGGTGCTTCCTTCTATTGCACAGTAGTGTACGTATTTGGGTTCTTCTTCGCACACCTCTAATGATGATGATTTTGATAATAATTTCTTTACTATATTAAAAAAATACAAATATACTAAAAATTCTGTGAATACACTAATAAAAGATGATTCTTACTTGGAATATTCTATTATGCATTCTAATTCGTCTATATTTCTCTGCTTCTGGGTTATTTATGATGTTTTCTAAATACTTTCCCAGTGTTTCAACACAACTTTCAACTTTTTCTCTCTTTGGATTGCAATTCTGTATAACTAAACATGCTGTTAGGCCAGCTTCTTCTCCTTGCAACTGGTCATACAAAAAAGTTCTTATTCTTGACTTCCATTCTTCTTTCGACAATATTTCGTCGGATAAATATGGACAACGAAAATAGACATCAGTAACCGCTAGCATTGACTCATCTTTGACTGATTCTTCAGATTCTTTTTGCAACCTTGAAGTCTCCTGTTGTTCCGTTTGCTTAGCTTTCTTTTCTTGTTCCAATTCGCGTAATACTTGCGCTTTAATAGCTGCATACGATCTACAAGAAATATTGATGAAAGGATAATATTTACATTATTTTTGCTTATGAAAGTAAACTTCTAGAGTTTATTAAAAAATATAAAGAAGCGAGATACACCTTTATTAAATATAACTTACCTATTATATTTGGTGGAATTTGTTTTTGCTTCTAATCTTGCTAAAGCAGCTTGACCAGCTACTTTAGCTTCTTCTGTAGGCTCTACTCTTTTTATTGGTTCTCTTACTGGATGTGGAGCAGAGGTACTTGTTGTATCCGATAATCTGTACACAATTTTTCATTAATATTACTCCGACATTATTTTAAATTACATTCTCTACCATTACAATAAAAACAATAAAATGAAATTTACTTATATCCTTTCCCGGCATTCATAAATTTTACATTCGTCTTTTTCTTTTGAAAAAATGCTTTTATTTTGTCCGACATATTTAATAATTATCTGGTACCTCTGTATGTTTAAATGAAACCTATAATAAAAAGAAAGTTTTATACGTTCCGATCATACCATAAGTAAAAGCAATTGTAATCGCTTACAATTGTTTCATCAAGCAATAAAATTACTTACACCAAATTATTCTCCTGACGAAGAATCACAATCTTCAGATACGGGATCTAAAATGGTAGATATTATAACACTTTATTGCAATATTCCTATATAATCATTTTTTAATCTGAAGCTCATCAAGTTTACAGGGGATGCTCTAGATCTGGTCTTTACAGATTTTTATAAAATTCAGTAAAAGGTTTATAACTATAATATGTATACATATAATTGAAATGTAATCTTATATAATTTTTTCATGAATAAGATATAATTACTTATTATTAGACTGCGTATCTTTATGCAGAATAAAAATTATCTGTGTCGATTGCAAGAAATAGAAACCAAATAGAATGTTCTTACTTCCTTTAATAATTTTAATAAAATAGATATCATATATTGATATCTTCAAATTTCAAAATTTTCCTATAATTTTCAAAATTTCATCTACTCAATTTTCCTATAAACGCATAAAGATCCGCAGTCTACTTATTATTAATAAAATAATTTAAAATCTGCAAAATTTCATTCATATCAAGAAGAGCTAGATCTCTTATGTCCCCTTGTTAGTTATTTATAATTCATACAAAATTTGATTTTTTATACAACTTAAAAAAGATTTAAATTAGATTATAAAATTTAAAAGTATATATATGTATATAGTAGACTGAATAACCACTTTTCATTGTTTCTTCATTGAAATCCATGCATCTTACAAAAAGGAATTTCTAAAATATATACATTTCCCAAGTTGGAAATATACTAATTTAAATTACCAATACCATGCTCTGATTAGATATTATATTAATATTCATTAGAGAAATTTGATGAAGCATTATAAATTACAAACAATGCATTATATATGTACTATGTAATCGTATCATTTTATATTTTGTGGTATTTAATCAGTATTAAAGCAATACGATAAGTAGGCATTTTATATAACATCTTTTTTTAAATATACCATTGAAATATTTTACATGGTTTTATCTTTATAATGAAAATTTCCTTTATGTATCTTATTGTTCGTTATCATACATTCCTATATATGGTAATAATAAGCATCTGATTATGAATTCATAAATACAATAACACTAACAATATAATGCAAAACCAAAAAATTAATCGTGTGAAACTTATTACATTACTACCTCTAATGTAGATGTAATGCAAACATTTAAAACATCTGTCCATTTGTTATTAAGACAGTATAAAAGGAAATAATATTTGTAAGTTCGCATATGATATCGTTAACCCCCATAAAATAATAAAAAAAAAATTCCTTACACTCGCTACGGTAAATATGCAATGACTTTGTTATAAATTCGTTTAGGGAAAAAATACTACAACGTATGTACACATCAAGAGAAGAATATTGCCTTACTTGGTTCCATAAATTGTTCAGAAATTCTTGGACCGTAAATGTGCCAAGCGATGAAAATCAGAGCTACGGTACTAATAAATGTGAACGAAAAAACTTTTAATAATTGCAATTGAAAGTCGTCGAATGATAACAAGGCTGCGCATTCGTGAAAATAATCAGTCAACTTTTGTTGGAGTACATCGGTAAGAATAAAATTGCTCGAATCGAATGTTAATCCAAAAGTGTTTGACACTGTGTCCACTAAGTCGTGTGTTAATTTATTGATTGTCTCCATGAAATTCTCGGTCCAACCCCACAAACTTTCATGTACATTATTCATTACATGTAGAAAACTCTGAATGGAATTAGTAAAACGCACACTTTGCTCACCACTTTATTACGTCACATTTAACGTGTCATACTTCGATATTTTCATCAACGCTCAGAAGTCGAATCATTCTGAATCATTCTGAACTTCAAAGCGCATAGACACACATAGACATAAAGGATATACCTACCCTACCTACACAGGTGTGAAACTTTGGTTACAAAGATGACGAAGGACTTTTACCATCGATATAGAAATAGGACTTTTACAGAGGCATTGTGGACTTACCTGAAGGGTGCGTGGGAACGAAACTGATACCACCATCGGCGTAGAGGTGAACTACGAAAAAGACAGAGAGGAAGATATTTTTCTCGCAGGAGAGACAAAGACAGAGAATACGAAACAGCTTTGTTTTTTCGATGTGCCTACTCAGAATGCATTTAGCGAGGAAGCAATATTTTTTTATGCTCTTTGTATTGAAATATTCCCTGAATTATTGCGGGACCCCGTACAGAGACCTTTTTTGCAAATTGTATCTCGAAACTTTATAAACAGTAATAGTGTACGTTTTTATAGAAGAAATTTTTTTCTGTACACTTTTTAGAAATGATCGTTGTGTCTAAATATTCTCTGTATTATTGCGGGGTAGCATACAGAACTCTTTTTGGAGAAAAGTGTACAGAAAAAAATTTCTTCTATGAAAACGTACACTATTATTGTTTATAAAGTTTCGGTAGACAATTTGCAAAAAAGGTTTCTGTACAGAACCCCGCAATTATTCAGGAAATATTTCAATACAAAGAGCATAAAAAAATATTGCTTCCTCGCTAAATGCATCCTGAGTAAGCACATCGAAAAAACAAGCTGTTTCGTATTCTCTGTCTTTGTCTCTCCTGCGAGAAACATATCTTCCTCTGTCTTTTTCGTAGTTCACCTCTACGCCGATGGCGGTATCAGTTTCGCTCCCACACACCCAAAACTTCCAATTTCGTCTTACATGTGAATCAGGCATAACAAATTCTGACGAAAATTTCATCTCTAATACAACTATGTTCTCCACGGCATAAATGTATTGTTGTAAATGTATTACATATACAAAAATTCAACAAAAGCTTCGCTTCTGTAATAATACTGTACCGTGGGGTAGGTAATTGCAAAGTATTCGTTCATACTTCGTTGATATAACATTCGTTCATAATAACATAACGAAAGAAAATGGGCGGTGGAGATTTGGTAAGTTAATTATAATAACATTCTCTTTGCAGGATAATAGAAGTTTAATGGATATGTTTTTAATAAAGTTCAAATTTCATTAAGGTAGAATTTGAAGAAATCATGGCACCCATCTACCATAAAAAATATAGAAAAAGTTTGGAAGGCAGAGCAACAACAAAGCCAAGAAAAAAGAAAGATAGCTGAATTAAAGAAAGAAATCGAAATGGAGAAAGACCGGGAAGATATAAAAAAGTATGCAATGGATCAAGGTGTAATAGAAAAAAAGGATGATAAAAAGTTGGACTGGATGTATAAAGGACCGAATCAAGTAATTAATCGAGAGGAATATTTACTTGGCAAACCGATCGACAAATCTTTCGAACAAATGGCTCAAGCAGAAAAGGATAATGATGTAAATCAAGTACCCAGAAATCACGTTGAACATGGTATTTTATTCTATACTCCTTATATAGGATAGTTTATGTAAAATTAGCACCTAAACATTTCCTCAAGTTGTATCAGTAGAAAATATATTTTGGTAATGTTGCAGAGAAGATGTGGGTCCTCGCCGATTTCAATGACCTTGAAATATGTTATAAAACTCAACATTTTAAATACCTTTTTTTTTAAATTGTTGGAGGTAGACTTTAGTTTCAGAGGCATTAGCAAAAAACTTTTGTGAGTTTGAGTTAGTTCTGAATTAAGTCTGGATCACCATATATGGTAAAAACTCTTTACTTATAAATGCTGAGTTGTATTTCATCCCCAAACCTAAAACTTTTTGTTTTGTTTCCTCTTTCTCTTTGACCACGTTATTAACGTAATCATTTATCTCCTTCCAAAAATCTATGCTCCTTAACATCAAAGACATCCAGTTCTCAGCCTAACCCAAACCTAAATCTGCCTACGATGTTTCTGCCGCACAAAGACGTTTTCGCTATCAAGAACATATGAATTTACAAGATTTTTGCGATTATCTTATAAACTAAAGCCGACCTCCAAATACTTGAAAGGAGAATGTTGTTCAGAATGCACAACATATCTAAAACTCATTGAAATCAGAGAGGATCCACATCATCTGCAACTTTACCTATATATTGTATGAGATTTGTTGGAAATGGATTTCACATATAATTTACTATTTGATTATCTTTCTCTATAGAATATTTCGGTTGTAAGAGCACCTTATCTATATTTTCAGAATGTATCCCACCTTCTTTACGTTTCTTCTCTGGTAATGAACAAGTTGATCTAGCAAGAAAAATGCAAGAAGATCCTTTGTATGCTATAAAGAAAAAAGAAATGGAAACAAGAAATCAGTTGTTAAAAAATCCTGTTAAATTAAAGCAACTGAGACAATTGGTATGTAAACATGATTTTAACGATTACAATAAAATTTTATGACATATTTAATGAATCATTTTTTTTGTTAGCTAGAGCAACAGTCAAAGAAAAGTAAAATTGAAAAGAAACAGAAGAAAAGGAAGAAACATAAACAAGATTTAGACAGTGACGATGAAACGCAATTAGATATATTATTAGCTGCTAAATACAAAAAGTTGAAAGACAAAATGAATGATAAAGGCTTAATGAAGTCAATGAAAAAGTTCAAACATAAACGAAAGAAAAAGAAGAAGGGTAGTGAAAGTAGTTCGAGTAGCGAATCTGAAAGCAGTAGCGAAGATGATTCAACCAACGAAAGTACAGAAAAACAACGTACAAAGGAAAAGAGAAGCAGAAGTAACGAAAATAGTAGCCATTTTAAGAAGAATGATAGAGAAAAGTATACAGAGAGATCTTTTAAGAGTGAAGACAAAAGAGAAAGGATACCCGAGAAACGATCAAGAAATCGTAGTTTAAGCAAAGAAAGGAGCAACAGTTCGAGTAGCAAACATAAATACAAAGAATATAAAAGAGATGTTGATAGAAGTAGGGACAAAGAGTCTTACTCCAGGACTTTTCGAGATAAAGAACATAATTCACATAGAAGTGGATATAGTAATAGGAATAATGTTAATGAAAAATATACTGCAGGCAAATTCAGTTATAAAGAAAGTACTAATTTATATGCTGATAATACTCAGGAGAAATATAGAGATGGAAATCGGTATAAAGATCAGAGGTATCCTAAAAAGAAGCAGAATCTTACGGAAGAAGAAAAGGAAAGACGTAGACAGGAGATGATGGCTAATGCAACATGGAGGGATAAGGAAAGGGAAAAAAATGTTAGAAAGTATACCGAAGAAGAGAAAAAAGAAATCGACAACGGCAAAGGATACAATCAAGATTTTGTTAGGAAACATCTAGCAGCTGCTGCAGAATTGGGTTCGGTGGCGTCTAGGATTAAATCAAATATAAATAACATACAGCGAAGCGGACGAGCAATGGACACAAATTTTGCTAAAAGATGATTTTCAACGCTGCAGTTACATTTGTACAGTTACATAAAGATATCATTATATGCTTTCTTGAATGTGTTTGAAAAATTTATTTTCGAACACGCGTACATTCTAATTTGTACACAAATATAAATTTTAAACGAAATTGTGTAGTTTCTTTTTTTTATATAACTTCAGCTTTATTTACGTATTTATGTAAAACACATTCTTCTATCGAAGAAATATAATATATTTAGAAAATCGGTCGCTATTCTTTTAAAAATATACATTTTGAACACATTTACAAACAATATTTACTACATAACTACGTAATCTTACACGTCTCTCGATTTTCGATTGCATCATTAATATCGTGGATGGTTGCAAAACATCCTCCAGTGAGCACGTTATTAACTACAGCTCTAGCAAGGTATCCAGTTGTTATTGAATAGTTGGCGGAAAAAAATGGTGACAGATCTTTGGTCTCTTCTATATTATGATCCTGAAGAAATTTAATTTATATTTACGTTTATTTATGTATTTTATAGAGGTGTGCGAGAGACGGGTACTCGAAAATGTCGATATTCCCGAGAATAATCTCAAGATTTCTCAAGAGTCCCGATACGTCCGAGAATCCAAATGTGCTCGTGAATCCCGAATATTTTCGGGAACCCAACTCGTCCCGACCATCAAGTTCTCGCATACCTCTAGTATTTTATTTTTACACGCGTCTTGTAGAATGTAAATGTACATACCTTACAGTACATTTGAAAACTGTCTTCAACAAGTTTATTAAGATTCAGTTGCTTGTCGAAGCTCAACTCTGGATTTCGAAGTAAAATTGTCGAGACCGTAGTAAGAAGCTGTGAAAAAGAATAATTTGATTTATTAAATTTAATCTTTATAATTAAAAAAGCTGTATATGAGATTTTTCATCAGGATAACTAAGTAATACCTCTACAATAATTTGACGATACTCTGGTAACTGAATACGGTGAAGCAAAGATTCTACGAGTAATGCAAATGTCAGTTCGGAACGAGTCATGTTAGAAAGAGTAGGTTGATGAGGTAGCTCTTGCCCGTTAACGCAAATACCACCAGGACAACGCAATAATACTTCCCAAACATGATTATAAAAATGTGAAGGTACCCTACAGAGACATCCTTCAAGCCTTCTGCGACCCAGAACTGTAAGTCTGTAACGATACGTACATTAATTTATACAAAACTGATTATTTGTTAAATATCAAATGTAAAAGCTAGAATTTTACTTTTCATTGCTTGCCCAATCCTTCACCGTTAATACTTTTATTAAGAATCGGCGAATTTCGAAAGGACTATAATTTTCGATCGGTTTCGGGTTTTTAACAAACATTTGTAAATAAAGCTTTATTGCTTCTAAAACCCATCTGTAAATATATATAACATAATAATTATTGAAATATTTTTATAAATATGTATGTTTGTAATATACAATAAGTCTCGTTATATACCCGATACGAATCTTCAATATTCCTTTAAACATTTCTGGGTTTCTTCCGATAAGTCTACCACAGTATAATAAAACTTCTTGTTGAAGTACGGCTTGTACAACATTATGAGGTTGAATTGTGGAGTACATCACAGATTGAATTTCTGTCGGTGTCATTGGTTTATCGAATACTGTTTCTTCTTGGCCAATAACGCCAACCGTTATCTGGTATTAGCAAATGGAATAAGGATTCTCAAGTTAATGAAATATAAATAAGGATTTTGGTAAACGAAAAAATTTCAAAGTTACCTGCTTTCCTTTAACAAGGACACCTGTTATAAAAGGACTGATACTATCTACTGTGTGATTCAATAAGCTGCTGCAGTAACGGACAACCATCCAGAATCTAAGACAGCCTGCTTGTTGATATAGCGATCTTAAATGATCACCAACTGTTATTCCATTAATTTCGTAATCAATACCCTCTTGTTTTAATAAAATACCATACAGTTGGCACAGAGAATAAAGATTTTTATTACTGCGGATCTCTGTTAATATATTGTACAATGGCTCGTTCGTATAATTCTGAAACAGGAAATAATGAAAATAAATCTATATTTACGTAACTGTCAACTGGAAAGACTTACAGAATAATCTCTTATGTCTTCAGCATAAGTTAAAGCCTTAGGAACATCGGTGAGACTTTGGTATCCAATATAATCATGTTCCAATTGCTTGAATTGAGTAAGTTCAAGATCTGTTTCGATCGTGTTTATGAAATCCAAGTGTTCTACATAATATTAAAACAAATTATTGATATCTAATAAACAAGAATTCATAACTTATTGGAGACGTGTAAGAACCAGAAAATGTGGGGTATACACGATAATCGAAAATACCAAAAATTCTCGGGAACCAGGGTGTATTCGAGAATCCAAACATTTTCGAGAACCCGTCCTGACCCGACATTTTCAAGTTCTTGCACACCTCTACTTACTAAACAGTAATTACCAATGCACGAAGATGAAATGAGATTTTGCAATCGACCGATTCGTACTTTTGTTTTATCACAGTATCCCTTTTTTAGCATTGCAAAGAGATCAAGCATTTCTTTAAATTGAGGATCTCTAAAGTGAACAGAATTATAAATGGTTTACACATTTTACATGTACTGTATACACAGGGTGTACCAGATGAAGTGTTACAAGCTGTTTTTTCAGAATCTAATGGAGATATTGAATTAACTTTTTTTTAAAATTAACACTAAACCTACAGACCATCAAAAAGTGACTAATGAGTCAAAATTCTACACCATCAATAGATTATTGTATACATTATAGAAGACAAATATTTGGATACTGTAGAAGGCAATAAAAAAGTACAAGTAAATGCTATTGAGTTTAATGAGAGGTATCACAATAACAAAAATCCATAATACTTACCATTTAAAAAAATGTTGGGAGGCCCCTTCTTCTCCAAAAAATTTAATACATACTAAAATACCAGCCCTCCTTACCCATTTCATTAAAAAAAATCGATATCTTCTTTAGATTCCGAGAAAACAGTTTGTAACACATTATTTGCTACACCCTGTATATGTACGTTAATTGAAAGTGTGGCAAAAATGAATAATTACCTCATATGCTCTTCCCGTATTAGTAGACATACAGTAGGCCGACCAGAAAGTCGCCAATATTTACCCACAAATTGAAGTTCTGTTTTAATATCATCAATTAATAATGCCATGTCTCTATAAAGATAAAATTCTGATACTTCGAATATCAAAGGATAACAGAGCACTGTCATGCCGCACACTCTATAAACCTAAAAGGATAAGTTAAAGATCAATTTTTTTGTTTAAAGCCATTATTTGATATATTAAACGTACCTTACTAGTACCCAAAGAACCAATAGGTCTAGCTGGTCGGCCTTGCAAATTTAGTTTGCTATTTACACCTAATTTTTCATAAACTTTTACCAATTGCATTGACGACAATATTTGAACAGGTTCTACTTCGTGTGGAGTTTGCGTTTGTATACCATACGTTGCCATCATAGCTTGTAGTCGCATAGACTCAGCAATAAGAACGATTTGCACTACAAGATCAGTATGAGTACCCTGATGTACAAAAATTTTGTAATAGATAAATCATGCATCATTATAATGTGGTAAGAAGGTTTATAAAACAGTAAATGAATAATGTATAATTAATGCAGTAAAATGATAAAATAGAAGTGTTAAAAAGAATGATAAAATAGAAACATGTACCATGATTGGAGATGTGCGAGAATCTGAAAAAATCGGGACAGGTCAAGAACATTATTCACAAACTCAACCCGTTTGGGTTCTTGCACACCTCTAACCGTGGTACATTAAGAGTAATCACTGAAAAAGAAGAATGAGATAGTTGCAACAAGCATCATAAGGAGTATAACTTAAATCATGCCTTCACTCAAACTTCATGCACTATTACAATGCTACAATATAAAGCTCTGAAGATATATATATATCATAATATAAAAACTACGAATGAAACAGTAAAAAAGTAATAGTGACTGAAAAATAGAATAAAACCATTAAACAATATTCTACTAGGCATGTTTTATCATGTAGCTCTTTTGGAAGCTTCGAATATGTATGCAATATTCAGAAAGTAGCAAACAATCAATCAAATTCTCAGATTTCAAAAGAAAATATATGCAAGAAAACTGAACTACACATACAAATATTATCATTTACTTACAATACTGGGTTTAGCCTGTATGGAATAAACATAAGCAAAATAATTTATACAAATGATAATTTAGTAGAAATAAAGTATGCATATTTGAACTTACTTGAAAAGCTGAATACCTTCCAGCTTTCCGTGGTCTGTTATATGAAGGAAGATATCGTCGGATTGGATCTAATTCGTTGATATGCAGTAGATTAGCAGTAAGCAATTGTGCGATTACAAACATAGCTTGATTCCATAAATAAATTGGCGCAGGTTCAGAATCTCCAGAACCTCTTCGTCCTCTTCCCTCATTGCTTGCTATACGATAAGTGCTACCAGGATCATTTCTTTCTGTTTCCAAGTTCTCTTCGGATACATAGTAATACATAGGTATCACAGGATCTATTTAATTCGAAAAAGTTTAATAATATTCTTATCTTATTCTGCTTACTTACATGTATGTATTCTCATAGCAATATACCTCCATTGATATCTTTATGTATTCTGTCTTTTAGTAAATTCTGATATATTTCAACTTGCTCTGGCAAAGTTTTAAAAACACCATCTATTATCATGAAAATGTAAAACAGAGGCCACTCGCATTCAATACTATCGAATTCCTACAAGAGAACAACATGTTTTTTAGTATCAGATTAATGATACCTCGAGGTGCGCGAGAACTCGTAATTTACTCTGAATTAGAAATGTAACAAATTCGCTTCAATGAATTTTTCAAAAATAATATACTAACGATCAAATACATCAGAGACCTTGATTTCACCAGATTTATAATAGCGGCGATCTTTGCTTTCTAAAATTGTTTTATATCCGTCCCTTCCAAATCTCTTAAAACCATAATTGCCTTTCAATCTGCCAACTATGTTTGCCTTTGTCTCAGTGTACAATACTTCTTCGTGAGTAGCAAATGCAGGAAAAGATATTGTTGGCAATAAAGCTGCATCTACACTCTATAAATACATATGCATATATATTTATATTTATAAATATAGCAATGAGAAATAGTTTATATGAAAAAGTTTTTTTACCTTCGAACTTGATTCTCTTGGAAGCATTGTTTCAAAAATACTACGATTTCGATTATGTGCATCGATATCAACGTATATAACTGACCAAGAAGCTCCTTTTTCTCCAAATAAATTACACCCGTTAATAGCTTCAAGAGCACTTTTAGCTATACCAATAGAACTTGCATGAATTTCAGGTGTACCATCATTATATCTGCTACCGCGTTCCCACATGCCATAGTCTGGTGTGCGATACGCTCTTTCCACATAATACACAAGATTTTGAACGAAAGCTACTTCATCTTGGGTATATATAATTTGTAACCCAGAAGAAATCATTTGTACAAGAAATATTAAATATAAAGAAACAATATCAATCTATAAAAAAGAACGAAGTTTCATGTAATAATTATAAAATACGAGTTGCTATGACTAAGTATTATATTGTATATTATAATTACTTGTAAGTGATTGTAAGCGAGATCACTGAAAATCTCATCACCAGTATCTAAGTGAAATTTACAATGTAATGCGAAGCGATTACATTGATTGCGCTTAAATAATTCTATCCTGGAAGACTGCTTCACCCAACATTCTAAAATCCCACGCATACACTTTACAGCTGACTGACCAAGTTCGTATGATTTTCCACGATCATCGTCTATACGTCTGAAATATCAATATTACATATAGTACAGTCAAACCTTGATAACTCGAATCTCAAGGGAAGAACTAAAATCTTGAAGTTACAGAGGTTCCGACATATCAAAGTCTTCGAGTAAGAGAGGTTCACCCTTTGAAAATTCAACTTACAAGGGGTTTGTACAAGAGTTCATAATTTACTGATTGTAATAGTTTTAAAGAAATAAAAGTTCAACTTTTGGAAATGAGTTATTTATGATTTACATATAGTAAATATAATCTAATGGCTCTTGCATATTAAAGAAATCTGTAAGTTTACTCTACGTTAATGAATTAACTGATTTTTAATGATATTTTCAATTGTAACCAAAGCAAACAATATACCGTTTTCTTCAATATCATTGCATCTTTCTACAAAACTTCGTGAAACATTGACTGTTGTTTTAGCTTTTTTAGCTTCCACACTTATGGAAAATAATTCGAGTTAAAGTGCAGCGGAAGAGAATGAACAAAATCTTCATCTTATAGAGGTTTTCGAGTTAAACATGGACTGGGTTATCGAGGTTTGACTGTACTATAATTATTGCAAAAACTACAATAATATACTAATAATGTAAACAATGTAGTTACCTATATGCTTGATATAAACTCCATATAGCAGCAGCGCAATAAATACTTTCTCGTACGCTTCCTACTACTTTGTCACTTGAAACTTGTGGAAATAATCCAGTGATGCAGCTCTGATAACGTAATAGCTGCCTTTTAACTAAAAAAATAGATTAAAATTATATATAGAAGAACAATATAGAACCAATGGTAATACAAATAAAGAAAATACATATTCATACCAATTCCATAATAAATGTCAAGCTGTCGAACAGTATCTTCATAATTTGTTATTTTAAGAAACATATCAATATCCAGATCAATAACGCTACCTTGTCGCACATTTCTAATTTGAGAGAACCTGGTGAATTGAACAACACAAGTATATTTATTGAAAATAATTGTTTAGCAATAAAAATTTCCATCGTTTAAAAAGTATAAGAAATGTCAAACCTTTTTATGTTTGTGGGTGTTGTAACAAGAGATGTCATCTTGTTTGTAATAATAAATTTCGATTTTTCTTGAATAATATTTCGATTTAGTAGTCACTGCACATAATCATATCACGAACATTAATTTTATTTACTTTTTTGTCAGCAATAACATCTTTTTTTCTTAAAGGGTAGCTTGAAAATATTGTATCCTTTGATATAATAAGAGATAAATCCGTTCGAAGGCGGTGACTAAAATAGTAAAAACTCTTTTTCGGTATATCATATATGCATATTAACCTTGACTACCCACTTTTCGACGATTGTTTTGCTCATACTGTAACCAAATGTAATTGGCGCAGAAGATCTTACGTATTATCTTAGATTTATAAATAGAAATAAAAAATCTTTCTATAAACTTATTTCCTATTTCGTTTTCATATTTACACGATAAACGAATAATATAGTTTCACTAATTATTATTCCGAGATTTGATGTGATTATTTTATAACTAATATATAATCACTTGAAATGAATGCCACGAAAATCTAGCCAGTATGTCACAATTGAAATTTCCCGGTAATTAACTTTTCTAAATTCTTTTGACAGATCACGTGCAATTATTTACATAAAACTATGTAATGTATGTATGTGATACGCGTATATTTATATATGTATATGTGTATATTGTGTATATATATACTCTCTAAATGTATCGATGTATATAGCTAGATGACATGAGTGTGACCCCACACATACGACGTACTTCACAAATTATTGCCAGAGCATATTGCGTTCTGTGAAAATCTTATACATATTATATATATACATAGTCCAAAGAAACATAAAAACTATTAAAAATAAAAATATGAACATAGTATTACATTTGATTATACTACTTTTAAATTTCTAATAATTCAGATGAGATAATTTACTTTTTTACGTATTATATTTGTTTATATCTTTAAATTGAATATGGTCTATTTTAAATTAATTACTAATTTATGAATTAGAATAGACAAAAAAATTAAAAATGTTAAAGAAAATAATAAAGTATAAAATATTATAAAACGCTTCTAATCATTTTTAATATTATACGCATATAAATAAAGGTATTTATAATTTTTAAACAGTATAATTATGAAAAGTTTCGTTAAAAAACCATCTGCACATTTATGTAAATATATTTTCTAACCAAATAAATTGTAGAACCGTATACATGTTTTTCGTGATTTTTGTTTCAAAAATCTGGATTTTCGCTTTTTTCCAATCACTCCTGAAAAACTGACCAATGAATTTCCATATTTTCATAGAAAAATCTTCGACGAATGAGAATTCGCCTTAAAAGATTGATGCGAACATGATTTACGTTTGATCCGTTTTCTCGGGAAACATTTTTAGAATGTGTTACGGAACACGCACGATCGTCGTGACAGAAAATTGAGTCAGTTCCGCAAGCAGACCGCGAAAGGAGTCGTGTCTCTGTTCCGTTTAGAATTACAAAGTATCTTCGTACATGATGGCTTCTGCGAAGAGAAAGCAAGACGAGAAAAATTTGAAAATATTACGCGAGCTGGTCTCGCAACCCGGTAACAAAGAATGTTTCGACTGCCATCAGCGGGGTCCAACTTACGTCAACATGACAATCGGTTCGTTTGTCTGTACTTCTTGTTCTGGTATGCTGTAAGTACTTTGTTATTTTGAGGAATCCAATAAAGTGTATCGACAGCCTTCTTCGTCGTCTAAACCGATGCGACGATTATTTTACTCGTTCTGTACTCGTGTCAAAAGCAGGGGTGGCTTTGCGCTTTTCTCGCGTGATATCCGAGATCGTATAGATCCAAGATTAATACTAACTAAATGTCAACAGTTGAAACACATTAGACAGGTGATCTGATTATTCATGAAAAATTACGATATTAGCAATTCAACGTACAAGTAATTATATTTCGTTGAAACACGTGCTACAAACGCGTTTTACTATTACTCTGTATCAAAGATTATGAGTCATTGTAAAATGTTCGCGTTCGCGTTCGTACTCAGGAAGTTAATATACTATCAGCATCAGTGTTTTCTTTGTGCGTAGTTCATGTTATCAATGGTCAAAATGTTACATTCATACACGACTAAGAGAATCAGTAGTGTGTATCACAAATTTTATAGAGCAAGTCTGATTGCGACATAGGGATGCGTATTGCTCATGAATCAGTTTATGAAAAAAAATTGTATGACACTATAAACGTATTCTGTAATAACTGCAAGCATGATTTAACTGTAAACCATTTAGCTATTGAATTATTCGTCTCGATTACTTATAAATTTCATACTTTGTAGAACAAGAGATACATATTTAAGTTGATAAGATTATAATCGAACATTGTGCTATTTTAAATAGCAGATCTCAATAGCTGAATATCTAAACTTATGTTGAAAAAGCTTTTTGTTGATAAATTTAATACTTACATATACATATACGTAATGTACTTTTACATATGCTTTCTTATAGGTAAATAAATTTTATATTTCTACCTTAACACCACTTCCTGTCTTTTGATTAAGTTTTTGATCTTATGTATCCTATTTTTTTGTCTAAATCCTCCGATTTGTTTTGTTATTCTAACCAGACTCTGCTTAAGAACAGTATTTAACAAATTTCTTAGAAATAGTAAAATATAAAGTATACTAATATATTTAGTTTCATTTAATATTATAGGCGGGGCTTGACACCACCACATAGAGTAAAATCTATTTCTATGGCAACGTTTACTCAAGAAGAAATAGATTTTATAAAGGAACATGGTAACGAATACTGCAGAAGGATATGGTTGGGATTAATGAATCCAAACTCCCCCCAAACGTTAGATACAAAAGATGAACAAAAAATGAAAGAGCTAATGAGTGCAAAGTATGAATTTAAAAGATACTATTTGGATCCGTCCATGGCAAATCAAAAGTCGCAATCATCGAATCAAACTAACATTCCAAGGGTCCCGAACTCTGGGACATCCAATTTATCTCCAACATCTGTCACAAAATCGAACAATTCTGAGTCAGTTAATTCTAATAACTTCTCGGCAGATTTTGTAGCTGATTTCAGCAAAGTTCCTGATCCCTTTATCACTACTACAGCACCTGCAAACAAACTCAGTCAACCAATTGTACCTCAGCCATTTTTTGCCAATTTCGACAACAATCCTGTTTTTAATAGTTCAAAAAATACAAGTAAATTTAGAATTTATTTTACCATTGTCTATTCAGAAAAATTCGAAGAGTAACAAATTTTAATAATGACTTTTTCAATGTTTACTTAGATATCGAATTGTCAAGTTCATTTAATCAATCTACAACAAATACTACAAATGCAATGAATGCGAATGGAACAAACATGCCTCCATCAGAAGATCGTTATGCAGCCTTGAAAGATTTAGATTCCTTAATGAAACAAACTCAACTGAAAGATGAAACTATAACAACATTAACTACATCTAATACATGGAATGCTAATAATGGTATCTGTATGTTCTTTTGTTATGGAATTAATCTAATCAGTATGTTTGAAGTGTATTATATTACAATCACTTTTTTAGCTTCAAATTCAATTTGGAACGTCGGAAATCAAACTACACACGTAATCTCGAATCCTTTCGCTACTGGTGATTTATGGCGACCATCTGCCAATGTAGTAAATAATAATAATAATACACAATCAATTGATACCTCTCTATGTAACCCCATTAATCCGTTTAAGCCAGTACAATTTCCTATGAATAACGGTAAGTTCTTGTCAGAATAACATAAAATAATTATATTAGAAATGAAAAATAAATAATCAATTGTAAACTCTATCAGATCCGCAATGGGTAGGCATCGGACCTTCCAGTAACAGAGATGTAATTCAATTTAGTCAATTAATGACGAACAAAGTATGGCAACCTACTCTTCCAGCATATCATGCAAATCCTTTTATGGTATACATATATATATGTATATTTAATGTTTTTTTTATGTTGTATTTATAAAACGCATGTCAGTATACATATAAACTTTTTCAGGTTGGTTCCGGTGTGAGCAACATGACAAGAAATTCGAACAATCCTTTCTTATGATTAAGTAAGCATAAGTTTTTAATGGAATTAAGAACAAATAATGCAGACCTAAAGTATGTTTAGATTAGGGCAATTGTTTATATATGTGACCTTATTGGCAATTAGTGCCATTAACTTTTATCCCCAGGAGCACCAATCTCTTATTCATATAACTAAAATAATACTTTTATTTATGAATATAATATACACGTTAAATAAAGATTAATATTTGTTACCAATTGTGCGAGTATTGCATCCATTACAACTACTTCTGGTTACTGAGAAACGGAGATCGTTTTTTATAGAAATTTAAAAAAAAAATAGTTAATATTAATAAATATCAAATATATATTTCGATGTAGTTTTCTAATTTATATAAATCAGAAAACAAAATATTTTCACTTGAAGAACACATTCACACAAAAATTTTTCATGTTAAAAGTACACAAAATTTATTTTTATAAAATGTGTATAATATTAATCGTACAATGCATAAGGACTGAAAAAAAAAGATATTTTACCTGATGCACACTTAAATACAGTTTATTTACTTAAAAATTTCTAATAAATACAAAATCACAAATGAACACTTAGTCTTTGTCATAATTCAATACCAATAGACTCAGAGTAGAGATCCCACTTAATCGGTCATAATTGCATGATAATTAATCATTATTTCATCATTACACTTGCAGTCTACATTACGTGTAGTTGTAAATATATTATTAATCGTAATAACATGGTCGGTTGTGTTTTACAATTACATATGGATATAAAGAGAAGCCTTGTGTGTGTCACTAGTCAAATGTCGTATAGCTGCCGTACAAATGTTTTATTTGTTTCTCTTAACTTTGTAGTTTCGTTTGCTAAATAGTTTGGAAGCTCCAATGAATGGTAAGAATTGCCAGTGGCAATTACTTAGAGTAATAAATTATATTTATCAGTGTAAATGGACAAACAATCAAGAAACACTAATATATGAGTTCACCAATTATGTTAATTGTTATGTATAAACATACGAGATGTGTGATATTGATATTACTAGGCAGGCGTCAAGTATCTTAAAGATACGTTTCAAAGCGCATGGACCGTTTCATGGCACGAATTCACCTAGCAACCATTGCTACTGGGGTTGCCTTTTGGCAATGGGCGCACCAAGTATAACTTCTCACCCTGCTTGTTAGTATAAATAGGCGCTCGTTGATAATGGTCTACCAACAGATCTAGTGTATGGAATTTTCTTTGACCAATACAATATTGTGCTCCTTCCACATGTACCCTAAAATGCTTATTACGTCCTGGAGCTTTTAAAGATACTGAGTAATCTCCCACCTGCAAATTAGAATGGAAATAACTATTGGTTTACTATTATGCGTTTTATTAAAGTCGTACAAATAAATAAGACTTTTTAAATAGGTATAAATACTAGAGGTATGCGACGACCTGAAAATTTCTGGTCGGGACGGGCCAAGAATATTCTTAGGAATCCGGATATATTCAAGAATCTTGAAATTTTCAGGAATCCCGGTATTTTTGATTCTAGAAATTGCTTCGGGACCCGACCCGATTCAAAAAAATTCACACACCTCTAATAAATACATAGTTATTTATATTTAGTAAAATATTTAGCACTTTTAGTTGTACTTACATTAGTTTCACTATCTCTAATTAAAAAGTCGCCGTCATGACCGTGTTGGTTCAATAGTGTGTCGCACTGTGAGCGTGAAATGCTACCATAATACCAGGGTTTTCCAACAAGATGTGGTCTATCGCCAGGATCTGGCCTTCTTTCAAGGGAATCACCTGTACTAATCTCATTACTTGTCATTCCTCGTTCACGATATGGTTGCGTCAAATATTCACTGAGTTCTTGGAGATAATTACGTGGTACAAGGCCTATCTGCCCTTGACTATTTCTTGCTTTATACCATTCTGGATCCGCTGGTGGACGGTCAAGAATTTCTAAACGATCACCTTTCTCGAAGGACAACTCTTGGTCGTTGTTAGAGGAAAATGAGTAAAGAGCCACAACGATATCAAGAACATTTTCTGCCATTGCGTATGTGTGAAGAGTATCGTCTGCATCTCCTTCTTCTTGAGTATAATTTGACGGAAACCAGCCAGCATGGGTACCACTTTGACCTCTCCACCAGCCATCGTTACTCTTTTCTAATATTAGAATTCTAGTGCCTTTGACAAGTGCCAGTTCATCTGCCTGTTGTGCTTGGTAATTATATTTGACAACTGCTGTGCCTATCGCTTCGCTTGGGTCAGCAGGCAAGCGCCTCGCCATAATTGGAGATTCTACAGCTCTAGATGGTGAATTGCTAGATGGTAGAGTTTTCGAACCAGAGCCCTTTTTGACTTTCTTTTTGATACTATCGAAAAGAGATGGCTTCTCTTTCTTAACATAATTACTTGGCACATAGCCGGCCTGGCCTCTTGCACTTTGCACTCTCCACCAATGCTTGGAGTCATCGAGTAACAAGTAACGCTCGTTTTTACGTAGATCTAACTCTTGAGCACCTTGTGCTCCATAGTCATATTTAGCGACAACATAACACACGTCGTCTTGACTTGTCTTGCCTGAAAATGATTATACAATCATATATTTTTCTAAATCATTCTATCGTTTAAATACTATTAATAAACTAATAGTTCAATAACAATCTTCTTAGAATAATGTATTATTTTAGAATTTGTTAATATATATGTATGTATTTTTATACATACGTATATATAATGCTTTTATTGATAACAACACTTCTGATTTTAAATTTATTATGCTAGATTACATCGTAATTTGAATAGCTATGGAAAAAAAATTTACATGTCTCAAAGTACTAAGAACATTGAAAGAAATTAAATAATTGGGTATAGAACAAATTCTATAATATCATCTAACGGTCACAATACAATACAATTATTGACGACATGAACTGTTATGATCAAAGAGAAAATGGAATAACTTTTTAACTATAATTGCGTAAATAAAAAGAAGAAATAATTACAATTATTTCATGAGACATCTATAGAGTATAATACAGCTAAAAGATTTATAATCACTCTAAGATTTTGGGGAAACAATGAATTATTACTATAAAATTGTTACAAGTGACATGTTCATACAGAGTATGATAGAAGTAGATGCATGATGATAAGACATGTATTCTGCTCGTCTAAAAGAATGAAAAGATTTCATATAAATATAGATTAAAAAATACTTCCTTGCCAAAATATAAACACTTTTCATTCATTCACTAAATGACAAATCGATCAAACTCCATCCAAAAAAAGTGTTTATACCTTGGAAAGAAAGGCTTTATCGAATCTATATTTTAATGCTGTTCTTTCATCATTAAGACAAACAGAACATATTCGTAAAATTGACATTCCTATGTTTATTACATCTTCTACTACAATATTATAAGCATGCATGTTCACAATATATACTTATCTTATTACTATTGCACTTAAGAGGAGATGTATTTAAATAATTAGTTTTTAATGAAAAATATACTGATGACAAAATTTATTTAAGATATTATACATAACAGTTTCATGTCAATCATAAACTACAATTAAATTATGTTGAGAACTTTAAGTACATATAAACATAGAAGGCGGAAACATACGCGTTTAATACAAAAAAGGTCATTATTTATAATCGTCAATTCTTTCATAGCAATTTGATAATGTACAGTTTGAATTTTATATACATAGAAGTTAGATACTCGACAATACAATACATATTGTAACAAAGATGTTTGAATGAACTATTCTCTTTTTTCGACAAAATATACAAAAGTAGCTATTGAAACAAATTTACATACAAAGCAAAGCATACAAGAAAAAACGTACCATGCTTCATGGCTGCCATGTGCGAAAACAGATATATATGTCTGAGTGGGGCGTGAGTAGCTGCTACTCACACACTACTTGCACAAATCTTAAGTCTGCTTGTACTGTGTCGGCGGCGTGAGTGCAGCAGGCATTCATTCTTTAGCTTTTTGTTTAGTGTTGATACACCTCCTGATTTCTTTGCTCAGAGTCCATCGTTCTCAAGGGTAGGGCAAGCATATGCATTACCAACACTTTAGGGAAAATGAAATAACAATCATTAACATGATATAATAAATACTATAACACTAAACATTTAAATGTACCGTCATATTTAAATGATGCTACCTTATATTCTTATTTGATTTTATCTTAAATTTGTTCGTAAATAATATATACACTACCAGCCGAAAGTACAAGACCATATCTTTTTATAAGTACATTATGAATCAGTGTAGCAGTCGCATGGAAAACTACCTCGAACCAATAACAGTGTACTGTAAAATTTTTCAGTTGAAAGATATCAACGTTAACACATATAATTCTAATATGTAACATTAGGTTATTAGTAGACAGCGGATCTTTATGCAAAATGAAAATGTTTTGCATTGATTG
The DNA here is from genome assembly GCA_916610235.2 of Lasioglossum morio. Classification (NCBI taxonomy): domain Eukaryota; kingdom Metazoa; phylum Arthropoda; class Insecta; order Hymenoptera; family Halictidae; genus Lasioglossum; species Lasioglossum morio. The sequence goes on along the minus strand of OU744326.1, from coordinate 19,555,613 downwards.
TGGGATGCAGGAATAAAATAAAAATTGATTTCATCCCTTAACGACTTCGTTACATTAAAAACAACATTATAGTACTCTTAAGTTTTTCTAATCTTTTACTATTTTAGATTTCACCCAACCAAAATTTCTTCATAAATGCATAAAGATCTGCAGTTTGGTTATTAGCATTGTATGTAGAATATATAAGACATCTATTTATCAATGACTATTACATATGCATTCAATGGAAATCATACTTTTAAATATCTGGGCTAATATGTTGATAAAGAAAGAATATATTATTGTACAAAGGTTTAATTTAAATACTAAAATATAACAAGCTTAATAGATCTCATACAATAAAATAGAATGAAAGAACTAATGAAATTTGCGTATTAAAATTAAGCAAGTTTCATGGAGCATATGCACAGTGGTCATATACTTTTGACTGATAGCGTATACATTTTACCCTTGGCAAAATTAGTAAATTAAATATTTGATATATTATTTCTATGAACACTGGTTAAATTCTTTTAACATTTACTGTCAAACTGTTACCGATAACTTTCATTTAAGATGTACGATTTTAATTCTATATGTTGTTCAAAAACATTACTTGGAAGCTTTATATTACATTACTATTTTTAACATAATAATTAGGAAATATTTAAAAATCATGTTAGATATGCGAATATGTATATAAAATTACAGGTGTACGCTTAGTAGGACAAAACAGCAAAATATAACTATTAAGATGTCTAAAGTAAATTAATTATAATTCTGTAGATAATAAACTGCTTTCAAATAGTTGAAAACGCGCGTGACAGCTTGTACTTAACAAGCAAATTATTTGAGAAGCCATCTAATTTTAAAAAATCATAACATTTGTGTCAATTTCACACGTAAATACGGCATAGCTCTTTCAAAATGTTAAGTTTTGATACTAAATAAAACACTGTCATGTATGTACAAGTTTACAGAAATTCAGGAGTAATAATAAATTTTAGAAAAAACCATAGAAATTTTGTCACACATACATACAAATGTGAGTGAAATCATATGAATAATTTCAAATGAAATTGAAGTTTCATTTAAGAAATGTTACTTGTCACAGAAGCAGGTTTCACTTTTAGTGAGAAAATTCTCTAAAACCACAAAAACAAAATAATCTATATATAGCTACGAATATGTTGTCTGTCATCTTACCCAACAGAATATACATTAAAATTATATAAATCATAAATATTTTAAACAATATAAATAATAAAAAGCAAATACCAAGCAATTTGGACAAACCTAAATTTTCTTTACACAAGTTCATTACTAATTAAAACATATTCGAGGAATGCGTTATGTGCTAAATTTCATATGAAACAATTAAAGAAAAACAAACAAATTCTCACAACATTTTGCAACCAATGACTGCAAAGACTAAAATAGTCGAAAACAAAAACATCAGCGAAACAAGCAATCGCAGGTATCATTCAAATATCTACATAACTCAAGGAAATACTCGAAAAAAGTTGATACGAGAAATAAGAATAAATTCTACACACATTGTGTCGTTTCAACTAAATACGTTTATACTCTATAAGATTCGGTAAACGTCATACGTGATGATTCGAGAAAAGACGCGAATGTATCGTGTAGTATTAAATATTTACAGCACAGTGTACATACGTCGCGTATAACAAGAATCAAACGATTGTTTTCTAATCCCTTTCGCGTAAACCTCAAATGAGAATCAGTGACTTTCGAAGCACGTATATAGAGTACGTTCATTGCCTTACTGCCTACCATACTATGAAAGCAGAGTAGAAGCGTGTTGAATGCAAGAGGACAATGACTAACGCGAGTCAATTTAGCCGCTTAATTCATTATCCATTAAATATGATTACCTATTGTTATTATCGGTCAGAAGAATAAGTAAACACTAACTTACCGATTTTTAAACTTGACATATTTCTGCATGCAAGCTTCGAAATTTTACGTCGTTATACAGCTTGTTTTCCCCCACCCCAGGCCGCAGCCATGAACGGTAGCGACTAGAACGTATGTATAGGGGATTGAATCTTTATGGGGAATCGGGTCGAACGAAGGGGGGAAGTAGAAATTAGGGAAAGACAGCACGAGTCGTAGAGAACTCCATCCAGTAATAGCTTTTATCCACTGCTGCGCTGTCAATAAGCACTAAACACAAAAGTACGATATCGCCACTATTATCCACTGCGTTGATCCTTGAATCCGAACGATGTGTAATACTACTTCTATGTGAATATTGCTTGTATTTTTTTTATTTTTTTCTTCACTTGTATTCGTTTATACGACCCCTCCCGCAAAAGGAGTAGACCCACCCTTAATCCAAAGACATCGAACAACCATGCGCGCTATTCAGACTCAGACTATCGCCTCTGTTATAAACTTGCTTGCATCTAACGCGATGCTGGCGCCATGTTATGGTGCAATATGTAAATAATACCTCTGATACAGTATATACCAGAGGCAAAACTCTTATCGGAATCTATAAGCTTCGTGTCGCAAATTTAGTGACCTTGATACCCTATCAACATACAGCGTTGTCGTTTCTTCGAAATGGAAAGGATGGTCACGTGACTTTCCAGATTTTTGGGTATTTATCAGTGTTATCATCTTTGTGCAGAAAAAAACTACCTTACGAGATGGAGTTGCTTGCTATTTCCTTTCTCTTTGTATTTCGTGAAATATTCATAATATGAAGACCAAATGTCAAGAAATACGAAGAAATTTCTAACCAAAGACGGGAAAGTACTAAATAAGTAACGAGTAAACAATTTCAAATAAAGATAATTGTATATCTATAACACAATGACATCAAATCAAAAAATATAATTTGAACAAGTTATAGTCATCACAGACTTTTTCTGGGCCCTGGGCCCCTAAATGGAAGAATGATACTGCATACGCAACACATATTAGAAATGTTGAAAAACGCGGTAATATTGAAAACATAAAATTATTTTGATTGTATTGCATGTGTAACTGAGTGTTTGTGCACGTTCAAAACTAATTTTACATCTACTTCGTGTAGGTATTACAGAATTCGAAACACTTCATTTTCCTTCGGTTCAAACAATTCAAATCTACTGCCATAATTCTATTTAGTTCTGAGACTATGTTCATGGTATGATAAACTTGCGAAAAGTGTCAGAGCAACGAGGAATTTCCTCTTTGACTAGAGTTTCGCATCTATAGAAATGTTCGATATGCCGCTGGCGTTTCCAATCGAGTAATCGATATACAATCACCGATATTAATTTCAATTAATGATTGCCAGATATATAATTGTTAGTAAAATTAAAATAGCTTTGTGTACATACACGACAACACCTGTTTGAGCATAAGTTTCAAAATCGTCCTGATATTTACTGTTATGAAACTACACCATAATAATTCATCTCTTTTCACAAATAGGTACCTGAGGAATTTGAGATTTTCTTTCGTAAGGGGAAGGTGACACACTGATACGATAGTGTGAGTGTGAGGCAGTGTAAGCGAATACATAATGGCAAGTGACATATAAACGATTAGAGACGTCTTATTCTCAAGTGCTCGACATATGTTCATTGTAATTCGACGTAATACTCTTTAATGTAATCACATTAAAGAAATTCGAAGGCTTTGCGAAGTACAACATGTAAAACAAATGCATTTTATAAAAATTGACGAAAAAATACCTAAAACTGTATAAGAGTACTTTCTTCATTTCTACATATAATTAATAATAATATGCTGCATTTAGTACGAAAAGATTTCGCGTGATAATATATATTGAAGTATCACGTAATTCGAAATAATGGACAACTTATCTGATTCATTTAAAGGAGACATAGATTCTTTCACATCGACAGATTCTTTGCAACTGATAACAGATGAATTTCGCATTAGACATTTATCAACACCTGATGTATCCAACACAGAATTGTCGAAACGTGTTGCATTATTGGAATTAGAAAATGAACGGCTTCGAGTAGATTTGGAGAATCTACGCATCGAACTAAATGCTAGAATCGCAGCGAATGAAGGGCTTAAAGGAAAGATTATAGAGTTATATGTAGAAATGCAATCAGTACTTCAAGAGAAGCAAAAAGTACAAAACACTTTAACTGACACTTATAATCGTTTACAAGCGGCAGACGTGTCTGCGAAATGGTATCAATCTCAAGTGCATGGATTACAAGCAAGTAAAAAAACTTTGCAATTAGAGATAGACACCTATCAAGGTATATTGCAACAAAGGCAACAAACTATAGTAAACATAAATGCAACGTACAAGCAATTGAACATGGATTATACTGATCTCCTTCAAAAATATCAAAAAGAGAAACAAGGGTTAGAGCATGAAGTACAGTGCTTAAAAACACAAAATCATTCGAACAATCAACTGCAAACTGTTTCGCAAGCCTTAGATAACAGTGCATTGGGTACTCCTCCAGATACATCTACAAAGTTAGAGTTGGCAGAGGATGAACTACGAGAAACAAAGGCAGAGCTAAAGACTCTAGAGAAACGTCTTTTGGGCAACGAAGTATCGAAAATGTTAATGGAGAATGCCTTGACCAAGCAACGTATATTAATTACAACAATGGAAGAAAATATACAGAAATGCGAAACTGAGAAAAATCAAACTGCCGACACATTGCGCAAAACTGAATTTGAAATTGAGAAATTAAAATCGGAAAATGAAACATTGCAGACTACTCTGCTTTCTTCCAAACAGGAACAAAGCCAGATAGAAGATGCCATTTTCCAGTTACGATTGCAATTAACAAAAATGATAGCACAATACAAGCTTCTAAAATCAAAGAATGTAGAAGCAGAAGAAAAATTGAATTCAATGCAAGATGTAATAAATGAAAATAAACGCTTAAAAACCTTATCGTACGAGGCTAACTCTGCACTTATCAGGAAACTTCGTCAGGAAAAACGTAAACTTAAAAATTTGGAGAACAAAGTATATGGTGCAGAAGTAAAAGGACGAATAGATGATATGGTAATGAATGTTATTTTACAAACTCCGGATGTTTATGCAAAATAAAAAGTTTGTGCATCAATTGCAAGACACAGGAGCTAAATATAAATCTATATTCTTCATTAATCATTTTAACATGGTGAAAATAATATATTAATACTCTTAAAGTCTTTTAATATTTTCACAGTTCTAAATTGCATTTGCTCGTCTTTGTTATAAATGCATAAAATCTGGAGTCCAGTTATAATGATTGTATTATTATTATGTTTCAGCAAAATAAAACTGAAGTTTCCTTACGTGAATGTCTTAAGCAGGTTTTAATAAGAAATAAGGTAGTGTTCATAATTCGACATATATGTACATCAATAAATTTATTTTTAAGTGTTATATGATGATAAAGACTATTTTATATTTTCTAGGATTTAAAAGACCAATTGAAAACACAGAGAAAAACTTCAGATGAAAGTATTGATGAGGGGTATGGTGATATTAGTATAGTTAGTTCTATTTCTGTAGACATTCCATCTCCAAGTTCCATTAATCCAGTATTATTAAATAAAGCTTCTAGTATTCTCTTGAGAAGCAAAGACTTTTGTAAACCAGTGCAAACAGAAGTTGATCATTTACAACTAAAACTACACAACTTAAGAGAACAATGCATTGCATAATATTAAGTTATTAATTGCGTAAAAGGTGATACTTTTAAAGGTATTATTTTGAATTGTATATTTAAATAGTAGAATAATATAAAAAATATGATAAATGGTGATTGGACAGGAAAAATATATATCGTTCAATATATATGTTAAAATAATTTAAACACATTATTTAATATTATTTAAATAATTACAAGAGACTTATTAAAAGGTATTTGAATTGTAAATATGTTATCTTACATCGAATCACTTAATATGGTAAATATTAAAAAAAAAAAATTAAAATTATTTGTAATTTAACTTTATTGAAACTAAGAAAGCTATAAATCACTTACAGCCGGTTACTTTTGACATTAGCAATAAAAGGTATTGTACATACAACTCTGTAGATAATATAATGTATAGTAAAATATAACATTGTTTTTAATCTAAAATACATATTTATTGATAAAAAATAATACATATATTTATAACCATTTATTATTTAAAAATAACTTTTAAGTGGCATCAACCTACTAAATATTATTGAATTACTGCATCATGTTATGTAATAGCACCTTACGAAAATTTATAATTTATAATATATAAAAATTTATAATTATTAAAAGATATTTTTATTTAGACATAGTAATAATAACGGGTATGGAAAAAGTAATAATATAAGGAGTTATAAAATAAATATTGAATCACAAAGTATTCATTTAAAATAAAAATGCTTGTAAATATAAGTATTTGATTTAGTGCATTGGATATGAAATCAGGAAAGATATTAAAAATAAGAGTCAAAGGTACTTCGAGTTTGTAAGTTATTATATTAAAATTTTATCACATTTTACATTAGTAATCTTAAAGAATATAAAGGATATTGTAATAATTAATTATTAAAATTTTATCCATAATAAAGTTTACTTAAATATCTCAGAGTACGATCTGTTCAGTAATGTTAGTATACTTTGAAATATTTAGAAAGAAACTTATTATACATTTCAGTGTAATGATAATCAAAATAAAAAAGTTTGTAATTTTGAATATATCGAATGAATATAAATGTACACAACGAGGCTACTAAATCTTATGTTATAATTTCCTTATTTTACTATTAAAAAATATGACGAAAAAATGTTACATCGAATAGAGAAGCAATATTCAGTTTTTTTCCTTTACAGCTAAACGCAATAAAATATATTTCTTGATATGATTAAAACTTAATATATAATCAAAACAGGAAGATAAAATTGGTTTTGAGTAAAAGTATAATCGAAATTTAAAAAATAAGCTTATGTACATGGAATATGCATTCTTTAAATTATACTAATTATTATGAATATTATTCTACGGAGATATAATTATAAAAGCAATAATTGTATTATTATCTTTATAAAAAAATAAATTAATATGCAATAAATATAGATAGCAGTATATCACAATTATAAAATAAATATTTTCCAATAATGTTATCATATATCATGACAGTATCATTTCTTATAAAGTTCTAATAATAATTTGTATTGATAAATAAATTCTTACCGAAACTATTTAAAATTAAGTAATATAAAAGTAATCAAGTAATCTACTTCATATTTGTTTTTTCTGTGAAAATTAAAACTTTTTATTCTGTTATATACAGATATTTTCTATTCAATTTTCCTATAAGTCATAATAATTTAAATCATTTGAAATTGTAACGTAACAGTTTTGTTTATATATAAAGATGTATGTTATTGCGAAACAAATTAATGCCTAATTTTTTATTGAATCAATGATTCAATTGTTTCATACTTCGTCGTTCTTTTTTGTCTCAAAAGTATCATAATTGTAAGGAAGCTTTTTTTAATTATTGCTAATTTTCTTGTTTATGTGCGACAGAAACACATTTACAATAAATTTTGTGTCTTTAATTAGTTCCAAACTAAACTAAGAATTATGGAAATGCTGAATGTATATAGTAAGACTGAAAAGCTATTAATATAATAAAATTGTTTGAACCTATATATATAAATCAATGTTGATAATTAGAAAAACACGTAGATTAATTTAAATACTAATTGAATTTGAATTACGGATTAAACATTTTTTACAGAAATAATGGTTGATTTATGCATTAAACCAAAGAATCTCAACTTTTGAAAGGTATATTTCATATGTTAAACTTGAGATATAATAGTATTACATATTTTTTCCTAAAGATTTACATTGCCTCCAAATATACGCGTTAAATTTCCTATCCCTTTAGAAGGAATAAGTAAATGTCTGTTTAAATACTGATCCATGTTTGCTCTGTTATATGTCACGACCTATAATATTGTCGACAATTGATATATGTGGTAACACAAAAATGAGTATTGTAAATTGAAATCGCACGCGAAAATTATCATAAAATCTACATAATACAAATGATATATGTTATCTTTTTTTTCGTTTCTACATTATTAAATTCTAAATCACTGGTATAAAATATTTTTAGTGTTAAATATTTGATTGTGAACTTCTTTTCTTTTTCGTTTATAATTTGCTATAGTACTTACAGCTCTGTGTACACATCTATATTAAAAAAAATGAATCAACTTTGTACGACTGCAGATCGTTTAAAAGAGCACCATGGCTTCAGTCTACACAAACAGTCCTTGGTAGTATCAACATGCCTCATTTTACACACCGTTACAACGGGAATGTTGCTGAACGATAATACCTATAATTTTATCACGTGAAAGTGATTTGAAATTGAACAGTTATTATTTAATATATTCATAATTATACTACTAATGTTAAACATTTTTGTGTACACTTATTGAAATAGAAGACCAGATAGTAAAGTTTATCTCGAACCCATTGTCATGTGGGAGTTGATTCCGTCTGTCTAACCCTGTCAAACTGGCGGCGGTAATGACCTCGTCCACGACCTCTATTCCGATGACCATGATTATTGTGTCCATGGTAAGTATGATGTAATTGACGTGACTGATATTGAGCATGGTTTTGTGCCTGATGTAAGGACTGTCTTGATTGCGATAACTGCTAAGAAAATTATGTTTATATCCAGAGTTACCGCACATCTCTAAATAAATAATTAAAAGTATACAAACATACCATTTGATTAACAGGTTGTACAGTCTGATTTGAAAATGTGTTTAAACTTGTCCCTGGTGGATTCAGTTCTTCAGTAACTGCACCAGATTCATCCTCTGTTCTTACTAGTAGTTTTACGCCTTCAGCTTCCAAATCAATTATACCACCTCTTTGTTGTTGTCTCAAGAATAATGCTGCCATTTGCTTCTGTAACTCTTTCAGTTCTGCGGTAACCGAAAAATCCGTTGCAGCCTCAACATCAATTGGGAGTGGAGCTGACCAAAGACTTTCTACATCACAATTGATTGATTCACGACATACGGGACATATAGCCTGTACAGACACGTTATTGTCAATCAAAATTTTTAAGTAAATATTTACGTTATAACATAAAATAATACGATTAATAGAAAAAAATTTACATATAAAATTGTGTATAGAAGATAATGAAAGTAACACAAAATGTTAAAATGAAGTCCTAAAAACAGTGGCTGTACCTGAAACTTATTTTTAGTATCTTGCTGCCATTGTGGCAATTTTTCTTGTTCTTCTCTATAATACCGTTCCGCAGCTGCTACGTGAGCTGCTAAACAGTGTGAATGAAAATAATGATAACATTCTGTTTTTGTAAATTCATCTCTCTCCCGAAAACCATACAGACATATGGCACATTGATCCGTAGGAAGATTACTTCTTGTAAGATGTTCTCTTATTAACTGTTTCAATAATATGAAAGATTTATTACTAATCATTATAACAATCATAGCATAAAATGTAATTTTCTTTCGAAGAAATTATGTATAATGCATCCCTGACGTACCTCAATGAGTTCAAACATAACTGGCTGACCTATAAAGTCTTTACATTTTGCTTCTGCATCCGACTGCATAAGCTTCACCGTTTCTTCATCTAACCCTCTAGGATTTTTAAGACTAATAATAGGTGATACATCAGGATATCCTTTAGGTAATTGAACAATTAATATTGCACAAACATATTGAGATTGGGAATCTTCACCAGTCGAAGGAAACAATACAGTTTCAATACATTCCGGCTCACCTCTGAAAAAGCATTTATTGTTACCTCGTTAATTGTTTAAGTCCATAATATTAACAATGGTACACATAGTTATTAATTATTAAAGATTAATATTAACATAAACAGAAATTACTGACTAAGCATATTTTTGAAAGTTACGTATAAAAGTTTATGTAGTATTGTAAGTAGTTGCAAATACATTATAAATATTATTTATTAATAACTTTCATGATACCATTTTATAACAGAATGTACTTCATATAAAATTAGAATTGGAAATCATAGAATAGTCGATTAGAATTGACACTTCAATTGTCACATATTACTCGAATGGAAAAAGATAACTTTTAGATTATTCGATTACTATTCTATTGAGTAGATAGACAAAAAATTGATGGTTTTATATCAAGTGTATTTGTCCATCAAGTACTTTTGTCCAACACAATTAAAAAAATAGTTTTATCAAAAGGCACCCCTCCTATCACAACAAAAACATTGTACAAGGAAACTATTATTGAAACGTATCAAAAATCAAACTTTTCGAATGACAATCAAATTACTTAAATGAGTAGGTTACACGCACAAGATTTTCCATGCAGGTATAAACTCACCTTTCGTTTACTTTTATGTTTAACTCGTCGTCGAGTAGAATTGCTTTTAATGCTTCAATTTCGTCAGTTACTCTGCAAAAAGTAAAGTCTTGTAAATATTAAGCAAAGGTGACTGTCTTTGAAAAACATTCGTTGTGAACCTCCCCGAGAATTACCTTTCATCTATTGCCGTATCTGACATTGTTTCTGAAGCAAACAATACCGTGATATATTTTCTAAAAATTACTTCGAATTTGACAACGAAGATTTTTTCAGCCTTCAACAGTTACAAGATTTTCGATAAGCGTCAATATTGAAAGCCTTCTGCTACTATTACTGTTACCAACTGGCTCGAGATGAAATTATTAGTAACATGTTATTGAACTTGTCACTGAGATAATATCACTAAAACAAGTAATTTAGAATTTCATTTTTTGCTTACAAGTAATACTTACTATTATATAACTTCTGTTTACTGAAGTTTCTTAGATTAAAATTGTATATATATAATAGCGTTGCGATGTAAGCCTAAGATTCCCTAGAAACCCCTAAACTAAACGCATATGACATATATAGCCGTCAAGCTATATTGTATATATATACATATATGTATGCATCAGTGGCGTAACTATATGTTTAGCGCCTTGGAGCAAGTTTCGCGAAATTTGTTTTGAACATTTAGTTTAAAAACGTATATGTATATCGAAATAATTATAATTATAATTATTTCGATTTAAAGCCTAACTTAAGACATTCTAATTTCTGACTTTGTGCCCTCGTAATAGCGTGCAAAATCACTAACAGTGATCGCAGAATTACGATGACGGTCGTAATTGTAATTCTCTCTGTTGTAATTTCATTCACGCCGTGATCGTGATTTTTTAATCTAAAGTGAATTTTCTCACTGTCGTCCTAATTCTTCATCTCGATTGAATTAGCTCTTTCTCAAATACATCAATCAGCTTGCATAAAAATATATATATGCAATTTTATTTAGTAATTAAACTTATTAAACATATAGGATAAACATATATGTATTGGAAATATATATACTTTACATATTCATTAGTTCATAATAAAAAATGTCAAATTATCCTGTCCATTGTCCATTGTTTCCGTGCAAATGTCCAATGTGTACACACTGATATAGTATACATTTACTCTCTGAGTATACATATCAGTGGTTCAAATACACTTCAAATACACTTAGGAAAATGTGACGTCACAAATTTAGTTCATCTTTTCTACAAGGAAAATGATCTGTGCCGTGTCTATAGGTTTACATGTCCGTGGTTGATAACCCTTTCATCTTTTGCTTTATGTCAGTAAAAATAAAATCAGTATCAGTCAGTATCAGTCAGTAAATATCAGTATACCAGTCGTGTATATACAGCAATATATACATAGCGCATAGTATTCCGTGGTGTTGTTACGCACTTAACCTCATTCAACTATAAATATTTAGGTACAAGGTGTATGTACAATTGACATATTATTCTTTAATATGCCGGAAAATAAAGAAAAAGAAGAGGAAAAGCCGATCGTTGCTAAAAATGCTATTGATTTACAACGATTAAAACTTCAAAAACTAATGAAGAATCCTGTAAGTATAATGAATGAAAATATGTTTTGCTTTTTCGTAATTTTGCATTACATTTTCTAAAATACGTGAACAATTTTCTACATAGCTGATGATGAACTTCTGATAAAGTAATTTGAATTTATATGGGTCAGAGCTGGGGAAAATAGTACTTTAAATAGTAAATAATAACTAATCCTATTTATTTTAAAGTATGTGTACAGCTTTGAAAATGAAATATTTTATTTGAGGCAGTAATTATTGAAAATAAAATAATTTATTTGAGGCATTAATTTTTGAAAATAGCATTTTATTTGAAGAATATTGAAAATATTTGTATTTTGTCTTTTTATTTTCAATTTCAAGTTTAAATATTATTGCTGAAAATTATGGTTCGAATACATTTACGAGCGTAAATTGTTTCTTAATGTTAAGATAAGACTGTATGTTTATGCAGTTTCTAAGAGTATTATAGCAATGCAAAGGGTAAAATATTTCATTTTGTGTTTTAGATTGTTAAAATAGAAATATTTTATTTTGAGGTGCAGATTGTTAAAATAGAAATATTTTCATTTTCGAAATTGTATCTTATTTAAAATACTATATTTTTTAAGCAAAATAAAATCTAATATATTAAATAGTATTGGAAATATTTGTTTCGCCAAATAATAATGCCCATCTCTGGTATGGTTGTTACAATAGGAGAAACCTGTTATACTACCGGAACGACCTAAAGCCAAAAGTACACCAACAGTACCAGAATTTGTACGCAATGTAATGGGTAGTAGTGCGGGAGCAGGTAGCGGAGAGTTTCACGTGTACAGGCACTTGCGACGTAAAGAATATGCCAGACAAAAATTTATTCAGGAAAAGGGTCGTAAGGTAATTTTAATAGGAATATCAATACATATACAGAAGGTATAATTTTAAAGAGAATAAGAAATTTCACTGTTTATGGTATATTATCAGGAACTCTTGGATACTGAATATCATCTGAAATTAGAAGAGAATAGAAGGGCAGCTGAACAAGTGACAGCTAAAAAGAGAGCAAAGAGACAGAAGAAAAAGCAGAAATGGAAGGGAAAGAAGAAACTAAAATTAACAAACGATGAGCCCAATAAAAATAATGAAGACAGTAATTCAGAAGATGATAGTCCAGATCCAGAAGATAGAGATAATAACGAACCTGAAGCTGTAGCTAACAATGAAATTGAAAATGACACAGCTGCACAATGTGCAACAGAGATAAGTAGTTGTAAAAGCGTAGTTAAGGATAATGCAAGTAAAAATGAGATGACCTTACAAGATAACTCTAATACAAAAAATTCTAATTCTAAAATTGTTCATAGCGATAATGTACCAACCTCTGAATGTAAAGTATCTGAAAATAATAGTGAAAATGACGTACATAATAATACAGATAGTACAAATCGTTAACATTGAGTGGAGTAAAAATTGAAAACATTTAGTATTAAGCATAACTTTAATGTTGTATTTACACTTAATTGTAATTACTTGTGAAACAATCAGCAGTGATATTTTTTGTAGATATGATGGCAACAAATTATTAAATTCGTTTATAGGGTAAACTGTACTAATGCTGGCACTGCAGTAGTTGTTAGCACTTTCGATTTAAACGGCAGTTTCCTGGTATAGAAAATCATTTTATATTGTTTCTTATTTACATTTCAAAACAAACATTGTAAGTTTTCATAACAGAGTTTCACATATGACTGTTAGCAACGCTGGTACATCCAGTAAGATCAACGGATAACCACAGTGCAGTGTAAATAATATTTTATTAAAATTTTCGTTACAAGTATACTTTATCGCTTTATAACTTAATTTCGTATATGTTTAATTATAAAACAAATAGCCTGTTTAACGTTTACTTCTTACTGTGCCAATGACTGTACTTACGATTGTTATTCAATGAATATATTTTATAACAAAAGATTTATGACTGTTTGATTTTTCTGAAAAATCTCTATTAGCTTATAATAATAACAAGTTGAGCTCGTTTAAACATTTCAAAAGAAGATAAAAAGATTTTTACTACGATTTTGGCTTAGGGTGTCAATATTGTACAGTTTACTCTATGTTTATATGATTTGAAACTAAGTAATAAGTAATCAAGTACAGTTTTCTCCATTGTTGAGATGATTCGAATATATTTTGAAATATAAATACAAAAAAGTTACTCTATGATGTTACGTACAACTCAAATGCTTCTCATTTAAATATCTTTGTAAAAAATTTATATAGTTTCTACAGTAAAGTAATTTATATTCTATTCGAATATATATAATTATTATTAATGTACATTACATTTATCCTGCTTTGATAGTTTGGTATCACAATGCTGGAAGAGTTGTATCTAAATTGTCATATCGTTTAGTTCTTTCAAAGAGATTTGCCAGTGTGCGGGCAATCTGTCGATCTTCAAATGAAGGGGCACTTTTCATGTATTTCTCTAATTGAGATTTTGCTTTTATTAAATCTCCAATTTTTTCAGGCACAATTGTTTCCTAAAACATAAGTATTATAAATCGAAACTGTATGTGTAATAGTTACAGCATTGTACCAATAAATCATTGTACCTGAAACTGTTTCATGTAATTAGAAATATCATCCACATGATCGCCGATCTCTGACGAAAGATTTTGTAAATCAGACACATCGGTGCAAGCAGCAATATGACTAAGGGTAAGGCACAACTATAAATAAGTTATATTGATTAGTACAAATCTAGTATAAGTCTAGTATAAATCTTAGTAATAGTACAAACTGACTCTCTACTATATTATTTGTAGGTGTTCAATGTACAGAAGGACAGCGATTCAAAAAGAAAAAGGGACTGGTGCAAGCTCAGCTTTTTAAATTCAAAATTCCTTATTTTTGTGTTTTTGTCAATGAAACTTTTACCATCGTATTCGTTTCGTTCCTCTGATAAAACCAACATCAAACACGATATAATTACGATCATAATTACTAGTGTAACAAGCGATTAAAGTTTGGGACTTTACATTTACAGTATAGGTACAAAAATTCTTAACTTCATTCATTCGAATGTGAGCAGTAGGAAACAGAATTCTTTATGCAATACATGAGTTATATTTTACCATTTAATATTACTAATTAATAAAATTTATAGTTAAATTTACCTATAATTAACGACGATACATATTTACAAAAATCTGTGTTTTCTCCTTACTGTTGGCTCCCTAAAACTGACAATTTCAATGCTTGGATCTGTAATTCAGTGGCTAGCGGCATCCGTGGTCCAAAATCTTCTAATTCTTTAAAAATTGAATTCAATCTACTTCTTTCTTGAGCATTCAATTGTATGCCATAGTCTTCTGGTTTCTGCTGGTAGTTTAAATTTTGATTGTTGTCTTCATCTATGATTTCTGTATCATCTCTGTTTTCTTCCACCCTTCCATTTCTATCCTCGTGCACCTTATCGTTTGTGTCTATATCCATAAGTTGATCATCGTCAACGAGTCGTTTGTCTTCTACTCGCATCTTCACCACATACCGTCTTCTTTCGGTTTGATGACGATTATGTAAAAATTGCTCAATGTCGTGAACATCTACATCTTCTTCAAGAATAACACTCATCATACCCTGCATTTCTTGTATTTCTAGCTGTTCTTGCTCTTCCTCCTTAATTGCTGGCATGGAAACTGAAACAAGTTTTCCCCATGCATTCCTTATATTACTACAGTTCACCATATTCCATGCTTCAGCTAATAAATCTAAACAATTATTCAGAGAATAATTCGAGTAAAACGACTGAATGCCGTCGTGATACTGTAATGCGAGTCGCATCATTTGATGTCGAAAACTTCTTTTAGTTTTTTCAATAATTCCTTGGTCCATAGGTTGAATTAAAGATGCTGTGTTCGGTGGTAGATACTTAATCTTAAAGTGATCATCTTCTGGATAATTTGGTGGCAGTTTATATCCTGGAGAATTATCTAATAATAAAATTGTTTTTCCTGAAATTCCTTTTTCCCTTTGAAACTGTCGTACGCTCGGTTGAAAATGATTGATGTACCAATCTATGAACAAGTCTTGATCCATCCAAGTGCTTTTTTGAGATTTCAAGCTCACTGGGAGATTTTCCATTGCGTTCTTTAATGCCCTCGGTTTTTTAAACTTGCTAATAATTAAAGGCATCAATTTGTGTGTCCCAGTCGCATTCACACATAAACTTACTGTAATCCTTTCTCTCCTTAGTTTACACGCAGCCAGTTTTTCGTTCTCTCCATTTGATGTTTTTGTCGGTAATGCTTTCCATAGCAGACCACTCTCGTCCATGTTATAAATTGATTCTACGTTTATCTCATTCTTCTCGATAAAGGTTCGGAAATTATCAACAAAAGTTTTAGCTGCATCTTCATCGACAACAGCTTCCTCCGTATAAACTCTTACTAAGCGAATATTGTGTCTGCTCTTAAATTTTGAGAGCCACCCGTAACTTACTTTAAACTCCGAGCAGGATGGCATGCTCTCTTTTAATTCGGATGCTTTTTTCAAAAGTAGAGCATCTGATACACGATCCCCAAGTGTCTTTCTTTCTATAAACCAACTATGTAACCGTTGGTCTAATTCTAAATATTGCGGTTCTCTTATACGTTGCCGATTTTTCTGCCGTTTATCTTTATTCGCAAACTCTCGAATTTTCGTAGCATTTTCTCGTATTCTTCGAATTGTCATGTGGCACACATGATATTTTGAGGCAACTGTTGGAACTGGTAGCATTTCCAAATCCTTCAATACATCCAGTCGCTGTTGCATAGTTAAATTGACGTATGTGGTCGCCATATCAATTAATTTTATCACTAGTATGTACACTACATTTATCGAAAACTAACACTGCTGTTTACACAAAATCAACACTAACGAATGTGTAATACATTATGCGTAAATGTGTAAGAAAGTCAGAAAACAATGGTCACAGTTCGAACGTCACAGAAATAATGTTTACAGTTTAGGATAATGTTCGTGATGTAACATATAATAAACTGTAATAATTGAAACAATAATAATTTCGATAATAATAATGAACAATGAATAAAACAAAAAATAAATACCCGTGAACGTAGTAATTGTATCGCTGTGTAACGAGATTCAAAATGCCCCGTGGCGCTATCGATGCTAAATGTATCGAATCTCGGAAGAATTCTGACTGTGTTTTCGTAGACGCGCTATCCAAAAATAAGGGAAGGGTGGGGGAGGGAGAAAACCCTATGTGTTTGAAAGACGCGGAAGAGAGGTCCTTTCCAAAACGCGCATAGACTGCAAGAAACACTTCAAAACAATGAAAGTAAGAAAATACATCTTTTTCACACTGAAAGAATACACCGGAACAGTTGAAAGATCACACACAAAAAAAAATACTGAATTGGAATCTAGAGCGTCGGCATGGCAACGTACTGTACATTCCATGAACTCGGATAGGGATGAAGCGCCAGGACGAAAACGCTCACCATTTTCTACCTGTCGCAGTAATATTGAGAGACTTTTCAAAAGACGACAACTATTTTCAAAATGGACCTAACGACTTTAATTTCAGCCAGATGTTAGAAGGATTAGTTTCCGAGTCGACGAAAAAGATTTGTTGAAAGAATTGCAATTGGTTAGAATCGCGGAGAAAATTTTGAAGGTTGCTTTTCACAACGTTATTTCTCTGGACCTGTATTGAAAATTGAAAAACTGCACTGGGTAAATATGTGACAGTTATGGTGAACATGTACAGTACGCTATCCGTGACTGAGGAAACTTTGAGACGGTCGAGTCACAATTATCGAAGAGGTGCCACATTTTTTGTACATAGCCGAACGTAGAAAAGGATAACGAATGAAAACGAAAGAGGGACCGAGGTTAATGCTTCTCTTTCTTTTTCATGCACCGTCCTTTTTCACGACCGAAACTTTAATCGCTTAGTGCACAAGCAATTATAATCGTAATACTACCATGTTGGGTCTCATTTTAATCAGAAAAAAGAGATGAGTGCGATGGTAAAAGTTTCACAAACAAAAGCGAAAAACTAGAAAAGTTATAATCTTTTACTTCGCTTGCATTAGTATGAGTCTCACCGATACTCGACCCCTCACTGGCTCGTTCGTCATTCCAAGGGGAATTCCCCCTCCCTCCAACAGTCCAATCTACCTTACCCCTTTTATGACGTCACGTAAATCGTTTCGTCTCTGTCGTGCATGTGTCACAATGTCACGTGACTGGTCTGGTAATGATAGATAAAGGATACAGTTCAGTGTCGCCCAGTGCTGCCAGATCGGGGAAATCGAGCAGAAATCGAGGAGAATACAAGTACTCCCTCTCCACGTTGCGTGATCAGTCTACGGTCTTAGTAGGGGACGTTGGAGTGTGCTCATGGTGGTGGAATGGGATAGTGGAAGGGGAAAAGGAGGAAAGGTAAAACTGACCAGTTTTGGTCGTTTCTGACGATACTGATCAGTTCTGCCAGAAAGGGACAAAACGGACCCTCGGTACTCTCCTCCTTTTCCCCTTCCACTATCCTATTCCATCCCATCTAAGTCCCCCACACTAAGCGTAGACACGATGCGCGTGCACATATTACTCTGGTCATCAGAGAGGGGGTACATCATTTCACCGTGATTCCCCTCATCTGGCATCACTGATACTGATACTGTTTTGTTCCGACATAAGATGACGGTGTTTGTTTCGAAATAAGGAAATCGCTATGTATTCCCTCTTCTTTTTTTGAAGTTGTTCGCTCGACAGCGCTTACTATCAGAACGAGAAGGTATTTCAAGTCCGGTCCCGAGTAATGACGGAGAGAGGGTAACTTTTGTTCCCCTCAATTTCTCCGGTCTGGCGATACCAACAAAATTATGATGGTGACGCTGTTGATCTTTTCGACAGTTACGGAGCAGAGGCGGATTAAACCTACGTAAAGCCTGTAGAAAATGTTATCAGGAGGCCCTAGGTTGTGTATGATAATAAAATAAAACACAACTTTTACGAATAAAAGGGGTCCCCAGAAACGCTAATTCGGCTCTGTTACGGAGACCTATTTAGCTGTATATGTAATTCTATTAGAGGTGTGCCAGAACTCGAAAATGTTGAAAATCCAGTGGCGGATCTAATGGTAAGTGGACTAAGCGGCTGTGTGGGGCCCCGGGATACCATAGGGCCCCGAATTTCAAAGAAATTTATTTAATGTGTAACGGTATGAAATATTTTCATTACCTCTTCTTTTTTGCTAATAAGTCTGGGAGAGTTTTCTTCCAACTTCTATTTCTAACTTGACTTAAATTTTGAGATCATGTCTAGATTCCAACATTTTTAGGGTTCTCGCACACCTTGAATATTGTATGTATAATAGTAATTTCAATTACTTGTTGAACAAGAGCATCACGATGCGGATATTCAATGTAGCTTGGCACGTGTTGAGAATTTTCAAATGCTACAACGATGTTTTTCCACACAGTTACAATGTATTTCCCATAAGAATCACATGCGCATAATGCCCATGCTGCATTGGAGCGAACTTTAAAATTTGGACTATGGCAAATTAAATTACATAACGGAGGAAATACCAAGTCCTACTAAAACAACAAAACTACATTATATCGTTAACAATGAAAACTAACAAAAAAAAAGTTCATTCGATTAATTACGTACCCGCCAAGAAGGTGGCAGTATGTTGTCTGGATTGTTACTTAAAACTAATCCTAGAGCTCGACAAGCATTCCAGCGTACCTACAACATTTATCAAACCAAAATATATTAAATTTCATTGTTTTTATAATCTCTATGTTCGTTAGAATTTACTGAGAACGCACTATATTAATTTTATGGAGAACGATTTCAATTATAATAAAAATTTCATTTACTTTCATATCATGTCCTGAAGTGGCACAATTTATAAGAGACTCCAATCCTGATAATGTATCATTTAATATGTCTTTGTTGGGACATAAATGGAAAATTGTTCCAAGAGCTCGAACAGCATTGCATTTTACTTTATTATTATCTTTCGATGCCTTAATACTAACATGATATAATTTTGGTAATAAAATATCCAAAGGAAGAGGTTCTACTTCATCGTTCCTGGAAAAAAATATTATACAAATAAACATAAGCAACTATTTAATATATAATTATAATAGATGTACCAATAAAAGTATCAGTGAATATTATTAATGTCATTTAAGTTTTAACACGAGAATGGTATTGGTACATCTAATATTTCCGTAATTAAGTGTTATATAATTAGACTACGGATGTTTATGCAATTTTCCTGATCAAAAGATCCTATTTTCGTTGGTAACAACATTTGTAGGTCCAAAGTAAATAAAAATCGTACTAATAAGTTCTGTGGAATTTGATACTTCAGCATTTGTTGTTTGAACATTTCTATAAACCATAAATGCATAAAGATTTGCAGTCTATATATAATATTATACATGAAACTAACTTTTCTTTAGAAAGGCAATCACATAAATTAGCTAGTGCCCAGATCCCTTTAATGCGAACACCAAGATTATCATCGGCTTTTAAACAAATTATGTCGGCTAAATCCATTAAAAATCCAGTCTCTTCTTTTAATGGGGGCAGTGTGACCAACATTCCTAATGCTCTCAATGCTGCAGCTCTTACCGCACTTTCTTCGTCATGAACTGCGCTGAACAGCACTGTGATAAGTAGGATAGTATTTTGTCTCTAGAATATTTTTACAGAAAAAGCACGTAGGTATTGTGTTTCATATAATTTCTACTTGCATGTAGCTACTCACTGGTTGTTGAGTAAGCACAATAGGACTAATGCTGCCTAAACAATCGCATGCTGCCTCTCTTATTATTGTTTGCGAATGTTGAAGAATTAATGTTGTAGGTTCAAATATGATATTCCAGAATAATAAGGCATTATTATTGCCCAATTCGTTATTTAGAAAACATACAGCCATAATTTCTAAAGTACGGCAAGCATGTAGTGTTACTTGTATTTCGTTATCCTGTATAACTGCCACTAAAGTTGTTGTAATTAATTCCACGTGGGAAAATACAAGACTTCCAGTACTGAATGCCATTCTGCCAAGAAGTTTCAAAGATTGAACCCGAACAGGAGTGCTCATCATCTATACTCAAATTTATATTATGCAATTTCTAAGATTTCATATTTCTCATTCGTATACAGGATGTTCACGCTATTACTAACCAGCATTTGTCTTGTAAATAATAAACAAAGACGAAAAAATTACTTTTTCCTCTAATATTTATTATTTGCTAGAAAAACGTTGGCTAGAAGTAGCGTAAACACTGTATATTTTTTGTAACTGTAAATTGATGTACCTTATTAGAAACGTTCTTTAAACAAACATGAATTAAAAGGCATACGTTTGTTTCTTTTAATAATTTGTTGTCATATTCAGCAGACATATTGTTTGCCAGATCTTCGATATCTACTTCCTCCTCCTCCTCTTCTTCTCCTCCTGTATTATCGCTAAGCGAAGCATTTAAATGCAGTTGTTCCAATTCTGTGTTTAACTCTGATTGTTTTGCAAGTATATTAAGTATTTCAGGTGTCAAAGGATCACAGGAAACAACAGCTTCAAAAGTTGACAGTGCTGCTACACGAATTGTTGCATCTGAAATAATATAAAGATCTCAATCATTTTGTTATAGTAATATAAAAACAATTAAAGGTGTGCGAGAACCGGAAAATCGGGTCGAAACGAGGTAGGTTTTCGAAAATTTCGGGACTCTTCAATGTGTTTGGGAATCCCGAATAAAATTCTCGACTTTTCGGGTTATCGTACACTTTTACAAAGAATACAATAATGTAAAGGTACCTTTGTGAAATATGTATGGCCTACAGTTTCTTAACAATTTTGTAGCAAGTCCTGTTTTCAAACGTGCGTACGGTGTACCTTGCATTAGCGCAGCAGCACATTTTAAAGCATGAGTTAGAACAGCAACATTTTTATCACTACTTAACACCAAGGCTAACGCGAAATGTAATTCTTTAATCATTAGACCTACTGTGCCAAAGAAAGTTATAAAAGATGTATGGTGGGTATCCTCTGCATGAGTCAAAAATGATTTAGCATCGATAAGTAATTCGGTGAGAGTGCTCAGCATACTATGCTTCACTTTTGATACAGATTCTTTCAAAATACATCTAGTTAGTACCCTTGCATCGCTTTGCGATCCAGTGGCAACAATTTGTGGCCAAAATCCAAATATTTCACGGCTTTGTGAATTCTGAGCAAGTACTTGCAATAAGTGTACAGCTTCTAATCTAACTTTGGAGTCTGCGTATATAGAATTACTACTTTCGGTGTCTGAAGTATCAGAATCGCTGGAATATATGCCAATGCCTTTACATTCTGTTACAATATTAGTTTTCGGTTCTGTGCTTGGTTTTTTGACAGGCTGCTTCTTAATCTTTGTCTTGTGATTCTTAAGATTTTTGCACTTGGGAATAGCATGAACTTGTTCAGGCAGATTCATAGCTGCTGGTCGCAGAAGCTGTGGTTTTACAGGTGCATAATCCTTGATGCCATAACATAAAAATACTTGTACTACTCCCAAAATTTCACCCATGAAGTCTATGGAATGTGGTAGTTGTTTGTTTACTACTATAATATGAAGTATATGTAAACATAAGCTCAAAACCTAAAAAATTTAATGTAATTTAATGGAATAGACAATAATCAATCTCTTTTCATATTACTACTTACTTTGGCATAAAGGAGTTTATTATCATTTAATTGTAAGGAAGATGAAAGGATATTTAGCACAATATTCTTAATGAAAAATATAAATTCTTGATCAATGGAACTCTCGTCAGATTGTTTTATTAAAATTCCTTCTAAGCAGCCGAGCGCATAATAATGGGTTTCAGACCATGGTAACTTGGATGGACTTAAGTACTTCTTTAAGAATCTATCATTTCCCAATAATAATCGTAAGTACTATAAAAGTAAATTACTTTACATGTGACATATAATTGCAATTTTTAAAGTTAGCATTACGTATAGTAATATATGTAGTGTTTAATAAAAAAAGGTGATGCTTACATGATTAATATCTTTAAATTCTATATTAACTAAAATATATTTCAAAAGGTTGATGGCATCTTTGTGTGTAATAGGTAAAGCTGATTCCAATATGTCTAAAATCCATTGTTTGACACTTTCGAATGTCTGATATTGAAGTTTTGCATCGTTTTGAATCAAATTGACTAAAAGTTTCGATGTACTTAGTACTAGATCTGTTTCCGTAGGTATAGCAATTACGCATAATTGTTTGATCAACAGTTGTAATATCTAAAACATTGAAATGAAATAAACAATTATATATACTTGAAACAATTTATTTGAAAGAATATGAATAACTATTAGAACACATTGAATATTACAATAATGTACATTACACAATATTGCTGTGCATAAATGTCTAATATTTATATACTTAAAAATGCATTTTAAATCAACTCACATTGTTATTGAAATTAGTAACAAACCGATAATCAAGTTTATTAAGGTCGCAAAGATAATTGTTGACTAATTTTAACTCATTCTGTTTCTGTTTTGTCAACAAAAGCAATTTTTCTGTAATGAAATCGAATTTGTCTTCTTGTCTTGTAGAGTTTGGATAATCGGCATGCGAGGTTGCCATTCTTCGCGCAAAATTTTTTCAAAAGAAGTTACAGAGACAGATTAACAAAAAATTGATAAATACTCTGAGAATACATAATCTAAAATCCAATACTTCGAGAATTTTGGAATTTACATAAATAGAAGCCACAGCCACAAAGTATGTATTCTTATATATAAAAGTCACTGATTGAACGTAGAATTCAATGCAATTCAACGCCGTCTTAACTTAAACCGGTGTACTAAGGGAAATAGCGCGAGTTTCAAAAATTAAGTTTATAAGATTGACATAATAGTATATTATAACATCACAAGTTAATCATAAGTTATAACAAATCAACAAGAAGTGAAATTTGTGTAATAAATGTAATATAAAAGAAACTAAGAATGATTAATGATGTGAAGAGAAAGCGCAAAATAAAATGGGGTACCTTATATCTAAGCGATAAAGATTTAAGAATGTTATTAGTTTTTAAATTAGATTGTAAGTCCTATATATATATATATATATATATATATATATATATATATATATATATATATATATATATATATATATATATATATATATATATATATATTTATATATTTGGGCAACTTCATTTGGAAAATGTCTACAGGATAAAATTTTTTCTATAAAAACCTTTTGTTGTTTATTAAGTTTCACAAATCATATTGCAAAAAAGGGCTCTGGCAAAAAAGGGTTAACACAATAATTATAAAAAAAATATTGCTTCTTCGCTTCACGAAGTTGTAAGTTCATCGAAAAATCAGGCTGTTTCGAAAAGTGTGATATTTACACAATTACATGTGTTGAGCACTCACAAGAAGGTACCTGGCAGGAATGCAGTGACGTAGACAAGAATGCGTGCCCGATTGGTTAGTTTGGAAGGAGCGCGCCTTCTATTGGCCGAAGCGGTTACACGAACACTACTACTGTTATGTAGAACGATTGATCCTCTTGCCTCTGAGCCGCGCCGTCCCGGGGACTTTCTTTTGAATTCCCAGTAGCACGCGTGTAGAGTATAGATTTATAGCATTTTTATTATGGAAGATATTTGAAGTTGTATAGAGCTCTGTTATATAGTATTTAATAAATAAAATAAACGTTGTTGATTTTATATTGTATGTATATATATATAATATTTGTAAAACCACAAACTATACAATGTTTTTGTAAATAAAACTATATTACAATAAAATTCCGTATCTCTATTCATAAAAAAGTTTGCATTTCGAATGTGGTCAAGGAGTTCGAATATTTTAAACGTAATGTAAATTCAAATGATGGAAACATTCGTACATGCGTTTTATTTTCTTGGCATCAGCAGCCAGAAAAGTATACAATCCTGAGAAAATAATATGTTAATTGTGTGTTCAGACGTAAGAAAAGCATCTATAATACAATATTTATAAAAAAAACTTCACAGAAAAAAGAAAAGTAAAAACCTAATGTAATGTATAAAAAGTCTCGTTACTCTCTGGAAAAAATAAAAAGTCAGAAATGCTCTCTAAAAATATGGTAAGTGACACTTTCTCTAGTTTGTCTATCTTAATTAAAATAATTAACAATGAAACACGTACATACAGCACATCAAAACATATGATTCAGAATTTTAACTTTCATATATCTTATTCTTAATTAACATTTAGGTTGTGTAACCTAGAGCTTACAGCGCTGCTTATTTGTTCTTTGTCTGCATCACTTATTTTTGCGCTCAACGCTGAGGATTGATCTAATCTTGTGCACGCTTTCTTGTGCATGAACCAATGCAGTCTCTGACATTCCCTGTCGCAGTATTTCACTGTTTTACATTTGCTGCATTTTTTACTAGCCTTATCCTCGCCGCACGTAATGCAAACTTGTGCATTGTCAAAAAACGCTCTCTGTCCGTTAATTGCGGCTGATACTACCGATACAGCAGACGGAGGATCACGGGCGGCAAGAGTTGCTACCATTTGACGGAAGATTGTGCTTTCTCTGTACGGAAATTCTCTCACAGTGTCTCGTAAGAAAGCCTCCTGATACTCTGGTGTACCGTCACTTTTGCTACACTTCAAAAACTTCCTGATCAAAACCTCTATAGTATCTGACTTTTTATCGTCTCCATCGTCGCTTAGTTTCTCAATTTTTTCCCCTTTCATTGCTCCTTGCCTCTTTTGGAATTTGATTACTTCGGCTACAACGCAACTTAGATAATGATACTTAAAAGCCATCACTTCGTTAGTTTCTGCTCTTCTAGTCATGACCTTATGACGCATAGATTCTAATACCTTTTGTACCTGAAAAGTATAAAGGTGAGCATAATGTTCTTTAAAAATTAACATTTCAATAGAAAATTATATAGTCTTCACCTTGGCAGCATTTTCTAACAGTCCAGAGCATGTTTGGAGATTCATAACTACTCGAACAGGATGTACGTTGACTTGCATAATGAACTTATGAAAAGAATCTGCTAGGTGTGGTGGAAGCATCGACTCAGTCTGTAATCCTTGTGGTTTAATGTAGTAATCTATGTCAGCTTTTGGAATAAAGTTATTGATAGTTGCCACACAATTGTGATTTCCCACAAAAGCAGCCATCTGAGCTGGAGTCCGTCCTACACTGTTCGTAGCTGTTAATCTTGCTCCATATGACATTAATAGATGACATAGTTCAGCGTTTCCACTTAGAGCTGCAAAATGAAGCGCTGTATATGCATGTTCGTGTTGACAAGCATTTACATCTGTGCCCTGAAATCAAATATTATCTTCTATATTTTCGAAATCTACAAAATTTTTACATTTTTCAATAACATTCAAGTCATGGGACTGGATTGGTTTTAATCGTTGCTCGCTCAATTCTTCAAGGTACATTTAGTAAATGTAAATATCTATGGTATTAAATGTATATTTACTGAATAATTACTGGTGTATATTTCCAAATGATCAATTTATATATTACTCTGAGCTTTGTACATGAAATTGATCGACATTTATTTGTTATATCGAAAATGATATTAGACGTTGAATTTAATTGAATTCAAGCAATGGCTTAGATGAGAAAGATGAGAAAATTTTTTACTCATGGTCTTATATTGTGGAAAAGTTAACCTGCCTGATCGAGAAGCATCTGTACTATTTCCTTGTTTCCTTTGTAACAGGCATGTTGAAGCGGACTCACACCGTTTTCATCCACGAAATCCATTTTCACTTTACTCGCCGCTAGTAAAATTTTAAGTTCTGACACCGCATTGTTGTTGATTTTTTCAAAAATCTTTTTCTGCAAATCGGTTAGATCCTCCGTGGCAGGCGCCATTTTGCCGACTATCGATTAACATAACGAGAAGTCGAATATTTATGGAATCATCGAGAACGTTAAACAGGCAGCACTCTTACCGACTCTTGATTATCGAAATTGTGTGTGCATAAATACACCGACAAGATACTGCCACCACCGACGAGATACTGTTACTGTTACAGACTGCCAGCCCCCGTGCTATTCCTCGGGACGGTAAGTGGACGAAATGGGCGCGGGGATAACGTGGAAATTACAGTGATATGAAATACCACATCGCCACAAGTTCCACACCGACAAAAATAGTATCAAAATAGTGCCAAATCATCGTCTGAAATATGGCGGAGAATGTAACATATAATAATAATTGACATGCGCGTTAATAAAAAAATCAAATGAACAAGCTTGAATAATATATTTTGTTCTGATGAAACGTGCCATTGCAAAATTCGAAGGGAATAAGTTTGCAATAATCGTGGATATTAATTTACACTCTAGTATGCAATATTAACAATAATTCAAACTGTGCAGCTATTAGCTCGGTATTATCCTTTATTCATAAGATACTGGAAGATCTTATGAATAGAGGATAATACCGATTGCCCAGGTCTCACCACGAGGAGGTTGCTGCACAAGAGACCCGGAAAGGGAGTCAGAACGAATGCGATATTCCTTCTGGCTCCCTTTCTTACAACGTCGGACTTATACTAAGTTACGCAAGTACGTCGAGTAATTATCGGGGAGCAAAAGGGTGTGAATCGGAGAAGAAGTCTCCGATCCACGGGGGACAAAAGGCGAATCAGGCTGAAGGCTCTGATTCTTTCAAAGAGAAAAACTGAACCAGAGCTGAAGGCTCTGATCCTTTCAAAAAGAAAAAACGAACCAGAGCAGAAGGCTCTGGTTCGAGGGTAACGCGAGCAATGGTCGAGAGGAGTTCCGACACCGATACCAACTACTCCAACCACCTGCCGCCAGAGACGGACATGGGTGGAAAATTTTTACGGGAGAGTGGTAAAGAGCGGACACAACGCGTCTCGACCCCCCCCATTAATATAAACTACCGCGAACTCCCATACCAATAAATCTGGTACATACTACGTACGAGCAAAGGTGTCCGACACAGTAGAAGACTGTGTCGGAGTAAAAAAAAAAAAAACGAACAAAGTGAATTTACGGCGATAATTACTCGACGTGTATACAACGACGACATACAATTAAAGTCTTAGTAACTAACGCAACTTAACTATACACTGAAGTCTTCTTTGGCGTGTGTCCTCTCCGTCGACGATGACAGACGTCCCGCTGTTGCATCCTAACTGGAACAGACTAATCATATTTAGACGCAACACAAAATCCCGCACACGAGTGCGAATTCCAACACAACAACCAGAACAAAACAACAATCAGCACTCGATACCAAACAAGAAACCACCTAACGACAGCAAACTAGAAAACCAGAAAACGAGCTCTCGTGAGCAAACCAGAAAACGAACTCTCGTGAGCAAACCAGAAAACGAACTCTCGTGAGCAAACCAAAAAACGAGCTCATGAGAGCCAAACCAAGCCCTATAGGCGATTCGGGTAGCCCCAGGGACGCGACTCCCCGTACTCGCTCAAGGCCCCACCCGTGAGCGAGCCCCTGAGGGAACTCCGATCGGAGGAATACCAATTTTCAACAAGATGTGAAAATTTTTCGAAGAAGTACTTGTCAAAGTTCTGATGTGAACACTTATCACATCAGAAATTAAAATTGACTTGTTCACTGACTGAACGTGTACTTCGAAACAACGAACCGAAGGTGGCCAAGGGTAAACGAACAAACCATCGATGTATCCTTGGCCGAGTGCGAGCTAGCTGGAAGTAAATTCATATTCAATACAATGAAATATGTTCCTATATTTTGAAAGTTATAAACTCTATCAAAAATTGTACACGTGCAGCTATTTGCTCGACATTATCCTTTATTCGTAAGATACTGAAAGTTCTTACGAATAAAGGATAATGCCGATTGCCCAGGTCTCACCACGTGGAGGTTGCTGCACAAGAGACCCGGAAAGGGAGTCAGAACGAATGCAATATTCCTTCTGGCTCCCTTTCTTACAACGCCGAACTTATACTAGTATACTACGCAAGTACGTCGAGTAATTATCGCGGAGCAAAAGGGTGTGAATCGAAGAAGAAGTCCTCGATTCACGGGGGACAAAAAGTGAATCAGGCTGAAGGCTCTGATTCTTTCAAAAAGAAAAATCGAATAGAGCAGAAGGCTCTGATTCTTTCAAAGAGAAAAATCTAATAGAGCAGAAGGCTCTGATTCTTTCAAAAAGAAAAATCGAATAGAGCAGAAGGCTCTGATTCTTTCAAAGAGAAAAATCTAATAGAGCAGAAGGCTCTGATTCTTTCAAAAAGAAAAATCGAATAGAGCAGAAGGCTCTGATTCTTTCAAAGAGAAAAATCGAATAGAGCAGAAGGCTCTGATTCTTTCAAAAAGAAAAATCGAATAGAGCAGAAGGCTCTGATTCTTTCAAAAAGAAAAACTAAGCAAACCAGAGCAGAAGGCTCTGGTTTGAGGGTAACGCGAGCAATGGTCGAGAGGAGTTCCGACTACAATACCAACTTCTCCAACCACCTGCCGCCAGAGACGGACATGGGTGGAAAAATTTTACGGGAGAGTGGTAAAGAGCGGACACAACGCGTCTCGACCCCCCCATTAATATAAAAACTACCGCGAACTCCCGTACCAATTGATCTGGTACATACTACGTACGAACAAAGGTGTCCGACACAGTAGAAGACTGTGTCGGAGTAAAAAAAAAAACGAACAAAGTGAATTTACGGCGATAATTACTCGACGTATATACAACGACGATTTACAAACTTAATAACTATCGCATAAAATAAATTCTTACTGACTAACGCAACTTAAATATACGCTGATGTGTTCTTCGGTGTGTGTCCTCCTCTTCTTGGTGTGTCCTCTTCGTCGACGTTGAAAGACGTCGGCGGTTGTATCCTAACTGAAACAGACTAATCATATTTAGACGCAACACAAAATCCTGCACACGAGTGCGAATCCCAACATACTCACCAGGTCAAAACAAACTTCCGCACTCGAGACGAAACAAGAAAGCAGATGATGAGAGGAAATCAGAAAACGAGAAAACGAGCTCTCGAGAGCAAACCAGAAAAAGAACTCTCGTGAGCAAACCAGAAAAAGAGCTCTCGTGAGCAAACCAAAAAGCGAACTCTTGTGAGCAAGCCTAACCGACCTATAGGCGATTCGGGTAGCCCCAGGGACGCGACTCCCCGTACTCACTCACGGTCCCCATCCGTGAGTGAGCCCCTGAGGGAACTCCGATCGGAGGAATACCAATTTTCAACAAGATGTACAAATTTTTCGAAATGGAACTTGTGATAGTTCCATAATGAATAGTTGGAAAATCAGAAATTAATTGTCTTGTTCACTGACTGAACAAGAACTTTGAAATAACGAACTGAAGGTGGCCAAGGGTAAACGAAGAAAGCATCGATATACCCTTGGCCGACTGCGAGCTAGCTGGTAGTATATTCATAATCAATTTAATGAAATATGTTTCTATATTTTGCAAGTCTTAAACACTATCAAAAATTGTACACGTGCAGCTATTAGCTCGACATTATCCTTTATTCGTAAGATACTGGAAGTTCTTACGAATAAAGAATAATGTCGATTGCCCAGGTCTCACCACGAGGAGGTTGCTGCACAAGAGACCCGAAAAAGAAGTCAGAACGAATGCGATATTCCTTCTGGCTCTCTTTCTTACATCACCGGACTTATACTAATTTACTACGCAAGTACATCGAATAATTATTGAGAAACTAGGTAGGCAAAAGTGCGAATTTGACAAACAGAAGCAGGAGGAAGAACACAAGTCCAACGTCAGAAATATAATAATGTTTCGAACACTGAACTGTGATAGTTTCTTTTCCGATGGAAATTGCAATAAGAATATTGAAGGTAAACATTGAAAATGATTTTTCAGTGAAAACAGTTGAAAGTGGACCAAGAGTGAACAAAGCAACAAGCATTCAAGAATATTTGAATTATAAACTCACCAGGTTACCCCTGGTCCACTACTGGTCCACCCCTGGTCCTTCTCCCTGGACCTTCTGGCACCCCCGGTACCGTATCGCGTCTATCCCTGTCGATTCCGCCGGTCCGACTAACTGATTGACTGACTGAGCGCTCTCGCTTAGCTGTCTCCCCCCACTCCTCTACCATCGATCGATACGATCGCCGAGTTAGTAATTATTGATAAATTTGTTATTTCTCGCTGTTCAATGTTTATAACAATTCCTTTTGCCAACGATGCCCACAACCACTCCCTTGACCATCTGACCACCCAATTTTTTTGTAAAAATATCGAATAGAACTCGAGATATAGAATAACATTTATAACATCAATATTCGCGCGCGTTAATTTATTCGATACAATTCACAGAGAAATTTATTATTTCTGGCTGTTCAATGTTTATAACAATTTCTTTTGCCAACGATGCCCACAACCACTCCCTTGACTATCTGACCATCTAATTTTTTAGTCAAATAATAGGCAATAGAACTCGAGATATAGAATAACATTTATAACATGAATATTCGCGCGCGTTAATTTATTCGATACAATTCACAGAGAAATTTATTATTTCTGGCTGTTCAATGTTTATAACAATTCCTTTCGCCAAAGATGGTAACCAGCACTCCCTTGACTATTTAACCATCTAATTTTTTAGTCAAAGTAGGTAATAGAACTTGAGATACAGAATAACTTTTGAACCATGCACATTCGCATTAATTTATTCAACATAAATACTACGATTTTATTGATTCTATCTGTTTACAGTAAACTCTCCCTTACTCTGTCCTTCAACATATTTCCTTTTCCACAGATCGATTCTTCGAAAATGTATATATGTAAGAAGAAGTGTAAGGTAATAATTCTCGTTTATGAAATACTTTGAAAGTACAAATTGAGGTATCTCGTAGAAAATTTAATGTCGGAATCGGTGATTTTCCGAAAATTATGCTTCAATGCTTTCGTAATATTTATAGGAATCTTTTGTCCTTGAGTTTTGCTTTTAATATTGTAAATCTTAAATAACCAACACTAAATCATCGTCTGAAATATCTGTTTAACTTGGAATATGTTCGGTGCAGAATGTAACAATTCATGATAATCGATTTCACCGAGGAGATACTAACAGTCTCTCGTAGGTGTTAAGATGGTTGTAGTGGTAATTTGCCTTCTCACCACTTCTCGCCACCGAGAATCTCCTCAATGGCCTTCTGTACCGACGAGATCACGTCGATGGCCTTCTGTTTTTTACTCCAGCCAGAATACATCCTAAAGGGCGTAAGAAAACACCGAATTATTCGAGTGACACGATCTTCCATAATGCTGGCAGTCTTCATCGGTGGTAGTTGTGTGTGATATTGACAAGTACAGTGATCGCGGAAAACGCCAGGCGTTATATAAACACTACATGCATATATCCATATATTTTTTATGTTAGAATGATTAAAAATTTACACATTCTGTTTTATATATTTCACACAAATTTTTATTACAGAAACAAATATCTCTTTTGAGAAATTAAAGTTTACATCCATGATGTGGTATAATTATAAATAACAATATTGACGCAGAACTTAAAATTATTTAATAATGAATGTTCGAGTCACCGATTTTTGTTCAAACGAAACTGTGAAAGATCGCGGTTCAATTTCCGTCGAATGTGATAATGCAAAATATTGCAAAACGTTATTGTCAACTAATTAAAGAATATTGTTTCACTTATGATAGCTGTTCAGTTCTTGTGAATATTTATATATTTATTATGTTAACAAGGCCCGAGCTGCTACCTATGGCTGCGGTCGCAACTCAGATGCGATGTATAAAATATAACATACAATTATACAGGATGGTTCGTTTTAAACGGAACACCAGATTACGTTTCTTCATTGTTGAGAATCTGAAAGATGTTCAGGACACGATTCGACTGTATTCAATGAACTGACAAAATGTGCAAAAAATGTCTCCCGTAATCATTGTACTGAATATATATGTTTGATTATTTCACTTAAAGATTTTTCCTATATAACAATAACAATTTGTAAGCTAAACATTAATTTTTCAATACCGAATGAAAACTCAAGAATTAATGTCAAATATTAATTCTTAGTATTGGAAAAGGAATGTCTGTACAATTTTAATTGTCACTATAATAGTTAGAAAAAATACTTAAAATTTCAAAACGAAAAAAGTCGCTTGATAAAACGATATAAACGTTTCTTTAGTATAAATAAATAATTAGAAAGTAAAGAGGTAAATATAGCTTTGATTTATTTTAAGCTATTAATAATTTGATCGCTTTTCTAATAGGAATGGAGAAATGGAATTTACGAAGTGCTATTATTTTTAATCGAATTAGTTTTCTGAAATCCTTCGAATGATCTCTGGAACACTTTTTCGGACTCTCGCAGTTAGATGAGACATTTACAGGTTTAATTTCTGGTGACTTAAGCTTGTACAATTTATAAGTATATATATGCACGCATGTCCGTTAACATATCGATCGTTATACGTACATATACGTACTGTTGTATCTAACAACAGCAATAGCTATAAACTATATCGTCCATATTATATATATATATATAATATATCTGCACATAGAATATTCTCTAACAAGTTCACGATAATACTTTTTCAAATACTTAATGTCTACTCAACCATTTTTCGTCGTCGATAGTTAAAGTCAGGGAAAGACAGACAATTGCCTCGGATACATTTTGTTGAATTAGCTCTTCCACTTCTTGAATAATGATAATCTAACGAAAGCGTTTTGATAAACTAATTGTCAATGCAAATTTAATATATCTTAGACGAAAAATAAAATTCGTAGAGGCATGAAACAAAAGGGAAACATTAATTATTTTATTATCATTCTGTACAATTACAGTTCTGGGTAAAACCAATTCTATTGATTTTCTATTTGCTCGAAAATTTTTTTGTGCTTACGTTTCTTCAGCATTGTCTGTCTAACACGACTGGTCTATTCTAAATATTAAATCGACAATTAATACTTCTTATTTTCCGTTTTACGTAGGCTTTGTTATTTCGATAACATTTGAACGTTAATACATTTTAATGCAACGTTTTACACCTGAGCGGTGATTACAATTCGCGTATAGTCTACACAGCATGTTCGTCTGTTCGAGCCAGACGATGTAAAAGCGTTTGAACAATCAAATGGAAACAATCGGTCGCGATAATACTGCCATTCATTTGTAATATCAACGTCAGGCAAAATTCGTGTCAACCCTTCACATTTTTCAAAATAAAGATTATAAGAAACGCCTTCTATTTCTTCGATTTCGAAAAAATGGTTCACAATAGGTTGAAACATGCACAATTACAAAATTCGGTTTTAGTTTTTATTTTACTGTTCTCGGGAATTTTTAATTTGTGACGCAACCCAACATATTAAAAAATATTTGATACCATTATTTATCAGTATTACTACCAGACTACAGATGTTTGTGCAAATTTACATTTTTATGAGAGTTTAACGACTTTAATAGTAAAACCAAAATATAACTATAATTTTAATCTTTTGAATTATAAAAATTTGTATTAGCGTAAATGCATAAAGATTCGCAGTCTAGTTGTTATACGACGTTTCGTTTGCAAACAATAAATTTTGCTAAAAATTGATAGTGACACGTTTGCCTGTAAACCTGCCTGTAAACTCATTTATCAATTAAGTACCGGTAAGGATAGGAACTCTGTGAACAGAACATACGTATAGCTAACAATTGCTGGTTGTTCGTTCGCTACACGAACGATCTTTATATTTGAAATTTTTCCTACGTTTCTGGTATGGTATTTGTCAATGATACGGAAGAGATCCGAGTTCTTACATTTCCTATTTTTGAACGCGACGCCTGTAATTATTAAAATATCAACTTTCACGGAACTTAAAGCTGCTGCCCAAAGAGACTTTCCTCTAGCTAATGCAAGCCTTGTACACATTCATTAAATCTAGAACGGTATCAATAATCTAATTGCTTATCGACTTTATCTAGAAAATTCTGTAGTGCCTGTAGTATTTACAGGTTGGACCATCTGCGGTGTGTTCTCGTGAACACTGTGGAGACATTTTAAAAAACAAACATATCCATTAACATATCATCAGTTGATTTCATTTAAATAAAGTCCACTTTTTCAGTGTACCCGTCCTTACTGCGATAGCTGCTAGAACAATATTCTTTCTCTACTCTGTTTAATATTCTTTCTCAAATAGAATTGTAACGTATCCATATAGATCCATCGCATATTTTTCTCAATATTAAGGGTACCCACGAGCAGTCTACCGTTTCCTTCACAATGCAACACAAAATTAGATTATTAGTGATTTATTACAAATTTGAGAATTATTCAGATTTTCCGATTTCCATACAGAGGAATATTACACTTGGAGAAAATAATAAGCGACATTTCGTTACACTTAATATAACATTCCAAATTCAGTTAGTTGTGTATATTCTTGTCAACAAGAATGGAACTAAAAGTGTTCAATTTACGGTTTCATTATAGATCTTGTTGGTCGTATTTTCATATTTCTAACAGTAGTGTATTATTGCTAATTATTAAATTCACGTCCTTCTGTTTGATGCAAGGATGGAAAAACACGATTTTAAAAACAAAATTTTAGTATGGTGTCCGAAATAACGGATGATCGTCAAAGAATTTGTATAAATTATACAAGCAATGTCCGTCATTCATTTACAAGAAATATACCAGCCGAAAATGTAAGAATATTATAGAATTTTGGAATACAGAGAACGTATAACCCAGAAAAGAGCTCAAATTTTCATGTTCTTTGACTCATACCAGAAGCAATATTTCTTTGGTTCTAGTTCTCGAGGAATGAATGAACTTAAGAAAATGGAGAAAAGCCTACGCGTCTAGAATTTAACACTAAACCTACCACCATCGGTCAGAATAATCAGTTGCAGATTTTTTATTTCACAATTATCGAAATAACAAAAATGTTATTATAAGGAATGGTTGTATAAATATCTTTAATGGAGCACGTATTACAATAGTGGCCGAACAAAGTCTACATAAAAACCAATCTTGGCATTTTTATAAGGGGACATGTACCAGTTACTTTCAAGGCTCGGTAGGTTTAGTGTTAATTAATTATTTCATAAAGGAAGATGTTAAGTAGAAAATCAGGCGTGACAGCGTGGTCGCTATCGCAATCATATAATCATGAATTTGTATAGTACATTGATTGTGAACGGTAGAAAATATAATATACAATAAACGGTGTTGTATCATCGGACAATACGTATGCGTTACGAAATGATCTTGTTTGGGTGTAGAAAGGTTCGAGTCTGTTGCGCAGAGGTCCCATCAGGGATCCTTGCCATGCAGAGAGAGAGAGAGAGAGAGAGAACGAGAGAGAGAGAGAGAGAGGGAAAGAGAGAGAGAGAGTAAAGAATCGTCGAATGTATAGTACATATCGCATCGTAATGTCTTCTCGAGTGGTGCGTTCGAGGTCCGTGTAGTTCAACGCAACGTAAAATTAAACCTTAACGATGGAATATTAGCAAAGGTATACTTGAAACCGGGCACCGTGCAAAATCACAACCGCACTGTCCTAGACTGGCTCCGGAGGTGGATCTCCGTTGATACCTTCCCTGGATTGGATCATGACCTCTGTTTGTTCCTTGGTTAATTCTCGTTGCTCGTTGGTGAGGTTCAAGTCCTGATCGGCAATGAAACTGCGACGAACCACGCCGTTCGCTACCGAGGACAAATCCGCGTTCCTTTGCTGAGTGTCCCTCCAGGGGGTCGTAAGGATCCTCAATCTCTGTAACGTGAATTTTCAAGTAGTAACAAACAGTTCTATTAAATACATTTGTTAAATATTTCGAAGAGAACCTCAGTATCGTTTAAAAACCCGTTGAGAAATTTTATTTGCATGAATAGAAACTTTTAACTACTTTAGCTCATAATTTTCACT
This sequence comes from Lasioglossum morio, assembly GCA_916610235.2. Classification (NCBI taxonomy): domain Eukaryota; kingdom Metazoa; phylum Arthropoda; class Insecta; order Hymenoptera; family Halictidae; genus Lasioglossum; species Lasioglossum morio. Next base: position 19,518,696 of record OU744326.1, on the reverse strand, counting down.
ATTAAAAGTTATTGGGTTGGAAAGAAAGTTCGTAACGTTTTCGTATTAAGAATCAAAGATATAATTAAGGTATTTGTTCGTATGTTTATTCAATAACACGATCAGTTACCTCGAAAATGGCAAAAAGTAATAGAACAGAATGGAAAATTTGTTATCGAATAAATCTATGAATAAACATCTGATTTTTAGCTTTCAATTTTAATTTACAAACGCTACGAACTTTCGTTCCAACCCAATATTTATTTCCGCTCAGGTCTCCAAGATTGCTATCACATTATACTAATCTTATTAAGAAGTAAAAAACACGATTATATTTCTGTTCCTTTTTTCTATTGTTAGACCAGTAATTGTCCAAGATATTTCGTGGTTCGATATGTACAATACTGTTTAATAGGATCACCGTATAAATAAAGGGGATTACATTAGGATCCCGATAATTACCTGAATAAAGCTGCCAGGCGTAACGATGATCTTGTAAATTGCGACACCGGGTATCATGGCAATCGAGGAAGTCGCAATTAGCCAGCCTAACACGTTTGCCCAGACTGGATATACGTAATCCTCGTATGTTAATGGTTCGTAGCCCATTAAACCATAAACGATAATAAACTGTAAACACGTTAGAGAACATCCTGAGAAAATATTTTCGTTTTGTATGTTAATCATACGTGCTGTTTTTTTTATGTGTGTTCTAATAGGCTAAATATTATAAATAAATAGAAAACTATGTGGCCATTAAAACAATTTAATAATATTGCTGCACTATTTTCGACTTCGTAGAATTATTAAAAGAGAAAATCTATTTGAATCAGGACTTGAATGAAACTGTAAACTTTTAAATTATTTCATTCCTGTTTTAAGATAACTTTGTACAGCAACACTTTAATCCTGTTATAAAAGTTCAATTTTAGCATTTATTTTATATTTGGTTAATAAAAGTTTTGAAGGAACGTATATTTTACAACAGACATTTTTAAGTAAAATATAAAAATAAAAAAAGAATCTGTACCACTGATTCATTGTGGTTCCTTGTGAACGAGGAATCCTCAAAATATTTTACCTCACTTGCGAATGGTTGTATACTACTAAAACTCTACAGAATGATTCAAAGTTCAAACCTATGTAATACTAAACGGTAAATATGTTTGAAAGCACTTTAACTTTTTCTAAGCAGAATAATTGTCACTGTCCAACTGAAACTTTTCCGATTTCCGAAAAAAGTAAACATTGCCTATTTTTGCAGGAATATATGGTGTGAAAGGTTTCAGGGGATTAATAACTGGTTTTTTAGAAACAGAAAAGTTGAAAGTCAAAAAACAACTGTAACAACAGAACTGATTGAAAATTTTAGCAATTTCCTTCAACCCCTGATGTTAATGTCTGTGTCTTTTAATTGACTAAGAACATATTTATTTTGCATAAATATCCGCTGTCTAATAATAAGTCCGCACCGTGGAAGCATTAAATCTGATTCGTCGTAGCATTCGATTAATATTATATTAATTACCATAAGAAATATCGGGGCGACGAACTTCCAGCAGACCCTCCAGTAAATGCCGGGTGAAAACCCGATCATATCTTTGATATCAGCGCAGAATCGGTCAGTTCCGTAGATCCAGCTAATGGCTATTGCTTCAGCCAAAACTGCGAACAGCATGGAGTAGCCTGCAGCGTAACGATCCAACAGGTGGAAAAAGTAAAAGCCACCCTGTGCAAAAATGTAGAGTGAAATTACTTTTATCGTGTCATACTTTACTCTTCGCAAACTCCGCCCGTGTCTACATGAAGTCGGTGAGGTCACAAAAAAATAGCAACAGTGCCGACACTCAATTCACTGACATGGTGAAATTATTAACATTTACACTGTATTTACTTAGGTGTGTACGCGAAACTGTAATTGCATGTAATTTTCGTCTTATTGTAAAGTGCTAACTAAGGTATAATTATATATTGAAATAATCGTAAAGTTATAAAGTAATAATTATACTTTGGATCTTTATGCAAAATGAAAATGTTTTGCATTGATTGTGAGAAGCAGGAACAACATAAAAATTGATTTCATCCCTTAACGACTTTGTTACGATAAAAGCAATGTTACAACATTCTCGAATATTTCAAATCTTTTACTGTTTTATATATCACCCAATCAATTTCTTCATAAATGCATAAAGATCCGCAGTCTAATAATAACTATACATTGAACTATGTAAGAATAGCAACTAAACGTAATGAGTAAATATTGAAAAAGAATTATAAGGTTGCACTATAATGCCAACGTTTTTAAAAAATTCAGTTTTGGATATTCTTCACGGGTTTGCAATATTCTCTGTATTCGTTCTTCTTTTGTAAGGTCGATGTAAACAAGCGTGGATGTAAACATTGTCGGTAAATTATTATTATCAGTGAAGTAAATGTTGAAACAAGCGTCGATATAAACATTGTTGGTGAGTTACTCTTGTCAGTGAAATCAATATCGGTCAAATGTTGTCGAATAAAACATTTTCGGTGAAATGATTCGCGGTAATTTGATATAAACCCCCCAGATGGATGATCGTACCGTAAAATCATTCCTAGGGCCTTTGCGTTAACTGTACCTGTGAACACGAAGCTAATCCAACGACGAAGTATAACGTGAACAGCAGGGCGACGAAAATTTCGCGATTGTTCCCAATTATCGGGAACTCGTCGCTCAGAGCAGTGATTATCGCTTCAGAACCACCAAACTACAAAAACACATTTAAATTAATTGCACCTAGCAAATATTCATAACATGAAATATTTCATTAATGAATTTCCAATAGACTCGATTTTAGAATGAAGTTAAAATTGATTAACAGTCACAAATTAATTTGTATACTTGTTTCAAAGAAATGATGTTGTTTAATGATGTTTAATGAACGTCCAATAGGCTGGTTGAAATTAAAAGATTCGAATTTAGAATGAAGTTACAATTGATGAACAACCACGAATTAATTTGTATACTTGTTTTCAAAGAAATGATGCTGTTCATAAAAAAAAGACTATTAGATGTTTACCGAGCTGTCCAGTCCCAAAGTGAGAAGCATCATGAAGAAGATAAGTGCCCAGAACATGGATCCAGGCATAGTTGCGATAGCAGCAGGATATACAATGAACACTAGACCGGGTCCTTCTGTTGCTACATCTTGAATGGATTTTCCACTTGCACGTGCCATGTATCCGAGCACAGAGAAGATGACAAATCCGGCGACGAAAGATGTTGCACTGTTGATTAGGCTGGTTAATAGAGCGTCTCTGAAACATCGAACAACGAACGTCATATTTCAAGTAAAAAAAGCAAGAAATATTTATATGAATTTATTTTATTTTCCAATCTGGTAATCGTTTGGAATTTTCTTATTTGTATTGCAATCGAGAAACACAACAATTCATACAGGGATGTTTTTCGTTCTTATTTGATAATCAGTCGCAAATGAAATGTTTTTAATATTCTGGATGTTTCTTACTTGTAAACGTTGTTGTGGTATTTATTGTAACTCGCATAAGCCAACAGCACGCCGAATCCCGGGCCAAGGGAGAAGAACACCTGTGTCGCGGCATCTACCCACACCTAGAAACAGTTTAAAGGATCTTGACGAAAGCCGTAAACTATCTCATCTGGTTGATAGCGGTTATTCTTAAAAAAATCAAATTTCTATGTCGCGTACTTGCAATGGAATCTACATTAATAATCGCTTCGGTGAATGAAACAGTTGGAACTTGTACGAAACGCATAGACTGCGCGTGACAGTCAACGGGTTGGCAGTACGATAAAATTTTTAATTTCTAGTGGAGAGAGGTTACACAGAGTTGAATGGATCAGGCGTTAAAGCGAAAGAACGCCGGGAAAATTACAAAGGATCACGAGGAATTGTCCTTTCGGAGGTCGCGAATGATGCAGCTTAGGATGATGGAGGGTTACGCGTGACCACTCGAGAAGAAAAACCGCGGGCCGGCTCTATTTACGAAGGGAAGACGCGTAGAAATGATTCGCCGTAAACCCTCGGATTTCAGGAATCAACAAATTTCTCGGGTCGCTGTATAAAATCCATTTTAGCGATCCGGAGGCGCGCGGAGAGAAATGCATTCCGCTTACGAGCGGAGAGGGTCGAAGGTACGGGGCTCCAGGCCTCTGTGACTGACCGAACTCTAATGGTCATTATGACAGGTACACAGAGTTTCCATTTTCAGCGTCGTCGGATAAACCTGGCACGTTCCACTCCTACCCAATAATTCTCGCGACGCTGCCCGATTTTTCCGACCCTCTTATGCCACTGCATTAACTTCCTAGCCTCCCGGCCTCCTTTCTTTTTTCTTTTTTTTTTTTTTTTATTCTTTCCCGTGGCCATTTGGTAAGTGGTCACTTCATATTCCCACGATCATCCGCTAGGAAACGATCCAACGGATCCGGTGAATGCACATTGGAGTCGCGGGTGTGAACTTTTTGTATCAAGGATCGAAAAAGTTGGAGAACTTTTTCATAGACTCTGTTCAACCCGCGAGACCACTCACAGTTTCTATTCATCTGTGTTTCAATCAGAGTTGGGCAAAAATTTTATTTATATAAAAATTTCGAATAAAATGAGTTGTTTTTCCAAGTAGGTTTTAAACCCATTGTATTTGAACATTTTTATTTTAATAATATTTTTGTCCAACTCTGGTTTCAATAATAATAATTAACTTCTTTAACCCTTAATAATTATTTGTTTAATACATGTTTTAATATATCGACACTGTTCAGACGTCCTGATTAAACGGCCACGGCCACCATACATTGTATTTTTTCAAAGATCTAATCATTCAAAACGGACTCGTTTAAATATTTCCATTAACCCTTTGACTACAATGGACGAGATATCTCGTGTATCTTTGCTATTGATATGACGTGTTTTATTTGAAAAATTGACACACGTAATCAATTTTTGAGATGTGCGATCGTTGGTGAAATGTGCTTGCAAATGACAAATACAAAATACTCCATATTGTACATGCTCAGAGTTTTTATTGTTTAGTTTGTACGGAATGCAGAGGGATAATTGTGATCGATGTAGAAGATCTAATATACAATAATACGAAAAATATATTAAAAATACTAAATAGTGTGTAGTTTGAAATGAAAAACGACCGACGGAAGGAAACCAGATATTTCTGTAAAAATTGTTCCGTCACATTATAAATTTCAGCATGCTCCCAAGCATTGCATATAAAATAAACCATAAAAACTTGTGTCAAATATGGAGTCTACCCCCTTAAGTAATCCCTATCAACGAAATTGATTACTTCTATCCAACTTACAAAGAAAACACTTCATATCAATAATAAATATACACGAAATATCTCGTTCATAGCGTCGTTTCTTCAATATCGTGGAAACGAGATGTCTCGTCCACGGTATTGAAAGAGTTAACCGAAAACGAAGTGTTTTCTTTAAATTTTGAACATGTACACAGTTTCCATATATTTTTTGCTCGATAATTACTAATATTCTCCTTCATTACCTCTGCTTTTGTAATGGCCGAGAAGTTCGGGTTGAGATAATAGCGTATCCCTTCCAAACTGCCTGGTAGTGTGACGCCTCGTATAAGTAGAATCAGTAGAACAGCATACGGAAACAGAGCCGTAAACCAAACTACCTGTGACAAAAAGTTTCTTTCGAACTTCGGCTTCACAATAGGTGTTATCACTTACTTGGCTTGCAAATTTGCATTTAAAGTTGCATAACTTGACAACTGATGCGATGTTTGGACATTTATACTTTATACTACAGATCTTTGAAAATTAGCATCGAGAAGAATTACATTTTATCAATAGAGAGAATTTGATTATATATATTGTATTTAATTATGTAAATTGTATTTAAATAAACTTTCATTTCTCATGATCTCTACTTAAACAAATGAAGTGTCGAAAGACACTTAAAAGTATATCTGATACATATTAAAATTAAGTTATGGTTTATTGAATTATTCAAACACTTTTTAAACTGTTTTTTTTTTTGTGTGAATATACATATTATGAGAGAGTAAAAATTACTTGAACAAAATAAGGTGTGCAAGCACTTGCAGAATTTTAATTTTAAGAGAGACATCCCATAACTGTTGTGCTCGTGTCAAGGATAGTAATCTCACCTTTCCGGAAGTAGAAATACCCTTCCACAAAGAGAAGTAACAGATGATGTAGACCACCAACAGGCACAACGCAATGTCCCACTTAATTGTACCAAGATCGTGCAACCCTTCACTTTTGTGAAGCTCTAAGATGGCTCGGCTTTAAACAGAATTGATTAATCATTCATATGACTTAAATTAAACACAGTAACTCTTCGTTTGTCCTGGGACAACATACATTTTTAAACGATAACAGTATTATACTAGAGATAGGCAACAGGTTATACTAAAGTATTTTTTAAATGTAATTTTAAATTGCTAGCTGATTCAATTGGATACAAAAAAATTTTGAATGATTTCAAAAAAATATGTTTAAAATATCAAGCTCTCGAGATGCGATGAAAACTTGAATTTTTTCGGGTGTTGATTAACCCTTATGTCAGTTTAAAATAAACTTATCTTATTTCTAATGTATTAGTATTTGAATACAATATTCAATCGGTCAGTGTGTTATATCTAAACTCAAATAAACAGCAATTCCTTATTTATTTTCATCAATAAATATTTTCATTTTAGAAATTATATATCTTATTTAAAATACTATTTTCTTTAAGCAAAATAAAACCTAAAATATTAAATAGTATTGGAAATATTTGTTTCGCCAAATAATGCCCACCTCTGAGCTGGACTATACAATAAATTGTTAAAAAATTCTTTGTTTTTCGATGAAAATACCAATCGGCCTGAACGGAAAGTTCAGCGTGGGGCGCATACGGAACGTGTGTAACGTGCGCACTTACTTGAAGTATTCTTGCGCAGCGCTCGTGTACCACGTGGAGTTGTAGTCCTGATTGACAGGTCTGTCCAAGTAGTCCACGACGAGGGATGAATTGTCCGTGTTACGTGGCTCCAATAGTTCGATAGGAGACGTATCTTCGAATGTGTAAGAGATATTCGCATCGAATTCGCGACAACGCGGCGTGTTCCAGGGATTGTCGCAGGTGGTCCAAGGTAACATGCCGGAGAATGAGGCGAAGAAGTACCTCAACGCCCACGCGATGATCACGTTGTAGTAAAAGTCGACGTAGAATGCTATTAGTGCCACCGCGTATCCGATTCCTGGTCAACAAATACATTATTAAATGTCGTATACGAGAGTAACTATTGTAAATAGGTTTCCCTCTCTTTCTCTCTCTCTATTTACCACGCTTATATTAACTAATTTTAAATCACTTTTCGATGAGTAGAGACTTGAAATTGTAAACACAGCTCAGAACTGAATGACAATGCAATTTTAAAAAAACATTTTTTTTTAAACTGTACGTTTAGGAGATAAAAAAAATCTCAGTCAGAATCGAACCTGGGCCTTACTAAATACGCTCGGTAGTAAGTCTCTACTAAAAAGTAGAGCTTTTTAAAAATCCCCCTTTATTTCAATGCACTAAAAAGGAGAAAATAATTTTTCTGAATATCAGTGACTATAAATAAAAGCGTGGAGCGCCCACGAAGATTACGTTAATATAGTTCAGCGCTCCACACTTTTATTTATTGTCAATAATATCTAGAACAGTTATTTTCTCCTCTTTAGTGCATTTTAATGTAAGCGTGGTTTTTAAAAAGTTTTTTATATATTTTTTTATTTCGGATAAGTGTAGATATAAGCTAGATTATAAGATCGAATTGAGTTTAAATCAAAAGTGCCAATAACTACTGCAGTGTCAGCACTAGGTACAGTTTACCTTAATAAGAAAAAATGAAATAGGAAAAAGTAATACTGAAACGTGTTGGCGTATGTAATTTTTTGAATTGCACTATTTTTTCTAATAATAAAGGTGAGCTTCAATTTTTAAAAATGGAACGCTATACAGGGTGGACCGGAAATCGTAGTACAACCGGGCATGGGGTGATTCTACATGCAAAAATAAGTCGAACAAAATGAATAACCGTTTTTTTCATTTGGCAGCCGGTTTTCGAGAGAATCGAGTTTAAAGTTCCGCCAGGTTTGCGTGCTTTAGTATATGCAGACAGTAGAATTGGTTGATCATGGTCAGACGCGTCAGACGATTCCTATGCAATAGCACGTGTATTCGCTGCATTTTCAAACTCGATTTTCTCGAAAACGGAGCTGCCAAACGAAAAGATGTTATTCCTTGTTTCGGCTTATTTTTACACATAGCACCACCAGAGGCGGGTTAAGTCAGCGCGGGGCCTGTAGCAAATGTTAACAAGAGGCCCTACAAATACAGCAGAACGATTTAGGATATAGGTGTCCTTAATAAACTAAAATTAAATGAGTGATTTGAAAAGACTCTTTTAATTTTATCTTATACGTAGAATGTTTATTTAGAAGTCTCGGCAAAGATCAAAGTATAATTGCGAACAACAATTTTCATAAAAATTTATATTGTTCATTAGATATATGAAAAATTTACCTTAGGTAGTACCATGCATGAGATGCACATCTCTTTATATAACATTCATATAACGAGAGACTACCGTAAATAGTTATGTCATGCATAAAATGAAGGATTTCGTTCTCCGCATGGGGAACGTTCATCTCGAAAGGATTAAAAATCTCTGGGGGCGTGTCTTATAGGGGATCCTCGAGCCAGAGAATATTCCATTATCCCGTGGGGAGGGTCGCCGGGAACGACGAATCAATTACGTAGTTCATCGATGCGGATCAAAAGGAAAAAGCACGTGGGAGACAAGAGTCGAGAGAGGAATCCTGTGCTTACATCGATCATCGGAATCGCCGCGGATGAGGCAGGAAATCGACGGAAATGGAGGCTCTTCTCGAGTGGTCGTCCACCCCCGGATTTATACGCGTTACATAAAGCAACGCGCACTGCACCATACCGCGCAATAAAAGAAAGTATACCGGACGTGCCTAATGCCCCGTTCTTCATAGTAAGAGGGTGACAGCCGAGTGCTTTCGAATGGTTTTAGAAAAATTCCACCGAGAAAAGTAATCGTGCGCGCGCCTCAACGCTCTTACGCCAATTGACGAACATTATTTCGCGCATTTGGCCAACCGTCCGATCACGCGAATTGCTCCTCGACCTTTCTCGAATCGCTGTGCTCAAAGTTCGACCAAGTTTCTTACCTCGTTACTGGACTACGGATCTTTATGCATTTATGACTTATGGAAACTTTCTTTTATTTTTGATTTTAGTTTTTTCTCGACATTTTATTCGGTAACAATTGGAAATTGCATAAAACATCCGCTATCTAGTCATTACTAGACAGCGGATTTTATGTGTCCATGACAAAAATTGAATAGATGTAATTTAAAACAGTTAAACCATTCCACTAAATACAGGTCAAATTATATCGTGTTTGGTGTCGTTTTAATCAGAAAAATCTCACAAATAAGATGGTCAAATCCCGTTGTTTAAAGCTCTTTTCACCCACATTATATTAGGTAATTAGGGAAGTAGTAAATCGAAAATTTTCAAATACAGCTGGAACCTCAAGCTAGGGTGAAGTAATGTAGACATCGAGGTTGAAAAAGACAGCATTTAAATGATTCTTCTTTAGTGAATAATGCAGCTAATTTGTTTAACTGCAGATGCAATGAAGCAAAAGACTAGAATGTATAAATTAACTTACCCTTTAAAAGTGGTACTATACGACCCCAACAGGTGATCGCTCCCTTCCTGTTGAACTGACCGAGGGCAAGCTCCATGTAAAAGAGTGGAATCCCGCCTACCACCAGCATTATGCAGTATGGAACCAAAAAGGCTCCTGTAAACATAAATTCATTCATATTTCAGTTGGCACCCTAGCAATATAATGCTCGCGTTATCAATTACAAAATTAAAATTCCATGGCCAATATTTCATAATAAATGTAATGTTAACATTCACATACAGTGACTCCCACTAATTTTCAATTTTCAGTTAACGAACTGTGTTTAAATGGATCAATTTAATGCGACCGGTTTACCCGCAGGTAGCGGGAAAATATTCGGATTCTTATCGTCTTTGATGACACCTGCCGCTTGTCAAGAGGATGGCGGCGAACATGGCGGGGAAAAAAAGAGTGATGAGCGAGCCACTCGCATCAGCGTGTTAGCTGTATAACTGAATTGCAGGATATTCAGAGCAGCGGCTGTAGCGAGATGCTTTTAGGTGCGTAATTCGATAGTGAACTTTCGAAAATATGGCAAGGTGAAGCGAAAATGGCGATTCAGATGACACCGATCTGCAAAACGATTCGGGGGATCGTGAACGCCGGCTATTTTTCAATAACAATGTTTCTGACAACGGATAAACTATATCGCCAGCCTTTCAGGGTCGAACGACAATATGTCAGTTGCACTTGCGAAAAGTGGTTGCACTATTCTAATTTATAGATTTGAGCCGTTTATTTTGAAAGTGAGCCAAGTCCATTTTCGAGAAAAATCAGCTAGAAATTTTAATGTTTACATTGCTACGTTATCTTTTCATTCTGAAGCAAAATGTAACGAATATATTTAAAACAAATTGTACCCGCGACTTACTCCACGTGCAATAACAAATCCTGGTTGATTATTCAAAATAAACGGCTGATTTATAATGATATTGGAGTCGGATTCCAACATTTTTCGGTCAGCACCACAAGGGTTAAAGCATTATGCCACAACATGAAAATTTTCATTTTTCATATGTCTGGTATTTTACCATTGCATAAATTGTTAACTGCTATTGGAATCGCTTTGTACATATTTCGCCTTCGTCAAGCTGTAAAAAAATCTCTTGGGAATATCGATTTCGTTCTAATAGGGATGACAGAGAGTCAATTGGCAAATGATTGACAGCAATGTTACGTAAGCTAATTTAATACGTCCACAACGTGAATGCTATAAATGGGTCATGGTTTTAGATGAAAAGTAAATAAGTTAGTTGACAGTTACAAGTATTACAAAAATTAATTAACCTAGAAGCCGTTCCTGATATTCATCGAATAACATTGTTTAGCTAATCGATTCTATAAATAACACCGAACGATCAAATCGAAAAGAGATATCGTGGATCGTGATGGATCGAATGAAACGAGAATCCCATCAAATGTACTGCACATTCCTTCCTGCCGATCTGTCTTTTTGCTTGTCCTTAACTTCTCCTTCGTAACCACGGAGACGTAATCGCATTAAGAAAGAATATTCCCTTCTTCTTATAGCTCATGGTTAACTTGATTACCTTTTTCTCCCAATAATGAACGAATTTAATGAAAGCCTACCCTTTATGTTTCTCATTTTTATCGATTCACTCGGCCGAAACAAACTGCTTAACCTTGACATTAGAGAAACAAGCAATAATTTTTATCGAATAGAAACGCCAGGAAAATATGGTGATCCTAACTACTTATGTGTTAAATAATAATTGTCCCTACTGCGAACATTCTTGTGCATTTAATATAGTGCGTAAAAGTCTTTAAAAACATGTAAAGGGATTTTTCAATTTTACGCTTTCTAGGAATCAAGATATTTTAATTTATCTTACCGATTTATTTTTTATTCGGAATTGCCCATTTTATAATTGTTATTATCTCACAATTTTTAACAGACTCTGTACAGAGTCATTTCATTAACCGAAGCGAAACTCTCAATTCGCCAGGGAACGTTAAATTTACCAGTTAAGATCTCATTATACGGTCATTTTCCCTAATCGCGTAAGATCCAATTGACACGTAAAATGTACACTTGTATAATCTGCACTGTATTTTCTTGAGAGCAATCATTTTGGAAAAATAAGTTCAAGATAGTAGTAATTGCAACCTACAGATATTTTAATAATAAGCATGCAATTAAGTGAACATGAACGAATATATTAAATTAACATATTAAGCGAATATTAAAACATAAAACTTTTTGGATAATTTAATAAATAGTTCGTACTACGTTAAAACTAATTAATTATACGAAAGAAATAAACCGGAAATTAATAATATTAAAGAAACTTGAAAATAAAAAATTCTTTACAAATAGGCACGGATGTTAGCTTAATCGTAAAGTTTGTAAATTACTATACCCGAGGGTCTAATAAAGATGCAAGTGACAGTAGACTGCGTATGGTCAGACACATGTCACTTCTTGTTTCATCTTATATAAACAGTGATTTTTCATGAAAATCTAGAAAATCGGTCGAGTAATCAAATATTGGAAAACAATACCTAGTATATTATCTAAAGTACGTTCCTTATTGATCATCATTATCTTCCATCGTTTCAGTAAATTGCAAAGTTAAAATCCGAAGCTTTTGCAACTTATTACCTGTAACCGCATTTAATTTGTCCAGACGACCAACGCGCGGTTGTATTTCCTGTTAGCGTCGGGTGCAAATGTCCGGTTTCAAACAACATTTCCGCTCAATTTTAGTCCTTTGAGCGTGCGACAATTCCTAAGCTTCAAACGCCTCTTTGTGTTTGAGACGTTGAAACGATCGTATTCGATGCATGAATTCCGTAATCCACCTTTTCCTTGTAGTGGCTTGCCAATTTCCTCTCGAATGTTCATTTCGAGAGAATATTTATTGAATTATAATAATTCACAATGCATACCTAACCCATATATAAGTATTAAAAAAGTGCCGAACTTCGTCATGTTTCAGAGAGTTAAAAACAGGCTTCTCAAAGGCAAGTACTGTTTTCCTCTTTGTATTAGTTTCTCCGTAAGAATTGATAATAGTTCTTCCGTAATGATTTAGAAACAATGTAACGTAAGCTACGTGTAACAATTTCTTTTATATTATAGTTATAATATATCGAGCACTATGTAGCACAAACTTAGCACAACTCAGCACAACTGTTGAAATTATTTAATTCAACAAGTGGTAGAACGCGTGTTGATAATGAGTATTTGTTGATCTGTTAGATCGTTTTGCATCAGTTGCTTCGTTCGAATTTCTTTAGTCGAGATTAAGGAGGCTCGGTCGATCTAGGAGAAACTAAAGGCGGTAGCATGTGGTGTCGAAGATATCCTAATTTCCCGCAACGGAGAAGCGCGAAACGTTCGGCGAAATCACGCAACATAATGGATCGCGTACGGTGGCATGCAGCAGGTAAAGGCGTCGCGAGCGTCCATGATCAAAGGCCAGCCCGAATGGGAAATTATAATTAATTAAGGTAATTGGAAATTAGCGACCGATCTTGCCGGTACTAATGGCGCGCCCTACTCTCCTCTCAATTGAGTTAGCCGCCGCTTTTGAGGAGCCCCTGTATCGCTGATAGCTGGCTCTAATCGTATTCCTACGGGAGACTCGATAGAACAGCTAATAGCATCGTCGACGACGAGCACCAGTCTTCCAAGCAGTTGCGTGCTGCTTCCTCCAATTGTTATTTCAAGGTTTGTATAAGCGAGTCGAGTTACGCGACGCCGAGCCGAAATGTAACCCCGGCAAATCCAAATTTGCGAACCCTTGTTTGCGACACACAACGCGGTGCCAAAGCTCTCGAAAAACTTTCCCGCAACACTGCTTTCGGCGACTACTTGCACTATTTTCTATGGAAACACTAGAACGATACACTGTTAGTATTTGAATTATTTTTAACATCCATATTTTTCCCATCCATTTCCGTATAAGTTAGTCTGTTTTTTAACATCGTGTCTGTAGCATTTAGTACATTATGCAAATCATTCAAATCTTTGAATGGTTAGGATCTGTGAATTAGATACAGATACTAGTTAAAAATGTATCCGTAGCTTCGGATACAAAAGTATCTAATTAAACGTCGGTTACAAAATACTCTTGTATCGAAATCTTTGAGTAACTAATTAAGAACTTTGTATCTATTATTCGTGATCCGAAATTTGTATTTAAATACATATTTTGCCCAACTCTGATTCAAAGTAAACTAATCGCACCAACAAATCTGTAAAGTATTTATTTTTTACGAGAAGGAAATTTAAAAAAATCGTAATCTCGTTAGATTTATCAATGACATATATAATTTTAAAGACTTTAACGTTACCGTCGGAGGTTTTTGCAACCCATTAAGATTATTAAGAAAATAAGTGACTGCATTTTGCAACTAGTCCACACAATTTTTATTTTTTATAAAAATTCTCTGACTAACGTCTTCTTTAAAAAGAGATTTTGTTTATGAACATCTCATGCTGAAAACTGCAAACACGTCATTTAACTTCGTTCAGCTGAACAATGTTTGTACAAGACTGAATAATACACCACCAATTTGCGTACCAAACCCTTGTCCAAACAGCAAGGTCTCGCGAACGTCTAAAAAATGGTGGCATTCGATCAAACAGCCAGGTCGAGAGCGAAATGATAATTCGTTGGAAATGAATTCCATCAGAACGGTGCAATTTTCCAAGACGGTACGTGGACTCTTTAAATTACACTTTCGCTTTAATTCGGGCCAATTCCAAGACCCGCGGACGCTTTCGCAGATAAGAAGCCTGAAGTGAAATCTAAATCTCGGGGTCATTTTCCACGAGGTAAATGCCAATTAGCCGACCGGTTAACGCGGTATTACTTGGCTGCAGGAGTGCATTACTTGACGCATCCCCCCATTCCAGCAGCGAAATAACGCTTGACACTGTTACGAAGCATCAGCAGGACGAAGTCGGAGAATATTGGAATAAAAATGATGCTCGGCTCGAAAAATAACAGGCCAGGTCCGTGAATTTACTAATAATCGGAATACACCCAACAAGCTTCTTTTCTGAAAATACTGAAAATACCAACTCCATTGAAATTCTATTTTGACTGAAATGTGTTTAGATTGTTTAAAAAATGTTATTTATATGCTATCAATTATATCAACTTCATTGAAATTCTACTTTGATTGAAATGTGTTTAGGTTGTTTAAAAAATGTTATTTATATGCTATCAATTATATCAACTTCATTGAAATTCTACTTTGATTGAAATGTGTTTAGGTTGTTTAAAAAATGTTATTTATATGCTATCAATTATATCAACTTCATTGAAATTCTACTTTGATTGAAATGTGTTTAGATTGTTTAAAAAATGTTATTTATATACTATCAATTATATCAACTTCATTGAAATTCTACTTTGATTGAAATGTGTTTAGATTTTTCCAAAATTTTTATTCATATTCCAGAAATTTGTAGGAAACATTTATAATTAATCCTCGTGTTAATGTCACAGTTTCTAATTGCAGGAAAAATGTAAATTGCGAAGATAATAATAATAACAACAATTCCATATTGGCGAGGCATACTTCTACAATCTCTGCTTGCCATAAGAGGCTACTAATTGTAAGAGAAATCGATAAACTGACGGAGAAGTTCAAAAACCAACTCTGAACAACAAAGTACAGTATTATTTAGTTTGTAAGCACCGAAAGGTGAAATTCGTTCAAAATTTGTTCTCTGAATAGTGGCCTATAATAAAATAAAAATTGCTATTTTTCATAAACACGGAGAAAAATCTCTTTCGTTGATTGAAAGATTCATCGTAGAGAAACTATATTGAAAAAGTTATTATATTTTAATAATATGTATACATGTTATTTCTGTTATTGTCTATTTACTATTGCCTCTGCGTTTGCATGTTGCACGTGTATGTAAATGCACATTTGTATTCCACGTATGGGACACGAGTCTGCAAACGTGTTAATCTCCTGAAAAACGAATAAAGGAGTGGCACGATTCAGGTTCTATTGCGAATTCCGTAACCATTTGGAAACTAATGATAGTGTGAGCAAGACGTCTTGAGTTTCATGATTGGCATACGCGTAGGAAGCAAGTCTCATTGTTGATGAACGACGTCGTTCACTGGCTACGCTTTAATTTCCTGTTACACAGTGCCCCACATGTTTTAAAGAGGACACATTATTGTCTATTATATTGTTGCTAAACATTTCTTGAACCATGACACGATACACGATGATTATCTAAAAACTGAGAAATCAATTGACGTATCTGTTGGCATTATGCGGGACGAGTGTGAATTATGCTTGTGATAGTCATAACGATCTGGGAACGGCGCGACGTATACTGATTTCACTTGCCATTTGTATCATTTTCTTCGTGTAAGACGGCTATACTTTTAGAGCCTGATAGCTTAATTTACTTTCAATAAATCATAGAATTATTTATACTTCCAATAATTAATAACTACTTAATCGTATTTCCCCAACAAATATAAATTCCAATAATTTATTTCCTAAAAATTAACTTCCAACAAGTACTATAATTATCTAATTATACTTCCAATAAATGTAATTTCCAATAATTCACTTCCTAATAATGAAATTCCAATATTATAAATTTCCTATATGCAAATAAAAACTCAACATATTGTGGAACATCCTATTTACGTAAATGGAAAAAATTGTAGTCAATTGTAGTCAGTATGTAAAAAATCACGATTTCGATTTGATTATTTCAATTAAGTAAAATTACGATTCTCTGGTTTCGAATATATTTCTCTAATATATTAATAGAAACGTTAACGGGCAATTTTTTCTCGTAGACAATTGCATAATCAGCTGAATAGATCGTTCCTTATCTGCCAATTCTGAATGCTTTATTCATTCAAGTTTAATTGGGTATACTTCGCAATTATCACTTGGCAAATCTCAAGCTAAACAACATCGACATTGCGAAATCAGTAACCGCTTCGAATTGAGTTTCTAAAGATCTGAAATCAGTTGTGACGCACCGGTGATTTGAAAAAAACAATGATAAATGTTTTTTCAACTCGCTAATATTGCTTCGCGCGAACCAATGACTATTTCGTCTGCATAAATCATTTACGTAAGAAAGACCGATACGACAACAAAACTATTTAGTTATCAATAAACAGCGGATCTCTATGCAAAATAGAAATGTTCTACCTGCAATGCAACAAATTGGAGTGAAATAGAAAATGATATAATATAACAGCATTTTTCAATACTTCTACTGTTTTATAATGTTTTAAATTACACCTACACATTTCTCACATAAATCCGTAAAATCCGCTGTCTAGTTATCAATGACAGAGGAAACTCGAGTTTAATCGGAGGAAAAAATTTCCGGAATATAAGGTGTCAAAGTGTCCGCGAATATAATTGAATGCGCGATTAGTCACGCACAAAATTGAGTCATATCTGTTGAGATCTGATTGAGATTTATAATCGGATGCGTCACGTAATTCGCGCATAAATTGTAGAATATATGTGGTTTCTGAAACTGAGATCATTTATACGCTGATTTATATTGTTGCTTCCGATTACTGATTCAAAAATGGGCGGCGGACATACTTCGTAGATATAAGATTGCGCGGAGCGCATAAACAATCGTTGAATTTACTCACCGCCGCCGTTTTTGTAACATAGGTAAGGGAATCTCCAGACATTGGCGAGATCAACGGCAAATCCGATGACGGACAAAAGGAAGTCGACTTTGCCGGACCAAGTTTCTCTGCCGTCGACGGACTCGTCGAGTTTCGGAGGAGTCTTCACCGCCCTCGTTGACATCATCGTGCGTCTTCCTACAAAAAAATGGATCATTTTCAACCGTTAAACTTCACCCTGAACAGTCGTGTAACTCTAGATGACGATGACAATCATTATTAAACTACGGATTTTATGCAATTATGGCAAAAACGGGTAGGTACAATTCGAAATAGAATAAAGATTTAGATTTAGAAACATGAATTTACTATTCTCAACGAATTCAAATTCTTAAAGGATGAAAGAATTTTTTAAGATTCCCGTTCTTCTTAAAGTTGATGCACAAAGTTTGTATTTTACACGAAGATCCGCAGCCTAATCATTATACGGCGAATTTTCAATCGATTAACACCCTGTCTACTTGGACTGCGGATCTTAATGAAAAATAAAAATGCACTACATCGATTGCAAGCTACTAGAACCGAAAAAATTCATTTCCTCCATTTATAATCTGACAAAGTTGTTGATCATACTTCAACACTATTACATTTTTCAAATTTTTCTACCGTTTTGTATTACATCTACACTCATTTTTGCTGTAAAAGCATAAAATCCTCTTATAATATTATGAGTTAGAATCTATTAAATATTCACGTGATTCGCCCGTTTTAATTGAACTGTAATTCCATCATTCTGTTACCAGTATTTAGCTACTAGACTAGGTATACAAAAAAAATATGAATTGTCCGTTTTCTATAAAACTTATAATCAGAAAAGGTATCTTTATTTCATTTCCATGCCTTGCCTAACACTAAACCTACCATCACCGATCAAAATGACCGTTTGCAGATTTTTTATTTCACAATTATTGAAATAATAAAAATTATTTCATAAGAAATGAGTGTATAGATAGCTCTAGTAGATCACGTATTACAACAGGAGCCGTACAAAGTCTAAATAAAATTAAACTTAACTTCTATTAAAATTAAACTTGTCGTTTATATAAGGGAACATCTACCAGTTACTTTTAAGGCTCGGTAGATTTATTATTAAAAAAAAAAATAAGTATTATTCTGTATAAAAATCCGCAGTCTAATCGTTGGAGTGGTATTGTCTATCCTTTTCTACGTTGCAACGGGGAGTTATAAAAGGATAGAGACGTTACCGTGATAACATAATATAATAACAAGATCGGCCGACGAATTAGCGATTTTTTAGGCGTTCTCCTCGAGGGTTAGGGAAAAACTCGCGCGAAACGAGGACCCATTACGCTTGTCAACTTGATCGGGATACCCCTGTCCGTTCGATGAATCTCGATCTGTTGCCGCGTTTCATATCGGAGATTCCTCGAGTGCGCTCTCTCTCCGACTGCGATTAAAATCGTCGATCGACGATGATTAGTTGTGTAATACACGCGCCGCCGCTTCCGTAGCGCTCTATAATTTATTATGTTAGGCTCGCCGCGAACGCTGCACGCGTGATAGATCGGGTTTAATGATCCGCGCGGTCGGCTACAGGTTTGCGAATGAAAATTCGCTGTGGTAGCCCCCGCTTGCGTGTACAGGGGGTTCTACACCCCCAAGAGTGATCGAATTAGGGTAGTTCTACGTGTCTGCTTACGTTGTACTGTATTGTGTGATCGATTAAGACCGAGAATTTTTCGAAAGCCCGAATACGTGGTTGTCACATGTTTCTTTTGCATGCATCGAGACATTACTGTATTTTTAAAATTGTGTGAGGTAGGGGAGGGATTGGCGTACCGCGTGTGGGGGCGGATTCGGATCAGGCGCGGGCGGGGGCAGGGGGTCGAGACGCGTGCGAGCTGGGACGTGGACGCGGGCGCGGTCGCGTGTGTAATTTGGCGACGACAAGTTATCGATAGCCCTTCAAGCGACAACGCTTAAGCTCCGAGCGAGGCTCATTGTGCCCCTGTGACGGGTTGCGGACAAACAGCGTATATTTCAAAGGCGGCCGCGGTGCCGACCTCGAGGGGACTCTGACTCTCAACGAGGGGTTTTCTGTCACACGCACTGATCCACGCTTGTCTATAGATCGACCCGATTAATTGATATTCGGCGGTTATTGCCAAACGACGATGGAACGCTCTGCGAACAGGTGCGAGACGAGGAACGCTGCGGCCACCACCTTTCGACCGCTCACCTGATCTACCCCTTCTGTCGAGATCACGCAATTTTCTTCTGCACGATACACCTCGTGCAATTCATGTAGAATTTCTTTTCCCGGTTTTTTTTTCATTTCAATTGTTAACGCTTTCAACCCCTTGCCTTGCAATATCGAGTCAGACTCGTGACGATGATTCTGAACAAAGTCTAATAAATATGTATCTTTCCTTTGAATCGAAATAAAATGCTATTTTCGTGTTGTTAATGTACAACCATTGGAGAACGTGTAGGCAGACAATAGATAGAAAGTTTCTCCTTTTTATAACGGAAAAAGTTTTAATCACTGAAATCGTAAAATAAATCGTAGGGCAACGGGTTAACACGTTCCCGAGTACAGTATTCTTTTCGGAACTGTCACAACGGCCTTTACCGTAATTGTCGAAACTTTATAGATACATCCCTAGCAGCTTTTGTGGTTGGCATTTTGTTGGACCTTTGCTGGGGTATTGGTTGGGAAACCATTAGAAATGTTGTTCTATAATAATAATAATAAGTTGTTCTATGTATAATACGAACGGCCAACAGGGCCCACTAACATTCTGATTTTCTCTTTTACAGTTGTTTTTATGGTGTATCATAAATAATACATATTTTAACAATGTATTAAACTAACTTAACACCTACGTCACGTCGATTTGAACCCGGACCGCTTGCGTAGTAAGTACACAGAATTGGGCAAAAATTTTATTTGTATAAAAATTCTTGCCCAACCCTAGAACTCTGGTGCTTTAAAACCCACTTGGAAAACACCCACTTTATTCGGATTTTTAACCCTCATCCACACGGGTAATTTTTCGTACTATTCTAAATGAATTTGGAATAGGTACCCGGGTACCACGTCGTGTGGATGAGAGTTAAGTAAATGAAATTTTTGCCCAACTCTATAAGTACATAGTAAACTGATGCCCTACCACTGAATCTTCGGAGGTGTTTTGCACGTGATCTGGGCTACTAGATACGTCAACTTTAAATGAAAATATCTAAAAAAGGAAGGCACATTCTGAAGAAACCCAAAAAGGGTTTTCTTATACTACATGAACATTACCCCCTTGCAAAAAGGACAAATTAAAGAAATGAACAAATTCCAAGGCTGCTCACAATAACACTTTAATGGATCAACCATCATGCAAAAATTACAAATCGTGAGTATATTCAGAAAAAAATTAATTTGGAATATAACGTGTTTTTGATTGCAGCAACATTTCTGGCGTCTGTTAGACGATATACTTAATTTTAAAGATTCGTTGGACCAATGTAGTATTATCGTTGTAAATCTCACGATAGTTAGCAGACTGTAATAATTGTAGGCCGAACGTTGGATATTCGTTAGCAAATTGGCATAATTTTTCGTCGTAGGTCTCTACGTTAGGGATTTGTAGGTAACACCATTAATCATATTCCAACTAACTCCTAACCGTTGGACCACGATAAATGCTACTAGGTGTAACTTGAAAAACTTGGACATTTCGTAATTATCTATCAAAGAAATTTTTATATTTTTGCAGAATTAGATTTCAGAACTGAAATCTCGAATCCCATTAAACATTGATCATTTCAAACGAAATTCAAGTCAACTATGCAATTGTGTTCTAAACTTACTTTGAATTAAACAGATTAAAAACAATTTATGGATTATTTAAATCGCACACGTGTCATCTCATACACGTATCTCTGAAAAGGCACATCTAAATGAAAATTGTGATAATTATATAGGATAAGAGGATTCCGTTGGATAATATCTCGACTTTCGTTTTCTTAATTTGATTAAAGCTTCCTCGACGGGTGAAGGTCTTCATCAAACTCGCAAGTCTACGAATTATATGCACACTGAAGCTAACCGTGAAACTTCTTTAATTAATTGATTGATTACAGTAAAACGATGTGGAAGAAATTAATGACTTTCGACCTGTTTGAAATGCTAAATTATTCGGACATCTCGGCAAAGGATTGAAATTCGTCCTGAACAATAAAGAATACTACATTTTTTTTCTATTCAAATATATCTATATTTGCATACTGTAGTTCTTTTCAACAATAGAATTTCATTCTACATTCAAGTAACACTTTTATTTTATAGAATATTTATTTAAAAGCAATCCTTTGATAAAAAGAATTTCAATGTACACGAAAATGATTTAACCACTGCTTTTTCAACCTCTGAAAAAGTTACAGAAACGAACCAATAATTTGAAAATTATAGGAAAATTTAATAAAAGAATAAATCCATAATTGAATGTAGAAATAACAGTTGTTATAGCAAACTTTTCCTACCGGAAGCCTATTAATAGAATTTCCAACAATTGCGCTGTACTGGGGTGGCTTGTTAGTTGACAATGAAATTTGCTGTTGCTATAGAAGGTTCCATTAAAAAGTGTTTAGCCATGTACCATAGATTTTTCAAAATTATGCAATAATCACCGGTCGATAATGTGTTGAATAATATGAACTGCTATAATCTCCAAAATGTATGTTAACCACAGCTGAATTAAAATGAAAATTACCATCATTTAAGACGTGGTAAACAAAAAATAAAAATTAATTTTATACACAATGAAACTTCGATTTGAATGATTAAACTTTGACATTGAAGAACTGACTTTGAAGAATTTATATTGAATATATTGATATTTATAGATTAAAAAAAAATGGTAGTCCCCTATAGGACCACAAAGGTCCGACCACAATATGAAAAAATTAAACATCGATTTCTACTCGGAGCACCTCCACTCACCCGATACTTCAAGGCAACTTTTATCAAATCGGCGTAGCGGCACACCTGTCGCACATGATCATCGCGCACCTCATTGTCAAATGAGAAATTGGTAGCAGAACAACCCGACGAGAAATCGCATAGAAGGCAATTAGATTCAATCATGAACGTGTGAACGAGCGTTGCGAAACAAAAAAAAAAACCAAAAAGCAAAGCCCGATGGTAATGGCAACCAGGTGCGACCAAGAGGAGCACCTTCTTCGGGAAATCGCGAATAAAACGAACGGCCGCTACGCGTTCTTCAAGATATAAATGGCGTCACGCGAAGCGGCCCCGGGAAACTGGAGGAAGAAAAGTTTCGCGTTGAAGGCGCACAAATTCGAGGAAACACGACACAGCTGGTGGGGATAAGGTATTCAAGGCTGCAAACAAGATTGCAGTATTAATTAATTTATCGTTAGATGAGCTGCCGTATCCGCGATCGAACACCGTCTATGGAGAGCCAGGTGCAGCCGACTGCTCACACCTAAACAGAGCTTACGAAGATCGAAGGGGAGTTTCAAGTTGAATTACCATTTCTTCTAGTAACAGTCATCATGCTTCTGATTAGACTGTGGATTTTCATGCAAAATAAAAATTGCATGTAAATTCCATAAAAATGAACTTTTCCTTGTAACAATGTCAATGAGTCTAGCCCTTACATTTTTCTAATGTCTTTACAGTTTTGTATTTTATCTTCTATTGTTATAATTTGATAAGATCCGCAGTTTAATAATTATTAGACATCGGATTTTACTGCATTTATGACGAAAATGTACACGTACAATTTTAAAGCAGTGGACGAATTAAGAATATTTAAGAACATCGGTGTATTAATTTCCGCGTAATAAGACAATTAAAAGAAGAGATTTATATTTGACTCCTGTGTCTCGCAATCAATGCAAATATTTTTTATTTTGTATAAAGATCCGCAGTCTAATAATTACTGTGCAGCTTCGTTGTAGTCCTGTGATGGACGCATTGCACGAATCCAACCACATAAATGGTTAAATAAAACGAATAATCAATTTTGTTTATCAGCTTATCGAGTTTTCCTTGTTTCCTAGTTACACCTGTTCGCGTTTTAACGAATCGTTGCAATTTTCTGCAAGAAATCACGTGTGTAACAAAGGTTGCATAAACCACGCAGCTTAGAAAAACGTAAATGTCGAAACTTGAGAATTGTAACAATAACCGAGACCACAAACGGCCGTGATAAAGAGCATAAGGAACATAAGGATCGTCGTACAGACAGACTTGGTGATCAATCTCTAAACTATCGTGGTTTTTTTTATCTATGCACTGATACTTGCAAATGTTTCAGAATTATTTCTTTATAGACTTGTTTAAAAACTGAAAATTATTATTGTTTGGACTTTATGCAGTGTTTTGTACATTTATTTTTAAAATTCAGTTTATCATTTTATGTCACATTTGGGACACCTTAAAATTCTTGAAGTATAAAACTATTTTTCTATAAACGATCAGTCGAATTTTTATATATTCAAGATGAAACTTGAAATATAGAGTGGGAAACATCGTAGTTGGATATATTATAATAGTACACATATAAGTTGATAATAAACCGTAATGCAACCATGCTAAACAGTAACGTAATTTTCTACGCCTTTCAAGGTAAACGACCTTTGAAAGCCATACACGATTGAAACGCTATGGGCCAATTGAATATTTCGTCCAAAGGTTACTTTGACATCCTTTTTCCCCTTTTCCAATTTTGAGTAAAAGTGAGAGTCCCCACTCTCGACACACGCTGCAAATCCTTTGTCATCTTGTAAAAAACGAAAAAAAAATGATTTATGAACAAATGGCCATAATCGTATACGTTCTATTTGTCCATCGAGTATATTATTATTGAACGATATTTATTTGTATAGTTTAAATTGTTCGTTACATTTTATCGAAAATATTTTTTAGAACAAGCGACTGACAAACAATGTCTCTATTCTTATCGTTTCGCGCTCATTGTTTTTTAACTGCTATGTGCGTGCAATTTATCATTTTCATTTGGTAGCCCTGTACAAATATTGTTGGTCATAAAATCAATTAATCTGCAATGAATTGTGTACAAGAAACGTTAGAATTCCACGTAACTCTAAAATTAATTTCTTATTAAAAAACAAACCATATCGCCATTTATAACATTCTTCTGGTTCTGATAGTTGCCGAGATCAATAATCAACGAATTAAAAAGACGACCCTTCTTTTCTTATTATTAAAACTACTTTTTCATGTCTTTCGATCTAATATTAAATTTTATCAGTTTTTGAGTAACCTTCTGACAAATCTCTCAATTTTTCAGAGGGAATATGGAGGAATTATTTCAAATTTATTGCTATACATATATAGTATAAACTATTGTGAAACCAATATTAATATTAAAAATTAATGCCAATTATTTCATGTCAATTCAGAAATGTATGCGTTAATGCATTGAGTGTAATCATATTTTCCGTTTAAAAAATTGAAAAATTTGTGGGAGAAGGGTACTCAAAAACGGACAAAATTGAATGCAAAATTCTAGAAGAGTGAACGAGTATTCATAGTATTATGATTCTTAACTTTCCAATTTTTATTCCACTCATTAAATTAAGTTGATTTTATTTTAACAATACCAAATCGACGACCAGTTACCTTTTTATTCACTGACTAAGTAATGCGAAATGTTTAAACTTCTATTAAACTATACTGAATTTCCCGGCTAGACAGCATATCCGCAGGCTATTCAATTTTGAATTAACGTTCAATTAAAAACAGCTTGCAGCTGTGCTCCGCTTTCCGCATTAGCCGAGTCATTTCTTTTCATAATCTACATACTCCAATTATTATTCTGTACTGTTCGTACAAATAACGCTTATGAACAGTTTTCGAACGGATATAATAAACCCCACTGAGAATATTTATGAAAACTAAAGCTACTTTTGCAACGTCTTAGTAACAAAAATGAAAAAGCGACATTATGATTCAGCTATACATTACGACAAAGACAATAATCAATAATACGCTTAAAATTAGTTGCATACATTAATAATTGCGTAGTTGCATAAAAATGTTAGCAGTTAGTCCTACAACTATAGCGCACTACGTAGTAATAATTTTCTATAATTTATAATAACAATTCCGCATTAGCCGAGTCATTTCTTCTCATAATCTACATACTCCAATTATTATTCTGTATTGTTCGTACAAATATCGCTTATGAACAGTTTTCGAACGGATATAATAAACCCCACTGAGGATATTTATGAAAACAGTTGCATAAAAATGTTAGCAGTTAATCCTACAACTATGGCGCACTACGTAGTAATAATTTTCTGTAATTTATAATAATAATTTTGACAATATGAATAATCACAGGATCTGAGAGCTCTGTTAGTTTGACGGGTCCATTAGTTCTAGTGCGCCCAATCGGCTCTTCAACCCCCTGGTGTCGGATTATCAGTTCCGCGACTTCCGGTTCGGTGTTATCCCCGTACGCGATAATCGGTCGGCATATGCGTAAATAACGAAGAACGATATTCTACGATAATTTGCTGGTTAGGTTCTGTCACTTACCGTGGAACACGATCCGAAGAATTAACGAATCAGACCCGCGATGTTACGGCTGGGCAAGACACCGCGACACTGACCGCGGACCCCTTCGGTCCACACAACTCCCTCGACGTGAACCCGCCACAGGGTCAAAAGTGCTTCGAAACTCGAGTCTGTCAGACCCATTACCGCGTCACTGGCAGCTCACAAAACGGTGCTTTTCTTTACGGGTGGAAAATGATATATACCCGAGAGACACATCGGCTCTAGAACTGTATCCTAGGAATTACTCGGCCAACAGCTACTCTTTACAGTCCCCGGTGCATTATCGAGCGGATGGTTCGATTCGTTTACTTGTTGCGGTCATTTACGCGCGCGCCCTTTTGGTTCCTCTGAGTCAGATATATCGTTCTGAGTTAATCAAGCGAGGGCCATCGTCGCGGGAACCGATGATATGCCGTTCCTCCCGCGAATTGGTTTCCGGGGAGAAATCGTGCATTGGCCGCGACGACGAACCATCAGAAGATCGGCGCACCAATTCGAAAATGGAACCGCGTCGCAAAGGTTCGAAAGAGTAAGTGCGGAACTTTGCCGGCGGCCGTACGTATATACGCGGCGTGGCCACGTGACCCTGCCAGGCGAAAACGCTGGCCAATCCTCGTGCTCCGAATTCCGCGCTCACCGAAAAGGCGCGCGCATCCATATACATTTCGTGTGTGGAATAAAAGTTCTTTGAAGTTGGATATACAGTAACGCGATTTTTTTCTATTGAAATGCATGCCGTTAATACGACCGCCGATGAACCCAGCAACTATCAAACGATGACGTAATTGAAATCATGATTTTCGATGACAGAGATACTGCCGAATTCATCGTTTTTATTGCTGCAATATTTCACCGTGGCTACAGTGGGTGTACAAAGTGTTCGTACACCTTTTAAAATAGAATAACTTTTTTTCATAATTGTACCAAACGACCTGATTTTTTATAATCAATTAGAAACATTGGTTTATAAAATGATATGCAGAAAAGATTTTCGAAAAAATTATAGTTTACAAGATTCCGTGCGAAAATAAACAAAAGAAAAGCTTTGTTTAAAACTTTTTTATTTGGGCCCTTAATGGATATTTGAAATATATGTTTTGTAGATCTATGTTAGTTATACACATGCTGAAAATTTCATCGAAATCGATTAACATACCCAGAGCTACAAGCGGTTAAATGTGGTGAAAATCATAGTTTTTCGTGGTCACATTTTGGTCAGTTTCTGCTTAAAATCCACAGATTCTTACATCTCTCGATGCGTGTCGTTTTTTTCTGCGTCAACCGATTTCGATGAAATTTTCAGCATGTGTATAACTAACATACATCTACAGTGAACCGGATTAATATTCGGACGTTCTAAAAAAGACGAAAGCTTTCTTAATATTGTATTCCACAATTTAAACTTTTTTGGGAAGCTAAGCTACAGCAATTAGTTTACTATAGGATGCGAATAGAAATTTTTTCGAAAATTGCAATTGATCGAAATTGTAGAAAAAATACTAAAACTAGTACAATATTGAAAAAGTGTATCATATCTGATACAGTTAACAAATCTGGTATATAGTAAACTAAGAATGTGTTTTCTTACTATTCTAAATTATGTTTATTTTTCTGAAAATTTTGTTTTAATTTTTTTGTAATATTTTTCCCTTGAATATAAAACCCAAAGACTGACCTACTTTCAATTCTTTCATACCAACTAAAAAAATCATGCAGTGAAGGGTTAGAGCGTCCGAATATTAATCCGGTTCACTGTACGAAACGTGTATTTTAAATGTTCATTACGGGCTCTAATAAAAAGAAGAAATCCTTTTTGCAGAGCCCTGTAACAGTTATATTCGCGGGAATGTACCTAAACAATCTTTTCCGGACAAAAAGACTCCAGGACGTGTCCTACGAGTTACAAGATATACACAAATACACATGTTATACATTCATTTTTCGCAATCAAATCATAACAATTTTTAACAATTTTACCGGGTGATCAAGTTACCCAATTTTATCGAAAATTTTACTTTACTGAGGCTGACCTGTCCATCTTTGTTCGTAGTTCACCTCTACGCCGATGGTGGCATCAGTTTCGCTCGTGCGCACTTTCAAATAGCCGCGCATGTGCGAGAAATTTTGCACAGGTACAATATCTCAGCACTGCAGCACTGTTCCCGCCTTCCCGGTCAATTCTTTATTCGCTCAATTTTCGTTTCTATCAGTATTTCATTGTGGAAAGTGCTAATTTACTTCGCGAGAAATGCAAAGCAATTCAGCGGAAGGTAGATTATCTACGAATCCGGTCAGAATATCCATGCTTGACAGAGATGACAAAGGTATGTCACGGGGCGACACAAGAAGGACGCAAACATCGAAATCGAAGATTGCCAGTACTTCCACAGAAAGTTTTATACCCAGGGTTCGACAAAAATCATGTGACAGAGCAAGCACTAGAGGATCGATTCTGAAACCATCTGGTAAATATTTATTTTTTCGTTACATTTGATTAACGCCATATTATTTTCTCCACAACTACAGTAAAGGTTTGATCTAATTGTAAACAAAACCCTTGGGTCCATGCTATTACTTAGGTAGAACAATTCTACTATTCTTTTGTGATCTCGCATAAGTTTGTTTTCATAGGTAAAACCCCACTGCGTCATGGACCGACAGCTCCAACAACACCAAGCGTACACAGTGGAAAACAGCCTGCACTTCTCATGGCTGGATCCTCTCACAAAGTTCACTCTGCTCTTCCAACTGGACCCAGATCCTTATCCACTGATCGTATCAGCAGCCTAGGAGGCAAAAGTGCCAAGAAAGACCAGAAACTTTTAACAGACAAAGTTTATCAAGCTTACATGCTGAACAAAATAGATACTTACTTGAATGCTAATCAGCTTACTCATATGCTTAACGGCAATGCTAGTATAAAGCCAATTACTCTAAAAATGTTCATAGAGGTTTCTGCTTACCTAGTTAAAATGCTAGACATAAAATCGGTTCTAACGATTACCAATTACATGGAGGAGTTGCCAAAAATTGCCAAGAAGCTTCATTATCCGGGTGTTATCAATAAATCTTGGTTGAAGACTGCTAATGCCATGCACTCCTGGCCAAATGTCTTGCGCTGGATCTGCTGGTTGGTGGAAACTTGCGAAGTTAAGGAAATAGCTTTGGAAAATTATAATTTAGATAATTTGCCTTTCCTGGGAGATGAAAGGGAGGCTGATATGCACAAATATAATTTAGTCTCTATGATCAAATTCTATAACGCTTGGAACGATGTAAAACTCGACGAGGAAGAGGCAATGGTTGAAAAATATTTAAAAGAACTTGGACACCAGCATGGAGTCACTGAAAAAGAGATGAGCACTGTACAGTGTGAACTAGATGAGAACGAGGAGAAATTGCAGGCAGTAAAAGAAAAAGCTCAGGACATCGACGAAGATATAATTCACTTACAAAAGGTCCTGGCAGACTTAAAAAAGGATGAAGAGAATCAGCGAAACGATAACGAAGCGATAGAGGATTACATAAAAACAATTGTTTCCGACACAGAAAAAATAAATGCCGACTGCAAGATTTTGAGCGAACACATTCATTTGCAAACAAAATGCCATGACGATTTACTTTCTGAAATTAAGCAGCAGCCAATGTCCAAAGCAGAGAAAGAAAGTATACTGGAAAAGTGTACAAAGATTCAGGGTTACATGCAACAGTTTGATGAGCATTTGCAGGATATAGAGAAAGAGAACTTTACAATGGACATGACATTATCGTCGATCACTAACAATTTGATGAAGCTGGTCCTAACGTATAATAAGGAAATCTTGATGAACTTTAACAACGATATGGGCGTAGACATTGAGGAATTGAAAATGTCGGAAACGGGTATATGCAATCCTCAGAGTATGCATATACTGCACGCTAAAGCTACCTTGATGAATGATTTCAAAGAATTGATGAAGAAACAGATCGTTGAGAAAGAACGTTTCATAGAATTGAGTTCCAACGAAATGGAAAATCTTCAGGAGAAACTGAAGGTCTTGGAAGATGAAAGCAGCGATGCTGCCAATACATTCAAGGAGAAGAAAGATCTCATCAATAAGATGAAAACAGACGTCAAGAACGAAGAGGCGAAATTAAAGGAACATATAAAAGCGTTACGAAATGAAATTAAGGAGATACAAGCTTCCATTCCAGACAGGGGAAAGATTTTAGAAGAACAGGAAGAAGCGACAGATAAATTAAATGCAGTACGCAGGCAGAAAGCATATCTTGAGGAATCCGCAAAACTATTTTTTGATAAGTTTTTCAGTATCTTGGGAGAGCACAGAAATGAACTTTGTAAAATACTGGAAAGACTCAATAAATAATACAGTATATGTAATTAAATACCATAATGACAGTACACACTGTATAATTTAAACAAAAAACAGTATTTAATTTTTATGTATATAGATATATTAATAAACTTTTGATACGAACTTTTATATTTGTATTGATTATTTGTCTACCTCACATTCATAACAATCGTAACAGTACTATAACACACTAAGCGCGCGTTTACACGATTTCAATTAATTGCACACGCGATAATTTGACAAGTTGAAAATAAACATTCCAAATTTAACTTTGAATTTACATTAAAACACTAACTAACAATTTAATTACAAATACCACACAATACCTAGACAAAATGAAGATGTTAAATTATTTAAAAACAATTCAAACATTTTCTGAAACTATCGTTACAAACACAACTTCAAACACCGGAAATCAAATGAACCTCTATCGCTCGACGCATTGTTGATATTCGAGTAATTCAGAAAATATACTGTACGCTTTCAAGATTTTGTATTATTATTTATATCTGCACATTTGAATAAAGTTTATATAGAACTGATATTTGTGCTGGTAAGTAATTGGAGGTGGGTATTATTTGACGAAACAAATATTTCATATTTATATTTGCAATTGTATATTTGTAAATTACAATTTCTATTTCAATTTTATCAATCTGAATCTTAAAATAAAATATTTCTATTTAAACAGTCTGATCCACAAAATAAAATATTTCTATTCTATCAATCTGAAACACGAAATAAGATATTTTACTTTTTGCATTGTTATGCTGAGAAACCGCATAAATTTTGATATGATTTCATTTCAAAATTAATTCGGTTCATAATTAAAACGGTCCGAACATTTAATTCGGACCGTTTCTTTCAACAATAACATTTACAATTGAAATTGAAACTAAAGGCAAAATACAAATATTTTCATTATTCTTCAAACAAGCTACTATTTTCAAACGTTAATGCCTCAAGTAAACTATTTTGTTTTCCAAAATTACTGAATCAAATAAAATATTTTATTTTCAAAATTGTAAACATACTTTAAAATAAAGTGGATTATTTAGTCTGTAAGTAATTTTGTAGATGCTTACAAGACTAGCGTAGTCGAGATAAGTGTTGCACCGTACTTCCGGTTGCGCAAGTCATTAGTTTCGTCGCCATCATAGCGACGAGATCGCGACCGCTTTCGGCCGCTGAGCCAGAAAACGAGTTATCGTCGTTTACGACGAAAACAGGAGACAGAGCTTTTGCTCTGTTGAAGACCGTGTCCGTGGTTATCGTAGTAACGTCTCATCGGGCGTCGATTATCGGCATCTCGAGGATATTTTCTACATATTTAACGCTGAGAAAACATGGCTTATTGAAGAAGATGAAGGTCCTGCAGAAATACACTGTTTCTCCATACGGAGGAGACGAAAGCCTCGTTTACGCCCGACATCAGCACGAACACATTCGTGCCGGAAATGGAAAAGAACACAAAATTTTCGCAATCCTCGGCAAAGGGGGGTCCTACTGATGCAAAGAAAACTCAAGGTGCGTCGTTATCCGAATGTCGATCGCTCCGATAGCGACGTCATCTTTTTAGTGACGTCTGATACGTGCGTATTTCATTGCGAAAAAACGAGCTCGAATATTCACAATTGAATGACTTTTCATACTCTGTTCATTCATTAATTATTTCATTAATTATTATACTTCTTCGTAAGAAGTTCGTCAATACAGTCCATATAGTATCACATTAGACGAAAACATTTCTTAGATTGGCGCAACCTCTTTTTATTATTAAACTGTAATTATAATGATAAGATTGAAGAGAAAAAAATTCTTAAAACCATATCAGACGAATGAAAAGGTCCGACTGTAACTTATTCATTGAAAAATTATTGAGTGAATCTACAAGCAACTGTAAACAATGTTATGCAATTTCAATGTATTATTGAAACTTATTCATGCTGACTTAGTAGATATAAATATTGTTTGAAACTCAAAATACTTATCGTTTCAGTAAATTTATTTTTGTTCTGCTATCATTATTATTTATATTACACGGCATAAATTTTCTAAAACGAACGCTATTTTGCTGAACATTATTGAATTTACTATATCTATAGGCAATCCATTGATTCATACAAAAAGATAAAGATGACTCATGAATTGTTTCTTTTTATTTCTATCACATTGATATGGACAAAAGCACTAATGATAAAATGACCATAGATTGTTTTTAAGATAAATTTTTTTAATCGCTCATACAGCTCAAATAGCTATTTATATATCGTAATTTAAAGGAAAATGTAATATAACTACATATATATTTAAAAGAATACATATACAATAAGTCTAATAAAAGAACAAGGTTTCTATCTATTTATACAACCGTAATATCTGATACTGATGCATACAATAAATTTAGAACTATTTTTTTACTTGTTTAAACATGATAAAAAGCACTGAAAAATTTGGAGTTGATAGGCTTTGATCCTTTGTGCTTGGTGCTATTTTAACTTGAAACTTAATCATTTCTTCCAACCTAGAATAATTCCATTCTATGTTGAGTATTTTCTTTGTATGAATATGAAATTGATATAATACCTCATACAGTACTTAAATGTTGAGTAATTGATTAGATACCAACATATTTAATAATGTAAAAAATATTTGGAATAATGGTATAGCAATTTTTTAATTATAATTTAGCATTCGAATGCTAAGGGTTAATAAGTATTTGGAAGATAGTTGTTATGAACAAAATATTTTCACATAATTGTCAATATTGTTCAGAAATGTCAATTACAATGAACAAAAATGATTGAGTAATAATTTATGCTATTAGCCTGATTATGAGGAAAATCTAAAAGAGATTGCTCTTCTGTTATTTTATCTTTTCCTTCCATTGTTATTTGTCTTTGCCTTCTCTTTCTACTTCTGCTATTGTCCAGATATTTCTGTTTCTCAGTATTATTGACATTTTTAGATGTTACAAATAACAAGCTCTTCCCGAAGACCTCACGCCGACGCGAACCAACTGGTACTTGTAGTTTCTCAAAGTATGAACAACCAAGGAAGTGCAATGTACAGAAAACAAAAAGTTTTGATAAGAGACCAAAACCTAAAGGACAATATCATGGCAGTGCAAAGGAGGATACCAAGGTGTTTACTTAAATTCTATTATCTAAAACTCAATTATCATAGCGCTTAGATATTAGAACTTCCATGGTGACATGCTAAACTTCATAATTTCTTACAGGTAGTGCAAACGGAAATAGCTGAGCATGGCTCAGTAGTGGTCCAAGGAAGTAAAAAGCAGAATTTGAATCACTTGCTGAATTTTCATTATGAACCGCGTGAAATGCAAGGTGGTTCAGGTGTATGGAGTCATGGGAAATCTACAAAGGGTTACTCGCGTAACAGTAATAGATGGCTTCCACCAATCCAGCGACATAAGTACAACAAAGAACAGTTTCTACAAGCCAGGTAAAATGGCTTATTACAAAGAAATTAGACCACCCTATTTCACGTGTACACGTGTGACAAACGAACCTGGACCTTAATCCATTAAATACACGAATACCCGTGTACAAAAATATACGGATCTCTACATCTGTGTACACGGAGAATAGAATGTATAATTACTAGAGGTGTGCGAGAACCCGACCCGACTCGTCTCGATGTCTTTCCGATCTGTTTCGACCATTAAGGTCTCCACATTTTCGGGTTCTTGCACGCCCCTAATAATTACTCGTGTATTAAGAACACGGATACTCAATTTGCGAATATACGGTTCTCGGAATCCGTGTACACGTTTCCCTTCAGTACACGTCCAAGCTCATAGACTCTAATCTTTCTATATTAAAGATTATTTTTCTTTTAGCTGCCAATTTGTTGTAACTGCCAATGGGAATTATTCATCTTATCTGACTGATCCTGACACTCTAGTTGATTGGAAACTAGTAGAACAAATTGTAGGTTAGAAATAACATTTTTATAAGTTTCTGAAATTCATATATATATTTTCATTTCAGAAAATCCATAGTCCTGAAAATTTGTCATGCCCCATTTGTTTGTGTGCACCAGTTGCTGGAAAAATGACACGTTGTGGTCACGTTTATTGTTGGCCTTGCATTCTCCATTATTTGTCACTTTCTGACAAGTCTTGGCGCAAGTGTCCAATTTGTTACGAATTAATTCAAAAGTCCGATTTGAAAAGGTAATTTCAATGCCGATTGAAACTGAAAGCGTATGTAGAGTACTCTCTATAAAATGGAAAATTTTTCAATCCTTGTATTATTATTTCTTTCAGTGTCACTGAAATCACTCAGAACACGCTAAATTTAGGAGATATCGTTACTTTACGTTTAATGCGTCGCGAGAGAGGATCATTGCTCGCGGTGCCCGTTGGTTCTGTACCTCAAAATCCAACAAACTTTTTCTCCGCTGCAGGAACCGTAAGCAACGAGGTGTACTCAAAACTTCTTACAGCAAATACAGATTATGTAAGTACTTAGAATTTCGTATAATTGAAATGTATCATTTCGAAAATTTCAATGTGTTCATAAAATTACTCAGATTATGAATGTTATCGAATGGGAACGAGTTCAATTAAAATTGGAAATGTTAGATAATCCAGATTTGCCAGAAAATTGCTATATTGAACAAGCACTTGATGAACTTTCAAAAAGAGAAGAATTGTTAAATGAGGTAACATCAGTGTACTTAACTTAAAAAATAATGCATTATATTAGTAATTTACGATACTTCGATTACAGATCAAATCGAAATCAGAAACGGATGAAACAGCAAAAGAAGAGGACAGTGTTACCGAAGACCAACAATCAGATCAACACGAATTAGAAAATCATGAAGAAACCATCAACGTTGCTAACGAACAAGAAATAAAAAATGATGACGAAGCATCTTCCAAAATAACAGAAAGTTCAATCATCTCCCAGTCAACTTCGGGCGTACAAAAATTCTTTTACTTCTATCAAGGTTTGCGATTAGCGAATATATATTTTTACACCACTTTCTATTTTAAGGAATTAATTTATTTTTAAATTTTTAGCGGATGACGGGCAACATTTGTATCTTCACGCAATGAACGTGAAAATGCTGGAACAGCAGTACGGTAGTCTTGAAAATTCTCCTCATACAATAAAGGGAAAGCTCTTGGAGAAAGAAGGTGGAAGTATTACCGAAGATCTAAGACGTAGACTGAGGTATCTGTGTCATTTACCACTTACTTGCCAATTTGAACTAGCAGAAATCGACTTACAACCACCGATTGTGTCACAAGAGGTTCTTACATCGTTTCAAGGTAATTTCAATTCTTCTAAATAACTCAATGCATATTAAGATGTCCAATCATCGGTTGTAATAATATTTCGATTTGTAGTAAATACTGTTTACTAAACGCTGATTTGATCGCAGAAACGTCCCAACTTTAACTTCCTACTTAATACTTATTTTCTAACTTAACTACCTGAAATTTCGGGTACTCGCATACCCCTATTAATTGCTATATAAAAAAATTCTTTTTATTGAAAGAATGTTGTACATCATGAATTCTTTTCAAGAGCATTATGTGTCATATTTTTTAAATTTTCGGGAACCCTTCCTTTAACCAACAAAGTAATCCATGTTTAAATTTTCGCAGACCAATTGGCACTGAGACAGAAACGCCGACAACAACGAGAACGAGAAGAAAGAAAGAGAGAGAAGAAGATCACAGAAGAGCAAAACAAGCGAATGGGAAAATATCCAAAGCCAAATGTACACATCGATTCGCAAAGGCATTTTCCTCAGTGGCAGCCAGAATTGTTATTTTCTGAGTATGTATACTTTATTACTATTACTATGAATTCATACACGCACAAACATTTTAAATTAAAAATGCGACGATGCATTGAAATTTGTCAAGATAGTATATACATAGATAAATAATGTTCGTACAGGGAAACTGTTACATCGCCACTGGAATCAACAACAGCGTCGAGCATAGCTGGCAGTCCATCAATGAGTACGTTCGACGAAATTGTGCGTGACAGACAAGCCGATAATACTGCACATGAACAGGGACCATCGTTCGCGGAAATGTTACGGAATACCGGCACGCGCCTAAAATCATCAGTTGCGTGGCCATGTGTAGCTTCTGCTCAGGAAAAGTCGAGTTCAATTGTGTCTGTTCAGTCGTTCTCCAGTCATAATGAGGAAGAGGAGTACGCCTCGCCACCAACGTACAGTCAGAGTTTTGGCGATGCTTTGGCAGTTGCTTTAGAGCAAACGAAGTTACTAGGTAAGTGCAACCACCGACTAGATACAACGATAGACCTATCATCCAACATACCTCGTCGGTGGTGCAACAAAGTTTTCAATCATTCAAGCAAAAGTAACCCAGTAATAAAGCATTCGCCGTCGTCGTCCGCTTCGACTATCTTTTAACGAGTCCATGGCTTTGCAATGATAATAATTTTACATTTTATTTTTTCAGGGGGCAAAAAGGATGGTGGAAGAAAAAAAAAGAAGAAAGGGAAATCAACACTATTGTTCGCAACTACTATGGCACACACATCTTAATTTTCTGCCCTTATATTGCATATATTTTACGTTAATACTTTAAAATTTTGTCCAAGATTTTCTCTGTACAATATTTTAGAATTTTTTTTAGTAAATTCTAGAAAATTAACAAATCCTAATACAAATCACGATGTAATGGTGTGTCATTGCACGCCTGACCAATTTTTATCATTGTATTATCGATTACCAAAAAATTGTTTTCTGTAGCAGTCTGTTGTGCTTACAAATAAAATTTTGTTTTTCTGAAAAGTATGACTTTTCTATTAATCGAATGATTCTACGCGATTAAGATATTAACACTTTAATTTACCCTGAAACTTTTTCCGTACATTTAAAAGACGATCGATGGTACACGATTTACCAATACAAAGTCCATTTAAGAAAGACAAAAGACAAAATACCTGACAGTAAAGACGATGCACAGTTACATGTAAAAAATAATGGGGAAAAGGGGCCAAAAACTGATTTTTCGTTTCCCTACCTACAATAACTACCCTTACAGATGAGATAGGAGCTGAAACCTGGCAGTTTACCGCCGGGAGCGAATTTCATCCCCAAACCCGGTTATAGCCTTTACTACACAAATTTAATAAACATTTAGCGAATATAATTAATTCTACTTTTATTGAAATTTGCCGAATTTATAAGTTTATTCGTTATTAAATTTGAAATACCTATGAAATTTACATTTCAGAAACGAAGAGAATAGAACTTTATCAAAAGATTGCAGGCGCTGGAAATTTTGCTTAATTATAAATGTTTCTTAAACTATGGGATATAGGAAGTCATAATTGAAGTCACAGAAGTTTCAAATGATTGATTTTATTTTTAGACGAAGTTTTGCGAACATAGAAAATCAACAACGGATCTTTCTATCAACATTATTAAATAAGTACAATTAAATCATCTTTTTGTCGTATACTCCATAATACAAAAGTTGAATAAAGTATTTATACAGTTCACAGAAATAAAATAAATAAATGTAATATATTTTTAAATGCGTGTAAAGTAACAAACATGGCTAAATTATACTGTGGAGAGAGAAGACCGTAGATGTAATAATTCTATGTTCTTCAAATTCGCTCATTGTTTTTTTTTCGTGGAGCCATGTAGAAGGGCAGTGGTAAATGAGAAAATTAATCGACTTCTTCGATGGTAGGTCCGCCAGATGCACCGCCAGTCGGAGCTCCACCAGGAGCGCCAGGCATACCACCAGGCATTCCACCGGGCATACTGCCACCTTGGTACAATTTCGTGACAATTGGATTGTATATGGTTTCTAACTCCTTTTGCTTGTGTTCGAATTCCTCCTTGTCAGCAAGTTGGTTGGCATCAAGCCATTTGATAGTCTCGTTGCATTTGTCCAGTATCATCTGCTTGTCGCTAGCGCTGATCTTGTCCTTCAATTTCTCGTCTTCCACTGTACTTCTCATGTTGAAGCAGTAAGATTCAAGATTGTTCTTGACAGAAATGCGTTCCTTCTGTTTATCGTCTTCAGTACGATATTTCTCTGCTTCGTTGACCATTCTTTCAATGTCTTCTTTGCTAAGACGGCCCTTATCGTTGGTGATGGTGATCTTGTTCTCTTTTCCAGTAGACTTGTCCACTGCTGAGACATTTAGGATACCGTTCGCGTCGATGTCAAAGGTGACTTCGATTTGAGGAACACCACGAGGTGCTGGTGGGATTCCGCTGAGCTCGAATTTACCCAGAAGATTGTTGTCCTTAGTCATGGCTCGCTCTCCCTCGTAAACTTGGATCAATACACCGGGCTGGTTATCGGCGTAGGTAGTGAAAGTTTGAGTTTGTTTCGTTGGGATGGTCGTGTTCCTCTTGATGAGAGCGGTCATGACACCGCCAGCAGTTTCAATACCGAGAGACAGGGGTGTAACGTCGAGAAGCAGCAAGTCTTGTACGGCTTCAGATTTGTCACCATGCAGGATAGCAGCTTGCACAGCAGCTCCATAAGCTACAGCCTCATCAGGATTGATGGATTTGTTCAACTCTTTGCCATTGAAGAAGTCCTGCAACAGCTTCTGAATCTTCGGGATACGGGTGGATCCACCTACCAAGACGATGTCGTGAATTTGAGCCTTGTCCATCTTAGCATCGCGCAGCGATTTCTCTACCGGCTCGAGTGTTCCTCTGAAGAGATCAGCGCAGAGCTCTTCGAAACGAGCCCTTGTGATCGAGGTGTAGAAATCAACTCCCTCATAGAGGGAATCGATTTCAATCGTTGCCTGGGTAGATGATGACAAAGTACGCTTCGCGCGTTCACAAGCCGTCCGAAGACGACGGAGAGCACGCTTGTTAGCGGTCAGGTCTTTCTTGTATTTACGCTTGAACTCCTGTACGAAGTGGTTGACCATACGGTTATCAAAATCTTCACCGCCAAGGTGAGTGTCTCCAGCAGTGGATTTGACCTCGAATATACCATCTTCGATGGTCAAAATAGACACATCAAAGGTTCCGCCACCAAGATCGAAAATTAGGACGTTACGCTCGCCGATGGCTTTCTTGTCCAAGCCGTAAGCAATGGCGGCGGCGGTCGGCTCGTTGATGATACGTAAAACGTTCAAGCCAGAGATGGTACCAGCGTCCTTGGTTGCCTGACGCTGCGAGTCGTTGAAGTAAGCAGGTACAGTGATCACGGCATTCGTGACGGTCTTTCCAAGGTAAGCCTCAGCAGTATCCTTCATCTTTACCAGAACCATTGAACTCACTTCTTCAGGGAAGAAGGTCTTCATCTCTCCTTTGTATTGTACCTTAATCTTCGGCTTGCCATCATCATTTACAATAGTGAAGGGCCAATGTTTCATGTCAGCTTGAACCGTTGTGTCATCGAACCGACGTCCAATAAGACGTTTCGCATCTGAAAAATAGAAAAACAAAATTAGACTACCACCCTTCTGTTCAAATTCTACATTATCGGAGTACCTGAATAGCTAAATTACTTTAAAATACCTAATTTACTTTTCAAATATCTATGGGTCGAGTTTTACAATAAAATTAGCATTAACATAATCAACATACTAAGCTGAAACAATTTATATATAAAGCTAATGACTTGTATATTGTAAATTCACAGCTCAATTATCTCATAACGGAAGTACACTAACGATTAACTCTGCCAGAAAGAAGTGGTGTTGAATTTCATTGTGCATCATGTTAAAGTGTTCGTTATTATTTTAAATCGTTAAATTAAATTTATTGCTGTTCATATTTAGCGAGCACGAAGATTGAACATGCGACCAACATTTTCGAGGCTACTCGCTATAGCGACGCTGACCTATTAAGGTACTAAACAGGCGTCCTCTAGGAGCCATGACCCTAACCATAACGCGTGTGAGGTTAACATATATAGAGAGTAGCATTATGGATTGACCTTTCTACCCATTTCCACGCCTACTGCCAATATTCCGAAGTACTTGCTTACATTATCTTTTTGTCTTGCGTCCGTTTTTACTTGTATTGAAATAACATGTAAATCGTTGCAGGAAATTCTGCGAAATTTACGTTGAACATATTACACGTGAATTTTAAAACGACATATTTCGATGCACCTATAATATTCGAAAAAATGTCTAAATAAAAATCGAATCAAATATTCATTGAGAAGTTAATTCCTACAGAAATTCCAGTAAAATGTCTGACAACGATTTTCGAAATTAGCCGTGACGCTACTGCGGAAGTCTTGCTTCAAATTATAACATTCGACAAAACTTCTAAATAAATATCGAACGATTCTCGTTGTCGTTTATGCAGATTAAAATAGAAAATTTCATTAGTTTTAAATCGAATCAAATATTCATTGAGAAGTTAATTCCTACAGAAATTCCAGTAAAATGTCTGACCACGATTTTCGAAATTAGCCGTGACGCTACTGCGGAAGTCTTGCTTCAAATTATAATATTCGACAAAACTTCTAAATAAATATCGAACGATTCTCGTTGTCGTTTATGCAGATTAAAATAGAAAATTTCATTAGTTTTAAATCGAATCAAATTTTCATTGACAAATACATACAGAAATTCCAGTAAAATGTCTGACCACGATTTTCGAAATTAGGCGTGACGCGCTACTGCGGAAGTCTTGCTTACAAATTATAATATTCGACAAAACTTCTAAATAAAAATCGAACGATTCTCGTTCTCGTTTATGCAGATTAAAATAGAAGATTTCATTAGTTTTAAATCGAATAAAATACACGTTGAGAAGTTAATTCCTACAGAAATTCCAGTAAAATGTCTGACCACGATTTTCGAAATTAGGCGTGACGCTACACCGCGGAAGTCTTGCCCACAGATAAAAGGATAAGATAAGAGACGAAGAAAACACAAAATAAATAGAAGCAGCGTTTTCCTCGGGAGAGTTATCGATCGGATGAATTAGCTTAAAAATGCTTACCGAAGATTGTGTTGTTGGGGTTCATGGCGACTTGGTTTTTGGCGGCATCACCGATTAACCGTTCGGTATCTGTGAACGCCACATAGCTGGGTGTTGTTCGGTTTCCTTGGTCATTGGCGATGATTTCCACTTTTCCATGCTGGAAGACACCAACACAGGAGTAGGTGGTACCAAGATCAATACCAACTGCGGGTGCTTTGTCCATCTTTGCTTTTCTGCAAGAAAACAAAGAAATTCTCTTTAAATAATGTAATCCGAGCAACGCTAAACGATGGAAGATCTTTCGAGAGACACAACGCGTTCCGTCCGTTATCGTGTACCTAGAACCGCGTTACCTACACACCTTTTTTATACGCTTATACAAATTAGCTTCGTAGGAAAGTGAAGAAGTTCTTCGTTCGACGATTCGCAACGTGAGTGAAGAGACCCACCGCGCTTCCGCGTATATCACTTCTCCAGAGGACGCTTCTAGAATGTTCGTCCCACTCTACCGCCGCAACAGCCAATCACGAGTCGACTTCAGGAAATCCTATTGGCGGATCTAATCCAACGGTAGCCATTGGCGAAAACGATGGACTACGTGAATCAACAGGGATATTTCATCCGATTATCGATCAGCCGAAATATCCTTCAGATAGCATACATTTCTCAATTTTGCCCTCCCCTATTACCATAAAAATAATTTTACGATCTCGCGAATATGTATTTTGAGGGTAAGTGAATTTGTCAAATCATTTTTCAGAATGATTTCCGGCCGGAACGGCAGACGACCCGGAAGTACAGAACGTGAGAAAAGTGGAGAAATATCTAATTCTAGAAAGTACCGAACATGGCCACGTGCATCTGCGTTCATGTAGTTTGCATTTGCATTGGATTCTGGATCGACTATTCAAGGACGTACGATTTCATTGACATCCATGAC
The DNA here is from genome assembly GCA_916610235.2 of Lasioglossum morio. Classification (NCBI taxonomy): domain Eukaryota; kingdom Metazoa; phylum Arthropoda; class Insecta; order Hymenoptera; family Halictidae; genus Lasioglossum; species Lasioglossum morio. The sequence goes on along the minus strand of OU744326.1, from coordinate 19,476,445 downwards.
TTTATGGCTTAAGGTTTAACTGATTAATTTCTTACTGAGTTTGCCGAGTTACGAACACGTGCAAAACGTTTCAGCATTTTATCAAACGTGGGTTTTTTTTCAATTTGTGTTTGTACGATATATTGGTTGGAAAAAAAGTAGAATTAATGAACTTACGTTGCCTGAAACAATAAATCTTTTCGTTGGAAGCAGACTAGTTGGATCACAGATATTTATCATAAATATTTGTAATTCAACGAATGTTTTACGCCATTTCACAGATGTAGTTATTTATGTTATTACGGATTTCATTTCATTCGTTTTCAAAGAACCTGCGTAAAAATTCGTATTCTCTTATTGTGCATGAACGAAATTCGACGATGAACTTGAATTCGTTCTGAAAACTGCTGGATACGTTGTGGTAGTATACACGCACACAACGCAATCAGCATGTTCACACTATTGTCTATAATAACACGTCAAACGCTCAACGATGTTTCAACACGTTTCAAATCAAATGCAGTTATGAAAAGTGTTATTACGTAGAAATCATAATAGTATATCTGTAACTGCAAGTAACCCGAGCTTCATTGTAGTAAAAATTTGTTGAAATCCAACTTGCTTCACGCATAATGACGCATATACAATATACATTCGCACACGCACACTTTGTGACGTATGAATCATGTAAGTATACATATACTATATACATGATTACATGAACCTCGAGGGACTCGAAAATACCATGTATCTGTCGCGATATCATCTCTTATTTTTCATAATTACAAGTATTGCATTTAACTTATAGCAAAGAGAACAATTAATATTGCCGTTTAGTAATATAGAAATATATACACTACAGTGCAAAAAAGGAGCACCCAGTGTAACTATAAGATATCAGATGATTGCATAAGTTCGTGACTGATTTGAAAATAAAATTCAATGGTTTAATTTCAAAGAATATAACTTTATTAATGAATTATACATATTCTAATTGTAGAAATTTTTTTCATTTTAATTTAATCAATCTTCAACCAAATCTTTAGCCAATCTTTAAAATTTAACCATTAATTTTATTTTCAAATTGGGCACGAACTGATGCAATCATCTAATATAATGACAAACAATATCTTTATGTAGAAATTCTATTGTACAATGATTGATTTATGACATTTAAAGTATTAGATAATCCGCAATAGTATATACAAATATATTCTCAGGAATCCTTTTTCAAAACTTACTGTGGTTTCTATTTGATTTTTTACGTTTTTCTATTAAATATGGCCGGATGCTTCTTTCTTTTGCAAGACTTGCATATTTCTGAAATATTATAATAATTTCGATTGGTTTTGGTAACCTGTATCGATGTAAAAATTAGGTATTGGGACTCTGCATCTCGAAATACAGGTGTAAAAAAGGTTATTTTGTTTTTATGTTTTATATTTTTACTGTATATCGGTTTCTTTAAAAGTAATGTGTTTGCTTCAGTTTCTGCGACTGTCTTTTTATTATCTGAAAGCAGTGATCAGTTTACAGGTTAAAACATATAAATATGTACATATTTAGTCAATCATTTTTCTAATGATTCTTTGTTGCTTGTCATCGTCAAATTATATGATTGGACTGTTACGTTACGAGGAAAATGTAGTCAATGCAGCAAAAGACGGTGCAGGAAATCGATGACGATAGCATTGCGGTAAAGTTCTCGAGCTCTACAGAAACTTCCAGTGTGTCCGAGCACAGTGTAGCTGTAGCTGCTTGTGCACAACTGTTCGATACGTTGCCTGTCTCATGACATTGATCGGCCGACAATAAATTATTTATTGCATAGTGTCGGTTTGTACAACGTTCTTATTGCAAATCTAGCATGTGTATACGCTGTGTACATCCTTCATCAAAGATATAGAAGTCTACATATTATTAGTTTCCTCGAAATTCAATTCTGAAAATGTAAATTTGCATAAATATATCTCCGGTTTAGTGATTATATTCGTGAACAACTATACGAAACAATTGGTGTAAGCAGTTATTTCCGCTGAATTGACCATCGCGAATGAGCACAGAGGTGCAAAAGATTTTGTGACCACATTTCTTCGATGCCATTACACTTTATTGTATTTTTATTCTTTAATTCATTACAATGTCTTTTTTGCTATGCGTTTATTTTGTCATTATCAGGAAACAGTAATCCTTCAACCTTGTAATCGTTGTTAATTATCTTAATCGAAATATTCAAAGGATTGCAGTGTCACGATGTAATTATACGAAATTGCCTCGTATACATTGGTACTATGAACGATTATTGTATTTAAAACGATTTGTATTTAATATTGTAGGAATTATACTTTCATTTTAGTATGCATTTCACATTTACAGCATTTACTACAGTTTTAATCTTATTTTTGTTTCAGTAAGATGTTTTCAATGAAAATATTAAATTTTTCGTATGTTTTCGTATAATATTTCGGTTTGAGTGTTTGTCTTTTCTATTGTTTTTGAAACATTTATATTTATATAGAAATCAATGATCTTATCGTACTTCGTATTGCTTCGTAGATTATTAGATTATATAAATGGTTCAAGTTTTTTTATAACGATTTCTTTGTTGAGACCAGTGATTGTCTCGTTTCCCGGCAACTTAAGGATTTTTAGTAGAATTCCTTATTTGTTTATACATTCAGCCTGTTGTCAAGAAACTTGCTTATAGACTACAAAAAATCTACAGCGTCATAAAAAAACATATATACATATATGTATATATACGCATATGTACGATATGAAATTGCTAAAATCATGCAATAAACAAATTTGAATAAAGTTCTTATCCTTTGGATCAGTGGTTCTTAACCGGTAATAGATATATTTAATAATTTATTTTCTAAATTATAATTATTTCTACGCGGCATGTTTTTTGTTTGTTTTTTCGATCATTAATTTTGATGTTCCGCAAATTTTTCGTATAACTTTGAAGTCCCCTGACTTTAACAAGGTTAAGAACCACTGCTTTAGAGGGAATGTGATTCATCTTGCGTATGACAAGTTGACAAGCAATGTCATATCAAGTTTACTTTTTCTAACTGCATTTACGTCGGTGGAAATAACCTTGGTAGTAATCATGGTTGCTTGACGGAAGATCGTTGAAACGTATCTTGATTCAATTCGTTTTTCAAATTCGTCCTTGATTTTTTACTCGCGTTCCTTATTTTCTAAGTTCGTCACTGTTCTCCCCTGTGTTTCGAGACGAGTTTGAAAGTATTTCATATGTTTTCAATTTTCTATCTCGTATAATATACGCCGTATATTATAATGAGAGCATAATAGCCAAATTATTTTAAAATATTCTAGCTCGCAAATTTTTTTTAGGAAAAATAGATTGTTTAATTGTGTGAAAAATTGATTCTAGAACTTCCGTCAATTGAGTTTTTTTATCTCCCCTCGGTATAGCCCTTGTTGTTTGCCTTCCTTTTTATTACCACGCTTATTGTATATTAATTTGCCGTGTTGTACGCGTCAAATCTTGTAATCGAATTTTAAATCACTTCCCATAGTCCTACACTGCTGAAATTTGTATGTACCCGAAAAAAATGTACGCTGCACAGTTCATACAGAGATACGTATCTATGTGTGTATCGCATCAAGTTTTCGAAGGACCACCGTTTAGGATTATGTTATGGCCATTGTAAGGCTTCCAGGTAGTGAGAAAAGGAAAACTGCAATGCCAGGTGATCGACGCGACGTTAACGGTATAACGTCTTCTGAATGTCATCCAGGTGTTCCTTATTCGTGTTACACGAATCGTGTATGCACTGCGCGCGCGCGACCGATACACATACTAGAAAAAGCTCGATTTTATACTCACCGTTTACATATAGGGTGGACCTTAGTAATTGTACTTGGCGAAAAGTATTTCACACATTTTTCTGTGGGACATCCCTTAGAATTGAACCACTAGATGAAACAATAATCTATGCGAAATTTAAAATTGATCGAATAACAGGAAATCGTCAGGTATAGGTATTCCGAGCCCCTCATATCCGTTAGGTTTCGACCTGCCTTTAACAAAAGACCCCAAACCAACGTTCTGGGGGGACAGCCCTTTGAAATAGGAAGATGTCGAAGGATGTCGACATCCTTAGTACGTTCTGAGCATTCAACGAATTAACAGGTCGTATCATCGTAGAAAACGGAAAGCGAAAATTCATGTCAAAGATGCAAACTAGAGGAGAAAAATTATTTCTACTGGATCATGATGTTCCGAGTTCGTCCGAATTCGAAAATCGAATTATTGATGCTAATAAGTTACCATCTAATGGACAAGCGTTAAGAGTTTTGTTTTATAACATACGTAAGGTAAAATTAACTATACGTGCGAGTGCTCGTTTAGTTGTGAAGGAAGTTGAGGTTCTTTGGGAAAAAGCACGAATCCCCACCAAAAAAACACAACATAGCATTACAAAATTAGAATCGCTGTATAATGAATGGAGGGCATTACAAAAAAATTCAGCACGCCGAAGTCAACTCCAAGAAAAGCGGGAGCAAGATTTCCGTGATAAATTAGATGATCTCTTCGATATTGCACACGCTGATGCATTAAAATTGATGACCATTGAAGAAGATAAATTATTCTTACAAAATCAAAGAAAAAAGGGACGACCTGAATCAATGATTGAAGGGGATCGCGTGCTATATCAAACAAGAATAAGCAAGAACAAGCAAGAAGAATCCAGACGAATGCAATACGAAATGAGTGTTGCCGAACGTACATACTTTTTATATATTTATTCTTTCACTACTTTTTTTAAATATTTCTATTAACATTTTTATATTTTTTCAAACAAGACAAAACAGTAGAATTTGAAGCATCATCATTGGGAAGATGACGAGGATTTCAAATCTGGATTAAACATTGTACAATAATTCAAAGTTGTTAACGACACTACTGAGCTTGGTATTCAATTTATTCAGGACTATAATCGGTTATCAAAAAATGAAGAAGAGAAACAATATATTTTACAAATTATTTCCGAAAATAAGACAGGAATGAAGACGCTGGAGAAAGGTTCAAAAACTTCAGGACGAGTCGGATATTATTCTGGAATTGTGGAGTCTACATCCAAGAGCTCAGCTAATTATTTATTTCTTCGTTGAAAGTTTATTTAGCAAAAGCTTTTCACGAGCAAAGCGCTTTTGAACCTGCCGAAATCCCACCACACTGCTACATAACAGTTTCTATATTCTTTGTGGATACTTTAACCATGTAATTAAGATCCCTGCTAGAGTAAAGGAAAACTAAATAAAAATTCATAGTTTTTTTTATATTTTTATTAAGTAAAAAATATACATTTAAGCCTGATCACCAAGGGGCATAGATTTGATGATGTCAGAGTTTCCAGGATCTGTGATCGAAAGGGTACATACCCTGAAGTATTTACCACAAGCGGTACCTAATTCTATGTTGTTTCCCATATAGTGGTGTACACCGGTCTTGGCCAACATGGCATAGTATTCGATCTCAGATTTCCTGTTAAAAGAAAAATGCAAATGTTTATAGACACTAGTCCATTATTTTACACATAAATTGTCTCTGCACTCACAAGCTGAGACATGAGACTACTCCGTAGAACTCCCATGATGAATAAATCATTAAAAATATAAAATATGTGAGCCGTTTACTTTGAAATTGGGCCAAGTCCATTTTCAAGAAAAATCAAGCTAGCAATTTTAATATTTACATTTCTAAGTTATCTTTTCATTCTGAAGCAAATTGTAACTAATATATTTAAAATCATAAAGATATTGTAGAAAGGAAATTAGCTGGTTAGTAGAATGATAAAAATTTTTATTTTGAAAATTAAACTTAAATGGATTTGGGCCACTTTCAAAATAATCGGCTCATATAGAATATGATTTTTCAAACTTGTAGATCTGATCTCAAATTTTTCGAATCGTTTCATTATTTTGGGGGGAGTACTACATCTCAGTCTCACCGTAGGGGAGGTGTGTTGTTGGCGATGATGACCAATTTCGCTTTGCCTTGACGAAGGGACTTCTGCGTCTGTTTGTAGCCCAGGACACATTTTCCTGACTTCATAACCAAGGCCAATCTGGCGTTGATACCATCCTGGGACTTCTTCTGTTGAATCGAAATAGGATTCATGAAATCATTGTGAAATAACACTGTAACACGCCTTTCTTCCTCAAAACTAACCCTCAAATTGAAATAAAGTAATAAAGCCGATTTCTTTCGAACAAAACTATAAACAAACATGGTCATTCTTTTTCAATGTAAATACATTTGATAATAATTATAACTACATGACATTACGAATGAATAATGGGATTTAACATGTGTTTGGGAAAGTGAACGGAACACGTGCAATAGATGAAATTTTTACCTGCTTCTTCTTGGCTACCATTTTGCTGATTAATTATATCTGCGTCTGAAAGGATATTTAGAAGTAATTTATCAACGTTTTTACTTAATTGTGAAATGTATCGGTCTAAAATATTAAAATATTACGATACCTTCTCAGCACACGTACTGCCACGGATCACGCCGGACGTGAAAGACCTGGAAATTTCGAAACGAGTTCGAACTCGAGATCGCCATGAAATATAGAGTGTATAGAGAAGGATACTTGGGTTGAGGAACTAGGTGTTGCAGCTTCTCATTTGTAGTTTACATTTTATAATGGAATCGAAGATGAAATTATTTATCGGCTTGAACAGAGCCTTTTCTACACTGTAAATCATTAATTAACTTCCCGATTTATATTTGTAATCGTTTTATCTTGAAAACTAATGAAAATGGACTGCGGATCTTTCTGTAAAATAAAAATTGTCTGCATCGATTGCAAAAAGTAGAAACCAAATTCCCGTAAAGAGGAAAAATCATATATCGACATCTTCAATTTTTTAAATTTTCCACAATTTTGAATATCATTTACTCAATTTTGCTATAAATGCATAAAGATCCGCAGTCTACTATATAATGAAAATCGGGTGTATAAAAAGAACTATTTTTAAAATTAGCAATTTGAAAGAAATTGATTAAAACAAGCTTTTCATTTTACCATGCAATTTCCATGTAAATAATTTTGTGGAGGACAAAAAAACGGTATTGGACGAAGAAAGGTCGATTCTTTCGAGATCGCTTCTTCGGCAAAGAATCGATTCTCCCAAAAGATCGAGATATTGAGAATCGATTCAGATGATTGATATTCTCGCCTAAAGACTCAATTTTCCGAAGAATCAAATCGGAATGGAACAACCAACAATGTTGTAAATTGTAAAATAAAGCGTACGACTCGTGCAGGAGATTGTCACACATATGACGACACTGTTGGAGAGTAGAGATACAACAAGAGACGGCACTTAGAAAGAAAACCACTTTTCGCCTGTTCTTGTATCCCTATTCTTTGCTATAACTTTATTTATAACATGGATGAACCATTTAACGCACTATCACGTCGCAGACACTCGTGCTTCTATTCTCAAAGCAAAAATCTAAACATCTCTTACCGGACGGTCATAATGTGTTTCAACGTGTCCTTCGCGATGAATTTTAACGAATGCAACCGGCTTTCGAAAATATTCGATTTATCGCCTTTGTGTCAGAAGTATAGCAAGAACCGAAGATTAAATTACGGGTCTGAAAGAACTACAATCCTTGCCCATAGACATGCATAGACACGCCTCCGAGGCTCTCCCTTCCCTTCTGATCTGAAATTATGATTTTCACGTATGTACTTCGAAATTCTTAGAATTTACGCTTCACTGGAAGTGAACAAAAGCATCTGCGAAACGGTTCCTGAACTTCATTTTACTGGTACACAAGGTCATGCACGTCGTTCGGAATAGATGTTTACAAAGGATTTTGATGCATTCATGATAAAAATGGATAGGGAAATAAAATATATACAGAACACTATACACATTTGAGAAATTTGAGACAAATATGTTGTGGTTCATTAATTTACTATTTATTAGAATTATTAAGGGAATCGATGTATTTAACTGCTGTTTTTTTATAATTCACGTATACGTATACATGAATATTGATCTATAGATCAATTCTATTTTTCGCAAGGATCTTGACTCTAAATATATGTAAAACTTCAAAATAGAGATTAATATTTGCTGGAATACTATTAATACACACACACTTTCGTATATAAATTAAATAATTATACCAAACTTTTTAAAAATCATCATATTTATTCATTCGCAATTATCAATCAATACAAAACTCGTGTACAGTAACTATCATCACATTCCTGTACTTTTTAGTAAGCAATTTAAGTAAACAAGTTAAAAGATTAAAATATACTAAAAGGTTAAAAGATTTGTAGTTACAAGCATAAATTCAATGCAATTTGTTCTATATGGAGGATAAAGTATAGAAATTTTTAAATGAATAAAAAATAAATGCGTTATGTCCAAATCCTGTATAAAATACAAAATAATAGGAATTTCACTAATTCGTTCATATAATTATTAAAACTTCTTGGGCCTGTAACGACTAGGATTGAAAGGTGGATGCATAAATCTCGGTGAGAAACCTGGTCGTGATTGTCCCATCATAGAAGAGTACCTATTATTTCCTAGCGGAACTTGTCCACGAATTGGCATGAAAGGTGTCACAATTATTGGCCTTGGCGGAAAATGCTGAAATATAATAAATTAGTATTGTGTCTAATAAATTGGAAAATGTTTATCATCACTAATATACGTACGCTATAATAAATGGGAAAAGGAATGTGTTTGATATAATGTGGTGGAGAAAGTCTTTGTTCCCTGGATCTGTCTCGTTCCCCTCTATCTCGACAGTTTCGATAAGATCTTTCATCTCTAAACAGTATTCATTTATAAAATATTTTAATATCCATATTAAAATTGTGAAACCTCACCTTATCTTATAACTAAATAAAATGTCTAATATCAGTTAACTGACACTAATCGTAGCAACTTTGTTTTCTCACAAAAAAACATTGCCAATACAGGCACAAACCTGGAATGACGAGACAATGTACGTCGAGGACTGTGACGTCGGTTTCTAATTGGACTCAAAGACATCGAGCGTTTTTTAAACGTTTTCGACTTGCCTTCTAAAAATTAAAAATCATACACTTGCAAAATGAAATACGAAATATGTAATTTTGAATTCTTCGATAATCATACCTGAAGTGTCATTATTTACAGTTACAACAGTACGATGTTCTTCAACTTCGTCTGTTTGAGTGACTATTCCTTTGAATTCTTCTCTCTCAAATATTGGTTTCGATCCTTCCCCTATAATGACAAATTTTTAAAGAAAAACACAATTTCAATAGATATGACATAAGCAGTTAAGCAATACTAGCAGCTATGAAAAGTGTAAAACATAACTCACATTTGAATATTCACAATATTAATTAATTCCTCTTCAATATTTTCTTTATACAAACCATAATTTCTTTATACACATCTTTTTTACTTTGCAAACTAGTCATGAAGTAAAACTATTTTTTTAAATTCTTAAATTTTGAGACAATTAACCAATAAAAAGCAAATTAGAAAGTAATAACATTTTTTCCAATCAAATTTTACAAAATTGAACAAACTGACTCTGATACATTTTGGAGTAATACCTTCCAAGATGACATATCTTCCAGGATGATTAACAAAACTTCTGTATTGATGAAATCACCAATTTATATACAGGTTTTTGTTTCACTAAATGAAACGATTGGAAAGACTAAGACTAAAATATTATAAAAAAGTGTAAAAATAAAACTACGTGAAAAAAATAGATATTCACTTCTGCAACTTCAGTTGAAGAATTTAGCAATGTATCTTCATAGTAGATCTTCAAGTTGTTGCTATAGTAGCAAATAAGGTATTTTTAAAAAGTCAAAAGCGCTATACATTAAACATCATGCACACATTCCCACACCAGAACATCAAGAGGATACACGAAACGCGTATGTATAGATTTATAGGATCTATACTATTCTTTGGAAAATTAGCTTTTGCCAATAAAACCTGTGTTGTTAATACAGCTGTAGCATAATTCTTTGTGCAAAACCATAATTAAAAAAGTACATACAAAGACAAGCAAAGGATATGCGAAGCAAAGCATTAAACACTGTAAATAAAAAATATTGTGCTTACATATTGCACATTACTTGATCGCGACTGTGATCCAACGTTGTATTCCAAATTTGCTATATCCTGGATAAATTAAAACTGTTATTAACTCTGTAAGTTAAATACATCCTTGTATAAATTCTTGAATATCATGGATGACACATTGATATATTGAAATCCATAATCTTCATAGTTGAAAAAGTTTCTGGACAAAATTCTCCCATCTTCAAGTGATGCAAAGCATGCCGTAGTCATGTTAAAATATTTATCTATAGCTCATTAAAATATTGCAAGAAATAATCTAAAGAAATTAAAAATTAGATATTAATATAAGAATAACAATAAATTAATTTTTTACATGAGAATGGAGAATATCCTTCACAAAGTTCAATTTCCCAATTGTGACTTGTAGGTGGTCTCTAGAAATATTCATCTTCAGCAACGATGTTATTTTCCATTTTAAATCTTCATTGAATAACTAAGAAAGTTGTTAAAAAGTTGTAGTGTGTAAACAATAATTTACCCGGTCTTCTTTTGATTACTAAATCTTCAGGATTGATAATATCCCGCTGAAGATCTGAGTCAGTTGATTTTCCAGGAATATTTCGGTGAATATGTACTTTAATCTTGTGTAGATCAGCTGCACTGATCTTTGTGCCTTCGGTTTCTTTAAATAACCGTACTGTTCCATCTGCTGATTCTGGTCTGAAATACAACAAACCAATTTTCAATGTCTACAGGTTAATCTTTTATAGAAAAATAAAACATAGAGTAAATTTTAGACTCTTGTTTCGTGGTGTTGTTAAAAAAAATATAGTTTTGCTTTTTTCTATAATATAATACATTTATATTAAGTTTTATTCACCTTTTAGAGAGAATTGGAATACTTGTTGAGCTAGAAGTACAAGGTCTTCTAGGTCGACTTCGTGGAGATTTACTTCGACTCTTACTGCGATTTGGAGGTTTCGGAGGTGGTAAACCTTTTTCACGGGCGCGTTGCATTTCATACTCGTAGATCTTCTTTTGTTTTAGCTTCTCATGTTGCCGTTGTAGTTCTTGTTCTAGCATCCATTCTTGTCTCCGTAGCATCTTCTCAGTAGCGTCGTATCGGGACGATGAATTTGGTTTCATTTCTGCAACAGAAAATATTTTAAGGTTATGTACGCACATGTTTGGATGCAACAACGTGCAGAAAAAATTACCTGATTGTTACCTAAATAAGTACAAGAAAAATTAAAAAATTTGCATGTGAAGGTGCAGATATTTAAAAACGAAAATAATTTAATCTCACGGCAAAACGAACAGAATTTTCTTTTAAGCTACCCTCTCCCTGCTTCTTCCATTACTTCCATACAGTTCTGTACACTGCCTGACTGACACCAACTGACACTGCCATACAATACTGTACAATGTACAATACAGTGATGAGAGATGAGATACTGGGTGCTTTTACCGCGCATGCGCGAGTTTCAGCAGGAATGTTTGTGGAGAACTATTGGAGGAAAAATAGTGGGGGACTATTATTAGCGGAAACGTCTAGCGAAGTTCGTTATGACTGTTATGACTTATGACTGGTTATGACCATTACGACTGATTACGACACGAAACGCGAAAGAAGAGCGGACTGTGAGATTCATTTTTCAAAATCAAATCATAGCAATTTTTTTAAATTCTGCGGGGTGCTCAAGGTATCCTATTTTATCGAGAATTTTACTTTATTGAGGATAAATCGCAAGAGTCACAACATATACATATAGTTCGTATCAATAGATACGAATGATATTTTCCATGTAATGCATTCGTGAATTAAATTAAAAAATAACTATTGTTTAAGGGATGAGCTGGGGGGCAAGGCAGGGATAGATATCCATTCAGCAATATTCGCTGACACATTTCGTGGGTAATTATTCTCTCCCCCTAATATGGGGCACTACGACGACCATTTCTCGCCAAGAGTTTCTATGGGCTTGAGATATACCATAGATGGAAGTTCAATCCACACATTACAGGTCCAAGAAACTTTTAAGTCAAGGATTCTCTATGAACGAGTTAGTGAAATTCCTATTATTTTGTATTGTTGTTCAAATCATTCACATAATTGTGAATATAGATCATAAAGGAGAGGGGATAGTGTTTGTGTAATGCTATCTAGCGGGACCTGCCACAAACAATAGTATATCAGAATTTGGTTGAGAACGGTATATATAGAAATCGCTGATAAATCAGGTAGTAGCGAGAAAAGTGTTTGACTATTTGTCCATCTGCTGGCGAGCGTACATAGGTAGCGGCCACAGTAAAATATAAATATAATATTAATGCTACGGTTTTTTAAATGAAAATTTAAAATATGTGTCTTTACATCTACGTTAATGATACACGCTGTCTTTTTATTTATAATATATACAGACACATATACTTTTCCTAAATAAAATATGTTACTAATATAACAAAATAAATGCTAAAAACTTTAAATATACATTCATATACATGGTTATTGGTACCTACAATTCCAAAGAATTGCATTAAAACAAAATTTCAAGAACGTACACATCACTCGACTGTTTTCTAAAAAAAAAGTATTGTAAAAAGAAAATTATGTATATAGTACATATAAAATAACATAATTCTTACTTCTACGAAACTTACTGTTCATCTTTTTTGTAAATAATTGGAAAATTAAATACATTACCTAGTATGAAAGATTAACATTCCACATCCTTCTTCCTCAAATGATTATTTCCCTTAGGGCAACTGTGTAGGAACAATCAGCCATGTTGATTATTGAATGATGACAGTGAAACATCCGCATTAAGTTATTGCAACCATGTATTTTCTAAAACTGAAAAGTTTTAATACGTGTACATGTATAAAATGCGATGGGACATACGAAGAAATGACTGTCGCATCAATTACAAATTGTTTGTATATTTGACTTTGCTAATAATAATGATAGTAGTAATCTTAATCATTAGAATCTTAATACACCGCATGATGATTGATGGTCATAATGACACACGGATTGATATAATCGTAACAATAATAGCAATCATAAACTACAGCAATAATAATTATTATAATATTACGAAATCATCACTACCATCTTTGGGAAATAATGTGCAAGACGATCCAAGTAAAGATAATGGATGGAACATATAAAGTAGGCACAGAGGAACTGAAAAAGGAGGATAAAAGGGGGAGCAATCAGATAAGATTCTTGCACAAAATTAATACGCGAATCTGGTTAAGGTAGTAATTAGTATTACTGTTTATAATATTAGAGTTCCTGTTATTTGTAAATAACCGTTCATACGTGTAGCCCATTCATTTATTTTCCACACACACGCGCGCGCGCATTCAAAAGCTCGCCACCTGTTCTCCGTTCTTTCAGTTTCAGCGTTTTATTAGAAATCTTGTTCTCATTCAAAAGACAGTCTTTCGATACACTTACCGGACGTCCTCCTCTTAAAAACCTATTCGATACAAATGTACTTTTACCGTGTCTTTTTACGCGAAGTGTATTGCAAACCATCAAAACCTTTTCTTTTAAATCAACCATGTATGTCTATCATTGAGAAGGATTTCCATTAAATTTTGTTTTAAGTAGAAAGCTCTGTGAAACGCATGCTTACGAACTTACAAACATGTCACACTCTTCGCGTATATCACATACCACATATGTGTATCAGAGTGGACCTTATTTTTTGTCAACGAACTTTTTCCATGACACCTCTTACAATTGCACCAGTGGATGAAAAGGCAATCTATACAGAATTCAAAATCTTTTCGATCACGGGAAGACTACTAGTCTAAAGAGCACAAAATATAAAATCATTTACTAAAGATAAGATAGAAAATTACATTCATCCAGAAATCGGACACTTCATTTCTCAAAGCTCGAAAATATTTTTGAAAAGATCCATGGAAAAGCGAGAAGAATTTTAAATACAACACAAGCAATGGACAACAATGACGAATTGTTGATAGAAAATTAAGAATAACAACCAATTACAAACTATTTCCAGAAAACAGAAAATGGCACCCATATAAAAAAAGATATAAATATATGAAATATTTGAACTGAATTGAAGCAAAGAATATTTTAAAATAGAATATAAAGATACGTTTTCCCAGTTGTAAAACTACATTTTGTACTATGTGTTGCACTATATGCACATTACATACGGTATAAGGCATATCGTCATCACTTGCGAATAAATAACGAAATTTCTTAGACAAAAATTGTACTATTCAACGAAGTACTAGTTATAATTAGACAGCGGATTCGATGCATTTATGGCAAAAATGAGTAGGTGTAATGAAAACAGTAAAAACGTTGGAAGAATTTAAAAATAATGTCACGTTATTTTTAATCTATTAAACATATTACGACAGATTTTTCCAGATAGAGAATTTTTATTTTGCATAAAGATCCGTTGTCCAGTTATAATGCTACAGAGTCTACGAACTTTGCACAGATTATTATTGCTCAGCCAATGCAATAGCTATAAGGTCCACCCTAATATCTTATACAAATAAATATCGCGTATCGATTTGAGAAATCCGAAAATTAGCTTCGACGATGCGTTATTGCTATAAATTTTTCGCGACTCGAATAAAACAGAAATCCGAATGCTAATTGGAGACTTGCTTTTAATATGAAAATTTCTCGATTGCTTGCTACGTCTGATAATCGCGCGTTGACGATAGATACAAATTATATTCGCCTGTCGAGTGTGATACAATATATAATTCATATTTATTTAAAATTTACACCATACTGACACATATAGACTTAAAAAATGTAATATAAATTCTATTACCGTTACAATGCAAATATCTTGAGAAATCTCATTGGATTCCACGTCGAACAGTTCAAACTAAAATCAGCTTTAGCAGACAGTTCTGTGAAAAACGTCCATACGTCATGCGAACGTAAATCCTACAACGATGTACACGCAATTATGCGGTATGTACTCGTTCGAATGAATTAATCGTTCGGAGCGCTGACAACCTCTTTGAGCACATTACAATTTGTTCCTATGCTCTATAGTAGTTACAAGTGACGTAATTCAAATGTAATCAGTCATAATATGTATATATCGATCAACAGAAGTGTTCTATTACTAGCGAAATTTTTTTTGTCAAGTTTCTCATTACACAAAATAACGACCTCGCGGGATGAATAATATAATATGTATATGTATATATATATATGTCGACTCGCGTACGATCGAATGTATAAAAAGGTAGGAAGAGGAAGACCATCCTTTTCCTGTGCGCATTGCCTTATTAAGTTATAAATTCTTTATAAAAGCCAAAGGCGTTTCTGCGGTCGCCTATTGTTAATTGTCAAGAATAAACGACGCCATGACTACCAATACAAGCATACACCGCAAAGTAGAGAGTGTAAAACAATCTTAAGATACTATTATCTGTAAATACCTTAAAAATAAAAATGTTTTTTTCTTGTCACTGTCCTGCTACAAAAGTCTCAATAAAAATTTCATTACTTCCCCCGCGTGATACGCGGCTCGACGTCGTGTATCCTACCGTCGTGCATCATCATCGCCGTGATCTCGAATCGCAGGAATCAACGTACACGTCTCCTTTCATATCGAGAACTATACAATTCGTAACGTTAGTAGCTACTTTTCTTACTGTTAATTTTAATCATACCATTTCCAATTCACTGCTACCTCCTCCGCAATGCTTTATCCTTGAAACAAACAAAGTTACTCTACCGTTCAGAAGACTTCCATAACGCAACATTTCGAGTCCTAACATACGTAATTATAATTAACTGTATATATGAAGTAATCGCTTATAAGCAAGTAGTTATTGCATCGAACGTACTTATAGAAAAGAAAAATATAACATACAATTGAATTTAATTTAAAAAAAAAAACAACGTATTCAGTACTTACATACTCCATTACTCATTCTTTCTCTCTCTCTCTCTTTCTTCCTCACTCATTCTCTCACACAGCGCACACACAACGTACGCACGCATGCACACGAAACACAACACGCGCGCGCGATTTTGCTCTCTCTCTCTCTTTCTTTCTATCTGTGTATCTCTCTATAGTTCCACCTTCGGCGCAAAAACGCAAATACTCACTCATACTGCAATTTTGCTCGCGTATCTGCACTTGGAGCTATCAAAACATTTTACGTAGTCTCAGTTATCATAAAAAAGTTTAACTACTCATTAAAAACTTATTTTGGAAGGTCTTCGTGTTTGTACAGATTAAAGCATCGATATTACACAATGTCTTGCATCTACGACAATAGTATGGTATAATAATGATACTGTTTTGAATCGTTAATGTTGGCTACTCCGTCATGTACTTTCGAAGGAATTACTGTAACTGTAGGGCAGATTCGAGTTCACTACGATCTGCGTGTGATCGTTTCTGGATCGTCTATCATTGAACGCTTTTACTCGAAATTGACCGGCCTTCCAATGTGTAAGGTAGGGTTCCCGTAATGTTCTAAGTACCGAAACAATGACGAAACGACAACGAACCTTATTACAAAAGTGTCAAGGGAATTTTGTGCATACTCGTTCGTTCCTACTTACTTTCTTCTACGAAATGGGGACACCGGTACGAGGAAGGAACCATTTTTCTTTGCTTTTCAAAAAAAAATCTGTGCTCTTTCATACGCTAAGCCGTATCACGAAAGGTGTACGGTTAAAAAAGCACAGAAATTTCTTTACAAGAAGATTTACAAATGCTAGTGTCCCTTGCGTTCTCTGTAAAAACTGTCGGAGCTGTTGCCGAGGTTTCTTAGCGTAGCATTCGTTTCTATCAATTATTGATGTGCAATTACTCGAGCAAAAATGTTGATACTGATCATAAAGGTCTTGTTCAGAGAAACAACGATGGTCGTGGCGATAATAATGTCGATGACGATGGCGATGATGGTGATGATGATGGTGTCGCGGGCGGTGATGATGATGATGATGACGGTGGTGGTGGTGGTGGTGGTTGTGGTGGTGGTGACGTTGCCGATGTCGATGGCGATGATGGTGACGGTAACGGTGACGGTGACGATGATGACAACGACGATTGTAAGAAAATTGAGAATGACACTGATTATTATTAATATTATTATTATTAATATTATTATTAATATTATTATTAGTATTATTATTATTATGCCGACTACGCTGAACAAATTTTCTCTCCCCCATGGCGTTGTTTAATCTTGGCAGTGAGAAACGAGTTAACATGAATATCGAAAATGCAGATCTTGATACACGCGACGATTGGTTTTCTGTTTTCGTTATACGCGTCGGTAATTTTACGGCCAGATCTGGCCTCATTCGGGATCACCAGTTAGCCATGCCAGGTTTATTTAATGTCATGAAGTAAATCTGACACGAACTTCCGCCTTTTGCTGACGAGAAAAATACCTGGAACCAAGAATGCGAGATGAGTAAATACAAAGTATTACTATTTGTTCAACGCTAGAACTACATACCTATAATGATCATTAGTTCTAGTGTTAAGCGAGAAGAACTTTCTAACAGTAAACCCTGAAGTGCATACGAACCTTATCATTACGCTCGCAAAGGAACTTGAGCCGTTGAGCTTTCTTGTGCATGAATACACCATCGAGGTGTCCACTTTCTACGCTCCTAATCTCAATCGCCTTATTGCCCCAGCCCATTATTTGTCCCGTGCCTATGTAGGCAACACTCGTGGGCATTTCACCCCACTGAAGAACCATCGTCTTGGAAACTCTACCATAAGTGTTGACATATACACCTTCGTTATCGTAACACAATAGCAACTGCATGCCATTGCTGTTTGGTAACGCAACGATGCAGTGTGGACAAATAGGTCCCTGAGTCTAAAAACAAAACGGAATATCAATAAAATCATACATTACACAATATAATTGAATACGAGTCATTGAAGTTTGTGCGAATGTCATTAAGTAACCCTTTCACTGGACGAGATATCTCGTCACCATGATTTCATCGTACAACGCTATAGGCTAGATATCTCGTGTACAGAAATGTCGCGATATTTTTCCCATCGCCAATTCCGAGCAGGGAGAAGTATCGTGTAGGGACACTACACTTTTTAATGACTGCGTCTACCGCGCCAAAAGTACAAAGGATGCCGAACGTAGAAAAGTATAGCATGTAAATACGGATCGCGCAGTTGAAATTATATCGTGTTTAGTGTCATTTTATCATCAGTTTTTAAAAAAGTTAACAAAAGTGACTAAAACAGTGTAATGAAACTGCTCTTACGTGTTTTGGCAGATAAATATCATAAACCGTAGCCGAGTCCAAGTCGACGGCATGAAAACCATCAGCGCTGCCATAAATCACTTTCAATCTGGTGCCTTCTTCTATGGTGAGGTCGACGAGAAGCGGTCTGTGCGCGAGGTCACCGAACGATTTAAACGCCATAAATTTATGATAAGGCTTCGGCGCCCAGGCATAAATTTCTATGGAATCCTTGAGCGCAATCACGAGGAACTTTATTCTCTCGTATTTAACTATTTTGAAATGCACCGCTCCTTGAAGATCGCCGACATTGATCCATCCATTGCGCCGTTCCACTTGCTGAAATACAGAAATCAAGAATGTTTAACAAATAAATTTAATAAATCGCGGATGATTGTACAGTCCCTTGCCGAAAAATTAGGGCCACTTGCAATTTTCAACGTATTTCGTGTTTTCAGTAAACTTGAATGGCCTTTCGTTGTTTAATTTGATTAACTATTGAGATACTGCATACATGCATATTAATAAATTAAATATGCAACAGAATTCCTGTACTCCCGTAGCTAAGCAACTTTCGTGATATGAATGTCATTGAAAACGTCCGAAGTTTACTTAAAACCCTGGTATACGGATCTACTTTCACCACAATAAATGATTTTTAAAAAATTCTGGAGATATATATATATATATATATATATATATATATATATATATTTAATTCATTTAATTAATTAAAACAATGCGTAAGTATGTCGGAAAGGATGCATGCCTCAATAAAAGCAAAGAGGGGGGGGGGGGGCACAACATGTACAAGGTGTCTAAAAAATGTAGTACTTCCTTGAAAGAGTTGATTTCTGAGTTCATTTGAATTTTTTGACTTATTAAGTAAGTACTTATAAGTATCTACCTTACTGTAGATGACAAAATTAAAGGCTCTTACGTCGCTATGTCCGTCGGTTCGTAGAATCTTACTCTTCAGCCAGGAAAGATAATATACCCGTACTCGATTCTTCTTTCCGCTAATTGTAACCAAAATGTTCTGACCTTCCAGAACTTCCATTTGTTGAAACCGTCTTCTGCTTATCAACTGATACACTTTACCTTGACCACTTCGATCAAGCAGCATAAGGCCATTCTCGGTACCAATTAATAGATTTACTCCTGTGGGAATTAAAGTGCATAGAATCGTGAAATATTTTGGTGGACAAGCTAAAAGATAAAGAAATACACGTCTACGACGAAGGTTGGATAATTTAACATGTTCATAAGTGTCTAAGCTCTTCTGTTAAGTAGATTATACTACGCTGTTCAACAAATTTTAAAGAGGCTTCCATGTTCATTTTATTTACTCAGATCGTTGTCTTCGGACACGCATGATGTATTAAGCTTTTACTCTAAATCTTGGTAATCTGCTATTATACTATACTATCTTTATGATCTACTATTATACTGAGTGGTTTACCAGATATTACCACTTCGATTTTCGTCATTATTATTACTTGTAGCGAAGAATGTTTATATAAGGTTGAATGGTACTTTGGTGTTGTGAGTTTTTCTTAGGTGGACGCGTAGAAGAGATATGAACGTCATCAGTATTTTTTAAATGGGATCGTATGTTTTTTTCTGCACAATCGATGAAGCTACATATTCTCTACGATAAAGTATTAACCAATATAATGCAATAACATACCAACAGTTTTATTACATAATGTAAAACAATCATTACTTTCCCGATTCAGAAAATGTCGTGGTGTAAACGGTCGTCACATTGAACCTTTTCATAACAACACTAAAATCAAAATATCAAATATAGAATCGTGTTCTCCGCCGATCTTAGAATGGCTAGTTGCTGTAATTACGAAAATCGAGGTGGTAATATCTGGCGAACCACCCTGTATATGATCAACTATTATACAGCGTGTTTGCGAAATCGTGGTACAATCGGCAAGGGGATGATTCCTCACATAAAACCTAGTCGAAAATAAGGAACATAGTTTTTTATATGGGGCTTAATTTTCGAGAAAATCGAGTTTGAAAATTTGTTAGGTACGCGTACACTAAAACATTGGATAATTTCCATTGTCGCTTGTGCGTATAAACAATGTAGAGACTCCTTGACCTGTGCTCTTTAAAATGATACTTTTGCTATTTAATTTTATTAAAATTTTTATTAAATTACTTGGCTGTTATGAAGTTCCGTATGAAAAAACTATACATTCCTTATTTTCGTCTATATTTAATACGAAGGATCATCCCCTTGCAGATTGTACCACGATTTCACAAACACTGTGTATAGTGACCAGGTTTTCATTGTGTTGCCTACCCCACAGCGCAGCACAGAGTATCTCGCTGTTGAATCGTTTTTTGTATTTTCGAATCTCGGGTGTGTCCGACGCAAGATCGTGGCTGGTCGGTGTCACGTTAACGTTCACGTGGGATTCCCTCCTGGCTGGTCCAGCACCGAATCCGAATGTCAGGAATGATCTCTGCTTCTGTTGGAGAGCGAATGGGGGTGCTGATTTAACCGCTTGCCGATACTGCAACGAAAAATCACTCTCAGTCTCGCGCATGGGCGTCTAACGACAGAAATTAGGCTACCGAGGATGGTGTGTATGTTACTGTAAAAACCAACAATACGAAACAAACAGAATTATGGTAACCATGATAGACAGCAGACAGTAAAATCAAGAAGAAATTAAGAGATAAATGAAGAGATGTATATATAATGAAGTTGTCGCATGCAGCACAAGAAGTAGAAACAGAACCGAACACGAGTCAACTGTAAACAAACTGGAACATAATTTTACACAACAGTAAAAATCATACATATATATATAAATATATTATCACAAACGAATGTTACACGAACAGAAAACTTTGGTACGGGACTACACGAACCGGGTGCAAGAGACAAAACAGAATCACACAAGCTGAAGCACAACATATTCTTTCAATCTAAGAATCTAGGAAAATCTTCGAAAGATCGACAGTCACGTATGGTTCTCCTCTGTAGGATGCACCGATGAATCAATCTCTCTAATCAGAAACTCTTTTAATGTAACCACTTTACAAATGAACACGTTGCAGACGGTAACTTCAGTGTTCAAAGTTGTTAAAATATTTTGATTATTGAAAATATTCAGATAAGGTAAAAATTGATTTATTTCACCAGATATAAGTATCGTAACAAAGCAATGTTATCACACGTGATGGAAAAAGAACAACATATTAACGCCTCCCGTCCACAATGCGTTTAATGTTAATGACTGGAATGTATGGATAGAATGATAGTTAATTATTCGTCGGTGCATGCAGTGTTAATAAACGAATTCAACCAGGAATATCTCGTGAGATTGATTTTCCTACTCCTAATCGGTGTATGAGTAAGGAAGTCCAAAACGAGGTAGTACACAGTGAAAATCCAATAAAAGGTGTGATCTCGATCGTGCAGGGAAGTTCGTTCACTGCGTGATACCAAAAACAAAAGAGTCCAGAAACCAAAAGTAATGGTAGCATAACAGGAAGTCGACATTCCTCGCGGTATTACTTGAACTTTAAGAAAGAGTTAAACAGAAAGAGAGACAGACAGAGAGTGAGAGAGAGAGAGAGAGAGAGAAAACGAAAGAAACAAAAGAAAAGAAGGGTCTGTTGTGCGGCTTGTTCGTTAATATTATTTCTTTTGTTTGTTTTTGTTCGTCTGTATATATCAGGAACATTCTCATAAGAGGAGATAGAAGCGACACTGAAGTATAAATGGATAAATGAATACTTACATTGCAATTAGTATTGGGATTGGGATGGTCAGTAGATAGGGCCCTGCCCTTCGGATTAGAGCTCCCACGTGTCCCACAACACACAACAGAATCCTGAATTAGTCACGCTGACAAACGCATTGTGACCGCTTGCGCGGATTCTCGCGGATATACAGGGGGACGCGATGCGTAAACTATTCGCAATGTTTTCACATTAAAGAAGACGTTTTGTCAAGATATGTACGATCTGCACAGCCTAGCAATCATTTCCCGAGTATGGCAATCGATTTTCTCATGGACGGATCGAAGAAGAATTCAACTTGACTCGTGGAAGTTCGATAAAAAACAGTTACTGCTCTTTCCGAAATCAATTCTTCTGTGTGGAAATCCGGAAATGTAATAAAAATTATCATTTTATAAATTTTTCATTCTCTTATTTATACCAATAGTTATCGTTCCTCTATTGCTACTAAAAGCTCCTTTTCGATATTCAAAATGGCTTCGATGTTTCTGAACCCTACACGTCTCCTCAATACTTGTCACCTGTTGAGGAAACTACCTGTACGTGAGATATAGATAATCATCATCAAAGATTCGACGATTCTTAGCAAACCATTAATTTCTCTTTAGATTAACGACACTCTACACGTCTACGTATACAGGGTGTCTCAAAAATGTTATGCTTCCTTGAACGGGAAGATTGCTGAGGTCATTTAAACTCATTCTTTCCTTTGTGAAAATATTCTCGGAGGTTTCGTTAAGGAGTTATTAACGACAAGCGCGGCTTCTGTGGGTGGCTAATGTCAATGCCGCGGTTTGATTGGTCCGCGTTTATCGTTAATACAGTATAATTTTCTATAGACGCGACAATTTCTACATGATAGATTCGACCAAGAAAATCCTTCCCCCCCCCAACTTAGTAATCTGATCTCGGCTCGGTATACAGGATAGTCACAGGCGCCGTATAGAAAAGAAAGAGACGCCTAGTCTCTTCTTACACGCACTGTCCTTCTCTACGTTCGGCTAGCCTTTAATAAAAAAAAATAGCTACCCTGTACGGTAGATGCGACCAAATCCGCCGAGGCTGTCGCGTCTATAGAAAATATACTGTAACTCCTTAACGAAGCCGCGGAGCAGATTGTCGTAAAGGAAACCGTTACTCAAAATGGCCTCAGGAATCGTCCCCTTCGAGGAAGTAGATCATTCTTTGGATACCCTGTATATATTGCTCGGGCTGACTGCACTAAAACGATCATCACAAGTTCCATAAACAGAATACTATATATTCGCTTCAGTAAGTTGTCAGACGTAGAAGACTATAAGCAAAGCATTCACAAGGTACTTAACACAAAGCAAGAGGCGTCGTATGTGTAAACCCTTCAACTTGACAATGCGCATCGTTACGTTTCTCTTTGATCAGTTATTTCTTATTGAACGATTTACTGAATCGTGTTCATTGATCACTGCAAAGATCCGATCAAGTTCGCGGGTAAACACAGTAACATACACGGTACATATCTACGCACGTATTTATTGGCTTCGTTCATCGAACCGTGGACTCTGACTATACTGCGTTAATTCTCCTAATTGATTTCCCTATTTCTTTATAGGAAAACCTGTTCATCTCAATTTCAATCGTTCGATCTTATCTGAATTCCATTTAGTTGCAACACCGTTTCATCGGATTCCATTTACTTGGATATCGTTTGAAGTCCATTTTGGTTGAATTCCATTCACTTGAACCCTTGTGTTTGTATCAACTTAATTAACTCGAAATCTACCGAGCACCTAAGCGATTAAAATGTTTCAGCTTACAAACAAGGCTCGGTTTTATTTAGATCTTATGTAATTTTTATTAGAATATGTGCTTCGATAAAGAAATTTATCGATTCAATTTTCATGTAAACGATTTCATATTTCAATAATTATTAAATGAAAAATATAGAACCGGTCATTTGACCGGCGATGGTAGGTTCAGTGTTAATTTCATCAAGTAATTCATTCATTATCGTATTCATCTGTTACAGCTTTTAATGTATTAAAGTATTTATTGAATCGAGGCAAAAGTAGTTTATTCTCATCTTTTATCGAAACCAAAACGAAATTATTCCATGAAAAAAATTATTGTGAAATTATTCCTGCAAATTTACTTCAATGTTTGTTAGATTTTTGATGTATTATTATTATTTGTAAACTATAGAACGTAATAGTAATTGACAATTTCATTATAATTGAAATACGATTTAATTTCCTTTACTGGTGCCTTAATAAATGAATTCGAGTACCTAATTAATTTGATATTTCATAAATGTTTGGAAATTTTTGTAGGATATAGATGCATAAAGAGGGTCAGTTCAATGATCTACGGGGATGATTGTTACAGAAAATTCTAATCCAAGTATATGAAATCAATTTCTTCGAACGGGTGCATATAAATGGAGTTTCATACTACTATTTGTGCTTATGTGAATCATACCTAACCAATATAAACGGATAGTTTACGTTGTACAATCAGACTGAAGGCAATGTTTTCATGCAAAAATAAGTTATAAAAAGATCAAATACATTTTTTCATATGAAGCTTCGATTTCGAAAGAATTAAATCGGATCACCTGTGCTTCCGGGTATGGTTGGCTAATGTTTGTCTGACCATTGCTTGCTATTTCTACTTACAGGAAATACAGACAATAAAGTAACAAATAAGAGGGAAACGTTAATAATATTACTCTACTGTGAATACTTAAATGAAATACTCAAAAGAAATTATTTGCATATTTACTACAAAGAATAAATAAATATACAAGATATTAACAATACAATAATTTCTTTTGCTTTCTACTAAAAATATAAAATTCAAACTATCTTGTTAAATAATTGCTTTTCTTTTTAAATATTTTGTACATAAACAAGAACACTAATATATTAATATTTTTTTTTTCTTATGTGGAAACAATTATTTACAATCAATTGAAACATTGTTGATGTTTAATAAATTCTCGTTGCTATTATTATTGTCTATATTACATGATAATATACAATGAATTACTGCAAAAGGACAAAGTGCAAACTAGAGATAAGTGAAAATTAAATCGAAATAGAATAAAAAAATTTTAGGAGTGTAACATAAAAGGAAGACGACAAAAAGTAAATTACTTTTCTAATGATCACATTGTTTGATCGACCAAATACCTTTTGTCGGGAATAGCACAAACAATTAATAATAAGAGAAGCGCGTGCAGAAGCATATTCAAACACAGGCTCGTTAGGGGAATTTTGAAGTTCGACTTCCAAGAAAGACAAGCTTCGTATGAAAAATTGTATTCCAAATATCTCCTTTGTTCTCGGTCGTAGAATTGCTTCCTATTCGACAGTACCTCTCGTCTTACCCCACCCTGCAGAAAATAAATTCAGTGTCATCGGCGTTCTATAATTAATGAACGCTTCGAAGGGTTCAAATCGATAAGCGCAGCCAATAACTGAATATATAGATGACGATGTTCGGAAGACCGTATCTCGATAAAAACACATATGTATTCATATTGAGAGTGCCATGAAAAACAAAAAGAAGAGAAGGAGAGGACAAAAGGCGTATTGCAGAGAAAGGTGCGCGCATCCGCTATTTAAATTCGAGTGGGTACAGTAATGTCTCGACGTTTCTCAAAACTTCCAGACCAAAATGACGATCCATAAACAACGATAAAACTTTGTTGTTACTAATAGTTTTTTTTTCATGAAACTTTTACCAACATACTCGTGACGTTTTTCTTATTAAAATAACACCAAACACGACACAATTTGAGGGTTTGGGTAATAGAACAGTCATCTAGCTCAAGTGATAGATGAAATTTTTACTGATTTATACAAACGAGTCGCTTTAAATTGAACTGTTTTAATGCATAATGGCGAGTTCGGATACTCGAGGTTTTACCGAATCGTCAATTGAACAAGCTAATGTGCGCCAAATTGTGTCGTGTTTAGACTCATTTTAATCAGAAAAGTGTTACGGACACGTTGGTAAAAGATTGACAAAATTATTTTTAATATCACATATATCCAGACATTACTGTATACCCTCCCTATAAGCGCATCGCTCGGCACTGGCAACGTGATTATAGATTATAGAGAACAGTGGACAGTAGACTTCATTTAAGCCGTCAACAATGCTTTAACGGAAAACGGTTGTTATCATTTTTTCAACGAAAAATCAAAATATTTATAATACTCTTAGCGTTGCAATTCATCGGTGAACATCAATAGACAAAAGTGAGCTTTGATACTTTGATTGATTTAAACAAACTTTTGATTAAGGTATTTAAAATATCCTAGCGTTTTGAACAGAATTGTTAACACCAATTCAATTTTCGATAAAGTAAAAACTGCGTCGATAATGTTAATTCTATTCTATTCATCATACTTCATTCGTCATCGTCTTTACTTCTCTCTAACAAAGCCTGCTTAAGGTCAATTAGCTCGATGGTGGAGATGGCGAAGTGATTATAAAAAGATTGCCAAAGCGTGCTTATAGGGAGAGGGGTCGATGTATCGCAAAAGATGATAACCTTTTCAAAATGTTCGATGTCGCGTGAACCATGACTGGTGATCTTTGTTAAGTCGTTTGGCATTCTTTGAGTGCTATTGAAATTAACACAGTCATGTAATGTAATGCCAGTTGATATGTACAGGCTGCTTCATTGATCGTGGCCATGTATGTAAATTATTGCACTGCAATCTTACAAATCAAAATTCATACAACCAGGAGGAAGATTATTTTTTCAATTGAAATATTTATGACAAATACTTAATTTGCTGGTTGCATTTTTCTTCTGAATTTTCATAAATAGTTTATAATTTCTTTAAGGAAACAAAATTTTTAATCAGAAGAAGACTGCTTTTAAATGAAATGTAATTGTTTTCATTATTTTGATCTGTATATTTAAAAAATCTGTGGAGGAAATGTAAAATGTCAACGGCTCCTCAGTGTTTCAATTAAAAATATAAACAATTTCAAGTTACGTCAGAATTCGTATCACAAATATGGAGAATAGATAATTCATGTTCGCAAAAAGGTGTCATACTGTGTAAATAATTTGTACAGTTAAGCCCTAATAAGAACTTTGAAAATAGCTATACTACTCTAATTCATCCCTTACCAGTGCAAGAAGATAAAAGAAAATTAAAAAAAAAAAGTAGTATGCCACGAGACAGAGAAAAAGAAGTTCAAACATATCAGAAAATGTACATACAATCAGTGTCGCCACATCAGGGGAATTTATTCGAATTCAGGGGAATACAGTTACCCTCTGCCAGTCAGGATAGGGCAAAAATTTTGATTTCAATAAAATTTTTGCCCAATTCTGCTGTCCGTCACGTGACATTGTGACACATGCACAATAGAGACGAAACGCCTGACGTAACCGAACGGTGGTGGAATCGTGGAGGAATGACGTTGTAGAAGGGGAAGAAATAGTGGGGAGGCAAGTTTTAATCTGGCGACTCTGTATAGAAGAGTGTCGCGCGCGACAGAATAGGACACAAATCAACTAATAATTAAAAATGACTAATAGTTTGATTGTTGTTATTGATTGTTTATATTATTATAGATATTATAGATATTGTTGATTGTTAGTCATAGTAAAATAGTATCGTTAGTTACTGCTTATTAGTTATGATTAATAATTAGTAATGAGCAAGAACTAACGATTACTTAAAACTGTGACTAACTATTGCCATGTATTTATGGATAACTAATCAAAAAGTTTTAACTAATGACTATTTTGCTATGACTAACGATCAATCAGACTATTAGCCATTTTTAATTATTAGTTGATTTGTGCCCGACTATTGCGCGTCACACGACCAGTCTAGGGTCTTAGTGGGGGATGTTGGAGTATGTTCATGGTGGTGGAACGGAATAGTGAAAGGGGAGAAGGCGGAATGGGAAAATCGACCATTTCTGGTCGATTCTGGCGACACTGGCACACAGTCAGAACCGACTCGATACTCTATGAAAAAAACACACTCCATAAAACTGTTCATCCTTATAGTTCACTACTGGTAGAAACAAGACTAGGTTCGTAATGATCGCGTACGATCTCTATGCACTGTACATTACATGATTACGTAATAACGTAGCAGCAGCGTCATTCTTTTGCAACTGTACCAAACGAAAAAACGAACAAAACCGTATAAATTACAGTTCAACGACACGGATCACCAGCGAACCACGTGGCATCGAACGGTGACATCGAACGTGGCATTAAACGGGTCTAAAATATGTATGCAAGTATGTGCTTTCGCGTCTACGTACGAGAGATATAGAGATAGAGAGGAGAAAGAGAGAGAGAGAGAGAGAGAGAAAAATAGCAGAAAAAAATTAATGAAGATCTAACCTCCTCACTGGTGGATTTGTCCTGCCGTTGGCTCGGGGATGACGTCAATAGATCCGGAAGGACGGAGCTGGGCCTTGATCCAGGGGATGAATCCGATCTCTGGAAGTCACCCCCACCGCCACCGCCTCGTGGCCGATCCCCACCTTCTCGATTCTGTAAAGTAATCGTTCGGCAATTAAAACAGTCGCCAAAATGGCAAACGAAAATCAAACTGGATGGGTAGCAACGTCTGCCGGAGGATTAAGACCTGCAACTTTTTTTATCTGGTCATCGTCTGAATTTGTTTGTTGCGATATCTCACTAGAAACCGTACGAGAAGTTTAACATTTTAAACAGGTGTAAGGTGCGAGATATATCAACTGAATGTTCGCTATTACTTTTATATTTTGTAGCGAATTTTCTGTGAGAATGTGAACGCTGAGTAGCTTAAATGTGTATACACTAATATTTTGTAAAACTGTATATGTTCGTTTCAATTATTGACAATGTTTGTTTCGGCTGTAATGTTGTACAGAAATTAATGAAAATGATACGACAAGTTATGGTCTGTTTTGCGGAAGGAGGTAGCTGAAGTCATAAACCTGTCCGCTCCACTCCCATGTTGTATGTACAAGTCTGAAGTAAAGGGGGTGTTGTGGTGGACAGATATTTTATGACTTCAACTTCATCTTCTTTCGAGAAACAGATAATAGTGTTGCAAACAGTAAAAATATTTAATGTCGACAATGTTTAATCTGAAAACAAATTAATTAGATGTACACGGTGGTAAATAAAAGTAGCGATAAATCTTAAAGAAAAAGATTATACACAGTAGATTTGTATAAACAAGTATCACGTACATCAAAAATTGATTTTTTTTTTTATTCAGATAAAAATTGACCTTTTTCTTGAAATAATCCTTACTGGTCTCCAATTTAATCATTCGAAATGCTACTTCTTCATTCACGAACACTGTCCAATCTTCCTTAATGTTCCCTTTTTCATATAATTCAGCTGTAAACCCGATTTAAAATAAATTGTAAACACTGACAATAATCGTATGACACGTAGATTATGGTTAAATCATTTTTCGTTAACTTTGACCATTCAGTTGATTGTATCTTGTCAGTGCTATTGAATGCCAAATGAAATCTGAAAGACACCAGTGGACTAAAATAAATTTTAAGCAATTACAATAATCAAATGATCAAATCATTGTTCACTGCCTTGAACCATTCAGTTGACTGTATCCAGTACCACGAACTGCCAAATAATAGATAAAACACCTTTGTTTTTCTCTTCCAATCCTTTTCGTTCGAATTTTATCAGTATTGCTTACAGAAATTAAGGTCTGGGCACGCGACAGACGATGCTCGAAATAAAAACTCGACGTTTCAAAAAGGAAAAATTGAATGAAGTGCAAAGGGTGTCGGAGAAGAAAGGACAGCGATGAAACGAAGGATCACGAGGTACAGGACAGCAGAGTAGCATCGGAAGATTCAAAAGAAACGCAAGCGAGGAACGAACGAACGTAAAAGTAGATGGGAGAAATGGTGCAAATAAGCAATCAAAAGAACAATAATTAACCGGATCGGAAGTTATAAACTATCCGATCGGTCTCACAAACCTATGTAATATCGGTAGTAAGGCTAACAACGAAAATTAAGAGACACTTATCTGTTGCATACACACAGAGTAAAAAGGGGGGGGAGGAAAAACGAACAAACAACAAATTTATACTTAAATATACACTACAGTGCAAAACATAAATGAGAAATGAGATCATGCAATGTGCGGATTAATTAACAATGATCGCTTCAACTAATCGTTCGATCAGCCTACTCAGCGAGAACACGTAACAATACAAACTATAGTTACGAATTACTATAATCTCTGCCTTTACGTTTTCGAAAAAAAAAACAGTGACACCTGCAGAACATCGAACTTCTTAAACGAGTATCGCACGATCTACATAAACATACAAACTTCTACACACGTATAATACTGTGAGCACTGATATACTGATTTACACATTTCACGCTACCCTTAAGATTTAGCGCACATATCGGTGCGAATGACGGATCGATGATCGATCAACGCACCAAGGGGATTACACACGAAATATCGATGACGAAATCAAAGAGAGAAGCACGAAGCGCAACAACTAGTCATTCGAGAGTTAAGCAATAATAGTTGATCACAGTGGAGCCTATAAGCATACAATAATCGTTTGCTGTTTGTTTAATTCACTACAGAGATCGAGGAAGTGGCTACACACAGGTCGTGTTTATTGCTAAGATGCTAGAGATGGACAAGGACACAAAAATCTCGGGTACTCAATAATCAGGTCGGTTCGGGCCACGTTGAGTTCTCGAAAGTATAAGTCCCATGAAAAAGTATCTAAGAGTGAGCAAGTACCCAAAATGTCGCGCTGAGTCGGGTCGGTTCGAGATCCTGACAGTTCATAAAGTTCGGGTCGGTTGGGGTCCAGATCCTTTGCAATGTATGGGTACCCGAAAAGTTCAAATGCAAAATTCGAAAGTTATGAAAAGGTGTCATACTTAAAGACTTCATCCGACTGTAGCTTTCGGTACCCAAATACAACAAACTTTCAGGTACCTAAACTGTATAAACCAGTGGTTCTTAACCGTTTTCAAGTCGGGGAACACTTGTGAGTGTATGAAAAATTTACGGAACATCAAAATTAGTGGTCCGAGAAGCAAATAAGAACATCCCGCGTAGAAATAAATATATTTAAGGAGATATAGTATTAAATATATTTCGCAGAATACCGGTTAAGAACCAGTAGTATAAACTTTCGAGATCCCGAGCAAATTTCCCTACCCCAGCCGAGAGGGTACCCGGCCACCCGGAACATTAATACTTTCGAGAACCTGACCCGGCCTGACACATTTTCGGATTCTCGCACACCTCTATAAGATACACACGCGCTAACATTCCTCGTTCTGCGAAACAAACGACTCCAGACATCGGCCTCTAAACACGGCTAACGATGAACATCAACGATATCATCTGGATCACAGCGAACATTAAATAAAAGAGAAAAACACACAAAGTTGCGAGTCACATCTATTCAGCACACAGATTGAAGCATGCTTGGCACATGCTGCGTCATGGCAACACAAGTACACAATTGTACACATGTTCACACGCTAGAAGCGTCATGCAAAACAATGATTTCGACACAGTATACCCGTTAAGGTTCTCCAACGTCTATTGCTCGGCGTACGTCGACATACGTACACGCAGGTATATATAAATATAAATGTGGATGGTGTTTTATATTTATATAAATATAGTTTGCCCCTTTCCTCTTAACACATCTGTTTCCGTCATCCTGGTTTCTCTATCGTCGCACTTCTGTCTCTTTCAATACTCTATTTGTCCCTGCGAGCATTGGTCTCTATCTGTCTGTTTTATTTTTTTTTTTTTGGTTTCGTAGACACGGATCTCTCTCTCTCTCTCTCTCTAAAACGTTTTCCATTCACGGCCGTGCAATTCTCAAGCAGACGATTATTAGAGTCAATTAACACAAAGCACACGTACTCGGCAGCACGGTGATTAAATGCGTTCTGTCTCGGATCCGTTTTCTCTCCTCTTTCCGAAGACGTTTTACGAATCTCGTTTTACGAGTGTGGATTAGGAAAATAAAATACCGGGATATCGTTCGGATGAACATGCATCGCACAACTGTCCAATTATTCCCCGTATAAATGTGTCCGTACAAATAGCTTGTTGCGAGATTGCAGAGCGATTAATTGTTGAATGTTACACGCTGGTTGAACCAAACGTCAAATGAAACTGTTGCCTTGGGTAAATAAAGCTTGTTTATAAATAGAGTTCTTGATTTTATTTTTGAAAATTTAGAGGTTTATGGAAGACATCGATGGAAGTATCAGTGTCATACTTTCAAAAATTCCGTCCTTTAATGATACGAAAGATTCAAGTACTAAAATGAAATTCCAACATGCTATCCTTGATCGAATATCCTGCTGAATTTAAAATAGTACAAAGTATTACTCAGTGAAATGTAACTTACGTGTTACGTGTTAACATTGATAATTTATTACTAATATCTTTGCTCGTAGCTTTCCCAGAGAGAAACGAACGTTTTTCAAGATAAAATGTACATTAAAATCTTCGAGATCGCATTGCTTATGTAGTATTATCACCTAGAACAACACCAAACAAAATGTCCTGATACTTTCACAAAAACCTACCATAAAACTATTATATGTATAAAGTTTGAAAAAGTTTCAAATATTTTTGAAGTGACAATTCGTATCTATTCATAGTCTATTAAGCATGTCTATGAATATACATTTATTATTTAATAAATTTCCACGATAGACTTTCTGAATTTCAACGCAAGCTTCAAAATGTTCACAGTTCCAGTGAAACAGTTAGGTCACCGTAATAGTACAAAAGTGGTGCGACTAATCTCAACCAGTTGAAGTTAGTACTGCAAGTCTGTACGAAGAAAAGCAAGAAGAAACATAAGCAACGCAAGATACCACACCGATATTAGTACAGAACCGAATTTCAATGTTCCTTTCGCTTTGCCACTACAAGAATCCTTACTTGGCAGATGCTCGATCATCAAAAGTGTAACTCCAATACCGTACGACCATCGGTTAATAGTAAATAAACGAAATATATGTTAGGGAAACGTTTAACTCATTGACAAACGGTGAGACGGAAACTCTGACGGTCTTGTTAAAACGTGAGAATATCTTAACCCTGAAGTGGTACTGCGGGGTCTGTTGTGACCCCAGCAAAATGTATTTAATGTTTGTTACTGTATTTCAAGATAAACATAGCATTTCCTCATCGATAAACTATATATCAGAAGAGTTTTCCTATATGTTACAGCATTTTTAGGCCGTTTTTAGTTCGAGAAAATGGGGCACCATTCCAGGGTTAAAGAAAAGAGAGAGAGAAAGAGAGAGAGAGTGTGGAAAACAAAAAAGTTTGAATGAATCACTGAACCTGTATAGAGAGATCCGTGACGTCAACAGTAACGAACACGACGTCGGATTAGGACGCACTTCCACAAAATAAATTGTTCACCGGTCGTTTTCCGAATCCCGCGTCGATATTTATTGTCGCGACGATCGCAGCAACGTTAGCAGTTTCCCCTCACACGATGATGTTACGCAGAAACAAGACGTATATCCTCAAAGAAATTCCATGCGGTTAATCCTCCTCGTTAGGCTCGGAATTTGAAATGACGATAACTGTTGCACAAGTGATTCTGACATTTTCTCTGCATACCAAGTAACTTATGCATCACTCAAAAAATAGGAAGGAGGGGATTAGTTTTTGTTTTCTTTGTTTTGTTTTTTTTTGCGAATAGACACGGAGAACTGTATTAGCAGCAGCAGTGATAGTAGTTTGTTTTAGTAGTAACAGTGGTAGTAAGTAGTATCGATGGTAACAGAATTGATACCGATAACAATGTGGCCACACATTCGATCTATGCCTTCAGATGATGGAAATTGGGAATTGGAAAGTTTTCGTTTTGCGGTGAAATCACTGGCGTAGATTTCTTTTGCGTTAGATTCATTACCGAGGTGTGTGGGAATGATTGATAATTGTGAGACCTGTCGTCTGACTATTATTTACTATCTCTACTTCGTTAAAGTTAAATTTTTGTCATTCTAACGAATTGGAGAGTTTCATTTTCTTAATGTGAGTAAGTATTATATGTAACTTAAATATATTTTATACGATAATTTGATACTGAGTGAAAACAAACGCTCTAAGTAGTAATATCGAGCGATAGTCAGACACAGAATTCACATTGAAAACTAAATATGACCAACCTCCGAATAGTATTTTTCAAAAACCTCGCATCAAAAAATGCTATTTTATATCTGACAATTATGTTTACACCTAGAGTCATCTGTTTTGAAAATCGCCCTGTATACTTCGCTTGCTATAATTTTGATAAGTTACTATGCAAGATTAAATTGTAGTCCACTTCATGATGA
This sequence comes from Lasioglossum morio, assembly GCA_916610235.2. Lineage (NCBI taxonomy): Eukaryota > Metazoa > Arthropoda > Insecta > Hymenoptera > Halictidae > Lasioglossum > Lasioglossum morio. The sequence goes on along the minus strand of OU744326.1, from coordinate 19,441,959 downwards.
ATTTTAATGTGTTAAATATTAATTGAAAAAATCAAAAAACTAGGCAGATGAAAATTTAAAAATATTGCCATTACTTCTCCTTGCTTTTAACCCCTTGCCTTACGATTTATTTTACGATTTCAGTGACTAGAACTTTTTTTGTACGCACAAAAATCGAATTTTATTTCGGATTAAGAAACTTATTATCATACATTTTTATCAGAATGTGTTCAGAATCTTTATCACGTGTCAGACACGATATTGTAAGGCAAAGGGTTAATAATCGTGGTTTATAGATTGATTTAAATAGATTGCATTAATTTGTTAAACACTTTTGCAAAAGTGTTATCGTTAGTCTACTGTACAAAATATACATTATATATTTAGAACATTCTATCGTACTATTCATTTGTTTTTAAATTTTTCGACTACTAATTATATATGAAGAATATTACTTTTCCGATCAGTAACGTGAGTACCACTTATTTCAAATCCAAAATATTCTGTTAGTCTTAATGGTATTACTGAAAGTGTTAATAGAGACGATAGTAACATTAGAAAGAATAATTATAGTAGTATTAGCAGTAGCGACAAAAGCGGCAATAGCTGAAACTATACGTCCGAGATATCCATATTAGGTATATTCGCATCGGTCAGCTCAACCTTAGCGTAATGGAAAAGCCTCAACCTGAACCGCCTTCGTGATCACGGTAACTCTACGCCAGGTAAGTATAACAATAACAAAAGAAAGCACTTTGAAACCGGTTTCTTAACACAGTGTTAATCGTTCGCATTCGATTATCATACTCCGAGTCATTCAACCTCAAGCGTTAGTATATTCATTATGTGAAAACGCAAAGTTATGATTATATTCTATTGTTTATATTGTACTCTTATTTCAGATACTTAAAAAAAGGTTGCGGAAGTTTCGGTTTGTTTATAGGCCCTTCAGTTTCATTAATTTATTATTTTTAAATGGTAATTCAAGATGTATATGAACAACGAGTATTTTTCTACTGAAATGTATACTAAACTAAATATAAGTTGTTTCCTCAGACCTGATGAATCTTCAGAATGGAAAACTACATTCGTTCTGAATACAAATTAACTTTCAGCCTACTCACAAGGAAAGTTCGTGAAATATTAAATTAGTTGAAAGATTCTAACTCCTTGATAATGAAATTAGTGTCATTTATATATAAAATATAATATCTTGTAAAATATTTTGTAAAATATAATTCATATTTCATTCTTTTAATTCATAAAAAACATTAACGATGATTTAAAAAAGAGTTAATTGTAATCAACGCGCTGTAATTCAATTTTCTTAGGAAACAACACTTATTTCACTTACTAGAAAATCAAAACTAACAACTTCCAAACCTTATTATTTCAAATTTGTTTAATATCCGATGAGTTTCAGTAGCGAACGAGGAAAAGTTTGAATACAGTAATCAAAAAGAAAAACTGTAAATACCATATAAACCCTAAACATCACATCATAAAATCACTTGACTACTTTGTTTGCGAAGAACCAAACAATCGTTGAATTAGTGAAGCTTTGTTAATCACGTAAACATCTTCCCCTTCCTTTGTTACACTGGTAAAACACACTGTTAGTGGTTAAATATGATTGATATCACTATTGAAATATACGTTAATGATATACCAACAGTACTATAGAAAATGGTATGCATCCCTTTCTGAATGAAGGATCTAATGAAATAGTAGAGAAGATAATAGAGTAATAATACTGATAGCACTAATAGTTATGTATCTTTCCTACTTATATCTGTAAATGTTAAACAAAATAATGAAGACAGGATATATAGATAATTGGTAAATGCGCCTAAAATTCGAGCGTAGCTGACTAGCTTTCTATGTTGATCTGTATATGCTGTTAAATGTCGGAAAATGGATGTAAGAGTTCAATGTGAAAGATGTCTGTCGATATTCTGTTCTCTCTTTCTTTTTTCCAACGTGTCAGTACGCATATGTTACAAAATCTGAGAAATTTAAATATTTGGTTCTTCTAGATTGCGAATAATGAAGATCTTGTCCTCTGGAAATAAACAAATTCTTAGTCCTACAATTTTAAATCAAAGCAAAGTAATTCAGCTCCTTAAAACAAGTTAAAACGATACATTTTTAATTTGAAAACCTAAATAAAATTATTGTATCATTTCTCTCAACTTTTTACTGTCCCATATAACAACAGATTATAATATTCTAAAAAAATTCTTTCTATTTACTAATTATTTTCAAAACTTCAACTATGTTACATGAATGTCACCTAAACCATTCCAGTTCATTTTAACCGTACTCATGATGAAATAGATATTACAGATTAAAGTATTCTGCAGAATAATGTAAATGTAGAAACTGAAGAAAATAAAAGAGAAAGAAAGAAGATTCATGCAAAAGTCCTACCCAAAACCAAAAACCTATTATTCCCACACCAACTGAATTCAGAAGTACAACACGATACATTTGTTTTTACAATTCCGCGAAAGAAAAAGTTTAGTTCTATTTGTAGCTGAACATTTAAAGTTTATTGTTGCATTCTTATTTAAAAGGAAGTTGAAACTACTCTTTATGAAAACAGAAAATTATTATAACTTACTATAACTATTCTTTGAAGTACCTATGCTCGAAATATGTATTCATTCACAAAATGAAACATTGTGTTAAAATAAAATTAGTTGGAGACCGAACTCCTCGACAATTACTTTGACACTTTATATTCGATTAACATTATTCAAAGCCTATCTTCTTCAATAATTAGTTTCATAAGACAATGTTGATACATAAGTGCATAAGAAATATATTCAAATGGACTGATCAAAGTAGCAGATTCTAATGATTGACAGTACACGGTTGACACGTTAGAAAACCCGTGTGAAAGGAGGAGTTGCTCAGTATATCGACAGACACGCAAGGGATGCGGATACATATGGCATGGAGGTTGAAAAATTGATGAAGGTAACAGACCGAAGGTATAGACAAAAGGTAATATATATGCGGTAGGTATGTCTCAGGCAAGCACACAGGCAGGGCTCGTTATGGGGACTGACCTGAGTGACAATGGGGCTGTACTCGCTAGCCGTTGTACTGGCCGTAGACTTAATGGTTCCCGCTTCGTCAACCGCGGCGGAAACCGCGTCTGATGGCCTACAACTGCGTCTCCTCGCCGTGTCATCTTTATCACGTCCAAAGTCGAACCTTCTTCCCTCGTGTCTACTACCGAAAACGATCTCGCTCTCTGTCTTTTCTCTTCGTGGCCTCTGAAGACCGTCACGATCGAAAGAAAAGTCTGTTAGAACCGGTTCACCGGCATTCACGTTGTTCCCCTTTTTACCAGCGATACCGGCGACACTAATTTCGCTTCCGCGGCGATTTCCGCTTGCGAATATACTCGACCTTGAGGAGTCCGACTTCTGTAAATATGCAGAATGTCTCGCGGAAGGGAAAAAATCGGAATTCTCACGGCGGAAAGCACGTGCAAAAGCGCTGGTCGTATTGCCAAGCTTCGAATCGCTCTCTTGCCGTCTATGCACCGGCTTTAACTGTTGTTGCTTTTGATGATGATGATGATGTTGTTGCTGCTGCTGCTGCTGTTGTTGCTGTTGATGCTGAGGCTGATGGTTTTCGTACTTCCTACGCGACAACTGCTCTTGTTTCTTCAACGTTCTCTCGGTGGACGATGACGAATGATCCTCGCTACCGGATTTATTCGTCTCGGCCGCCTCTTGCGTGTGATCTTGCTTCATCTTATCCAACCTTTCGTTAAAACCCTGGAAGAAGCGGGTGAAATCCCACTCCTTCAAGAGCAGCTGCTCGTCTGCCTCCGAACGCCGGTTGCTGCTAGCCGTAGCGCGATCGTCTGACATCTGACTAAGTTTCTAGGGAGCGCGCACGAGAATAATAATAATGGTAACAAAAAAAAATGGTACAGAAGCGAGGAAAAGAAATTTGCGTGCGGCGATACATAACGTGTGGCAGCTGTGATGGCAGTGCGATGCAGTAATTGCAGTTATATTAAGAAGACTCGCCGCGGTGACATTATAACGACTTTGCCCCCTGTGCTTCACACTCTTCATTTCGATTGAAAGGTTTATTGGAAATAAACTGCCTTTTTGGCAATGTCAGTGACTCCTGTAGAGGCTGCTCCTCATTGAGAAGGAAGTTGTCTCCCGCTTTAGAATGCATTGCAAATCAAATACACATCGTATTCACCGCATGAGTCGACAGACTTGAAAACCACATAGTTAAAGTTGAACAAACCTGTTTGTTGTATCGGTGTTCATTTATGAAGATAGTCGAGTTATATATTTACAAGGTATATATAAAGAAAAGGAAATCTGTTCGCTTTCTTTGAACTTAGTCTTAACCTCTGCTATTGATCTCTTTTCTTTGTTGAATTGGGTGATCTTTGGAATGTTTCATTATAATGTCACCACCGCAACAGTACAACCTATGACGACACGTACTCATCAATTGTGTACAACTGTGCAGGAATGTATTGTGTAACAGCGAATGTACAGTCAACGCACCAGGATGCCTCGTAATTGCACAAGATTCAATTATAACAAGAATTTGTATATGAATAATTAGAAACACAGATCTGAACAGATATTACTGACTTATCTCTGAATATCAATAAGCATACAAGTAAAATACATAAAAAAAGAATAAAAATGTACAAAGTGTGGTCGCTTGTATTTTCTTTATTCGGTTGGATTCGAGCCTTTCGGTAACTCACGATAGAAGGAATAAAGAAACGCTACACAGCGACCATTTCTATCGAAACGTAATTAAATAATATTTAAGAAAGAGAGAGAGAGAGAGAGAGATAGAGAGATAGAGAGAGTGAAAGATACATACAATTACTGTATGGAGATATCGATTTATATAGTTATCAATACATATCGATAGATCTCACATAATACATGAAAACGATAGTATCAAAATTAGACTAGAAGTGTGGACGTCAACTTGCAGAACATACGCGCAGCAAGTACTTACCCGTTTCATGACTAGTGTACGGTCTGATTCTTCCTCGTCTGGGGTCGGTGGAAGTGGTCTATTTGGTGCACCTCCTAAACAGAGGATTTGCAAATTAAAATAGTGAAGTAAGTCTTCTCCTGAATTTAAGAACAAAAATATCGTGAATGAAGATATAAGTTTGACAAATTATTTTTTATATACCGGCTAAGCATATTTTTCTTATTGTAGGTATATGTATAATGTAGTACTCCAGGATTGCTAGGGTGCGGGATTCGCGTTCTCATTTCTCGATAATATAAAAATGGGGTTATTCAGTAGTCAAAAACGCTAGATCGATCTAGGATGCCATCGACCTATCGCCATCCCATCGCCATCGCCCTTGATCGATCTTTTATCTAGCGTTTTTGACTACTGAAAACCCCCATTGTTATATTATCGAGAAATGAGAACGCGAATCCCGCACCCTTGCAATCCTGGAAAAAGGAGTCTTCTCCCTTATAGAAAAATTAGAAGACCAAAAAACCATCAAGTGGTTGCTTCTCTAAAATAAAATAGTCTATAGTTAGAAACCTAGGTTTGTCAAAGCTATATGAACTGTTCTAATGTCCCACCCAAGTCTAACTCTTTTGAAAAACGTGTAATGTTTGACTCCCCAATGAAGAGTTAATCTCTGAATGAAAAACATGAATGAGAATAGTTACATCTTTGGGGAAAGTCAAAAGTGGTTCAACAACCTGATGTCCTACCTTTCAGCTTACCTTGATGATGGGAGTTCTGGGCATTATGTGAAGACATCGATGACGGATCCGTAGACGGTCTGAAAGGAGAAAATTCGGGTCTGCAGCAACGGATATAGAAATGCAGAGACACGTGATGGCGCACGAAGTACACGGAATGCGTTGCGTACGTTGTGTGGCGATGCGACGAGGACGACGATGCGAAGCAATGTATGGAAGCGTAATGAAAGATGAAACGGAATGACATTAGTATGATTAATTAAAGTACTATGTTTTAAATGTATTTAACCTTTGTATAGTAACCAAAATGTGTAGATCATTTTAAAACTTTAGTATTTAACATTTGCCTCATAAACTTTTATTTTGGACAAGGAATAGACATTCAGAACGGTTTGGTAATTTTTGAAACACTGTTAAAAGAATCGTAATAATGGGCAACCGAGTGCCTGGTTGCCTTAACAAGGGTTAAATAATCATAATTATTACTAACTTTTCGTTCGATTATTTTATTACAAAAACGATTGCACCTCTTTATTTACATGAACCATTAGGTCATCTCAGAATTTCAATAGACTGTGGATCTTTGTGCAAAATAAAAACATTCTGTATCATGCTTTTACCAGAGGAAACTCAGAATGGAGACTGCCATAAGCAATCAAGTACCTCTGTGACATGGAAAAAAGTATGCCATTTGTAGACAGGAAAAAATTAATAGCGGTTAAAATGCAACGGAGTTATAAAACAAAATTACCATGGTTGGTACTTTAAAATGTAAATTAATGAGCAAATAGTAAAATATTTTAGCATTAGCCCGTAATGCGAGATTACAGCTGTTTTTAACAGAAGCGTAAATTTGGTGAAGTATTTCGAAGTTCTTCATTAGGTTCCTAATGAGTTCCTGCAGGAAGTTTTTTATGATAATGTAGATTAATGTAGAGCATATTTCAACAGTGTAAAATAAACAGTTGCAACATTTCGTACTTTCTAGAATAGCTGTGTTTTGCTTTTTGCAGTAACCCAAATCTACTTCGCTATTTCATTTTCTTTATTGTACTGTAGAAGTACTGAATAATTTTAAAAGATATTTACGAATAACGTGTCTTTTTCGTAACATGTCTTATGAGATGACCTAATAAAATTAGTAACATCCTCATCTTTTAATGTTAATATGACAGACTAAATGAATTAATTTTTTATCTGACATTCACATTTGAAAATGTGGGAAACATTGTTTCAGTATTTATGCCATGATTATATACGACAACAATTAATGCCTTCTATGCCTTTGTGAAATTGAAGTCTCTTGCAGTACTTTGATAGTTAACAAATAAATTTCAATACATAATATAGTTTGATAAGATGTGCATAGCATAGAAAGCATCAAGTAATATGAATTTTTAGCAGTCTCTTTCCAATAACCACATACAAAAACATTTTTGTCAATGAAGTAATTAAGTTCAATGATAAAAAAAATATTAGTGTTTTACTCACAGAGGTTTCGGTGGATCGCTAGCGAGTAAAGTTCCATCATTTCTCGCATTATTTCCCCCTGCATCTTCGAGGTCGTCGTCGCTGTCGCTTTCTACGGACAAAGCCTGTAGAAGAAAAATATTTTTATTCTTACCAGTCCGTAACTAAATTAAAATATTATTTCTAGTACTAGACACTAGAAACAAAAATAGAGATCAGTATGTTAATCAATTGAAAAATGGTAGACTTGAATAAAAGCTAAATGAGATGGCATTTACTGTCCAACATTAACATTTTTTTATGTCGAAAGCAAGACATTGAGAGCGTAGACTTACATAGATAAGCCTCTAAATTTGTTTATTATGATAAGAGTACGCCCATTTTTACCCATTTATTTATTTGTTTACCCATTTTCCAATTTTTGTAGTCGAATTTAAAGAAAGTAGATCTAAAATAAATAAAAATTCTTAAGCCATAAATGCATAAAGATCCGTAGTTTACTAATCACATTTGTGGCTTTGTATTCCTTCAGTTTTTTGTTCTTTGTACATTTATGTTCTTGACATTTTAAATTTGACTTGCCACTCATATTTCACTTGTTCAGTTGCACAGCTGGTCATAATACTCACTTGGTCAAGAATACTGGAAGACTGCGGCATCTGTTTGTTGTTCTGATCATTGCTGCTTGCAGGCTGAACGGAATTGGACGTGGACGATGCAGCAGGGCCCTTATGCTGTCTGTTCGGCCTTGGCGGGGCCTCTGGGCCCTGTGACACACCAAGCTCGTTGAGTTGAGCGGCCAGCATGTCCAAGTCCTACCACCCACACGCACACACGCACAACCCCGTTAGTCACTGTTTCGAGACACCTCCGAAAATTTTCTAGAAGCCACCATCAAACAGCCAGGCAAGGCGAAAAGAGAAAGAAAGTGGCAGAGAAGTTGTAAGACGCATTGTGCTTAGGCAACCCTGCTGAAGCTTTCGTTTTTGTTCATCATTCTGTATTCTGTACTTTGTAATTTACATTCGAACGTTTGAAATCAGATTTCAAACAGAAATATTCCAATCATTTGCTAATCATTTTTGTTAGATCACATGGAAATTTAGTACCGTTTTTCACTTGATGTGCAAATAATTGTCATTGCAAATATCTATGTTACATCTGAGTGTTTCGAAAGGTGAATAGACTGTGATAATTAAAAATTGATTTCATCTCTTAACGACTTTGTTACGTTAAAAGCAATATTACAGTATTCTTGAATTTTTTAAATCTTTTAGTGTTTTATATGTCGTCCAACCAATTTCTCCATAAATGCATACAGATCCGAGGTATAGTGATAATTCTATCTAATCAATGTGTTTTAATTTTATTACACTCGTATTGTAAAAGAAGAAAGTACGGATTATTAGAACTAATATTTAAGAGACCAATGGTGGAGTTGTACTACATTATTTTTACAGATTCCTTCGATGAAATTATCGATGACATTTACACTCAAGATAACGGTACAATCTTCCCATGCGAGCCAATATAATTCGGCAAAATATTTTCGGTGTGATCTGTATTATACTTTTCCAATGAAAATTGAAAAAAATTCATAATTCATCGTACGACATAAAGATACGCGATTTGAACACATTTCTCGAAACATGAGGGAACGTGTTGTGTTTGCGCATCTAAACACCGCATAACTCAACCGACGAGAGCAGACATTCAGGCGATTTTTGGTGAAGCATACCAGGAAGTAGTAAATGTGCAACAAGCAACAGGGCGATGAAAAATCGGTGATGTTCGAACTGGTTAAATGAGAAAATTCTATAGGTTGATTAGTACTCTGCGTGAGATTAAAACAAGCGGATTGTGTATGTCATTTATATATAAATGTATATATATATAAATATATGATATCCATGAGATGAAACAATTGGCTTTATAGCTTATGTAGAGTGACTGTTTGGTAGATCTTCTGTATAAATAATCGGTAATGTTACGTGTACAAAGGAGAAGGTCAAATGTGATCCTGTGTAGAAATGTGGGGTTAACAATGTAACATGTAAAGAGAAAAATAAGTGTTGTGTTCTTACCTCCGGCCTCCTTGGCGGCAGCTACGGTACGTGTGAACATGGAAAAAAAACAAAAACCGAATAATTTCAAGTACGAGAGGGATTATGTATACCATACAGGGTGACTCTCAGGGATTTTAAACAGAATTTTTCTTTATGTCGAACTCAAAATGGTCAAAATGTGTACCGGAGTTAAACGTTTGATAATAACGCTATCCAACACCAACTTTGCATTTTGATAATCAACAGACGATTCTTATAGATTTTGAGACGCTAAATGTGAAGCTAAAAGTCGATTTTCTCAAACACCTCCAGTTTTCAAGAAATTTCATTCCAAATTTTCAACTTTAAGAACTTTTTGCTTCAACTGTAACATTCATTACCTTCACAATGAAAACAATTGAAAACAGAAAAATTGCTAAATATCCTTTCCTTCCTTTATGTTAAAATAAAGTAACATTATTCTATTATAAATATTGTATCTTCAAAGAAAATGATTATCACGGAATATAGAATTCTTTCGTTCAGGTAGAATCATTGAGAAATAAGGTAACTGGGGGCAGATGTGAAAGAAATCGAATATAACTACTGTACACTCTGGATATTTATGAAAATTAAATACTCTGCGCTATTAAAATAACACGCGTGTGTATGTCTATAGTGTTCATGTTCCGCGTGTCGAAGTGCAACAGGAGACAAACGTGTGTTGTTAAATGCGCGTCTACGTGCGTGCACGCCATATCGGCAAAATAGAGCGAAACTCCGCGTGCAATTCGTACGATAAGAATGCAGCAGAAGGAGGACACAAGAACAGTACACGTGAGAGAACAGTATTCCATGTGAAAAGAGACACTCGTATGGATATGTGTGCGTGTGTGATGTGTGTGTGCGTGTGTCACTGACAGACAGCAAGATGGCAAAGTAAAACAAAACTAGCATGTGCCTTTCTACAAATCGTCATGATCCAAGTATAGTTATCTGGCTACGTATATTAGTTTTCATTGGCGTGTTGTGAATGCCGAGAAAAGGAGTTACAATATCAAAGAGAAAAATAGAAAAAGAAATAGAGAGAGAGAGAGAAAGAGAGAGAGAAGATCGGTCATCAGTGAAAGAAGCCAAAGAAGCCTACCATAGGTTTAAACACATGACTGTTTCGCTGTGACGCGGATTGACCACCGGAGTTTCCACTACCACTACTGGCGACAGGTGGTTGGTGATTGGAGGGCGGCGTTGACACCTTGTGAGGCTGCCGAGGGTCATCCCGGGGTGTCGGTGGTAATGGCCGAGATGGTGGCTGCGGATCTGGAACTACTACAATGCGCAAACATAGCTATAGTAAATTCTTAAAGCCTGAACAATCTCATTATCGCAATCCTATTAACGCTATCATTAGGGGATGTTTTGTGCCTACTATTTCATATTGTTTAAAGCAGGAACGTAAAACTGGTATGATTTTGATACCGGTATTACATAGATATAGGTATGGGTAGATAATAGTGTTGCAGTTACAGATGTAACAGGAAGTACGTAAATAGAAATCTTATTTCTAAAGTAACATAAGATAAACCATTTGAATTTTGAAGAGCGTAAATCGATAGGACAAAATTACATGTTGGTGGTCATAAAAGTATTAATAGAAACGTTATGTAAATTGTCAGCAGACTTGGATATTAATACATCATCAAACTGACCAATTAATCTGTGAGGAATGGCGGGTCTTGCAGGTGGTCCTGGCTCTGGTATATCTCTTTGTGATCTGCTACTCGGTTTGTCTTTAGCAGCAGGTGGTTGAGGAGGTACTTCTTGTGTCAGAGTTCTACCCTCTTGAATTTGTTGGAAATTTCTGCGCAATGTATCACCGCCAGGAGCTTGAACGATGGACGATGGTTCACCGGCCAATGCTGGCTCATCCTCTTCGTTTTCGCTACCGCTGTACCGATAGTCGTCTCTTTCTACAATGCAAACATGTTTCAATTATATTATATGTATCCTACAAATGTTAATAAAAAAATTGTTACAATTACTGTTGAGATTTTGAAGTCGGCAGTATACTTATGATACAAATCGAGGCAACTGCAATCATTTCAATGAGTTTCGTTCAAATTGGGCCTAATGAAAGCTCAAGGACAGTGGTAAACCAAGAAGGATTGATATATACACCTACGTAGACAATGCATAGAAATGTCTTGCTCCACTGACTTTGATTACAAATGTGTAAAATTCACAATCTAATAATAAATAATCATTTTTCATACGAAATGCAGTGATACAGTGAATCGAACGGGTGTTTGATTATCTGAGAAACGTTTATCCTACAGTATTCGAGATCAATACTCATTGAAACGGTTACAGCAGCTTCTCCCATTCGGCGTACCCCTCTAATTAGCATACCTTTCTCCTGTTTACGTTTTTTACAACGATCGATATGGTCTTTGAGCTGTATCCTGACTTGTCTCTCAGTCGGTTGGTCCCGGATAAAGGGATGCTTAAGTAGCTGTTCCGTGTATGGCCTCTGATGATAATCTTTTACTAAAACCGTTTCGATGAAACTGTGAAACTTCTTCGACCACTTCTTCGACTTCAGTCTTGGCGGAGGGCTACGTGGTATCAGAAACAAGGCCTGTCGCGCGTAATCAGATTGGAAAAAGAAAAATTAAATGTTGTCATCCGCCTTCATGGCAATCGGGCCACGCAAAAAGGGAAGCATCAGCACGCTTGTACTTACTCGCATTGGATGAAGGTCGCAAAGCGGAGGTTGTGATTCAGCCATTTCTAAGGCTGTAATTCCGAGTGACCAGAGATCACTTCTATTGTCGTACGTGGCGTCTGGATTTTCATCACAGGCTATCACTTCCGGTGCCATCCAATACGGCGTACCGATAAATGTATTTCTTCTACCTATTGTCCTGTCCAACTGTGCGCTCACGCCGAAGTCAACTATAACGCAGAAGACAAACGATTAATCATTTACCCATAATTGTCTACAAATAAAATTGCTAAATTTCATTTAAAAAGTTAACACATTACCGACCGCTGATTATCGCATAATTTTGAAAAATCTATGGTACATGGCTAAACACTTTTTAATGGAACCTTCAATAGCAACAGCAATTTTCATTGTGAACTAACAAGTCACCCTCAATAACGTCATCTAATAGTTTCATTTAAGATTGCAATGTGAAAAAATTTAAGTGGTTAAGATATTCGTCGAACAGTGTAATTAAACTAAATGTATTATTTTTTCTTGGCTAGAAAATTTTAAAAAGATTGCGTTCAGCTATTGAAGAAGCATTTTATATTTTAGTGAAATTGAATCATTGAAATTAAATCTACGTGAATAAATTGATTGACATACATATAGAGGCTTAGAACCTTCTGAGATTAAAATAAGCAAAGTTGGGTGAGAGATAGAAAGCATGGCGTACCTAGCTTGACTTCAGCATTGTCAGTTAGGAGAACATTCTGCCCCTTGATATCCCTGTGAATAACTTTATTGCTATGGAGATAACTAAGTCCCCTTAATATCTCCCGAGATATATAAGCAATCCATTCTTCTTTTAAACTCTGGCCCTTCGTTGACTTCACAAGATCTGTGACGGAGCCAGCTCCGCAATATTCCATAACCAACCATAACTGATCATCCTTCCCAGGTGACGACTTCTTCACGAAGGCACCATAATACGTTGCTATATTTCTGTGATTCGAATACTGCAATTCCAACAATAATCGATTTAATACTTACACCTCCTAGAGGACAAATTTAATTTTTGAAAATATTCTTAGCTGCTCGTACCCACCCGTTTTAATACATTTATTTCTAATTTGATTTCTTCCTCTTCATCCTGAAATAGAGAATCATGTTAGTAGTACATCGAAACATTTATACGTTTGTGATGCAACAACTTCTGTAATCATTTTCATTATACAAACTTCGAATATCTTTAAAATTTTTATCACAGGTCACAGCTCTGAACTAAAAAGCAAAGGATGAAAGTGTGTGTAGAATGTTATATTGATTTAACTTGGATTTTTCCCAATTTATTGTTATCGTAAATACTTACTTTTATTATCTGAACAACGCAATACATTTCTAATTATCCAATCTCGATTACACAGCTTTATTTCGAATAAAACATGTGATTTTTTATCGATTGTGTTACGTTGTACAATCGCATAATTTTAATTCTTTATTTTTATCTAAGAATTGATGCATGATTTACAACACCTATGCCACTTCTTAATCGATCAGTACGCAATCAGCACAAGGGAACGAATTAGGTCAAATCGAACGAAGCGAGCTCCTATCATCGATTCATGTTTTTTTAAATTATTAAACAATATTTAATCTCATTTCAGCTTTGCAGCTGATCTATAGCGAAGATATCAGAAAACGAAAATAATGCGAAAAATTTTATAGTACGAAAACATCACTAGAAGTTCCAATTTTATAATATTAAAGTGTCGATTTAACTAGAAAATTTCGTGTTTGGTATGTGCATAAGAGAATCAGCGGAACACATCATTTCCTCATCATGCTGAAGCTTGGCGATTAGCTTTCTTGAACGTTTCTTATTTAAACTGATTATCTATACCCATTCACATTGGTAGAGTATTGTCGTTGACAATGCAGGGAAAAAATGAAGAGAAAAAATCAGAAAACAGACGCCAGATTATCAAATCGTGTACAATGTTATCTATGAGTTTATTGTTAGACTTGACGATACGTCTGTAAAAATAATACAGCATGTGTCAATTAGTGAAATAAACTTTCCATGTATAACAGTTTAATCTAATGGGGACTACGATAGAAGTGTGAAATGTTTAAAATGAGTAATGGTTGAATTGACTGATAAATAATTTCCGTATCAGTACATTAATTGTTATTTATTACAATAAGAAGCAACAATCGTATTGTAGTCAATTGTATTCATGATTATTTTCAATGACTTGTCACCATTCATCGAGTAGTTCGAGTATGAGTCATCGGTGTGATAAATGCTTCATTGCAATTTGTTCCTAGAAACGGAAATGATTGTGACTCAATCTAATCAAATAATCCAAACAAAATGTGTAACCAAAAATTCAAGTATACGATTACTTAATAAACATGATGTCGGTCTACATCAGCAGAATCAACATGTTTACATGCGAGTTTACAACCGAATCTGATAGACATCTACATAGTCAGAAAGGGTATACAGAACGGTATACAATCTTGATGTCTGTCCGAACAGCACGAGCATGAAGAGGGTAAAAAAATCAACGTATTGATCTGCAACAACCGAATCTGATAGAGAACAAGGTGGAAGATTAAAATAACGTGCATTGTTGTCCATAAGCTTGCGCCATTTTCATCGATGTGAAAGAAGATGCAACGACAAAACTGTTTTGCAATTACTTTTTTTATGAGAAGCTCTTTAGCATAATATTCGCGACAGTTTACTGATTAAAACGAGTCCAAACATGCCATAATTCCGAATACATATATAACAAATAATATATAACGAATAAATTATTTATAGAATCTCGAAATTTTCGGATACCCGTTCCGATCCCGAAAAAATTTCGTGTTCCCCACCCAACCCGATATTTCGGGTTCTCGCACACCCCTGCTGAATACTCGTTAATTCGGATAACAGAATTTTACTATATCATGGATTAAGCAAGTATGTGAATATGACCGGAATAGTGTCATATTTGGTATCATTTTAATCGGAAAAGTGGTACAAATGTACTAGCAACAGTTTCTAAAAACAAGATTTTATCATTGAGTCTGTGCACGAGATGCACCATGAAATTTTGACACGTATCAAGGCATTCCCGTAGATATTCTTTGCGATCCCAGAGACATAAGCTAGCGTTATTATAGCACACTGGGAACGACACTTCCGTGGACGCTGTCTGCGGGAATCATGGTTTTTCGAATCTTACGGGGTGCATTCTGCTAAGCATGCGTTACACGTGTCGGAACGCGGGTTTTCGCCCGCAAAAATAGAATGGAACACCGAACGAGGTGTTTGGTTATCGCGAAAAACATACGGAGAGTTAATTTTGTGGAGAGATAGAATATGAAAGAGTACCGAGGAGCAACGACACCGATGCAGCCAGGAATAGCGGACAAAGAAAAGAAGGAGATGATGTCGCGGGTCCCCTCGCGGAAGAATAGCCGAATCGTTTCGTGTACTTGACTGTTGGAATTGGAATCGAGAACGGATACACTGTCGCGGCCACGATGTAAATACGGAAAGGAAGCACTGGAATTGAGCAACGCGAAGGTTGCGATAAAGATGAAGGTTGTGACACCCAAGGCACGTGACTCATGTTGTATCAAGCATTTAGAAGTACCACAAAAGCCCATTCGACGAACCACTAATTGGAAAGTGATACATGTTTGCGCAGAGCTATCATGTTAATGATCAAAAGACGTAATAAACAGTCACGAGACGGTGCCGCGAAATTACACGTAATCTCGAGTGCACGTGATTAGCCTGATATTAGGTGTCCATAGAGCATTTGAAAAAACTGAACATAGGAAAATTAATGATTTTATATTGACATTTAAAAATAATTTTTATCGTTATGTTTGAATTTTATAAATTGCTTCTTAAGTATTTATACTTGCATATGAAAATTCTTCTAATCGCTTTCGTCATAAATGCATAAAATCTGCAATGTAGGAATGACTGATATACGTCTGGTGTCTCCCCACTTAAAATAACAATTATTTTCCATTCAGCTAATACAATTTTTTAACTTACTCCAAGAAATTATTTTAATTATTTACTTTGGAAGGCTACTTTCGTCCCTTTAAATTAAATAATTGGAAAAACAATAAGATTCAAGTAATGATTCGTGTTGTACGCTTATAATTGATTCAATCACGTAAAACAAAATCGATTCATTTATAAATCCAGGATTTTAAACTCTGCATTCTCATCACTAGACTTCGGATTTTATGCATTTATAGCAAAAATGAGTAGATGCAATTTAAAACAGTGAACACATTAAGAAACTATTATTCATGAAAAATATAAATTAATAGATCCTGTGTCTTGCAATCGACGCGCAAATGTTTTATTTTGCATAAAAATCCGGAGTCTACTCATCACATTGCAATTACCTTCATCGCTGCCTTCGGACATTTGAAAATCCGCACTTTTGTACATTATCAATAATGGATTGGACTTAGACCACTTTCAAAGTAATGTTATTTAATGATTGAAATAACTGCGAAAATTGATGTGTCCAAAATTACCGTATACTCTGAATATACTTAACGGCAAAATGTTGTTTATGAGTGCTAACTTTAAGTTGTACAAGTTAGTACAGTCACCAAGGAACAATTGACAAATGGACTTAGGCCACTTTCAAAATGAACGGCTCAAGTGCATAAAATTGGCGGTCTACTAGTAAATTATTGCTCAGATAAATTCTCCAATACTGTATAACGCAGAACGCATTAAATTTGATTAAATCCCTTGAAGATTCGTTTTCTTCCAAGAGGAGAAACGAACAAGTGTCCACATACTTCTGAGAGGTAGTGTAGTTAATGATCAGGCAGTTTATGGCACGTAAAAGGATAATACGGTTTGTCACCGATTCCAGACTCGTACCTACACTTTATATCGGTGTTTGAAGAACGCTCGAATACTTTCGCAAGTACTTATCTGTTCGAAAACTGTGCACGCCAGAAGAGGTGTCACTTGAAAGTTCATAAAACGGATTAGAGGCAATCGGGAGAAAGGCTTATTGTTCCACCGAAATAACGAGTAAAGAACAAACTTTAAGGGAAACAGCGTTTTCGTGAGTTAGCCTGGATGATTCCTGCATAAAATGGCTTGTCTGCAATATAACGATAAAACAGTGAGCAAACAAAAGCGAATCGAATTCGTGGAAATGTAAGAAGTTTTTGAATGAGAGTACATGTCCATAATCTACATGGATGTATGTACATGATAAAAAAAAATAAAAAATATTTCACATGGAAGATTATAGGAGTGTCACAATCTTAGCAATTGTACATGTACTAATTGGATATCGTGCATTGTACCAATCGACCTTCAACGGAGTTACGCTTACAAGAACATTTATCGTACTCGTTCCATGTTAGAACTGTTCATTTTTCTATGCAAACGTTTTTCTCGTGTGTTCAAAACAGTATCCGTTATTGTTGAAACATTTTATGCAAGCTACAATGTAAAAAAACGTTGCTTAACATTTGGTACCTTGAACATAAATTACGAAGATGTTTTCTGTGTTGTGTGAGTCACACTGTGTACTATAGTGGACATAGAAATTGCTCTTTTTCAACTGCCAAGGGCGCAAAGGGGTTGCACCATTGTTGCACCGTAATTGCACAGAATAATTTCAAGTAAAACATTTTAGTACAACTGACAAGTATGTCATGTATCTAAATGTTTAAAAGATTTATGTTCGCAGGAGGTGGTGCAGTTTCGCCAATTAGTTGGTGAAGTTTTAATGAACTATAGCAGCTTCCACGCTCGCGTAAAAGCAAAGATGATGCAAATCAACTGTTACTCGAAAATTTAGCCGGCAATCCGAATAAGACCTAAATAGGAGAATACTTGTGTGCGTTCAGACGTTGCAAACAACTCTCTGACCTTTCAACAAATCTGCGAAGTAGAGGAGTATGTTTGAAGGAGCAGGGAAGCGTGAACAATAAACGAACGCCGTCCCCAAAGGAACGTCAAGCGCAATCAAACTTTCAAGTATTCTATACTATTTATACAACATTAAAAAAATCCTCCTCTATTCAGAAGGAAATACATGGGTACTGTGTTCTGTATGCAGGCTTTTATCTAATTAGGACCATTTTTTCTGGTCGATTTACTTCAAAAGTAAAACTTTCGGTTGCACTTTTTGGGATAAAAAATTGTTTAATATTCTAAATTTAGTTACGTAAATTTTCATAAAGGTTCATGATGGAATGTACGAACAGTTTGTTTTGTAGTATATGTAATGGGCTCTTTTAATCACAAAAGAAATACGACAGTTTACGATTGAGGTATCCTCCATTAGAACTAGTAATTAGTGATTCATTTTTACAATGCAATTTTAATCTCTTCTAATCTATCGACTTGCTGACACATCAACGTAAATGCCATTATTGTAAGACAGATAATGATAAGTCTTCAGACTGGAAAAATTCTGCACAACTCTCGACAATTAGTTGTTGCGTTGATAGAATTCTACAGTTACACAAGGTGTATTAAAAGTACATTCAAAATGAAAATAAAAATATTGTCCAAGGTGAATTTCTTGATTATTGAATTAATATTAGATCCTTGACATTTATTATTAAAGTGAAAATAAGTCTAAATGAAAAGTTTCGTATCTGTTTCTTGTAATTTTTCAATATCGTTGACAATTGTAAAATGAAAAATCTAGAACCAATTATCGTGACTGATCCAGTGGTTTTGATTGCAAAGCATTGTCGTAAATCATATATTTAAATATTTGAAACTCCATTGATACAGACTATCTTCTGGGAGATAAAGAACTGGAAGAATGAATCATGGATTTGTTGGAAATCACTGAAATGGGTGTCATTATGTATTACCTGGATGAATCACGAACACAAAACGATAGCGGGTACACTACCTATCTGAAGCTCAATACAATTTATAAAAATCGATGTACGAACAACCCACGAAACAAGTAACCAGTGAATATAATAATTAAACTGCGGATCTTTATGCAATTATGGCTTCTGAAAATCTTCAAAAAATGCTGAAGTATAAAATTCGACGGAATTTAGTACGATTTTAATTTATTTCCGATTTGAAAAGACAGAAAAGACTACTATCACACAAAATAAGATCTGATTTGATTCAAATTTTCTTAAAATTCGTCTACGAAAATTGCAAATTGCATTAACATCCGCAGTCTAATAATAACTAAACTGCAGACTGTTATATAATTCCCCACTTGCACAGTTTTGTTTTTAAAAATTGAACTGGCCAACAAAGTTTCATTGATTATTCAGAAGGATCCATAAAGATTCATGATCTAGTAATAACATTATAATTTTGATTAAAAACTCAATCCAAAAGTGCATTTAATATTTTTCAACCCATCAATTTCGCCAATTGATTTCAATGTTCTTTTTTTTTTCGAAGAAAATTCCGCATCGCATCGACCGTCGAATCTTCTTTTTATTTTAGCCGGTTTTACAAGATACCGAGAATTTCACGTTAATTATCATGATTTCAAAAATGCTGACCTCTTGAGCTATCTCATTAAAATCTGCCCAGCATTTCGTCATCGACT
Source organism: Lasioglossum morio (assembly GCA_916610235.2). Taxonomy (NCBI): domain Eukaryota; kingdom Metazoa; phylum Arthropoda; class Insecta; order Hymenoptera; family Halictidae; genus Lasioglossum; species Lasioglossum morio. The sequence continues at coordinate 19,422,413 of OU744326.1, read as the reverse complement.
AATCCCACCATTTGATATTCATTAAAATTATTAACGAACTAGGAGATAAATGAATCTGACGGGTGTACGAGCGACAAGAACCCGTATTCTCATTTTTAACTGTCCTAGTTAATATTTTTCACGGAAAATAGACTGAGTGACCGACAAAGAGTGTGAGATCACTGATGGGGCTAATCTTTTTTTCTGCACCTTCGCATCGATTTATTTTCCTCTACGTTGCACAAGGGAAGTTTCAAGAAATAGCACCATGATCGAAAAGGTCAGAGGCTAAATGTTCAGGATCGCTTAGAAAACAATTTGTAAACGCATTATTCTCCTTGTTTCATTCGCAACAAGTTTCTACACAGTTTTGTAAATTGACTAAATAAAAACATGTATTTTGCAATGTAAAATAACAATGTTATTTTAGCAATATTTAGTGACGACAATGATGTTGATAATAATGCCGATGAACAGGCATTGCGTTAAGAAGATAAAAAGTAAGATCCGGTAAAGATAGAAAAAATCTTTATTAAATAAGAAGAGTGTTCATAATACGCTCAGCGTAAGTTTTCAAATACAAAACGATAAAGGAATACATCTGCACTCGACTTTCATCCATTTCTGTGACTACTTTGATATGCTAAATTGCATTTCGATTAATTTCAATACATTATTATCGATAAAAAGAAAGTGACCGGAATTGTAATTACGACTGAACCAATACTTACTTCTGTGACGTCCATAACTTTGATGGCTGCCAACTGACCAGTCTTGGTGTGCCGGCCCTGAAAAATCATAAATTCTAATTAGCATAATGAATTTAAAACGTATTCAAAATTAAGCTATCGATAAATCGCAAAGACCCACTCATAATCTTGTTTTAGCGCATTGATTTACAAAAGTGTATATCAAAAGGCAATTTAGTTTGTTAATTTGCAGATTCAATGAATAGGATACATTACAAAAGTTTATTTGAAGCTGCAATGAAAATTTTAAAAATGCCTCTTGCGATACAATACATGTTGAATATTTAAATATTTAATATTTAATCTTAATATAAAAAATATTTATTCTTGATTAAATTCACGTAAAAATGTTCTGTCTTCTACATTCCAGTAATTTTTAGTACTGGGTGCCATCTAATACAGACTATAGATAAACAATATTTTATAACGTCGTCATTTTGTAATTTTAAATAATAAAAAAAATATTAAAGTAAAATCGAGGCGTTGCTAAATATATCCCCTTAAAAGACATTTCTATTTTGTTTAACATTTACCGAAAACAAATGTTTAATTTCAAATAATTTTAAACTGAAATGAATAATTTTTTGTGTTTGAAATTCTCATATCACTGACTCGATATTACCAAACGGTTAATGTTACAAATATATAGCAGTCACGGTTTTATCCGGTGGCGAAAGGGTTAAAAGGGCGTAGCGAAAAAAATGCATTCCAGGTTTTTCCGGCACCTCTTTCAGGGGTACAGTCTGTGAAAAAGATGCTGGCGAAGTTTCGCCCGTACAATTTATGTGTACACTGTGTGTATAGCATGCGGGGAGGAGTGAAAGAAACATAGACACACGTGCTTGAGAAGTACTCACACGGGGGAGAGAAATAAGGTGTCGGAAGACTAAAAGAGATCCTGGGAGAAAGAGAAAATGGGCGTAGGTGGATATAGTTAGAAGAGATAAGGTGGAGAGTCAAGAAGACGATAATGGACGTTACAAAGAGCACAGTAAGGGCCGAGGAGAGTAAACGTTGAAAGACAGGGGAACAGTAGTTTCAAGTGATGCGATGAATCTAGACAACGTTATAGCGCTGCAACCAAATACTTGAAATTTAAACTGTTTTCGTATACGTTACTAACTTCATCACCGGAAAATCTTCGTATTATCAAAACCACAAAACACTAAACCTACAATGGCTGCTGCACTTCTTAAAAATTCTATGCTACATTTTAGATCAGGCATGTTAAACATGCGGCCCGTCCACAGACAAGCACTCCGCGGCCCAACCAAAAACTTTGAAACTATTGATGACAATTTACAACTGGAATTAATCGAAATGCAGTTTGATTCCGTAATGAAACAAAATTATACGGATGTTGGGATTTCACATTTCTACAATCATTTATTTGTCAACTGATTTCCCAATAAGTTATTGTGGTATCGCATATATGTATGTGTGAGCTACTATTTTCAACGTTAAAAAATATTAAAACTGCGGGAAAGGTCAAGATTAACAGACCAGCGTGTACAATCAATTATAAAATACTAATGTAAAGTATGCAGTTAGGAGCACAACTGATCACACACTTTAAATCAGAATTAACTTTTCTACGAATAGACCAAACGATTTCAATATTTAAACCTACAAGGAGAAACCAGAAGAATTAGTGTAGTAAATTAGTTTAGTGAATGACGTCTAATAAATATGTTGAAAAAATGCATTTGGTCGGAATTATAAAAAACAATAGTAAAAATTGATTTTTACAACTGTTTTAGTTGGGCCGATAACGAAAGTTTAAACGATGTGTTTGGTCAACTCGAATAAATTATATACGTTCCGATAATTTCATTGAAATTGGTTAACTGGTTTACGAGTTATAAACGATCAAAAGTGTCAAAATGGTTTTAAAGAAAGAGAAGTTCAATTTTTGGAGATGAGTTATTTATTATATACATATTGTAAATATCTATAATCTGCTAGGCACTTACATATTAAAGAAATCGGTGACCTTACTCTGCGTTAATGAATTAACAGATTGTTGATCAATGGTATTTTCAATTTCTTCGATATCATCGCACTCTCTACGAAACTTCGTAAAACAATTGCTTCGGCTTGTTTTCGAGGGAGCTTCCACACTTGTGGAAAACAATTTGAGTTAAAGGCAGTTTTATTTTGATTTATAGAGGTTTTTAAAGTGCAGCAGCGACAGGTAATCAACAAAATTTTCGTCTTATAGACGTTTTCGAGCTAAAGAGGTTCGAGTTATCGAGGTTTGACTGTGCGAATATGAAGCGCGATAGCGGGGAAGATGTTTCCCAGGCCTGATTTAGATAGTCAAGGTGGTCTAACCCTTTAATACAGTGGTTCTTAACCTTTTTGAAATCAAGGAGCACTTTTGATTATATAAAAAACACCAAAATTAATGATCCAAAAAAAAAAACAAACAAAAACATTCCGTGTAGAAACATACATATTTTAGAAATTATATTATTAAATATATTTAATATATTTCGCGGAATTTCACGGAACACTTGGAAAAAATTCGCGAAACACCGATTAAGAACCAGTGCTTTAATATAACGTAATTTTTATACGCATAAATTCTGTAGTGTGCTTATTATTTTGCCAATTAATGTATAAAGAAAGGGTATCAATGAAAAAGAATCGTAAAAATCAGTAACTATTTTGGTTTGTAACCTTCTCACCCTTCCTCCCTAGTCACGTAAACCTGCCATGCCGGCAGCCTAATGTCCCTGTATGTGCACACCGTACTTATTCTCCATCGCTTTCCAATTCATCTCACTTTTCTTCTCGCCATCTTCCTCCCCCATTGTCTTTTCGCGAGCATTCTCCCACTAACTCTCGCCGCTATTTCCATTCAGCCTTTTCCCGTCACCCAAGTTTCATACAACTTCGCCACATCCCGTCCTTTAATCTTCACCTGGAGCTCTTTATCTTTCCCTTTTAAGTCCACCCCGCGCATCCCATAAATTTATTTTCGCCTATATGTTGTTTTTGCTTTTGACTTTTGTAAACTTTCTTTTCCGTTTCGCCTCGCACTCGCTCGTCCTGTGATCTTTCTATCAGAAGAATACGTAAGTTCGTGTCCGATTTGAAAATAAAATTAAATGGTTAAATCTTAAAGAATACAGCTTTATTAATCAATTATATAGTCGCCATTTTTTTCTACAAATAGAAAAGAATGTTGACCATATAATTATTTTTTTTAACTTATGCAATCATCTAATAATTTGTTACTCCGCTCGCGATCCTCCACGTTATATAATTTATATTATTAATAGACTCTAGATGTTTATTCAAAATAAAAAGTTTGTGCATCAATTGCAAGACACAGGAGCTAGATATAAATTTATATTCTTCATTAATAATATTAATGTGGTGAAAATAATATATTATCACTTTTTTAACAGTAGTATTCTTCGGATCGTTTTGCTGGTATTTTTTCCAGCGAAGCATATTTTTTTCTACTGCATCTCTCGGCGAACTTTAAAACGTATTCGAGTATGTCTGAGAGCTGCCCTTCAAGTGACCTTCAGCTTCGAAAAGTAGTCCAATTCCAAAGTGGTATTAGAATGCTACGTGAACTTCTTTTTTAAACTGTAAATGTTTCACGCGACGTCTATGGACATCGATAAGATTGATAACAGCAGAATATCGAATCTATGTATTAGCTCTGCTTATCAATGTACAGATATGTGCACGGTGTGTTCTCGAGATGGAGAATATATTATTGTTAAGCGTCTCATGGTGGCTTATTATTCAAAGCAACAGAGGATCGAAAGGATTTTTATTTATGATAAAGCTGCAGCTATAAATTGACCATTGTTTTTATGGTATAATCAAGTAATTAACTTCTGCGTCGATGACCTGGTACTCGTTGCTAACCTTTATCTAGAAACGATTTTATATTCCTGTAGAAAAATTGCCGAACTATGTGCATAATAAATAAATAATAAATACACGTCTTCTGGACAATCTTGAGCATAATGAAAATAATTGAACAACTTAAAATAATGAAATATTCCTAGAAACGATTGCTTCTGAGTCTATAATTGTTATCATTTGATCTTATCAACTCTAACATAAACAATAGCTGGTTTTAACGGATCATCGTGATTCATCAAAACGTTCAAAACATAAGAGATTTTTCATAAAAATAATTTACACGTGTGGCAAATCTAACCATTTTCATTAGCTTCTATAACTTCTATTCTTTATTGCTATATTTTTCTTTTGCACTGCAATTGAAAGATTTTATTTTGAATTCAACGACCCGAGTTACAAATGCAGTATGGTCCCTACATTACTATGTGTACTCAGTCGCCCTAACAGAATTATTAGGTTACTGCACGAGCACTATTCTCCGACTTCTTAGTCCACACCAAGAATGTTATCGCTTCTGAGAAACCTCAGTGCAGACAGTGATAGTAAAACATAAAGAAGGCTAGCTGAAACATTTGAATATGGCCAGGCTAAGACCATAATTCAAAACTGGATGTAACATTAGGATGCTCCGTAAAATATTGCGTAGCAACTTTACAAATCAGTGTGTATGAATCATTTTGTGTAACTAAACAATAAAAATGCTTTGAGGCAGAGTTGGAAAACACAGCAATGGAAAATATTTTAACGAGAATTTTTTCAAGTATTAAAAATGTCACTGAAATCGTAAGACAAGCGAAAAATTGTTGAACAATTTTGAATTTCATCTACTCAATTTTGCTTGAATGCGTGAAGATCCACAGTCTAGCGATCAGATTCGATTAATAATCTAATTGTAAGCTGATCACTAGACGGCGGATTTTATGCATTTATGAGAAATATGGGTAGATGTAATTTAAAACAATAACGACATTAGAGGAATTTAAAAATACTGTTATATTATTTTCAACCTATTAAGCATATCACCAAAGAAAATTTTTCAAAAATATCCGCTGCTTACTTATCACGCTTCGTGGTCCACCCTGTATAAAATGAAGTAGTTTGATATAAGTTTCTAGGGAGTTGGTTAATTGGGACTCCATTTTCTGCGGTAGATAAAAGAAATAATCGAAGAACCCGTGAAACAATTTTTCGAATTCGATAGAAGTTACAAGTGCATAAAAATTCGCGGTCTATGCATCAGACATGGGAACGCCGGAGGAACATCTGTAGAACGGTGGTAACGCACTTGCGAGAAGAATACCAGAAGTGGAAACGTGTTTTTTTAATGAGTCATACCACAAATTGTGGGTCTCGACAAGCTATTTAAGAAACATCCCTCCATCTGCCCATTCGTGTCCCAGATATAAGTGGGGGTCAAACTAAAAAACTGTACCAATATTGACTCGTAGTCTTCGATAGGATATACGAAACCATCTAACTTTTATACATACATCTATGTAATTAATACAACGCTGGTAAGAGATTTTTCGTTTCATTGTAATTGATAAATTTCGGAACTATTTTCTGCAGAAATCTTTAAAGACAGTTACCGTAATTGATACAGTTTTCGAATATGCCTATACAATTGTTAAAAATCAAAATTGAACCTTTTCGATCAAACTATTATCGATTTCAGTTATATTTCTAAATGTATTAATAGAAATAACATTTTATGGTTCTATCTCTAGAAAACCTTGTAACGAGAACTCCATTATACAGTAATGTTGCTGCATAAAGCTGTAGCCTAATAACGACTAACCTTTTCCTTTGTTTGATTATTTTACGTCGCTTTTTCAACTGCTATGGTTATTAAACGACGGGACCTACAGTTTAAGGTGGGTTCCGAACCACCTTGGGCACCACAGTTTTTTAAAAAAGCACTAACCTTTTCCTTGTTTCAGGAAAAAATAGAGAAATACACTGAAAACCGTGTTCAAGATAAAAATACGTTAGGATAGATTTTAGTGCTTAATCTACTTTATTGGCAAAATTCCGAAGAACAAAGTCATTTTTTCAGTGATTCTGCATCTCCTGGGTTCACTTCGACGGTAAAGATACGCGACAGGAAACAGCTGGCACTTGTAAAAATCTCAAAATAAGATTGCAATCGATCAACCCACTGTCATAAAGCCTGCAACGAGCAACGATCATTATCCGGCAAATGAGAAAAATGGACCTGCATGAAAGACTGTCCGGAATGAGTCATGCCGCCGCTGCGACCAGTTATATCTCGTTTCATAAGTTACGTCCCCTCCGGTGCGTTTCTTTTTTTGGTCGAAATGATAGAGGAAGCGGTCGAGAAAATGCAGAAACCCATCATACGGTCTTAGTTCTCATGACCTTGTTTCATTCGCAGGTGCAACAGTGCATCCACGAACTGAAGTTGCACTCTCTTTTGAATGAAACTGCATAAAAGATGCGTTCGAGGGGGCCCTCCGTGTGAAAGAGCTAACTTGAAGCTCCCCCGAGAATGTTACAGTTTCGCGATTCAATTAAACATTTTGTTGCGTTCAAACAAAAACATACCTGTTCGAAGAAAAAACTATAGAAATTGTTAACAGTCGCATTCGTACTTCTTCATGAACTTGCAACTGTTATTAGTTCGACGGGAAATTACCATGATCGATGCAAATCTGATTTATTGATTTCATAAGGATTTTATATTGCAAAAACGAGTTTTAATGCTCTCTATCGGGTTATTGGAGAAATGTAAAACCATTTTTAATTATTTAAACCGCACAATATCGGCGCGAATAGTAGAGCGATAAAATGGCGGATGGTCCTCAGACTCGTTCAGGATTATTGTAAAGATTTAATAAAATTCTTGTGTTTGATAAAAGTTTCAAATTTACTCGATAGTTTAATATTACATATTATGGTCAGTTACATTTTCTTAATTGTCCGGAGGACAATAGAAAGGAAACCGTCTGAATCAATGCATTGTGTACTCTAAAAGTCCTTCTCAAGCTAGAAACGCAATTCTTGCGATTAGATTTCATGATAACTGCTATCGACTTACTGCGTGTATTTACTTTAACAATATTAGCAACCCGTTGCAAACATTCCATGTGATATCGTTCGGTAAACTAGTACAATTTATTTAAAAAATTGCTATGAAGCGAGAGTGTATGTATCGAGTGGCCTTTACCATTCATTTACTATAACAATATTAGCAACCCATTGCAAACATGTTGTATACTTTTTCCATGTAATCTCGTTAGATAAACTAGTACAGTTTATTTAAGAAATTACTATGAAGAGTGAATAAATAAAAGAATGAAGATTTTCCTGGCCTTCGAATTGCCACTGTGCAACTTTGTTTATTAATAGATCAACGAAGAGTAACGTCTTGTTTAATATTTTGTTGGTATTAGATCCCAGATATTCACGCATTTTGTAAATTATTGAAAAAATCACGGAATGTGAACGCAACAACATTCATTACAGATTTCTTCACTTTTAGCAAGATTTATAACTGAGATTTATAAATTTTCCTTTTCTAAGTAAACTTTTTAAAAACTTGGTTTTCTTAAACATTTTGACGCTGTATTTTACTTTCGGAGAATCAGACATAATTACTTCCAAGTATTCTCTCATGCTCTCAAGTACAATAAGGAGAAACATGTGAAAGTATTCATATCGCTAATACAGCGCATTTTACTGGCAATGTAGTTCACTACTTTTTATTGACAACGTAATTCTGGCGTGCTAATTTTGCTGTTATTATTTACAGAGATCCTCTTCTCCTTTCGTACGTTTAATTGCCAAAACTTTATTTTTACAAATAGATTTTGCAGTTTCATATCAAAATGAAACATAAGATAACGTTACTTACAATTACATATAATCAATTATGATTTTGGAGGTCGAACATTAATAACTAGATCGTGAAATGAATAATGTACTCCGATTATTCATGATTTTCGAATAAATACTAAATTATATTCTTTCATATCATTCGCTTCTCACTTAATTACTTATCTGCACATATTCATTCGATTTCTCCCTCCAATAAATAAATTAAAAGCAATGTATTAAACATTACAGATTTAACTATGCTATACATATATAATACTTATATTAATATTGTTACACACACTTTTTATTCATATTACCACCCACGATTTTTAGTTTTAGCCCAATTATCAATGTATTCAAATACTTTAAGTAAATCTTAACGTTGTTATTTCCTTTACTGAAGACTATTCAGAATATCAGACATGAATTACAAATACATAAATTCAGGAACTTTCTAAACACATTAGAATAATCCTTCGCTAGATATCCATGATTTCGGCTTTTATTAACCCAATATCAAAATTATTGAAAATTTGTGTTCTAGCAAATTTCTTTAGAGAGCCAGGCGTTGTCAGCATACTTTCACAAACACGAACATAACTAACGAGAACACGGTTCCTTCTAAAAGACTAAAAAAACATCTGGCAAAACCAGTTGCAGCCATGGATGATGTTAGTGTTCATTAACATATCTTGGTTTTCATTCGTAAAAATCAATGTGAGAGACATGCAGACACGGAGTAATAAAAAAGTTTAATTCGAGGCGTACGAACTTAAAAAGAAAAACATGCATGCTGTTTTATAGTTGGTATTCATATTCCTTATTGCTGATAGAAAGCTGTAAAAATTTCCTTTCAAATATTTTTGCTTTTGGAAGCTTTCTATCCTGTAACACTTTCAAAATCGACGTGGTGGATATCTCTCACAACATGTTACTATAATCAAACAAGGAGATATTTACTCTACAAATCTACTTGCAAGATTTACAAATACGCTAATAATCTTGTTAGATATGATTGATCAAAACATTTTGATATCACCATAAAAATGGTTGTATTTTAAAATTTTTATATAAAACCCCTGTATCATTTAATTTCGAAAACAAAAATTTTTAAATTCGTTATCTGCTGCACAGACAGCGGGTCTTCATGCAAAATAAAATATATTTCCATTGATTGCAGGACACAGATGCCAAATAAAAATTGCATTCTTCTTTTAATTATCCTATCGAGCTAAAACTAATACACTGATGTCCTTAAATATTTTTAATATGTCCACTGCTTTAAATTGTAAGTAAAATTTTTAAAATGCATAAAGATCCGCAGTGTATTGCTGCATTTCGCCCAGCACTTTATTTGGCCTAGTATAAAATAATTTCATGTGCTAATAATGGCTGGTATAATAATAAAATTAGTAATTATTATACGACTATGCAGATCGAATAAAACCTATTTATAAGTTGGTAAATTGTTTTTTCCCCATACACTCATCCGAGAAGATAACCGTTTATACGGCCTGTGTCGGTAATTATTATTCGCCCGATCGTTCTCGGTAATTTCTAAATCGACAGAAATTGAAGAGACGACAGTGATCATGCGTATTCATGCGACCGCGTGTTTCATTCGTTCCTATGTCATCATCGGCAGTAGGTCAACGTACTCTTCCTCACTTCCCCTGGTTATCTATCATCGCATAGCGCAAAACTAATGTTAACAATTACGTGTAATAAACCGGGGCGATACGTCACGGTACACGTGCAAAGTTCATTTTTCGGTTGCACAACCGAAAGCATAAACACACACTTGAAACATATGTAAACGCTACGCAAAAAAAAAAAAAAGAAAGAAAAACACGTTGCAGCTCGTTAGTCGGCATGAAAACGCTCAAGTCTTAAGTGAATTCATTCATAAATATTTATGCACAATAGAGGCCATGGAATATTAACCATCGGAAAAAAATCGTGATGAGAGCATTTACGGCAGGAATTTTTAGAGAATCTCAAAAGTAGTTGATGCATGTGTTCAAGTATCGCGTTATTTGCAGATGCTACGCATCCGTGAAGCGATAATGCGCGAAAAGCGAAATTTTCTACGAAACGTATGTGTAAAACGCAACGAAAGAGAATTGGTGCAACACTTTCGTTTTTATAAATAAATTACCGAGTTGATAGAATTTATCGATGAACAATCTGCAGCCGTGATATTGGTTTATAATTATCGAATATATTAATTTCCCTTGACGTAGTTTAATGTAACTCGATTTTACAGTCGACAAATTTAATCGTATCTAATTTCGAGATTTGGTACATCTTTTAATTGTAATTTGATTAATTGACCCTTAGCACTCGAATGATGAGAAAGAGAGAGAGAGAGGTGTGCCATTAATAATTGCTGTACCATTATTAAAAATATCGTTTACATTATTGAACATGTTGGGATCTAACCAATTATTAAACATTTAAATATTTTATGAGATATCATATTAATTTCATATTCATAAAATGAAAGATATCATATAGAACGAAATTATTCTAGGCGGAAGAAATGTTTAATTGTTCGAGATAAAATAATTCCGAGTGCAAACGATTAATTGTGCTATCAGAAAAATATAAAATTGCAATGAAAGTTACTTTTACATTAAATGTTTGCTTCGCATTTCATGAAGTCCTTTGTGAATTAGTTCATAAAAATAAAAATAGTCTATAATTAACGCATAAGGTTAAAATGCGCCGTAGACATGAGTACTTTAAAAAATATTTGTTAGAACATTTTGAATTCAGGAACGTAGAAAAAATTGTTTCTCTTTTTGGAAATTGTGTAAATTTTAATAATATCTACTGCATAGTTTTCTCCTTTAATTATGCAGACCTGTTGTGTGCATATAGCAGTGCAATGAAGGTTCAACCGCCTTCATCCCTCATTAAAAAAGGGGGAACCGTCCAAACTATAATTCATTTAAATGAAAATAAATCAAATTTATCTTGTGCAATCCGTTTTTATGAAATTATGGTAGTTTAAATACCGAGAATTTATTCGAAATCGAAAGTTCAGTTGAAATACCTCTTTCGGAGCAGTTTCGGAACAGATTATTTTCCCTTTCTTTGGAAAATATTTAGCAACCTAGTTCCGAAAAGCCTTATCTACTGTAACATAAGCAATCTTTGTAAGAGAGTGAATGACGTAACCGGTAAAACACATAATCACCATGCACAGTTCGTTCTATATGCAGGGAATCGAGTTCAGTAAGATGACCTCTTAAGCAACTTTTTTCAAATTCAATTAGAGAATCTAGTTTTCGTTTTGCATAAGAGTTAAGCAACGTTATACGGCAGCGGTTCTTAACCTGCGTTTCGGGGTCCAAAAAGACCCATCGTTCAACGGTTAAATAAAAAGCCAATTGTTCCGTAGAAATCATCAAACGTGGTCAGAGTTCGAGGAACTCGAGGAAGCACGTATTCTTCGAATTACACCACTCGCCCTCTCACAAACACCATTTAATGTGCAATAAATAAAATATTGCGAAACCCTCGTAATAATCTTCCGACCCATGAATCGGCCGACATTAAAGCTGCGTATCGTTCAATGTTTACAGGTTTATCGTGTAAAAATTCATTTTAATGTCGGTGTATTGCCTGGGGAACTTTTTTCTACGAGCGTTGTTCCCCGATCATGTTTATTGAGTGGTACATACTAACACATAGCGAGGAATATGATTAGAGGTATCCTGAAATTAACGAATCTCGCGCCGTTTTACTTTTTTCGAAATTTTTAACCCTTAGCACTCGAATGGTGACTCTGAGGCGCCACTAAAAATTGATGTGCCATTATTCAAAATATTCTTTACATTATTAACTCTAGGTTTTCTAATGTTCTTAATTTGCGAATATTAAGATTGTAAAGATACTTCCCTGAGGCATTATTTACGAAATTTATTTCTTTGGGTACATATTATTAAAAAAATGGCCAAAAATTTGGATAAACACAATCTTATTATGTTTATAAAATAATGTAAAATAGCTGTTTCTAGAGCTCCGTAAACCTAGTGTTAAACATGTCGATATCTAATCGATTACTAAATATTTAGGTATTGTATCATAAGGAAATATTCTAGGTCGGAAGAATTGTCTAATTGTCGAGTTAAAATAGCTCCGAGTGCAAAGGATCAAGCGAGATCAGATGCACGTACAACGCGGGGAAATATGACTCTCGAATTGGAAGCGATCCGCAAGCAATTGTTCGAAAATGTTGTGTTGTTAAATGCCAGTGATTTGACTATGAATGCTATTATTCGTACACCGGGTATATTCCACATCCTTCCGGTTAAGATTCTCGACCTCTTATACGCGACTGTTTTTCACACATGGTTATCCATCCAAGGACAACTTTGCCAAGAATTTTTTCAAGGTGAATCACTGTCTCCTTCAATCTCAGCCACAGGTGAAAATAGACATCTTTCCATCCTTGTACGTTAACCAATACCAATTTGTGACACGCATACATACGCATGGAGATTTGTATGGGTACACATGTGTATTGGGCTGGTCAATAAGCACGTATTTGCAATTCAACAATGTACTTTCTGTAATCTTTCAATTGGTTTATTTGTAATGTTTGTATCTGTGGTGTGGTACAAACATAAAAGAAGCAGCAAGACTTTCCGGTCAATCGAATAAATATAGTAGGTTGTCCCAAAAGTTCCTTTTAGAATGCGTTCCTTTAATGTTGATAAATAAATACAAAGGATGTGATAATCTTTATATCAATGTTTCAGTACTTCCTAACATGAATTTGCATTATGTGCATGAATTGAGAGCCAACTTTTGAGACAGCCTACTATCTAGTTAGCAATATTAATGCTAAATCTACCAACACTGGTTCCAGGTTTTTTATTTTATAATTAGAAAAATAATAAAACTGTTTTCATAAAAACGATTGTATAGATATCTTTAGCAGAGCATAGATTATAATAGGAGCTGGACAAAATCTAAATAAAATCAATCTTGTCATTTTTATAAGGGAACATATACCAGTTACTTTTAAGGCTAGGCAGGTTTAGTGTTAAAGGAACACGTTCCAAAAGAAACTTTTGGGACAATCATAAAGCGTTTGGGACATCTAATGAGATGATTCATAAGGACAATACTTGTAAAATAATAAGTGAACGAGTTGGTGTACTTACTTTGTAAACTTGACCGTAGGTTCCATTGCCAACAACTTCAATCAGTTCAAAGATACCTGCAGGTTCCTAAAATATTAAAATATCAATGTAGTTTTATACATGACATACACACACACAGAGAGAAATGTAATAAATTTTATAGGCATAATACTTTTATTATTAATTTTATGAAGATATGAGTTTCTGTTGCCAGTACTCTGCAGTTAACCCTTTGCACTCCTTTGTCGAATGTGACATGACATTAGAGAAAGAAAAATTTAAATACAACGAGCCTTTATATGTATTTGGTTCTTCCTTTATTTATTTTTTAGTTGAAATGAATATAAGTTCCTCAAATATAAATTACAACAAAATTTGAGAGCTATGTCTAATATAATTAGTAAACAAAATTGTTTAAAATAAGTAGCAGTAAAGGAACAGGGCTTTGAAGTAAATTTCAAATAAACAACTTCAAATAATAAGAAATTGACAACAAAATTCAAAAATACTGAGTGCAAATGGTTAAGCAGACTTTCTTAAACATTAAAATTTTTAAAAGCTGGAGAGAAACTTTCCTATATCGTTATTAGACTGCAGATTTTATGCGTTTGTGACAAAAATAAGTAGACGAAACACGAAATAGTAAAAATATTAGAGAAATTTAAATGGAGTTCAATTTATTTCAGCATATCGACACTGATAAGTACAGGAATACTATATCAAACCTGCTTATTGCAATTAAGGCATGCTATTTTGATCTTGCAGAAAGATCTGCAATCTAATTATTATACAAGTTCTATAATGTGATAGTATAATTAAGTTTATTGAATAAATAGTTTGTGTTGGCAAATTATCTATGTTTCAAAAGGTGTTGCTTATATTTAGTCCGACAAATGTTAATGCATAGAATTAGCTTGGAGATTTCATTGCGTGAGTATAAATTCAAGAATCAAATCACTATTTTACACAATTTTTCATACAGTATAGGAATGTGAAGTTCTTCAGTAGGATAATAAATGCTTAACATTGACAAAGAAGATGATGTAATTGAAATATTCATCTTTCTATATTATTAACTTGAGAACTGTAAGTACATACATACATAGTGAACTTAATTAGAAGTACATAACACAGTCGAGTACAGAATTAAGTGGACACCCATTAAAAACAAATAACTTTTTTCCAAATTGGACCAAAAGTGCATAACTTTCGATTTTCAATATAGACACAGATGAAAAAGTTAGAAAACGTGGCCTTCGCATTTCCCAATTTCGACGAATAGTGATTTTTCATTAATGTTTCATATAAATTATCTTAGTAAACGAATCTTTCGGAAAAACTGAAGTCAATGGCCCAATTTGAAAAAAGTTTTTACGGAAAGTCGACTGAATCTTGTCCCGGACTGTACATATAGATATGTACAATTATATACTAAGTTGTATACATATATTCTACAGAATTCTATTCGAAGTTGGATAATTTTTTCAATGAAAATCTAGCAGTACAAGTATGCGCTATATTAAATGTCAATGAATGCGGTGGCTTCGCATTAATCATTTTCGAGCCGATTGTCAACGGAATAGAAGACACGTTGACAAATCGAGCGGAGTTCGCGGTTTTCAACGAAAACGGCATTAACGATAGAAAAATTCAAGGAGGACTTCTCCCTCCCGTTGATCTACCGAGAATAAAATAGTCATCGTCTGTCTTACGAGGTTAATTACCGAACACTGAATTCATTTGGGATACACAGGGAGGAACCGTGATGGAAGGCATCGTAGAGCATAATGTACGATTCGTGCACGCCGAGTCGAATGAAAATAACATATATTTATGTACCTTCAATGCGTTTAGATCAATGTCGTCGAGCGAACAGTTGACGCTCGGTGCCAAATTATGCGCCATCTTGATACACCACTTGCGCTCCTCGCGTTATCTCTCGTACTCGGGCTCGCCGAATCCACCGTCTATCCTTTTTTCTACGTCTCCCGTTGTTGTTCTTATTCTGACTCTCTCTTGGTACAAGCCGGCCAAAAATGCGAGGGGCGGAGAGAGCGAGCGAGAGAGAGTGAGAGAAGGAGAGAGAGAAAGCGAAAAAGTATCTTCCTACACTACACTAACACGAGCCACTAGGATCACGATGATCGGCGATCGTCGTTTGAAAACGGTTCCGCGAGAGATTTGTTCACGGATATTTAACTAAGATTAATCCAGCGGTTGAGGAAACACACGCGTAGCAATAGCACATGGCGTACGAGAACTGCGTAACGATCAAAAGGAGGAATCGGTTTACCAATCAAACGGAGCAACGATGCGCACCTCCATCGCGTTCCTTTTAAATTCGTTCGAAAATAGAATTATGTCAGTTAGGCATAATCACAAACAACTTATTGCCCGGTCACAGCGCCAAGCGCTGGATCGTATCGTCATAACGGAAGCGGCAGAACCGAGCCGAGCCCAAACACAACGGCAGCGGGCGTTCTACGTCCTGTCTTGCTGCTTACTGCACGCCTCTTTTCTCCCTCCTTTACGCTCCACCGTCTCGCTATCTTCCTCGTTCTTAAGCGTGCGCACACATACTTTTCTTTTCTCTCTTCTTTATGCAGAACAAATATTTTCACCGTCTTTGTTTTTCATGCGCTGCGTGATTGCACACCGCTAGTCCTTGACGTCATCGGCCGGGCTAAACCCATGATGGCGGCGAATATTCAGTCTCCCCCAGTCTCCCCTACCTAATTTTCTTATCGTTACACGAATACAACCAGAAATCATCGTTCTTAGTAACTGCACAATTCTGCGATCGTTACTCCTGTTGCATCATCGAACACAGACTCATCTCCTGTCTCAATTTTATAGTTGAGGGTTATTTAATTATGTCTCTACAACAGTGTTTTCCATTTCAAATTTAACCGTTCGCGGCAAACGCGAAATTGCTTGTAGTATACAAATTAAGTACAAAGTCACATATCAATGAAGACAACAAGTATATTCTCATAAATAAATATATTTTATAAAAACAATACTATCATTTTGTTAATTTCCATTGTGTCGCATCGTTCTCGCATCTCCGACTCTTCTTCAGTATTTACATGAAAGGTGTACATTTATTTTGAAAAGACATCAATCTTACTGTTAGTTGATAGTAACATAACTATACAAACGAGCCGTTTAATGCAAAATGTGGTGTTAAGTCAATGTTTCTCTGTTTGGTTCGACACAAATATAATTGTAATATAATTTTCACGTGACTCGCACAGAAAAAAACGTAACATCCTTTGATACTAACTTTTACTTAACTCCCTATTGTTCAGTGATCAAATGTTTCGATTTGCACCATTTTTGAATTGAACGGCTCAAACGATATAACGAATTTAGTCGTGGCAGCGCTTAAACGAAACCAAACATTTTTTATACATAATAACAACATGTTATTCGGCTTTAATACAGCCTTATCTACGAGTTATATGCATTTCCTGTATATACACTATAAAATATCACCATAAATCGAGACAACTGCTTTTCAAACAAGTAGAGTTTGCATTAGACAATTGACGAAGTAATTTTTTCGAAAAACGATTATCTAACATAATGCTGCTAATTTTCGTACTGTGTTTAAATCTCGGAGAAGCATTTGGATTGTTTGTTTAGTTCGGGGCTGAACGTCTTGACTAGGTATTATATCTTCCGGATCCATAGCTTCTAAAGCTGAAAACATACATTAAGAGTTACATCATAAAATTGTTCATCTATTATAGTTACGCACGTAAGTGATCGCTAGACTGTGGATCTTTATGTATTTATAGATGCTCACGAAAGTTTTGACAAGAGAGAAAATTTTAAAATATAGCAATTTAAAACGTTTTGCTTGCTTCAAGAGGTTTATATTACTATATAGTAGTCTTAAATAACTTTTCTACATAACCAATGAGGATTCTCCGAAGCAACATTACAATAAACATTTTACGAGAGGAAATTTCTAAATGCGTTTATGAACGTCGACTGTAAACATTTCATATTATGTATACATTTTCTGAAAGAAGGTACTTTCGCCAATATTTTAATCTATTCACCATGAACATAGCTTCAATCGTTTTTGTTTGGCGTCAACTTGAACATGGAGAAGAAGAAAGTGCATTTTCGGCGTTTAATGTATTCTTGCTTTAGAAAAGGCAAGAATGCTGTTCAAGTTGCAAAAACGATATGTGCAGTTTACGGAGACAATGCTGTAAGTGATCGAACAGTGCGCGAATGATTTGTGAAATTCAGAGGACGAATTTAACTCGTGAAATGGCAGAGTCTGAAAGGCTTCGTTAGTCACTTTGAATTTGGGTACCGCACAAATTGGCTGAAAACAGTTTAATGGATTGTATTTTAACGTGCGATTTATTGTTCAAACGCAATGATAACGAGATTCATTTCTGAAACGGATGATAACGGGCGATGAAAAGTGGATATTCTACAACAATGTTGAGCGAAAACGGTCATGGAGTCATTCGAGTGAGCCGCCATCAACCACTCCAAAGGCTAACATCTATGTCAAGAAAATAATGCTCTGTTGCTGGTGGGATTGGAAGGACATCGTGTATTACGAGCTGTTACCGTATAACCAAGCCATCAATTCGAAAAAATATTGTAGCCAGCTGAACAATTCGAAGAAAGCGATAGATCAGGAACGCCCAGAATTAATCAATCGTGAAGGTGTGGTCTTTCATCCAGATAACGCTAGACCACATTTGTCTTTGGCTACCCAGCAAAAGTTGTTGGAGTTTGGTTGAGATGTCTTACCTTACCCTCCATACAATTCTGACTTGGCACTTTCGGACTACTATATTTTCCGCTCTTTGCAAAATTTACTGAATGGAAAAAATTTGAATTCTTTGAAAGACTGCAAACAGCAGCTTCATAAGTTTTCCAGCGATAAACCAGAGATGTTTTACGAGAGTGAGATAATGAAAATCCCCAACAGAAGGCAAACCGTCATCGAACAAAATGATGCAGATATTATTTAATACACTTGATCGTTAGTACAATTTTTTTTGTTTTCAATTTACTCCAGAAATCGGCGGGAAGTTTCCGAGCAACCGAATATAACTCTGGTTTGGATGACAATAATTGCCCGTCATTTTGTAACGTTTAAGTACCAACACTTACAGTTATGGAATATTTGAGATCATAAACAAAAACTATTAGTAAGCAAGATGACGGCGTCTGACAAGACTCGCATACGGCACTGTATACTGTTTGCCTTTCAATTAAAGAAGAATGCTTCCGAAGCCACTGAAATGATTTGTTCTGCTTTGGGTGAACGTGTAGTAACACACAAAACCTGTAAAAGGTGGTAGCAAAGATTTCGAAGCGGTGACTTTGATCTTTCTGATCGAGAACGTATCGAACAGCCAAGAAAATTTGAAGACGAAGAACTTGAGCAGCTGCTCTCTGAAAATTCCGCACAAACACAACATGAGCTAGCAGTGCGACTTGGGGTGTCACAAAATGCAATTTCCCATCGGCTGAATAAGTTAGGATTGATCCAGAAACAAAGTCAGTGGGTATTGCACAAATTCAGTTCTGAGAACAGAGAACAACGATGCGTCAGCAACAAAGGATGTCATTTCCCACATGTGGCTTACTCTCCTGTGACCTGGCTCCATCGGATTTTCATTTATTCCGATCACTCCAGCATCATTTAGCAGATACAAATTTCCAAACATTGGAAGAGGTGCAAAAAAGTATTGACGAATTCATTACATCGAAACCGATACCTTTTTTCCGTCAAGAAATTCGACAGTTGCCTGAAAGATGGACCAAAGAGTCATCGAAAATAATAGAGACTATTTCGAGAAATACAAGATATATGATTACATTATAAATAAATACTAAATTTGTTTTAAAAAGGCACCGAATTAATTTCTACACCTAATATGATCATCACTAAACTGGTAAATGTGATAAATTATTTAATATTTATCAAATTAACCGGGTAGTTTACATATAATACGAGTTTACAAAACACATCTTTTACATTTTCATTATTGGCCCAACTAAAAAAGTTGTAAAAATCAATTTTTACTATTGTTTTCCACGATTCCGATCAAATGCATTTTTTCTAAATGCTAACCCTTCTAGCCTTACAGAGAAATTGAAGTCGTTTTTGTCCATTCATAAAAAAGTTATTCTGCTTTAAAGTGTGTGTGTGATCAATTATGTGCGTAACTGTATAAATAATGTGTACTACATTATTACTAAACTGTGGATCTTTAGGCATTCATAGAAAAATTGAGAAGACGAAATTCAAAATTGTTGTAAAGTTTAAAAAATTGAAGATGTCAATATATGATTTCTCCTCCATTAAAATCATTAAGGGAAGAAATAACATTCAACTTACAATTAGTTTGTTCTGGATTTGAATGAAAGTTCGTAGCGTTAGTAAATTAAAATTGAAAGCTAAAATTCAGATATTTATTCATAGATTTATTCAATAATATATTTTCTGTGTTATCGAATAAACATATGAATAAATACCTTAATTTTATCTTCGATTCTTAATTTGAAAACGCTACGAACTTTTCTACCTACCAAAAATTTCTTGCAATCGATGCAGAAAATTTTTATTATGCTTAAAGATCCGCGGTCTAATTGTTACATACCACAAACTTGCGCCTCGATAGACGTTAATTTAGCATCTACGTGATTTTGAAAATGATCAATATGTTCCAATAACCGCATTCGACATTCTCCTGGATCTATAGGTGCTTCTGGTTGGGGTATAAAAGGTTGTAATGGTGTTGATAAATCATGGCCATTTTCAACCTGCATCTCGTGTGTTGGCATTGTTGACGTGGATATATCATCTTCGGCTGTTTGATTTGATAGTAAATCTATATACGTATAGAACAATTTAAATCACGTTTTTGATGATAATTAGACTGCGGATATGATGCGTTTACGACAAAAATACATCATTTAAAAAAAACTTAAAATACATCATTTTCAACATAGTAACATTAATAATGAAAGAAAAAAAATCTCTATTTAGCTCCCGTATCTTTCAGTTGACGTATAAAACTTGTATTTTGCATGAAGATCCGCAGTCTAATGTTAACAATAAAGTAGCAACCCTTGTTACCGGTTTTCGTATCTGAATTTGTTGATGTCTTGTATTTTCCTTCAGGACTAGGGCTTTTCGTAAGCGCATCAAGAAGGATGTGACTTTTATTCTGATTCGCCGAATCTTCTTTTTTGCAAGCAAGCTTAGCTTCTTCTGCAATTGTATTATCTTCTTCCAAAATTTTCATCAACTCCGAATCCGAGGCTATCGATTTTTCATCAGGATCCTCCTTCAAAGTAAATTTCGTTTCCATCTTGACTTCAATTCGACGGGACACGTCGTCTACAATGTCTGCAGTATCGTTCGATGCTTTTGTAATTTCTATGATTGGTACAGGTGTTATATCTGGCTTTTGTATTTCTATCTTGTCCCAATTCTTTGCCCACAGATACAACTTTGGATGATCTTTCTTTCTACAATGTAATTGTTTATATAAATAATTTGTTGTAACTTTTGCAATGTTTTCATTAGTTGCAGGGGTGTTCCAATACTTACTGAGCTACATTAATCTTTATTCTTAAACTGTGCAGCACTTGCTGTATCTGCAAAAGTGCAGCGACTAAATCGTAAGAACGTTTCAACATAGCTGTTCTCTGATTAAGCGAATATTGATTCTTTGTTCCGTTAGATAATGTTGGCAATTTGCCCTCCTTTATCCAATCTTGATCGTGGATATACTTCTTTGACGGGCGTTGTCGATACGGATTCTGACAAATGTAACAAATGTATTTTTCAGGAACGTCCTTTTCCTTCTCGATCGCGTTGCAATGACCATGTTGCCAACACAAACAAAGGTCGCATTGTATCATTAAACCATCTTCTTCCATGTATCCACACGTACAATTTATTATTTCTTCTCTGCGAAGTTGTTCCACTTTTATCATTTCACCATTAATCATCATCATAACTCCTTCATTTTCTAGAAATAACATTCACAGAACATTTTAAACGAAGTTACCTTTCCAACAATAACAATGCAATGTTAATCGGAGATTTCATTTCAAGTGAAAACATTATGAAACGCACTGTGTTAATCAGTAAATATAAAAGAAAAAATCAAAGTTCTAAAACACGGAAATAATGTAAACGCAAATTAACAGTAAATGAAAGTAAACGAAGAAACAGATAAAAAAATAAAGAATATACCTTCACCATCAATATTTGTATCTCTTTTAGTAACATCCCCTTTCAGGGGATCAGCTTTTTCGAGATGAGAATCGTTTAGTTGACCTATAGAATAATGAAGCAATAAAACAGTAGACTATTACTTTTCTTTTCGTTGAAGAGAAGTTGATGTTTTTACGATTATAAAAGATTAAACGGCAACTTATACATGACAAAATCATATACGACTTCAAAAGTATTATAATAAACCGAACATAAGAAAAAAACTTACTACTTTGGCTATTCTCATCACTTCTTGAATCCGATTTTCGACGGCTGTATCTATACATGAGTGTAGTCGGACCTTCAGCGTCCACTGCGCTTTCATCCAAATCACCGTATTCTCTTTCGTCCGTAATTTCTTGCATACCTATGACAAACGAACAGACAAATATTTTGGATATTTCTAATGCACAACAATTATTGTAAAATCTGTAATAATATATATTCTTACCGTGACGTCTTTTACCCCTATTTGGAACATCAGAGCTGTACTCCGATAATTGCCGTTTCCTTTGGCCCTTTATTTTGTCAATATGGATACCTTCGTCTAAAGACTTCGATCTATCAATTCTCTGTACTTCTGACGACGTAGTTGGCCTCACTGGAAGAAGAGTTTTAATACCACTTGGTGTTTTCTCTTCCCTGACCTTTAGATCAAACAGTGTTCCCGGTGACATCGCACATGTCTCCTCTCGTTTTTTCTCAGTTTCATCGTCCATTTCTACGCTACGACTGGAAATCGGAGACATTTTTTCTACTTTAACATCTTCAGCTTGCGTTTCATTAGACTGTTCTAGTTGGTCGATTTCGTCCTCCACTTCGGAGACTGTTGACATCGCTATCGTTGGCGACGTGGGTTGAGCAGAATTTGATGCTGTCGGTGACATCGCGTACAAAGGTTTATCCTGAACAGTTTTTTTCTTCCCTAATTTATTATATTTTTCTAACACATTATTTGATTTTCTAGGAATAATATCTTCAATCGATTCCCCAATTGTTCTTGCGTAAGCTAAGTCTGCAACGTTTGGAGTTGATCCCAAAAATTTTGAATATTCCGGGTGATAATGTTTGATGTGCATTTGCAAAAGATTTTCCTTTCTAAAAGTTTTATTGCACCCTTGTTTCGGACATTTGTAAGCGCTGTCCTCCATTTCTACGCGAAGTCCCCCAATAAAAACAGCTATTTGGAAATAATAAAACATGCTTATTAATAAAGAGAAATAAATCACTTCTAAATAAATATTCTCGAACGAGAAATTCTGAAAGTATGTTCTTTCTTTTTATACATGCAGCAATCAAAGATACTTTCAATCTGAATGTTTGTAAAACATTTTCAAAACACTTACAGTAAATTGTTCCTGATATGCGTAAAAAAGTAATATGTCTAATAAAGCAGTGAACATTAAAAAGTATTTGATTAAAGGAAAGAATGTCTCACCACCATCGGCGATAGATGCTGTTGGCGTAGGCACTGTCGTTGCAACTGGTGAAATTGCAGGTATAAGTAATGTATCGGCTAACGGTATTGCTTTCGTTTTCGGCAATAAAGTCTTAATTTTCTTTGGCGTATCTGTAACAACTTCTTGCTTCATTTTCGGTCCATGGCTTTTCTTTTTTCGATGAATACAAAAGTCAAACTTTTCTGGATCGAAATCAGATTGCCCCTGATTTTCCATGAATGCTCTAATGTCATTTCTTGATCGAAATTTCTTTCCGCTTGATTTATGAAGAAACAAGACATCCCATTTTCCAGCAGATGTACCTGCTTTTCTTTGAGTAAAATGTTTCTGCCAACCAGGTGGTAGTCTTTTATCTGCCACTATTATTGAACGACGTGGTCCTGTAACGATAAATGTTTATAAAACCATGAAGAAGTATAGTGCAGATAGAAAGAAAACCTTTATTCTTTCGGCATACCATCATTTCCATCCACAATGTATGATTCAACTCCTTGTGGTTCTCCATCTACCCATTCAGGCCCTACATCTTCTTCCTGGTCCGCATCATTCTTAAACATTTCTTTCTTGCTTCTCTTTGCATATGGTCTAGTTTTTGATATGTTAGTATCAAATCCTCGTAATAAATCTGTCCCAGGATCGTAACAAGGTCCAAACAAAGTACCATCTAAATCAATTTTACTTTCGGGCAGACAATCTCCTCCACTTCCATTTACTACCAGACTTTCCTTTTTCACTAACTTGTCTGCTTCATTTTTCGATGATCGCTTTCTAGAATGTGTATGGAACAGTTCCATCACTATGTGCTTTCGTTTCTTATCCCTTCTTTCTTGTTTACTTCCTATATAGCCTTCGCTTTCAACGGTTTGCTGTCAAAAATGATTTAGCACTTTATTTAGTTTGTTCGCTAGCGTGTCTCAATTTCATTTCTTAATCTCATACTTTCACTAATAAACCATGTAATATCCGAATTGTTTTACTTTATTTACTAGTCTTGTATCACACTATTTACATAACAAAAATCAAGAATTAAAAATGTCAAGTAACAATTACGCTTTGTGAAACACAACAATGTATCATTTAACATTACAAACGTAAATATTCAAGTTCGTTTAATATATAATTTTTATGATTACACTTGAAACAACTGTAATAACGTGAAAAAATTATTTGTCAACAATATTTTATTTGGTATTTGGATTAATTAGCCTAATAATATTTTTCTTCATTTGTAAACGTTATGCATGTAGTAATTAAAAGGAAACGACCGAATACAGTTTATTAAAGCTCGTATTAATGATAGTAGAACATAACCTCACAAATTAAATTTATACCTTTGTGGATGTTGTAGCGATTTTTGTCATTTTCGATGATTTAACGGTTTTTGCGTATCCATCGTCAAAGAGAACATCGTATCTATCTGCGAAAATAATTGATTTTAAATATAAAAAAGCAGCACTGTTTAGAAATTATCCTGCCAGAAACAAGAAACGTCAAACGAGTAATAGGGAACAGTCCGTTTCTTTCACACATACATAGTTAAGGTTAGGTTACTTACCATTTCCTAACACTGCATTTACTTTCGCTGGATATTTTCTCCCGTCGGCCCACGTAGCAAGTATCCTTTCTCCAACTGAAAAGTCTTTCATTTTCGTTTCCCTAAAGGTATTAAATCGTTTCATTACCATGCGCGGACAGTTACTATCTGTCATTAAATAAATGTTATATGAAAACATTAAAGAAACAATCCTAGTATGAAATATAATTTTGTTTTTAATTGACAGATTACTTGGTAATGCATTTTTTGTTTAAATAACACATGTATATATAGATCATTTCACATTTAATTCGCACAATTTATAACTGTCACAGTAATTATATATACTTTTTTGAAATTTAAAAAAATATTCTCTTTTTCTAAATATATGCTAAACAGATATATAAGATTTATCGAGAAATCTAATTTAAAGAATTTCATATTTTCGAATGTATGCACATTGAATCCAAAACAATATTGTAAACAGACCTTTAATATAAATATTTTAAAAAAATAATCCGAATCATTGTATATACATAAAGATATGTACAAATTAATATTCAAGAGAGAGATTATTTCATGTAATAGTTTAATTCTGGGCGATTATATAGGAAAACTATATATCCATGGTTAAGAATTTCTCAAACCGATCCGAAAATATAAGAACGAAAACGCAAAAATCAATAACTCCTGACGAATAAAAAAAAATATTACAGATACTACAAATTTTTCACCTATTTGATAATTATGCAATATCCACTTACAGAGATGGCAGGTCCCAAGTTTGTTCGCTTTAAAAAAAAAAACGGTTTAGTTATACAAACTGTATCCTTAACTTAGTCAATAAATCAGGCTACAAAACATTGATATTGGAATGCTTTTATTACTTCTTTTCTCTTCAGTGTACTAGATAATTGTAGGCAGATATTTAGGGGCTTAGTGAATCCTAAACTATCTACTCACTTTGACTGTGTTTGTAACACACGTAATCTAGAGCTATCCATAGGTATCCATTCGTCGAATCTTGAACTCCATTTGTCAAAATGTATCAAAACTTCCCTTTCGTCCCAATCGGTTTCAACAACTTTAGCAGAATACCTGCAATGTAACAATAATTAATAACCGTGTGCAGTAATTCTTTTCAATATAAAACAATACAACTAAACAAATAATACGTAACAAAACAATCTTGAGCTTTTTGCTACAGCTGCCTTACTCACAAATGTACTATGGTGGAAGACACTCCTAACACGGATGCACTTGTCTTACAGTGATCTAACTGAATGTATGAACGTAACTTTTAATAGCTTGACATAATATTAATTCCTTATTCTGGTTGTGAAAGAGATACAAAAACAAGACAATTGATATACAGATATACACTGCTCTGCCAAAGTCTAGAATTGATTCAAAATTTTGACAGGCGACTATAATCACCAGTAGTACACAGCAAGTGTTAGGCATCGAGTAACTATAGTCACTGCTAGTAACGAAACAGTTAATAAAACTTACCACTTGTCATTGAAATCTTTTGCTTCCAATTTAGCTCCAGGAAAAAATTTCAATCCATCCCGATTTAACACTTTTGCTTTTAATTCTTCTGGTTTGTCGAATGTTTTATCATCGTCTATTTTAATATTCTTTAACTCCTCCTTAATAATTAAGTCTTTCTGGATATTCTTTATTGTCATATCCGATTCTACAATTCCTAATTGGGCAGCCATAGTGTTTACTTCTAATTCTAAATGCTCGTTGATCTCTTGTTTTGCAGGAGCCATAGTTTCGCTTTTCACAGGTATTGTTTTAAATCCGTTGTCTACTACTTCTGTCGAATCTGTCATATTAATAGAATCGGCTGACGATTCAGGTCTAGACGAACATGTTTCTCCGCAGCTGTCGGATTTAGGTGTTCTTGCTTCGGGTAATAATGGAGATATAGATTGTTCTAAATTTAATATTTCAGAGTTAATGAGATCCAAATCCTCTTGTGCGTAAGAAGTAGACGATTTAACAGACATGATTACAGGATCTGTAGGAAGAAATGTCAATAATGAATAATCGAGAAATTCACGTAATTACGGAAATAGATTTTAAATATATTGTTTAATATTATTAGTCATTTCTTGTGAGTGCCGTAATGTTGCCATTATACATATATATACTTTTAACAAGCAGTTTCAATATGATAAATGTGTAATAGAACAACTAAAACGAGTACAATTAATTGAATAAATTACAATAACTTCCCTATAAATCGGGAAGTTAATAATGTCGAATGGAGGCATACAATTATTTGTATAGTGAATCGTACAAATAAAGTATGTACAGACACGAAATCACTTGTAACGAAAACTATAGTAATTTGTAGGCGATTTTAGAGGACAGTGAACACAACGTGCATTATAAATATTAAAATAGTTTAATCAATGAAATAGTTCGCAACGATAAGATTTTTAAATACATTAATGTTGGGGGTAGACACCTATTTAAAGATAGATTTAAACATGCACGGAAATTTATCAGGACTCCAAGTTTAAAAATACCGCGTATAAATGGAACTCGGTGTGCAAAACCAAATAGAAAAACCGAATAGGAAAGGAAGAATAGATACAAAGAAAGCAAAAACTGCTCTGCGGAAGATATACGTATAAGACGGTGGTCAAGTATACAGTTTTCACGCTTGACACGCCGCTTCCACTCTCGAAAAACAAGAAACGACGAATCTCTGTTGCACTCTGCGTACCTGGATGATTATCATAATCCGCAAAAACCGATGGAACACTGCCTTTTCGTAGAAACAATTTCTGTCCCCTGGCAGCTTCGTAATCAGCTCGTTTAAAATGTCTGTGGCAGACAATTTGACCCGGCGAAGGTTTAAAACTCGCCTCGAAACCACCACTGGCCAACCACCTGCTTCTCAAGCCAATTTCCTTCGGGAATTTATGAAGTGGAAACCCTTTTGCACGCGCTTCCCGCACATCAGCTTCACAGCTACGCACGCAACATTTGCGCGCCATTCTCATCGCCCCCACAGGCGGTATTCCTTTACCACGCGACCGCGTTATACGCCGCCGCTTCATTTACACCGGTACTACATAGCAACGTATCGCAGAAAAACATTTGCCGAGCTGGTCGTCGTAAGAATAATTTGTGCCCACAAGACGAGCAATTATACGCTCGGTTGCCTTGACACGCACTTTTCTCGCTTCTAAGAAACTCGAATAACTTGGTCAACCCGTAACGTTCTCTCGAGACCACTGGAATCACTAGCACAACTGCGTACACCGCACTGATCGATTCACAAATTTCAAGTAACGTCGACTCGCATGTACATTCGATGTCACTGCGAGAAATCGAGTATGTAGTATGTGTTACGCGTATAAGTTGCTCGTTATATGTAACAGAGAGGATCGTGGCGCCACCTCCTTCATAAAAACAGACCCATACTGACTGCGTACAGTATTCCCTCCGTATCGTCGCGTTCAGAAATCACGTTTCCTGCCTCGCCGCCGTTACGCTTCCGCGTCCAACAATCAGTAGAATTTCGAGGAAAACAACCAATTGGCAAAAGAAACAAAATCAAAGTAAACAAACTCTCGTGCGACTCGTACGCATATGCATTTCTCCACTTGCTCACCGCTATTTTCGTCTTTGACTCATTTGACTACAAAGGCAGCACTATCGCACCGGCAAGTTGTCAACCAATTATGGCAAAGAATAACATTTCCCCGCCCTCCCTAGCATCACATTATGTCATCCCAGTTGCATAAAACAGCAGAAGGTATACTATAATAATACTGAAACGCAATTATTTCTAGATACTTCGTATAGTTGAATACCTATCTATTATTAATAACAAAGAGTAGGGCATTATATATAGTAAACTATGCTTTTGAGTCGTACATACGTTTAAAATATCATACCCATAAGTGCCATTGACCATTATACCAAATTTACATATTATTTAAATGTAATAACAGTAACAAAGTAAATATATAAATGATATAAACACATTTTTATACAGACTAATCAGAGCGGGGCTTCTGTGGACGGATTCCGGCTCGACCAGAGCCAACGCCACGATCAGCTGTAGCCGCGCTTTGATTGGTCCGTGTTTCTCGTTAATAACTCCTTGACAAAGCCGTGAAGAAGTTTTTCGCGAAGGAAAAAGCAAGAAAAAATGGCTTCAAACGACCTCAGTAATCACCACTGATATTATATCAGTGGGAACAGGTAGGATTCACCTCTTTGAAGGAAGTACAACATTTTTTAGACACCCTGTATATCTGTCCAATAGGACGCATTACGAATCATTGCGCATTGCGCATGCTTTTTCGGCGCAGTGTAAACGCCCCTTATTGCTATACATATCACGTGATTTCCGTTTGGTTCGATCCCTTTTCCTTTTCGCTGGATCTAGTAAAGTCGGGTGCTTGTTCTCTCTTGCGGAGCTAAGGCTGTATCAGCGACTTGCACCATTATTAACACTCATCCAGTTTTAATAACAGATACATAAACAGTAAAAATGACTACCAAGGTTGAACTCGCCTGTATTTATTCCGCATTACTTCTTGTCGACGACGACGTCGCTGTAACCGTAAGTATAACTCGCATGCATTGTTTGCCGCGACAACGTGTCACGTTGGAATGCTATTATTTAATCGTTCATTGTTTGTAATGTGAAATACGTAACAGTTCGACATATCTACGTTAATAATTGTTTGAACGATCAATAATTTGCCACCTGTTCGCTTCTCTTCCTAGGGCGAAAAAATCCAAACGGTTCTGAAAGCCGCCAACGTCGATGTGGAATCATTCTGGCCCGGTCTTTTTGCTAAAGCACTGGAAGGCGTTAATGTCAAAGAAATGATCACAAGAATTGGATCGGGTGTTGGCGCAGCACCGGCAGCAGGTATTATTTTCATATTTGTCATATATTGAATTTCCAAAAAATATTACGGTTCACGTTATCATTACATATACTACTCGAGGCTCTTTCATTTCCTCGTGAAACATAATCTACCGTTCTATTATATGTACAAATATTTTTTATCGATAGTTATTATACGACTATTTTCGTTTTTCTGTTTCAAGAACAATTTGTATTTGGTACTTCAATATTCCTCTTCATCCACCGATCTAAAAGATATTTTTTAGAACGGTCAGTAATAGAGGAGAAAGAGAAGAGTTTAGAAAAATTGTATCGATCATGTTTGTGGATGTGATCTGAATTTTTTTAAGCAACAATATTCAATTCTATATTTTTCCTAATGAATCATTCCACTATCGTTTATGTTGCAATTGTCTACTATATTCACTTTGAGAGATATATCAATACCTGGACAATTGCCAATTAAGTATTGAATATATATATGTGGAAGAATGTTTTATTGAATGTCGTTTTGTGCTTTAAAGCTCCAGTTGGCACTGCCGCACCTGCTGCTGCTGAAGCTGCACCAGCTAAGGAAGAAAAGAAGAAGGAGGAACCCGAAGAAGAATCAGACGATGACATGGGCTTTGGTAAGCATTACATTCATCGTTTAATTGATATAATGTCAGATAAGATAAAAAAAGTAAAAATAATTTCGCTTACACTCAATGATTATTACATAAATGTATTAGCTACTGCAATAATTTTTGATGACATTCAGTAATGAGATTGCTATTAAAAAGACACGTAGTTTGTTATGCTAAACACGAGCATCTATTCTAATTCTTACACATTCTCTTTTACAGGTCTGTTTGACTAAACCCAAGGATCGCAATTTGTTGGTCCATGCATATTTTGTACAGTTATATTGTACAATGAATAAAATATTTTTAAATTGAACTATTTGACTATTATATATTTTTACCATTATTATTAACCTATCCATTGGTCTACAGTTTGTTACTAAAATGTTACGTAGCTTTTTTTAATATTTCTGATTATTACACTTTAATTCAGTGTATAATTTAGCTTCTTAAAGATGTTTTGCGTAACAATATAACAAACAACAAATTTCAAGTAATTTATTTAAATAAGCTATACAGATTTTCTCATCATTTGAAAAAACGTAAAAACTTTCTGTAGAAAGTGTAATTTCTGTAATCCAAAATAGTGTTGCAATATTAATTAGTGTCCCACTGATTACAGACCAAAAAAATTTATGGGTAAGCATTATGACATTTTCAAAATAAAAGAATTCTCTACAAATTGTATTGATATAGAATATTTTCTATATTATGTAAATTATAAAATATTAACATAATTCTTAATGCCAGCGTTTGTACACATATAACAAGATGCAAATTGTGTGGCAAAAAACAATATGAAAAATCACAATTTTCATAAAATCGTTAAACATCTTCATCTTATCTTCTTTAATTGAAATTGAAATATATAAATAAATATTAACTTTATTAAAAGTTATCGTTAACAATTAAAACATTTATTACATATTTTTACAACAGAAATTCAACTGTAAAGTGATCATCAACCAATATTTATTGATGGATCGAAGTAAAAAATATATTAGATTCTGTGTATATTATTTATACAAAATCTGTAACACAATAGAGTATACCACTTTCAAAGATAAAAGTTGTGCGTTTGAATCTAAGCAAATTACATTGGTTATTTTTTTTTTTAAGTTTGGAAATCGAATGATCCCTAATTACACATTTGTAAATAATGTATTTTCATAGGCTTGTGGCTTGTTGTATACCTGCGTATGTTTTTTGAAAATTTAGTAGGAAAAAATTTGTTGATGTCGACAGTGTGATTATTTAACTTTTACCCGGTTAAAAGAATTTTACACCGCAATGTGTATGTATAGTTAATAGCGTTCACGTTTCATGACTAGACAAAAACTTTATAACGTAAGATTGCATCGTAGGTAGACGTGTTTATCAGTAAAGTGATTGAGGTATATGATTTAACTTATACGTATTTAAGAGGGACGGTTTGTTATGAAATTCTTAATTTTTCTGTTCAGTAAATTCACTATAATAAATTTCTGGTTCAATGAGTGGCAACCATTGTGCGGAAGCACCTTTCCCTGATAATACACGATAAAATAGATCTTTTTGATACTTGTTGGACACTTCGCATCTAGCTAGCATCTCGCCGTTTGCACGTAAAATCATAAATTCGATTACGCATTTGGACAATACATCGCTATTAATATCAAAGCTTAAGGTATCATTCCATACAGGACTAATTGTTTCACGTTGTATATTAGTTTTCTTTTTCTTAATACTTTTACCATCCTGAATGATCTTTACCTGAAAAAAATTAGAATTTTATTATGATTTAAAAATTATAAATAAAAATTATATATACAGTGTGTCCCACGAACTCTGTCCACTTGAATACCTTGGTTATTTCAAACAATACGAGAAAATGTTACTTACAGAAGTTGTATGGTTTAAGAAACTACATAATATGGTGTAAATGGTATTCTTGCAAGTGGAGGTGTACAGAAGATACAGAGGTCACCTTTGTCTTTGTAAAAGGAATGTCCAATTTTTTATGCTTGATTATACTGAGATATTTGACTGTTTTCATTCTATTACTTTAATTATGAAGCATATTCGAGGATCCGCTCACTACGTCAAATGTAAACATTTTTTACTTAAAGTTAACTTTAAACAAGTTTTAGGACAAATGCATCTCTTAATACTTCCATACTCAGATCAACGCCAATCTATCGAAATCAAGCATACAAAATTGGATGTTCCATTTAAAAAACAGAGGTGACCCTGCAACTTCTGTAAGATTTTCTTGTTTTGTTTGAAATAACCAAGATATTCAAGTGGACAGGTTCATGGGACGCACTGTATATAATTTATATACATACTTTCACATAAAGGTTTGCATTTGTTGAGTCGTTGACACTAGGTAAATTCTTTGCTCTGACAATAATAACCGTTAATTTTTCTGCAGCTGGCTGATATGATAGAGATACCATTAATTCTCCTAAAGATGGTATTTTCATTCTATTATCACTACCATATCGAAGAATTGGCTTCGTCACGAGAGTAAGAGTTTTGTCTAAGAAATCCATTACTGAAGACAAAGGGATTTGTACGTAACCCAGACATTGATGTCTGGAGTAGGCGTCGAAGTCGTAAAGTAAAATATCCAATGTTCTTCCAGCTAGGTTCGAGTCTGGCATAATTTCGAAAACGAAAAACTCTTCAAACACTAAAAATTATAAATCGTGTTAAACTGTATTATTTATACTTTATACATAATATTTTATATTAATTATTATGTAGAATTTAACTTAATCTAACTATTATATTGTTTACCAGGATTCAGAGTTCGTCTATGTATTCTGGTTTGCCATACGTTACTTCCATCAGGTAGTAGACGAATTTTAGCATAAGGATTTGCAGTACCGCTCAGTTCTCGTGCATGTATATCGTGTGCCTTTATATATTGATATTTACGTTTTATATGTTAAATTAAGCAGTAATTAAAAGAATATTAAATTACCTCTGTTAATATGAAATTACCTCTATAAGCTTAACAGTAAGAATGCCAGCACTTTCATCATAAATTAAACCAACTTGTAATTCACCGCTGACATCATCAGTTGAAGAGATCGACGTGGAAGAGGAAAGCTATATTGCATAAACGATTGTCATTTAGATAAAAGTGTTTTTCGATATATAAATATGATCAATTTATACCTTATGAGAAGGTGTCTCAGTCTCGGTACTATTGAGTCTAGAACATGAATTATTTAAACTTCTTGACGGCTTGAGAATAATCATACGCTGTTCAGAAGCAGCTACTGCTCCTTCTGGTAGTGGTGGTGCAAAAGTGCTAATAGGTGATGAAACATCTTCAGATTCTGATAAATATTGTAAGACTGAAAACACAAATATCGAGTTATTCAAAAAGAAACAAGATAGCTGAAAAAATATAATTGATAATTGTTCGTATTGCTAATTACCTCTTTTGGGCGAATCTCTTGTGATATTATCGAGTGCGTAACTATAAGACTTCCATTCTTCATCGTCAGAGTGATTATCATTAATCTTGTTCTCTTTACTTAAAGAAGCATTAGATCCTAAACCAGCAAACACAGCTTTTGGTGAATCTGCTGCTTCCTCTGCTCTGTTCAATAAATCTTTTTCAAACCTAAAGTGCATGTACGTATATATAAATTATATCCAGTTTGTTAACTATAAATTTGATTTATATTCTACCAAATAGTTACGTTTAAAATATATGTACCAGTTAAGTCTACGCCTTACACACATTGCATAAACAAGAACTGCTGAAATAGCTCCTACTGCAGCTCCAACTGACCCCAAAACAGTAACAGTCTCAATGGCACGAGCATCCATTCTCAAAAGCTCCAAGTATATTCTTACAATCCTGTATAGTTTTTTTTAATCCTATATAGTTTTATTCTTATGTAATCCTAAATTATAAGTTATAAATTATACTATTTAGTACTTCATTTAATCGACATATATGTACTTACCCATTTTTCTATGTCATATTTCTCTTGTACACTTTTATTGAACTATGCGATAAGTAAATACACAGCATTACAAAATATCGTATAGTATGAACAACACACTGAAAAGCAAATATTATACTTAAACAATTACATATATTCAAGGTACTGTATGTTTTCGTATAAACATATGGACGCGTATATAATACAACGACAAGTGAAAACAACAAAAGAAAACGGCATATTTATTTTTAACCAAAACAAATCAATATCTACCATTTTTATGCCTATTTCCACATATATGACTATAATTTTTCATTGTATACCTTTCTGCACAACACTATTGATTCTCGTCCTGCGTGTTCAACTAAGGGTGGATCAAGATTCAAAGATTACCGCATCCACGCATGATCCTTGTTCTTAAAGGGATAAAAGTTATTGCAAAGCGTCCTCGCTGCAGTACGCGCATGATCTTTCGTAATAATCGAATTTTGAACAACGAATAACTTATTTAATTCCTCGCAATCCATTACGCCGCCTACATTCTCCTATTATTTTAACCTGTAGAGTCATCCCTCGAATCATCCCCTGAAAGGACGATCATATCTATAGTCGTAGAAATTGTACTATTATCAGATAATTCTCGACAATCTATATATAGAACAATTTTGTGAAAATACAATCAAACAAATATTAAAATTTTTACTCATATGTGAGATTTATTTTATGTTTATACAGATTAATAATTATTATTTAACCAACATACTTATAGAGGTATGCGAGAACCTGAAAATGTCGGGTCGTGATTGTCGAAAATTTTATTCGGAATCGGAACGGATTCTCGAAAATTTCAGGATTCTCGAATGTACTGGGTACCCGACGTTTTCATTTATTTTTTGAAAAAGTAAAAATGATAGGGATCGCGGTAATACGAGTTTTGAGATACCCGCCATTATTTTATGCTGTGCAGAGCTTCGAAATTGACGTGCTGATGATACCAGAAAAGTAATATTCTATTCGCTCTTTCGTTCTGATTAATTCACAATCATTTTAGCTAATAATTAGGTATTTTAAATAGGAATAAAATTTTATATAGTTCCTGTGTCTTATAATTTACGAAGAAAGTTTTTATTTTGCATAAAGATCTACGGTCTAGTAATACCAGATCTCGGTAGAGGGTGTTCGGCTCGTATTAACAAAACTAAATATTGAATGTCCATCAGTGTTCGTACGCTGAGTAACAAAAATGGCAAGCAAAAGGATTATTGGGCTTGTTAGAACTCCTAATAAAGCGTCAAATTTCGCAAGTATATTAACTAGAAATGCAAGTAGCGATACTTCTAACAAAGTGACGCACACGGGCCAGGTAAGAGTTCACATTGTTCAGATATACTGCGATGAGACAGAAATGTTTTCTTTTCTTTTGAAACGATTGTTTTGTAACAGCTATACGACGAAGACGATTATCGCAATGTAAGGTTTGCAAACAGACCAAAAGAAGTGAATGACAATTGGGCTATTCAACTGATAGCAGAAGCCCCGCCGAAACCTACAAAAGCCAGGATTGTGGCTTGCAATGGTGGTGGTGGACCTCTAGGACATCCAAAAGTTTACATTAATTTAGTAAGGATAAAGAAACGTTGCATTCGGTAAAGTTACCGATAATGTGGGTACTCACTGATTTCGATGACCTTCAAATGTGTTATAAAACTCGACATTTCGAGAAACTCTTTCCTTCGATGTAGTTGGCGGTTGGCTTTAGTTTCATAGATATTAGCAAAAAACTTTTGTAAGTTGAGTTAGGTCTGGGTTAGGTATACACTAATATCTCCGAATATGGTAAAAAGGCTTGTAAATACTGAGTTAGATTTTATCCCAAAACCTAAACTGCCTATGAGGTTCCTGCCTCACGAAGTGGTATCCACCATCAAGAATATAGAACACTCTTATCTATTTACAAGTAAAGTTTTTTGCGATTATCTTGTAAACTAAAGGTGATCACTAAAAACTTTAAAAGAGAATGTTGTTCATTGAAATCGCTGAGGACCCTCATCATTGGCAACTTTAATAATATGCACAACAGTGAGATACAAATATTCGAAATGAATGTTGTAGGACAAACCTGGAGACCATAGCTGTGGATATTGTGGATTACGCTTTTACAAGGAAGATCACCACTAAACAATGTATTTTATATAGTACAATTGGTAGCAATAAACTGTGAATCTTGTAAATATGTTAAAAAATATTTATTATGATCAATGTTAGAAATATAATGTATAATAATCTATATTCATCTTTTTAATTCCAACTTAATGGTAATCTTTATTCAGCGAAATTTCGTGTCTATTGTGATCACATTTAAATAACTTCCATGTGTGTGTATGTTACAAAGCTGTTTTATGACTGTTCATACCCAACGGTATTGCTTGTAGTTCAGTTTTCATACAAAGAAACTCACCACAAACGCACATTATGCTAAGAGACACAATATTCAAACACCACCAACTGAAAGTTGATGGGAAACTTGCATTGTACACCCAACAACACAACAAATGTATCAAGTGTGCTGTACATGCGAAATCCATGCATTGTTTTGTTCTTTGCACCAGCCACCATAATGTGAATGCGCCGACTAGCGAATTTAAAATGAAAATAACTATAGTAAGTTGACCAGCGAAATCTCGAACATGTATTTCCTTATAATGAAAAGCATAATCTAATGACTTTGTCGATCCAAGGAACGAAGCGATAATCCAGATCCATAGCGCGAGACAGAAATACATGACAGATTGAACAGCTACTATTTGGGATATTATAAGGAAAGGATCCCATATTGTTTTGCGAAATTGTCCTGATATATTATTCATTGCGTTCGATGTTTAAAATTTTTACATCTATTTATAAAGAGTAGGAATCTTCATTGTCTTGTCCATTTTGTACTGTATTATTATTTTGATTCTTCTTGGAATCTAAAAGTAAAAATAGAACATGGATATTATGCGAGCATACATAAACTATTTAACCCTTTGCACTCCAAATTAAATTTCAATTTTGTTGCCAACAACTCCATACTATTTCAGGGTTTCATTTGAAATTTATTTCAACAGACAGTTCCTTGACTCATACTTATTTTAACACTAAACCTACCATGAGGGGTCGTATGACCAGTTCCAGATTTTTTATTTCACAATTATTGACATTATAAAGATGGTTTCGTGGTAAATGATTAAATTAATATATTTAGCAGCATACATATATTATAATATAAACTGCACAAAGTGTAAAGAAATTTAATCTTGTTATTTTTATAAGGCAACCTATACCACCTTGGTAGGTTTAGTGTTAAACGATTTTGTCTCTCAAATTTTGTTGTAATTTATATTTATGGAACTTCTATTTATTTTTAACTACAAAATACGACTTAAATAAATAAAGGAAGAAGCAAATATAATAAAAACTCGTTTCATATACATTTTCCTTTCTCAAGTGTCGAGTCACACTCAACAAAGAAATGCAAAGGGTTCACGAAGTAAACATTTTCAATGAAAAGATATAATATGTGTTCAAGATATGATAACAGTACTTTTATACACGTATGTACAATTACTGGACATTATTCATTGTAATTGTTTTGTACATTAACAAATTAACCTATATATGCTTTTACAGTAAAATCTTGTAACGATGTATAATACGTTATGACATTTTTATATTGGAGAACATTAATGATAATGAATTTTATAAGAAAGATGTATAATTTATCAATATATTTGTAAAATACGAAATTATTAGAAAAATGTTTTGGACATTACCACATGGATATATCAATATGGTAATATTATTCCAAACTGATCACTATATACACATACACATATGTAGTCATGTCATTTGTATAATATTCCTTCGGTTTCTTTCAACAAAGCTAAAATAATTACAAGTGAACTGCAATGTCTAAATCAGCTGATGCGATCAAATTTTGTGTTAGCATAGATGTCACTATTTAGACCAACTTCATAGTGGTAGATATGTCTGTTCGCTTCAAAGTACTTCGTAAATTTACGAAAATATGACGTAATTTCAGTTGTCTCGCGAGTAATAGCAACGGTGCATGAAGGAATGCCACTCTGGAATTTTATTCGTGATATATTTCTTGGAAGAAATTCGGACGAACCCAGAAACAACGGGTAATGTATATTAAAAATGTTATAACCATAAGTTAAAAATGTCAGTTCCATATGATAATGTTATTTTGACAGTTCGAATGTGTTTTGCTTGTGTATTGAGTTTGGTAAACAGGTGTATTTGTACTTTAAATATAAGTTTATGAAACATTTTAGGTTCTTCGAAGACCAAGATAAGTTTGACAGGGACAGTTTTAGAAATCCAATTTGGCAAAATGATGAGGACGATGATGATATGGAAGATTTTAGGTAATTTAAATTTTGTATAGTGTACCTAACATCTAATTTTATACATTTTGCATATAGCTTAGAACATTGTATACTTGAAAACATTTGCAATTAATTTACACCTGTGAATTATAGGCATCCCAGGGGAGGTATTCACTTCCGTATTTTCAGTGATCCCCTAGAAATTACAAGACACTTTGAGTCGCAAATGGACAATATATTAAAAAGCTTTTTCTTTGGATTTCACCATGAAGGTATTTTCGTTTTATTTTTATATGTCGATGTACAATAAGGTAATTATAATTCTTTATTTATTATATATATTTTTAAATCCTAATATGTTTCCAGCTGCACTTCCATTTACAACTCCGCAAGAAGAGAATTTACGCGACAAAATGTTAAAGCCTCATAGCGACAATCCTGAAGTGACACCGAAGTTGGATGTAGATTTGGATGGCAAGTTAGTATTACAATACGTGATACTAATATCGTATAAGGATAGACCTATTCCAATGTATTTCTGCAGTCCACTTTTGTGGGGCCACGTAACTCCATTACCATTTTCATGGAAATGAAGCGATCCAGCACATGAAACAACGATTCAGAACAGAAATAGACTTATTTAATTATTTGTAGCACGAATATTCTGGCATAGACTCGTCTAAATCGCGTGGAATGAAAATGGTAATGGGATTACGTGGTTGCCAAAAAGTGGGCCACAAAAATACACTGGATGATAGGTCTATCCTTATACCTTGTATATCTTCTACATATCGCCGGTGATATTAATGAGAACAAAAATATTTCTTGTTAATTTGAACAGGGTAACAGTAGAAAATTTTTCTAATGTATGGGATAAGTATAATGAGCCAGATAAGCATGAATCATCGGCAACAGTTGTAATGGAAAGGAAAGAGTTCACACGTAAACCTGATGGCACGATAGAACAAAAACGAATAATTAAAGACAATGATGGAAACGAAGAAATAACTGTGTCACGACAAATTGGTGATAAACTACATACTGTTACCATGAAAAAAGATAAAGATGGTGTGGAAACTAAAACAGAAGACCTGGTTAATATCGATAAAAGTAAGTAGAAAAAAATTTCGAAACATAAGGTCACAAATTACATGTTCACTATTATATGTAATAATATGGGTTTCAGATGATCTAACAGGAAACCACTGGTTATTTCCGAAGGACGACAATATAAGTTTTCCTAATATAAGTCTTTTTCCTTGGAAACATTTTTTTAAGCCAGATCCAAAATTGTAGTTGAATACAGTGAAACTAATATTTCTTTTTCTGTAGATTAAATATTGATAAGTGACTAATGGTATAGTTCTTTTCATGCATTAAAATTTAGTCTTTTGCATTAGCCCTCTCCCTCCCCCTAAACTTGATTAACTTTATTGCAGAAAAATGTGTTCTATATTGTTCTATACTTTTATATGAGTTCCGAAACTAGAAATCCCTAATCTACTGTGATTCATTATGAAATTAAAATTACAATACATCTACTATCACTGTCCTTTACAATTCACCATGACAATTTACTTCAGTGCTAGGATGGGATACTGTATGCTATTGTATAAAACAATACTTAAAATATTTATTACGATAGCAAGATAAATAAAATTCGTAAAAAAAGTGATTTTAATAGTTTTATTACGTAGCGACCTTATTTATTCAGCAAAACTGTTTGCGCACGTTATACAATTTAAATTATACTTTTTAATTAATTATATTGCGTAGTAGATAGGCGATATCGCGACCTTCTTGAAAGGACAAATAAAAATAAATTAATGTTCCTTGAAAGTACTGCTTCCGCCAATAATTGTTATATAATACAAGAATCGAAAGTATAAATAACGCGCGCCAGTAAGCACACCTGCTTTATTTCTGCAGGGCCCTTGTGCGCGCATATCAGCGCATACGCGCGCAGATCAGCTGCAGAAATCCCGAGCCAAGGCACTGCAGTCCTGGCCGGTATTCTGCACATTTGCAAGATTGCAAGGGTGCGAGATTCGCGTTCTCATTTCGTGATAATAGTATTATCACTGAGCACTTTCATTTCCTCTCTGATACTACCCTCGTAACAGTATTAATTTTTTTCTAAGCGTGCGAGCGTTATAGCGCTAACATTTAAAACAAATGTAAGATTAGGATTTAGCGTCTACCGTTCATACTAATTTACATGTATACTTCATTATTATTTGTAAAGTGTTTTACACTAATGTATGATACATAAACCAAACATAGTTTACGGCACGAATAAATAAATAATAAATAAAGATGTAGATTTTGATTTCATAATTGTTTCTTCATTACCGCCCTCTACGTCCGTTTATTTTATCGTTACATCCGGTGTTGGTGGTCTCTACGCGCCATTTTCTCTTCACGTCTGGCATCACTGTATGCGACGCTAACGAAAACGTCATAACGTGACTTTAAAGAGGAATTCTATAATCTTTTTACGGTCTTGATTATGGAAAGTCCGAAACGTGTAGCTATGTCCGTGCTCTCGATCGAGCAAAAGATAGAAATTCTGCGGCATCTAGAGTGCGGAATTTCCGTGTCAAGAATTGCCAATGAATATAATATCCACCCGAGCACGGTGCGAAAAATTCGTCGACGGGGAATGCCTGCGTTCCAGGGTATTGATGTACGAACGAGAAAGAGGATTCGTAAGCCAGTGTACGAAGATTTAGATATAAAGTTATATTTATGGTTCGTTCAATCAAAGACCCTGGGAATTCCAATTACTGATCTTTTGTTGCAAGAGAAGGCGCTTCAGATAAGTCAGGAACTCGGAAGTTCGTCCTCGTTCAAAGCGAGTCACGGCTGGCTTTGGAAGTTTAAAAATCG
Organism: Lasioglossum morio; assembly: GCA_916610235.2. Classification (NCBI taxonomy): domain Eukaryota; kingdom Metazoa; phylum Arthropoda; class Insecta; order Hymenoptera; family Halictidae; genus Lasioglossum; species Lasioglossum morio. The sequence goes on along the minus strand of OU744326.1, from coordinate 19,380,791 downwards.
GCATAATATACGTTTGTTGAGCCCCTCTTCTGAGAGAGAATGCATGGACGAGCCAGCTGCCGAGAATTTCACGAAAGAGTTTCACAAGAAGGTCGAGAGAGATGAACTACAGTGGGAGCATATTTACAACATGAGCGAAACGGGACTTATATGGAAAGCAATCCCGGCGAAATCGTTGCTGCATTGCGTGGAGCAAAAGCTCGAAGGGAAAAAGTTACGAAAAGATCGTGTAATCGTATGCTTGTGTACGAACGCGACTGGTACACATAAATTAAAGCCAGTGATCATCAATAAATTTAGGAATCCGAGAGCATTAAAGTATTACAGAACTCAGATGCCAGTCGTATATAAATCTCAACTCGGAGGGTCAATGGATCAGGGAACATTTATGGACTGGTATGTAAACGATTTCAAGCCTGCCGTGCAAAGATACCAACTAGAGCATGGTATACATGAGAAAGTTGTACTCGTATTGGACGATTGTTGGAGGCATAAATTGGTATCGACAGAACGCCGTGTAGACGATCAATTTCAGATTGTGTTTTTACCTGCGCACACTACTACCCTCCTACAGCCGATGAATCAAGGCATAATAACTAAAGTAAAGAAAGCATTTAGACATAAAATGTTGCGTCGGTTAATAGCGTCGAACGGATTAAAGGAATTTTATAGCAAATACACGATTAAAGATTGTATACAGTTATTGCATGAATCATGGACAGAACTTAGTCCTAGGATAATTAGAAATTGTTGGAATAATATAAGAAAGTCTTCTGAAGAAGTAACAATGAAACAAGAGCCTATTGAACAGGATGAACAGGATGAAATGTTAGAGGAAGTAGGTGACACGTACGGTGATAACAAAGAGTATGTTCATAGTATTATATCGGCAATGACAGAACCCGACATGAATAGTTCCGATGATGAGGCTCAAGTTGAAGAAGGTGGAGAAGTATATCTGGAAGAGAGAGAAGAAGAACAAGATTTAGAGAAAGATAAAGAACATGAACAAGAACTAGGGGAAGAAATGAATGGACACAATATCTCTGTACATGATGCGAATATGTATAGAGAAAATGATATCCAGTTCGAGATAATGCAAGCTTTTGAAATTTTGAAGAGGCATGCAGTAACGAGACCGCAATACTTGAAGACTTTATTACACGGTTTAAAACAAGCATTGGTTAGAGAAGGAATCTTGAAAACTAATAAAAGCACATAGAATGCAGAGTGTAAGATTTTATTTTTTCAATTCATCTTGGAATCATTTAAATTCTACATGTTTTATATATGTAATTTGCAGGACGAGTGGGAACTATTGAGAAGATATTTTTCATGAAATAATGCATAGCTGAAAACAATTTTTTCAAAACACAAGGTCCAAGTTATTATTCTGAATTTATTTATTTAATGACAATCGTCAGTCTTAGTTAACGACTCTCCATCGAGTTTACCCATTTATTCTATGTTGTAGATTCTATAAATGAGCCGTTATTTTTGAAAGTGGTATGAACCTGTTTATTCATACATTGAGATATTACGGGTTTGCGTTTGGATCAACTCAAAACTATCATTAAGGGGGTAGACTAGTTTCTCATTTCTCGATAATGCAAAGATGAGGTTTTTCAGTAGTCAAACACGCTAGGCGTAATTCGCATTATTCGGAAGCGCAAATGCTGCGCGTCTAGCTATTTTGATAAAGCTGTGACAACTATATCCTACCGAATAATCTAAATTACACCTAGCAAACATAAAAATGGGACTTCTGAGGACAATCGCGACCTAGATTGATCAATTATCTAGCGCTTTTTACTACTGAAAAACCCCATGTTTGCATTATCGAGAAATGAGAAGACACAATCCATACCCTTGCAATTCTGGAAATGAGTCTACCCCTTTGACTTATTTTTTTCCAAAAGTTGACTTATACCGCTTTAAAAAAACTGGCTTAAATATTGATATCAAAACGGAAAAATTAATCCATACATGAGGATAACAATGCTCGAAATTTATTTGAAGCCCATAGAGATTTATGTAAGTCAGAAATTACAGTAAACATTAAGATAATTAACACAAAAATTACAACACAATTTATTATCTGGAATGCAATTTACAGTTTAGAAATACAAGAATGCATCGTGGATGTGGCTGTGGATTGCTGTTCAAGAACAGTGTTGGATGAAAACAATGATTAGGATATAATTAATTCATATATTTATCTAAATTAATTTATTTCAGATAGTACCTCGCGTCATGCAGGTTTGGATAAGTATTATGTTATTATTTGTATTTATTTGTGCTAAATAAAAACTAAAAAATATTTGATAAATACAGTGATTGTTTAAATTTATTAACATTTATAGTTCGTTAATAGTAGCGCGTAGAGATTAGGTCAGTGTACAGTATCCTTGATGATGTTTTTGAACTGTTAATAATTCAAAACTGCAATTTGATACCTTTTAATCTCATCATATTTTGTCCGTCAATAAATCCAATTGTTTGTATCAAGAATTTTTTAAATGGTAGTGTACATTTACACGTTTACATTGGTTTACATACACACCGGTAGTACTGAAATATCTCGGAAGAGGGTATTCGCGCCGTTTATTTACTTTTCACGTGTACAATTTGACATTTGGCAAGTTCGATTATTTAATTAGAAATTTCGATGTAAAAATGACACCAAGTTCTACTAAACAATACTTCGCGTATTCTAATTTATTGGTCATTTTAATTCTTCAAAATGTAGTGGTTTGTCAGGAATTAAATGCGGAAATTTCATTAACAACAAAGGGAGAAGGATTTCATAGGTTAGATTATACGTTCTAGTATTTTTAGATGTACTGTTTTTAAAATGATAATGTGTTGTTTTAGAATGATTATTGTTTCTAAAGTGTCAATTTTAAATTGTAGTAGTAATTATATTTAATCAATCATTTATATAAGTATTTATTGTCCTTTAACACAATCATTTTACAGGTTTTTAATGTATGAAATAAATTTTAATGATTTAATCGATGACTGTTATATTGTGCTTTATTTACGATTACCACCTGCCTTGTATACTAGTATAGATGAACTGAATGATGTAAAACGATTAGAAAGTGTAAGTAACTAAATTGTCATTCCAACAATGGTTGAAATTTGATGCTTAAATAATGACGAGAGTTCTTATTATTTTTATTCTTTTAATTTATGTTACAATTCATTACATTTTAGAGTACTATGTGTGCTGCAGGAGATACTAATGTTGAATTATTTATGGAGAAAGCAGACTTTCAACATGTAACTATTTGTTCACCTTTGACTAGCAAGAAATTCCATTTCAACTTCCCCATTCACCAGCGTTATCAGTATGCTAGTGACACTAATGAATATGTGAATGTTACTTTGCCAAAACCAAATTTACTGTTGGGTTGTAAAAATAGAATCAAGAAATACAGGATTTCTACAATTGACTTATGTTCTCCCTGTGTAGAAGTTGCAAACAAATGGAGAGAGATTCCGTATGCTATGGTAAATAGTAAATCTTATCCTATAAAATCACTTTATATCTTAATTTGCTATATTCGAATATATTTCAAACTTTACACACTTTTTTCCAGGACAGTGAAAATGTTACATGGACAATACCAGTTGGTAATTCATCTATATTAACTACAGTCACCTACACTACACTTGTATCAACATTTTTGGGTTCATTGTTCCTTATGCGAACAATTTGTAGATCCGCATTTGTTAAATACAAGAAGGAAGAATAATATACACACAACTAATAATACAATTGGAAAGTTCGTGTCTAATTTGTGAGTAATTATTGCAGAAATTTTTTTATACTGAAAATAAACAGGAATTTTTATTGATTTTCACTGAAATTTTTGTTTCATTATTGTCAACATATTCACATACATAATAAGCACATGGCATGATACATAAAGATAATAATCTGTATTATAATGTATGTCTAATTGTTAGGTGTAACAATTTTCTTAATCTTATAGTTCAACAATTTTTATTAGCAGTTACTTTCATAACTAAACAAGATGTCTTCTGTTCATTTTAATTTAACTTTAATCTTTCATATTTAATCTCCTTTTCCTCGTATCTGTTAATTAATTTTGATAATCGTAGATGATTTTGAATTGTAGTACTTCCCCTCCGCATGGTACATATACCAACATTCCAAATATTGGATATAATTTCCTAGTCTATTTTTGTAAACATGTAAATCATTTTGTACGACGGCGTAGATAAAAGGCAGTGTATACAGATTTGTTATCAAAGAATCAAATATGTATAAATGTTCCTTTTTTTTATTCAGCATATCTTGTCGAAAATGTGAACCAGCCCTAAGTTCTTGAGCTCACCACACAGCGCTGCAATAAAGACAAATTCCCGTTTGCTTCTCTGATTGGTAGAATACAGTGATGAATACATAAATGCACTAGTTAGTTTACCAATCAATAATTAGTACGAGTTTAGACTTTGCGTGGATTTGTGGTAATGTGGACAAAAGTTTATGCCGGCTTCCATACTGGCATCTGCCACACTACAATCACAACTTTGAAACGTGGATCTGCCGACGCAGATTCGTTTACACAAAGGATACGTATGGGACATTTAAAATAATTGTTAAATATGGAGTACATATACCGGTTACCGTTCACAGTCTTGGAAGTACCTAATTTAAAGTTGAAAAGACCGTCATGGTTTGTGAAACCGAGTGCTATGGTTGTCTTTTCATTCATACTTTTATCGTATTTCCTAGTGACAGGAGGTTAGAATTGCAATATATATATATATATATATATATATAAATATTTTTAATAATTTTCTTTCTGTATATAACGTGTATGGAATTTATTTTGTTAAAGGAATTATATACGATGTAATTGTGGAACCACCAAGCGTAGGATCAACAACCGATGAGCATGGACATACACGACCTGTACGTAAGCCTAATAAACGAAATATTTTATATTGGGTTGGAACGAAAGCTTGTAGCGTTTGTAAATTAAAATTGAATGCTAAAATTCAGATATTAATTCATAGATTTATTCAATAACATATTTTCCATTCTGTTCTATTACTTTTTGCCATTTTCAAGGTAACTTTTTGTGTTATTGAATAAACATGTGAATAAATACCTTAATTTTATCTTCGATTCTTCATTTCATTCCAACCCAGTACTTCGATCAGTTGCACTGTAACAACTATGTATTTATTGCATTCTAGGTAGCATTCATGCCGTATCGTGTAAATGGCCAATACATCATGGAAGGACTAGCCTCTAGTTTCTTGTTTACGTTAGGAGGAATTGGCTTTATAGTACTTGATCAAACGCATAACCCATCAACTCCAAAACTAAACAGGATTTTATTAATATGCGTTGGATTTATCAGTGTTATCGTGTCATTTGCTACCTGCTGGATTTTCATGAGGATGAAGCTACCGTAAGATTAAAATGAGATTATTTTTTGTTAGTTCTACAAAACATATGAGAGACTGTATGTTACAAAATTAGTAGTAACAGCACTGTTTGTCAGATGTGAGAGCTCACGAGTACACAACGGATTTTATGCATTTATAGCAAAAACGAGTAGGTGTAATTTAAAACAGTGAAAACATTAGAAGAATTTTGAAACACTGTTACATTATTTTCAATCTGTTGAACATATTAAGAAAGAAAATAAACTTCCACTTCATTCCAGTTTGTTGCAATTCAGTTACAAAGTTTTTATTTTGCACAGACATCCACTGTCTACTAGTGAGATACCCGGGTATTATTGTTCTTTCTGGGTGTCTCGTGGGTACTTAGGTACCCGTGTATCTCACATACTCAGGCAAAGGCTTTATTGCTTACATACTTCTGTTGGTAAAATAATAACGTTAACCATGTTTCTTTTTAGGGGATACCTGCAGTCATAATATTAGTCTACAGTACTATTCACTTTTTACATGTGAACAATATAACATATTGTGAGTCAAGTGTATTACATTATTCCATCGCATATTAGGGATACTAAAAGGAATGCAATTTGTACATAAAATGATAATAAAAATATTTTTCAGATATCTATAAAAAAATAGAACGAATTGTACAAATCTTTTTTTCTTATCCTACTTTATTGAAGATCTGTATAAGAAAAATGACAAATTTATATTAGGTATACTTCAACACGCATGTGTATCGAAATTTTCATTTAAATAAAAACGTAAATAACAAGGAATTGAAGAGGTATATGAAACACTTGGAAAAATTTTTAGAGTTTTATGCTGCACTTCTGTATTACATACTTTGTAATGTTGACCTCGAAACTCTCGGGCGACAGGGTTAAGAATAGAAGTCACATTCGACTGCAACAATGTATCACTGTACAATGTATCGGTTTATAGGTACTACATATACATACAGAAAAAAATGGATTTTATATCGCATAATGTGTATCACATATTGTGTAATTCTTTTAGGATTATTTTTAAGTCAAACTAAGAAATTTTCAACTCTTGTACAGAATTTAAAAAATTCAATATTTTTTATTTTATATACGATGTGAAAATTGAGGTATTCCTTTCATGTTTTTATTATTATTTTCAAAATGATTAAAAAAATGGTTTGTTATTCATTCTTTTACTACACTACGTGATTATTCCTATTGGTAAATTAAACATCCCCATATTTCTCATGATAGGAAGTATTCATTTCTCTAATTTACCGTGGGTATCTGATTTTAGTGACATAGACGTTGAAACGTCATTCGTAGTGTGTCGTTATGTATAAAATAGTTTATAAGATTTGTAAGAAAAAAATCTAAATTCATTTATATGGTTTTTTGAAAAAATCACGGACATCATTCGGAAAATTTTTATAAGAAATCATTTAAGGGAACGTATAAACATGTCCACTATTACGTTATTGTGCATAATATTACAACCGAGCCAAATTCAAGCCGAGAAAGATGACTCAAGCCTCAAGGCTTCGTTGAGTTCGCTTTGCGGTCGACGTTGGCCCGGTTTATCTCCGGCCAATTCCGAAATAATCTTAGATTCGGTCTCTCCTGCTCTTACATCGAGGCCCATCGTCTCGGACTTCGTTATCTTTTCCTTGTTTTCTCCGCACACGCATCTTTAATATAACTATTGACGTATTTGGTTGTACGATTGATTGGTTGAACAGTAATTTACGAACGAGGATTTCTTGTGCAAAATATATAGAGAATGTTGAATAACGAATTTTTGAATTGAAGACTTTGTTTCTGAAAAATTAGGTCTGGAAAATCTCCGGTTATGCGTGTATTCGCAAGAAGTAGAAACGGTGGGCTATGAACAGACACGTCATCAGCACAGACCTGTCGTTTTGCTTCACCCTACATGTGCAAAAGTGTTTACAACAAATAATGATACCTAAAAAAGATGTATAACTATTTTTTTGGTATAATTTCTTGAATTTTTCAATATTCAAATAATTTTCGATTTAGTCCGAGGGGTAGAGGAAGTATTGGACAGTTGAAAAACGATGGAAATTATATAACTAATTAGAAAATGTTTGTAGAATTCTGTTCCTGATAAAAAAGTATGATGAAGAAATATAAAAAAGTTTGGGATCATAATTTTCAAATGCGAAAATGCAAGATGATATTATAGTGGAAACTAAATGTACGTTCTACGCACTGTTGAGGTTATGTAAACGCTTTTCGTTGTTTGTATCAAAGCACAAGTAATTTATGAAGTTTAGAATAAATACGCAACGGTTACGTTCTTTAACAAAAATAAAACTATTTTATTGCAACGATATGACATCATAAATATGTCTTCGCGAGGCGCGAAACTATCTTGAACCGGAAGTCGTAATCTAAATGGCGCGCGGAAATGACGTCAATCACTTGCTTTGTTATGCGGTAACCAGACTCTTCAAACGAAGAGCGGGTAAATCGAATTGCAATAATAATATTTCCCGTCGTATAATTAAATTCGGTATAGCAAAAACGACGAAATCAAAAATGGTATGTACTGAAGGGATAATGAAGAAGATACGACTGAAGAAAAACATCTCTATCGAGTAGACATTCTTATCGAAAAGGATTTATCGGCAATGTAGAATGAAAATCAAGAGTAAAGAATCTGCGGATTTTATGCATTTATGACGAAAACGAGTAGATGTAATTTGAGACAGTAAAAACATTCGATGAATTTAATCTATAGTTTTAATATATAGTTATAAATCTATAGTTCTAATATATAGTTTAAAAACACTGTTATCATGTAATTTCAATCTATCAAACATATTAAGAAGAAAAATTTATTTTTATTCCACTTCAGTTTGTTGTGATTTAGGTAGAAAATTTTATTTCGCATAAAGATCCGCTGTCTAGTTATAAATGATTAAAAATTTGCTTAGAACGCGGCAACCCTCTCAACAGGGGCGTATGTTGGGTAAGCGATGGAGGCGGTTCTCTTTAAAAAAATATATTTTGATACTGTGCAAACGAACTTGGAAAATTCAAACAATTTTTAATGACAGGTCAATATTTTGCATTATGCTAGACTTGTAATACAATAGGGTTGCATTTACAATAAAAAAAGAAGAACATCTTGTTCTTAGCTCGCGTAACGGTTGCAATGCTACGTAATGCAATTACGTTGGATCAGGTCAGTCTGACGTTATATTACGTAGCGCAGTCGAAAAATGCTGACTAGCGCGCTTAGCATTCCGCGGTCACTGCCCGCGGCTCTTGGCCTACTGACAGGCGCATATGTAGTATAAAACGTGTTAATTTTGCAGCACATCAATTCGTCTACATGGCAGGATCGATCACAATTTTCTAAATTCGTTTGATTACTAACCGTGTTTGCCAGGTTTTCCAGTATACCCGAAGTCTTCTATTTAGAGAAGCGGACTTTTGACAAAGCGCAATAAACGAGATCCATCGCTTACGCAAGCTGCAGTTGTCAATCAGTTGGTTGTCTGTCAGGAAACTGCGAGAAAACACTAAGTTCTAGAGAGTTCAGGATCCTCTTACCTAATGGATACCTTAGACGACGTGTCTGGGGTCTATGAAACAATTTAGAGCTCACTATATTATACAGGGTGGCATAGCAATCATGGTATAAATAGGAAAGGGGTGGCTATATTTAAAAAAATAAGCTACATATAGGCTACGGTCTATGATCAACATTTAGAGCTCACTACTATACAGGGTGTCTCCGTATTTATCGTACAAATAGGAAAGGGATGAGCGTATTAATAATAGGCTAGGGTTTATGAACAAAATTTAGAGCTCACTATATGTATATTGTACAAGGTGTCTCAGTATTTATGGTATAAATAGGAAAGGGATGGCTCTATTTAAAAAATAAGCTACATGTAACTGAAGTCTATGAACAAAATTTGGAAGTCACTATTATACATGGTGTCTCAGTATTCAATGTAAAATAGGAAAGGGATGGCTCTATTATGAACAACATTTAGAGTTCAATATGAGTAGGAAAGGGATAAGCCTATTGTAAAAAATAAACTTAAAATAGACTAGGGTCTATGAAGAAAATTTAGGGCTCACTATTATAAGGGTGTCTCGGTATAAATAGAAACGGGGTGGTTCTATTTAAAAAAAAATAAATCGCAAATAGACTGAGGTCTATGAACAAAATTTAGAGCTTATACAGGGTGTCTCAGTATTCATTGATGATATAAATAGGAAAGGAGCGGTTCTATTTAAAAAAAAATAAGCTAAAAATAGACTAGATGAGTCCATGAAAAAAAAATGTAGATCCAACAATTATAAAGGGTGTCTCGGTGTAAATATTAAGAGGATTATTCGAATTGTGAGAATAAACTGAAAATAGAATATAAAATTGTTTTTGGCGGCTAATCTTCTTTCAAGAGGGACGGTCCTATAATTTGTCCAATACAGTGTTATATAATATCCTAGTAGACTCTTATGATAATTGTTAGACGGCTTTTTATGGAGTGTTCGATGTGACGTACATTATAAATCGATTAAATGAAATATTTTTATATTAAAATACTATTTATATAGACCGTAAACATCACATTATAAGACGGCTGTGAGGTTGCGAATCCTACTTGTCCGAATTAAACAATTGTATCATTAATTGCGGCTGTATGTAAAATAATAGAAATATATAAATTATAATATGAAGTACAATACGAGTACTTCATATATGATTTTCACGAAAAAGAGGAACAGGGGCTTATCTTTTAGTGATTGTTCTATGCTGTTTCGGTGTTCACGAACGAGCACACCTTTATATAGATTCGCCGATTAATTACACTTGAGGTTTTTGTGTGCGAATGTATTGGACTTGTAAAAGGAGCGTGCGTTGTCTCAACAGTCTCGCAATAAACATCCGTATGGCATCCGCCCGCGTCAGAATCTTAATTTACCAGGCGTGTTGCGTAACCGATCTATTTTTATGCATTCCGAATCTCGCTGGTGTGTACGTATCCATAGAATTTCCAATCTTGATTAAAACAATGCCATTTGTAGCTCGCCGCCCATAATACGTATAAAATAATACCGGCGGAGGCTGTGCGCAACTTATCACGGAAAGCGGAATCCGTCGACGAAACAAAATTCGCTGCTGTGCATACACATCGACCATGTATCGGGGTTTAGGAGACCCTAGAACTTTTTATTTTTGGATATACCTACGCCAGCTTCATACCAACGTTTAACCATTGCAGTTTGTCATCGAGAAAATCTTATACTTAGACGTGGCAGCATGTTCTTACCGAAATGCTTTCGTAAATGAAGAATCAAATGCAACATAACACTCGTTTTGCCAATAAAATGTAAACAAGAAATCTTCGGCTTTCTTTACACATTAATTATGTTAGAATTGTAGGTTGTCTGTATTTATTTATTTATTGAAACTGGATAAATCCTACTGGATAATACAATTATTTATTTGAAATACCTATATTAGTTAAACGAGAAATGTATTGAAGTTTATTTTTATTTATCTTATATATATTTATTTAAATGTACCCTGTGTGTTGTTAAAAATACCATGCTCATGTTGTATAGTACGAAAAGTTTTCGGAATAACGAGATAGCTTATGGCTGTAAATATAATAAACTAGAAATGTGTAGCCGATTAATGGAAAGTGAAAATTTTATACTAGAATGAGTCTGGATACAACTGGAATGAGTAAAATACACAACACTATGGCACGCACGATGAATCATTGGCTACGAATCCTTTGAAGCAGTTGCGAAAGCGAATATAAATTTTTCACGCTAGCCTGAAAAAAAAGTTTTGGCATGACGTCAATAGTAGGTGCAAATTGGACTGCAGTTTTCAACGTGATGCATTTCCAGGCCTCTGAACAAGAAATATGAAGCTAGCTTTCTATACCAGAAAAACACGCGTTAATGAGGATATGGATCCAAAGCTTGCAAAGGATGCAGACGAAATGAAGCTGTACGATCCGAAATTAATGTGGTGGTGTGCTATCAGTGCCAAGTCTCGTTTAGATCTAATTTATCAAGTTTAATGAAAAATTTACTGATACGTATAAATTTGTTTAATTTAATTCTCTCGTGGTTGTAGAGAGGAAGACGTTGAATCTCGTCGAATTAATACAGGGTGACTGATTAAAGGGAAACAGTGTCTGTTGATAATGTGTGCTGCACGATTTACGTCACTAATGTTTGACGCAATAAACCCCACTTTACACAAATGATTGTAGAAGGTTACACGGTCGTTTCCGTTCTCCACCGATAGGACAAAAATAATTCATGTTTCCTTCGAACGGTCAGAGGGAAAATGTCGTCTTGAGGCTGAGAGTGCCTCGCACCGGTTCGTCCAATTAATTTTTCTAGGATTGCAAGCAATCTCTCCAGAACGAATCACCTACCTAATTGACATAATTGTGGTTTGAGTGTCGATAACAAAAAGACTGACATACACTACCGGCTGAAAGTTTTGGAATCACGGCGTAAATTCAGAGAAACAGAAGGTTTATAAGAAGAACTGAACGCCTTTAGAACAACCAAGAAAGATTCACTTGTCAAAAAAACTTACGTGCAGTATGTTTTCCATTTTGTATTATTTTCTTTTTTTTTATCAAGGAATGCGCATTTTTCTTCAAATTGCTCTTTTATTAAAAAACCGCCTTTATTTTTTATAACAGTCTGACATATTCAAATATGTTTAAAAAATTGCATTCAGAACATTGTCTTACACCGGGTGTATAAACTATACAAGTTAAGAAATATTACTAATTACTATACTTATATATATTAAGAAATATTATCAACTATTGGGTTGGCAAGAAAGTAATTTCGGTATTTTAAGGTGAAATAGAGCCCCATATTACAAAAATCAGCAAGTGATTCCAAACTTTTGGCCGCTAGTGTATACTGTATATTAATAGTTACTCGGATATTATGAAAAATAAGACTATGAAACATTATCTGTCAATTATTTATTTTAGGTGTAAAAATTAATTACTCTATTGATAAATGAGTAAATTCATAAAGAAAATTCACAACATTTTTATTTTATATAAACGATGTGCCGTCTAATAATAATCGTAAACTAAATTGTCGTTTCATTAAATAAGTAATATTGATGTTATGAAATTTATACGGTCCCGCAGTCTAATGTCTTAATTATTTCTAACACGATTGTGTTACCTCTAGAATATTATAAAGACCTTGTAGACCGCATAAAAGTGGCAACTGTCCTTCTGGACGGACTGCAACATTAGCAACATTAATAAAGGCTAATCCAGGTGATTCACCGGTATGAGGTGTAAGCAGAATGAGTTATGCAATTGGAACGGATTATGTTTCTTGTTTAGTTCGAGACGGAAGAAATTTACATACGATATAAATAGGTTTAGCTTTCTGAGACTTTAATCGCTTTTGCGAGTGCAACGATGCATTTGAAACATTCACTTTTTTCTTGAAAATACAGCAGCGCTATTATAATATGCAAGGAAATTAAAATAAAACATTAATATTGTCTTGACAGTGTATAAGTTCAATTGCTTATAGATGTGTGAAGAACCGTTTGAGTGTTCGAACTGGCAAAAAGCTTTTCTAAATTTTTGCACAAGCTCAAACGATTTATTATAAATAAACTAAGCACCCTTTCTACAGAGCACCTTTATATACTATTTCGAAAATGAAAATATTTCTATTTAAATAATCTGTACCTGAAAATAAAATATTTCTATTTACTATTAACATACGAAATAAAATATTTTACACTCATAAATGTATCGAATTCGAACCATAACTTTCAGCAATAATATTTAAACTTATAATTGAAAATAAAAAGACAAAATACAAATATTTTCAATATTCTTCGAATGAAATGCAATTTTCAAAACAAAAATTACTGCATCAAATAAAATATTTCATTTTCAAAGTTGTACACAATAGTTTAAAATAAATAGGATTAGTTAGTATTTGCTATTTAAAATACTATTTTGCCCAGTTCTGAAGAATCCTTAAGCTGTATGAAATACGTGATTCATTCAAGAATTACATACTACATTTGATACGCACACATTTGATTCGATATATCACGGTACGTCTGTCTATTTTTATTTGATCTAAACAACTCCTCGAAATCTCCAGGAAAATGGCGTACTGTGCAGTACGTGATTGCTATATTCTCGAATGGAACATCTATCATAATAATCGATCTATTAGTCATTTTTCTAGACTGAATGGAATTCTTATCGCTGCCACGAACGAGGTGTCAGACACAATTATTCCAGAAGACTGGCATTTCGATGAACATTCATTACGTTCGCAGCTGTTTACATTCCGCGTGTGCCTCTTCTGGCAGTCGCAAGTGTGGAAATTCTTGATTCATATCCTAATAGGCGTTTATATCTAGTTGGCGCTTTTAATCCCCTATGCGCAGAATGGGACAATAATGAATGACCGTGTGGTTAGTATTACTTTGATTCATCTAACATACCTTAAAAAACATTACCACTGTCTTGTAATCGATCTTTCATTTACAATTACACAATTCACGGTACGTAAACAATTAGACTGCGGATGTCTATGGAATGTTTAATTTTTGCGGGCAAATTTCAAGGAAGTGGAAACGAATAAAATATTATTTTCCCTGTTAGTAACCTTTATATATCTGAAATAAATGAAATACGTATTAAATTCTATGGAAATTTATATTCTAGCATTTTCCGAAAATTTCTTGAAGCCATACACGTATAAAGGTCCGCAGTCTAGTAATTTGTAAGAGCTCTTACAAAAATTATACTTTATCAACTTAATTGATTGTATATCACTGGATGAGTTGAAAATAATTTTTACCAGAAGTGCATAAAATACGTCTATTGATGATATTTCCGTATATTTTACCATAAATATACTTAAATTGAAAACGTGCCTGTGGGATCGTTAGAAAGTGTTAGGGGATTAGGAAAAGTGAAGTAGAGTAACGTGTCCGTGATAAAGCACGGCTGGCCAGTCGACAAATCTCGAGATAAAGTGTTCGAATCCCACTCACTCGATTCCTCATCTTCCCGGAAGCCTACATATTCATACGGTAACATTTTCTTAACAACAAATTCCGAATTACATCGAGATAATTTCCTTACAATTCATCGTATATTGATCTATAAGACGTAGTTCTTACGTCTTATAGATTAACAATATAGTTTTTTACATAATGTACACTGTTAGTAGATTCCTTTAGGTGTTCCTTGTAATAAATCAATTTTTTTAGATTACTCGGTAGACAAGTATCTAATCGAGCCGTGTCTGGACCGGAGGAACGGACTGGCACAGTTTCTCGTTGTCACATCCAATGTCCGATAAAATGAATGTCCAACATTATTCTTGAAAATCTGAAGTAATGTGTTAGACATTCGTTATATTTGAACGGTTCACATTGTCTGACACTCAGCGGAATATCACTTGGAAGTGTGCAATTTAATAAGTAGACTGTGAAACATTTTAACAAATATTTTTTATGTAATTGCTAACGTATTAAAGTTATTCAACGTAGAAATACATTGTCCATTTAATCTTATCTTTCTTATCTTCCATCTACCTACTTCTCCTCGAAGTCGACTAATAAAAGTACTCTTAATATTATAAAGTTACAGTGAATTATTTCAGAATTTTTGATTTGCAAGATCGATCTTTCAAAAATCCGTAAACAAATAATTGTGATAAGACCCCTAGCTCTCTATCTGAGTCTACATTATGATTTATTTCTTCTGTTATGCTGAACAAAACATTACGAAAATATTCATCAAGATTCTGTTTAATAGCACGCATAACAGTGAATTATTTCAGAATTTTTGGTTCCAAAATCAATTTTTAAAAAAGTTCGGAGGCATCTTATTTAAAATACCATTTTCTTTAAGCAAAATAAAATCGAAAATATTAAACAGTATTGGAAATATTTGTTTCGCCAAATAATTCCCTCCTCCGGGATTCTTCAAGGTACATGAATATTCACGCATTCATCGCCTTTATTTAGAATTGTTTGTGTATTACATGTATGTTGGGTACTTAAATGAAGCCACTGCGCGAATGTACTTGAACACACTTAACTCAATACTTTATTATTTAAAGAACTGTTTATAAAGATAACCATAACTTTAAGGAATACGTTTTAAGATAGTACATGCGCGATCCGATCTATTATACATAACGAACAAAGAACAAGTGAAATCTAACGAGTAACCTCATTGGTTGTCCTGAAAGAGTGACGCGTAATAGCGGTGGCGTCGATTTCGGTAATAGCGAACCGATTTTAATTTAGGTGCGGAGTTCGCATGTTATTGACAGACTTTCAACAATGTATTCTGAAATTGTGCGTTGATTGAACAGATGTTGTATATAAAAATTAGATAATTATCTAAAGGTGTCAAAAATATCTGATAAGAGAATAGTGCAATATTCTATATTTTTTACGTTAACATAATATCGATGCAAGAGAACTTTCGTTAGATAAGTAAAGACATGTCTGGTACCCTGACAACAAGACAATAGAAATATCTTCCGAATTCCAACGGATCTATAAATATTGAATGTACGAATGTTTCTTTCGACATTTCAATATGAAGTCAATAGTTTTGGCAATATTTCAATCGACGCGCATCATTGGACATCTTCATAAATCGGTTATTTTACTACTCTCACAAGTCATGTGAAGTTTCATTTTTAGTGACGGTGAATATACAGAGAATTTATATTGCTGCAGAAAAGTGCAACACAATTTTTTACACAAATTTTGTGTACAGTGTAACTTGGACCAATGTGGTCGACATTACAATATTACACAGTGTATGTACAAGTTAAATATTTCTTATCAGGTAAATAATGTTCTCAAAATTGTCTTTCGTACATTCAGTGAATCACAAATTAATTACAGACTAAACTCACATTGAGTTTGTACATACAATAATAATGTATACACACACAAGTTTAATATTTGTGTTCATGTGAAAAATTTTCTCGAAAAATGTCTCCCAAATTTCTCTCTGAATTCTCTCAAATTAATTACACTTGATTTGAAATAGACCACACTAATATTGTATATACAATAATACATATACACATAAATTCTCAATATTTGTATTCATGTTAAAAAGTTTTCTCGAAAAATGTCACTTAAATGAATTACATTTGATTTGAAATAGATAGTTATCATGTGAACAGGTTTCTTCGAAAATGTCTCCGATATTTCGAATGAAATCAGACCCGTCTAAATGAATTATCTTTAATTAGAAACGTACGTTTATATGAATTGCCTATTATTGTGACTGAGAATGGTTAGTATATCATTCGGAATTATTTTCGGAAGAAAAGGATAAACATGGAACTTACTAAAGCTGGTAGTGAGTTGGTGACTGACAATGAGACACGTATTTGCTTACTTAACTATCGAAGGTAAACGACTATCCTTCGGCCGGGGTCCGTTGGTCGGTTGTGTTTGCGTGCAGGTGTAAATGTTTTCAATTATTATTTCCCAGTGACAACAAATACGGGAACGATGTTTGCGAAGGGGGCAACGTCGATGCGTGTCCGTCAGGTATGTATTGGCGTGTTTCGACTTTGATGGACCAATGATTCGACGGGATTTTTTCTATTTATTGATTTGGAGTGAGTTCGTCCTAGAAACTTCGCTCGTATTTCTTACGACGAGCACAGATGCCACGAGGGACCGCGAGTGATTTCGGTGCCGCGAAGTATTAATAGACAGGCAAAGACGGGTATTCCTGACTGTTCGTACGTTCCTACCTTCGATTGCTGCCGATCACAGTTACTGAAAATTTCATTGAAATCATTAGAATTGACCGGAGTCGCCCGGCAGTTGCTCGATCACTTCACTTAACACGGTTAAGTGGACCACCGACTCATTTTATTCAGTTACGAATCTTGACCAGTGTCAAGAAAATTCCGACATTTCTTCTGCATTATGAAATTCATAACTTTCGTTTTGTACACGTGCTTCGCGTCGTTTCGACCTCTTGGTTATTAGCTATAGCTTCGTATAGTTATTTATATTTCTTTTTATGGAAATTATATTTCATTGTTCCTTTAGTTTCCATTAGAAATTTAATTTTTTACTAAACACCTCTGTGTAAAACCTAATAAAGCTTTCTAGTATATGTTGTTGAGATCATTGTGGAGCTCGCCATTTTATTTAGATTATTCCAGTACAGTCGATGTTCACCCTTTGAACACCTTTTTTTAAATTTTTTCACTGAACTATATAATTCGTATCAAGTCTTCACTGGGAGAATATAGGAATACGTGCTGATTCGTTTTCGTTGTTTTAGACAATTAAATCGTTTGTTTGTAACTTTAGGAATTCGATGAGCTAGCTTGACGTCGCCAATATGGCGGCGTGCGTCTTCAAATGGTCATATATTTCGATGAAGGAAAAACATATGTAACTGATGAGAAAAAAATACATGTACGTAAGTATCAAGCTTTTACCAACAATTTAGTAAATCCACTTGTTACTGTAAATCGTGGTTTTAATTTCGTTTATTGTATACGGATGTGAATCCGAAAATACAAAATGGTAAATACTTACTGGTGAAAAAAACGATGGCAGGTTCAAGTATGTGAATTTCGAAGCCAAATGGATGTTTATG
Source organism: Lasioglossum morio (assembly GCA_916610235.2). Lineage (NCBI taxonomy): Eukaryota > Metazoa > Arthropoda > Insecta > Hymenoptera > Halictidae > Lasioglossum > Lasioglossum morio. The sequence goes on along the minus strand of OU744326.1, from coordinate 19,362,664 downwards.
AAAAGCAGTACGGTAATTATATTTCTAAGCGGAAGTATAACTTAAAGCAGATGCCAAATCCCTGAAATATAGGTTTCCTATTCGCGATTATGCAGTCCACGAAATAGCTAAATAATAATATATGTGTGTACACCCTTGAAGGTTATTTTCCCGTATCGAACGTTCCGAAATTACATCGTGTAATTATAGAAGCACTCGGTTTAAAAGTCCGTAGGGCGTTTTTCTAATGAATCTTGGCCTATAAGCACAGACCTGCTCGGGAATGTACTACAATAGTGACAGTTTGCTGAAACGTAAGAATCCTGCAATATGACAAATAGAAAACAACATTTAACACTCAGGAGTTTCTCTCTTGTTTTAAACAATTTTAATAAGTTGAGAGTTATATGGCAAGGTACTCTTAAATTCTTTCAATTTTTTCTATCGTTTCAAATTGCAGTCGTGGCTCGATATTTTTAAATTGCCAGTTTAGATATCCATTATATTTATTAATATTAACCCATCGCACTCCAAATTATGTTTCAATTTTATTGCCAACAATTCGCTAACTATTTTACATTTTGACAGTTCCTTGACTGTCACTTATTTTAAACAATTTTGATCAATAGAATATAGCTCTCAAACTTTCTTGTAATTTATATTTGTGGAGCTTCTACTTGTTTTTCACTAAAATATAAAAACTCGTTTTATTTACATCTTTCTTTCTCCGATATGAGTCACACTCGATAAAGGAGTGCAAAGGGTTAACTATAATTGTATGAACTTTGATTAAAGATTTTTACAAGCACCATTAAAAAAAAATATACGTTAATGTCGAATGCGTTTTCATACGTTAAGAATAACGGATTTTATGCTAGAATGCTGATGCAGTTTCGTTTCGAAAAAGTTTCAAGAGTTATTCGAGAATCGCATATAGATATCACTAATGTGTAAAGTCAGTTATAATTATTATTGTTGTTGTCTTACGTAGAGCGACACGCCGCGCCGAGACTTATCTCGCGACAGATTCGCTGCTTTCCATGTCTGGCTATTCACGTACTATTACTACTGCGTACACAAAAAACTGTCATCGATGAGACACTTACTTTTCTTGAATGACGCGCATCAATATTGATTTACGTTCGAGGTAAATTCACACAAATCTATTGGGAATTCCTTTTACATACATTGGTTCATGAAAGCTTTGACATTTAAAGCTTTCAGTGACTGACAGTAGTTATTGTTGCTTGTAGCATTTATAGTTGTGTTTACTACAAGCTTTTATAAATTATCAGTATATTCATGATTATAGTTAGAAAATAATAATTTTAAAAACTGCTTTCATTGTTTTTAATCATTTATACTTACATGTTCAAAGACAATTGTCCAGAAAATTAATATTTTGAAGATAACGTCAACAAAATATTTTACGGACTACGGATTTTTATGAAAAATAAAATTTTGATACATCAATTCTAATCTATAGGAGCTAATTAAACATTTATTTTGCTCGTTAACAATTTTTATATGATAAAAATAGTATATCGACAGTTTTAAACACGTTTAATCTTTTCATTGTTTAGAATTACATCTACTCATTTTTCTTGGAAATGCATAAAATCCGCAGTCTAGTGATAAGTCTCACACATGTTTCCTTTTATAATTGATATTCGGTTACACACATACAACGTCGCCAAAAATGCGATCGTTCATGAAAGTGGCTTGTACAAAATTTATACGAGAATGTGCAACTTGAAAATTCTACAACACATCCAGGAACAAAACCATCATTTATACAACGTCCTTATTTGGATTTGTAAAGTGTTATCCGTATACTTTCGCATTAATAATAGAGGCTACGGTGTGCTTACGTATGTGGTGATCAGGCGAAAACATAGCCGTTCGCCTATTCATACAACGCCTATTGTACACCCTGTCCTACATATCTACGTTATACTCTTTCTCTTCTATAGCTAACGCAATTGAATCCACAATTTTTATCTACACAATCTAATAAGATCCATTGACATTTAAAACTGTTTTTAGCTTGGACTAAAAGCCATAAAACACAGTACAATGAAACGAACAATTAAACAAAAAGAAAAAATCATGTTAGAAGTTCTTGTCCTGAGTTTTATTAATGTTTGATAAATTTATTTATTATGCAGTTACATATACATGGAAAATAAAGGTATCTTACATCGTCCCTAATAAATCACGAGTCTGGAAGAAGAACGAATCAAGCGTAATCAAGAGCGAACGACGAACAATTAGACGGAGAATAATGATCGTGACAAAAACCGTCGAAAAAATTAAACGTTCAGGCTGAAAGACACGGCTCGGTCTGACTCAGTATACAGGGAAACGTCCTTGAGGTATACTTGAACGCATGGAATGTCTGAATATTAGATAAAATTCGAGGTTCTGCTTGATTCTTTTAGCGTCCCAGCCAAGAAGGAAGTCGGGGTAATTTGCTCATCGAAGATGCTTGCAGCTGGTATCATCAAGCACGTGCGTCTTCCACGTGGACTGCTGATCTTGGAGCGGATCAAAAGCTCCCTGTTTGAACGCGTGACCGCTCGGGTTCTAGCTTAGGGGGTTCCCGTTGGACCCGATCGCTGGTTTCACCGGGGGCTGTACCGTTCGAGAAGGATCCAGGATCTAGATCGTGGCACAGGATCCGAAGGGACATCGGAAGACAGGAGAAAAACGGATGTGCCAGAAAGCTCGCCTGTCGAAAGTAGCTCCCTATCTCGCTTGTACGTCTATTTTCATCTCACTCAGCTAAGCAAGGCGGTTGTAGCTTTCCGTGACCACCCCTTGTCACACTTTTGGTATCATCTCCACCTAAAAAGGTAGATTGGCCCAAGAACTAACACGGTCCCGTATTGGCCCATGTCGCCGGCCAATCGTCGAGCTCGTTATATTCGAGGATCACGTTGCACGCGCTTATATTGGGAGCCCCCGCTCGTTTCCCCGACAGAACGGCTCTCTAACGTAAGTGCAGCACGTCGGTGTTTCGTATGATTGTTACCTTTTTTTTTTTTTCTTTCTTTGATTACATTACAACATTAACGGTCAGATACTTTGGATAGCGAACGGAACGAACAGAAAAGAAAAAAAGAGCGAGAAAGAAAGAAAGAGCGAAAAGGGAGTATACGAAGCGGCGAGGAGATTGGATACACGAAAGAGTCGCATAGACCAGGGACGAAAGAATCGAATTCGAGAAAAGGGAGAAGGTATTAGACAAAAAAAAAAAGAAAAAAAAAAAGAGAGAAAAAGAACCGTGGTTGTGAGGAAGAACCTAGGGGATTTTGTTCGAGATTCGCTGATCCGCAGCCTGTGCCTAGTGACCTCTTCTCCAGTCTTGCAAACCGACCGTTCTCTCGGTTACGAAGGATTAGGTAAAATAACGGAAGTGATGTTCGTCGCCCGGTAATTAAGTCTTCCCCCATTGGTAGAGGGAAGGAGCCTCTTGTGGATACACTGTGATTTCTCGAGCTTATGCCTCGGACTGTGACTGACATTGGTTTCGAGGTGTAGTCCTTATTTTATCGCTAAGGAACCGACACCGCTCGCGCGAGCAAAACCGGGAGAATTTGGTGCGCGACCCCCACACTTAGTGAACCGGGAAAACAGTGATTTTTTTTGTTGTTGACTTCATTCCGCCGACAATTTTCTCACGCACCCCCGCAACCCACCCCCTCCTCCGTCCACACACCATCTCAACCCAAATACGTCCGTGGACATATAAAACCCAGTGGAATTCTTCGAGCGTGAGAGTTTGATCAACCGGTGACGTCATTGGTGTTGAATATCAGAAAATCAGTGCAACTATACGGTGTTACCAGATACCAGGATTCCCGATCTCGTTTTTTTCTTTTGAGTCTTCTATCCGTGCCACAAGTGCGGCATAAATTTCGAATTTTCTCGAGAGATTCTTCGCGCGTTTCTCCATTTTCGTATCGCAATATCAGAGCGGCTTGATATCCAGTTTTGCTATCGTAGCCTCTTCAGTGAATATTCCGAGTAATTCCGTGTTGCTTCGACGGTTCGAAAGATTCTCGGGAACCGAAGTGTTTGAGAGATTTCGAGCCGCGGCAGAGAACGTCAAAAGTGCGGTGGTCGCCATTTTGTTACGACCGAGCGGTTCCGGAAGTACGTTGCTTTTCTTGGATCTGTTAGAATTACGGTGTCTTGTTTCAACGATTGATCCGCTATTTCCCATCGCCATGTTTAGACTGGCGCCGTGTGCAGCCTCTTCTGTTTCTTTTTTTGAAAATTAGTATGTCCTATTTAGTTGATTTCATTGTGTTGGATTTCTCTTTTTCTTTCATTTTCTGTCGGACATATATGCTCTTCCTTTTATCATCGTTGGACCTTTTAATAATTCTTTTTTTTTTTGTTTATTCAGAGATTTGTTCTCCGACGCACACATTTATCGGCATCTGTGCTTTTCTTCGGTTTTGCTTCGTAGTCTAACAGTATTTCGATTTTGACAAATAGATGAAAATAAGTCTGGAATACGTGTCTATTCGTGAGTTTGAATTGATAGATAAATGGTAATACAGTGGTGTCTCCCTCTTCGCTCTTTTTAAGGGTTGAACAATTTAGTCGATGAGTTGCTTCAATGGAATTCAATACGTATCGTAATTGGTTACACGAGTGTATTTTATAATAGGGACGTTGTACATATATCAACTGCGCGTAATACTCGAACGTGAAGTCACACTCTGCGCGTTCAAGATGCCTTTGATTAAAATATCATTGAGAACACAGGAAGAATGATTTGAATCAGTGCATTTTGGATATTCGGTCTACAAGGGAATTACAAAATGGAATATAATGCGGAATTACTTGTAAAACAATAGCTATTTTGATTTTTTCAATACAAAACGAGGTTTTACGAATTTATTCGCTCAACCGTAGGCCACGTTAAACAAATTCCGTTTTATTTTTGCAGTAGTTAGTAGCTTGTTTACAATTTCAATGATCCAAGCAAATTTTGAACATTTTGGAAACTTTAAATTGCACAAAATCACTTATTTGAAAAATTAAACTTTATCCAAGTGGATCACGTAAGAACGAAACAAAGTAATCGAACTAGAGAAACTAACTTAACAAAATCTGTAAAGAGGTTGTACAATTTTTTTAGTGCTTCTGTAACTACAGAATAATTTACACATTGAGTTATTTATACGGTCAATATTCGCGTGGTCTGCAATCATAGTATTAGGTAGAGGTCTCTTTAAATTTTATTAAATAAATAGTAGGATTATCGAACTGAATCAAAGATTGGTTAGGTGGTATTGGTTTTTCACATTCGTTAACCGTATTGCTGCGGTTGGGCGCAATGTGTCCACCAGATTAAAAAATGCTGTTTTCTTTATTTTCAATATTGTAGACTTGAACAATTAATTTATGGTTATACAAGAAAGTAGATTCTACAACAATTTCACTGTTCTTCAAGACGAATATAAATCGGGTATCGACATAAAGGTTAAATAAGAATCTTTTGCACTCACGGATGGTTTGACATTTGTAAATTGTCTTATATTTTATAAAATTAATTTTCTTTTACCTTAGATAAGCAATATACGTGTCTGTATCAAACACAATTACCAAATGAAAAGACAGCTTAATATTATTACCGATCAAGAAACTATCTTTCGAAGTAGATTTCAAATAAAAAATTCTCTCTTCTTATATAAGTGTCAATTATGTCCTTCAAATTCGTATCAATGATTAGATACCAATAAAAAGATTGTCTTTCGAAGTAAATAATATACATGTACTCAGCTTTATGCAATAGAAATAGTAAGAAAAATTGTTTAACGTTAATAACAATCAAGACACTGTCCTGTTGAAGTACGTTTCGAGAATGAAACATTTTTTACCATAAATAACACGTATATCTGTCTTTCGAAGTACATTTGACAAATTCCTTTTACAAATATTGGTAAGAAAATCGAGAAAACAATTGGAGGTGCGAGGAGTTGAGTCCGAGCTTGTTCGGCCGTAGAAAAAGCTATATACCGCAGGAGCGCTATTTTCAAATCTGTTGGACGAATCGCGCCCGCCGTGGTGGCTCGGGGTGGGAATGTCGAAACGGTGCCGCGAATCGCAATCCACCAGCTAATGCCAACAACACTGATCATTTTGTTGTACAGGGCCGCTCAGAACGTGCCGCCAGAAGTAGTCCGTCCGCCGCCGAATTCTCCGAAGAACGAGAAGAAGAGCGAGGAAACGAAGCCACAAGGAAATCCTTCCCACCCTTCGACACGTGGGAAAACGACGACGTAGAAGGCGCGCAGACCTTCCTAGGAAAAAATTAAGAGGCTATCACGCTAGTAATTAACTTCAACTAGGTAAAAAAAAGCGAAGAGCGAAGGATGCCGAAACCCGTGCAGCAAGTGGGGGAGGATCCAGATCCAACCCCATACCTCTTCGTCTCTCTCGAGCAGAAGAGAATCGACCAGACGAAACCGTACGATGCGAAAAAAGCGTGCTGGGTACCCGACGAGAAGGAGGGATATCTCCTTGGTGAGATCAAGGCCACCAAGGGTGATGTTGTCAGCGTCGGATTACCTGGCGGCGAGGTAATCATTAATCTTTTTTTATCAATCATCCTGTTCGCGATCAGTCTTCGACTTCTCTCGACTTCACTGATAAAAGAGACAACGGCCTCTAAATACGTCCCTTCTCGATAGAAATAATTTTCGCTCGGTAAAAGCCTTTCGGTTTTTCAATAGAATTCGGTTTCGTTCTTTTTATATCTCCTCGTAAAATCGAGAAGCCCGTGGCCCGCGCGCGCGCGCGCGCGATGGAAATATTCAGGGTGCAACCACCTTAATTGTCACGCGCGGAGAGATAAGACAAGGGAGCTTCTCTTCCTTTTCTAAGAAAAGACTAATGGCGGCTTCCTGTGTATAAAAAGGAAAGCAGGAATACCGGAGCTTCGTCGTTTCGAACTGCTCTATTTTTAGAAAGGGGTAAACCGTTCGGCAGTTCCTCAGCGTATGCTGTCATCTAACACTCTACCGTTCGATTGGCTTCGTTCCCTTTTTTTTTACGGTGCAAAAATAAGCACCGGCAGCGAAACTCCCCGTTATAAAACGTAGCGCGTTTCGATCCGTTTCAATTGTTAACAGAAAAATCATTTTTAGCGGTTCAAGTGACTCGAGAAATTCACTGAATTATGGAAGAAAATGTTCAATTGTTAGCTAACCGGGCTTCAAAATTCAGTGTACGCTGTCATCTAATACTCTGCCGTTCGATTAGCTTCGTTCCCTTCTTTTTTCACGGTGCAAAAATAAGCACCGACAGCGAAACTCTCCGTTATAAAACATACGCGTTTCGATTCGTTCTCAATTATTAATGCAAACATCATTTACAGCTTGTACAGTAACTCGACAAAATTCTCCACGTGAAAATAAGTCTTGAGCGCGAAATTGTCTATCACGAAACTTGAATTAAAAATAATTTCTCGACGAAGAAGCGCGTCTGCGAAAATGTTTGAAGTAACGCTGAAAATTGTTCGCATCTCGGTGCTCTATATTTCGGTCGAGATTCCGAAAAAATGTTTGATCGTTGAATTGCCTGGAGATAAAAATCGGATGGTAAGCTTCGCTTGACGTAACGCTCGTTATTTTTACGTTCGGACGTTCTCTAGATTCCTTTTCTGTTATTCTCGTCGGGAAAAGCGGACTCCGCGACGTAATCTCGAACGAAATTTCACTGTTCCAAATGCTTTGTTACATAATGGTTCAGCAAACCCTGCCGGGTTTCCTTGTCATCCGGCGACCGTCGCTGAAATGCTATTGTTAGCATCGTCGTCGGCACCGGTAATAATAAATTGAAACGCCACTTCTCGAAACATGGGTCAACATATTTTTAGAGCACCGAAAGTGGAATGGAGGGACGACGCGTATGAAAGTGTATATTAAAAGAGACCGAGTCGAGATGTAGATGTTTCCACATTGACGACCTACAAGAACGATCTTTGTCCATCAACTTATGCGCTCATCCCTCATCGACAATCGCAAACTCCATTTTCTAATGCGAAAATAAACTTCGCGACTATAATCCTAGTCTTCAACTTCGACTTACTACATTCGATATTTACAGAAACACGATTGTTCTTACATCTTGTTTAGCATATATCTCACGTTTCAGTACAGTCCTCTCTTATCTGGTATTTTTCGAAATTTAATCAAATTCAACACCTAAGTAGAGGATCTAGGATCTTCCTAAAATGTTATATAAGTTTTCTTGGATACCTTCAAGTATACATATATATAATTTAAGAATTGAATAATCCGAATGTTCGAAAGAAGTTAAAGAAACTTGATTTTTTTTTTCATTTTCGTGCAATCCTGTAGCGAGAGTTAAAGTACCTAAAATTTTGTTGGGGTAACGAGAGTATTTCATTAAAATAGTGAAGGTCGAATATAAACATATTCTTTTCTGAATTAACCAAAAGAATTAGCGTCGCGTGAAGTTCGGTAGAACACTGTGGAGTAACAGAACGATATAGTACTAAAAGAATGTTTCAAAGTAAAATAGTGAGGAAATGTCGAAAATAGTTCAGAAGTCGAGAATTACATTGTTCTCCACGTGTTCTCCGAGCATGGCTCTCGGAATAGGAAAGCTGTACGAAGCAGTAAAGTGTCTAGAGAGTCCGAGATATTGAAATAGAATGCCTACGCAGACGAAACAGTTCCGCAAGGATCAGCTGTCGCAAGTAAATCCGCCAAAGTTCGAGAAGTCCGAGGACATGGCGGACCTGACGTTCCTGAACGAAGCGTCCGTGTTGCACAACTTGAAACAACGTTACTACAGCAAACTAATCTACGTAAGTTTCTTTACCTGCATCGATCACTAACGGCCTCTTTCTTTTCCCCCGGGACACTGTAGACCAAGGACTTCAAGAAGGACCAGTTGCAACAAGTAAATCCACCAAAGTACGAAAAAGCCGAGGACATGTCGAATCTGACGTATCTCAACGATGCTTCGGTCCTTCACAATCTGAAGCAACGTTACTACGCCAAACTTATTTACGTAAGACCGATCCCCCGATCGAGGATAGCTCTTTCTCTGTGTTGAGGATTCACGTGACCCGACCGATTTTTGCTACCTTGACGAGAGAGGAAACGTTGGATAAAGCACTTGGACGTGCCACCACGTTGCTCTTTGGAATTCTTTCCTTTTGTCCCGTCGCTGAAAGCAGAAATTGCATGCGAAACAAGCGTCGAGAGCATTGACCGAAGCTGCCCGGACAAGCCACAATGTCTCTTTCCTTTCCAGATACACCCTAACGCGTCGTCGCGTTACGCAGGGATCATCAGTCGATTTTCCAAGTGCATGACAATCTTAATTTTTTCAGGAATGTCGGTTCAAAACACCCAGACGTGTCACGACATCGTTTTATTTTTATTGTGGTACAGAGCTTTTGCAGAGTCCTCTTGTTTTTTTTTGTACCGAGGAGCATCAGAAAAGCTTTGTACCCTGGTGACTAGACTGTCAGTTTTTATGCAAACTACATATGTCCAAGTGAATTATAATAAACAGATATTCTAATATCTTTACAGTTTTGTATTTTATACATATGCATAAAATCTGCAGTCTACCGACGACGTTTTTTTATCGCATAAGTGATTAACAAGCGGTCGCCATTTGCACGGGGAAAGTTCTCTCTTAGGACAAGAGCTTCTTTCCTGTGAAAGATCATTTGCATCTAGATTTATATCTTGTCATTCTAATTGGCTATTTTCCGATGTCGTAATTGTTACCGCTGGTTTCGCTATTTTCTTGATTTCTGATTTGTTGTTTCTCCATTATGTAACACGCGTTACGTAATACAAAGAAAGAAATGTATCCCGATGGAAAAATTGGTTTGGAAGTGTCCGTTTCTCTTCGGATGGTTATGCGTGTAAAACGACAAATCAGAAATTGAACGTATCGACCATCTTTGTTTTTGTGAATTACGTCGACGCGAAGTTCTCTTTTGTAAAACGACCACCTCTCTTTTACAGACTTACTCCGGCCTGTTCTGCGTAGCTATTAATCCCTACAAAAGATTCCCCGTGTACACCTCGAGGTGTGCCAAATTATACCGAGGCAAAAGACGTAACGAAGTGCCACCTCACATCTTCGCCATCTCTGACGGAGCCTACGTAAACATGTTGACCAGTACGTATGCTATCGATAGCAAGTAACACCACTTGCAGATATCGAGCTCTAAAAAAATCAGAGAAATCTGTTTTCTTCTCTGAGGAGTTTAAAGTTGCATCAATCTTCTAGTTTCTACCGATTACTATTCTTCTCAGTAATTTTAATTTCGTTAGATGCAATTTGCAATTATTAACCTCTTGCCATATGTCCTTAGAAGAAAACGAAAATTGATATTTATTTTAAGGTTTATATATTGACCGCAAGAGAGTAGAATTTTTTATGTCGAATTCGAAGAAAGGAATAATTTTCTTGTCTGAGGAGATGAAAGTTGCATCAACCTTCTAGTTTTTACCGATTACTATTCTTCTCAGTAATTTTAATTTCGTTAGATGCAATTTACAATTATTAACCTTTTGTCATAAGAGTCCTTAGAAGAAAACGAAAATTGATATTTATTTTAAGGTTTATGTATTGATCGCAAGAGAGTAGAATTTTTTATGTCGAATTCGAAGAAAGGAATAATTTTCTTGTCTGAGGAGATTAAAGTTGCATCAGCCTTCTGGTTTGTAGCGATTACGCTATTCTTGTCAGTAATTTAAATTTTGTTAGATGCAATTTACAATTATTAACCTTTTGTCATAAGAGTCCTTAGAAGAAAACGAAAATTGATATTTATTTTAAGGTTTATGTATTGATCGCAAGAGAGTAGAATTTTATGTCGATTCAGAAGAAAGGAATAACTTGTTTAACAGATTCTGTTTGAGATTGTATGGCAAGGAGTTAAAATATAAATATTTCTTTGGAAAGACTGTGAGAGAAGAATGTAAAAATTCTTAGTTGACGAGTTTGCAAAACATCGATATCTCTAAGTAAAAAAAAAAGAAACAGATCAATACTGTGTGTATAACACCGCAAGACCGAAGTGAAAACTTCTATGGCGATCGCACACCTGTCTCTTTTTCGCTCGCTCGGCGTTTCACCGCGGAGCGTGACGGTTGAGACTCATTCACTGTTCAGCAATTGGGTACGCGGTGCGCGTAAAGAAGTTTTCACTTGAAAAAGCTGTAACAGAAGGGTCGTTGATGCTCAATTCGTCCGTATCTGTTGACAGACAGCGAAAATCAGTCCATGTTGATTACCGGTGAGTCTGGAGCCGGAAAGACTGAGAACACGAAGAAGGTAATTGCGTACTTCGCTACCGTCGGTGCCTCGACCAAGAAAGTTGACGAATCCCAGAAGAAGAAGGGCTCTCTGGAAGATCAGGTCGTACAGACCAATCCCGTACTTGAAGCGTTCGGTAATGCCAAGACCGTCCGTAATGACAACTCCTCCCGTTTCGTAAGTGTTCTCTTTATCTACTTGTCTACTGACATTCCAAGAACTTTGAAACTTCATACATTCACAATGCACAACAGCTGTTAAAACATCGCAAAGTCGAATTGAATGCAATTTTATTTCATCTTCGATGGAGCCAACAGTTTAATCCTCGAACTCCTGCGAGCTCTACGCTTAATAACTTTTTAAATATTGGATTATAGAATTTGAAGCTTTTTTGGGAAGCTTAAGCAATTAGTTTGCTACAGGATGTGAAAAGAAATTTTTTGTCGGAATTGCATAGAAAATATTAAAAGTTTCATTTTACAATTTTTTCATGTGGGCCTACATTGAAAATTTAAAAAATCCGAGAGAAACTCGGATATTTAGAATAAATCTTAGAATAATTTCTTATTTAGAATAAATTAGATTTATTGCAGTTAATTTTATCAGGTCACTGAGGACATGAAACTTGACAAATAAAACACAAATTTCAAACACATATGTCATGTTTCATACTTAATCATCTGATACCATCTATAAACGTTCGTAGTTCATTTGCAAACTCGACCGATTTTGATAAAATTTTCAGAATATGTTTAATTGATACAGATCAACGAAACGTGTTTTCTAAATTTTCCATAGAAGTTTCTCTGCGATTCCGACAACTCGCAATTTGTTTCAAACATTTTTGTCACAGTGCGCAGTAAACCAATTATTCTAACTTTTCAAAAAAGTTCTAATCGTACGATCCAACATTAAAAAAAGTTATCGTCTTTTTAAGAGTGTTCGAATATTAGTGGGAGTGACTGTATGTCGGAGTCATTTCTGACTCAAATCGAGATTTCCCTAATACAGTTTTATATTCTTTCTTAAATTCTGTAATAAATTATGATTTTAGATTTAAAGAAACTAGAGTCACTTATTTAGTGCAAGACACAAATAATTAATACGACTAGACTGCGGATATTTATGCAATTCTCAATTTTCGTAGACAAATCTTAAAAACGTGATACCAAATAAACTTCTGTTTTCATTGGTAACAACTAGACTGCGGATCTTCATAAAAAATAAAAAAAATGTTTTTGTTGTGTGTAAGACACAGGTGCCAAATAAAAAATTTTCTCATCTTTTAATTATTAAAATCCTCTTAATATGACCACTGATTTAAATTGTGTGTGGCCATTTTTATCATAAAAGTATAAAATTCTCAGTCTGGTAATAACATTTCTAGGTCCAAAATAAATAAAAATCGTACTCTGTCGAATTTGATACTCCAGCATTTTGTGGAAATTTTTATAAGCTATAAATGAATAATGATCCGCAGTCTTGGTCATGCACTTGTAAACATTTCATAAACAGTTGATGTAGTTTGTTAGTATAATGAGCAATAGTTTGTTCACCACGCTAATAAGTATAATTGAAAAATTATGAAAATCCTGTTTCTCTTGGTGAATAGGGTAAATTCATCCGTATCCACTTCGGTCCTTCTGGAAAACTGGCCGGTGCTGATATCGAGACCTGTAAGTTTCAACTTGATCATTTACATTTATTTTACAATGTATTTTCTCGACCATACAACGTACATCACGAGCGTGTGATTTTATTTCGCGTACTCATACGTTTACATATACATAGACATAATTAGAAAGAAGCGTAGTTGGCTTCTGTTCGCAGATCGATATTTTTACGAATCGTCCAATTAACGTTTCGATCAGCGTCACACGTCACTTGCATTATCCAAGAAGCACTTGCATCATGACTTATTATTATTTTACCACGCTTATATTAACTTACCGTGTTGTTTGTTGTACGCGTAAAAACTTGTAATCGAATTTTTAACCACTTTCGAATGGGCTAGAGATTTGAAACTTTAAACATAGCTTAGAACTGGATGACAATGCAATATTAAAAAAAATTACAAAAACCACTACGTGTAGAAGATAGAAATGAGTTTAGGAGATTAAAATTCAGAAAAAAAATATAGTATCTCAGAGGGAATCGAACCCGAGCCTTACTAAATTCCATATCTTGCGTTTCTATATCTTATTATTTCATACCAGTATTACTATATCTTGCGGTCTATTTAAAAAAGACTAAAAAGTAGAAAATAAAAAAAATATATAAGAAAACTTTTTAACAGCCAGGCTTATATTAAAAGCACTAAAAAGGAGAAAATAATTGTTTTAGATATTAATGACTATAAATAAAAGTGTGGAGCGCCCATGAAGATTACGTTAATATAGTTTAGCGCTTCATGTTTTTATTTATAGTCGCTAACATCAAAGCGTGGCTTTTAAAAAGTCTTTTTATATATATATTTAAAAAAAAAACAACGCGTGCGTCGTTCACGAAACAACGAGATCGAGGAACACCGGAAGAACGGAGACTTATTGAAATCGAAATCTTATCTACACACAGATCTGCTCGAGAAAGCCCGTGTCATCTCCCAACAGACTCTGGAACGTTCGTACCACATCTTCTACCAGATGATGTCCGGATCCGTCAAGGGATTAAAGGGTAAGGTCGTTTGAACATATCATTACCAACTACCGAACAATACAGACTCAGTTCTAATGATGAAAAGCATTTATCCAAGCAGCGTCGTGCCCTTAGAGTCGGCAAGTATTGTCTTTAGGGGAAGGAGACTGATGAACTCGTCGAGAATAATCGTAATCAACTTTTCACTGTTCCCCGGACTAGTTAGAATCTTTGACAGAACATTGCTAGCTTGGACGTAGTCTGGCAAAAGTTAGGCATCAGTCGAGAACTGAAAAGATCAAGCAGAAATATTTGTTAACACTAAACCATTATTGATATAATAACGATGCTTTCATAAGAAATGATTTAATAAATATCTTCATTGGAGCACATATTCTAAATAAATTAAATCTTGTCATTTTCATAAGGCAACATTTATGTCCGTTAATTTTATAACTGGGTACGTTTAGTGTTAACAATCGAGATTCTTGGAACTTTGTTGAAGTGAGAAAATCGATGTTGTGAAACTAGTTGAATTGTAAAAATCACAAGACAGTCTACGTTAGCAATGTGTCTGCGACATTAGCGATACCTTCCTAGTTGTCCTGTAAATACGAGACCCCTGAATAGGAGCAAAGTGTGATAGAGACTGCAGTGGAACCTTTGTAACAGCCCCTGACGACGTGTTACCGTTTAATCACGTCCAACCCGTTCCGATGATCGGGTCGATGATTGTGTGGACTCTCTTCACCCATTTCTGTCAGATTTCTTACCGTTCTGATCTTCGTTCGATATAGAAATGTGCTGCCTGTCGGACAACGTCCAAGATTACTACTTCGTTTCTCAGGGCAAGACCACAATCCCAAATGTCGATGACGGCGAGGAGTGTACTTTGACCGACGTAAGAACCTGACGATCATGCCAGGGCTACGCATCACTCCCCACTCTCTCATTCTCTCTCTCTCTCTCTTTCTCTCTCTTTCTTTATCTATCTCTTTATCGTCTTTTAGTTTTTTCCCCCAACACCCTTTTCGCTGTAATGATTATCACATCCCTTTGTGGCTTCTTTGGTTGTTCTTTAAGTCTTTTGTGTCCCCAACACCCCCTTTACTTTTTGAGTTTGGTTGTTCAGTTTTACACAGAAGTAAAGTTAGACGACACGTTTGGTTTTGACATCCTGACGGAGGAGAAGAGAATGCCAGGATTTATGTATTTTTTTCGTTCTAATCCCCGTTCCCCTCACCCTCGAGAAACCGTTCCCTCGATGTTGTTAGAAATTGTGTGTTGACGACCCTGCAAATACAAACTTGTGACAAGGTCCTTTTACAGTACAGGACTCTCCGAAACAATTAACTAAACTTTCTACAGATATACACTGAGAGGAGTTTGGTGAACGGTAACTGAGAAAACTGTGCCGTGCATTGTCCCCCGAAAAAAAAAAAACGAACGCTATACACTTAAATTGTCGTTTGTTTCTCTCATTCGATCTTGGTACTCGAAATTCGGATAATTCGCAAACTTTTGATAATGCTCACCAGAGAAATTGTAGAAGGTGTACCAGAATGAATTGCGACAATGACAATTTAGGTGAGAACAGAGTGAAAGAGTTTCGTAAAACAACTCCAGCTGTGGCCCTAACCCCGACATATCCCCGCCCTAAACGATTTCTCTGCGGAAATCGTCGCCCGGTAGAATCAGCCCAGAACAAGCTACAGCTTGTCCCGCAAGATCGAAGGGAAAGCCACTGGAAAACATGGCACTCTGACACTTGTAGTTTAACGCCCGCATGTTTCTTTTTTTTGTTTCCTTTTTGGACACCCGTAGAGATGTTGCTGCTGTCCAACAACATCCACGACTACTACTTTGTGTCGCAAGGGAAGACGACAATCCCTGGCCTCGATGACGGCGAAGAACTGTTGATTACCGATGTAAGTGCTTCCCTTTGACCGGCAAAGCACTCTACTACGAACGGTTCATTGTAACGTGACAGAAGTATAAACGACAGAATTCATCGGATCCGTAGAAAACCAACAAAATTGATCAGAATTTTTGCTCGGGTACATACACTACTGTGCAAAAGAAAGAAACACCCAGTATAACTATAATATATAATGACAAACAGTATCTTTATGTATAAATTCTATTGTACAATGATTGATTTATTGCATTTAAGGTATCAGAACTGTTCAATTAAACTTACTGACTTCTTATTTGATCTTTCACGTTTCTTTGTTAACTGTGGCTGGATGCTTCTTTCTTTTGCAGATCAGTGTATATAAAAGAATATGTTATATAAGGATAATTCCATCGGGAGGATAGCAATATTCTGTCTTTTATCACTGTTTAACCCCACCGTTTTGAGAAAGACGAGATGCTCTTCGTGACGAGCCGTGTTTCTTCTGTCTATAATTCCAGCGAGACATCTACCCCACCTCCACCCCATCAATCTTTTCATCTGTTATGTGCAGTATCGTTTTTGTGTCGAGATTTTCTGCTATTTGCCGTATCTCTCTGTCTCTCTCTCTCTCTCTTTCACTTTCTCTCTTTCACTTTCTCTATCTCTGTCTCTCTTTCTCTGTTGTCTATCTGTCTACTTTAGCTCTTCGGTATGCCACTTTCTATTAAAACGTAACCAACTTCTACTCTTGTTAACAGCACACGGACAAACATCTTATACGAAACACGCATACATACAGCGTACACATACACGAAATTTCGACAAGCGTTTACGACCACAGAACTCGTCGTCTCCGCTTCTCATTCTACGATCTATCATTTCTATTTCTCTCTTCCCTGGTTTTCTTACCCTCTCTATCGCTCTCTTCTTCTTTCAGCATCTACCTGTCGCAAATAATCTGTGCATTCGTTGTTCTTTTCTATTTTATGTGCATCATGTTGCAATCACTCGCGACTCGTCTCACCGTGAAGAAAAAAGATGCTCGTTGTTCGGGCAGTTGATCGTGTTCGATTAAGTTCACCGTTTACATAGGGTGAAAAAACGGGGGTGCAACGTCGAGAGTGATTGCAAAGTGATACGCTTGAATATATATATAGTCGCTCGTAAAGCAGCCAGCTTATACCGAGCAAAATAATGCAGAATTAACCCTACTGAGCAACCGGATCGGGGACTATTGGTACATTAGCCAGGGTAAGACCAGAATTCCTGGAGTCAACGACGGAGAAGACATGGAGGAGACGGACGTAAGTCCAATCCCAGGGTGTGTCGGAAACCTCGGCGGACTTTCGACCGCAACCTCTCGCAGAAGTTCGCGAATTCCTCCCGGACCAGTCAGACCGTTTCGGTGGATTAATGGGGGTGGTCGAAAGATCGAACCGAGGTTTTCGCAACCCCCTCGCGCCCCGCCTGCGAAAGCTTCCGCAATCGGGATGCGGGGGGATTGGGGGATGAAACGTTTCGATATTCGCAAACGACTATTTGACTCGAGGAAAAATGCAAAGCCCCCAGGGTACCCGCTCCCCGATCAGCTCCGACCTAACGTTCTTTTTTTTTTTCTTTTCTTTTTATCTGCGCCAGCCGCTCGCCCAGCAGCTCGATAATAATTAACATAGATTCGAATAATCGTCGGTCACCGCAGAGCCATTTCTAGGGATTTCTAGAGAACCGCAGAGACAACGGGGAGACTATTCGTTAGGCACAACCAACACCGAAATGATCTTTCAACACGTCTGTTATCGCATCAACTGTAATCTGTGTTTCTTCGAAATGCTTCACAGACATGTGTTTCTTATCCAACAACATATACGACTATTACAACGTCTCACAAGGAAAGATCACGATCCCCAACGTCGACGACGGCGAGGAATGTATACTGACGGACGTAAGTCCTTGAGAAATCGATTCGTAGATACCCATATGATCCACCCCCCCCCCTCAACCACCAAATATGTACTGTATTCTTACACTCACCCCTTACCCCCCCCCTCTCTCTCTCTCTCTCTCTCTCTTTCTTGTGTACTTTTTTCTAAGAGTAGACATCTATTTTGATATCTATTTTGATAATAGAGACTCTAAAACGATCGACAGCGATCAAGGTTTTCCACGACTTTACCCCGTGTAGAACTCGGAAATAGTAACGAACTCCTTTCGATCCCATCAGTAATTTCGCAAATGACATCAATCGAATGAACTTGGAAA
Organism: Lasioglossum morio; assembly: GCA_916610235.2. Taxonomy (NCBI): domain Eukaryota; kingdom Metazoa; phylum Arthropoda; class Insecta; order Hymenoptera; family Halictidae; genus Lasioglossum; species Lasioglossum morio. The sequence goes on along the minus strand of OU744326.1, from coordinate 19,344,561 downwards.
ACACTTTCATGGATATCACAATCGCTTCAGGTTCTTTACTCTACAATTGCCAAATGTTTAAAAGCGTTTATTTTGTGGGATTCACATTCTGGAAATATTCGAAATTTCATCCAACACTCGATCAGTACTGATCGATGCTGATTGATACCTGATATTGGGGAGGTTTAACAACAACATTGTAAATTACGAACCAACACCAAAATCTTTCGTTACTATTTGTCGATTGGAACTCCATATGTACATAGACACCGAAACTCTGATTTTGTTTAGCTGACGTTTCACTACTTTTTTATAGTTACTATCCAGTTTTCAACCTGGAACTCTGTACAAGCTATGATTGAAACCGATTGTCTGACACTTCGAGCAATTTATTACTAGACTGTCATTGAAAGTGTCTTCATTCATTGCGACTGTGGGTCTTCGTGCAGTGTAAGGACGTTTTTTATTTATTTTAAGAAGCAGGAGCAACTTGGGAACTCTTTTACTCTTGTTAGTAATTGTAACGTTCAATTTTTTAAGACTTGTAATTTTTTCTACTGTTTCGAATCACAGCTATTTTTGTCATAAATGCATTAAATCCGCTGTTTAATTACAGACATTAATGGCACAGTTTTATTTTTATCGTCACGAATATTTTAGCAAGTAGAATCATCTTCGTAAAAGATGTCCTACCTATCGGAAGGTAAAGTGCCTAGGCTTTTAATTAATAGTTATATTAGTAGTACGTGAAAGAAGCTCAATAATTGTTATTCAATACTAAACTTAAAATGACAAGAATGACAAGACTGAGTTTATCTAGCCTCCTCGCTATTTTCATTTTATAATATATGTTTGATTTAAGAAATTTACAAGCTCATTTCCTCCGAAAGAGTCTTTATAATTTCAACGATTTTGAAATGAAATATCTGATAGGTGTAGTGTTAAATAACAAATTTCTTGAATTATGAATAGACTTGCTTCTAAACAATTTGGGAATTCTGAACTGTTGCTCTGTAGTTCTAAAATGGCCGTTAGAAAGCAGCCAGTAAAGTGTGAAAATTTCGCACGAAGATCTGCCCTTTGTCGTTTTGCTTTCGAGAATGATTTTGTACCATGATTCAATGTCATTGCAACTATGTAATAATTGTGAAAGGGTGTGAGACGATAGGTGAAAGCCCTCTAGAGGAGACATTAGAATATTTTCTCTTGAGAAGTTCGCACGGTAGTGGGTTGACCTGATTCTGAATCCCGAATAGATGTGAACAACTTTGTACTCTAAAATGATTCGCTTGGAACGAGGTGCAGCCTCGAGATGGAAATTCTCGACGGTCGGCTCGAACTTCGTCCTAAAGAAGCGGTTCATTTCCATCTGCAAACCTCGAAAAACACGTGAGATTGAGGTGGACGGTAGTTGGCGAACCCTGAAGAAAGCGGTGCCTCTTCGGGAATTCTCGCCGAATGGTTGTGAACCATTGAACAAAAAAAAAAAAAAGAAAAAAACGTGAAAATTCCGTACGTCTGACGAAGGAGGCCATTCGCATCACAGGCGATTGAAACCGAAAGGAACGTTGATCCTCCTTCGTCGTTTTTTCTCGACCTGTTGTTCTTTTTTTTTTTAGCCACCCCTCTCGATTATCAGTTTTGTAGAAACTTTCTATTTTACACCTCGTTGATCCGAATACGAATTTGGCGAGACGTAGTTACGCTATACGAACGTTGCTTTCGCTTGTTTGGCTTTTCCTGAGAATGCGCAACCTTCTCGCCGCTTCCGCAGCAAAAGTGTATCGTCGGCTTTTGAAATGTAGCTTTATATTAGTATAAAAGGGAAACTATCGTCCGAGATATTGCTTAGCACGCGTAAACTTCTTTTAATCCTCATCGACCCTGAAGTGAAACCATCAGAAATCAAGCCCGCTTCCACGCTTCGGTTTCATTGCTGTTTGTGTCGTCTTTGTGTGCTTCCTCTGATTACCATCGAGCATTTTCATACGTAATCGATATACGTACCAGAAGTGGCTTTCATTCTTAGTAGTGGATCAGTGAACGCTTCGTTTTCGATGATTCTTCAAATTGATTCTTCGTCAGACGATGAATCATGTGGAAACGGATCGTGAACTGTGTAGGAGTCTCTTATGCTTATCAATCACTTCTGTTACGAAAGATCGAGGAGCAATTACTGATCAGCATTTTATGATAATAGCAAGCCTTCGATGTGCTGGGCTTCACTCAAGAGGAGAAGAACGACATCTACAAAATCACCGCCTCCGTCATGCACATGGGTGGCATGAAGTTCAAGCAAAGGGGTCGTGAGGAACAGGCTGAGGCTGATGGCACAGAGGTACTTGTCATCTTCTAACTCCTACCAACGTCTAAATCCTTTCCTCCAACTTCAACATCTTCAATTAACTTCTCACTTTTCTGTTCGAGATTCCAAAAGCTTCCGAATAAGCATTCCTTAGCACAATTACTGGTTGAAGCTTCTATCTTCTTCAGACCACAGTATTGTGCTTCTCTTTTTTTAACAGAAAGATAAAAATTTCCAAGTATTTCTTTAAAACTCTAAAAAGACAGAAAAGTTTTCTGTTCGGGATTCCAATAGCTTCCAAATAAGCATTCCTTAGCACAATTACTGACTTTAGGCTTCTATCTTTTTCAGACCAAAGTCTTGTGCTCCTCTGATTTTTGAACAGAAAGATAAATTTCCAAGTATTTCTTTATTTCTTTAAAACTCTAAAAATACAGAAAAGTTTTCTGTTTGCGATTCCAAAAGCTTTCAAATAAGCATTCCTTAGCACAATTACTGGCTTCAGGCTTCTATCTTTTTCAGACCAAAGTCTTATGCTTCTCTGATTTTTGAACAGAAAGATAAATTTTCATGTATTTCTTTATTTCTTTAAAACTCTAAAAAGACAGAAAAGTTTTCTGTTTGCGATTCCAAAAGCTTCCAAATAAACATTCCTTAGCACAATTACGTTAAGCTTCTATCTTCTAGAGACCAAAATCTTGTGCTTCTCTGATTTTTCACGTTTCTGAAAAAGGAAATATAAATTTCCAAATATACTTTCACTTCCTTAATAATCTAAAAAGACATTTCTAATGAATATTTTACCCAAAATCACAAAACAGATGGAAAATCAATTTTCAAGTATCTCTTTACCCTTTCTTCGAAACTACAAACATCTATCATTTTTACTGGAGTTTTCAGCAAGAATCGCAAAAGAGTTTCAAAGAGAAACCGAAGAAATCCTTGAAAATTGATTTTCTATATTGTATTCACAATTGACTTTTTAGCCAAAATCCCAGAAAAGGAATGGAAAGTAATTTCCATTTGTAACATCCATCTCTAAAAAATTTCCAAGTGTTGCTTTGCATCTGATAGAATTGATCACTGCAGGAAGGTGAACGAGTCGCCAAATTGTTGGGCTGCGACTGTCAAGATCTGTACAAGAACTTGTTGAAACCGAGGATCAAGGTCGGTAACGAGTTCGTCACCCAAGGTCGTAACAAGGATCAAGTGACATACTCCGTCGGTGCCATGTCGAAGGCCATGTTCGACAGGCTGTTCAAATGGCTGGTGAAGAAGTGTAACGAGACCCTGGACACCCAACAGAAGAGACAGCACTTCATTGGTGTACTGGATATTGCTGGTTTTGAGATCTTCGACGTAAGTTTTACTCTGACACGTTCGATCCACACACTCGTTACATCGATCATCGTTGGCGATCCATTCACAGAGTTTTCACCTTCATCTTTATCTCATAATAAGATTAGTCACAATGGATTGCACTCTATATCAGTTTCAAATTTTCAAAAATATTTTTCATCTACTGTTCAGAAATACAGTACTTGTGTACATAGGATTCTCTAATAATTTTTTTATGAAAAGTTGATTAATCTATCGGTGGCATTTTTCCAATTAAAATGAGTCCAAACACGATACAATTTCGATTATATTTACTTGTTTTATCCACGATTTATTAGAACCCCCATTATCCGAATCAGTAAATTCATTATTATGTGAATTCGTGTTTCGTGACTATATTTACATAATGTATGTACTACTATTATTCGAACACTCTTGTTTTACTGATCAGTTCGCATAATCGAGGTTGTACTATATCGTGGATTGAGCACGTAAATATAATCGAAATGGTGTCGTGTTCGTTGTCGTTCGAATCAGAAGAATGCCAGAAATATATTGGTGAAACTAAAAGAAATACTAAAAAACAATATTCTCGAAACGAATGATCGCCAACGAGATTTCGAGATACAGAAATGATACAAACACAAATACCGCGGAACAACTTCCACCATACTTTAAGAAACACAATATAATATCACCATCTGATAGCTGATAAATACTTGCCACATTAGGCGCGAGGGGACAATAATTCCTAAATCGTATTACACGGTTAAGGAAGTTGATAATTCACATACTCTTTAGAATAATATACCACGGTAACGATTTACCACGACGGTAAACAATTCGGTGGGTATGTCGAGAATCGTCCGGCCACTTTACACGTGATTTCGTTCTTCAGTATAACGGTTTCGAGCAACTTTGCATCAACTTTACCAACGAGAAACTGCAACAGTTCTTCAACCACCACATGTTTGTCCTCGAGCAAGAGGAATATAAGAAAGAGGGTATCGTCTGGCAATTCATTGACTTCGGAATGGATCTCCTCGCGTGTATAGAGTTGATCGAGAAGGTAGCCACGTGCAAACATGACGTGACAAAAGATCCGATTTGTTTAGCTCCAGTCACGAAAGACTTTGCCACCCTGTATTGTTTTTCGTTTCCTCATGTGATCTCGTTTGAGAGATTAATCGCAACCGAGCATCCCTTAATTGTTGTTCGATCTCGTTAGGAGATCTCTCCTCAGTATCTATTCCACCTGTGACTATCATTCCAATTAGAAACGTTTGAATTGTTCTACTCAACGTGAGTTTGTCGCTCACTGGTAATGTAAGTTGAACTTAGACGACTCACCCGTTCAGTTTGTTCGTAGATGTTTTCAGAGTGTCTGAATTAGTATGAAATGTATCTCTCCGAAACTGTATATAACTATTTCCCCCCCCCCCCCAAAGGTTTCGTAGTGATAATTCCTCGAATTACGAATGCGTTCTTCATGGTTTAAATGAATGTTCCTGATGTCGAGAAATAGAGAATCCTTAGCACTCCAACAACCCCATTGTTCTTTGGTGTCCAGTATTTTTACACTTTTCTTGGCACACCTTTATCAAGTGCATGGAATCTTCGTCGAGTCTTATCGACATTTTTTTGAATAGAAACTCTTCCACGTGCCCTTTTTTTTCATATATACATATATTCTATATGTACATGTATCAGCATGACTCCAAACGCAAGATCCATAAATAGCGACATCCACAAGAAGAAACATCCGGTAAGCAATCATTGAATCGTCGTTGGAAACCACCCTTCGTCTTCTCTTTTTCGGGAATCGCGAACAAAACAGTGGACCTCACGCTGACGAGTAGACAGTAGCGTAGACATTGAAGTTGTTGGTGGTAGATTGAATAACATTTCCACGATGTTGTGTCGCAACTGTCCATTGATGAACAAGGGGACCGTTCAGTAGTTACTTGAAAGTAGACTAATATCTTAGTAGTTAGTACTAATATCCTATACGGAAGATTTGTTGCACATAATCTTTTGTATCAGTGCTCGACTACCTGCAGCAGAACTTATAAATTAGTGCAGTGCTTCCCAAACCGTGCGCCGCGAAATCATTAAAATTATATCAAAAATTCATAAAATATGAAATAACATTCTGAATAGAAATCAGTAAAATATTAGGTTGTAAAGAAAGAAATGCAGGATTTTTGTTTTCTTTGTTTTAATTGCAATTTTATACCAATATTTAATTAATTTAATGAGTTATATGTCGTTTTAAAGCTTGTTTTACGCTCTATTTAATTGTGCTTTTGATATTTAATTTTATTGAAATTTTTATTAAATTATTTTGCTTTAGTTGATTAGGCTTCGTTGATATTCCGAGTTTACTTCGGCCTAGTTTGAACTCATAGAAAAAAAATAATGCGAATATCGCGTTTTGACATCCTGAAATAAAAGCTGAAATAATTTAATAAAAATTTGAATAAAATTAAATAGCAAAAGCATAATTAAATAGAGGGTAACAAACAAGCTTTAAAATGACATATAACTCATTAAATCAATTAAATATTGGTATAAAATTGCAATTAAAACAAAGGAACAACAATCCTGTATTTCGTATTTACAACCTAATAATTACCTAACAAAATATATGCGTACATATCATAGTTGCGCCGCAATTTTTCCATTTGCTGTAAAGTGCGTCGCGAGTAGAAAAAGTTTGGAAAGCACTAGATTAGTTTATAATCTAACTCTAGAGCTAGAATATCTTAGAGTTATAAAAAAATTTATCTTAAAATTTAAATTTAAATTTTAACCCTTTTCACTCGAAGGTATTTTGTCACGAACATTAAACATTTTTCTTCCAACCTAGAATAATTCCATTCTATATGATTTTTCTCATTTTATGGGTATGAAATTTATATACTACCTCGTACGAATATTGAAACATTTAATAATTGCTTAGATTCCAACATATTTAATAATTTAAAGAATATTTTGAATAATGGTACAGAAATTTTTAATGGTGACTCTGAGTCCCCACTCGAGTGCTAAGAGTTAATTATCTAGTCTTTTTCAAATTAGTAATTTGCTGTGTTATAGTGTATATATATACTCCAGAGTATAGAGCGTTCGAAATGTTGTTATTTAGTAACTGTTTCTATTTATCGGAGTGATAAATATGAACAGTTCGTCGCAGGTACTCGAGCACGATCCAGCACTGTATGTCCCTGTACACGCAAACGGCACCGCAGAAGTTGCTGTTAGGTTTGCATACGTCCCCAAGACGGTTTCTTGCAAACGCAAATGGTCGCTGAAGGACCGAACGATTTTCCGAGTGAAGTGTTTTTGTAGAAGTTTGGAGTAAAACCGGGGTCGGGGGTCAGTTGATCGAAACATTCTAGCTGAAGAAAGCGATGAACGGTGAAACTAGCATTTGCACACATAATCGCGTTCTTCGAACCTGCCCATTGATCTGTCGGGTACTACGTCGAAGTATCGAAAAGCGATCGACGAACGCCGTGGACACGGAGTTGAGTTTTATCATTAATTAAACAAAAGTAGACGTTGATGAGAGTGGAAAGGTCGTAAAAGAGCACGAACAGGCTGGACCTGTAGAATAAAAGGGATGCAAGAGTTGACATACTATTGTTGCTCGAACAGTTCAACAGCTTCGAGCAGCTCTGCATCAACTTCACGAATGAGAAGCTTCAACAATTCTTCAACCATCATATGTTCGTCCTCGAACAAGAAGAGTACACGAAGGAGGGCATTGAATGGGCGTTCATTGACTTTGGCATGGATCTCCTCGCGTGTATAGAATTGATCGAGAAGGTACAAAAAGACGAATGAATCGATCTTGGCGATAGATCCATCGACGGATCCAGCCAAATGGGCAAAAACGCAAGAACGGGAATGCAACGTTTTTCACCGGATCGGTGATAGGACCACCAAAGATCCGTAACAAACTCGCTAAACAATTAACGCTTTATTGTCAAACAAAACGCAGTAATGATCGTCCACTGTTTTTCATGGATTGGCTAAGTAAGCAATCGATTTCTTTTTTTTTTTACTTCATCAACCTTGTCTCGTATTGTATTTTGTCCTTTGCTCGGCCGTGTGGTTTCGCGTTTCAGTGAACAGCAAGCTGCCCTACGTTTCGCTTAGGCAACAGAACTTATCTTTCTTTGGCTCTGTTCGTTTCGCTGACATCCAGATCCTGTCAACAATTGCGTAATCACATTCGGCTCTATTTTCTATTCTCACGAAATAGGATTTTGCCGGACCTCGAGAATTCACGTCGTTTTTTTCAATGGGTCACCGTTGTCGACATGTTTTTTTTTGTTTTATGGAACTTGGTTCTTGTTTGAAATTTTTAGTAGGTCCTACCATCGTGTTAGGATACTTTTTAGTCTGTGTAATATGGTCGTTCACATTTACAGCACACGATGTACATTTTTACGAATTTTTTTGTAACTTTTATTTCAAACAATTTCGTTCAAGCTATTTTACAACTTTTTTTTATCACTTCTTTTTGTCGATGTTTTTAACATTTTTTTTACATACAGTTCGTTCACAAAATTATTATCCGAAACACAGTTAAACAATTCAGGCATACCACATTTGGTTACATATACGACGCAGAATGCATCACGATCAAAATTCTCTAGTCTTCCTACACGTATCAGTAATGAGTCGAGGCTTTCAAATATTATCAGTGTTCACCTAATTCACGGTATGGGGAGAGACAATATTTTTCAATATGTAGCTGCTACTTCCATGCTAGAATATTCGAGAATGTGACAAAATGAAAAACTCTTTATCGGAACGTGTGGCAGATGGAAATTAAATTTCTCAATCCTATATATTAATTAAATTGAAGTTCTGTTAGAAATATACTTGTTCAATGTTCAGTATCTTGTGCGTTTAATGAGCTACAAAAGGCTGATAATTTTAGAGATCAACTCGCACACAATTTTGTGTACAGTGAATTTTAGCTGTACTAGAGACTTGATCTGAAATTTATTAGCTGTACATGTAGTAGAGACTTGATCTGAAAATCTGAATTAGCTGAATATATAACAGAGAGTCGATCTGAAATTTTGAATTAGCTGAATATATATCAGAGACTCGATCTGAAATTCTGAATTAGCTGAATATATATCAGAGATTTGATCTCAACTTCTGAATTAGCTGAACATCTAGCAGAGACTTGATCAAATTTCTGAATTAACTGAATATATATCAAAGACTTGATCTGAAATTCTGAATTAGCTGAATATATATCAGAGACTCGATCTGAAATTCTGAATTAGCTGAATATATATCAGAGACTTGATCTGAAATGATGAATTACCTGAATATATATCAGAGACTTGATCTCAACTTCTGAATTAGCTGAACATCTAGCAGAGACTTGATCAAATTTCTGAATTAACTGAATATATATCAAAGACTTGATCTGAAATTCTGAATTAGCTGAATATATATCAGAAACTTGATCTGAAATTTTGAATTAGCTAAATATATATCAGAAACTTAATGGGCATACAGTGGGTCAGTGGATAGAGCGCGCGAGTGCGACCAGGCAGTCTCGAGTTCGAATCCCCGCGCCCGGGCACCTCTTGAATTAATTCAATGTGCTTTTTCAAAAACTGTGGTGCCCAAGGTGGTTCGGAACCCACCTTAATAAAAAGTAGGTCCCGCTGAAATAGGCGATAGGGAGAGCTGGTTTAAAGGTGGAAGTGTGGAACGGGATTTGAAACCCTGAGGCCAAATATCCAAGACATAATAATGGTACACCAAAATAATATATCAGAAACTTGATCTGAAATTCTGAATTAGCTGCACACGTAGTAGAGACTTGATCTGAAATTCTGAATTAGCTGAACACGTAGTAGAGACTTGAACCGAAATTCTGAGCAGATTATCTGAAACGAAATCCTCGACTGATTATGGCACCGAGTCACAATAGTTCACATCCACGACAAGCACAAAGGAACGAGACACCCATCCAGGTCAACGAAACCGATTTCGCGGGAAACCATTGCTGTACTGATGTTTCTTTTCTCCCCTTTCTTTCTGTTTTCTCACTCTCTCCTTGTGCCTCTCTTCGTCCTACACTCATTCTTCACGCTGTGCCAACCCTGCGCTCGCTCGTTGTGCTGCGATCGCAACAGTACAACGGCTTTGAACAGCTCTGTATCAACTTTACCAACGAGAAACTGCAACAATTCTTCAACCATCATATGTTCGTACTCGAACAAGAGGAGTACAAAAAGGAGGGCATCGATTGGGAGTTCATTGACTTCGGCATGGATCTCCTCGCGTGTATAGAATTGATCGAGAAGGTACACAAATGAGACGAAAGAGAAAGGTCATGGCGACAGATCCATCGACGGATCCAGCCATATGGACAAAAGCAGAACCAAACATCCGTACCTGGTCTACAGATATGATGTCGCTGATGTTTTGTCGAGAGCTTTGACCGAGAATGGAATCTGAACCTCCCGAAATGGTCAAAAGTGGTGGTCTTGCGGTGATAGATTATATCGGCTCAATTTTTGTGTACGCTTACCAATGGATCACGCTTATTCCCGTTTCACCACACTCTATTCAAGCTATCTGCTGTTTCTGTTGTGGCTGTACCCGAGTAGAAAAGCTACCCGAGACTCGTCAGTATCCACCACACTCGTTTTCGTCTCTCATCGCCTTGCTTTACCTTGTCTCTTTCTCTGTCTATCCCCTCAACGGCACTGATGTCGTGTCTGTTAGATAACACTATATACACAATAGACTAGATTAGTCTATCTCTGAATCACTGTAATCATCCATAACGATGAACAATGTTCGTTAAGCACGGTTCAACACTGTCCCTCGAAGACCAGACTCTTTTTGTTGGGCTAGAGGAACATTAGATCTAAAATCTAAAATGACGGAACTCGTCCGTTGGAAGGGGAAATATTTGGAACTTGATATTTTCAGAACCGAGCTTAAACATTTAATCCTAATATTTTGTAGCATGTTACCCCCTCACGACCCAAGAAAGTACTTGTTACATTTCGGTGGAACCGTAAAATGGTATATCGATAACGGTCCTCCAGGGTCACCTCTTAATTTACAGCAAAGGTTTATTGAAAATTTAGTACGTCCAATCAGTAAACACTTTGCGTTTTTATCCCAACGAGGTACTTCGAAATGCAAACGAAATCTGAACCTCCAATGCTCAATTTTTTCTGGTGAATTATCCTGAAACTGGGATACTATAAAATTTTACATATTGTGCAAATTAATAGTCGTAATAGTTTCAATGATAGTTTCATTAACAGTTTCAATATATTAGAGAACAATATGAAGGTTCTATCTATAGCAACGTCACTCTAATATGTAAATTAAAACGTCGTAGAATTATATTGTCTGAATTAATAGTTTCAAAAGTTGAAAATTAATAGAAAACAAGATGGAGGCTCTATATAAAGCAACGTTACTATATTGTCTGAATTAATAGTTTCAAAAGTTGAAAATTAATAGAAAACAAGATGGAGGCTCTATATGAAGCAACGTTACTATATTGTCTGAATTAATAGTTTCAAAAGTTGAAAATTAATAAGAAACAAGATGGACACTTTATATAAATCAACGCTCCTATATTGTCTCAATTAATAGTTTCAAAAATTTCAAATTAATAGGAAACAAGATGAACACTTTATATAAAGCAACGCTCCTATATTGTCTCAATTAATATTTTCAAAAGTTGAAAATTAATAGGAAACGAGATGGAGGCTTTACATAAAGCAACGTTACTCTAATATACATTGAAACATCGTAAAATTATATTTTCTGAATTAATAATAGTTTCAATAGTTTAAAAACAATAAGAAACAAGATGGAAGTTCTACCTGAAGTAATATCACAAAATAAAAATGGTTTAGTTTCGAAGCACCGAATCCTTAAGGACATAAACGCGAGACTTCTATGTCCCGTTAACATATAAGCTCCGAACCCCCCCCCCCCCCCGCCACCCATAAGATAAACAAAGACAATTTATCAGAACAATTGTACCCTAATCACACTACCCAAATCATATCTAAGCAGCATTAATGACGGCTGTCTTTCGCCTCTGTTTTTCTGTTCCTGTTGCTTTTACCCTCCTTGGTCACGAGCAGTTCAACAGTTTTGAACAACTCTGCATCAACTTCACCAATGAAAAGCTTCAGCAATTCTTCAACCATCACATGTTCATTCTCGAACAAGAGGAGTACAAACGCGAAGGAATCGAGTGGACGTTCATTGACTTTGGCATGGATCTACAGCAGACAATCGATTTGATCGAGAAGGTACTGTTGGCCCGTGGCATGAAACACCAGGATTGAAGGTCGACGGCTTCTGATTCTTCCATAGAATCGCTGCAAATCAGAGGATTGTCGCGGACGCTGTTTACGGACGACGTTATTTCGATATGCCGCAGCAACATAATTTCGCATGATATCTCTTATCGTTTCCCTCCGCTGCAGACATTTTCTCATTAGTTCTTCCACAGATTTCACCTAATCTTCTGGCCACAACTCTCCATTAACATTTGCGATTCCTTTACCCCAACAAACTGCCTTCGAAACTCATTTAAGCTACCTTGTTCGAGCTTTTAACACTAAACCAACCACGAGGGGTCAATTGATTCATTTTAAATTTTTTTATTTGACGATTATTGAGATTGTAAAGGTGTTTTATGACTCCAGTATATATTATAGTAAAAATCGTACGAAATGTAAATAAATTTTATCTTGTTTTGTTTTCAATACTATACACATCAGTCACTTTTGATGATCGGCAGGTTTAGTGTTAAATTCACTATTTAGCTTCCTTTCAGATTCCACTCATTTCTGTAATTCTTTGTTGCAAAATATAGACAGGAACATCTGGTCAAAGTAAACACTTGAGCTTGCATTTTGTAAAATTATACACAAGACATTTTTTCGGAAATTACAGTAAATGACACAGCAAACCGTTACAGTAACAATATCAGAAGAATTTACGAAGTTACATTATTTATGACTAAACAGCGGATTAAAACAGTAAAAACATTAGAAGAATTTTAAAATCCTGTTATGTACATTTTAAGACAGAAAATCTCTATTTCACTCCAGTTTGTTGCAAATCAGACAGAAAACTTTTTCATTTTGCATAAAGATCCGCTGTCTATTTATGACTTATTAAAATCATTCAAATGAGAGGTAAATTTTTGTACAGTTTTTGTGAAGCGAAGTTTTTATTTTGTAGAAAGATTTTCAATTTAATTATGATCCTGAAGTGGGGTGGACAGCTATTAATGACCATCACATTGGATCTTTTCTTTCCAAATTGTTTATAATATCGTTTGCCTATTTTGCTGTTGAGCCAGATGTTCTTTTCATACCAACACAGTGTGTCCAACCCAAATCCAGTATACTATACCTGAAAGCTTCTCTTTGTTTTCCGTTTGTACTCGTGTACGTGCATGTCGAATATAGTGCAAGTGTAAAAGAGTCTGTATGAAGTCCATGAAGAAGGGAAAGTAAAGAAATATTTCACTACCATTTGCTTCGAACAAATGGGATATTGAAGTGGAATGATTCAGAAGAATGAATTAAGGACCAATGTGGGTAATGTAACTGTACGCAAGCTTGCCATATGCCGCTCCTGCATGCTTATATGTTTTGTGTGCACGTGATTTATATATTTGTGACATTAATCGACAAGGAATTTTTTACAGATCCATCGAGACACGTAAAGATTTCAACTTCTAATTTTTCTAGAGAAATTCTAAGAGAGTTCAGTTAAATAAAATCCTGTTTGTTAATCAGAACAGTCTATCGAATTTTATATTCTAGCATTTTTTAAAAGTTTCCATAAGCCATAAATGCATAAAGATCCGCATTCTACGTATCAGTAAAAACTTAATAAGAGAAAAACAAAATTGGTCATTGTCAAGAACAAAAGTATAAAAAAATCAATGTTTAAATTGGAGAAGGATCTTTAAAAAATTCCTTGTCCTAATGTCTTCAAGAATTTGTTTCAACCTCAGAAATTTGCTTCTGAAGGATTCTCCTGTGATCTTTGATGAAGGCACACGAGAAAAGAAAATTAAACAGAAATAATGAAAGTTGTATGGTAAAACAAAAGAATTGAGAGTAGTGTTTATTTAGTAGTATAATAAATTTCTTGTTCAAATATTTTCAAGTATTATACTTGATTTTAATACAAAATTTAGTGAATATAGATCTTTCATCTATCAAGAAAACGATAATTATGCAATTTGCAAAACTAGAAATGGAAAAGTTATTTTATATAAATGCAAATGGGTTTAAATATTGATTGCAATGTACATTTTCGAAGTAAACATTCTCTAAAATTTGATACCTAAGAGGGGGGCACTACTCTCTCTAAAAAAAAAATGTGAAACTTGTGCGCGTTGACGCGGGAGTTAACATAATCTTTCAATCTTCCCAAAACAGCCCATGGGTATCCTGTCCATTCTTGAAGAAGAGTCTATGTTCCCGAAAGCCACTGACAAGACTTTCGAGGAGAAATTGAACAACAACCATCTTGGCAAGAGTCCTAACTTCTTGAAGCCTAAACCACCGAAACCAGGTCAACAAGCTGCTCACTTCGCTATCGGCCATTATGCCGGAAACGTACGTTGCATACCGTTCTTATTCATAGTCTCTCTATCAAGTTAGTACTCGAATAATAGCCGATTTATACCAATCATTTCCTTCTTTAACCTCCGGGTTATTAGTAATTATGTTTCGTTAGAACTTGCCTCAAACTTAACTTTATTAGTCTGTTCTTTTTATTACTTTATTCAGCTGTGTACGACCAGTCTACTCGTCATGAAGAAATGATTATTCTTAAATTTTTAAACTGCACACGGGTGTGTGAGACAATATTATTGACAACTCAGTGACAAAACTTTTTTTGTTTTTAATTATTTTCGTATGAAACTCTTACCAACATATTCGTGACAGTTTTCTGATTAAAATGATACCAAACATGATACAATTCGGATCAGATATTCTTGAATAATTCACGATACAGTAGAACCTCTGTTTACCGAATTTCTTGGTCCTTCATATAAGAATATTAAGCAATGAACAGCTTTTAGAACAGAGGTAGTCATTATTTGGCGAAACAAATATTTCCAATACTATTGAATATTTTCGATTTTATTTTGCTTAAAGAAAATAGTATTTTAAATATGATATACAATTTCGAAAATGAAAATATTTCTATTTTAGCAATCTAAAACACGAAATAAAATATTTTACTCTTTGCATTGCTATAATGCTCTGAGAAACCGCATAAACATACAGTCTTATCTTATCATTAAGAAACGATTTACACTCATAAATATATTGAATTTGAACCACAATTTTCAGCAATAATATTTAAACTTGATATTGAAAATAACAAGACAAAACACAAATATTTTCAATATTCTTCGAAGGAAATGCTGCATCAAATAAAATATTTCATTTTCAAAGTTGCACACATACTTTCAAACAAATAGGATTAGTTATTATTTACTATTTAAAATACTATTTTCCCTAGTTGTGCTTTAGAATTATGCTTGTAACTGTAGAATGATATTTGCAAGAAACAAAGAAAGGTACTCGACCATTATCTTTGCATCAAGCCAATACTATAGTGACCGTTACAATGACAGGTACCGTACAACATCACTGGCTGGCTGGAAAAGAACAAGGACCCGTTGAACGACACCGTGGTTGACCAGTTCAAGAAATCCACCAACAAACTGTTGATCGAGATCTTCGCTGATCATCCCGGACAGTCCGGCGGTGGTGATGCTGGTGGCGGCAAGGGAGGAGGCCGTGGTAAGAAGGGAGGTGGTTTCTCCACGGTGTCATCGTCCTACAAGGAACAGTTGAACAACCTGATGACCACTCTAAGAGCCACCCAGCCCCACTTTGTCCGTTGCATCATCCCCAACGAATTGAAACAGCCGGGAGTCATTGATTCTCACCTTGTGATGCACCAGCTCACCTGTAACGGTGTACTTGAAGGCATCCGTATCTGTCGTAAAGGATTCCCCAACAGAATGCAGTACCCTGACTTCAAGCTACGGTAAGAATCCGAACTCTCTATTAACTATCCACCATTTACGAAAGTTCAAAATTAAGAGATGTCCATTGGGAATAATCTTCCAAGCCTTCGTTAAGCTCTAGACCTTAATGGAGTTCATTTTAGAGGACAGTGTTGAAAAATATTTCATAGAACCGGGTATTCAGAGCTTACGATTAGAACCGTTAGTATTTTCAGATTCAACTTGTATTTTGTTAGGCCTCGCTAGGTTCTATAGTTCAGATTTTATGAAAATTTCGGCAACCTTTGTAGTATGCCACACAGGTAATTCACTTTTAAAATTGTTATACTAGTGTTTAAATCAAATGCACCCTAAGTTATCAGTAGCCGTCGTATTTCTCGGATATTGATATTAATGCTTTAATCGTGTCGGTGAATTTACGCTCTAGTCCAATTCAGTCTTTAATCAATTTCGAATAAATTTCGCGCGACATTATTTTTATTTGTGAACTTGTCTGTTTAAATTTCGTACATGAGACAGAAGTCAGAGCTAGCTATCGATAAGACAAGTTTAATGTTCTCCCGAGAAGGATAAGTTGGGAAGGGGTAAGACTGAAAGTTAGGGACAACTGATGAAGAACAAGGAATGATCTCTATCTTGTGATCGTACAGTTACATGATCTTAGCGCCAGCCGCGATGGCGGCTGAGTCAGAACCGAAAAAGGCCGCGGCAAGATGTTTCGAGGAAATCGGACTAGATCCGGACAGCTACAGGATTGGTCATACCAAGGCTAGTTCAATACCCTACAAACAGACTTTGCGAGTTTCTTCGTACTGTGCCCCTTTTGTTGCCCCCCACCCACCCTATTAGAATATTGTCACCCCGTTTAGTCAAAATGTTTCAAGGTGTACACCCCCATTGCAAGTTGGGACACTGTCTCGAAATCTCTCGGGAACTTCGATTAATTTGCACCGGAAGAACATTCCGACTCGAAGACTCTTTCAAGTTGAATTCTCCCTTCAATACACATTTACAATCGTCGCTTCTTCTGCATTTTAATCGAACGTTCAAGAAACGTTTTTAGAATTATCCACCCCTCCCCGTTTGGTAAATCTACAGAGATCGAAATGTTTCGAGCCCCCCCCCCCCCTACCGCCCACCCCTCTTTAATTGTCACAACTGCACGACCATCGTGAAATTCGTAGACTGATTGTCCCACGTAGATAGAAATTAGAAATCCATTAATCGACATCAAACACTGGTCATAGATGCACGTATTGCGCCCCGTTGCGTGACCCTCTAGGAACATAATTTAGGAGAGATTCATCAGGATCGTCGGTGAAATATGGAGGAGGCTAGAAATCGATGCTGGAGAGATATCCTTCAGCCGAGAAACATCCCTGTAAAACGTGTGCTCACCTCTCTAGAATCCAATCACCTGTTTTTGCCTTGTGTACCCCCCACCTTTAGGTACAAGATCCTGGCACCAGCCGCTGTTGATGCTGTGGCCTCCGACCCGAAGAAGGCCGCTGCTGCGATCTTGGAAGCGACCGGTCTAGATCCCGATCAATACCGTCTTGGACACACCAAGGCACGTTTCCTTATCGCGATCGTGATCGCCCCGGTGCACACGGGGACATTTGTCGATCACTTTCTCAATTTACAGCTGGCTTCAAGGGACATTCTATTGGCTGTCAAACTGTAACTCTGGTACTCGGAAAACAAGTGGATATCGATTTGATCGTTTAGCACGTATCCTCTTAAACACTAGGCTTACGAGACCCTGCAAAATGACGAGCTCTAAGATTCTGAATTTGCGATTACAGTAAAACTTTAAATACTGAAGTCCCACGGAAATCGAAAACGACTTTGATCGACAACGAATCTAAAATCTTGTAATCAAGTAAACATGTTTAAACAATCACAACGTATTACTATTGCACATCACTGGATTCGGGAGAGTCTAGAGAATCTTTTGTTGTAAAAAAAAACAATACAATATCTTATATAATAACGTCACAATATTTGTTCAAAGTCGAAAAATATGTATTTTTTCAAATTCAAATTTCTCAAAAACTGTGCGTGTAGGAGAAAAATTAAGGCCAGATTCGGAATCACCGACAAAAACTCTATAAGATACACTCAACAGTTTATATGGAAACATTTTTGTTGTTGGACAGTGTTATTAGAAAAATGGCCAAAATTTGGATAGACACATATTTGTTATGTTTATAATGTGAAATATTTCATTCTTGGGCTCCGTAACCCTAGTGTTAACAGAGCTAAGGGTTCTTGCTACTTCAATGAACAGAAAGAAAAATTTTATTAATTTATAAATAAAGTGTACTATTACAATAGTCTTTGAATCCTGAAGAAAGTTTGTAATTGAACAACATCAAGTGAAAGTTTAAAATATTCTTTGCGCTCCAGATTGTACGACTGTCTCGAGTAAACTAGAGTTATGGTTTTGATAGTCAATACTGTCTTTTGTAAATGTTTCACAGCGCCGTGCAGACGTGTCTAACCCAACATGAACCAATCCTCCTTGGACGGAGTTATACACTTATGGTTGCCCAGTTTTTTGTTTTTGTTTTCTGAAACACTGTGTAAACTTTTAAAACAGGTCTCTTTCTTTTTTTGATAACTCGAATTATGTTTGAATACGGAAGACAATGAACAATTAGCGAAGAAAGAGTTGCTGTTTTAAAAGTTTCGAATATCCTAGTTTAGACAGACACCAAAGGGACCTCAGACAGTCCTACCACTCCATAAATAATGTAACAGTTATATCGTATACAAATATCTAACAGTGCGTGATAATCTTGTCTGTTGTGCCGCCTCACCATAAAACGAACCACCGCAGATACAAAATTCTGTGTGCAAATGCCATCAAAGAACCTTGCGAACCACAAAAGGCAACCCAACTGATCCTGGATGCAATCAATTTGGAACAAGACCAATATCGTATGGGTCTCACCAAGGTATCAGACACCTTTGGCTTATTTTCCGAACAAATCGTCGCATCGTAAACAATATAACCCTCATTTAACGGGTATTTTATATCATCATTATCATGTTTAACTCCATTTTTCATTTTTACTGTACAAAGAGTTTCTGCAAACACATGCATAACTATGTCGAGCAGCGTATCTGTTCAAACAAATTAATATATCAGTAGTATATTCGTATAGAATTTTTAACGGTCAAATTAATAGATCAATCACAGATACCCCTTGTGATTTAAATAAATTCTATTGTTGAATTTGTATAGAATTTTTAACAGTGAAATTAAGGGATCAATTACAGATATTCTTTGTAATCTAAATAGATTCTATTGTGAATTTATACAGAATTTTTAACAGTGAAATTAATGAATCAATCACGGATACCCCTTGTGATTTAAATAAATTCTATTGTTGAATTTGTATAGAATTTTTAACAGTGAAATCAAGGGATCAATTACAGATATTCTTTGTAATCTAAATAAATTCTATTGTGAATTTATACAGAATTTTTAACAGTGAAATTAATGGATCAATCACAGATACCCCTTGTGATTTAAATAAATTCTATTGTTGAATTTTGCACAGAATTATTAACAGTAAAATCGAGGATTATTCCATAGATACCCGTTGTGATTTAAATAATTTCTATTGGCAAATTTCTGTAGAATTTTGAACAATAAAAGTAAAAACAGCAATCGCAGATACTCTTTGTAGTTTAAATAAATTCTATTTTGTTGAAAATGTTATGGGAAAGGAATTGAATCGAGGTTTTGAAAATTCACTTGAATGACGCCAATGAAAAATTCATTTTTATTAAACCAACTAAAAATTCATTTCATACATATAATTTCTATGTTGAAACTCTTTCTCCATGTCATTTCAAGCAAAAGTATACTGACTTTAATCTACTCTGTAAATTTCCGTATGATTTCATCGATCCATTAACCACGACGATCAATTTTCATGTCCAGCTATGTCTTTCATTAATAGATCATAGCAATGTGCGTACAGGTATATTCTGTTTTACAGTGTGCTAGTATAATGAACTGCGTATCTCCCCGTTATGAAAACGGTGTGAGACGCAGATTGTAATCCCGTAAAGTCTTGCATGCCACCATCTTAGAAGTAGAGAAACGAAAACTATTCTTACTTTGATTATTTGCAATCGATTGAACGTAACCTGTTCTCTGTGATTCCCACTATTAAATAATGTCATCGAATTTCATAAACTGTTGCTTGTTATTAGTATAGAAAAGTGTTATCAGCTCTAGCCCTTGTAGCTCCATAGTCCAAACCCCAAGGGAGGACAGGTTAACACAGATGAAACAAGTTCAAACAATTTGTTCTTCAATGTTACAGTCTGTATATGTTTTAACCCTCATCCGTCCTTCATTTCACGAATCTGCCCTCGGTGTCAAATTGACACAGTGACATAGAATAAAAAAAATTTCAATGTTGACTAAGTCAAATCGATGAAGTTAACATTTACATATTAGATTTTTCGGTGATATGTTCCGCATTAAAATAAATAAAAGTCGCATGAAGTTTCGGAAAAATTTACTGAAAAATAACAGAACAGCATAACTTTTGTTTCAATTTATTTAACGTCGCATCAACTGCTAATGGTTATTAGCGACGGAAGTATAACTTATTTCGGTAAAACTGTGTGAAATTGGGGTTCCATGGAAATCACCGACACGGTTTTCACCGACAACGATTTTAGATTCGTTGACGGTGAAATCTGGTGTCGGTGAAAACCGTGTCGGGGAAATTGTGTGTCAGTGATTTCCATGGGACCCGTTAAATTGACAAGAGGGACGAATGTGGATTAAGGAATTGTCGGTTGGAAAATAATCAAAGTATACAAACGGAAGGATAGAAGGATGATTACTAATTGATGTATTTTGTTGCTCTCCGCCACTTTGAAAAATACAGGTATTCTTCCGTGCTGGAGTCTTGGGTCAGATGGAAGAGTTCCGTGACGAACGTCTCGGCAAGATCGTGTCCTGGATGCAGGCCTACATCAGAGGTTACCTGTCCAGAAAAGATTACAAGAAACTCCAGGAACAACGTCTCGCGTTGGTGGTTGTACAGAGGAACTTGAGGAAGTACTTGCAACTCCGCACTTGGCCATGGTGGAAACTCTGGCAGAAGGTCAAGCCTCTCCTCAACGTCACTCGTATCGAGGACGAGCTTGCTGTAAGTTTCTCAAAACATACATTCAGTGTTCCTCGTGAATTATCGAGACTGGTATCTCAAAACGTATTCTAGAAGTTATATTGATTGCTCGAAGTGTACATGTATCGGAAATGATTGTCTTACTACTGCAATGATCAGAAGTGATTTTTATATCGATCTGTATGTGCTTTATTTGTCGATCTATTTGATCTTGTATTTGGTCTGCATATATTGTCTCGAGGAATGAAGCGAAAATATTTTTCGAATTACTATTTCAAGGTGAAATAGAGCCAAAGTTTTTTTTTATTCAAGCAATGAACTTTAATGAATAAGATATTTGCCATTTTGTTCGATAATCTTTTGCAAAAAAGAATAAATAAGAAAATATTTTATTGATTGAAGTTCATCGCTCGAGTAAAGAAATTCGGTTTTATTTTACCCTGGAGTAGCGAGATTACTTTCTAGCCAACTCTATTTTTTTTAACTAAATTAAATTTTATAAAAAACTTCAATATACTTCATTCGTTATATTAAATAAAATAGTATATTAACGGTATTTCAACTAAATTAAATTTTATAGGAAACTTCAATATACTTCATTCGTTATATTAAATAAAATAGTATATTAACGGTATTTCAACTACATTCAATTTTATAGGAAACTTAAATATACTTGGTTCATTCTATTAAATTAAACGGTACCTTGATGGATCTTTAAGATATAAAGAGCTATTATTATATTATTATATATAATTTTTTTTCTTACTCGTTTTGTAGCAGTAATGTTTTAAAATTGATTTCCATGAGATACATTACACTTCGTAATCATTAAAGTTACACGAACAAAATTGAATACTATTAATTTTTGTATTATATATTTCGCTCATCAGAAATGATTTTTAAATATTTTTTATTCTCCCATCCGTGGTATAATGTGTATATTATATACACTTGTTACTCGGACATTCATACCTATCATAAACTTTTCGAAACAGACATAAAACTGGACATTTTCTACATACCAGAAGAACTAAACCATTATAAAGTAAATTATTCATTACGTTGATAGAACATTGTCCCAAATCAATTTTGTTCGTATCTGTTTTCAGTATAACATTTTGTGAAAATTATTTAATGGTACATCGTTCGATTGCTTCACGGCTTGAAAAACAGTGCTGTATATCGAACTGAGAAAAAGCGATGTACGATAAAAGTCCTCGACAAACGTAAACGCTGTAAATCGACGATTTCGTCGGCAATTTATAATTCGCGATAACACTTCTGCGAAAAATTACACGTATCCAGTTCTCGAGCGTAAGCAGCCGTTTTCTGTTGAAGATCTAAGATTTTAGAACCGCCTGGCAATGTCAGTAACGCCAGTTGGTAAAGCACACTACGCGGAAAACTGATTTCTCGATAATTTATGGGGGCCGAACGGAAATGCTGGGCCTCGAGCGTAGAATTTGTTTCTTTGTTCACACAGGCTCGATCATTCGTGATCGCTAAACGCGTCGGCTTCTAACCGTGTGTTTATTTGGCCAACTACGCCATTTACTCTTTTTACCTTACTCCGGTGCTGCGAAACACCGACGCACCAAAAGTTCTTTCACTCGCAAACAGAAGATTCTTAAAACGAGATCCTATATCCGAACACTCAGCTAGAATATCACTGAAAACTTGAAACGAGAACCTACGAAATATCCGTGAACTTTAAAAACTAAAAATTTTACGAATCAATTACATTCAGATATCGTCGAATGTTTTTAAAATTCATTCCATTTTAATTCTTTTCTTTTTTTAATTTTCGTAATTATATCACAGAAGTTTCACTTCTTTACCGAAGATGATTTAGAAATTGGAATAGAATTAACGAATAGACTCTTTAACGAAGCTGCATAAAATAATTTATTAATGCTACGAACTTTCGAACACTTTGAATAATTTTTTTAATATTTATTTATACTGATTTCAGTTCTTTTATTTAAAACTCTAACTTCGGAACCTTCCGACGTTGCGATTACAACAGAAGCCACGCGTTCATTCTAGTTTCCTTCCAGCATTTTAAAAATAAATTCCGACTTGCCGGTGTCTTTTCATCGCGATTCAAGTGTTCGCTTCTCACTCGTCTATTCGTTTTTTTTTTAATCCTCTTAAGAGGCCCGGCTATAAATAAACGGAAATACGCTTTTCTGTCGCGCAACGATCATAAAGATGTCCGAAAGATCTCGAGCCCTCAATCTGGTCGCGGACTTGGTGTCAGCGATTATTCATTGTATCTAATTCCATCTTGGAAACGGGAAGATCGCCCTATCGGTATATTTAGTATGACTCCGCTTTAGAGAACTATTTTTAAAAATGCAGCGTTAGAAATGTTGAATCACACCGAGCCCTATATCTTCCAGAACGTTCTCCAAACAGAAAAGAAACACAAAGCATTCAATTTTCAATATCAAAGTTATCACAAAACTTATATATCCACATTCGAAATGGATAAATTCGAATTAAAATGAATTAGAAGATGCAGATCGGCATGTTACATAAACCATAGATGACTCTCCCGACTCTCTCTCTCTCTCTCTCACTGAAATATTCTCACAGCAAATCTGGAAGGATCGTTCGAAAAATTAGTCATAGTTCTATCTCGGAACCTTCAGTTACGAAATTACAAATTTTAAACTTTGTCCAGCACTCGTGTTGATTCGATAAAATGTTCAAATTAAATTTCCGAGAAAAATTTTATTAAACTTCAGATAACTTTATTTTACATCCCATCAATTTATCGGTCTCACACTTTATTCGATCGATGTTTCATCCGTAATCGTGGTCCAAAGTGTTTAAACACACTTTTATCTCAATCATGTTTCTACATGGAACTTTACAGTTTATTAGACCACATGTTCATATACAGACCTATACATCATGTTTCTACATGGAACTTTACTAATTAGTTATTGAATTAGTAACAAAAATTAGTTTGTTAGACCACATGTTCGTATATAGACATGTACATCATGTTTCTACATGGATCTTTACGAATTTGTTATTAAATTAGTAAAAAATTAGTTTATTAGACCACATGTTGGTGTATAGACATGTACAAACTGTTTGTACATGGAACTTTACTAATTTATTAGTAATCAGACAGCTCGATCGTCTTTTTATTAACATGTTGTTCCCAACAGTAAAAATATTTTACATCAGAATTTCGTGCAGATGAAGATCAACTGAATAAAGATGTTGATGCATGAACCTTTGGGGACGATTATTAGAATTTTCTATATTAGACATCTGAAGTACTCGAAGAATGGCGGACATTTTCACAGAGAGACTTTGGTTTTACATTACAGAAGATAAAACAGAGCGTCTATCATAGCATGTCTGTCGAATTAGCTTTTGGTCTGTCACTAGTACTTCAAGTTGCTACAAACATTCGAATCACAGTAAAAAAGAATATCGACAATATTCATCAAGTTTGTTTTCGATCTTTTGACATTTACAAAGAGAGACTCCCCTTTGGTTTTACATCACCGTGTTAATTGACAGTGGAGAAATTATATCAAAGAAGATAAATCATGCTGAAACAGAGCTTTTGGTTTGTAGCTAGTGCTTCAATTTGCTAAAAAAATAGATTTTGTTACAATAAAGAATTACAGTAAAAAAGAATATCGACAATATTCATCAAGTTTGCTTTCGGTCTTGTGACATTTACAAAGAGAGACTCCTCTTTGGTTTTATATCACCGTATTAATTGACAGTGGAGAAATAATATGAAAGAAGATAAATTGTGCTGAAACAGAGCTTTTGGTTTGTAGCTAGTGCTTCAATTTGCTAAAAAAATAGATTTTGTTACAATAAAAAATTACAGTAAAAAAGAATATCGACAATATTCATCAAGTTTGCTTTCGGTCTTTGACTATCATATCAATTCGGGAGCAAAGAACAAATCGCATTGAAGAAGAGCCATAAGACGGTCTCGTTGACACCGATTTGGGTAGAGCAAGAGACAGAGAGAGAGAGAGAGAGAGAGAGAGAGAGAGAGAGAGAGAGAGAGAAAGAGGGAGAGAGGACCGTTCGTAATTAGAGCAGCCTGATCTAAGGTCGCAGCGCGTTTAATCATCGCGATTATCCGAATTTTCTGCCGGGCCAACGAAAATAAAGTAGTTCGAATCACGCCCTATCGAAAATAGTATCATTCGCTATAAATGATGTTACCGTGGCATGAGCGTGGCCGCGCCGACGCAGTAAAACGATCCCACCTTTATGCCGGCCCGTGTTCCCAACTACGGGAGAAAGCCGATTCCTCCTCCGCAGGGAAGGAGGGTCCCTCAGGAATTACGAGGTCCATCGGCGCGGTGTTCCACCCTCTGGAGCGTAAAAGGAGAGTGGAGTTTGACCCGTCCGACCCTCCTGGAACCGGATTCTAATTTCGTCGAGGTGTCCCCTCTCTTTTCCTCTTTCCAACACACATCTAGCCCCTCCTGCCGGTGCTGCTGCTGCGGCGGCGGCTGCTGCTGCTGCAACCGAGAACGGTGTTCCCTCCCTCGTCATCGGGATCGGTTATAAATATTTTTCTACGATGAATATGTTCGCTGGAGTGGGGACGATCTCGCTGATTCTTCTCGGTGACCGCGAAGAGGGATTTTAGGTAGAAAAGTTGAGCCTCTGGTAAACCGGAGACCAGTTGGACCCGCGACCTCGCGCCGAGCCCTTCGACATTTTCTTTTTCGAAACCGCAACGAGCTCCGAATACATCCTCCCCCTTATCTTCATTCGAATCGCACCACGTTTTATACAGGAGAAATACCGTGTGCAGTTCTCTCGATTCTCCTTCCGTCGTATCGAACCGGTACCAACGATCGTAACGATCCTCTGATACATCCGTACTCATCGGGTACAAGCCAGATTTTCGATTCTTCGACTCGGTTGTTTGCTTACGAGCACTGGATATCGTGACCGGCCGTCTGTGAACTGATTCGGAGGGAATAATGGGTGACACGTCGGTCGAGGACCCGGTGAACGGGCAAAAGTTGAACGGTGATGTGGATTCGCAATTGCAGGCGCTCGAGGAGAAAGCAAGGAAAGCACAGGAGGCCTTCGAAAGGGAGGAGAAACTGCGCAAGGAGCTCGAGGAACAGAACACGAAATTGCTCACCGAACGAAATGCCCTGCAACGGACACTGGACGGCGAGAAGGGCTCGCTCTCTGAATACATGGAGAAATCGCTGAAATTGGCCGCCCAGAAAGCCGATCTCGAGTCCCAACTTCAGGTAAGTCTCGACATTACTCTCGGAAATTCGGTGACGAGCTACTAGCTACACGAGGCGCCAGGCGAAAATATATTCGCCGTTCGACGTTACTAGATATTCAAATGATATTGCTAGCAGTCTCATAGAAAGTACTAAAAAAAATTATGGAATTGAGAGTTTCGTACAATTTAATGCTGTTTCACTTCGTTTTCAAGTGATCCAAACCGAAGAGCTGTAAAATTGAGACGGTTTCATCGAATTTAAGGCTGTTTCACTTTGGTGCAAGTGATCGAAACCAACCATTAAAGCAACGCGATTTTATTGCACCTCGTTTTTCATGTGATCGCAACCGACCATAAAGGAAACGACATTTTACTCAGTTCCCTCAAAGTTACAGAAAAATCCTCCTAAAGTTCGAAAATTTGAAGTTCAGGAAAATTTAGTGCTGTAATATTTCGATTTCAAGTGATGGAGACCAATCATAAAGGAAACGAAATTTTATTTAATCTAAGTTTCTTGAAACTTCCATGAAAATCTTCGTGGAGTTTTGAAGTTTCAAGTTTAATCAAATTTCATACTGTTCCACTGCGGTTTCAAGTGATCGAAATCAGCCGTAAAGGAAACAGAATTTTATTCGACTTTAGCTTCTTCGAACAATAGCTAGAAATCCGCAAAAAGTTGTTAAATGAGATATTTAATCCAGTTTGGAATGGTTTCCCTTTATTTTCAAGTGATCGAAATCAATCATAAAGGAAACGGCAATTTATTGAACTTTATCTTCTTCGAAATTAGCTAAAAATCCGCAAAAATTTGGTAATTGAGATGTTTTATCGAGTTTAAAATGGTTTCCCTTTATTTTCAAGTGATCGAAATCAATCATAAAGGAAACAGAATTTTACTTAATCTCATTTTTTTAGATTTTGCCTAGAAAATCATGAATTTAAATGAAAATCTACAATCTAGTAATTAAAGTCAGCCATAAAAGCAACATGATTTCATTTAATTATACCTTCTTCGAATTTTCTTGGACGATCATCAATTTATATAAAAAAAGCTGCAATTCAGTGATAAAAGCCAGTCATAAAGGCAACATAATTTCGTACAATCTCATGTTCCTCGAATTTTGTCTAGATAATTCCGAATTTATATAAAAATCTGTTAAAAAAAATTTTATCTAATCTGTTTCTCCTTTATAAAAATGTGAATTTGCATATAAATTCACAATTCAATGAATATCTCTGTGTTCTAATGAAAATATATCATAAATTGTCAATTTTTATGCACACAGAATTATATAGACGTTAACTTACAGAAAGTGAGGTGAAATAAAAATTTGATTCGGTATCGCTGAAGTCGAACAAAAATCACATTAACCTGTATCCAGTTTTTCATTCGATTATCAAGTCTGTAATAAAAGTCTTATCAATGAATTTCTCATTAGATTATCAAAGTCTTTATGAGAGAGAAAATGCAGAAAATTCGTATTTACTAGATCTTTTAAGAAACGGCTTCGTCGAATGGTAAAATAATGTTTCTTTCTCGAGATTTTGCAACGATTGATAAACAATTGTAACATTTTATTAGATCGTAGGTCAACGCGACGTGTTTTTGCCGAAAATGTCCGTGAGTTAGAAAGTAGTACAATTGGCACGGTCCACCGCTAACGAAACTCTTCAACGCGATGATAAGCACGCGTCCTCCAAGAATCGCATCATGAATCGAACAACCGATAATTATACCTTCTCAAGGAACAATCGAATGTCGAAACAAATGGGAATGGGGTTACCAATGTTTCAGACAACGATCCCATACTCCCCGTCAAGGCTGATTAGATAGATATTATAGCGGCAGTTGCAGAAACAAGTTTAGAAACGAAAATAATCACGCGTACGAGTGGAATCAAGTTTTAAATATCGCGAAAAGGATAACAGGACGCCCAAGTAGGCGGGACTTTATTTAGAATTTGGAAACGCAAATAACTTCGTTCATGATTTCCTGCATACTTCTCCAGAAATATCTTCGAAACACGTACAACATTGTGTGTTGCGTTCAATGGAGTTATCAAAATCCGGTAACGTAACGGAAGCGACGAGTTTAGTAAATCGAAATCAAAATTCACATTAAAATTGACAAAAAAGTTGACAGTTTCAAACGAAACAACTGGTGCTAATTCAAATCGAAATGTAAGTAACGTTGTCAGTATTCGAATAGATCGCAGGTGTTTTTCTAATAACAGTAGAATGTCGCTGCTTTGTAGAAATAATCAAATTGTGATCGCTCACTTTTCACGAAATTTTAACAAGTGCTAAATTAAAGATCCGGAACGTCGTTTTAACGATATCATTTTCCAAATTAGCAATTTCTTACGAGATTGTAATAATTGCAGAATGAAAACTGCGAAATATCATTTGAAAAATCAATCGGTTTTTTAACAAAGCAAATATTCGATTTAATCAGTAATTTCCTAATTTCAGTGATCGTAGAAATCGAAATGTAGGACTTGATTTTGAACGTGGCGATTAATTTCACGCGTTTTTTTTAGTAGAGCCACGCCCGGAACGGATTCCAACGAAATTTTCGGAATCGTGGAAGCTCTGGAGCGGCGGTTTGCGGTGACAAATAATTTGAAAAAGCGGGGGATAAATATTCCGGGAGGATTAAAAATAGGCTTAGACGTTTGTATCAGTTTTTCCGGCACGGAATTAGAGCCGCGGGCTCAGAAAATAACACGGGGCGGTAATAAAATTCGGCGGAGTGATAAATCCTCGACACCGGGCCACCTACGAGTGTGTTTTCTTGGATAAGTTTGAAATTCGAGCACCGCAGGTATTTGATCGTAATTTATATGGACCTGGCTCGGGTTACCGAGAATGATGCATCTGACAAGACTCTTGATACATCGCCGTTGCGCAAGAGGCACATGCACAAAGTAGCGAGGGCGCATCATTAGTCAGACCCTGAGTCTGACTTCATCGTCGGATCGCACGCTCCTCTTCTTCCGTGACAGATTATTCTGCCCCATTCCGATGCTCGATTTATACCCCCATTCATTTATTCCGCTCTATCAAGACTCCGCCAGTTAATTGGACACTTTCTATTCGTCCAGAAATTATGTTTGTCCCATACATTTCTTATTCCGATCGCTCACTAACTCTTCGGCCGGACGTTTACTTTCTGTACCCTGTCAAACACGCTCGATGTATTCAATCATCACGTAGAGGAATTTAATGGGGACAGATTTCATACTAATAGGAGCCTGTCGACTTTACGATCTGGAACTTCTAAACGAACCCCGTCCCCGTTACGTTGCAACACTACTCCAGCTTTTTATATTCGCGTTGAGTCGTCATGGAGTTATGCTGTCTTAAATCTGGCCAAGTATAAAAAGTCCGAGAATTCCTGGGGAAACGTGGCCCGCTCCAGAATTCCAGACTATTTTCAGCGATCTTTTAAATTACTGCTCGTGTTTCCTGTCAACGCCGACTCCGTCACCGTTTCGTAGATCATCGTTTCCCTCTGAAACTTTGTTCCCTTTGAAATTGGAAATTTCATTTATATTTTCTACAAACTTCTTGACACTTCGGAAATTTACATTGATACACGAACATGCAATGAAATACGGAAGAAAGGAAGTCTTTAGAGTATTCGGTTGATCGATAAATAGACCTATTAAAAAAAATTTTGTTCAATATTGCATTGTTATCCAGTTCTGAGCTATATTTCGAATTTCAAGTTTCTAGCACTTCGGGAAGTTAAAATCAATTGCAAAATTTCTGATCGAACAGACAGAAAGCGAGCTAATAAAAATGTGGTAAAATAGCGATTACCTGAGCGGGGAAAGTTACCTAGCAATTAGGGAAGGCCGGAATTAGACGGTACCAAATATGGATGGTGAAAGAAGCGGGCTAACGGGTGAGAAAAAAAAATCGTTTAAGTTGGCCTAACGTGCTTACTTAGGAGCGGAAACATTGAATAATATCCCCTCCCGTCCGCGGGACCAAATTTAGCTGCCCGTCGATCCCAGATTCCAGGTTATTAAAAGTGGGTGTGGTCATGCGCTGGAACAGCCGGGGAGAACGAACGAGGTAACAGGTGTAAGGTATATTTATACGTTGGTACAGTTTATGCGTCATCGCGCAACTTCTTGGCTGTTCATCTTCGTTCGAGAGATCCCCTTCGTCTCTCATCAATTAAACTGATCCTTCAAGTTTAACGTACTTCCGTTCCTCTCCTACTTTAGCAAACATACTTCGATTCGTTTGTTCTAATTTTAGCCGTCGCTGCCGTTGCGATCTGGAATAAACGCACCGCGACGCGAACAATAAACAATCCATTGACCCTCCTGGCTCAATCGACTTTCTACAGAAAACTCAATTATTTCCTGTTTTGTCAGAACGATTTTCTACTCTTCTCCCTTCTTCGATTCGGTGACAAATCATTTTGTCAAACACTGTTTATCTGAGTATTGAATTTATTCGTTGTCTTTGGATTTAGTGTAATTAATGGATCTTGGTATCTCGATATATTCGAGGATTTCTTGATTTTTTATGATACTTCTTTTCGTATTTTACAAAAGTTGCGTCTCATAGAAACATACAAAACTGTATCCCGTGCAATTAATGGATCTTTACGCGAAATGAAAATGTTCCGAGGCAATTGTTAAGGACATTATTATTTAAAATTACATCACATATATTCGAGGATTACTTGATTTTTTATGATATTCCTTTTCGTATTTTACAAGAGTTGCGTCTCATAGGAAAATACAATATACTGTATCCCGTGCAATTAATGGATCTTTACGCGAAATGAAAATGTTCCGAGGCAATTGTTAAGGACATTATTATTTATAATTACACCACATATATTCGAGGAATTTGTGATTTTTAATGATATTATTTTTCATATTTTCTAAGAGTTGCATCTCATAGGAAAGTACTTTCTTTTAATAAGAATTTATTTGAATAAGTTGAGATTATATATATATATATATATATATATATATATATATCTAAATTTTCCCAAGTGCATAAAATCAGTAGCGCAACAATTGAACTGTATCTCGGTTTGATCTCAGCTGAAATTTCAATTCAATTCGAAATTACCAATTTTTTGCAAATTTAAAATGTCCTCTAATTTGGATTGATTGCCTGGTATATTTCCAAAATATCTTGTAACATATTTGATACGCGCAAACGACTATTCTGCTTGTTTCTGTTTACACAACGCCCATGTTCGAATAGTTGTTTGCCAATTTCACTCGAGTATGTTTTCGCTTTTATCAGCTGCAGCCTGTCGCAATACGATATTAATATCAAGGCTGAGGCAGTGTACTTCTAATTATATTCAATTAGTCAAACCTTCGTTCAGTGTCGTAGGGTATTTACATCATGCCTTGAACTATTGAAAGATGATTCTGTTATGCTATCGTGCAGTGACTTCGACTACTTCGATATATTAAACATTAGAAAGCAAACGTGTCGCGTATTTTTATAAACACTATTCAAGTTAATATTACACTACGAATTTTATGCATTTAGAAAAAAAAAACGAACAGATGAAGTCTAAAACGGTACAAGGATTAAAAGAATTTAAGAAATAAAAGTCAATTTTTTATTTTTGAAATTTTTATTTTAATAAAACTGTGGCCGAACTCTAGTTTAGTGTTGAAAGAAGAAGGAACCTTTTTTATTTCGCGTACAAATCTGCAGCCTATTGAAAAGTCATGGGATGGAATTACCTTGAGGAAGTTTGACGTTTGAGATTACAATTAAACCACTGAATATGAAAATGTACGTCTAATTATTACCAGGAATTATCTGGAAAAAGCGAGACTAATTAAGATGATTAAGCATTATCTATGAATCGAATAGTAACGATCGATAACGACTGTAATCGAATCGAAGTGCCTCGTGTTTTAGTAGTCTCGAATTGACTCGGGGAAAATTCAGTAATCGAAGATCGAGAGATAATTTTATCGATTCGCTTTCGCCACGATAGGACCTCAACGACAGATTCAAAGAAGAGGAAGACTCGAGGAACAACCTGTTCCAAAACAAGAAGAAACTCGAGCAAGAAGTGGCGGGTCTGAAGAAGGACATAGAAGACCTCGAACTCAACCTCCAGAAATCGGAGCAAGAGAAAGCGACGAAGGATCACCAGATCCGCAACTTGAACGACGAAATCGCCCACCAAGATGAACTGATCAACAAATTGAACAAAGAGAAGAAGAACCAAGGCGAAGTTAACCAGAAGACTGCCGAAGAGCTCCAGGCTGCCGAGGACAAGGTCAACCACTTGAACAAGGTCAAAGTTAAGCTGGAACAGACTCTCGATGAACTCGAAGACTCCCTCGAACGTGAGAAGAAATCACGGTTAGTTCCATCATTTTCTTAATCGTCACTTTTTAATTATAATTAGACTGTGGATGTTCGTGAACATAAAATATGCAAATATGATCAGAACTAACACAAAGAGATATCTATCAGTAGACTGCGGATTTATGCATTTATGGCAAAAATGAGCAGGTGTAATTTAAAATAGTAAAAACATTCAAAGAATTTAAAACTACTGTTATTTTGTTTTCAACTTATTAAACATATATTAAAAGATAATCATTTTCTATTTCACTCTGATTCGTTACAATGCAGGTAGACAATTCTTATTTTGCATAAAAATCCGCTGTCTATTTATCAGTTATATTTTAATTAACAATTTATTTATACGGAAACACCATAATTTGCTAGTAATTTTTCCATGTTTCTAACACTTAGTTGTTGCTGTTTGTCAGTTAATATTGACTTATACATATACTGAAAAAGTACGTTCCACATCACAGGATGTAACGAGTGCATATTTATATTTGCTTCAGTAGCGTTGTGGTAAATTAGTTGACACATGTTCCAGGATTCTTTTCTACTTCTCATTTACTTCTCAAACAAGTTCAAATCGTACATTATTAAAAAAAGTTGTCGTTCTTTTAGAGTGTCCGAATATTAATGGGAATCATGTATACTTGAAAATTAATTGAACATGATTCTATTTAAAACATTGACTATGAAGCCATTTTAAAATAATATTTTTATCCTATAAGTTCCAGTGAGTACAGATAAAGAATAGTTCTTGAAGGAAAAACTCTATTCGTAGCAAGAATAAATGTTTTGTTAATGAATATTAACGAAAGGTCTTAGCCATTTTCAAATCACTGAATACTATGCAATGAATAGAACTTCAGCAATATGAAATAATCATTATAGTTGAACTGATAGTATGAATATTTCATAAAAATATTGGTTTAGGTATTTACCCACTGTATAAAAATCGTAAATTAGTTCAATGATTAAATTAAATGAACCACTGCTAACGTATCTACAAAAAGTATCTAACTATTATACATTCCAGCAATATGTTAAAAAGAATTAATGAATGAATGATTAAATTAAATGAACCACTGCTAACGTATCTACAAAAAGTATCTTTAACTATTATACATTCCAGCAATATGTTAAAAAGAATTAATGAATGAATGATTAAATTAAATGAACCACTGCTAACGTATCTACAAAAAGTATCTCTAACTATTATACATTCCAGCAATATGTTAAAAAGAATTAATGAATGAATGATGAAATTAAATGAACCACTGCTAACGTATCTACAAAAAGTATCTAACTATTATACATTCCAGCAATATGTTAAAAAGAATTAATGAATGAATGATTAAATTAAATGAACCACTGCTAACGTATCTACAAAAAGTATCTTTAACTATTATACATTCCAGCAATATGTTAAAAAGAATTAATGAATGAATGATTAAATTAAATGAACCACTGCTAACGTATCTACAAAAAGTATCTCTAACTATTATACATTCCAGCAATATGTTAAAAAGTATTGACGAATGAATGATGAAATTAAATGAACCACTGCTAACGTATCTACAAAAAGTATCTCTAACTATTATACATTCCAGCAATATATTAAAAAGAATTGACGAATGAATGATTAAATTAAATGAACCATTGCTAACGTATCTACAAAAAATATTTCTAACTATTATACATTCCAGCAATATATTAAAAAGAATTGACGAATGAAAGATTAAATTAAATGAACCACTGCTAACGTATCTACAAAAAGTATCTCTAACTATTATACATTCCAGCAATATGTTAAAAAGAATTGACGAATGAAGTAGTAACTAATTGTGAACATGATCAACTGTAAAGTTGTAAGATTAGTCCGCCATCCGAGGGTTAATTTACGATTGAACGATTTAATAATAATGTGTATTTGTGGTTGCGCAGTGCTGACGTAGAGAAATCCAAGAGGAAGGTAGAGGGCGACCTGAAACTCACCCAGGAAGCCGTTGCTGACCTCGAGAGGAACAAGAAGGAACTCGAACAGACCATCCAACGCAAGGACAAGGAACTGTCCTCCTTAACCGCGAAACTCGAAGACGAACAATCCCTGGTCGGCAAACTCCAGAAACAGATCAAGGAATTGCAGGCCCGCATCGAAGAGCTCGAGGAAGAAGTGAGTTCTCCCCATTATTAATTATTATTATTTATTTATTATAGACGAACTAAAGCCATTTTACATAAGTGTTTACAAAAAATAAAGAGAAAGATACAAGACTACTCACAACGACCGTGGTCCCGTTGAAAGCACCGGTTCTCATTCGATTATGTTTACGTATCTAATCAATTACTAAACATTTAGGTATCGTATGATGTATTTACACGAATTTCATATACAGTAGGACTTCGATTAACCGGATACTGATTATAAACAAATATGCATTTAAATACGATTATATTAACACTTCAAATAGTAGGGAGTTGTTGGCAAGAAAATTGAAAAATAATTCGGGGTGTAAAGGGTTAATAATGTAAAGAATATTTTGAATAATGGTACAGCAATTTTTAATGGCGTCTAAGAAATATCATGCGAGTGCTGAGGGTTGAATAAAAGGTTGAATTCAATCTTGAAAAGTTAGAAAAGACAAAATTGAAAAGTAGATACTCGGGTACTCAAGTATTGACGTAATTGTTAATGATGGCTGTGCAGCTATAAAACGTTTATGAAATGTTTTGACAAGTGCGAAAGTGTAAGGCATGCTGGAATATCGAGTTGACGTGTTCGATTTGTTTCTTCCAGATTGAAGCCGAGCGTGGTTCTCGCGTGAAAGCCGAGAAACAGCGCAGCGACCTTGCCCGAGAACTCGAAGAACTTGGCGAGCGTCTCGAGGAAGCTGGCGGCGCTACCTCTGCTCAGATCGAGCTCAACAAGAAGAGAGAAGCCGAACTTAGCAAGCTCCGCAGGGACCTTGAAGAAGCCAACATTCAACACGAAGCCACCCTCGCCAGCTTGCGCAAGAAGCACAATGACGCCGTCGCCGAGATGGGAGAACAAATCGACACACTCAACAAACTCAAGGCTAGGTAAGTCCGAGCAACCAGACGCTTAATTAAAACGAGCTATTGAACTTTTATTCTCACCTCTTCAACGTTCATTCTTTAATTACCCCTTTCACCACTACGGACGCAATGGCGTGTTATAATTAGTATGGACGTTGAGCAAAGTAGAATTTCGGGGCCCCCAACCATATAACTATATAGCTTTCACATTGGAAATAAATAAAACAGTTACATATTTATTATTGCATAAAAAATGAAATGAATACATGTATTGATATGTAAAGAGCATTATAAATCTAATGCACACGTGATTGCAATATTCATTTAAATATTTACTTTTCATGCTTCCTTTGTCGCAAAGTTATTAATTAGTTTGTTAGAATCAACTAAATTGGTTACATCACTTTCAATAGGTACTATGAATTTTGACCATTTATGTTCTTTTAAGGACATTGAAAGAACGTTCTGCCGATGCACTGGAAGCTGGAATTGTTAGAAATATTGTTAAAATTACCTCAACATTTGAAAATGTTGATGTAAAAGCACAGGCTATTTGACAAGAATCGCGACTTTATTTTATTATGAATATTTCCAGATTAGAGTTTCAGATTGAAATTTTTTTATGAGAAAAACGAATATCTCGTCCATTGTAGTGAAAGGGTTAATATGAAGTTTCAAAACTCGGCGAAACTTCAGTGAGCCGAGTGAGTATAAAACGACCTGATTTTTTATAATCAATTAGAAGCATTGGTTTACGAAGTGATATGCAAGAAAGATTATAAAAAGTCATGTCATTTGATACAATATAAAA
The DNA here is from genome assembly GCA_916610235.2 of Lasioglossum morio. Lineage (NCBI taxonomy): Eukaryota > Metazoa > Arthropoda > Insecta > Hymenoptera > Halictidae > Lasioglossum > Lasioglossum morio. The sequence continues at coordinate 19,308,201 of OU744326.1, read as the reverse complement.
AAATTATTCTATTTTAAAAGGTGTACGAACACTTTGTACACCCACTGTATTTTGCTCCGCGTTGGTACATTTTTTTTTTTACCTAAAATTCTAAAAGGAAGAAAGCGTAGAACGAGAAAAATGTTTAAAGAGCCGCAATTCCAACAAATTATTTTCACTAGGGCCGAAAAGGGCCGTCACGACATCCACTCCGAGCTGAATAATTCTCGTGCCACAACGGATCAGGTTGCCCGGGAAAAGGTAGCTAGCAAACCGTGAGAATGAACCCCCGAGAATGATGATCGTCCGAAACATGTTTGCCCAAAAAAATTCGTTTTCTTTTTCGTATTCCATCCTGTGTCTTCACAACTGTCACAAGAAAAGAACTAACCACCGCGATCTTCGAATCGTTTCGATCGATCAGAGTCCCCGTATTTGTCAGCAACCTGTTTCTCTTCGTCGCGACCGTCAACGTACAAGAATGAGCACGGAAAAATATTCCACCCTGTTTTACACAATTTTGCAGGTTCACGTCAACGAAATATGTACTATAAAATTGTCTCGATTTAACTGTCAACTGTGAATCCTAGTCATGTATTGTCCACTAATCGTCCTCTTTGCATCTGTTTTTTTCTCTCTCGAAAACCAGGGTTGAGAAGGATAAGGTTCAATACTTCAGCGAATTGAACGATATGCGCGCCAGCGTAGACCACCTGAGCAACGAGAAGGTAAGACCACTCTGTCCACGACCGATTTAATAGTACATCAAACTAACGCAACTAACAGCTTCGCCAGGGAGCCGTCGCTGCGGCGAAAGGACAACGAATCCGGAAAATATTCCAACACCTTGAAAATGTTTCCATACGTAATCTCCGACATTGGAAAGTGTGCCTGGCTTGACAAGCTTGCTCCTCGTTTGTACCTTTGCATTTGACACTGCCGATTCATTTTGGAACGATCTCGCCGAATCGTCTGAAAAATATCAATGACACCTGTTGTGAGAAAGAAAGAAACGCCCGGCTATATTTTATAGAAAAGCGTAAAACGTCAAATAGGAACACAGTCAGTTTTGAAAAAGGATTTAACGATTTAAAGGTTTAATTGAATGAGTTATTACGTTTATTAGTTATTAAACAAAGATATTGCTTCTCACCATCTTCTTTATAAATAAAAATTAAGTGCTGTTCAGTGGTAAGCGTATCACTTGAGAACGACTAGTCCGATTTGTCTAATTTTTCAAAGAAAATGTTCGTGATAGTCCGAAGAAAAAATGAAAGTCCTTTTTTATATGGGATTTTTTTACGAGCTCAATGAATATGCGTAATTCTATATTTGTTTTGTTCGTTATGGTAAAGTTTTCAGGAACAAGAAATTCGAGAGTATTACAAAGAAAAGTCGGAAAATACAAACAAATTGCAAAAATCATAATTTTTGAAACGGTAGAGCAGGTTGGCACGTTTGGCTATCACAAAGAAAATTGAAATTTGTACAGGACAACGTCTGTCTGGTCAGCTAGCATCTTACAATTACGCCGGGTGGTTCTTTCTGCTGCACAGTAGCTCTTCTCTTCGCAATGGTTTGATCCTTCCAAAATCGAATGTTAGTAGCCGGAGCATCAAAGGATCAGTGTCCTAATATTTTGACTGTTTGCCACTAAAGGCCGCCCAAGAGAAGATCGTGAAGCAACTGCAACACCAGCTGAACGAGACCCAGGGCAAACTCGAGGAAGTGAACCGCACGTTGAACGACTTCGACGCCGCGAAGAAGAAGCTGTCGATCGAGAACAGCGACCTGTTGCGCCAACTGGAGGAAGCCGAGTCGCAAGTCAGTCAGCTTTCCAAGATCAAGATCTCGCTCACCACGCAACTGGAGGACACGAAACGTTTGGCCGACGAGGAAGGCCGGGAACGCGCCACGCTCCTTGGCAAATTCCGCAACCTGGAACACGACCTGGACAACATTCGGGAACAAGTGGAAGAAGAAGCAGAGGGCAAGGCCGATCTACAGAGACAACTCAGCAAAGCGAACGCGGAAGCACAATTGTGGCGCACGAAATACGAATCCGAGGGTGTTGCACGCGCGGAAGAACTCGAGGAAGCTAAACGGAAGTTACAGGCTCGCCTGGCTGAGGCTGAAGAAACGATCGAATCGCTCAACCAGAAGGTCATCGCACTCGAGAAGACGAAACAGAGATTGTCGACGGAAGTCGAGGATCTACAGATCGAGGTGGACCGTGCTACCGCTATCGCCAACGCTGCCGAGAAGAAACAGAAGGCCTTCGACAAGATCATTGGAGAATGGAAACTCAAGGTCGACGACCTGGCTGCAGAACTCGACGCCAGCCAGAAGGAATGCCGCAACTACAGCACCGAACTGTTCAGGCTCAGAGGTATAGTTTCCATTCTTTTAACCTTCATACGCTCCTCAATAATAGCTGCATAAAAGAGACTAGGACAGTGATGGCGAACCTTTTTGAAGAGTGGCTCACAATTATTTTTATTTCTGTTTGAAGAGTGGCTCACAATTATTTTTATTTCTTTTGGAAGAGTGGCTCACAATTATTTTTATTTCTTTTTGAAGAGTGGCTCACAATTATTTTTATTTCTTTTTTAAATACTAGCCCGTGTGTCATAAGGCAGTGACCTCAATTAGAAGGGGGGGGGGGTTAAAAAGGATGCCAATTATTTGAAAACATCAAACATTTTGTTAAGAGATAAAGTTGACAGTTGACTTTTTTTGGTTCTCACTTTTGAATTAATCCAAAAAATGTTTTAATTTCCTTTTTGATTTATAACTTTAACTTATGCACATATTCCACTTGGATTTTTTTAAATTATATATTTTATTTTTTTATAAATCTGACATTACATATTTACAGTTTATAATTGTTTAATATCTTCGATTATCTTTTCTCTCTGTTATAATTAAAAAATGTAGGTCAATATACATTCGCCTAGACTAGGATAACAATTCACCCGTTTCTATTTTTCACGTTAAATTAACACATTACGCTTCATTTATAACGTCGCAATGTAAAGATATACATCGCACGACGTAGACATAAAAGATTGAATAATATGACAGTATGTGAAAATATTAAATGGGTGAATTGTTCACCCTGAGGAACGTACGTACGTTAACGTTCATTCTTAATGTATCTGATCTTGAACAACGACTTTCGATTGCTAGGTTCGAAATTGATACGGATTGGAGAGTTTGTTGGTATAATTGTTGTGTATTGAAATCCAGGCGCGTACGAGGAAGGCCAGGAACAGCTGGAGGCAGTGCGTCGCGAGAACAAGAATCTCGCCGACGAGGTGAAAGACCTTCTGGACCAGATTGGCGAAGGTGGACGCAACATTCACGAGATCGAGAAGGCCAGGAAGCGCCTGGAGGCTGAGAAGGATGAACTCCAAGCCGCCCTCGAGGAAGCCGAAGCCGCTCTGGAACAAGAAGAGAACAAAGTATTGCGCAGCCAGCTGGAACTCAGCCAGGTGCGACAGGAGATCGACCGACGCATCCAGGAGAAGGAAGAAGAATTCGAGAACACCAGAAAGAACCACCAGCGTGCCCTCGATTCCATGCAAGCGTCCCTCGAAGCAGAAGCCAAGGTTTGTAGAGATGATCGATTTCGACTAAAAATTTGAATTAGTAGATTTGCGGGTCTATATGGAAAATCGAAATTGTCCTGTGACGATTTCCATGAAATCCGCAAGTCTGGACTGATTGGGAAGAAGAGTGACTACGAGTTTCGTGAAATTTCTAGGGCAAAGCTGAGGCTCTGCGCATGAAGAAGAAGTTGGAGGCCGACATCAACGAACTGGAAATCGCTCTTGACCACGCGAACAAGGCCAACGCCGAAGCCCAGAAGAACATCAAGAGATACCAACAGCAACTGAAGGATGTACAGACCGCTCTCGAAGAGGAACAACGAGCACGCGACGAGGCCAGAGAACTCCTTGGAATCTCGGAACGTCGGGCCAACGCTCTGCAAAACGAACTCGAGGAAAGTCGCACTCTTCTTGAACAGGCCGACCGTGGCCGCCGCCAAGCGGAACAGGAATTGGCTGACTGTCACGAACAACTCAACGAACTCGGTGCTCAAAACGCTTCGATCTCTGCTGCCAAGAGGAAACTCGAGGCTGAACTCCAGACTCTCCACGTGAGCACACATCCCCGTTCATTATTATTACTTCTCATCAATATCTTGAATATGTTCAACATGTAATTTAAGCATCTTTGCGCTTGTTCTTGTTTGTTAATGTTCCGTTGATGTTTTTCAGTCTGATCTGGACGAACTCCTGAACGAGGCAAAGAACTCCGAAGAGAAGGCGAAGAAGGCGATGGTCGATGCAGCCAGATTGGCCGACGAGCTCCGAGCTGAACAAGATCATGCTCAAACTCAGGAGAAACTGCGCAAGGCTCTTGAAACACAAATCAAGGAACTCCAGGTGCGTCTCGACGAGGCCGAAGCGAATGCCCTCAAAGGAGGCAAGAAGGCGATCCAGAAACTTGAACAACGCGTCCGCGAATTGGAGAACGAACTGGATGGAGAACAGAGGAGACACGCTGATGCCCAGAAGAACCTCCGCAAGTCCGAACGCCGCATCAAAGAACTCAGCTTCCAGGTATGCAACTCAATATTTCATCGTGATTACAAAACAAGTAGATTCGAACGTAATAACCGAAAAAATCACGAGACTACTCTAAAATTGGAATAATGCATTTATCCTTTCAAAATTCACATTTATTCTTTTATATAGAAATTCGCGCTGAATTTTACCCGTGGAAACCAGAAATGTTTTACTTTTCTTCATGTGATTCTGTAGATTTTTAGTGAAAATAATAAGTCGGAACTTGTATCTGATCTGAGTATTTACGCCTATCTTTTTAATATTTAATCATTGAAATAATGTAGTCATACGAAAAATATAAAATTTTCTTTTTTCTTCTACGACGTTTTTGGGAATAAAGACGTTTTTATGCGGTGTAACTGTAAAGAGAATGATACGGCAAGGGGTTAATGAATATATATATATGGGGACACTTATCAGTAGGATGGTGCAATGAGTTTGTTTGTGTGTTGGAATGTCTAGGCTGACGAGGACCGCAAGAACCACGAGCGCATGCAAGACCTGGTTGACAAACTCCAGCAGAAGATCAAGACATACAAGAGGCAAATCGAGGAGGCTGAAGAAATCGCTGCTCTGAATCTTGCTAAGTTCCGCAAGGCGCAACAGGAACTCGAGGAAGCGGAAGAAAGGGCGGATCTTGCTGAACAGGCGATTACCAAGTTCCGTACCAAAGGACGTGGAGGTAGTGCCGCGCGCGGATTGAGCCCAGCGGTAAGACAATAAATTCGAATTAATCTACGATTGAATTTGCTTCGTCGATACGATTCACGATGAACGTACGGGAAGAAAAATAAGAAAATTCTCCCTTTTTGCGCGTCACAAGGATCTCGTCGACTATCGAATTGGCGGTTATCCGAAAGAGCCCATATATAATGTCTTTACAGTTTCTTTTTATTCCGGGATGATAACGAGAGAAATAAAGAGAATGTAGAAAAAAAAAAGATCGCGTAGTAGACGTGAGAATGCATTGCAGTAAAGAGTCTCTAATTAAGAAATCTCTGTGTCCTTGTATAGCCGCAACAGAAGGCACGCAAGGCGCCCTCCGCAATGGAGTAAAGAACACCGCGCCGGTCCATGTAAGTTCCGTGCACGTGTCACACAGTCACGTGTGTGTGTCTCGAGAGAGAAAATAGAAACAGAGCACAACAGATCAGAAACAACAATTCTCTACAGACAAAAACTGTCGCGACTATACCCCCCCATCTATGTCGTTTTTAGTTTTTCTTTTTCTTTTTTTTTTTCTTTGATCCTGTGTGACAAGCTCGTAACACTTCTGGAAGCAAAAAACCTTACAAATATAAAGCTTCGTCCCTCAACATTGATTAACGTTGTGTATCACCCATTCCCAATACAGTTCACGATTTAGCTGCGCAAGCGGATCCTTCTGTATAGACATTAGATCAGTGATTTGCTTGACTAGCCCGACACAAGTTACACGTACGCGACCATTGAAACGCGCGCACGTACGCGTTCACTTGATCGATTAGCGCAGAGGAGCATCAAATAATACAGTATAACTTTCTTCGTTTTCTCTTAATCGTTTCGATTCACGCTTCGTCTTGCGAACTAAACGGACAAAGCGACTTTGTCGGATAAAGGGAGGCATCAGAACCCTCGGTTCGTTCGGCATCCATTGTTGTTTTCCGAGTGCAAGGCCAATTCATTTCCAACCAGCGCAGAAAGGACACAGGAAACGTGTCAATCTGATTCCCATAAACGTCACTTACTTTTTTCTTTTCGTATACAAAGTGTCATTTGATCCTTGTTAGAGATGGGATCGAGAGCACTAATTCACCATTTGATGTACAAAGACGTGCTTCCGATGGTTAGATCGCGAATCTTTCTTGCAAAATACAAAGTATATTTTTTTTATAAAAGATGTATTAATGCTCTCTGAATTTTTACTTAGAAGCAATTCTGCAATTTATCAAATTCAAATTTCGACGTTTCGATATCTATGTTCAGATCATCTTCAAGAAAATTAATAATTGCCTCTGTAAATTATTAAACAAAAGTTATTAAATATAACCATTGAATATCTAATTAGGAAATAAGTTACTCGCTTGCTTTATGAAAATAATTTTCATTTCTTAGAACAGACAAAAGACGTGCTGCTCTATCTGTATAATAATTTACAGACGCAATTATTAATTTTCTTGAATATGATCTGAACATCTATGTATTTCGATATCTATCGAAACGTCGAAATTTGAATTTGATAAATTGCAGAATTGCTTCCAAGTAAAAATTGATCGAACTTCTTTGTTGACTTCAAGAAACGAAAGTTCAATGATGATTTACTTCGGGTGTGAAGGGGTTGAAGTAGTATTTTGAATATGTGCAGTTGAGAAAATCATGTCTACCACCACTGGATTGAATATTATAACAAAACATATTTCTTTATCATTATTTGTTCCAGTGCATATCAGAATTTGTGGGTAGAGCTCGATCCCATCGCTAAAAAACAATGTATCGTTTGGAGATCATCCAGCATATCCTTTTGAAGTACAGGGTGTTTCAAAATTGTATGTCGCGACCATTATGGCGTGATTCTTCACCTCTAGGTGGAGATTTGTTTAAAAAATAGACCGCAACATTGACCTTAACACCAAAATATGGTTTTCATATCTTTTATATTGTTTCATGTTAGTTGCAGATCTAATCTAAGCTTGTATATTTAATTCTTACTGAATTTAGTGTCAGACGTTGTTCTTTTCTCTACGGTAATATGTTCAATTCATTTTATTAAGCAAAGTACATATTCTATTGGCATTTCACATGGACACACTTTATACAAAATATTGGACTAAATTGTAATTGTCATCAATTAATCTTTTTGTTCTTATTTAAAAAATCTCTCTCTATCTAGAATATCGTGAACATTGATTTATTAAACATTCAATCGTTATTTATCTTAACACTTTACCTACCAGCATCCTATTAATAGGATTTTCAATCTTAGACCCAGACAAATGAATTTCATAGTCTCGTCTTAATAAATGTCGGATAAAGAATAATACAGAATAAAAATTAAATAAACAGATTTAATTTTATTCGTGCAAAAATTCTTTTGAAAAATCTGAAGCCTGGCAAGAAGGTCAGTTTGTGTTTTATTTAAGGGGAAAATATGTAAATAAAAATTAAAACAACATTTTCAGAAAAATAAACATAGTAGGAGGACACATTCTTAGTTTACGATATACCAGATTTGTTAAGATGAATTTTGCGATCTATTTTTATAACAGATCTCCACCGATTCGGAGATGGCTAATCACGCTATAGAACACCCTGTAGAAACACCCTGTACATCTCGCAGAGTCTTTGATCGTTTAACGTGGACACTAGACGTAATTGTGAAGCTTTTCGCCAGCCGTTTCTAGTCCACGAAGAAGATCGTGGGAAACGCAGGTGCTGATAGATGTTCGTTTATTTTTTTTCAGCCACATCGATCTGCGTTCAAACCCCAATTGGATGGTTCCGCATTCCCGCCACGCTTCGACCTGCAGCCCGATGGTGAACTGTAAAGATCGACGCGACCAACATACCCGTTAGAGACTCGATCGCAATAGCTTAACAAAAACGAAGAAGGGATTAAATCGCAACGAGCGAACTTTCATCGTGTCATCTCGCTAAATGTAAAACTTCACCTCATCATCTTCACACCTTATACACCACACCTTTACACACGTTTGACGTACGATGGTACCCACTCTTCACGATCTTTACTTTCATCGACACGAACGAGAGAGATAGAGCAAGAGAGAGAGAAAGGGAAATGTCCGTGCTTGGTCATTAACATTTTTGCCAGCTAAGTTATAAAATGGGGAAAAAAATGATGGAAATCAAATGGAACGAGGTAGACAAACACGACCAAAAACACGTTCCTCGTTTCGAACATTGGTCAAATATACTATATATAGATAGATTATATTGTAATGTTAACTTATTCGGGCACGAATCAAGGGAAACGTGGGGTGGAAAGCAATCAGAAGCAATCTTAATCTTCACCACTCGCGCTGACGGTCGAGGAAAGAGAGAATGAAAAGAATGAGAGTGGGAGAGCAAGAGAGAAACCGTGAGAAAGGTAATATAAATGCGAGCGGTCGAGGATACAAGAGGCGACGAGAACCAGTAAGAAAAATGTATATGTATTACGGACAGGTTTAAACAAAAGGGAAATCAATAAAAAGCTACTACGTGTACACTGGCATACGCGCGAATCAAGCGGACGAATTAAATTATACTCGTTGAAGTAAATATATATATATATATATATATATATATATATATATATATATATATATATATATATATATATATATCCACTACCAAAGAATAAAAAAAAAAACAAAGAATATCAAACGGAACAAAATAAACGAACGAGATTACACGTTATGAGAAGACGAGCAACGAATAAATGTAACACTAGTCGCGGATTTGCACGGCGCGGCGGCGCGCATATTATACATGTCATCCAAATGATAATCCTATCCTTATAAACTTAATTGTAATTTATAAAGAGAGCCGAAATATGTATTTATTAAAGTAAATAAGCAATAAATAAAGTTAAGAACTACTTTTCTTCCTCTTTTTTTACATGAGGAAAATGCTAACAACCGCTAACAACCCCACGACCATCCCTGGAGCTTAGCTTTTGCCTTTACTGAAGCGCCAAGAACTTGCAGAATACATACGTGATAATTGTATTTAATAAAATACTATCCTCGGCAAAAAATAATCGACGAAAATCGTAAATGTAACTGTCGACAAAAATTGTTTAAGACTACTACAAAACTTTGTTGTTGTTAACTATTTTTCTTATAGAATTTCTACCAACAATAGCTCCCATAAATTTTTATCAAACTTCGAAAACATTATGACCGTCTCGAAACTAGAATTTTTAAAAAATAGATAGATTTACGTGTATAAACGAGCTGCATTGAAACTTCCACCTGGATTTATCAGAACACAGTATGGGTTGACAGCTCATATTTTGCAGAGCATTATTTTATTACATCGAAAGTATTTAACAAAATATACTTTAAGCAGTATCATTCATACCTAACAACTATACCCCATATATATATTTATATACACGCGTCATAACAATCGTAAAGATTTATAATAGAACAACACTCAGGAAAGATTTAAAGCTCCTCTGACAAAATTCATTGAAGTAATTCTAATGAATCAAGGGTCACGATTCGCACATTCAGTCTTCGTTTACACAATTAATGTCTCTCTTTTTATCTGTGATTCTTCTTCGGCTCCCTGCGTAATAGCTGCTGGAACTGGCCTTTAACAAGTTCCCATTGCGTGAATTTTTCTGTGCCGATGCCAAATTCTTTACACGTCTTCAAGAACGCATCGTTGCAAAGAGGTAAATAAGTATGGTCGACAGTCGGCAGCAGATGATGCAAATGATGCTGGCCGAAGTTAGTCAGCACAAGGAAATCAGAATCGTCGATCACTTTTCGTTCTCTGACGGCGTCCAACTCCAACAGGCCCCAGTCAAGGTCATTCCTGAAGAAAAAAAAGTATATTTTATTGTTTAAGCAAACGGTTAGAATGTTTAACGAAGCTGAAAAAGAGCATTCAAGAACTTTCATAAAATAGAAATTAAAATCATTCATTATGTAAACACACACCTGTATATATCGCCATCATGGAAGATGTCCGGATGATGGTGGGCTGCGTTAAATCCAATCATGGCGAACACAAAACTGCTCACTATAGTAATCAGTATCCAGTACTTTAGAGCAAGGTAGACACTCGGTGCAGTGAAACACATTGAAATAGGAAGCACGAATGGCAATGCGTCACGGTATTCGAAGGAACTGTATTCGAACATTACGGAATAGTATCTGAAACACACAGGATTTCACTCGTATACTAATCGAGTAGCACAATCTCTGTTCTAATTTTATATTTTTGTAATTTACTGATTCTAGGATCTTGCAAATAAGTAAAAATATAAAGGGTTGCGACCGGGAGGGTGGTTCAACCAGACAGGGGTGATTCTACATAGAAAAATAAATTGAAAAAAAGAAATAACATTTTTTCGTTTAGCAGCTCGTTTTCGTGAAAATCGAGTTTGAATATGCAGCGAATACGGGTGCTATTGCAGAGGAGTCGTCTGACGCGTCTGACCATGATCAACCATTTCTACTTTCTGTATATACTTACGCACGCGAACCTAGCGGAACTTTAAACTCGATTGTTTCGAAACCGAGACAATGTTATTCATTTTTCGACTTATTTTTTACATGTAGAATCATCCCCTGTCCAGCCACATCCTGTATATACAATATATTGGGTTGGTAAGAAAGTAATTTCGGTATTTTAAGGTGAAATAGTATCCAAAGAGATTCCTTGGTTGTTCAAGCAATGATCTTTAATGAAGAAGATATTTTCCCTTTTGTTCGATGATCTTTTGCCAAAAAGAATAAATAAGAAAATATTTTATCGATTAAAGTTCATCGGTTGAATAAAGAAATTGAGTTTTTTTCACCTTAAAATACCTAAATTATATATGTATATAATTAATGTTGTATGTATATAATTAATGAGCTACAAACGTTTAAAAATGATCACGCAAGGGCGAAATGCCCTGACAAGGCTGAAAAATCGGCGACTTTCACCCTTAAACTCTCATCTTTAAACGTATGTAGCTCATTACAATGTAGACCAATTTTGATAAAACTTTCAGTATGCATATAAGTTGCCGAAACGTACAAAACGCATTTTTTAAAATTGTCATAACAGACTCACATAAAAAAGTTGACAAAAAATAATTCTTTTAATTTTGTTTGATCCCTACCAATAGCAACCTAACATTTTAAAAGAGTTCCTAGTCCATTGAGCTGTATACAATATTAATATTACTTATTAATATATATGCATCGATTTGTTGTTGAAATCGAAAGATGCAAAAAATCAATGCATCTTTAGAAATTATAATTGGTGTTAATATATGAGAAGTTAACTGATATTTTGTAAATGTGAATAATTCTATAAAAAAAAGAAATGTTGTACACATACCGTTTGATTAATTGACCGATGAAAAGTGTTGCCCAAATCAAGGGGCTGGTAATTTGGCTGATGAAACTTCCAAGCACACTTTTATTCTTATTTGGCAGCCATGGAAGCAACGGCTCGGTTACATAAATCTCATAATCCCACATAGTGTTTGGGTAAGTATGATGACTCATGACATGCGTGATGCGCCATTCCTTAGAAGACAGTGCACTCAGATCGAAATAGTACATTCGGAAATTGTCTCTCATGTGGAAAAAGTTGTGAGCGATTACTGCCGTCCACGCAAGGGAAATACCTAAAAATGAAAATGCGGTTTAATCGAAGATGAATCTCTAAAATCATTTGCAAGTACGTAGGAATTTTATTCGATCCCACGCAACCAGGTGAATTAAATTAGTAAACAAATGTTAATAAAATCGGGTATGTAGACCGTGAATTTTATGAATTTATATTATTACGTTCTCTTCAATTTATGAAAATTGTTAAAAGAAGAAATACATTTTTATTGAACTTCTGTTTCTTTTATAATTGATTCAGGAATATTCTTACAAATATACGGTGACTCCCATTAATATTCGGACGGTCTAAAAAATGATAACTTTTTAAATATTCGATTATGCGATTGGAACTTTTTTGAGAAGTTAGAGCAATTAGTTTACTAGGTAGTATGGAATATTTATTCGAAAATTGCAATTGGTCGGAATTGTTGAGAAAATACTAAAAGTTGCATCTGAAAATTTTAAAAATATATTTTGTAAGCCACAGACATTGAAAGATGTAAGAATCCTTAGATTTATTGCAGTTAGAAGCGCAAAAACGTGGAAACTGCAGTTTCTACAATCTTTAAACGTTTGTGACTGATTGCAACGTCAACCGATTTTTATAAAATTTTCAGAATACGTTTAATTCGTACAGATCGACGTTTTCTAAATTTTCCATATAAGTCCTCATAATAAAAATTGCAAAATACAACTTTTAGTATTTTCACTGCGAATTCCGACAACTTGCAATTTATCTCGAAAAATTTCTTTTAACGTCTCAAAAATTTAAAATCGTATGGTGCAATATTGAAAAATGTATCGTCTTTTTAAGAGTGTCTGAATATTAGTGAGAGTCACCGTATCTAGAAATGATTTGCTTTTCTTTTGCGAAGGAACTTCGGGTTTTTTTTAATTACTCCCTGCTTGCTGATTTGAATAGTAATTTATTCGCACTTACCAGCGGCAATGAGAACTAAGGAAGATTGCATAGAGACTGAAAGGAGACTGAGGACAATAGAAGCGGTAACAAGCAAGTCGGCAATAACGTTCGACTTCACCGATGGATTATGAAAATCGACATCTTTTAAGGCCTCGAGTGCACGTTTCTTGAATGTCTGGTAGAATCCGTTCGGTTCAAATGTTAATGGTATCGCTCTTGGTGAAACTGCATCTCTTATATAATATTTGGATAGAACTCTTGGAGCCTTATCGGTCAGATGATGCGACTATAGAACATTTAAAAATGATTTTACAAATTAACAGCTGAAATCTGCATATTAATTTAATTTCTAAATGAGCCGTTTATTTTGAATGTGGCCAAAGTCCATTTATAAATAAGTTTACATTTTTATTCAAGGAGTTTGCGTTTCAATGAAATTAAAAATATACGTATAGGATACCAATGTACATATCACACTCCTTAAGTGCGTATCGAACAGAGTTAAATTTACAATTCCTATTAAAATAATAGCAATTATTAAGTGAATAATATGTGTCTTCTTACCAAGAATGGACTTAAGCCACTTTCAAAATAAACGGCTCAAATATAAATATACAAGCACATTTCCTCTGCGCATTACAGTAAAAAGTAAAGGAAACTGTTTATACTGCACAGAGGTTCAGAGACCCCTGACTCTTGACTCATTCGATTGTGAAACTGTCTCGTGAATCTATTAAACTACTGAATGTCTCCTTCGAAATCACACTCTTCGGAATAACAATCAAGATTTGTGCGAACATGTTAAACATTCTCACAAGTCAATTGCTTTTCGATATTTCAGATTTTTAGTAGATGTGGTTTGAGATATATATAAAACGCCAGAAAAAAAGAACTGATTATATGATGAAATCTATAATGCGACAAATGACACACTTGTAGCGACGTAATTTTCGTTGATTGCTATTTTTATCTTAACCCTTTGCTCACCGAATTGCTTTTCAATTTTCTTGCCAACAACTCCCTACGATTTTAAGTGTTTCATTCGAATTTTACTTCAAAGGACAGTTCCTCGACTTTTAAACAATTTTAAACAATTTTGTTTACTAGTTATATTAAATGTTACTCAAACTTTGTTGTAATGTATATTTGTGGAACTTATATTTATATATTAGTATTTGGATATTTAATATATTTTATTAGGTACAATTTCTGAACGAAATACGAAATATATTAGTCGTATAGACAAGACTCGGTAAAAACTGTACAGAAGCAAATGAGAATGAGAAAAAAATGCTCGCGAGTAATCGAATTCAACAGAAAAGATAGGTTTTCTAATTAAAAGTAAGGAATGAATCATGGGGAATGAATTTCAAGGATGAGTAATGGTAGATACAAAGACAAACTGAAATACTTAAATTACATGAGTGATTACTAATTCTTGAGAAAGTCTTATCGTTGGTATACAACAGTATGCGTACCACTGAAATTGTTTAGAAACGTATTTTAACGGAGGCTCGTGTGAGTTTAGTGAAAAACTGATTTTTAAGAATTTTCTTAAGAAGAACTATTGGGCACGTGGAACTAGACCTTTCCTCGATGTAAACAGATAGTCTTGAAGTACAAGTGTTATTGTTTTAGTGTTCAAAAAAATTGATATTGTTTAGAAAAATATATATATATAATTAAAAATCAAATATATGTATTTTAGGTCCAATCTCTAGAGAAATCTGTAATTATGCAGTAAATAATAATTTTTCTCATAAATGCATAAAATTCGCGGTCTACCAATAAATTATTACTCAGATAAATTCTCCAATACTGTATAAAGCAGATCGCATGCAATTAAATCCCTTGAAGATTCTTGTTCTTCCAGGAGGAGAATCGAACAAGTGTGCGCATACTTTTGAGCGGTAGTGTAAATAGAAGATCCTTCTTAGGCACATCTAGATCAGCATGAAATCAAATACATCCTGAACGATTGAACGATTGAACGATTAGCAACGCCAAGCCTATCATGTTTGCAGCGTAAACACCGATCCGATCGTGCTCGCAATGCAAACCTGATATCTTTAAAGCAATGTTTATGTTCTTGATCCCACCAGCGCCTCGACAATAAAAAGTGCGGCTAATGGATCCAACGATCATTGACACCAATCTTATCGTATCCGTTAAGCAGACTCAAAGTGATATCGAAAATGTTTGTCTTTGTATTTCCAATAGTCTTTTTGTAATAAGAACCGTGATTAACCGATGATCTAAATCTTGATTGATCTTAAGTCACGTGCAATACATTTTCGAAAATATTCACAAATATTATAACATTCTTATATCCAAATAATATGTCGAATTCCAGAAGCATCTATTCTTTTCAATAGCTGTTATAATAATATAATATGTAGAAAGTTAGTTGTAGATTTACGACTTTCAATTTAAAGATTAGGCAGTCTGCTAATATATTTTATATAGTCATATCAATTCAGCTAATCTAATATATTTTATATTTCTATATTTTCGCTAATGCATATAATATATTTTATATACTTATATAAAAGCTAATATAATATATTTTATATAAATTCAGCTAATACATAACATAGTTTATAGTTTTATAAATAACTCTACATATTTTACTAATTCGTATTTACGAAAAGTTTTCGTCACTCGTGGTATTATTTATAAAAATATAAGATGCCTTTATATAAATATATGAAATATATTACATTAGCTTTCATATAAGTATATATATAAGTATATATATAAGTATTTTTTTTATTAGCTAAAATATAAAAATATATTGTATCAGCTAAGTACTAGGTATATTTATATAAACATACATTTATATGTTTCTATAAATATATACAATATAACACCGCTACATATTTTGCTAGTTTGAAGTTAAGAAAAATGTTCGTCACGCGGTATTTTTATCAATAAAGAAGTTACCTCAAAAAGTTCTGTTATATCGGTTCCTTTGGTAAGTTGAATCCACTCTTTCCCTCCAGGATGAAACTTGACAAAATCTTCCAAATCGTACAAACCGTTTTTAACTCTCCATAAGCCTTCTGCACCGTCTACAGCTCTTCTCCCTTCGATAAATGCATAAGGCGTTCCGAACAATTTGTTTCTACCAGGAAGAGCTACGAGACCTGGTACCGAGCTCTCGATTTTAGACATGGCGCTGTTCACGATCTTCCTGCGAAAGAAGATACAATCCTTCATGATTACTTAACACCTTCATGATTATAAATATGCACGTATTAATGGATACATGAATCCATGAATGGGAAATTAATGATGATTGTAGCGCTACTTCCTCTGCTATTTTATAAGATTTTTCTTATCTACCACAGAATTACAAAACCATTTGCTCCAATTGTCGAAATTTATCGTTCGATATGTATTTTATTGAAGGTAATAAGAATTTCTCTGATGTTTTGTAATATTTCCTATCTACTCTCAGAATTACGAAACGAGCGACTTCAGATACTTTACGAGACTTCTGCAACAAGAAACTGTCTAAAATTATATTATCGTTCGATATATACTTTATTAAAAGCGGTGGTCACGACTTCTCGCGCTTCTCGCGTCACAATGACTAACGTTTATTATCGAACGTGCGTACGAACGTAGGAAATGATAATTTAATTTTTATCGGGCGTGTCATAAACACGAGCAGAGTATGTAAATTGTGTGATGGCTTCAGACAGCTGATTTTTCTTTCTCTCCGCTGGCTACAAAAATGTAATAAATCCGAAAAGATAAAGAGAAATGTTCGTACATACCTTCACCAATATAAAAAACTAAGTTTGAACAAAATTCACTTGATCAGAAACCACAATTATACGTATACATTCTTTGGAGTGTTTTTGCTATCTTGCAAATAGTTTCTTTTTTATTGTTAAAATGATAGCATAACACGTTCCTGTACGCGTAAATCTAACTTTCGAGAAACGGCACCCCCTTAAAAGTGAATGCTACACTGTCAACAAATTGACTGCTTCCAGTTAGGCAGTTCTTAATCTTTATATACGTGAATGAGAATCTTTACCACGACGCACTTTGACCTGGCAACGATAACCCAGTACAACAAATAAAACATTGATGTTACATGAAAAATACCTAATTTCCTGGGAATAGATCCAAATGTGGAAATATCACGTTTGTTGCAGAACTTGACGAGAGTGATCAACCTAAATAATAATAAACACATCCCGTAATCAATAAGAAAAATATTCGATGAGATTGTTTATCCACTGATAAAGTTTATCGAACGCATTGAATAACTGTAAATTTCCGAGTTCATTGTATAGATGTTTTTTTTTTAATTCTTATATTAAGGAAGAGATTATTTTAATGAGCGCTTTCTGAGTACGTATGTTGTTCTCCGATTGTTATAACAATTATCGTTGTTATTCTCTTGTACACCGCAATCTTGACTACAGAAAAATTGAAACATGTATTTATATTCTTTTTACGATAAACAATTAAGATAATTAATTATCTAAAAGAATTTATTCAAATCAGATTGTGTGTTGTATACTTTATAATTTTAAATTGCAAAAATTATCATCGATAAACACGTGCTATTAGATATACATGACTCAAAAGATATTCGGAATCTGAAATTGTCTTTATACCTAAATGCGTTATACAATAACAGTATATTTAGTTTATACCTAAATATACACTGGAAACTATGTAATCTCTGACGATAACCAAAATCCTTAGTTGAAAAGTGCTGACTAAGAATTTCTATCTAAAGTCAAAGGTTTACGTAATATGTAAATAATGTAAATTTATTTGGTATTCAAGATGATAATGAAAATAATTAGTCAGGATCATACAATAATTTTATCAATTTTTCGTTAGAGATTTTACAAATAAATTTCGTATAGTTGCATTGGAACCCCAGACCTTACCCAGACACATTTGATTGCTTTCTCTGCCGACTACGATGATACTATTTCATAATATCAACACTATCAAATACGATAAATAGAGAAACATATTATCACGATTATGAAACCTTCAGATGAACTGAAAGAATATAAACATAACTGTTCGTGCGTTCGCTTCTTGAAACATGGCACGAAGTACGTCATATTTTCGTTTGATTCATTATTTGCAAAATTTATTATACCTTTCATAAAAAATGAGTATAAAATACTTTAGAAAAAATTACATTTCTTTTTTTCAATCTCCAGTGGCATACGTGTCATATGTTAATAAAAAGAGATTGTTTTACGTTAAAAAAAGATTAAATTTAATGTTGCTATCTTTTTCTTCCAAGTCAAAGTCTAAGCTCTTTTATCGTAATAAGCTTATATACATATATAAATACGAAAGTAAAAATATGTTATGCGATCATATCATCCATGAACAACAAATTTATATTACACTTTAACGCTAGATTTAGTGTAGTATGATTATACAAAATCTACGTTTTTAACTTTTACAATTACACAGATTATTGGATGTAATATTTTTTATGATTTTCTAGATCCATAAATGTTTAAAATTCAATGAATTGACAATGAATGAATTGTCACTCTATACATATATATGTGATATATTTAAAGCAATATTTTAAAAATTACCAATGTTTTCTTGAGAAATCATTTCTTTAATATCATATTTTGATTGGAAATTATTTGTTCATGGAATAAATTAATTTTGATTTTAATGCATACATTTTAGATGCATTATTACATACTTTACAAATTTCTTCGAACAAAAAAGTATACCATATAAAAGAATCGAATTTATTCGTATAATAAATCCATTTTATTAACACATTTTCTGATTTCGTTCGATTTCAACGATTATTTCGCCAATTCTGCATTAACATGATTAATCGTTATTTTTAATGATTATTTGCTCGCAAATTTACTAAATTGAATAATTTATTAAGGCTAATTCTAATAATAATAAAAATTAATTTTAAATTCGAACACTCACGCGATTAAATTCCTATGTAACTCCTAAAAATGAAGTTTAATCATAATATAGTTTAAACACTATATACGTTGTACTTAAATTGTTTAACCTGTGTCGTTTGTACCCTAAAATATAGCAGCGAAAATTTTTAACAAACTAAATTGATGTAGTCGCTGCTCCACGCTTTTATAGCCTCCGATAATGTGTTTTATATTCTCAGCACAATCATAATTGGATATAAAGGTCACAGTTCGTAATCAATGTAAATGATACCTCGTAAAATTGTTTATTGCTTTTATGTGTTCGTATGCGAAATTTCGATTTCAACGATTTAATCAAATTAATTGATGGTGCACGCTAATGATATCAATCAGAGTAATAATCATTCGAAAAATATATATGTACAACACAAATTAATTCTTTTACAGGGAGTTCCAAAAATGTACAATCAAAATAAAAATCAAAATACGATTTTTACTTTCTTTGGGACGCTAGAGCAATTAGTTTGCTACAGGATGTGAAAAATTTTTTTTCAAAAATTGCAATTGATCGGAATTATAAAAAAAATACTAAATTTTGCATTTTACAATAAATCTAAGCATTCTTACATCTTTTAATGTCTGCCGTTTTATGCCGCATCAACTGATTTTAATGAAACTTTCACAGTTAATATAATTGACACAGATCTACAAAACGTATTCTTCAATTTTTCAATATAGGTCCACATAAAAAAGTTGTAAAATGCAACTTTTAATATTGTCTCTGCAATTCCGACAACTTGCAATTGTTCTAACTTCCAAAAAAAATTCAAATCGCATGGTCCAATATTAAAAATGTTGTCGCCTTTTTAAAAGAGTCCGAGTGTTAGTGGGAGTTACTGCACATATACTGGGGCTTGATTTAGAGATATTAAATATTTGATATGAGGTATCAGAGACTACAGTTGTCTGCTTGTAAAGTGATGTCTTTCTCATTTGTACTTGTATCAAGTTTCATAACAATACAGACCTACAACTATTATTATTGAATAAATTATACAGAAACTGGAAATATTTTAAATGGTGTGTTTATTTATTTTCATTCGAATGTATACATCGGAATATATTGTTACCGGGAAAATGGTACTTATAAAAATCTTTGTAAGTATAACATCGCAGATTATTTAGTACGTGCTTCGAACGAAGCAAATATCTTATATGACGCTATGCGTCGCAAATTGCTCTACAATTTCTTGTCCAAAATACTGTAACATACTAAAAAGTATCCTATTTTGCCCTCTGTAAAAAAATATTTTCGGTTTGAAGCCCGTTTCGGTAGATCCAGGGCAAATAATCAGCACATAGAACGTTGACTGACGACCATACTTAAAAATATTCAGAAATCTCAGTAGAAGGCCCTAAAAATATGTGCACTTTAACTGCAACAGCTCTGCGGTGTCGGGTCAAGTCCTGAACGTTTCGTGATGTATACACGAGTGAATTCTTCCGCGACTGTCGGATGAATGCCGACGGTTTCTTTCAATTTTGGGAATGTTAAGTTACATCTGAAACAAAATAATCATGGTTATTTATTATCATAATTATTCCGTTTATTTAATGTGCTTAAGAATGTTCCCGATAATTAACACATACTTCATAGCAACAGAAAAGCCTTGAATGACTTCACCGGCTTGAGGACCAATAAAGTGCAAGCCTAGTACTCTCTCGTCACCGCCTCTAAGGGCAACGACTTTCAGGTAACAGTGAGTGATATCCTTCTGTGGTATGAAGAATTCTGTTGGTTTGTAATACATGTGGTAAATTTCTATTTTATCTTCTCCGTGAATTGCAATCGCAGCCTCTTCGCTCAGACCAACACAGCCGTATTCCAAAGGACTGAACACTGTTGTCGCTACGTTAATGTAATCCATTTGTTCAGTCGAGTTTCCAAATAATCTCCTTGCCAATAATCGTCCAGCATGTATAGCAACCGGTGTCAATTCCGGTTTTTTCTAAAATATACGTATTCTTTGTTAAAATTCGCTATCTCAGCTGTATAGGAATTTCTCCCTTTACATATATTTTAATTAACGTTGAATACATTAATGTAATAAATCAAGCACAAACTCACATGAAGGATATCACCGACAGCATATATATTTGGAATATTTGTCTGTTCATTTACTGCATCAATCTTCCCAGAATCATCAACGAGTTTAAGGTTGATATTTTCGGGTTTCAGGTCTTGCGTAAGTGCTTTTCGTCCAATAGCGAAGAGAACGGTATCGTAAACATCTTGATGCGATTGTCCGTCCTAATACAAATTTAAGTTAATAGTACATTTGAGTAATTTACAGTTTCATGTCGGACTTATTTATTTGACAGAATCTTAAGATCATACCTTATCGATCCAGTGTACAAGAAGCCTGCCATCGTCTTGCTTTTGAATTTTCGAGGGTTTCGCTTGGTAAATGAAATGTACGCCGCGTCTTTCCATTTCGGCAGCAACTATGTTTGCCATTTGTTGATCGAATCCTCTTAAGATGATTGAACGAACCATTATCGTTGCGTCGTATCCTAAACCATTCAAGAATCCAGCACACTCCAAACCAATGTCTATTCATTCATTAAGGAAAATCACTGTTTTTACAATATAAAGAAGAATGAATAATTAATAGTTGTAGTTTCCATGGGGGAAAAAGAGGATACATCCTGCACCAACAACAAGCGTCTTTCCTGGAGCCTTTTTTAAACTAAAAATGTCGTCGCTGCTTATTCCATATTCCAAAGCACCAGGAATATCAGGGTATTTTGGTCTACCACCTACAGCAATTAAAATATTTTTTGCTGTAAATACCTTCTCCTCCCCATTCTTCATTTTCCCAAGCACTGTATGCTCATCCTTAAAGTATCCTAATACATTGAAGTATTCAACTTTTCTGTAACACGGATAAAAGTACCATTATAATAAAACTGAAATTTGAATTTTATGCAATACGGACAGTGACTCCACTAATATTCAGACGCTCTTAAAAAGACGATAACTTTTTTAAATGCGTGACCATACGATTTGAACATTTCTGAGAAGTTAGAACAATTGGTTTGCTACAAATGTGAAAAGTGATTGAAGAAAACTAAAAGTTGTCGGAATTGCAGAGAAAATATTTGCAGTTGTATTATATGGAAAATTTAAAAAACACGTGACGTAGATCTGTATCAACTAAACATATGCTGAAAATTCTGGTTGACGTTGCAGTCTACTTTTTCCAAACATATAGAAGGAACACGCCACCCGCATTAGTTGGCGGTGAAATAAACTTGATTAAAACGTAAAATTATACAATAAATATAAGACTATAAAAGTAACAGGCACGTGGTTGCATCTTTATAATTTCATTAATTGTGAAATAAAAAAATCTAAAAATTCTTGGTTGAAACGTTTTGTAAGAGTTGCATTCTAAAATCGGACATTTCATATGCAACAACCTAATACATCAAATTTCATACAAATCGCAATATTTCCTCCACGTTGTATGGAAACTGTATTATGAGAGAGCCATGTTATAAGAGGATTTATAAGAAGATTATAATAACACTAACTTTGTTCTAAGTTCAACACGTGTTACCCAATTCACAGACTTGATATGATTCTGTACAGCAGTTTTTAATGCTTCCCAATCGTGTACAATAGTTTTTGGGTCTGGCAATTGCCAGCCATAGAAAGTTGATTCCTAAAAAAAGAATGAGATTGTAAGATCAAACTACGTTTTAAGATAAACAGATCAGTTTCATAATAAAAAAAGAGTATACATGGATAGCTTCTCCAAGCAAAGCAGCCTGATGCATCAGCTTCTTCGGTATACAACCAACATTTACGCAAGTGCCACCCAGACCCCATGTTGTACCCTGTGGCGATGGTGTCACGTAATCAAGGACTGCAACACTTGCACCCAAGTTCACTGCTTCTTTTGCTGCTGCTAAACCACCGGATCCACCACCAATTACCAGTAAGTCGTATGTGAATTTCTGATCAGCTGTGAAAACAAAGAAACAGTGGTTAGAAAGCAGAAATAATAACAAATTTGATACCCTATCAAATAAAAATCAATAAATGATGTACAGTGTTTTATTGATAAATGTTCCAAGTGTCTAGCCACTACCATTGGGTATACCCCATCGGGGGCCTTCTGAGAAATGTAACATAATATTGGTCGAGTATATCGATGTGAGAACAGAAGAACACTACTAATCCAATAACAAAACTTCTTTATTTTTCATTATTTTTCTATGGGACTTTATCGAGAAAACACTGTACTCAAAAACTGAAAAGAGGTTATGCAACAGTACTATTCTCTTGGCGAAAGTAAATCGGAAAGCCGAATTCGAATGGAACTAAGGATAATCCTTTGAAGAAGTATAGACTAACAAAGTTCTTAAACGAATCGATAAGTCGCGTTAAATCGTTCGAACGAATGTTAACCTTGCCGGTGAGACGGCGAACTGTCAACAACAGAGAAACAATTCCGCTGACCGACAATAACGGAATTTTTGCTGCGTTTACAAATAAATAACAGTGAATCTGGACACTCACTGCACATACAAGCCATTACTGTTTGGCCATATGGTAACGTTTTACACCTGGACCACGGTAACTCGCGCAATTTAGCCTGTGCAGAACGAAATGACACAAGCCTCGCGAGCAGTGTTAACGTCGCCATGATTATTGCGAGATGATCACGGCCACGTGACGTCACCCCGATGACACTCGTATTTCTCGGCGGTCGTTCAGAAATTACACGAGAGAACCGCACTTATTACAGTATCGCGTTCAGAACGATATCGAAGAAGAGAACGCCACGAGTGAGAATGAAGTCGATCCTAATCACTGGTTGCAACCGTGGCTTGGGCCTGGGCCTGGTGAAACACTTGGTGAACCAGTCTCAACCGCCGCAGAATATTTTCGCGACTTGCCGAGACGTGAATAAAGCGAGGGTAAGATTAGCCGCAAACTGAATAAAAAAAGACATTACGCAACGGCCGGTCCTGTTTTGCAAGTTGAACTTACCAATCGGTGCCATTGTCGAACTCCCCTATCGGTATTTAGTCTACGTTACGATGAGAAATGCAAACGAATAGATCAATGTTCTTCCGGGAGAAACGTGAACAACTCGAAACACTACACCTGCACGATTTCTTGAGACTGAAAGACAAGAGCGAACTGACGCCGACTTTGTTCATTCACCGCCATCTGTTATACGATTGCTACAAGCACACGAGTTTTAAGTCCGATTTATAGTGACTCATAGAACGCTCGTTGTTCGATTGCGCAAGCAACCGGTGACGTGCAAGTCATCGCGGATTGTCGCAGATTTCGTTATAGAACGCGCTTTAGAAACCGGTTCGCCGGCGCTGTTCACATTTACGAGATTTTGCCGATCGACTCTCATGGAAACTGCTACCGATGCCACAATGGTGGATCTTCCTTCGCCGAGCGGATTTCGAACTCTTTATATTATTGCAATTAGATATTGCAGTTCTATTGCAACACGTACTTATACATGTCCTTGAATAATTCATGGATTCCTTGCATCATTCGTAGGTTAGATAGTTTCAAGGACTTGTACCCAATCAATGTTAATTATGTACACTATAGCACCCAGAATATTCTACAGCAGCTTTTTGACTATGATGAGAAAGATCATTGTCTCTTTTTCAGGAATTAGCCGCGTTAGCTGAGGTATCGAAACATGTTCATATTATAGAGATAGGTGAGTATGATATCACATTGATAAATAGTTTCAAATAGAATATCTAGACTTTATCGTATCAGGCAATCTGTGAAATTAATAGTTCGATGATCTATGCTACGATATTGATCATTAGATATCTATGAATTTCATACAATTCATTTAAATGAAATAAAAAGTCAAGCTCTTTATTATTTCAATTCTTACACAACTTAGTACATAATATGGATCCATTCGATCATTAGTTGTTAATTTAATTAATACTTGAATATGGACTATATAGGGTGTATCAGACAAAGTGTTACAAGCTGTTTTCTCGGAAAAGAATCTAATGAAGATATCGACTTCATTTTAATTAAGATTTATTTTTTTTTAAATTAAATTGTTAACTCCTTGCGTTACAATTTATTTTACGATTTCAGCGATTAGAACTTTTTTGTAGACCGTAATTTCCTAAGAGAAGAAAATTTGCGTCTGTTGTATGTCTATATATGTTCTCCAATAGCTGTACATTATCAAAATCATAATAGAATTTAATTTCGGTTTGAAGGAGAAATTATTAACATATGTACATGTTTATTAAGACATTATATGTATAGTGTAGGACAAAGGGTTAAAGAGGGCTAATATTTTAGTATGTATTCATTCATTTTGGGATAATTTTTTGGGGGAGAAAGAGGGGCTCCCAACATTTTTTTAAATTGTAAGTATTATTGATTTTTTGTTATTGTGATATAGACTTCGGATATTTATGCATTTATGGAGGAATTGGTTGAGTGAAATATAAACAGTAAAGGATTAGAAAAATTTAAGAATATCGTAATGCTGTTTTTAACGTACCAAAGTCATTAAGAGATGAAATCATTTTTTATTTTATTCCTGCTTCCCGTAATCGATGAGAACATTTTTATTTGGCATAAAGATCTTTTGCATAAATATCTCTCATTAAACTGCATTTACTTGAATGTTTTTTTATTGCGCATATTAGTTACAGAGTTATAGCGAACAGTTGAAATTGATTTTGCGAATATATTTACGGGCAAGGTAAGCAATCTAGCAGCTATAGCTATATGTACCTATACATACAACTTGGTAATGCGAGGACGAAGAAAGATGATTTATAAAGTGCTTAGAAATCCATGGACATCATTTTGAAAGTTTAATAAAATATAATATGAGATAATATTATATGTTTCGTTACTTCATCGTTTCAATTCACAACAAATTGTTCGTTATTACTCTGTAACAATGTGCACAATAAAAAAGAGTTCAAGAATAAATGCTATTGAGTTTAACGAGAAGTATCACAATAACAAAACATCAATAATACTTTCCATTTTAAGAAATATTGGGGGTCCCCCTCACTCCCCCAAAAAATTATCCCAAAAAAATTTAATACATACTAAAATATTAGCCAGTTTAACCAATTAATTAAAAAAAATTAATTCGATATCTTCATTAGATTCGGAGAAAACAGCTTATAACACTTTATCTGATACACCCTGTATATTCACTAGGACATACGTATTTCGAAACTATGGGAGGATTATTTTCTTTTTTAATTTAATAAAAAATAAATAGATTTAATCAATTGATTCAGTAACACCTTCAAAACTCATTAAAAACGAAAACTGTACGCGCGCGCGACTTATTTTCACTAGAAACTAGATCATATGTCCTTCAGCTTATGATGGCTTCTATCTGACATAGTATTCCTGAACATTCGCAATGAATAATGTGAACATTCCTTTCTGGATTACATTATACATTACGTTTATTTCTGTTAACTTATGCTAATAAATAAAAATGGGACACCCTCTATATTTCATGGATGTATCTTACAGCATTTTGATTAAATTGAGTGATTTACAGTACAAATACTACATGTGCGTAGCCAAATATTTGAATTCACGAAATTTAGTTTACCCAAACACCTAAACATCTTTGGCAACAGATATTTTTTTGCGTTGGAAATGCAATATTTCCACACAATATGATACTTACCTCGATCTATTTGGCCGACCGCGTCAAATATTTGACAATAACAATTTACAATGAAAAAAGTAAATTATCGGTATTCTTAATTTTTGTTTAAATTAGTGAAAATTTGTTGTCACAAAAGTCTCTGTAAAGAACATTATTCGAAGATCGAATACGATGACCTTTTCAAGAATTCAATTTGTTAATTTACATCAACGTAAATTAAGTTTGCTTAGTCAACAAGTCTTCCAACATCAAACATAATTTCCAGGACATTAATATCAGTGTGAATGCCAAAGTTTCTGCAAAGAACATTATGCAAAGATCGAATACAATGCCCCTCAAGATTTCGAATGATTAGGCGTTTACACTTTACACTGATATTGAAGTCATGGAAATGACGTTTGATGGTGCAAGACTTGTCGACTAGACAATGAGATGACATATTTGTCGACAAATAATATGTTGTCAAACTTAATTTCTGTTGATGCACATGAACAAACGTAACGGAGGTCTATCACAACAATTAATTTTAAGGCTTAATGAAAAAAAAGTTAGCTATAGCTAAAACATAATAGAGCGCAATAAAATACGAATTTCCATACGAAAACTAAACTAGTAAAGGTGGGACGTTCTTAGTTAAAGTCGCGAGTAAATAAATAAAGGTGTACGTACATTCGAGGAATATTTCGCAATGGCAGAGGTTGTGAGAAATGTAGAACGTAATTCTATAAAATAATTGACAGCTATTGCAAAATTCTAATCGCTGGTGCGCTTATCGTATTGTGAACTAAAGCAGTAGTCCACATAATCCGATAACAAACCTGGAGAAATGACGACAGTGTTATAGCACAGCGATATTACTTTTGTACGCTTACCCAAAGTATCGTTTGGTTTTTCGAAATTTTCGTTCGAAACAGTCGCGTCATCTTTCGTTTCCTGGTCGCTCGAATCCGAGTCCACGGTTTGCGGTTTCTCTCGGCAGCTGAAACACCATGATTTCTTCTTCGCGCTACGTGATTTCATGTTGCGAGAATTCCGTGCAGATGTTTTTTCCACGATGAAATTATCCACTACTGATTCACACGAGGCGAGAATTTCATTAGTACTTAGCGTGATTTCTATCGGGAAAAATGAGGAAATTTCAGTGGAACCGTTCTAATCGATATACGTGTCGATTTGAAGTCTGATAGTAAAGTGCTCTATAATTTTCAACGGATCGAGCGCCGCGTATTACAACCTTGAGCCAGAACGAGTGAGATAGTTTGTCGTAGAAATATTACAGTTGTACTCGCAGAGGGTTCCAATGATTATGAAGTGAAAGATATCAATAAGAAGAAAGCAGAATGCATGTTTCATAAAAAGGAGAAAACGAGATGAAAGAACCGAGTGTGTTGCAATTTAAAATGAAGTACCAGCCAAGGTGAAAAATATTCTGGAAAACTTGGAAGGATCAGTGACCGAAAAGTTTTAAAAGGTCAGAATAATGAAATCAGTAAAAATATTTTATATTGTTTGTAACAAAGAGTACAATCACATAATCTGGCATTTATACGGATCTCTTGTGATAAGATGAGTGCAGGGAGATAAAAATAGTACTTTGTTATCAATTATTTAGAAATTATAAATAACAGAGATGACGACGAATTGAGGAAGAAACATACTGTAACTTACCAACCCCTTTTAAACGAAGTAAATTTTAGTTGAAGCGAGTAAAAATAGTAGCTACAAATTGAATATTTCTAAGGGAACGGAATGTCGGTGCAGCAAATCTTGTTCACGCCGCCACTGTATGAAAAACTTTGTTTTATTGATCAGAATAGGGGCTGTAGTGGCTAAGCAGAACATTCGCTATGTTAATATACTACAAGCAATGCAACAGGATCACTCGCGTGACTATGTATTCCGTATATACGTTAAATATCGTAACCATTAAAATAAATCGGGAAGTGATGACGCAAAACGAAAGTTCTTCGAAAGTTTTCTTTTCAAATCGATATCTTCAAAATGTAATACATAAATAAAATTATTTACAATCCCCAAAAAAATAATAGTTCAATTACTAATGTTTAATATAAATTATTTAATAGAACTTGAATAAAAATACTTAATAAAGCAATTATTAAATCAGACGGGTACCGTACTAATAAATTTTATGAATGAAGAATAGTACATTTTTTTTTAAACAATACATAATAGTGTGTCGTATACTTGCTTTAAAGTTGTCGTGATATTCGAGTGTAACGTTTTATATTTTAAACGTCTAAGGTCATTCGCCTAATTAACGAGTAAAATTGACACTGAACAAAAAGAATTTTCAATGTTTAAACACTTTATTACTACGAAGAACTGTGTGCAAATATGACCTTTCATACGTGATTATTGATATATGTATAATCCCAGACAATTTGCCAAAAAATAATTGTCACTCCACCCGTTTTATTGATAGCGGTTCGTATTTGCTGATAACCCCCCTTAGGTGGTTTAATCTTGTTAGTAAAACTCTCCTACGTTACGTAAACTCAAAAAGGTTAAAGGTAGCACCATGCGGATCTGTAATATTTTAGGAGTAGAAATTTTTACCCCCTAAACATAATTGTTGGACCCCCAAGGATTTTTCAAAGCATACTTTCGTACCAACAAAACATAAAAGGTATTAGTGATTTGTGAAACAGGACAAATGACATAACGAATATGGTGCCTCTTATGATGCCGGAAATATCAAGTTAATTACCTCGACAGCAACACCTGTCTCATCTCCCATTCTCTTACAGTCTTGTCAATTACTGCTATCATCTCAAGAGTTACACCCCTCTTTTTCCTAGTAATTACTCGACTAGTGATTGCTGAATTTTGCTTTATTTGTTAAAGATTTATCAGACACAAAGTCGTATGATAAAATAGTGAAGACTGTGAGCGAGACTGTGGGTTCTGATGGGCTGAATGTTTTGTTCAACAATGCTGGAACCAGCACGAAGTTCGCACGACTCGGCCTAGTAAAAGAAAACCAGCTCACAGAAACGTTTTTCATCAATACTGTAGTGCCGATTTTGCTAGCAAAAGTATGTCTGTTTCACAAAATAGATAGGAATTATTTATTACTAGACTGCGAATCTTTATGTAAAATAAAAACTCTCCGTATTAATTTAAAAAAAACACAGGTCAAGGAAAAAGTTCTTTCGTTCTTTAAAAATTATAGTAGGTTGAAAATAATACATTAGTGTTTCCAAATTCTCTTTGCCTCTAATCTTTTTTAAATTGAACTTACTCATTTTTGTTATAAATGCATAAAATCCGCAGTCTATTTATTAGATATCGTTCAGTTAATTTTAAAATCTGAACTCGTACGATTTCAAGGCTCTTTTACCATTGCTGAAAACAGCAGCCAACAATTGCGAAGACAAGTCAAAAATGAGTATCAATAGGTCAGCAGTTATCAACATGAGTTCTATCCTTGGGAGCATTGCTGACAACACTTCGGGTGGATTTTATCCTTATAGATGTAGCAAGGTAATGTCTATTTATCTCCATAGTGTTCCTATTTATTTTCTAGTGTGAAATATAAAAGAACAATGGTTCCTGAATTTCCAAGTTTAATTCTTACATACATGCGAGATTAATGTTTCAGTCATATGTTTCTTACAAATTATTCTGTATAATTAAATATTTTAATAGAATTATTTTATGCTACTGAATATGTTAAACTGTTAATGCTGAACAGTGTAATTAAGATATCTTTACTCAGTATATTATTTAATTTTCAGTCAGCACTCAATGCAGCAACAAAGTCAATGAGTGTTGATCTTAAAGAAGATGGAATCTTAGTCACTTGTTTGCATCCAGGATGGGTGCGTACAGATATGGGGGGGGCCAATGCACCAATGGATATTGATACTAGTATAAATGATATCCTGAATACATTAGGCACATTAACTGAAGAACATACAGGCTGTTTCATTCAACACGATGGAAAAATTTTACCATGGTAAATGCTCTCTGTTTAATTGTTGAAACTTAAAAATACTGCAAGAGCTCTGAACAATATATTCACGTGGAGGTTACTCTTTATTTTACACATTTTTATATAAACATTCTCTTCTAAGAAATCTGTACAACTTAACATAATTTCAATCTCTTTGTATACATTAAATGCAAACGTTTTGTACTGTGTTAAATACAAAAGATTTGTATAATTTGATAAAAATAAATACCCTAGCAAGAATAATAAATTCCATTTCGCAATTAAATATGCTCCTGTACACAATCTACAATAAATGGAAAGTGTTAAACTAATTGTAAATAAAAATTCATATAGTTATCATATAGAAGCTATAAGACCTACTTTATGTAATATTTTTATTTTAAAACACACAGATATCTCAGCATTATAAATGTTAAATATAATTATTTTCCAAAGAAATAAAGACAAATTATAACTCGATGAACAGTCTTCTTATTGATTTTAGAAAATTTGTATAAACGTAAATTGAAATGTTCACAATTATATTGTTTTATTTGTAAATGTCAAAGCCTATTTTGTACATGACATGGTGCTATAACATAATCTGAAGGAATGCAAATTTGTCCTAGAATATTAAATTGCAAAAGAATGATATTTCAAGTATGTACAATCATCGTCAATTACCAAAAACTATTGAACAAATGATCATGTTTAGAAGTACAAATACGGTACAGGTAACAATATATATATAAGGTTTTTGAAATACTATTTTACAGAAAAAATAAAAATACCATTATCTATTTTACATTTTTATGATTACAATGCTTCACTGTTTTGTAATCATTTTTTTTTTAAGATATAACTAATCGGTAAATAAAAATGTTGTATGTACCTCAAGAATGAACTAATACTGTGGTGACACAAACATTGTTTAGAATGCACAATCCGTTTTCTTTCTGTAATGAGATCTTACACTTTCCTTCAAGTTCTTCACTTTTTCCAAAACAAATCTTAAAACGGACTGAACAGTCAACACAAATATTTTTTTTATTGAACTATTATTAATTTTAGTCTCTAAATTGAAACATGAATATTGTAACAAATGCACATATAAAAAAAATAATCAATATCATAAAAGTTGTAACTGAAATACAATGGAAAATGAAAAATGTTCTTTCAACAGAGCTGGTGACAATTATGATTAAAGATAATTTTATCGTGTGCAAATTTGTAAAAGATGTAAATGATTTCCTAAATACCTTAGTTTCCAAATAACAGTCACAGAATAAGTTTTAATCAGTCTTTAACCTTTTAGATGTTGGTTCGCTATTTTGTGAATTTGAATCTTCTGAGAATCCCAGATGTGCTGAGAAGTCTGTTAATCCTTGAGAATCGCTAACTGTTGAAAAGCCTAAAGCAACAAAAAGTATTGTCTTTAGTAGAACATCTAATTCATAACAATTAATGTCTTGTGCGCTAATATAATTTAACTTACACGTGTTAGAGTCTTCTGTAAGTCCAAAGTTGGAATTTGAAGAATCTAATCCACTTTTTCTTGGCAAACCATTTTCTTTGTCCGCGACTGTCTTTCCCTTCTTCTTCTAGAGAACAAAACATTTTTATTTCCTATTATTAAACGTGCCACAAGGTATACTCACCTGATCAAGCGTTGAAATAGGCACCCACTTGTAAATCTTCATAGTTGTTTCCCCTATTGTGACCCATTTTTTCTCCCTATAAAAAGTGTCCATGTGAAAAACACATTTTCTAACTCAACGTTGGAACAGATAGAAAATTAATATACTTGACTGTTATTAACACTAAACCTACCATGAGGGATCAAATGACCCATTTTAGATTTGTTCTTTGACAATTATTGAGATTGTAAAGGTGTTTTCATGGGAATTGATTGAATACGTTTTTTGACTCCAGTATATGTTACAGTAAAAATCGTACAAAATTAAAATAAATTTAATCTTGTTATTTTTAAAATACCATACACATTAGTCACTTTTGTGTTCAGTAGGTTTAGTGTTTAAAAAGCAGACTATAGAACACTGTTTACTCGATCAACACACGTGAAATTTTTCAGAAGTTAAAGACGTTTGTTTACAGCCGATACGCGTAATGCAAAATTTCTGTCCACTTTTAATTCATTATAGATATCCGATACTGTTTGACTATGTTCTTTTGTCACATCTTTCTCTGAAAATTTTCCAACGATTTCTCGCGCATCTGTAATATATTTAAGAGATTTACCAATGGCGAACTTTGTCAACAACTTGCATTACACGTTTAATATCATCCTTGGCACGACTACGAGTCTCTGCACGCACTGACCGCGACATCATGTTACGTGGTTATAAATCACTATTAATTGAACACAACACGAAACACCGGGACATTCGTCGGTGGAGAGGTTAGGAAACTGACAGCGGTCGCGAATTTCGACAGTATGATCGTAAACGTCTTCGGATTCAAGGCAAGAACGGGAACTACAATCATAACAAGACGATACGACCGGGATAGTTTGCAGGGGTGCGGAGGGAATGGCGGAAACCAGCGACACTCAATACTTGAGTGAGTTCTCTTTCGAATTATATGCAAGAGAATCAATTGCATATAAAGTTAATAAAGTTCACAATAATTGCAAATATTTCCAAGATAGCATATTGCTATTAATAAAAGTTAAAATGTAATATCGTATATTTGCAGCAGCGTGAACGTCACTGGCGCAAATATAAGAGTGCGCAGGCTAGCATGTTGACTGTGCAAGGAATGCAGTTCTGATTGGACATTGCACACATATACTTTTTCCTACTGGTTGCAGTATTTATAGTAATCTGATGATCGTGAAGGTAGTTCTGAAATTTTATAATATCAACCAGAAGAAATTTTCTCTCTACCACAGATTTAATAAAAACGAAGCGGGTTCTGTTCCGTGCTAAAAATGATGTAGCATCGACGAGATATGGGGATAGACCCGTGACATGATAACCATTTTCATTTGAAGCGACCCAACATTGGTGATGGGCACCATCGACTGAAATATCGACTAAATCGATAGTAGCTAACTACTATTTTCAGTCGACTGATTTATTTTTAACCCTTCTGTGCTTTCCAAATCAATGTCAGTCGAAATGGGAAGTCCACTTCGTGATTGTGATTCCGCGATCACTGTGACTGTGACAAATAACGGCTAGTGATTTCGCACACCATTACTAGCCGGTAATGGGTCTGTGATCATACGCAAAAGATAGATAGTAAACTCTTTCGCTGCAAAGCACGTTGCTCCTTACACAAGAATAACTAAATAGGCACTTTGTATATGTATAGGTACAATGATGAAATGAATTCACTCTGAAACGGTACTGTGCTCTATAGTTGGAACTTATAAGCATAAAATTGTAATGTTGTTACATAAAACTATTCGCCATAGTTGTATTTATTAAAATTCACAATATATTGCTTATTTGTATATAAATCATTGCTTCTGTTTGTACAGTTAACGCAGAAAGTGGTCATTAACCTCAATCTTCCTAAAAAAAATGCCTGAATTAAATGAAACTAGTGAAGTACCTTCAACCGAAGATAAAGTCAAACCTGATGAAAAAGCTAAACCTGATGAAAAAGGCAAATCTGATGAAGAGAAACAGAAAAATGAGAAGGAAGAAGACTTGCGAGATTTCGAGTGGATGGTATAATATTACATTACATTGTGTTTTTCAATGAAATATGAAATGCTGTTTCTATGAAAAACTTACAAATAATAATTCAGCAAAGAAAATTATGGCTTTCATAGGTTGTATGTTTTAGGTAAGACCATGCGAGATATACAACAATGAATATAAAGACTGTAAAAGTATAGCAGCACGGTTTCATCAATACTTTGTATTTGG
This sequence comes from Lasioglossum morio, assembly GCA_916610235.2. Lineage (NCBI taxonomy): Eukaryota > Metazoa > Arthropoda > Insecta > Hymenoptera > Halictidae > Lasioglossum > Lasioglossum morio. Next base: position 19,273,848 of record OU744326.1, on the reverse strand, counting down.
AAAATCAATTGATTGTTTGCAATGGAAAACCGACTATCATAATTGTTACCTTTGGGAGAAAAAAAAATCTGAAAAGGCATACGTACGTTGAACCTTCTGATTGTAACCTGCTGATTTTACATTACATTAGTAATCAGAGATAAATTATTATATGTACAGGAAAGCTTGATAAACAGTGAGAAGAATCGTCGGCTAGAAAGGTTACGTGCTCATTATGAAAATGACATTTGGGAGAGAAGGGACGCACCACCAGAAAATTGGAATGCTCCATTGCCCGAGTGGTTACAGAAAAAATTAGATAAATCCTATCTGGCAAATGTAGCTAAACTGGAAAAAGACTACAATAAATCCTCTTGTTCTATATCATAGAGGGCTTTAAAAATGTATATACCACTTTCATGAACGATCATGGTCATTGAAAATTGAAGATCAACTTATCAGTTAATTCTTATATTAGGAATGTATAGTAATTCTTTGTACATAATAGTGCTATAATTTCTAAAATAAATTATTGAACATATGTACTAGTCATTTTATTTATTTTAATAAAGGGCCGTTTAATGTAAAAAACTGGTGCAAGTTAAAGCAATTAATTCGGATAATGAGGAATTGAGTAAAAATTTCATAGAATACTATAATCTATAGACTAGTTTTGCATTAAACGATTTAAGTAGTAAATATTTCCGTAAAGTTGTTAATAACAAATATATTAAAGTATTTCTTGAAAATGATCTAAAGTAAGATCGAAATGTTGAAGTCAATGTGGTAATTTGCAAAAGTGCTTTTAGATAACAATTGATCGAACCATAGTGTTTGGAAAAATGAATATCAAAAGTCGACAGAATTATAAATTTCTATTACGATAAATCAGAATCATTTTCCGATGTTCAAAATAGCAATATATTTCACGATTGAATCAAATGCAAGACGTTTCGAACGTTGAAATTTAATTATGCAAAAACTTGAAGATAGGCGACAACGTAATAAATTAATTCGTAAATCAAAGCTCGATGCGGGGACCATATGTCGGCCAATGATGTTACTGCAAATTGAATGAATTGCAAGACGTTTTAAACGATTTAGCTTAATTTTGCGATACAATTCGAGCTCGGTAGAATAATGGATGAATATAAAATGAAAATTGCAGTTGGACGATGCGCAACGTGATAAATTAATTTGAAATGAAAGCTCGACGCGGCTTCTCATAAATTCAAAAGCTGTAGTGCCGGAGAGTTGTACGCGAACGTGTATAGCAAGGGTAATAAATTTGAAGATGATTGCAATAGGTGTAAAAATACCTACGAAAGTTTGAACAATGATAACACTTGCGTGTAACAAAGAAGGAAAGGTGGTGTGTGGTATATGTGTCCGAAACAAGGAACGCAATGCTCCGTATCGGACATGCGCAGTATAATGCTCGGTGAATTCCGTTACGCACTTTTCTTCCGTTACGAGAGTCAATCCGCAAGTGGCCAGTGGTAAAAGGAAAGGTAAAAAGCGACGCCGGACTTGAAGAAGCGGGAGAGATAGTGTTTTAAACGTCGCGGCAAATCCTCCCCACTTCTCGAAGAAACGCAACACCGTAGGGACGCGTCGTTCTTACGGACCTGTAGTGTTACGTGCTTACGCGATGTTGAGCGAGTGACGTAACCTAAATACAAATATCGCCTATCACCGATCCGTTTGATTGCAGGCACGATTATAAAAGAAACCGGCAGTTTTGATCCGGTAATCGTAAACAACACACAGACACGGTACGCACATACACACATACGAATGCATACACTCTCTTTTCCTTGATACTTCCGTTGTGGTGTTTCCGTGTGCGGTAATCTGTAACACTCACCGAGATACACACGCCGAACGCTGTGCCTAACGTCTTCTCCGTCAAACGCGGTTCAGAGTCGCTGTCCCGTGGTGAAGGGTTGTGTTCTTTGTGCAGAGAAAAATCAAAGTGCGCGTGTTCTCTCCGTCTCGATTTGAGTTTTTCGCACGGTGACAATAAACCATGGCGGAGGATTGCATCGATGCCGATTCCATCGAAGCTTACAACCGTTTTTTCATCGAGTTCATCAACAAGGTGGACCCCAACGATCAGCTGCCCGTCACAGTCAGCTCGTACAATGTGACAGACGCCGAGATCGTCGGCGAGATCATTAACGTGACTCTACAGTACCTCAACCAAATGTAAGTGAACGGTCTTTTCATAAAACGATACGTGTATTTAGGTACGTTGTCGTAATGTGTCAACGCGCGTGGGTGGACGCCGCTCGTGTTTATTGTTGATAGTTTACGCCGCAGCCGGCGTCGAATATTAATAGACCGCGACATTGATCTTGCAAGCTGACCATTTTTCGGTAACTCTCTCGTATATTTTCGTTCACACGAGCTCACGCTTTCACGAACGTAATTGTAATTTTTCAATAAAACGACGCGCGTGTTTGTGCGTGTGATCGACCAAGATTTTATTTTTATCTCATACACAGCAGCGACGATACAGTCATTGTTTATCCACATTTGTCATCCCGCGTAACACGTGACAAACAATAAAAGAAGGCGGGGCACATGCTCTAAATGACACTGGGAACGTTTACGATCGATCCAGAACTTTTTCCTCCGGCAACTGTAGATATTCTTTTAATGGAGCTTTTTCACGCGTGCTCATCCTTTTATCGTTCGGTTTGTGGGTTTAAAGACTGGGAAGTCTGTCGGGAAGCTGTATCGACAGGATCGAAGGACAGAAAGCATTGCATGACAGTTATACAAAGAAAGTATCAAAACGTTTTCCCCTTTTTATCGTGGATGTCATCGTCGCTTATGACAGGCGTTTAAAATAGCGTTTTCCCACTTGGCCGCTGCTTTCGTGGGTCATTGTCTGCAAATAGAGAATGACAGTATTAGTACCCGGAATGACGTAATATTACGCATGTTTACATTGTACGCATATAGAAATGAAATGTTTATTCTCGTGTATACAACATTTCAATACTGAAATATTTTCAATCACTGGGAGATCAGTAATTAATTAATCGCGAGAAAGTCGTTGCGAAAAGTACGACGAATTTCGATCAAGTTGTGACAACGTAATATTCAGTTGAATAAGATTAGAATGAATTCATAGAGTCATAATGAAAATACGAGAATCATCACTGAAAATTGCTGTACCATTATCCAAAATTTTGTTTACATTATTAAATATGTTGATGTTTAATCAATTTCTAAACATTTAAGTATTGTACGAGGTATTATATCAATTTCATATCCGTAAAATTAAAGACAATAATGTAGAACGGAATTATTCTAGGTTGGAAGGAATGTTTGATTTCCGAGTTAAAATAATCAATCTTTTTTCGATCGTGAAGAATTGTTAAATATTTTTCAAATTTTGTGTAAGTTTATTTAACATTCTGGGTGTACATTAATTTTAGAAAAAAAAAACAAAACGAAATGTAAGAGATTAAAGTAAAATGTGAAACGGATTCTTTGATTTCCAAGCAGCACGTGTGCTCTATTGAAATCCTTTGAAGTGTCTTTCGCAGCTTTGTGGAAAGTCATATGAATGCAGATGTAAATGGAACATACCAAAAGAACTCCATCCTCTGTAACCTCATACTTCCGTATCACTTTGTTGTTACCTGGACCGACTGAAACTGTCACTAGACTATCTCCTTCCATTGTTGTAATGTTCTACACAGAAACAGACGATAGCACCGTGTAAATACAAATGACAGATATGTATAAACATACGGTTTCTCTGTCTTATCGATGGACTGTCAACTTTAAATGCAACGAATTTCGCTACGTACCACGACCGATTTCACATTTTTTAGTTTTTAATTATTGAAATTATAAAGATGCTTTCATCAGAAATTATTCAATAAATTTCTTTATTTGATCACGTATTATTATAAAAATTGTGAAAAATCTAAATAAGATCAGTCTTGTCATTTTTAATGTTAAAGCAGATTATATTTTAAAACTTTTTAATCGGATTATCGACAGTGCGTATTATTTACCACGCAACAAGATAGTTTTATAAAGCTGAAAATAAAATAAATTTGTAAATCGATTTAAATGTAAACTACAGATTTTATAAAATTCATAGTGCGTATTATTTATCACTGGACTGTGTGGATCGTCATGCAAAATAAAAATTATCGACTTTATATAATTATATTATATTTAATTAAGAGCAACTTTAAACATTAAAATCTAAATCGTTGTACTGCTGATATTTGACTCATTTGAATAATGAGTTTGCCGACCACTGATCTATTAAATAGATAGAGATTTCCGTTGTAATATAGCAATTTACTTTGTTTATTTTAATAAACTGAACAACCTATATATGTTCATAATAAATCGTGAAGATTTGTCACCGTGTATCAAGTAGCTCGAATATTGAGTCATTAGAATGATAAATGCTCAATTACAGTGCATTTCCAGATACGAAAATTATTTATCACTCGACTTAATCTGAAGAATTAAACTTTTTTTGTCAATTGATACGAAAACGTCGTGATTTCTACTTTAAGAATAAATGTCTTTTTTAAATAAATTATAAAGGTATAAATAAATCTAAAAAAATTTACTCGTTATTTTCAGTTATGTTGTAGGAAGATATATAATTCGTTACTACGGTGAAATTACGGTCAGAAGGTCGACGCGTTGTAAAGTTTTATATATAAAAGAATAAAAATGGTACAACATTTAGAAAAATAAAAGAGGAGACAGTACTTTCAATGTAACTCCAGCTGGCATGTGTTCCTCGTACTCTTCGCCGAGAGAAAACGTCACTTCTGTCGTGCGAATCATCGATATGGTTCGAATTGTCCACTTATCATCGTCATTCAGTATTTCCAGTCGCGGACTGGTCATGCACATCATTTTTCGTGGAATGTATGGTACACCTGTGAGTACATACAATCAAACAGAAAAAGATCGGTTCAACGTCCATTTTTTTTACCATTTTTGACGTAAAATTACTTGGACAAAATTGAATTTTCGTCTGTGGAATTGAAAATAGACTCTTGTATGACACGATCGAGAAATTATTTGAAAAGATTGTCTTGTATGCGTCTTCCGTGACAGTAGTACTATTTTTAAACAATATTTCTTACGCGTATATAGAATATTTGTACATTTTTTTATGGTATTTCATTCGAAGAATAATAATAGGTCGGAAATAAACAAGATCATCGATATATTAAATCTTTATTCAGCTAACTGAATGTTCAGTCGAAATTAACAATGACTACAAACAATAAAAATTGTGATATCAATATCCTCGAGACAACATTACAAAAACAGAGTACAACCGTGCAAAACGTTTTCCGATTTTTTAGTCTCCGAGAATCATGGCTAGCAATCGCTTTTCTTTTTATAAATCATATTTGTTTCTGCTGCCATCGTATGGAGTACCGCATTCCTTTTTACTCGCCGCTTTCAACATACCCACAGCCTTGAAATACTCGTCGAGATTTTCGTTCCGTTCGTGTTGGTAACTGCCGACAATCGATGCCATTTCTTGGTCCAGTCGATAATGGTCTAGGATCAACGACGCGGGCTGGTTCGGAGCTCCTTCGGGACCTTCTTCTTCCAAAGACTGCAAGAAGCTATCTCCTTGAATCGCCGTTTTCTCGCCCGCAAGCTCGAAAGCCTCCGGATTCAATCGACTTGAAACGCGTCCCTCGCTCTCGTTCGCGCATTCGATTGCGGTCAAGTATTTGTTTAAAGCGCAATCCCCTTGTTCTCGTGGAAAACTGCGTTTCCGCGTCACTTCTCCTCTCCACAGATCCTTCATATCTAAATGGCGATATGCTATCTTATGAACTGCCCGGAAACGCGTATTCATTGCTCGCGAGTATTGTTACGCTGTCGCAGGTAATCGAAAAATATGTCTCAACATGGAGAATTCTTTGTTTTGATCAAACGTGACTCAAGTATCTAGAAATGAAGTGCACACAATTGTGCGGGAGAGTATGATCGCCGAGATAATCAATGCAAAAATGCCTTGCTAATAAAAACATAACTTTACATCAAATTCGTATGACTCAATGAACATTTAATACCAATGTTATATGTCTTTGAATGGTTTGGAACATTGGGCACGTTCAATAATTTTGTTTTAGATATAAAATTATGTTTGTGCATATTCATGGTTCCATTCAACCTATTTGCACTAGAAACGGATATATCCGTTCATTTCTCCTGGCCATTATCACGGAAATTGATGTATATATTTGCTTCTAGTCAATGCTAGCTAAACAAACACGCAGGAATTTGTGCCAGCTTGTAAACGATGTAAACTATTCTAGCAGATCTTTTGCTTACGATTGAAAGAAGTTCGAAGTGAAAAGTCCATGCTTCTATATTTTATATAATTTGGCTCACACAAAATAGAATTTGAAAATTTGATCAGTACTTTTTGCCATCAAGCATCCAATTTTGGTTATTTTATTGTTTCCTATATTCATTGTAGTTTTTATTATGTGAAGTTTGCTGTAATAATATTTTACATAATATGGTATATAGTATTTTTAGTTATTGGAAAATTTTACTATATTCCAGGCAATGTCCACCAAACTTGCAAGCACACTTGCTACATCAAGTAATACAGGAAATCAAATACATGTGTAAGAAACAACCGGAAGATTGTGGATATAAAGCACAAGAGAAAAGTATGCCACTTTATCCTAGACTTTTTCAATTAAATTTTATGTGAATAGAACCTTTTGTAATTTGTATAATTTTTTTTACAGCATATACCTCACTGAAATTAATGCAGGCCATTACTGGCAAAGTTTATAAAATATGTTACCATTTCTTAATCAATACTAAATTACCAATATTACCACCTCCACCTTCTACACCGCTACCGCACGTTGTAGCTGGTGGAAACAAAAATTGTAGAAGAAAAATGGAGGATCGCTATGTAGTCTTGCATGATTTACATGCTACTTTTGGTATCGAGGTGAATATACATACTCTGAATTATTTTATTATGCCATATGAAAATAGGAATGAACTGTTGTCTTACGCAAATATGGTTTTTAATTATAGGATGACTCCGTAGCAAATTACTATGCAGTATTCGATGGACATGCAGGGCAGGATGCAGCCGTATATTGTGCTTCGCATCTTCATCAGTATTTAGCAGAAAGCAGACACTATCCTACTGATCCAGAGCGTGCCTTACATGATGCTTTTATTACTACAGATACACAATTTATAGAGAAATCTAAAACACAAGTAAGTACTAGAAATCGTTACACACCAGCGTAGAAATGAAGTATATTGTAAATAATTGAATACTGTTTTTATATTTTATAGAAAATATGCGGAGGAACTACAGCAGTCTGCACTTTATTGTTAAATAAAAAGTTATATGTTGCTTGGGTAGGAGATTCTTCAGCGATGCTAGTAAAGTCCAACACTGTTGTTCAATTAGTAAATCCTCATCGCCTTAACCGTGAAGTAAGTATACGCTACTTTTTATTTAATTTCATTTCAATGTTACAAATTTAGTCGAATGTATAGTTTCAATTTAAATATGACTTTTACATCGAAGTCTATGGTCATATAATATTACATGTTCGTACTGGGAACAACGTACTCTTATTCTTGTTGTATCCACACCTGGAGAAGGAGCTAAGGGATCAATGTTAATAAATTCTCTATCATGAAGGTTTTTAAATCGGAGACCTCGTTTTGGGTCTATAACCGGTTGATAATTGGAAGTTTCGTTTAAGCATGTTTTATTCGTTCTCCAATGGTAGTATGCAAGATCAGTTGCACGAGGCCATAGTTTTTTCTTCCCTTCAAAATATGGGAGCCAATTTTCTTTGTCGAGTCTTTCACAAAAGTCGATGTAACCAGAGATCTCAAATTGAAGTTTTGTATAGTTTCTTATGAAGATAATAGTGGATATAATTTTTAATCTATTTGCACGCTCGCGAAGCGCAAGCTCCTGCATTAATGCATTGGTCGGTGTTACAAATTCTGATGTTAACTCGTACGACTTATAAAGTGGGAACAGTAATTCTTTCAGAGTTTTTAAACGTCGATAAAATACATCTCTGCTAAGAGTTTCTCCAGCACAACGGTATCCAAGCTCAGCTAATTGATGAGCAGTGTGTAAACTTCCTAAATATCCAAGATCAACGAATGTTACCAATGAATTTAGATAATCTTCATAAGTTCTATATGGCAATAATCTTTTATCGCTGTCTATCTGTGTTCCCAGATCTGTCATTTTTTAATTTTTACGATCAATGATTCAAGTATTAATTTCATATTATAATACATAATTTATGCACCGACAATGCATTTGACAGAAATTTTTGGTTATATCTTGAATGCATGAGAAACAATTGAGATTCTGTAGATATAGTATATATTTATGGAGAGTCAACAGTGAAGTGCAAAACACAATGTGGTTCTCTTTCTTAGGATGAAGTACAAAGGATACAAAGGGTAGGAGGGGTAGTGATGCAAAGTGTTGGAATCTTGCGAGTTAATGGAGTATTAAGCGTTTCAAGGGCAATAGGTAAGTCGCTTCTTATTGCTTCTGTGTCTTCCTAAAAACGATACAATAAAAATATAATAAAACTTCGCCTTGTACTATTACGAGAAAGTAAAACAATCTAATGTTAATTTATTCATTTAAATGTTAGGTTGTCCTAAAAGTTTCTTTTGGAATGTGTTCATTTAATGTTGCTAAATACATACAAACAATGCGATAATCTTTATGTTAACGTTTTAGCACTTCCTAACATGAATTTGCATTATGTGTATGAATCGAAAACCAACTTTTGGGACAACCTAATATTTACTTAGCAATATTAAAGGAACACATTCCGAAAGAATGAACTCTATCCACTTGAATTTCTTCGTTATTTTAAACAATACGAGAAAATGTTACTTACAGAAGTTGTAGGGTTTAAGAAACTACAAAATATAGTATAGATGGTATTCTTGCAAGCAGAAGCGTACACAAGATATAGAGGTCACTTTTGTTTTTTTAAATGGAATGTCCTATTTTTTATGCTAGATTTCGATAGATTGGCGTATTCTTATACTTACCTAATTTTTATATGATACTCATAAAAATACTAAAGTGAATTTATTCTTACCATTTTTGAGGTATTTGACTCTTTTCATTTGATTACTTTCATTATAGAACATATTCGAATATGCTTACTACATCAAATGTAAATCGAATATGTTCCATAATGAAAGTAATAGAATGAAAACAGTCAAATATCTCAGTAACCGTTAGTTTTCTTACAGATATACTTTAGTAATTTTATACTCAGAATTGAACTTGCAAAAATACCATTTATTCTATCTTAAACCCTACAACTTCTGTAACATTTTATCATATTGTTTGAAGTAACCAAGATATTCAAGTGGACAGAGTTTGTGGGGTTGTATATGTAATTTGCTATTTTTTGACAATATTTTTTAAACTGTTCTTACATATAAAGAAAGAATTTCATTACTTAAATGGTATAAATTTTTTCTTTTCTACTAAACATTTTAGAACTTACTTGATACAAACTAACAATGAATAATAATACAAACATGGAGAGCATATTTATAAATTAAAGATTCACTGCTAACTTATTCCTTCTATTTTTTCCCAAATATTCATGTAATAAGTATTTCTTTTTGTAATTAAATTTTAATTATTTTATTACCATATCACATGTAGTATTTATAAATTTAGCTAACACATCCATGTTTACAAGGATCGATTTAAAGTTAGTAGAATTGAATCAAATTATTTTGTTACAAGTAAAACATCTATGCACTGTTACCGACTGAATACAATAGAAATTCAAGGTTGATTCGGTAGGAGGTTATCAAAGTGTGATTAGTGAATTAGCAACGAACGCAGTTACGACATTTTATAAAAACTTACGGAACAAGGAAATTGCGCTGTCGTAGGCGTGGTCATATGATTGAAAACTCGAATAATGATTAATTAATGTTTGTTTGGATTTCTACTTCGTACTTACATTCTTCTCTAAGCACGAGGCACGCGCACTGACGTTTCTTTTACACTGTCTTCCGACGTCAACTTTTCACTTCGCATCTGTCGCTTCGAGAATTACATTCGTTGTTGCTCACTCAGAAAGATCCTTGCAATCGCTAGATGGCGATACAAGTGCATCTTGTGATCCATACGCCGCATCCGACGCATGTGCTTTCGCTTTACATTGGAAAATTCAAATATTTATCAAATTTACGGTCGTACAATTTTCTTTTCTAAGCTATTTCGTACAAAGAAAACGATGGAAATTATCCACCTATTCTACTTATAAATCTCTCACTAATAGGATAGAGGAGTATACACTTATGTGAGTAAGAATTATTTGCATTCAAGAAAAATTAATCATGTCTTTTCTCTTGATGCTGTGATGCCATACGCCGTTATAGAAGCATAAATATTTTTAAATATTCATTGTATTTTTGGAATGTACATAATGTAGAAATTATTATTCTTGATTTTGTTAAAAGAATTCAATACATTTCAATTCTTTAATGTGCAGTATGCTGTTTTGACTTTGAAGAATATCGAATATTTTATTAATATCTCTTTCTCTCTCTTGCAATACGTTCGTACCGGTACATATAGTTTTTGTCTAGAAACTGATCTTTTAAAAGTAACTGGAACATGTTCCCTCATAAAAATGACAAGATTGATTTTATTTAGGCTTTGTTCCTATTGTAATAAGTTGTAATTGTCTCCTATTGTAATACGTGCTCTACTAAAGATATCCATGCAATTATTTTTTATGAAATCGGTTTTATTATATCCATGATTGTAAAATAAAAAATCTGGAACCGGTCATTCTGACCGGTGGTGGTAGATTTAATGTTAAATATGATGTGTATTTAAGTTAAGCAAAAATTAAATCATTTATCACTTGCTTTCTTTACAATTGATTTAATTAATAAGTAATTCATAATCAGACTGCGGATCCTTATGGAAAATAAAAAAACGTTTGCATTGATTGCAAGACACAGGAGCCAAATAACAATTTCGTTCTTCTTTTAATTATCTTGTTAAGGTGAAACTAATACACTAATGACCTTAAATCTTTTGAATATCTCCACTGTTTGAAATTGTACGTACCGATTATTGCCATAAATGCATAAAAGCCGCAGTCTATTAATAATAGAATTCTTAATTCCGCAGACCTTTGTACTCTTTCGAATTGCACTCGCCCATTTCTGCTATTAATGCATAAAATCCGCTGTCTAATCATTACTTACCTCTGTAACAGATATCTAGGATCACTTCTATGAAGATTTAAAATACTAACATGAAAGTTCATTGTTGTCCGTTGTCAACGCACTGCGCTTTGCCGCGATAGTTGCAAGAATTTGCGCTGCCAAAATGTGTTCGCTCAGAAACCAAGTAGGGGAGTACGGGTATCACAGCAGCAGGTGTCCAACTATGGGTTAGGTGTCGCTGCGAAAAGGAAAGAAAAAATTCTGGACGCGTGTCGAGTATCCTGTTGGTTCCGTACGACCGCTGACACAATAGTACGTGCAGCCATGCTCCGAGCAATGCACGCTTTACTGGGTGGCTGCTACAATCGCATGCCCGGAATAATTAACAGCCCATTACGCCGTTTTTGCATCGCGAGAAGACGCGTGTCTCGGGAGGTCCCTCGTTTGCGAGAAATTTCTCCTCGGCTTCGCGAAATTTTACGATCGATAGCGTTCTCCTGTCCCTATTACCGGCCGCTTCCGGTAAATTTCACAATCGAGGATCGACCGCGGTCCTCCTACGCTCTCCATCCAGCTTTTCGGATGGAATCCGATGTTCAATTCAGTGGAAATCCTATCAGGTTTAGGTACAGTTCTGTCTACAAGTCGCCAGACTCATTATCCTCGACGAAACATCAATCGTTGTTCGCCTCCAACCTTAGTTCCCAATTTATGTTAACCCTTTGTCTAGTGATACCATTATCCCTTAGCAATCAAATAAGTCAACCATTTTGAAGCTTTAGTATTTAAGATTCTAAATCTAAATTGAAGCGATAATGTCCAAAGAGTCAGCATATATAGCAGTATTAGAACAACATAGAAGACTATGTATTAAGGAATTATAGTAAATTGGTTTTAATATTAAACATAATGGGTACTGACAGTATAACAGGTTTGTAAAATTGTATAGAAGTTATACAAATCTTCAATTTATTTTATCGTGTTGTTATTGTAACTTTGTGAATAATAACAATTTTTAAATTGAAAAACTACATGACAGTCTTTCAAAAAAACCAATTTTACTATGAAAATGTATGGTACCTGGTAACAGCTTAGTATACAACTTTTATCAGTGTTTGTTCACGGTGTTATTTTTATAATGTTGTAATATAACAATTGTCGCCCTTGGAGGGTTAATTATAGAACTTTCTTTAACTTGGAAAACATGTTCATCTCTCCCTGAGGAATATTAATAATTTTTCAAGGTCTACCTAATTTAATATTTCCTACATGTCTATATTAATTACTAATTAGAGGTCAGAATTTGCATGCAAGCTTGCATTCTTTGAGACTGATTTAGGACGATGGGCGGAATGAATAAATATTTGCTAAATATTTTCTAATTGGATAAATTTAATGTGAAATCAGGATTAAACTTTACTGAAGTTGTTCGTTTCTTGTGTTTTGTATTTTGAAACGTGCTAACTAAGTTGCATAGAATTCACAGTCTAGTTATTAGTCATTTAAATGTACATTAGCACTGTTCATAATTTAAAAGAAAAGGATTTGTGTAATTACTGCAACGCACTCGCCTAAGTACAACTAAAAGGAACGACAGTAGTGGAATTAGTCGAACAATATTTAAATAATTTACAGTCATTTCTATATAATTATTATGTAATTACTGTATTGAAGAAAATATTTACGAAAAGTAGAAAATTGTTTGCATATAGAGGATTAGGAAGTATTATTTCATTTTACAAAATTCTAATACAATTGAAATTTATATTATTATATATATGTATATAAGTGAAACTAGCGTATGAACTATTTTGTTTTAAGATATTATGGTAAAGGATACAATGAGTGTATCGATGTTACGCGTTAAGGAGAAAGTAACTCGGCAATTAGTCACGATTGTACACGTAAATACTTTGTGGCTTATATAATTCTTTAATTTGCGTGGAATATATTGTTCTTGACCGACACTGTTCAAGTAACCACTTCTAAATAAATTCGAGCAAATCAATTATTTACAAACGTTGATTTCTATGGTAGATATTTAATACAATAACTGAGTAACTCGTTCAAAACAAATAAATTGCAACCGAAAATTTTCTTACACAACACTTACCCATAAATAAATAAATAATTCATCAATTTCACAATAAAAAGGTTTGTGTACTTTATACATATTTATCACCCAAAAAATAAATAATGCATTTCTTTATATTTGTGGTTCGAATGTTGTCGATATTTGATAAAACTTTAACTTGTAAAATTTTAATTGCTTTCCATTCTATTAGTTTGATACTTTCTAATTTGTTTAATTTCGAATAGATATCTGTCTCTTTCATTTTCGACAATTCGTATGGCAATTCTGTTGAATTGTTTAAGCTTTCTTTTTCTAATTAGACGATTCACTGAAATAAATTCGTCGATCGCGTTCAGCCGCGGCAAAAGAAGTGACAGAGAAAGAAAATTTCATTCCGCGTGACGTGCAGTTTTATGGAATCCAAGATAACTGTTACAGTTACCCATTGCGCATAAGCGTTGTTTTTTACATCTGAAAAACACGCGATGATGGAGCGTGGGGGATATCAGTATTCAACTAGACCGTAATTAACTTTAATTATCTATTTAATGAATGGCGTAACTAATTTAAATAATGGCACTACCGTAACATAGACGCTTCCGGTTATTATAAATTTATGCGGTTTTTTCCATCGCTTTGCTACAACCATGAATGAAACTCGGAACAGTTAGTAATTAAAGGAACATGAAAATTCGTGGGGGGACGAGAGAAAAAAAAGTCCACAGCTTGCCTAGAAAAACTATTTTGCACTGTTGTTTCAGCATAACAATGTTTATAACAGCTCCTGTAACAAACGAAATTTTTAACAAAATCAACTATAGAAGTTCAGAGAAAACCACATTAGTGTTATCGGGTACACAGAAACAATAACCGAATGTCTAAAATAATAACTTAATGTCTTAAGTAGGAAAACAGTAACGTTTGTATAAAAAAAAAGAATTGTGATTGTAGGGTGTACAATTTTTTAATTGCGAAGCAACCGTTCCAATATTAAATTTGCAATGTAGGTGAAGAATTCTGCGATTGTTGTCTTTTTTTATTAATGAAATATTATTTCTTCGTTTATAGATGCCATCTAAAATTTGATTTTACTTTTAAAAGTGTCTTCAGACTCGATTAATGTGATAAACATTTTCGAAAAAATGTTGAAATGTTTCACAGCGACACATGTTATAGTTTTTGTTCAATTACTGAATGTTGCCGTCTTTTCGGCCGTCACACTACAGGAACCCCATAACGAGCCTATGAATTTATTTAAATTCTAATAGAACCCTTATCGGAGTATACAAATTTCCCGTGGTATACAAATTCTGTAAATTAGTGCATGAAGACTTATGTTTCCATAAATATATGTATCATACAGTTGGTACTTAATAATTACAATTTTTTATATTTTGTGTTAATTCGATGTAATAGTAATCGCAAAGCTTCATCTTTATTACTCGTAAAATTAATAACAAGAGTTTTTATTGCGTGTAAATAGGATTATCCGATTTATAATTATACATATAATTAAATAAAAAATATATTATACTCATAACTAGACTGCGGATTTTTTGCATTTATGACAAAAATGGGCACGTACAATTTAAAGCAGTGGCATGTTAAAAGTATTTAAGGGCATCGATGTATTCGTTTCAGCTTAATAGCATAGCTAAAAGAAGAATACAGTTATTTTTTGATTTCTGTGTGTCCTGCAATCAATGCGATTTTTTATTTTCCATAAAGATTTGTAGTCTGCTCATAACATGCTTTGCTATTAACCCTTTGCACTCGGAGCTATTTTAACTCGAAAATCAAACGTCTCTTCTGACCTAGAATATTTCCATTCTCTATGTTTTTTAAATTTGGTAGATATGAAATTGATATAATACACATCTAATAGTGTATACAATATTTTAAATAATATCACAACAATTTTTAGTGACGCCTCAGAGCTAAGGGTTAATGGATAAAAATCGTGGTCTAGTTATACTGAGCTTGAAAAAATGAATAATTTTATCATAATTCAATTATACAAATGCACAATATGTCATTTATTTTTGGGTTCAATTTTTTAGTTAATTCACTGTGTCTTTGTATTTTAGGTGACGTTCGGTACAAACCATTTGTAACAGGTGAACCGGAAGTAAAGTGCTACTCTTTGGACGGCACAGAGGATTTCCTAGTTATTGCCACAGACGGACTGACGGATTACGTAGGACCCACGGAAATAGTGACCATTCTGTATCATGAGATGCAACGAAGTCCAAGTGAGTACATATCCGTCCGAATTATCTTACACGCCGCGAATCAATTTAGAATAACAAACAGAAGGCTGACACTTTAAGCCTACCAGTGATGTATCGTAGCTTGACAATGTTAAAATTTATCGATGTGCATGACGCGACTGACAAATAGCACTCGCTAATATTAATGTTACGAACGTTCAACTATGTTCAAATTCTGCAAAGAAGCTGAATGATATGAGAAAAGACATGACAAACAATTTCTTAGCAATACATTTGAATAATTTACAGTATCGAAGTAACTATGTATCGATTTAAACAACTACAATAAAAGAATTTCACTTCTTCTATACGATGTCGGTGCATGGTAATGCATTTGGTAATCTACCAAAAAATATAGTAAATAAACGAAGTACGTTAACAATATGTCATACGTAGGCAAATGAATATGATGAATGAAATCAAATTTTTGTATTGTTTTTATTTAGAAGGTGTAAGTATGTTAGTAAAAGATATATTGTCATTATCGACGATTAAAGATGTGCCATACTATCTAAAAATAGGTTTAAACGATAGATAAACATTGTGGGATTCAATTTAATTTAATAAATATGGAGAAAATTTAGTAACAGGAAGAAATCATAATAAAGCAGGAGTAATTGTGCATCTGTGTAATTGTGATATACATGTTAACGTGGCGTTTTGTCCGATTTCATTTACCATTCCGTACAAAGAGAAAATCAAGAGAGAAACGATCGTTTTTCTGAGTGTTCGTTCAACTAGCGTGCTTAGTTATGTTCCATTAATTTGGCCGATGTATCGCTGAAACGCGAAGATTTCCACGTCACGAATAGAACAATCGAAGCGAGTAATTACAGTTATCGCGATGGAACAGATCCATATGAAAGTATCAGGAACCTTAAATCATCTCATTAGATTTAATCAGCGACCGGGCGAATACAATTTCTAGCCACTGCGAACTAACCCGTTGATGAAATGAAATTTAATGGGTATCGATTCCTCGAATATGTCACTTTTTCTACGTCTGCTTTCTCTGTACATATATATCCTTCATCAACAAATTATGCACTTTTGAAAATACATAGTGTGCCAATAGATGACTAAGAATATGTTTATCTGAATTCTCTTCAAAACTTCCTGCAAAATATGTTACTGTATTTTGTTTACTAGTAGTGAGCAGAGTCGTCAGATTAAGACTTGTGTCCCCTCTCTACTTTCCCCTTCTACTCCTGCGTCACGTGAATGTTTTGCGACTAATCCGGTCCTAGCAAGAAAATGGTACCCTTTCTTTTTGTAAATTTATTTTATGTCACTCTCAACTCTTTGCTAAGGTTATTTCGCGACGGGACCTACAGTTTATTAAGGTGGTTTATATAATAAAATTTTACCAACAACACGTGAAAAGCACCCGTGAAAGAAAAAAGGCACCTTTCCTTTTTTTTGGGTTAGGTTGTTTGCAGAGATCTATGCAATTGTAGATAGGATTAATGCATGAAAGTCTAATCATGAGAAGTTGGGTTGGCAAGAAAGTAATTTCGGTATTTTAAGGTGAAATAAAACCAAATTTTTCTATTCAAGGAATCAACTTTAATAAAGAAAATATTTGCTATGTTGTTCGACTATCTTTCGCCATCTTTCTGGTAGTTTTATAAATCCGCGCTTATAACACTTATAAGTTCTCCCAAAATTCGATTTTATTTCACCTTAAAATAAAGCTTTTCTTTCCAATATTAATATATTGATACTAGTGATCCGTATCTTCAGAAAACACAAGAAATAAGAGAAAACGACAAAATTATTTATTTGATTCCACCTCAACAATCCAAGTAAGAAATAATCTTTTCTACATTGAAGGTAATTATAAAAAGTAAAAATCATTGGTCAGTATTTGGTAAGATTGCCTTTTGTACCAGGT
Source organism: Lasioglossum morio (assembly GCA_916610235.2). Classification (NCBI taxonomy): domain Eukaryota; kingdom Metazoa; phylum Arthropoda; class Insecta; order Hymenoptera; family Halictidae; genus Lasioglossum; species Lasioglossum morio. Next base: position 19,256,366 of record OU744326.1, on the reverse strand, counting down.
TTTTTTCTGTAATTATTGCTTCGATTCCTTTCGGTACACTTTCCATACATTTTATACAGTGTATTTTTATCATTTTTTTTGTTGCAATTAAACGGTTAAGTAATTGTTACTTGTTTGCAAAAACATTTCCATAGATTGAGTTGAGGTCTGCAGAATTCCCAGGCGAATCGAGAATCTTGACTTTCTTTTCGGCAAGGAATTTAGAAATCTTTTTGGTTTGCAACAACGTGAGGGATCGTGCATGGAAATAATAAGAATTTCGAGTAGCTAGGATTTCCATTTCAGAATTCATTCATCCACTGTGAAATCATTGATTTCAACTGCTTTCATAATTTGATCAGCGAACGTGTATAATACGTTGTTTCATTAGTGTCAAGCATTTCACGTCAAAGGATCAATCGCAGAGCCTGAATTTTCTCGTGGTTCCCGAACGGTGAGCAAAAGATGACGAGTGGCTGATTGTAGTTTGAGAAAGTAAGGGGAATGCCGTCTCGCAAGGAATTTCGCAGTGGAAAACGCGAATCTCGTTATGATCTTGTACTCCTTCTAACCGGCCGGGCTGCCAACAAACTGTGTCCAGCCGTTCTTCATGGCACTGTCATGCTCTGCTTCTTGTTCGCTTCAGGGACGAAGATCGTAACAGATTGTGCCCCGGCGCTCGTTTCATCAACGTTCCTTTCCTTCCGAAGAGAAGTTCCTTCGTTGCTGCTCGTAGAAATTCCGCGAGATGAAAGTTCGTTCACCTTCCGGTCTAGCTAGCCGAATCCACAATGTAGCGATGCTTCGAAACAGTCGATTGAACCAGAGACTAGATAAACAGGTAGTTTTCATTTTACAATTTTAGTCAGTCCAAGGTACAGAACTACCTAGTATCTTTGCTACCCAGTGTTCTATAGAAAATTGTCCTCTTTCTCTTAGTAATTTTAGTGAGTCCAATATGGCGCAATTAGAGTACTACTCCATCTTCTTCGTTAGCTGGTGTTCTATATAAAAATGTCCTTTTTCTTTTAATAATTTTAGTGAGTTCAAAATGGCGTAATGGATTTCCACTCTATCTTCGTTACCCAGGGTTTTAAATAAAAATGTCCTCTTTCTCTTAGTAATTATGCCGAAAATATTGAGTTCTACTACATCTGACAGAAAATCGATCAAAACCGCGATTGAGGTTGTTGAACGAATTATTTGGACGTGTATTATATTACATATGAAAAATAGTACCTAAAATTTACTTCTTCTGAACTTACGTGAATGTACGTAAGAGTAATCAGCAGAGGGGAGGGGGAGAAGTCTATTGGTCTTGCTAAGGCACGACGCAGAATGGAATTCTGTATCGAATTCTGTGGAGGATCCTGTCGCCAGGATTTGCTTGATTTCCTGATCGGCCTGCAATTGGGCCAATTGCTCCCATCAAATTGCTGGCACATTCCCATTGTCAGGATTCTATTTGAGGGGAGCAAGGGGTACAAGCCTCGGCACAATAGCGATTCCTACGCCTAATTGCAGTCGCGTGCTACACGGGGCACGTGGCGCACGGACACATTGTAGCATCTGTGGCTTCCTTCGTTCGAGATTTAGGAGCGTTCTAACGACGTAAGCTGTTGAACATGCTGCCAGCAATGGAAACTCTATGTGACAATTCATTCGCAGACTGCGAATATTTATGTAAAATGATCTCAAAACAGTTGTAAGAGACAGGAGTTGAAAGAACTCAAAATGTGCTTACGGGGAATTTTGTTTCAAAGATAATTAATTAGTAAAAAATTCCGATGTTTTGCAGTGATGTTGACATAACTTTTAACTTGTTTCTCCATTTTTGTCGAAAGAAAATATTAAACAATGATAAAGTTATTCGCTGTTCTTGAAATGGCCTTGCGGATTTATCAAAGTTTATTTCAATTTCAGGCTCGAAAATTCTAAATAAGACAGTAGTTACGAGAATGGACAATTTTGAAATATCAACTTCTTCTGAACTTATTTATTATACTTCATTCTACAATTAATGGCGATTGGTGGTTTGTCGTTTGGTAAAATTGAAAGTGATCGAATTTCATATAGAATTCTTGTATCAACTATTTCCGTTTCGTCTTTATTGCACCCACTAAAATGATTTTGAACAAGTATTTTACCGAATATTCTGTTGTTTTGTGACTGCTTATTCTGAAATGAGCTTTTGCTCGGAATGATATTGATTAATAAAGCAGCAATAGAGACGAAAGCGTGGTGAATCGAAGTTTCTCCGTGCACGCAGTAACGTTCCGATGTGTAATTACTCGAACGCGGTTGTTTATGAACAATTTACTGTTTTATAGACTACCTCGCGAGCACCGAGACCGAGTAGGAAAATTTATTTCACTTGTTACGGAGTACATTAAACTAACAATAAAGTTAAAACCCATAATAATCTTCTTGTTCCGCGGGATTTCACGCGAATCGTGCGCGTATTAAACTCGCTGTCTGACGTGTAATTGAATTCGAGGATACAGAATTTTACTTTTCGGAATTTGGAAAGTAGCGGAAACTATTATTCAATTATGTTTCATCGAACTTGTTAACATCATTACTACAGAGATTATTGGTAACCACGCTAGAAATAGAAAATACTGCTATGCGAGAGAAGTGGAATAGATCAATGATAATATGTAAACGCAGTTTTAGTAAACTGTGCTAAATACATATCCAAGCAAATGTGTTTTTTCTATGGCTTGAGTATTTTCTTCACTTACAGATTTTAATTATTGTCTTCATTTGATGGTTAAATTATTGTCTTCATTCAAGTATTTCGTAAATTATATCTCTTACTAAAAATAACAGAAGTCACAACAAAAAATCATTGAATGGGATAGTTTCTGAAAATAGTATAATATCAAAACTCACAAATTAACCAATTGCTGAATATTGAAAATAAAAGCTTGAACGTATTAGTAGCAACACATAATAGGTAAATATTAGTTGAAGTTGTTGCTTAAAAGTTGGAAAATACATATTATACTCATAATTTTCAAAATATTTATAATAATAGTCATATGAGTGATTGCAGTAGCGATATTGCAGAAAAGTAAGCAGATTAAATGCAGTATCATTCATAAATAAAATGTATTAAAATATAGTAAGCGTCTATCCGCAGTATATTCATAAACTAATAACTAAATTCACGAAAGAATGTCCAGGAGTTAATTTGTGCATCTGATAACGTAGTTGTACGAAGTTGTTAGCAAAATTTTTTGGGGAAATGCAGGGGACGTTTTTCCATCGCGTTGGACTCGAGACAGTTTTCGCGGACAAAGGGCCGATCGATCGAGACCGTTTAACGACGCGAAATGTTTCACGCACGCGCTAAAACGGCGCTTTCATTAAGCAATTGATTAACGTGCGCCACTGGCACACAACACGCCACAATTTTATCCGCCTAATGGCTCTTAGAAAATGCGAGATAGCCAGACGTAAGTGTTCCATGGCTGATCAAAATTCTCCTCCGGGATCGCGTCAGCTCGAGCGTGGGTAATTGCACTTGGTCAGACTGCAGTCCGAGTTGCAGTCGAATACAACGAACACCGGGGGATCAAGCTCGATGTGCAGTCACGAACGCATATCGATTGCACCCTTCGTTATATCGTCCGACCTAATAGGAAACAATCATTCTGTGAAACCGCAAAATATCATTTGCAAAATTCATTCACTTACTCAATCGGAAAAATGTTCTCAGTGAAAACCTTTGACTGATACTCCAACTTGGATTATTACAATGAATAATTCAATTATTAGGTACAATACTAGATAAGGTTATCTACGATGTTCGACTAAATGTATGTTTACGTGTTGCATATTTTCTTAAGAATTGTTTAAATGCATAAAGTCCACAATTTAATTATAAAAATTGTATTCTTACCCACGTTTGTTGATTTTACACAAACTATATATATACAGTGGACAGAAAAACATTAATTTGCAAGACATATTTAGGGAGAATTACAATGGGTAATTCAATTATTACAGCACGAAAAATATTTATTCTCCATATAGATGAGGTGGGCTATAATGTTCAACTAAATGTATGTTTACATCTTGCAAATTAACTTAAGAATTGTTTAAATGCATAATGCTATATACACTGGACAGAAACTATTCACTCATAAGACATCGTATTTAGGTTGTGCGAAAGGAAAGAATCTGTAACAGAAATTCGAAAAAGTAGAAGTTAAAAATAAAAGTACTACAATGATATTAATAAAAAATGACCGACTACAAAGATTGACAAGTGAGATGAAGTGTGTAGCTGTACGAAATTATACTACATAAAAATACTGTGAAAACCAAAATGTTCTTGTATAGAAATATCTCGTTCGTGGTCGAGTAATAATTTGAAAATGCAACTACTGTAATGAATTCTTAAAAAACGAGGAACTAAAAATTTCGTTTGAATAAAATGCAATTTATATATGTATGTATCATATCGGTAAATAGTATCATAAACGTTTCGTGCACATCGCGTGATCGTGGATGTTTGTTCGATGTTTCGTTAACTCGGTGGCTGATTGATTGATCAGAAAGTGAAAATTAGTGAGCGAATGGTCACTGTTTTTTTTCTGGAGGTGGAAAGCGATAATACCTTCCAGAAGCAATCAGGCAGCTAGGTCTAATTAAGGGACCTGCTTCTGAAACCTAGCCACTACGCGATCGTGAAGGGCTCGTCGTTGGGGTCGCAGTTTATGATAGCATTGTTCTGCTAATAGGGTGGTGCGTAACGGTACCTCGTAACAGATGAACGTGTTAATTGCTCCTCGCTATCCGGTTCACTTCTGGAACATTATCCCAGTTTTCCAGGACGCAAACACCATCTGCACGGAACGTGACAGCTGTCCCTTAGGTCTGACTACTTTACAGTGACTTGGCTTAATTCGGACAGGTTGGTGTCCAATGTTGACGTTATGTCATTATTGTTTCTCTTTGTATTCGCATATTCGAATTCAGGGAAATATATTAATTTGACACGTTAACCGCGTTAAAATCATAATAAATAGATTTGTTTAACTGGGAAGACATTGGAAGAATTTATGAATATTGTTACACCATGAACTGAAGGTATTGACTAAGGAAACTTTTATTTTGCATAAGGACCTATTAATAAATCTCAAACAACTTAACGAAACCGAAATTGGAAAATTACAGTTTCTTTTCAAGCTTCAGATAAAATACATCAATTCGTCTTATAAAGATTCAATTTATTTTGTGCGACTTTTATAGCAATATTTATAATATATATTTAGTAAAGAATTCTCATCAAGTAGAAAATCAGAGAACAGTCACCGGCGGCGGTATGTGTTAAATAAATTTCATTGATTTAGTTGACTCCACAGGGTGGTGGCTTGGCAGTGAACGCGTTAAGGTGTTCGTATGATTAAAATATGTGTTGCGGTAAAGAGGGATATATGGATCGAGAAGATCATTATTTTTCCCCGGCGAAAGGCTGCGTCCATGGAATCGATGGAAACTGGGAGGGCCGCATTGCAGCTTCCACGAGCCGGAGCACGGTGTATGATTGAGAAACGAAATAAAATTGAAAGGCAGCTTGCGCGATCGGGAGGGAAAAAGATGGAAATGTCTGAACCAACATGGCGGGTCGAGTGCATCCTAGCAGAAAGAGTACGGTGGCAGATAAAGCTCTTTCTCTTTTTCTATCCTCTCTTTCCTTCTCTCTCTCTCTCTCTCTCTCTCTCTCTCTCTCTCTCTCTCTCTCTCTCTCTCTTTCTCTTTCTCTCTCGTTCCATCGTGGAATAGAAACCGTGTATAGAGGAGGAAACTTGTCAGACTGCTGCGTTTTCCTTTTTACGAAGATGAAAGTAAACATGATTGATAGATTTACTTTGATATACATTTACATTTTATAGCGTACGCGAGACATGGTAAAACGACCGAGTTATAGTCGAATTGATAATTAACACTAGAACTACCGGACAAGTTAAAATGACTCATGCGAATTTTTTTCGATTAGAAATATTAAAAGTATAAATATGTTTTTTTGAGAAATTGTTTTAGTAAACTTCTCCATTGAAGTACATATTTAAATATCCCGTGTATGTCATATTGTCATTATTAGAAGGCAATGTATACCAACTGCGTTTAGTGCTCGGTAGTTCTAGTGTTAATGACTATTAACAAATTATGCACAGTAATAAATCTGATTGTTGAATTGTAAAGGTATTACTATAAAATCGTATCTGTTTCAATGGATGCTCGAGTATAGGGAGAGGAGGATGAGCAAACTTGCAAGGTGCTGATCAAAAGTGTTCGATGAATGATGATTTTTCAAATCGTTTTTTTTTGCGGTGGAAGACAGTTTTTTTCGTTCAAAATGTTGCAAATTGCATCGTCTGTGAAAGCAATTGAAACATTTTTCTCCTGACTGAAACCACTGTGGATTTAAGGATTGAAATTTCTCCTTCGCAACGAATGCTTAAAACTGAATCCACGATTTTTTCTAGTCAATTTATTGAGCTCTGACCGTACAACCCTGATGAAGGCCTTACACGACCAAACTTCTTCTCCATTCTTGTTCTGTGAAACACCCAGAGAAATCGTAGTTTAAGCTTTAAGCAATCTTTGTAAAGGGGAAGTTTCAATCTTCGAATCGACAATTTCACGAGAATCAGAAAATCGTTCAAATGGTTTTCGCCAATGAGGCGTGCAACATTGCAGAAATGTATAAAATTTCCTAAGCAGAGATTTCGAGGTGTAAAACTAGTCCAAAATTATTATACTATTTTTGTTCAAATATTTATAATTTGACGAGATCGTTCAAATGGTTTTCGGATTGGTTGTGGCTTCTGAAAAAGAGCCACGGTTTCCCCCGATGAGGCGTGCAGCATTGGAGAAATGTGAAAATTTCCGAAGCAGGCACGATCTCGCTCGAATGCCGGCGCTCCGGCCTGCGCCATGGCTCGGTGGCTGCCTCTTCCTTCGTCCTCGGGCAAAAGAGTCGATGCCTACAGGTCCTCCGACCATTCGCTCGTTCGTCACCCGTTTGTAAAGTTGTCTGTCAGAGGCCACGCCGGCGATTTTCACCTTTCTGTCGTCGTCGTCACATTCGCTTCCGGTTTCTCGCAGTGTATCGACACTCCGGTGCCGCGCCGCCAGTTTCCCAGGCAGAGTACCTGTCTCTTTCCTCAATTTTATTAGTTTTTTGTTGTTGTTGTTGTGCGGTACTCGCGCGAAATCCCACGGGACCGTGAAACACATCGTCCACGGCAAATCTATTCGCGATTCCGGTGTAATCAAACAGTGAATAGACTCAGAAATTGGCTCGGTTTTTATGGTTTCTTGGACCGGAGAGTTTCTCGGTTCTCGCAGATCCTCGCGCGACTCTCGCAGCGTTCTATCTATCGCATTCGGCTCGTTCTCGTTCGCGAAACTGTTCCTTCGCTCGAAACTCGAATTTAGTGATTCATAGTGATCTATGGTGCTTTAACTAACACGGGAGGAGGAAGAGGATACCGTCTGCGTCGATCGTTTCCGGCGAGCCCTGCATTGTCTCGGTAAGTCCTGACAGCGTGGGCGTGAAGAATGTTCGTGTTAAATTGGTTTTATCGGCAAAGGAGAAAGCTGCTTGGAAAAAGAACCTACGTTTTATGCGGTCGAAAGGGTTGGCTGTTGGCACCGCGCATTAATCATTGTGATTCGCATCGACTTTTTCGTTCGAATCACCGTGCGAAATCGGAACGATCAGCTCTCTTACATGGAACACAATATAACAATTCTAATAATATTTCTATCGAGTGAATCGTTCTGCAATTATTTTATATATTCAATCGTATTCGATGCTTCTATTCGTTTATTAACCCTTTGCACACCTTTGTCGAGTGTGACTCGACATCAGAGAAAGAGAAATGTAAATGACACGGGTGTTCTTCTTTATTTATTTCATTGTTTTATTTTTTAATTGAAAACAAATATAAGTTCCGCGAATATAAATTAGAACAAAGTCTGAGAGCTATATTGAATCCCTACGATTTATTTTACAAAATCAAAATCAAACGGAAATAATATATCAGCAGATTTAAATTCATTAAATATTTTCTCTATTTTGCATTTGACCTACTCATTTTTATTATAAATGCATAAAATATCCCCAGTCTAATTATTACCGAGCAAAAGACCAGTTTGAAATCAAATCAATGTGCACATTGACGTTTTAATTAGTCGATTAGTTCAATTCGTGTTCCACAATTATTTCGTAACGATCCAGCTGCACGAACAAGTTTGCACAGTGGCAGTCTGAATTTCCAACAATTTCGTCCGGTTCGATTTCGCGGAATTAAATGCAAAATTATCTGGCGCGTATGTAGCAAACAGTTTTTTTTAATTGAGTTCAAAGATACCGGAGAAAATTTTCGCAGAGTTGTACGTTCAACGGGATTTTCAGTATCTGAAAGGCAAGAAACGTGCTTTTCGTGGGCAGTCACGGGATTCATTGAAGCAAGGTTGCGTCGGAAGACTTCCTTTCTGACGTCACTTCCTCTACGGAACCGCGCGCACGCGATTTTAACACTACCAAATACAAATAGTGGAAATATTAAAAACACTTCGAAATATTGTTGTATTATTCCCATTCTATTAAGATTATATAGAAATTTATGTACATCTATGCAGCTCCTGTATTTGGAAATTTATTCAAACAACTATTATCTTGCCTGAAGGCCTAGTAAATCATTTAATATTGTAGAAATGTTCAATTGTAAAATTACTAGGAAAATATAGTTCCTTTTGTTGGGGCCATTCTTTGCATTGGAAAAAACTGAAAATATACCGGTATTTATTTGTGTTTCGGTAGAGTATTGGTTACACCGAAATCGGTATTTTAACGATTTCAGTTTCCATCCATTTCAGTATTATTTCGGTTTCTGCACAGCCTCTTGGCACGATACCGGTATGAAAATTTGATCGGTGTTAAAAGTCCCGGGTTTTTATAGCTTCATAAAAAAAAGTCCCTAATATTTTATGATTAGCTTTTCGAACGGACTACGCATAGTAACTTCATCATCGAGATTACGATTGATTCGTATTTATATGTATAGCGACAACAGTGCACAAAATGGTTTATTTTTGGGGAACAACGGTGCTTACTAAGCCGTCGTTAGTTTTATCGAAATGTGACAATAAGTATTCTCGGCTCTGCTTCCTGCGCGGAACGTTGACTCTGTAATTAATATCGGCGATAGTTCGCGAACAATGTTCCTCCCTGTTTTATATTCCACGATGACGCGGAGAGCATGCAATTATGCGGTCGTGTACGCGTGACGAGAATTAATCGTTTACACGATTGCATCTTTCCAAGTGTCAATGAATCGCGTCGCCGCGTTTTACGAGAATAGTATGAACGTAAATAGACAGATTACTATGCTCGACACTTCAATGGTACAGCAAGAGCAAATATCTGCAGATTATAAATATAAATTTACGTTTTGTTTTATACATTTCTAGCTGTGTTTCAAACTCTGCATATAGAAAAATATTGAAAAATTCAATTATCTCAAAGAATATATACGATGAAATCATTGAAGAATATATTCCTTGATTTTCTTGAATTGCAGTTTAATTACTAGACTGCGGATCTTTATGCAAAATAAATATTGTCAGCATCGATTGCAAGGAATAGAAACTAAATTGATTGTTATTTCTTCCGTTAATGATTCGAATAGAGAAGGAATCGTATATTGACATCTTGAATTTTCGAAATTTTCCAACAAATTTGATGTTCATCTACTCAATTTTCCTGTAAATCCGCATAAAGATCCGCAATCTATTAATTACAAAGAATAGTAAATTTGTTTTTTTTGAGAAATTCCCAATTTATTAGTTGTACATTGTTAGTGAATTTCATTCGTTCGTTTTCAAGTTGCTTTCTACGGTTAAAGCATTATTTTATTCCATGTTTCTCGTGACAGGTGAGCGACCATTTTGTGATGTAATGCATTGTTCTGCGAATTTTCTGCTTGAATTCCTTGCATCCTGAATTACGTCGCGCGTTTCCACTTCTCATTATTATAGTCCTTTTAAATGCCCACTTCAGGAATGCTCGAACGGCATGCAAATTAAACACGTCCATTGTTTTACAACTTCTTCTTCATTAGAACTATATTGTTAATATTTTGTGAGTAGAGAACGAATTTTTATGTTCGTATACGTTTCATTCCAATCAATATATTATTTATATGTACACCTAATATGTATTTAGAATTCTCGCAGTTTTTGTCATATGCCTGAATTAAGAAATTCGTTCAATTATTTAAAACAATCTTAATTGGTTATTTGGTTAAATGCCGACAGGTTTAGTGTCAAATATTATTTTATCATATAAATTATTATATTATTACTATCAGAGTTGAGCAAAAATTTTATTTAAATTAATATTTTGAATAAAGTGGGTTTAATATCCACTTGGAAGAAACCCACTTTGTTCTAAATTTAATTTAAATAAAATCTTTGCCCTGATTACTATAATAGTGTCAAACATTATTTTATATAATAACATTACATGATAAAGGATCGATGTTATAATCACTAAACTGTGGGTTTTACGAATTTTCTATAAAATATAAGTAAAAACATATAAAAGTACTTTTACTGAAATCATAAATAGAAAAGAATAAATATCTGTGTGGCTCTTGTACTTTGTATTTTATTCAGGCAATTTTTTTATTCATAAAAACAAATTGGAAAATTAGCAAAATGAAAGCACTGCTTTGAAGTATCGTGAGGACGTAACGGGTCAAACGAAGATAAATTTTTGGCACTATGCTGGCTTAGGCAAGGAGGAGAGAAACGCAAGGCTGATCATCGTCGTGTGAAATATATTTTCTCACCATGAGAATGTTGGCCGCCCATTGAAAGGAGCCCGGAAATCTCTTTCTCCGCGAAACTCCGGTACAGTCGTCTGTGAAAATATACTTCTTGGTCACGAACCATGTAATTATTGCCGCTGTTCGTAGACCAGCCGTTCACGGATCTCTTTTTCCCATTTGACGGCCGACGATTTAGGGACCCATTCCCTCCCTGAAAACTTCTGGGCGTTTGGAAAAAATGTCCACTGATAACATAGAATGACAGGCGGCTGTGGGACTGTGTGTGAAAATGTTATAAATTTTTCACGTTATCTCGAGTTTTTCTCAAATTATATATACGTTCTCTGTAAGAATTATATAGTTTTATGTAAACAATTATTGGCAAATTTTCTGTATTTATGACAAAATATTTAAAGAATTTTAAAATAGTCTTGTATTTCCAATTTCCAACTCACTAAAATTATTAATACTAACTGTACCACGACACATTCTTTATTTTCTAATTATTGAAATTATAAAGATGCTTCCATTAGAAATTATTCAATGAATTTCTTTATTCCAGCAAATATTATTATAAAATTGTAAATAAATCTAAGCGAGTTCAGTCTTGTAATTTTTATAAAACAATATATGTGTATCCGACACATTTTGTACCCGGTACGGTGAGTGAAAAAGAAATAATTGTGTATGTAGCTGCTGTATGTTACAATGTTTAATATCGCGTAAATAGGAAAGAAATCCTTGAAAAATTATATGGTTTCCTGCAAATCATTAACGTTGTCTTCAAAATTTTGCTTTATTTATTTCTATACACATGAGTATTCATGTACCTCGTACGCGATAAAAGCGTTTAAACGGAGCATGTAAAAGCACGTGAAAAGTTATGGTAATTAATATTCAGATCAGATAGAAAAACAACGTGGATCTGCTCCCATCAACTGATAAGTCGAGAACCATTATAATGCATTGTCGATTTCCTTTTTCTGAAACATTTACACTCGCAAGTGTTGACTTTTACAGTTTCAAGAGACAGGTTATAAGCTTTTAAACCAGAAACCTAGCTGCTGATAAGGTGAACCTTGTGAGAGGTTGTGCGATTAAAACCAGGAATAACTGTTATCAAAGTAACGATTTCCTCGAACGATGAAGTTGAAATCCATTTCTATGTTCCTATAAATCGTCATATTTATATCTATTACAAGAAGATATCGCAAGACTCCAGTGTACTTTAGCGGATTAATTATCTTAACTGGCACAATGTCAAAAAAATCAAAATAATGAAAAGATCAATTCAAAATTCCGTTATATTATTTTCAACCTTTTGTCCATGTCGACGAAGAAAATAAATTTCTATTTCACTTCAGTTTGTTATGATACAGGTGAAACATATTTATTGTGCATAAACCGTACAGACTTCATTAAAAACTATAAAAATTAATTTTCTGTGCTTTAGTAGGCGAAGGTCATACGATTAAAAGTCAAAACGATGAAAAGATAAATATCTAAACCTCGTCTATATATCTATACATCCTCCATTCAAGATTAAAAAAATTAATACAATGCAGAAGAAAATTCAGAAATTTCAGAACGATTTTTGAGTTTGATCGTGCACGCGTGCACGGTTCATGGGTAAAGCAGGTGAAATTGACATAAAGGGCGGCTGAAGGTTAAACCCCACGGATGATTGAAAAGGTGAAGTGAATAGTATATTCACTGAACGGTCAAGAAAGCGAGGGAAACACGCGATAACGGGAGTATTAAAAGGTTAGAAGGGAACTAGGAAGGAGAAATAGCATCATAACCGCGATACCGATGTGTACAGCACTGCGAACAAGATGGATAACCACCGTAATTAGAGTAGGGGTGGCAAACGGAATCATACTACGCGAGGTATAGCATAACACTTGAATTATCTCATGATCAACGAACGTTTAATTATCAACATGCCGTTTCGTAGGGAAATATGTTGGTGAAATAAATAGAATCATAAAGAGGACAGATGGAATATTACATTTTAGTAGCAGATGTTTCCAGGTAGATATTATCCATTTATTATTACTGGAACGTATCATAAAAACATCACGAAAGCGTAAACATTTGCCAGCTTGTCAGATATGATGCAATTGTTTGGGAAATAAAATAATACTTCATAATATTAACAATTTACCATGGGTACACATTAAAATGTATGTGAAAACATGAATGAAATTCAATTAAATGAATTATTATATAATAATCCGAAACAGGATTTGGTTCATATTAAATCTTATGTTCAGTAACTCTACTTTTCTAATCTTCATGTACCAACTTGTAAATTGTAATTTTTAGGCAAATCCTTTTTGCAGTTCATTTGGTAACCCAATGCTTCTCATTGCTTAGAAAACATCAGGTCGTTTGGTACAATTATAGAAAAGTTATACTGTTTTAAAGTGCGTTAAAATACTTTCGTGGATCACTGTACATAGATTTCAAAGCCACGTTACAATGCAAATATTTGCAATCCTGTACACAGAGACCAGAGTTAGGCATTAATCGATGAAAATTTTCACCGAGATTGATTGATTAATGTGTACGATTAAAAAATGTAATCATTGAAAAATCGACGATTGATTCGATCGAGTGATGAGGTTAATTGCCAATCATAGATTAAATAAAGAAATGATCGAAAAATCGGAGACTGATTTAATCACTTGTTGAAGTTAATCACCATCTATCCATAAATTGTAATAAGTAGGCAAATGACAATATTGGTGTAAAATTTCCGAAGTTAATCATTAATCAGTTACCCGATCGACGATTACAATTGACAAGAATGTAATCGTTAACCGCAATTAACGACCAAGTAGGAGTTTAATCGTTAATTGCGATTAATGATTGAAGTAGAAATATATTCGTTAAATCGTTGAGTCAATTTTCGCCGAACTCTGACAGAGAGAGTGTCTCGCAGCAATCGAACACTGAGAATTCGTTTTCAAAGGCCTGAAATTGCATAAACAGCCAGCCAACTACGCGATACGCAACGCGTGGTAAGTTGAAATTTTTCCGGAAATCAGTTCCGCCTCGGGTCACGCATAATCGTCGCGAGTCCCCTGAAAATGACCGAGTGGCACGAAAGGAAGATTCACGGTGGAACGAAAAGCTAAAGAGAAAGAAAGAAAGACAGAAAGAAAGAAATACGTAACAGACGTCGCATAATGAGAGACGGAAAAGTAGTAAACGCCCAGCCGCCACTTTAACCGGACATAGGTTTCTTCCGCTTCTTTGTTTCGCCCTTTATTTTTTAATGCGCAAGCTCTCCTCTCCTATCCGCTTTCTCCGCGTTAATCCCGGCAGCAGCAGCAGTAGCAGCAGCAGCACCAGCACCAGAAGCAGCCCTTTCACTCCCCGTCGCGTCTCCCCTTCCATAAATATGCAGATGACTTTTAATTAGACGCGCTGGGAATTCACCGCACGCTCATCCACTTGCAGCTGCACTTTAGACGTCGGTGTCACTTCGTCGGGGGCTTGTTTCTCTTGTTTTCATTACGCGGATATTAAAGCATCCAACGCGCGGCACCGACTTGCCGCCAAGAATCGCATTGCCGCGGACTTCGTTTCCCTTGCCGTGTGGACTCCCTTGCTCGACGAAATGCGCCAGCTGTTTCCCCGGAACTCTACTATATTTATTACCCCGCGAACGTTCAACGCAAGTAACAGAGGTCCTTAACCGAACCGGACTCTTGCCGAAGATGTTCTCGATCCTACGCTAAGAAAAGAACCTCTTTGACACGTTTAAACCCTTCGCATGCTACGCCGAACAGCTATTCGCCTCGAAAAATTGGAAAAAATGTCCATCTCAAAATTTTTCGTGAGTTGTACAATTTTCGTTGGCGAGAAAGTAATCTCGATATTTTAAGGCGAAATAAAACCAAATAAAAGAATCTCTTTATCTAAGAGATGAACTTTGACGAATAAAGTATTTTCTTATTTATAATTCTTGGCAAAAGATCATCGAACTAAAGGGAAAATATCTTATTCATTAAAGTTCATCGGTTGAATAAGAAAATTTGGCTTTATTTAACATTAACAAACTGAAATTTCTTTCTCGCCAATCCAATATATTGTTTTATCAGTATTACAAGACTTTATTAAGATATTTCACAATTTTTATAATGATACGTGCTCGAATAAAGAAATTTATTGGATAATTTCTAATGGAAGCATCTTTATAGTTTCAATAATTAAAAAAAGAAACAATGCGAAAGCGGTCATTTGACCGGTTGTATTTTTAACTTACCGATTCATAGGGAAGTTACTGTTTTTTAATAAAAATTGCACAATGATTTAACCCTTTGCACTCCGAGCTATTTTAACTGGAAAATTAAACATTTCTTCCGATCTAGAATATTTCCATACCTTATGATTTTTGCAATTCTGTGGATATGAAATTGGTACATTACCTTATACAGTACCTAAATGTTTAGTAATTGATTAGATACCGATATATTTAATAATGTAAACAATATTTTGAAGAATGGTACAGCAATTTTTAGTGGTGCCTCAGAGGGGACAGCCGAGTGCTAAGGGTTAATATCCGACCGAACATGAATGATTATTTCAAACATATGACGACCCTCTGATGCATTTGATTTTTCAAGATTTTGTGCTATTATTAGATGTAGAAGTCATTAAATCTTGGAAAAGATGCGTGATCGAGCGAAGATGACTTAATACCCAAGTAATACCATGGAATTATGTTGTTACTGGTCTTACATCATACCCTACGGAAACTAGCATACATTGTGACTACACCACACGTATATGGATAAGATAATTCAACGCACCTAAGTACATGACTAACCTGACTTGTTAGCACCTAACAAACTTCATGGAACGTGACTTCCAGGATGCTTTCTTGTATTATACATTCTCCAATGTTGACTGCGTTAAAAACTGGTCAAGTGATTCATACTTAATTTCTTACTCGTCCACGGTGAGAGCATTTCGACTGTGCAAATACACTTAGGGAACTTTGAATTACGAACGAGCAGGCCTCCTTCTTCCAGAAAATTTCATAATTTCTTACATTTTTATAGAAATATTATACATTTCGTACATCGAATTACAGTGAATGTGCATTTCTATTTTCTTTCGTTCTATTTTCATTGAAATTATAATACATAACTAAAAATATAATAGTAGTTTTGATATATTAGATCACCTCATGTTTATGCATTTTTCAATTTTTGTCGACAAATTTTTAGTGGAATTACATAAAATCCTATTTTTAATGGGAACAGCCTTTGTAGATCCAACACAAATGGAAAATTGTACATGATTCTATCGAATTTTCTGTTCTAGCCTTTTTTCAACATATTCATAAGCCATAAATGCATATAGATCCGCAGTCTACTCGTAAGTCATGTCGAATTTCATATTCATAAATATAATTAAGCAGATTGAAAAAACAACCAAATAAATAGGTACATTATGCAAACACGAGACTCAATAAGTACTAATTATTAAATGTACAAATAAGTTCGGTGCCGTTTGAGCCAATATTTTTGATATTTATTTATAAAAACAAGGAATACACGAACGGAAATTGCTTGTTGAGTTACACCAAGTTCTCCAGTAAGTTTCTGTTATGTTCGACAAGGATTTTCATTCAATAATTTCCTTAATTCCTCGTCCTGCACTTTTTTTCGGCATTCCACTGCGTTCTCCATCACTGAAATCAAAATTTCCACTGCGAAACCATTGGAACCACTTTTTGCATGTTTTATTGGTTACTGCATTTTCACCTGACGCGGAGCAAATCATTTTCGTAGCCTCAATTGAATATATGAGCCGTTTATTTTGAAAGTGGCCTAAGTCCATTGAAGTTTAAATTGAGATATTTAAAGGTTTGCGTTTCAATGAAATTAAAAATATACGTATACGATACCAATGTATCACACTTCTTAAGTGTATCTAAGAGAGTTAAACTTACAATTCCTATTAAACTAATAACCTCTTCTTACCAAGTCTTCTTACCAAGAATGCACTTAAGCCATGTTCAAAATTAACAACTAGATTTGTCATAAAATTTGAAACAGCCCAAGTCCATTTAATATAATTTAAAATGCTTCAAATTGAGAAAGCAATATTCAATTTATTTTATAGTTCATTAGGAAACTTGAAACCGTACACCTAATAAATCGCGAATCTTTGAGCAAATAAATAGAAAGATTGTTCTCGTTCACTAGAAAATTCTCAACGTCAAATTGGAACAGAATAAAAATGCTTACTAATCACATCAACGCGCACATCTTCTCGTATTCCGCAAATTGGCAAGGGCCATAACTGCGTCCGGAGTTCAGTAATAAGCAGGTTTATTAAAATTAGCTAGATTACAGAGAATCTCTGCGATGACACGGCTCTCTCCGGCGTTGACGGCCGTCGCTGAGGAAACTTAATAAGACCATTAACGATATTGGCAAAGTCGGTAGCAAAGTTAGGGCAAAACAACGAAGCTCTCCGGTTTCTCGGCGAGCTACGCAAAAGCAACGGATTTCCGGCGGATATCCGCGAACAGGAATCCCTGCGAGCCGTGGATGGACACCGTGGCCGAATCAACCTCGCTCTCTCTCACACACCTTGAAAATCTTTTGCATATCGCGCCGTGCGTTTCCTAATTGCGTTAATCGCGGTCGGGAGCTACTACGGAAAAGCAAAGTGCAACAGCGGACACGCAACTCTCGCGTAACGGCAAACTTCCCAAGACAATGCAAACGAGTTTATATTGTACAAGGAATCGAAAAAGCCACGGATCTTTTACTAGCCTCCTTTTGAGACATGAATCGCAGAATCTTTTGGGAAATGTCCTTGTGAAGTTCCCTCTGAACTTCAATATCTCCAGTAACAGAACTTTGTTGTTTTTAATTATTCTTCAATGAAACTTTCATCACCGACATCATGTTGGCGACATTTTCCCGATTAAAACGAGACCAAGCATGATACAGTTTTGATTATATCTACTTGTTTAATCGATGCTTGTGTAGAACCTCGATTATTAGGCTTCCATACTTAATAAATATTGGAGGAAGGAAGAGGAAAGAATGTGCATGATGTGCGAGAGATACCAGGGGACACTCAAGCATCTGGTAGAGGACTGCGACGAGATGGAAAGAACAAATCTAAGTGTAGAGAAGATAGTACAAAGTAAAAGAATGAGAGAAGTAGTAGAATGGCTCAGGAGTGTTGAAACAAAAAGGAAGGAAATGACCAGAAGAAGGGAGGGAATGCAATAATAGGTGTAAGTTAGTAGCATAGTTTAGAATAGATTAGAATAGGTTAGGTTAGACTAGATTAGATTAACAAAGGGCATAAGATATGGAGGAATGGGTGGAAGAATGAATGGATAGAGGGATGGAAGGATGAGTGACAAAGCAGATCTGTAAACCAAGTCCTCCAGCCAGTATTTATTCCAATTCTCTGAATTTCCACATTTTACCCGCGCTATGGGTTACGAAGAGAGGGATATTTTCTATGTGAAAATTGTAGAAGGAGTTCAAGTTCAAATTCAGACGTGTCTGGAGAGTGATCGCGTCAAGTATCTGGCTGTCAGAGTAATTCACACGGTCGAGTTACGATATTCCAGTTCTACATAAAAATCACACGAATAGATTCTCCTAAAAAGGTCTGGTGTAATTCCGAAAGGGGGGGAATAAAAAAGTAGGTGCGTTGCGTAACCGTGATCGGACAGAACGCGATGATTCTCGGGCCGACTGTGGCGACACACGACGAGCGGGGTGAACGTGGAGAGCCCGAGAGCCGCATGGCAACAGCGGTACCGTGTTAAAATATCGCAATAAGGCATTAAACAAAGGAATCCGGGAGGAGCTGAACCAAGACCGCGGTTACTGAAGCGGAACGGCTCTCGAGTGTTGTTTCTTCGTCTCGAAAGGACTCCGCTGGAACCTCCTCCATTCATAACACGCTTTCCTCCGATCAGCAACTCATCCGAGTGCCGATTTTCGAAACCATCCTCGCCTTAGGTTACATTCAAATCACTGACACCGGCTACACCGACACAGATTTTTCACCGACGCTAAACTGTTTTGAACAACAGAAATGTTGAAGAGTGGTTGGAGAAGTTCAGGAGAAAGAGAGAAAAGAAACCAAGAGAAATGCAAAAGTTACGGAATGGAGAAGGAAGCAATAAAGAAAGAATTAAGTAGGTTAGTGATAATTAGGATAAATAAAAGAGTAGGAGAGGGTAGGGATGAGTGAGACAAAGAAAAGAATGAGAGAAGGTATGGACCGAATGCGTGAAATAAGATAGTTTTGTACAGATAGGTTAATGTGTAAACCAAGTCACATTTCTTAGCTGTAAGGCTGATATAAAGCAAATTCTCTACTAAAAACTGTTTCGACCGAACGATCTTTGTGGATCCGGAGCACTGATCTTTTGAAAATCGGTGACAGAGAGCGTGTTCGTTCACAATTGCTAGACTCCGGATGTTTATGCAAAATAAAAAGTTTCTGCATCAATCGCAAGATGCAGGAGCTGAATATAAACTTATATTCTTCATTAATAACTTTAATGTGATGAAAATAATATATTAACCCTTAACACTCGGCTGTCCCCTCTGAGGCACCACTAAAAATTGCTGTACCATTCTTCAAAATATTGTTTACATTATTAAATATATCGGTATCTAATCAATTACTAAACATTTAGGTACTGTATAAGGTAATGTACCAATTTCATATCCACAGAATTGCAAAAATCATAAGGTATGGAAATATTCTAGATCGGAAGAAATGTTTAATTTTCCAGTTAAAATAGCTCGGACTGCAAAGGGTTAATACTCTGAAAATCTTTTAATATTGTCACTGTTTTAAATTGCACTTGATAATTTTTTTTTAAACGCATCAAATCCGGAGTCTATTGATTACTTACTTGTGAAACTTCTATTGGCACATTTGTGACATTCTCCTGATCGAAATCAGTCCAAGCACGATACATTTTCGTTTATATTCACTCGTTTAATTCACGATTTAGTGGAACCTCGTTTATCTGAACTGGTGATGCAGGAACTCTTTATTATTCAAACACTCGTTTCATACACAAACAGTTCAGTCTAAGACGATGAATTCGATACACTCTGAATGTATTAGGTATAACGACGTAAGAAATACAATATTCTATTTTGTGTGATTCCGATTATTAAAATAGAAATATTTTATTTTCTCGTTCCCATTGTTAAAATAGAAATATTTTACTTTAAAATACTATTTTCTTTAAGCAAAATAAAGTCTAAAATATTAAATAGTATTAGAAATATTTGTTTCGCCAAATAATACCCACCTCTGGCATGTAATTAATTTAACTATTCTTAAAGTTACAACAATACAATGATCAAAATGATGGGGAAGTCGTGGACAACCTTGAAAACTCGAAGGACAATCACCTTGAAAGAAAAGAACACGAGTGCGAATTTTTCCTGATACATTTTTGTGTACCCGCAACAAATGACGGAGAGGGGACAAGTTAAAACACACTGTATAGGAGAAGAAGAAATAGAAACTGGGTTTAACCTAGGCCTTCATTCATGAAAATCGTGGTCGATTAAAATCTTTGTCGGTCAAAGCTGTCGTCGATCGAAGTCTGGCGAATCGTCGTCCGCGTCGGTGAAACCTGTATCGGTATAACCACTGTCTGCGATTTGAATGTAAACCCCCTCTTTCGCTTGTTCACCTGTCTCGCTGCCGAGTCTAGACACTCGGTCGAGCCGCGGGAGATCCGTTTTTCCCCGTAAAAAAAAAAGAGAGAAAAAGGAAAAAATACAACACCGTCGACGTGCGGTGCGTAACGATTGCTCGCACACAACTCGCCGAGGTAGTCTGATGTTTCCGGCAAGTCTCCTCGGCCTGTTACTCGAGAGTTTCTTCTGCGGGAACAGCTGGATCGCGGGAGAAATGTTTATTCTAATGCAGAGAACCAACCGGCTGTTATTAACACTAGATTCACCGGCAATTAAAATATACAGTCAACCACGAAAGTATCTGAACGCACTTTAAAACGGTATAACCTTTTTTATGACCGGACCTAACAACCTGACTATTTTTTGAGCAATTCGAAGAATTGATTTACCCAAATGCCATGCAAAAGAGGTTTTGAAAATATTGCAATTGCAAAGAATTACGTGAGAAAGTCAAAGAGGCACCATTTATAACTTTTTTTTTATTAGAGCCCGTAATGGAAATTGAAAATATGCGTTTTCTGGATAAGCATAACTTTTTTATAATCGTACCAAACGATCTGATGCTTTGTAAGCAATTAAAAGCATTGGTTTGCTAAATGATCTGTAAAAAAGATTTTCCAAAAAATTACGATTTACAAAGTTGCATGGAAAAATAATAAAAAAGTAGTTTTTAAATCTTTCTTTCAAAGTTTCGCGTAACTGATAGTTACGATATGTGTATGTATTCTAGAAATAAAAGGTTTAATGTTAAATTTCGCTTTCCCTCGTTAATTCTGAACGTCGAGTGAACATACCATTGGACAATTTTTCATTGCAGAACGAGTTAACTCGTTGCTGGATGCGTTACAACATTTTGTACAAGTTCGTTCGCACTTTAATGGCCGAACGAATGTTGAAGTGTAATCAATCTTGTCTTACTGTTGATGAATTTCAGACACACAACTATCTTCAACATTTATCTTCTTTTTAAACGTTTTTTATGGAAACTTCGAATATAAAATAAATCTGTGTATACTTCGTTTGTAAACGTGACTTATAAAAAAAAAGAAAAGAAAATTCTTCGGTTTAGCTAGCTTCAAAAACAATTTATGCAAGAGGCTCCGAAAATCTGATCGCCCGGCATACCCAGTGACGAATAGAAAATTCTAAAATATAAATTAGATTGTTCGACCATATTGTAAGGAAAAACGGGGTTGTATTTGGGCACACGGATAACCAAACGATAATGACAGTCGTGTTTGTCGCGGCCGCTCGTTTCGATCTGCCTCTTTTTTGTAATTTTACAATTCTTCTGTTATTTATGATTTTCTGTTTGTTGTATGCGTCAAATCTTGTAATCGAATTTTAAACCACTTCCCGATGAGCTGGAGACTTGAAATTTTGAACGTGGCTCAGAACTGGATGAGGATGCAATATTAAAAAATTTTTTTTTTTTTAAACTGTGCGTTTAGAAAAAAAAACTCAGCAGAGTATCTCAGCGGGAATCGAACCCGGGCCTTACTAAATACGCTCTGTAGTAAAAACTAAGAAGCAGAAAATAAACAAAATATATAAAGAAAAACTTTATTAAAACCACGCTTATATTAAAATGCACTAAAAAGGCGGAAATATTTTTCTTAGATATTAGTGACTATAAATAAAAGTTAATACAATTTAGCGGTCCACGCTTTTATTTATAGTCAGTGATATCTAACAAAATGATTTTCTCCTTTCCAGTGCATTTTAATATAAGCGTGGTTTTTAAAAACTTCTTTTTTATATTTTTATGATATTAGTTATATATAGGATTGCCTGTTAATGCACACACATACATGCATACATCATTCGTACTTCAACCCTATAATATGCAATGCCAATTGATGCGTACACAGGGACGAATAGAAAATTCTGAGAATTATTTTCTGAAGAGTACACCGCAGGATCGTTAGAGGAATGTCCTATCCGAAAACTGATTCAAGTGGCACAGTATCATTCCCCTCGGGTAACAAGCAACGCTCTTCTCCCCGGCTAGGCTTTCCTCAAATTGGAAACATCAGCGTGTTTCGCGTCAGCGATGAGAACCACTTATCCGTACTCGTCTGGCAACGTGCAGACCGAAGTAACCTAACCGCAAACCTGGTGAATCACCCGAAGGACGCTCTCTTCCCGTCTCCTCGGCCGTCTCTCCTCGCTCCTTTTTTTTTTTTTATTCCCTTGCTCATCCATCGTCCGCGATTCAGGATGGGATCGGCTTTAATCCTGTGCTGCACCGCAGCCATAACCCGGCCGATATCGCGGGGAACGTCCACCCGTCGCTTTCGAACCGTTCAGCTTTCGTTCGCCTTGCCTTTCTCGAGTTAGACGGGAAATGTCTGGACTAATCCTGATCGAGGAATCTCCAGAGGCACCTCGACGAATCTCCCGGTCTCCATAAACGCGGCTACATCCACCTTGATTTGTTCGAAACAATGACAATCCCCGTTTCTCTTGCTCCAATTCTGGAAACGTTGACTCCAGTTCAATTAACAAAATTGATTAAATTTTTTTTACCTTATTTAACGTCGCTTCTTGAACTCTTCTATGAAAAGTATTTCGCGATGGAACCTACAGTTTAATTTATAGGTTGGTTCCCAACCACCTTGTGCACCACAGTATTAGATGGCATATGGAATAATTTATTAGATTTCTTCGAACTTTGGCAGTTATTTATACGTTGATGTTAAATATGTTAGTTCACGATGGAATTTTGAGAACGATCAAGATAGACGATGGATAGACCCACGACGTCTCGGAGACGTCATTCCAAGGCAAGAAAATTCGATTTAACCCTCAGCCGTCCTTCATTTCACGAACTGAATCTGTCACTCGGTGTCAAATTGACACAGTGAAAGTGTAATAAAGTGGTACAAAAATGATGAAATAACAAGGTAAGCAATTATCTCTCGATGTCTTTTTATTAAAATTGACAAGTTAACGTTTACACATCTTAGGTTTTTTCAAAAATAAAAGTCACGGAGTTTCGGGAAAATTGATCTACAAATAACAGAACGGAAGGACGGATGAGGGTTAAAAAATTGATTTTTTCGAACTGCAAAACCAGAGTATCACTGGGGGGACGATGATTCCGTTAAATCCGGATTACTAGAATCGCTGCCGGAGGGGTTGAAACAAGAGAGATCGTTTGCGCAATTAATTTTCGTCCGGCATTTCCCCCAGCCATCTTGGAATTGCATCGCGACTCGTTTATCGCGGAGATGATTAAAATTAACAGACGAGCAGGCCGGAGGAATTAAAAGCGACGGCGACGACAGTCTGGAAATTCTGCGAAAGTTTCGGCGAACGAGGAAGTCGGGGGAGAAGTAAATATAAAAGGGGGTGGAACGGAAAACAAGCGAGGGCGAAACCCACCCCAGCCCACCTCGTCTGCCGATAAGTTCGCGCACAATCCAGGAAGTATCAAAGGAAAAGAGCATTGACGTCGAACAAAACAAAACGTTTCGAGTGGCCGCCGGCCAGACGAAGTCCGGAATGCACGAAGAAAATGGAGACTTTCTGCTGCGGAGACCCAGACGGGCTGCATGCGACAGTTATCGACTATCGGAGACATCGAACGAGGGTGAACGGACGATCAAGTTGCGAAAAAATCGACTTCTGTTGTTTCACCGTTCCGAACACACAGGGTACAATGGTGATCATTTCGACTCATTTTGACTAATTTTGTAATTCATTATTTGAGCCGTTTATTTTGAATGTGGCCCAAGTTCATTTTCGAGAAAAATCAAGCCAGCAGACCGAACATTGTGCCTCGTTTTTGTTTCATAAACCGTAAACAAAAGATTGTACAGGAATTTTTGAAAGAGTTGTTATGAAGGGAAGGCCTCAATCTTCAAATCTGTGGCAGTTTCATTTACGAGGAAAATGTTTGAAAGTTTCTGGAGACGTTTGAATTTTGCAGTGTTTTTGGGGAAAAGTGGGTCTTCAGTTTCCCAGCTGCTATATCGTGGACACATATCTTAGAGGAAAATGAGAACTGCTTTGCGAAAGTAGAAACTTCAAGTTTTAAAATGAGTCCAGACTTATGCTTGTACCATTTGTTTTTACTACTTGTTTCTACTTACTTCTCATTCAATAGAAATTTAATTTTGTTTAGGTTAAATTGTTTCAAATGGTGTGATATATTACACTGTACCGAAACTCTTTGAATGAGAACATTGAAAATTGTATGAACGAATGTCGACTACAGAATCGAAAATGTTCTACGGAAGCAGATATAAAGGAATTAGACGATCGTACTCGTAGAGTCAGAACGATTTAGCTCCGAGATGTTGTAACAGCTGTATTCGGTCTCACGTCATCCCTTATAAAATTGAGTTTAACCAGTGACTCAGTTACAATAGGCTACAGACCTTCTTCCTGGATTCTTACTCTCCAGCACAGCATTACTCACGGGACAGTTGTTATCAGTGGGTGGAGTCCGTGTATTTGCCTTGAAATTTCATTCTTTTTCTCTCATCGTTCGACAATATTTACAATTTTTCAACCGCTTTTAACTCCTTCTTCATTATAGTAACAGGAAACTTTCATCTCACGAAAATATCTTATTTCTCCTCGTGAAAATGTTTTTATACCAATTGAACAATTCGAATGACGGAAGCAGCTTCCTGAGACGACAACTTTCTTCCATAAAATTAATTATATTCTCTTTCGAAAAACTTTATACCGTAGAAATGCCCCAAGTTTTAATTAGAACATTTCATAATTCTTCGAATCTCAGGTTATTGTCAAACTATGATTTTATGCGTTTCTGACAACACTGTAAGGCGTTAGAAGAATTTAAGAACATTTTTCTATTATCTTACAAAAATTAATGAAACGAGAAATACATTTTCATTCAACTTCTGTTTCTTACAATTAATATGAAAACCCCCGCTCAAAGGAATGTGGACAACACGTTTAATTTTTATACAAATCTTTGATGAGTTTCGTTCAGTTTTATGCGGTCTAGTTTACACAGTATTAGAGAATATATTTTAATAACAATTACGTGAGTTTCGAATTTCGAAATTTCTTTTCAACCTTACGTCGATAACGGGATACCCACTTTTTAAATATCTTTTTGAAACTTCTTTAACACTTTTGTCGATAAATAAAGAAATTATTTTTATGTCTATAATATATATACACTCAGATCAATTTCTACTAAAACAGGAAGAATTCTGTATTATGAAGAATGATGAATGAAATATGAAGAATGATGAAAGAATTATGAATTATGAAGAATGATGAAAGAATTAAGAATTAACAGAAATTAAACAAAAACATGTTAAGAAGATTTTCCAAAAGAAGGATTAAAACGAAATGGTTCGAAAGTGAAGCAAAATGAAGATTCTAAATGTGTGTGTGTACGTGTGTGAAGACCACACTCTCTTACGAAACAAGATATTAATTAGAACCTATCGCACGATTTTATACATAGTTCAAGACGATACGAACTTGCCCGATACTTTCTAAGTGCTCTTCGAGGACAAAAAGGAGAATCGTTTGGAAGATTGAAGTTGCTAGAGATGAACGATGCCTGAGATTTCTTCGACGATTCGTCGTGAAGAAATCGCGTGAGAAGAAAAACAGGTGAAAATTTGCGAACCACAACGTGCTCCCGCGGAATGTTTCCTCCGCATTCTTATTTTCCCTGGGTCGCATTAATTGCTCTGCGCTCGTTACTCATTCGACTTTGCGCAAAACTCGAGATACCACCGAATAAACACCGTGACACGGATGAAGCTGTTGGGATCGACCGGATTTTAATTTTCTTTACTTTCCGTTTCCCGCTGATTAATCGAAACACTTTCTTTTTAAGCACCATCTATTACTATTATTTCATTATTTGAAATGTGGCTTCTCGCTTAATTTCATGTTATTTATTTATGTAGTATAAAACGAGAGTGATTCTTGGAATTAAAAGAAAAGTACGTACATTTGGACTCTCTACAAAACGTGCGTAACGAAGTAATAAAGTTTCTGTGGAATATAAAATAAAATATAGAGTATTTTATATTTAAATACGATAGAAAGATCATAATATAAAATTGATTTCGAAAGTTGTCTTGAATATTGAAATCTGATAAATCCGTGTAAGGAATTTATTGTTATGTATTGAATATTTTCTGTGAAAGTTAATCACACGTTTTGGAAGTGATTAATAAGAATTTTGTGACATATTTATGGCAGATCCTGCCTCTCGCACGTCCCCAACACAGATTCCCGAAGTCTTCAACACTTTCCAACGGCTTTCTTTTTTCGTATGCAGCTGTTGTCAATTGTGCCCAACAATTTTCTATTATATTCACATCAGGAGACCTCTCGTCGGGCACGCTAAAATTACTCATTTCTCGTTGATTCTCGTCTTTTAGACAGTTCGTTGCGCGTGTGCTTTATGTTAGTTTGCTGAAACGTGAAATTTCTGCTAACGATTTATGACAATTAACGTTATTAACAATTCATGTTGGAAGCGATTTTTCAGGTGATAAATGAATCCATTCAATCATTTCTTACGGAACTGCTTATACATATAATGATGCTTAAATAATAAATAATTTCAGGTGTGTCATTTTGTCAGAAAATCGATGAAAGTTGACGTTGAATAATTTTACATTCTTTCAGATTAAACAACGTGTATAAAAATAAGTTAATATTAAATGTAATCAGCACTAAGAATAAACATCGTTAAATTACTTTTGACCCTTTGCAATTCTCATTCTAATAGATGCTAAAAACAAAAATTTATTCTTCTATTTCTTTGACTATTTAAAAAAGAAATTTAATCTTCCATTTCTTTGATTATTTTATGAAAGAAGTTTATTCTGTCATTTCACATAATTTCATAGTTGTAGCATCTATTATAAGGCCAGTGTTAAACAAAAGGTTACAAAATAAATAATATAAAAGCCATCGTTGAAATAATGTAATTTATGAAAACAAAAATTTATTCTGTCGTTTCTCATAATTTCATAGTTCTAGCATCTATTATAAGGCCAGTGTTAAACAAAACGTTACAAAATAAATAATATAAAAGCCATCGTTGAAATAATGTAATTTATGAAAACAAAGATCTTAATACATTTGAAGGCAATGAGAATTAAATTAAGAATGCAGAATATTATATTAGTAGCAAAAAAGAAAGAGAGAACGAAAGAGCCATAACTAAAATAATGTACATTTATGGGCAGAAACATAACGTAGTCATTGAAAACGATAATTGAATTGAGACTGTAGAACGTAACTCGCTGTTGTGCTCCTCAAAAGTGGCATTATTAAGAAGAAGCGTATAGTAGCCGAAGAAGCAGTGGTAACAATCTTTCTCGTGCAGTTTTTCTCGTCGTCTCGTCAACTGCCTCGTGACGCAGAACAGAAGTCCGACAGTAATTGCTTCAGGAATATCTATTTCTCTGTGCATTCATCCTTCCAGAAGAAGGAGTCGCTTTGACCTCTTCGGATTCTATTTGCCTTCTCTGTCCCTCCTGAACCAAAGGGACACGATGAAAGACAGATTGTCGCGCGAATGCACGATCAACGAAAGCACGATGAGTCCGGCTTAAAAGCGAAAACGAAGCTTCTTTATCAGACGAGATATCCTAAAAGAAACTTCCCGATATTAATTGCAAAACCACTGTTCCATAGAAACTGAACAGCGGCTGATTACAAAGCTCGGACTTGCTTAGTTTCGTCGAGAATCCACGAAGAATATTGCTATTCTTAATTTGGCCATCGAAATCATCGATTAACTTAAATAAATTTATA
Source organism: Lasioglossum morio (assembly GCA_916610235.2). Classification (NCBI taxonomy): domain Eukaryota; kingdom Metazoa; phylum Arthropoda; class Insecta; order Hymenoptera; family Halictidae; genus Lasioglossum; species Lasioglossum morio. Next base: position 19,228,024 of record OU744326.1, on the reverse strand, counting down.
TTCTTATCTTAATTCTTAATAAATCTTTATTTCGATCTAATTTGTTGCAAAGGGTTAATTATACAGTTATATATTATAGCTACAATATGTCAGGATTACATATCGAATTCCTAATGTGGCAAACAAATCAATTATTTACATACCTAAAAATTAGCACATCTTTTTCTTTTCTCCCAGCATTTATGATCTTGATGTGCATCATTTAAATTATTTAAAAGCTCAAACCTGAGAAGAACTGCTACTTTTCTGTTTCCATCGAACTTTTTCAAAATAATCGATCAACTTAAACGTATATCAATAATTTCCTATGCATTGCTATCTGCTATTGACAGAAATGAAAGAAAATGGACTAGTTAATAAATAAACTGTGAATCTTGACGCTGAAACCATATAAAAATTTCTTTCTACCTCGAACAATTATAATAAATTCAAAATAACGGATCTTCTTAAATTGTCTCAATATTTTTACTGTTTTAAATTACATCCACCCATTTTTCTCATAAATCCATCAAATTCGCAGTCTATTAATACAATTGCAACATAAACAAAATATTTATTTTACAAAATCTGTGATTCAGTGTTCCGTCGAAACCCGACATGAATCATTTCATCGATCACACAGCGACTTCGCGTTTCAACGATGTCCGAACGCGGAATAAAATATTTCCAGCGCAGTATTTTTAGTTGGAGCATCAGACGTGTAGAATGTTCAGAGTAAGCTATCGAAGCGCTTCGATTGATGTTGATCGCGCTGTTTCCTGTGACGGGTGCTGTCACGTAGTTTTTATTTTCTCTGGAGCCACGAAACACACGGCTTCCGTTCGAAATCATGAAGGATCGCTTCCGCGGGCGACGGGGCTCGCCTTCGTTTTTCCCGTTGCGGCTTCGGACGAAATAAAAGTGGCGCGAAATCGACGGGGCCCGAGGGCCCTTAGATATGGATAGGATCGTTTCCACGGTGCTTTTTGCGTTTATAACGCTAACCAGTTCCAATTTTAGCGGGCGTGCGAACGCGAACGCCTCTCTGACTCACGGGCGACATTCCTCGCATCGCTTGCCGGATGAATTTCATTTTTGCCCGGGAAAAACGAACGAGACACGATTCCTGGAGAAGATACGCGCGGTGCCGGCGATGCTCCTGTTATATACCCACGTGGACAAAGGAAGAATTTCGAATCGCGGATCCGGACGCAAATAGATCGGCCGCGGAACGGTGTCTTTCCTCGCGTACAACCGCGCGCTGCTAGTTTCCCTATCGCCGGGCGATACGCTTTCAACATCTGTCTTTAATTCTTCAATCAGCATTGTCTTTTAAACCCTTGCCGTATTTTATTATAAATTTTAACGAGTTACATTCGTCACGATGTTTTTAAACACAGTCTAACAAATACGAATGTTACGCCTTTTTCTTTTAACACTAAACCTACCGACCATCAAAAGTGACTGGCTTTGTATAGTATTATAACGAATAACAAGACTTAATTCATTTATAATGTGTTTTCTGCGATTTTTACTATATTATATGTAAGGAGGTTTGACACGTCAAATATCCTTTGCTCACTCGTAGGAAACTGTTTATTTAACCAAAACTCATGGTAACATGGATTTGTTAACAAAATGCTAACGCAACGTATAAATCAATAATATTATATGTAACAGTATAAAGCAATAACAGGTAAATATATAAGTAATACATTTAGTCATCTACATGGTGGTATAAACATTCTTACAATTCGGTCATCAAGACAAATTAATCGTCCTCGATTAAATGTATAGATACGATAAGAGAAGATACTAAATCTTGCAAACTTAACTAAACATAATATTATAAAATTAAAACATTCTTATACAAGGTGGTCCACGCTATTTGTTCACCCTTAATTACTTTCAAAGTTTGCATTGTATGAAAAAGCTTTTTCGGTTACTTATGTTCATCATACTTATGTTCATCATCGAGTACCAGGCAGAATTTCCTGCCCGAAGAAATGCACTATTCACAATGTAGCTACATACTCTGAAAATATCTCACTTCAAGATGGCGGATAGAGCAGTCGAAAGTTATGCTCCTCCATCAAGCATCGGGACGATTAATGTGTTTAGTTAGTGTTACACATGGTGGTAAAGTTCTACATATTTATTTTACCAATTTTTAAATGAGGAATTAAATATAATAAATGAATTCAACATAGTATTTCTTTTCAAATAGGAATACAAAAGTATTCTTTTCGGAGTCCAGAGATTAACAGAGGTTCAACTGTAATTACTAGACAGCGGATTTTATGCGTTTATGGGAAAAATTAGTAGGTATAATTTGAAACAGTAAAAACATTACAACATTTTAAGGAACCTAAACATATCAACGTTTTGCACTCCTAATTATTTTTCAATTTTCTTGACAACAACTCCCTACTGTTTTTAAATGTTTCCTTTGAAATTTACTTCAAATAACAGTTTCTTGGGCCCTAACTATTTTATACAATTTCGTTTTCTAATTTTTGTTGTGGCACCATCCTGTGGAAACTATATCTCGTCCGGATCAATGTAAATTTTCAAAGTAAATTTGGATAATTTGGTAGCGTTGTTCAAGCGTGAATCTATTCATGATAATTTGCCAGACTATACTGAATATAAATATCAACAAGAGCGGCCAGAAAGACAGCTTGTATGTATTGACAGTTATCTCTATTGAAAGATCTATCTAAACTAAAATAACACCCGATATTTCATAACTTCGCGGTCGATGTGGCACGTCTTCCCGACATCCGATTGATCGAAAACTTTGGATACATCATTTTTTGGAAGTGAAACTTCTTTGCTGAGGGTAACAATTTTCTGATGGGACGGATGTGACGTTTCGATGCAACGGATATGCGACGTTTCGATGCAACGGAAGTGGAAAGTGGGGCGCGAAAATTTAAACAGAGAATGAACGGAAAAAAATAATTTCTTACCCCGACGGGATTCGAACCCCGGTCCACCGATTGGGGATAACCAATGATCTCTTTAATGAAATGGATAAATATTGGGGGAAGTCGTGCCGAAAATTTCATGGTCGAAAAATAAGGGCCACCATAGTGTACGGCGAATAATTCAGTGCATCGACGACTTCTCGGAAACAAGTCCGATGTTGTAGTTGCCAGCGCCGAAAATACGATTGGCCACGGGTCCCCCTTGACCATTTCGTTCACCGTTTGAACGATTTTAACAGCTGACAGGCATTTCTCATCGCGGAAGTGCCGGGTCATCGACCTTACACTCGTTTTCCGAGCAAGTGATCCGCTCTCGCGAGTGAACTCGACCAAAGACAAATTCCAAGTATCGTAAAGTCGCTTCCCCGAAGATTGGCCTAACTAATGCTGCGCCGCTATGTCCTACGAGGTTCCGCACAGAACAGGTAGACTCCACGAGCCGTGCCTGCTGCCTGTTTCCCACCTTTTTCAACCGTATCGTGCCGATAATTTCACTTTCTTGATTGGTTTCATTTTTAATACCGTTTGTTTTTTCCTCTCGCCGATCCTTCTCCCTTAAACCCAACCGTAATGGGAAGAACCTAGTAGCGTGACACCGGAGATTTGCTGCGATTTTTGCGCAACACACGATACAGTAACCTGCAAAAGTTTCATCATTGATTCGTGATCGCTGATCTATGTATCTTTATGGAAAATAGAAATTTTCAATTTTTTTAGACAAATATTTTTATATACATAAACTTTATATACATTTCGTATATTGACTTACATTGTAAGTGCATTTCTATTGTCTCTCATAATTTCAAGCTTTCGAACTCTTTTATCATTTACTTATAAATTATCTTTCACTTGAGGAATTTAAATATGATACTAGTTGTGATATATTAGATCGTCTCATAAGTAGATTGCGGAGGTTTATTCATTTTCCAATTTTTGTCGACAAATTTTAACACTAGAACTACCGAGCACTAAACGCACGATTGGCATACATTGCCTTATAATAATGACAAAATTGCATTTAATCAGATTTCGTACCAGTTTGATATTTAAATATGTATTTCAATCGAGAGAAGTTCGCTAAAAAAATTTCTCAGGGAAACATATTTATAATTTTAATATTTCTAAAGAAAAGGACCAAGTCATTTTGACGCGTCCGGTAGTTCTAGTGTTAAGAAACTGGAATTAAATAATATAGTTCTCAAGTGATGCGTTTACCAACGAACAGCATTTCATTTTTATTTATATAGCAGAAGATAGAAGATGATAACTCTTGAAAATATTTGTTAGCGAAAATTCTGAAGTGAATACCTAGACCAAACCGAGCTCAGAATCTCGGTAATAAGCGAGGAGAGCGATGTGATATTAGCATTATCGATTCGTCTGATTCGATTAGGCTCGTCTCCTTGCCAACTATAACTAACGAGACGAATTGGACTCGATAATGGTGGTAAGGAGACGAGAGGATTCCATGCAGGATTCGGGATATCTGTCCAGCAGCACAACGTTCCCCAATAAATTAGGCTGATGCCCAGGGTAACCTACCGCAACGTTGAATGCCAGGAAAATAACTTGGAGCCTGGCCAAGCATCGTTACCAATTTTCTCGCCGATGTGTCTGCTGGGACTCCTGGTGCTATACAGGATCTCTCAGGAATGCGTGTCTATGACCAGAGCAAGTTCAATATCTGCTGGCGAACCCGCCAGCAGCGTTTCGACCTATTCTACGTGGAAACCTCATTTCCTAGAAATCCTATTTATTTTACAGTCCTTCCGTTTTCCATTCATTCCTGATCAAATAGAATCCAAATAATTGAAGAGTATACGTAAGACAACATATGTGATTACGTTAAATTGTGCCTGGGTTAATTAATTCAAGTTGGGTCTGGTTTTAGTCAGTTTACAGTAGTCAGATTTTGGTTAACCTAGCGACAGTGTTTCAAATAATCAATCCCTCTTTATTAAACGTTTTTGTCTATTTTCCACAATAATTTGATTAGTTTCTATACTAATGGCTTTAATGCATTTGAAATAATACGAATTTTACGAATATTTTCATTTCGTTTAAAGTTCGTAGCTTTTTGACATTATTGAGCACTCTAAGAATGTACATAAACCGTCGTATCGTAAAAATAAAGAAGCCCCATGTCGTCTCCGGAGTGTTAACCGGTTGATAGAAATTACGTCGTCGGTGTCACGTGGTGAATGTATAAAACTAGACAAATTACGTGTTCTCGGATGACTCAGTGTATTAGCATAGCTTGCTATTACGCGTTACGTCATTTGCGGGAACTGCCGCACGGAAGAATGAATTTCTCTTCGCATCGTAAATGATTTTACCTATTCCGCACGTGTATAAACATCGAATGATATTATCCTTTCTCGTAATTCTCTACCAAGTAATGTATTAGGTTGTAACGAAAAATTTTATTACCAATAAATATTTACCTTAATTTAACGATTTATATGTCATCTTAAAGCTTGTTCTACGCTCTATTTTATTATGCTTTTGATATTTAATTTTGTTTAAATTTTTATTAAATTATTTGGCTTTTACTTTGCGATGTCAAAACGCGATTTTTGCATTATTTTTTTATGAGTTCAAACTAGGTTGAAGTGATCTCATATCAATGAAGTATGAGGAAGCGAAGGGAGTGTCAACGAATGCACAGTGCAGCGCTGATGTCAGAAGTTTCGCGTCTTCCGAAAAATGAAACAATAAAAAAGTCGAATAATTTGATAAAAATTTGAATAAAATTCAATATCAAAAGCACAATTAAATAGAGTGTAAAACAAGCAGTAAAATGACACGTAACTCATTAAATTAAGGTATATATTTATTGGTGTAAAATTGCAATTAAAACAAAGGAACGGAAATGCTGTATTTTTTTCTTTGCAACCTTATAGTTGATCAAGTAAATGTATTCGTACATAGGAGTGTCGACAAGAATAGGAAATATTGTTATTTATTGGATGGTGACAAAGATAGGCAAAATTTTTATGTAAATGAAATTTTTGCCGAACTCTGGTGAGGTAAATTTTCTATTTAAAATGGTGCCTCAAGCTCGTGTGGTCCACCCGTTGAAAGCTGTACCGCTCTGTATAATGGTCTGCCGCGCATTCCGCGTAGCTTGCGTCAGGAGCCTTCTCGGTGAAAGGGTTAATTTGAGAAAACTGACAATCCCCTAGTTCAAGTCCGTCTAAAATACGACGTTCTAGTGCGTTAAACCTGCGACGGCCATTTTTAGAAGCGAGAGAAAAACATATCGCACGTGACAACTCAAAAGGTATGCTTTGCAGGAGAACCGAAAAACTATTTATGAATTAATCAGTACTTCGTTCGTTAATCTTATAAACAAGAGAAGCAGTAAAACAGATTCAAGTGTATTTTTTCATCGTTTGTACGTTTTAATCTAACTGCGATAAAACTTCTATTTCATTTGAAAATTTTCGTTCTAGTTGAAACATGGTAAAACTTTTTCTCGAACTTATATGATGTGTAAACATCTAAATTGATGTGTGCGAACCCTAATTTTTCTGTAACTGGAAAATATCGACGTCGTTTTAACCATTTGCACTCGGAGCAATTTTAACTTGATAATTAAACATTTCTTCCGACCTAGAATATTTTCATTCCCCATGATTTTTTTATACGATAGCTAAATGTTTAGTAATTGAATAAATATTTTAAATAACGGTACAGCAATTTTTATCACTAGGTTTACGGAGCTCTAGAAACAACTGTTTCACATTATTTTATGAACATAACAAGAACGTGTCTATCCAAATTTTTGACCATTTTTCCAATAATACTTACCCAATGAAATAAATATTAATATATATATATATATATATATATATATATATTAATTATAATATATAAGTGTAATAATATAAATATTTGTTAAATAATATTTCTTAAATTGTCAAAACGTAACTTCCTTTTTTCATTTAATTCTGCGATGCCGTACATCAACGACCACCATCAATATAAACATTGTTGTTGGTCGGCAACAAGATTGTAATGGTGTTTTCACGGGAATTAATTAAATACATCAAAGATAATGTTAAAAGGAAATTAGCTGGTTAATAGAATGATTCAAATTTTTATTGTGAAAGTGGCTTAAGCCGATTTTTGGTAAGAAGACACCTAGTATTCACTTAATAATTGCTATTATTTTAATAGGAATTGTAAATTTAACTCTCTCAGTGTACATTGGTATCCTGTATGTGTATTTTGAATTTCATTGAAACGCAAACTCTTAAATATCTCAATTTAAACTTAAATGAACTTGGGCCACTTTCCAAATAAACGGCTGAAATGCGTTGCACTCGATCTATTCTTTTTTCGTTATAAATAAAATCTGCAGTCTACTTGTTAGTGGATAGAGACATCGGTACAACGACCAAGAAGACTGTCATACATGGAATGAATTCCTTATGGAAGAACGTGGAACATTGTTTGAATGAACATATCGTCTTTAGTCTCTTTTCATGATCAATTTAAACGGAAGTGACTACCGGTAGTAGTACAGTTACCATCTAATTCGTGACTTACTGACTAATAGATGCCCTAGAAAAGAACTAATCGCGAACAGTACATTCTGAACACGAAATTCAAACACCACTTATTTCGTTCCAATACATCTTATTTCAAGAAGTGAGTGAAAAATACAGAAATTTACTTATCAAGAAAACTTTAATTTTTTCTGAAGTACTTCGATCATCTGTCGCATTTCTACTTGCATTTAGGAGTACTAAGAAATACAAATTCATTTATCATGTACAGAGTGTATAAAAAGTAATGGTCATACGTCGTAGGGGTGAATTTACCTCTGGATTGGTGGACATTTATAAAAGAAACTTGTCGCAAAATTGTTTTTACCAATGAAAATTGTTGTTAAAGTTTGTTTTTACATCAATACCTTCTACTCATCGAGAAGAGCAACACCTTGAAAGGAAACGCATATCGCAAACATATAGTTAATCAGATATAAGCTGTTAACCCTAAGCAGACTCGAATGGCGAGTTTGAAGCACCACTAAAAATTGCTGTACTATTATTCAAAATATTGTTAGATTAAGATTATTAAATATATCGGGATCTCTAATGAATGACTATACATTTAGGTATTGTATGAGGGTTTTTTTTTCTTTTATTGAGCCACTGAAACCTATTGTAGGTTTATTTCGGCTTGTATTGTATTGTATGAGGTATTTATACTATTTTATATTTATAATATTTTATATACTATTGAAATATAGGATATTTCTCTGGAAAGATCGAGCAGTTTAGTTTGTACATATTAGTAGGATGGTGAAACAGAGTTCACTTAGTCGATTGCGTGCCACACGTGATCACGTGACTACCCCCGGTTCCTCGCGATTGTTACAACTTTACATAAAACGCAATGACTTGGTAATTAATGACCAGCATCGCGTTAAATACGTTTCAACAAACCGTATCTTGTTACGAATAAAAAAGTTCGGCGACCTACTTAAAAAAAATTAACTCGATCACGAAGCCTCCCTCAACGCTCTAGAAAAAACTACTTCTATATATAACAACATTCTCGTTTTTGTTAGACCCGTGGGATGTTCATTGGACAAATGGAAAATTAATGTTCGCAAGAAATGCGAGACCATTAGAACCAAAGTACACTTAACCCAGACCTAATTTTTTTTTCAAACGAACATATACATATTGCTTACTGTAGAATTTCTTGAAATTATGAATCTCTTGACAATAAAAAATAAGGAATACATCGAGTGTTCAGTATGTACTTTTACAATGAATATTGTCTGCACGAAAGTCCGAATGCGAGGTAAAGTGAATATAACGAATGTCAATTAATTACGAGACACGTGCGTTCATATTCGTGTGGCTTACTACAGAATTTCTTTAAATAATGAATTTCTTGAGAACAATTTAATTGCAGGAGTTTTGCACGAATTTTGCAGCGCATGAAAAACTAATGAATACATCGAGTATCGAATACTTTTACGATGAACGTTGTCTGCATTTAAGTCTGAATGCGAGGTAAAGTGCATAACGAATGTCAATCAATTAATTGCGAAACGTGCGTGCGATGTCGGCGCTAGTGAATAGGCATTAACACAATCGGTATTGATCGATCGTTCAACATTTGCAATTATAACAAGTCAGGGAGGAAGAAAAATTAAGGGATGAACGGGCTGCGAGCATCGGCGGCCAATGAAAAGAGGCGCACGGGGAAAAAATTAATTATAAAGCGATGGAGACCTACGGGCGACTAATTAACTAAAGCCTCGGTCGGTGTGCATACGCGTGCACGTGTGTACGTGGCCACGTCAATAACGTCGCAACAGACAATTCAATTTCCAAGCTCCGCTGGTCCCTCGTCTAATTATCCGACATAATTACGGGACAACGAGGTGCGATATTCATGTCATGAATGATTTTTTCCCTTCTATAGTACTTTCTTCGTTACTTGAAACCCGTTCAAACAATAATAATCTCCAATTAGTCGCTGTACTTATAAATATTCACTATCACATTGTTCGCAACGACGAAGATTGATCTTGAAGGATCCCTGACCTTGATTATGTTTGACACTAATCCTATTTACCATCAAAAGTAACTAATGTGTATGGTATTATAAAAATGGCGAGATTAAATTAATTTATATTTCGTGCGACTTTTCAAATAATATACAATGGTCGAAATAATAATAGTTTCATAGAATTTTTATGATATAACAGTTTGTTTCATGTAACATTTCTATCTTCTATTATTAGTAAGTGAACACATAATGTATTTGATTAATATCATTATTACGAATGTGTTTATTAATCAACTAGCTGAGACCTAAAGTTTACTTAAACTAAACTTTAGTGAAACTAAATTTCTATTGAAATGTGTAAATTCCTATTTAAATATTGATTAAAAGCTGCGATGTTCGCTTTTTTGCTTTATTGATATAAACACAAGATAACGTAGAAATGTAAATATTAAAATTGCTAGCTTGATTTTTCTCAAAAATGGACTTGGGGCAGTTTTAAAATAAACGGTCAAATATTTTATTGAAACAGATGAACCGACCAGGACTTTTTTATGAACCGAAGACAGTTCATTTTGAATCCTGGTTTCTATGGCACACTATGGGAGCGATGAATTTTTTTTTAAATTAAAGCTGAAACATTGTAGAATATGGGGAAAATAGGGAGATTATGGTACGAATGTTTTTAACCTTGAAAAAATGAAAGTTTAACTGTTCAACTATAATTCGATTTTTGAAACAACCAAAGGTCGTAGACAAATTTTCAGACCAGATTTGAAATCAGCGTGCAAAAATCTATGGGAAATGATACATAGCATGTTAGAAAAAAAAATTTCTGCTCGTGGTAACGGAAAAACCACATTTTCTTGAAATTGTGCAACTTTGACGAATTTTCTCAAGTTTAAAAACTATTCGTACTATAATCTCCCTATTTTTCCCATATTCTACATTGTTTCAGTTTTAATTTAAAAAGAAAGTTATTTGTTTTTGAATCGAGTTAGGTGAATTTTTCCCATAGTGCGGCAGTCTATAGGAAACTCGGTAATATCATCGGCCATATCGTTCGCTGGCAGCTTCCTCGACGACGTGACCTTTCGTTTGCACTTCAAATCGCAATATAACAATGCCGGCTTGCACTTGCCGCAGATCCTGATCGTCCGGGTTGCACAGGCCCCTCTCGCTTTGATCTCTGTTCGCCACACAAGATGCATGGAACTAATCTTGTTCCCGGCCACGGTGAAAGGCCATCGTCTCGATGAAGCTGGTTATTGCCGTAAAAATGCCGATTTTCTGGGAATCGGACGGGCTGTGTTCGCCACACCTACGCCCGGTGCAAGAGTGCAAGGCGCGGTGCATCGTTTCTCTTGCGGCTTCACGAGCCTGGCCCCGGGAACCTCATACTCGTTCCTTTATTCTTTTTTTTTCCACGGGTGTCTTTGTGTTCTGATAATACACTGATATCGAATCACCAGACGGTCGTAACCGTCTTCTTTATTCGCAATCGACTGATACAGGACCTCACGAATGGGACGTTTTTATGGTTAATTACCGGGCTGCAGGTATTTATGCGCGCATAATGTGCGGCGCATATGCAAACTCCAGCCATAAACAAATAAAGAAGCATGCATTTTATCTTCGGGGAGGGAAGATTCACAATTGACCACAATATTAACTACAATGAACCTAGAAGCATTATCTGCTCGAAGAATAGTATCCGACCAGAGGTTTATTTTTTAATTGATTAATAATTATATTGATTGTTCCTCTCTACTTGCGCAAATTAATTTTTAATTTTTAAGTAAGTAGAGTATTTGAATTTTCAACTAGAGCATATCTCACAAATGTATTTTGTCTTACTAGTATAATAAAAACCAATCTTCAAAATCATGTAACAACCAAATCAGCAAAGTAACTACAACAAGGAATAAAAATAGTGGCTAATAACCATTTGTGGCCGACATAATTTAAATAAAATTATCGAAAAAAGTCTTATTACTGCTGCTTATATTACCAAGGACACTAATTACCTTGAATGCACCGGTGCGTAAAAGGTGCCATAATGTTACCGTCTAAAGAAATAAAAGAATGGGTGAATCGTAAACCGCCTTGACCAATTACAGGTAGCTTCGTGACATAAAAATACAAATCTGCTACTGGAGTATTCGTGACACATAAAATAATTTATGGTACAAGAAAATACTTTAATCATCGATCTCGTAATAAAACCGGCAATAAATGAAATAAATTAAATTCCAAGATTGCATTTTAATAAATTTCTTTGAAGAGAAAATCACAGCGTCTCTCTGCTCGACTGTCACTCTCAGGCTGGGAAGTCTTCGATGCCGTGCGATTTTCAAATTGCATTTAGCAAATGAAATTCTGTCAGTCTGCCTAGTTGAACACGTCCTGAATATTTCGACGACGTTAGAGCTCGAAACTCCGAGGGTCGAGGAAATTTTCTGGCACCGGTTTGCGAGATCAATCTCTATTTAAGCACGACAAGGGTATCGATCAGCTCTCCGTGCTTTCCAAGATGCTGATACGTTCTGCCGTTCGATCTTTAATAGGTTTCGCTTTGCTAGTAACCGATGACTCATGATGTAATTTGAAGAGTTACGACTCCAGACGCCGGTTAACGACCGTCAGGGAATGTTGGGGTTTTCTGGTTCTACTATGTATACTCCTAGTGAATCGCACGAACTCGGACTCGATATTAGCGTTTTCTTTTGAGAGAACATTCATTCAAACTTATCGAGTGCACATTTTCATGTGCACAGACCATGGAAGTTTCTATAAAAACACTTGCAGTGAGTGTATGTACAAAGTATTTTGCACACCTTTTAAAATGGAATAACTTTTTTATATTGTACTATATTATTATTATTATCGTTTGGTACAATAATTGCACCAAATGACCTGATATTTTATAATCAATTAGAAGCATTGGTTTACGAAATGATATGCGAAAAAGATTCTCGAAAAATTACAATTTACCCAGGTTACATGCAAAAATAAAAAAGGCATTTTTTAAAAACTTTTTTATTTCGGCCCTTAAAGAAAATTCAAGATGTATGTTTTGTAGATCTACAGTAGTTACACGCACATTGAAAATTTCATCACATGACCATTCGTTGGTGTTATTTCAAGTTGAACAGTTTAGACTGGGGCCAATGCAAAATCGAAAAAACTGTTCGAAACCGATATTACATCGACGTTTTGCCGGGGCCGAGAAAATAAGTGGAACGTTCGAAACGATTCAAATGATTCACAACTTTCTTGAACTAATTTACGTAGAAACAGCAGCCCGATGAAAAGTTTCAAATTGGATCGACAGAACTGCAATTCATCTGCCTCGTATTTTCTAGCCTGCCGCGCGTTTTCTAGTCAGTTTAACGGCCGTAATATTGCCTATGATTTTCTCTCTCTCTCTCTCTCTCTCTCTCACTTCTTTTTTCCTCTCGTCCGTTCTTTCTCTGGCTATGTGCGTTCTCTCTTTTTCTTCGCGCGACGGCAAAGAATTCGAAAATGCGGCGCATTCATGGCCGAGTGAGTAAGCTTGTCCGAGTTTAAACGCCTTTCTCTGTGCTGTCCAGTTTCCTATTTGCCTGTGTAGACACGCTCATAATGTTCGGGGATCATTACCTGCGGTTGATTTATACGAAAACATCGCGATCCCCGGCCGTAACGCGAATCGCAGATATGAAATTGTACGAGAAATTAACGAAACTTTTAATACATGCTCGCATCAAGTCGATTCTGACCTGCTGCACGAACTTGCGAGAGTGCGATCAGCAGACTGCGGATGTTTATGCAATTGTGAATTTTTCTAGCCAAATTTTAAGAAGGTGGAAACAAATAAAATTTGATTGTCAGTGGTAGTTGCTTTTGTAGACCTGAAATAAAGACAAATCGTCTTCAATTCCATGGAATTTTATGTTATCGAATATTTTGAACATTCAATAATTGTAAGATGAAAAATATAAAACCAGTCATTTGACCGGCAGTGATAGGTTCAGTGTTAAAATCGTAAATCTGAATCTCTCAGTTTTGTCCTCTGAGTTTTGGCATGAAAGGAAAGAAGACAATTAGGATGCTTCAGCAACTTCGTAATTGCAATAATTGTACGATGAAAAATATGAAATTAGTCATTTTTGACGGGTAGAACCTCTCAGTTTTGTCCTGATTTTTGGCATGAAAGGAAAGAAGACAATTAGGATGCTTCAGTATCTTCGTAAATTTCATTAATTGTAAGATGAAAAATATAAAACCAGTTATTTAAACGGCAGTAGTAGGTTCAGTGTTAAAATCGTAAATCTGAATCTCTCAGTTTTGTCCCCTGATTTTTGGCATGAAAGGAAAGAAGACAATTAGGATACTTCAGCCTCTTCGTAATTTCACTAATTGTAAGATGAAAAATATAAAACCAGTCATTTGATCGGCAGTGATAGATTCAGTGTTAAAATCGTAAATCTGAATCTCTCAGTTTTGTCCTCTGATTTTTGACATGAAAGGAAAGAAGACAATTAGGATGCTTCAGCAACTTCGTAATTGCAATAATTGTAACATGAAAAATATGAAATTAGTCATGTTTGACCGGTAGAACCTCTCAGTTTTGTCTTGATTTTTGACATGAAAGGAAAGAAGACAATTCGGATGCTTTAGCATCTTCGTAATTTCACTAATTGTAAGATGAAAAATATAAAACCAGTCATTTGACCAGCAGTGATAGGTTCAGTGTTAAAATCGTAAATCTGAATCTCTCAGGTTTGTCCTCTGATTTTTGGCATGAAAGGAAAGAAGACAATTAGGATGATTCAGCAAGCTGTTGTGGTCGATAGTGGGTGGTACCGATTATAGTAAGTCAAAGAGAAAAGTGCACGGCGCCGACCACCATGACGCGGCGCTGGTAACGTTGAAAATCCTCGGTGCAGCCATCGCAATTAGAAAAAGATGCTTTCTCTTGCGAACTTTTCCCCTCGAGGATCCTGACGGTTGTGTGCGTGTGTGTTGTATACGCGTTGCTGCGGAGGTGGCACACGGCGCGGCGTCGCGTCTGGACGAAGAGCGTCGCGAGAAACCGGTGATCGCACGTTTTCGCGTATCAACGTCAGGTTCTTAATGATTCATTCTCGGGGAATGCAATGTGGCAATGCACTTGGGGCGAAGCGAGACGACGGTGGAAGTCGCCGAGAGAATAACGGGGAAGAGAAGAAGAGGCGATCGACGTGTGGTGTCTGCACGCTTCGCCGATTCCCTCCGTAGCAGCGTTTCCACCTCGCGAGAAGTCGTCCGGATATTACGTCACGTTTGACCCGCTCTGTCCGTTGCTCGAACTCGATGGAGCGCCGTTTCCTTTCGCAGCTGTTGCTCGGGGAAGCTGCGGGCTCCCTGGGAGTCGATTCGATTCGATTCGAGACCCTGCGAGTCGATGCACGACGCAACTCTCTGTGGCCCCTGTGGCAACTTCGTCAAATTGCTTCTCATCGAGTTTGTAACTTCTGCACAGCGGGGCCCATCGCCGATCTAGCTGTTCAAAATTCAGAAAACCAACGCGACAGAGACGCTGTCTGCGTGACAGAACAGGTACGGTTTTTCTTCAAACCCCCTCCCTCCACTCCTAACTTTATTTAACAACGAAAACTTTATTATTATGAAAGATAATATAATTATAAAAAGAGAGAAAAACAGAATTACGGTCATTACATGTTCTTCGACATAGAAATTGGACAAATTCCACATTGCCAAATTATGCAAGTATATGTATAACGAAATAATCTGCAATAGTCCGTTTACCATTGGATGCGTCACTGGCGAGGTACAGTCTGTACCAGTTGTGTGAAACACCCTGTATATCTGAAAGTTCGAAGACGATCGAATTAGTGGAACATTGTTAAATAATCGAAAGACAAATGAAATTACGTCATTATAATAGTGGGTTGGAACGCATGTTCTTCGTGGCGTTTGTAAATTAAAATTGGAAGCTAAAATTCAGATATTTATTCATAGATTTATTTTATAAGATATTTTCCATTCTGTTCTATTACTTTTTGCCATTTTCGAGGTAACTTCTCGTGTTATTGAATAAACATATGAATAAATACCTTAATTTTATCTTCGATTCCTAATTTGAAAACGCTACGAACTTTCTTTCCAACCCAATATTATAATTGCTTATACTGCTAGACCCCTTCGGCATACCTTGAATAATAATCGATTTCTGGTATTTATCTAGGTGTTTGTAAACTCTCGAAGAGTTTTGATACGATCTGAATGCCCAGCAGCAATTCATCCATAACGTTGAAAAGCGAAAATAGTTGTTTAACCGGGATTATGATTCACGTCTGTGGAGTCTCATGAAAAAAACAGTGTGAAATTTCCATGTGTCCTTGAGCCAGTCTCTTACTCTCCGCCCTTGATGTTCTTGCCGACAATTGAAGAACAGCGACGTGCCATTTTGAATCAAGTAGCATCAGAAAAAATCATCATTGACCAGTTTATAAGAACAGTAGATAAATTCAAAATTTGCAAGGAAGTAATTTCGGTATTTTAAGGTGAAATAGAGCCAATTTTTTTCCTCCAAGCATTGAGCTTTAATCAATAAGATATTTTCCATTTTGTGCGATGATCTTTTGCCAAAAATAATAAATAAGAAAATATTTTATTGATTAAAGGTCATCGCTTGAATAAAAATGATGGGTTTTGCTTCATCTGAAAAAATATCGAAATTACTTTCTTGCCAACCCAATAATACGTATACGAAACGTAATAAATAATATAATAGACCGTTTTTCGTTTGCAGTTTCCATTCTATATTTACACGCTCATTTTAGCAGAGTCCTTCATCAAAACAAAAAAACCTTTGGTTAATCTGTATCTTCGGAAATCGATTTACATACATTGAAATTTACATAATGGTGCACAATATAGTAATGGAGCTTGTAATTACTATAAATGGAAAATCGGAAATTCCTCACTCACGGTGTAAAATTAATGTATGTATTTTAGTCTCTTTAGATTGCGACAAGGTATGTGTAACAGGTTTTTAATCACAGCCTGTCGAACGAGCAATTGAATTTGATTAACCCGGTGCGGCATCTTTATTTTCAAACCAATTTCATGATGACGTTCCCTATTCATTATACATTTAGAATAGCTTCTCAGATTGCACTCCCTCAGGATTAGACTGCGGATCTTTATGCATTTATGGCTTCTAAAAATTTTTAACACTAAACAAAAATAAAAAATGACTGATGTGTATAGTATTATAAAAATAAGAAGATTAAATTTATTTATATTTTGCGCGATGTTTACTATAACATATAGTGGAGTCAAAAAATATATTCAATCAATTCCCATGAAAACATCTTTACCATTTCAATAATTGTCAAATAAAAAATCAGAAATGGGTTATTTGACCCCTCGTGGTAGGTTTAGTGTAGATTTAGTTATAATAACAATAAAAAAAACTAGCCTTATTGAAAAATGCATGAAAGATTTTACTTTTGGAATTGTTGAAGTTGAACAAACATTGAAGAAATTCGGAAAATTAAAAAAATATTGAAGGAGTTCGGAATTTTGATGAACTATTGAGTAATGAAAACTATTGAAGAGATTCTAAATATTGCAAAGATATTGAAGAAGTTCTGAATTTTGAAGAAATATCGATAATGAAAGATATGGAAGAAATATTGAAGACATTCTGAATTTTGAAGAACTATTGAGTGATTAAAAGGATGGAAGAAATATCGAAGGAATCAGTTTTTTCACGAGAGAATAAATTGTTCGTAAGCATTTCGAATATCGTTCTCCAATGTTGTGCGGCCAATAGCTTTCGTATCAGCCCGACTGATGTGTTCATTTTCTCGAATTAAATTGTGAACCTCCAACGGCTATTAGATCTCCAAACAAAGGCCGTTAACGAGTACGTCTGCTATCTGACAATTACATTAAAAGGATAGGGAGGGGAGGGGGATTAGGGGGTGAAACGTATAGGTCGAAAGTGCTGATCTACGACACGTGACAGTATTTGTGTTATAGCTTTCTGTGCGCAAGTACATATGTGTGTATGTGGAGGTCGGGAGTTGAAATTCGAAACGGCTGACTTTTATCGTCCTTGGTCAGGCGACAGGGCGTGTCAAGAAATTATGAGTTTTGTTTATTCGCAATAATATGAACATATCATGGTCATCAAAACACTATCCACATGAATCTTTCAAAATAATATCTATTAGTACATGCTACAGTGACTCCCAGTAATATTCGGGCACTCTTTAAAAGATGATTAACTTTTTAAATCTTGAACCGTACAATTTCGACTTTTTGTGAGAAGTTCGAATAATTGGTTCGTTACACACCGTGAACAAAATTTTTTATAAAACATTGCAAGTTGTCGGAACGCTGTACTTAGGGTGAAATTATTTGTTTTCCTTTTGGATACTGCGAAACGATTTCATTGAATTTTTGGCTTTGGATGGTCTCATCAGGTTTTGCATCACTTAACAAATTAAATAAAATTCAAGGTTTTTGTGTTGACGGATTGTTAACTGATTTACGAAGGCTTGTGAAAACCGAAACTAAATAAAGAATAAACTTGATTGTTAATGACATAAACAAATGAATAGTTTTATTTGACAAGCCACAAATTGAAATTTCTCGTCACACAGAAGTGGATCTAGAAACAATAACAGCAAAAAATTATTCATACGTTGCCTTAAGATAGTATCAGGGTGATTGTAGGCCGCAGGCACTTTAGAATCCGCTCTACCACCCCTGTTTCTCACCCTTGCTGTTCAACCCTTCTGGCTACAGGTTTATGGGGTTTAATCCTGTTTCTATAGAAGCTATCATTTTTTCGTGGGGTCCTAGGCATTATGTCATAGGTGTTTGTTGGATAATATGCTATTGAAAGATAATATGTCCAGAAATTTTATGTGCACTTTATCACCCCCATTTTCTACCTTTGTTACTGATGTCTCTTGGCTACAATTTGATGAGCCTTAATCCTATTTCTATAGGTTCTACAATTTTTTGGTTGGTACTATATCGGGGACACCTGTTGGATAGTACCCTACATATGTACCAGAAAAATAATGCATCGAGAAGTGTTGCATGAGCTTTATCCACCCCCTAATCAACTAATACTATCAACTAATAAGATATGTAATCTTCGAGAAATACAATGGCTTTCGGATTTTTGTAATTATTGAAAGTATAGAGAAACCTGAAAATGTCGGGAATCATAGATATCCCGAAAATTTTCGGGATTCCAAACACCCTAGTAGGAATACAATAGACATAATATTTTCTCCTGTTTTAGAAAATGACGATCTACAAAAAAGTTTTAATTACTGAAACCGTAAAATAAATCGTAGAGCAAGGGGTTAACATTGGAGGTATAAAGATACACGCTTTGAAATGATGAAGTTTACCGACTACAATGTTATCGAACTCCACAGAAAATGTTGAGTATTGACAGAAGGATCATAGATCTTATGCACTATGTCTACGTTGTCTATTAGATAATAACCTAAGCGAGGAAGACAATGGCGATCGTTTGTCTACAGGTGGCCTCCGTCTTGGCATATTTGGTTTCCAGATTTCGGAAATAGGATTCCGCCCAGTTAGACTAACACTAACAATGAGTCACTGCTGTCGAATAGCACTATCAACAGGCCGTTCAAGTCAGTTCAGGGGTTATTCCCACCCCTGCACTCTGACTACCCTCTCTGACTACCATCGTTCCATCTCGTGCTTCTTGACGAGAGTCTACAGGCACACGCAGTATGTCTGTCAAACGGGCAGACCAGCTGGCACGAAGCAAACGTGGAACTTATATCTGGTGTGATTCATTGTCGGGGAAGTGGCCTTGAGCGGTCAATTATGTTTGAGCCGACTATCACTCCGTATGGCGAAAACTAACCGCATCTCTATAATCAGCGAGAGAATTACGAGAAAATTTCCTATCGTTGTAATTAACCAGAATTTTTGTTATCTACGGAAAAAAATCTATGCAACTTGGAAATAATATAATTTTTCATGCTATGATCCGATTTATGCTGAGTAGACTGCAAATGTTTATGCGATATTCAATTTTTCTAAAGAAATTTTATCAACAATTTATTTATTGTTATCAACATTTGGATCTGCAAGATTTTAACTATTTCATCATCTAAAAATTTCAAGTCATTGTTACTTCTTGTGCGGAAAACGTATATGTTTATTTGTTGCAATGTGACTTCGAAGAAACCTTCAGATGACTTTGACCGAACAATCTGATGAAATTATTAGAATTAAAACAAAATTTCTTTTACTTTTTGGTTTTATCAACATTTCATGAACTTGTAGTGCATAGATTGAATACACGAACAAGAGGTTCCAATTAATTAATATACAAACTCATGAAAAACCGCGGTTTGAGCAACCCTAAAACTCGCAGAGATACTTCGCGATTAATTTATCAGTTTAACGTCGTTGCGACACTTCTTTCGTAATCCACGCATCGTCCGGTCGTGATAAAAACCTCGTGGATTTTATATTCTGCTTGTTCGTATAAAGTGTGCATCAGGAACCAGAAAACCGGTACGACTTCTGTTCTCGAACGACCAAGATAGGCCCTTTCCTCCCTTTCTCTTCCTCTTCCTTTGCAGCGATACGTTCTTGCTAGTAAACCCTTCTCCCGTTATTAATCGCATGAAGAGTTACACCAAGTTTGTCGAGGTCCCCAGACAAAGAATATTTTTAATTGTTGGCCAAAAAGTTATTACAAAAATTATTTTTAGCAAAGGCAAACCTACAAAGAAAGTAAAACGAAAGTGTAAAATATTATGCTTTTGTCTTACAATTTGTTTTTGAGAATATCAAATTTGAATATTTTATAACTACAAGTATAATCAACAGACCACGTCTATAATAAAAATTATATATAGAGTAAACTGTACAATGATTGGCACTCTAAGCCAAAATTGTAGTAAAAATTTGTTTATCTTTTTTTCAAATGTTTAAGCAAGCTTAGCTTGCTAATATTATAAGCTAATAGAGATTTTTCAGCAAAAATTAAAAAGTTTCACGAATCATAAATCTATTATTATAGCAAATATTCAGTGAATAACAATCGTAAGGCAAATAGTACAGTGATTATGATTGTTTAAACATGTTTCACTGGATTCGGGAGTCTAGAGAATCCCTTGCTGCAAAGAACGACACAATATCTTTTATAATAACATCACAATATTTGGTCAAAGTCGAAAAATATGTCTTTTTCCAAACTCAAATTTCTCAAAAACTGTGCGTCTATGCGAAAAAGTGAGAATCGAAACGTCAAAAAAAAAGTTTGAATTTGTTGGACTGTGTTATCCATTGAGTCGTTAATTTGTCCGGGCTGTTTGTCTCCCGATCAAGCCGGTTAATCGAGGTCCTACTGTACTGGTCAAGAGCGTCTTTCATTTCGTTCTTTATTCATAAAATGAATTGCAACAGAAAGTTATTTGCACACCGAATAAATCGATGAATTTGGTCTCGAAGCGGCGGCGGCACCTGTCTCGAAGGCTAAACGGTAGCAGCAGAACAACGCGAGTACTTCCGGTCCCGATAATTCGGTTGACAGCGAAGAATATTTTCCGTCGTCGAGCGTGGTGCAATTGCGGATGCTTAGCAATTTCACGCTCTATTAATCGATCCGTAAAAGCATCGAGGATGGCGATCGCAAAATTTTACAGAGCTTATCGTCCTAGATGACGTGTCCCGTGCACGTACACGCCGCTCCATACATATGTAAATAGACGCGGAATAAACGTAACGCTATAATAACAATGAGCAATGGGGTACTGGTGTGGGGGACGGGGGCAAAAATAGCAGGGTCCGGTAAATGTGTACAGCGAAAGATGAAGGGGGGCAGTGTGACGCATGGTCTACAGCACGAGGGAACACCATTATTCCCCCAACGCGTCGAGAATGCTGAACACTAATCCAGAAGAAGGAGTGGATTGACGAAAGTTGTTTGAGCATTGCGCGTATCAATATGCATAAGCCATACTTGCCAGCGAGTTTGCGATTCCTTCGTGATTCCGATCATCTTCCGTCCTAGAAATCGAGTTTCGAGATTCCCCCACCTTTTTTTTAATAAAGCTCATCGATTATCTACTTCCGCATCTTGTTGCGATAATCATAATCATCCTACTGCGGATCTTTATACACAACTAGCTGACACCCGACAGGCGTTATCCTATCGAAATTTCCTTTGTAATTGTTTCGAATTTTTTCTCCTGAAAACTTTTCCAAAACCATAACGAACAAAACAAAAAAGGAATTATGCATATCCATCGTTCGAATCTTGAGTTATGGTCTTGAGTTCATAGAAAAATCCCATAGACAAAAGCACTTTCATTTTTTCTGGAATTTTCCATTTGTTCCGCGCAAGTTTTCCAATCTTTTCTTTTCCTAAAAACCTTATTCGGACTATCACAAACATTTTTTGAAAAAAATTACCGAACAGCATTTAATTCTTATTTATATAGAAAATAAATATTGTGCACATCTATAATACACAGGAATCACTCAGGAGTTTCAAAATTTGACATTTCCTATCTCCACCGACCCATACTACAAAATCGAACCGTATTTATTGAATTAACCCTTACATATATCCTTCGGAAATAATTGCATTATAATAACTTGATGCTTCGATCGAGTACACGAAATTACAACACGGTTATAGAGAAATCAAAGAGATTTTACTCTACTATATGTATATAGAAAAAGAAAACGGGAAAATTTTCACCGTGAAATGTATGGAGATTAAAATAGAAAGTGAAAATGGAGGAAATATGATTTGAACAGCTCTTGTGCAACTATTACTCGGAAAGGATTAATAGAATTCGTATTTTCTCTAATAAATTATTAACGATAGCTTTGACGAGCGCAGCTGTGAAAGAGATGATAAAACAGAAATGCAGACATGGGGAACCCTTTATTTGATGAATATTTAAAAATTATAATATAAGAAATTATTAAATAATTTAATTATTATCATGAATACATTATTATTAACACTAAACTTTTTTCAATCGTACACATTAATCAATCAATCTGGCTTAAAATTTTAATTGATTAATGTCCAACTCTGAGTCAAATGACCCATTCTAGATTCTTTATTTGACAATTATTAAAATTATAAAGGTGTTTTCATGGGAATTTATTAAATATATTTTTGGACTCGAGTATATATTATAGTAAGAATCGCACAAAATATAAATAAATTTAACCTTATTTTTATAATACCATACAGTCGCTTTTGATGGTCGGTAGGGTAGGTTAATTGTTAAAATGAAAATAGAGGAAATACTATTAAACATCTCTCGCAAGTGGCGCACCCAGGATTTAATCTTGGGATGAAACGAGTTGAACAAAATGATCTTTCTTTCTTTTTTTTTTAGCAAAAATATCTGTCAACGGTAGCCACACATATTTACTTTATAAGTACTGACATTGAAGCATTTTGTACCGGGCCACAGTAAGTGTACGCCTTATATGTATAGGGAAAAGTTGTTCAAAATGTTTAGTTTTACTTGGAGGGGAAGGGACTTGTGAAAGAGATCATAAAACAAGAATGTAGAGATGGGTAACCCTTCGGCGACTGATGAATATTGAAAAATGATAAGGGTGCTATGGTAATTGAATCCATAATTTCATTACGACTACGAATATATTATTATGAAATTGGACTTCCGCGAAACTTGTGGATGAAAGATGGGTACACGGGTAGCGTTGGATAATTCGGCTGAATGGTGAACGTTCGAGGATCCAGCGATTTCACGGATCCTGGCACGCTACGTACCAGATCGCTATCTTCACGAACGCCGGGCAGACGGTCGGCCCAATGAATACGGAGTGGGGGTTGAGAAGGGCGAGAGGGGAGGCGAGTCGTCGAGCGATGACCGTGGCAGAAGGGTGGGGGTTTGCGAAGGACCAATCAAGCCGAGAGCCGACGAGGGTGGTGTGAGTCATCGGCAACGGTCTGGTGGCGACATCCGGTGGCGAGCAGTCTGCCAGTCGGTCGCGAAACGCCACGCCCGCTGTTTCAAATCTGCAAGGATTCTCCTCTTGTCTAGCCGTGTGTTCCGATACACGGGGCCCTCGTACGATCGTTTTGCGAACGCGAGGGGAACCGGCCCGAATAATCTGCGCACGCAAGCGAACGCGCCCGCACCGGTCGCGAACAATTTACCCAGCTGACCGACCGAGAGCCGGCTCTTCGTCGAGTGGTGTTCTCTCCGTGACGGCTACCTGCCTGGACCACGTTTCCCCGGTGCCGGTATACGATATAGTGAGTTTTCACCTGTTTCTGTTCTGTTACGTTACGTTTTGTTGTTGTTGTTGTTGTTGTTCTTTCGCTCACGTGAAGGATTTACCCTCCAGTGTTCACACCGTGCTAGTGTACTTTAATCGCTGGGTGGAATACGTATGTATAGTCTGCGCTCTCGTGAATTTCACCGGCCGGCGTGATGGGACCATCTCGCTCACCGGCCGGATCTCCTCACGATTCTATCTCTCGTTCACGTGCATTGTAAATCACCAGATTGGACCGTGTTACCGGAGTACAATCACGGTAATTAGCACGGCACTGGACGAACTGCCAATCCCTCGTCACTGTACACGTTTTATGGGTGCCGGTTTCCCGAGATCAAACATGTCATTAATATAGGGCGTTATTACGCAGACGTACCAGATCAAATCTTTTCTGGTTGACGACCGTATTTCATTGGGAAAAACTGTCGAACACTTTCTATTTCGGAAAAGATTTATTGATAGCGGGTCTTTGGGAGAAATAAACATTTTCTACCTGTTGCAACTAAACGAGTGAAATAGAAAAGGATTTTCTCTGTTAATATGGTCGATACGCTACTGTGCTAAAGGATGAACAAACAATATCTTTATGTAGAAAGAATTCATTGCATTCAAATTATTAGATAATCCGCAATAACATATGTTCTCCAAACTATTCGATTAAAGAGCGGAATCCTTTTTCAAAACTTACTGTGCTCTTGTCTGATTTTTTACGCTTCTCTGTTAAATATGGCCGCGTAGGTTCAAATTAATATGACAGTATTTTCAAATTTTTTCAATGTTTGTACTGTTTTAAGTTACGTATACTCATTTTTGTTATAAATGCTTCGAATCCGCTGTCTAGTGATATAATAATGAAACTTATCTGTATTAATTTCAAACCGGAGAAGTTACACAGCCATTTACGTCCCTTTCGAATATTTTGATAAAGTGGGAAACAATGCACACCAGTATCGAATTACTTAAATGTTTTTACTATTTTGCATTTGATCTACTAATTTTATGGTGTTCTTTTGAAATTCAATACAACTATAAAGGAATCGAAATTTCATGAAAATTTTATTATACGGGCAGGCGAAATTTACAAAAAAAAAAATCAACCAAATATTTTCGAAGCCGGCTCGGTACCCGCATTTTTTCTGTTCGTGTCTATCGATATTAACTTTCGCGCTTTTTCTCGCTAATGATTATCCTTAAGCGGCATCGGGATACGGAGAAAGTTTTTCAAACCGGATCTCGAAAGTGTTGTGAAACTTTTTGATTATGTAGGGGTGTCTGGACGATATAAAGCATAATTTTTTTTGTTTGTCATTTAACGATGCCAAAAGTGAAATTTTATGTCTCTTTTAACTGTTGTTTTTCATTCTTGGTGTATGGTTAAAAATAAAATTTAGACGATCATGAACTATGGTAGTAGTGAGGGCTGTCCCGCAGTAATTTGTACGTCAGTTGGTACAGGCATAGAGAATTACGTAGACAGATGGACGATGGGAATATTTCGAAGAATTCGTTAGGTACACTTCCGGTCTGTTGTTATACAAATGGTAATTCTATTAGATTGCCTGACGGTGTTATGAACATTATTTTTATTGTTAAAGGAGTGATTACCATTTAATGATAGTTCTAGAGAACAAAAAATTGTTGCAGTGTGCGATGTGTATTTATTTAAATTGTGTAGTGTAGTGAAATTTACACCTGCTTAGCACCGCTTACCGCGAAATAATAAAATTTGTATTTATCACACGCGCTTATTGTGTTATGTGTGACTCATTTATCATTCGTTTCACCAAACAAGTGTACATCGAAATTACGTTACACCAACGGTACAGGCGTAACCTACGATACTTTGATTTTTCGTTTAATTTTGAAATTTTACGATGCAATGAAAAAATTAATTTTCTTTTTTAAAAGAGAAAGACACTTTTGAAAGTATTAATTTTAAATACTACTTTTATCCAAGAAACTTAGATGAAAAACATTTTTAAAAAATATTATAAATTACACAAACTATTAATTATAGGGGTGGGAGTATGTCATAAGTAGATACAAATTTCATTACTCAATTTAGATAATTTTATTACTGTTCGTAAGTAGAGTCGAATCGAGCAAAAGAGGAGGAATGTTTGTGAGTACACTCGAATCTAGCCGTTTGAACGCTTTCTAAGTACTTTGAGAAATGTAAGCGGTACTTTCACATATAATCGAACCTTGACTAAGTAGATTGAAACCTTTTTCACGTTACTCGAATAGTTGCACTATTTAGTAGCAAGTACCTTTCCTTTTCATACAATAAAGAGTATAATATTCATCTTACTGTTTCTACAACATATTATATTACTTTCAATTTATGATAACTCACAATGTTGAAAGTCTAGAGTTATTGGAGTGAAGGAGATGGTCAGCCATTAATGACCTCTGTTGTTTTCTCTTGTCTTAAAAAAATTAGTTACAATAGTATCTAGACGACGAATGTTTATACAAATATTACATTTTAAAGAAATTTTATAACTAGACAGCGGATTTTATGCGTTTGCGACAAAAATGAGGAAGTACAATTTAAACGAGTAAAAACATTTTTAAAAAATTATACTTTTATAGTATTTTCAACCTATTAAACATACTGAGAAAGAAAATAAATTGCAATTATACTCCAGTTTGCTGCAATTTATGTGGACAATTTTCATTTTGCATAAAGATTTGCCGTCTATCGATAACAATTGAAAAAGCAAATCAGGTGGCAGTATCAAATAATCAAACCTAATCATATCAGCGAAAATGTTATTTAGAAAATCGATTACAATTTTTCATGAAAGACACGTTTTTGAATCTGTAAATTCTTCGTTCGGTAAATACCAATGTATTTTTGTTTGAAACATTTGTTGCTTAATTCCAGAGCTGGGGAAAATAATATTTTAAATAGTAAATAATAAATAATCCTGTCTATTTTAAAGTATGTGTACAATTTTGGAAATAAAGTATTTTATTTGATACAGTAATTGTTTGAAAATAAAATAATTTATTTAAGGCAATAATTTTTGAAAATAGTATTTTATTTGAAGAATATTGAAAATATTTGGACTTTGTCTTTATTTTCAATTTCAATTTGAAATATTATTGCTCCAAATAATGGTTCGCATTCAATAGATTTATGAGTAGAAATAGTTTCCTGATGATAAGATACACTGTATGTTTATCACGAAATCTCAGTAGGCACAAAAAATACAATATTTTATTTTGTGGTTCCGATTGTTAAAATCGAAATATTTTATTTTCGAAATTGTACATCTTCTTTAAAATACTATTTTCTTTAATCAAAATAAAGTCTGAAATATTAAATAGTATTTAATCTATTTGTTTCGCCAAATAATGCCCACCTCTTCTGCTTAATTCTCCGATGGCAGGAATCGGTTCTAATTTTACCCAGAGTAGTCTCCCATATTATGCGATCGAAATAACTGTTTAGCAAACCTGTGTATACACATGTACGTGGCCTACGCGGCAGTAAATGGAGAAAAAATTGTTTTGCACGAGCAAATATCGTTTGAGGAATCACATTTCGGTCACGTAATATCTAGAGATATTTATCAACAAAAAAGAGAGTGTTAGCGACCTTGTGATTTCGTAGAGAGAATAATCACCAGAGAAAAACGGTTTCTAGAAATGTGCTATTCGAAACAGTGCAACCTTCCTCCATTTCTCTAGAACAAATACGATATTTCGGTGATCCGATTTAGCCGGTTGACCGGGTATATCAAGTTTCCTGCATCCCTCCAATACACGGTAGAATATTCTGGTTCCAGTGACACTCGATTTCTAAGAAGTACTGGTCCCGGTTTCGCGGACGGTGCAGCCACGGTACACTTAGAGGACATCGAACACTTTTCAGACGGTTTTTCGAACGCGGCGCGGCGGTCGGGTTGATTTTTGTCGTTGTTTTTCTCGGGGAGTAGTCTGTTGTGTCCAGCCGCCGCGCCGTACGGTGTTGGGTTACAAGGGCTGCGGCTTACCGCATTCGCTCTGCTTTCATTCCTCGGCCCCGGGACAGAGATCGGCCGACACTTTGCTGCAGCGCAAAATGCAATTAAGCACGGCGTCCATCGTCCGTCGTCGAGTCTGCGGTAACAGAGCGGCGGTCCCGCGAGCACCTAGAGTTACGGGACCGAGGAAAATTCGCGGCCACCTTTCTCGCCGGAGTCTCGATTTTACTTCCTGTTACACATCGCGTTCGCCACGAGCCGCGAGCCGCGAGCTAATTGGCGAATTTCGCGAACGCTTCATGGGACGCGACGCCACCACCAGTCTCCTGACCTGTTAGTCGTGAAAGCAGCGCCTCTTCTTCTCTTTCCATCCGATATCGCGGCGATACCATCAGGGATATGCATCACTACTATCCGACGGATTGTTGCGTTTTCGCTGCCGGAAGAATTTCGCACCGTTTTTCCATCGGAATAATAACTCGCCTCGTTACGAACGAACTCTTTGCACCGTTGCCGCAGCAAAAAGTCATGTAACTCGTCGTCTACTTCGTACAGAGCCAGTTTATTTATTGTAGCTGTTATTTCTCATTCATTTCTCATAGACAGCGGATCTTCGTGCGTTTGTAGCAACATTGAGTAGATGAAATTCAAAATTGTTGTAGAATGTATCATAATCGTTAAGAGAAAGAACAACATTCAATTTCGTTTCTATTTCTTGCAATCGATTTATTTCCCATAACGATCCGCTGTCTACTCATTCACGATGTTATTTTCCAATGTCGATTTCTATTATTTATTATACTTGCAAAGTGATTGGGGAAGAGATTCAAACACCTATGCGGTAGGAACGTAAACTTGGAAATATAGCAGTGGATAAGGAAAGTTAGATTGACTGCAGATTTTTATGCGAAATAAATACTAGATACGAGAACTATATAGAAATCTATTTCTTTATCGAACAATTTTAATCAGCTAAAAATAATGCCACAGTAGGTTTGAATTTTTCAAATACTTTTACTGGTTTGCATTGATCACTTTATTTTTATTAAGCTGTTAAACCTCTATGGGATTATCATCAACATGCACATTGCTGTGCATGTTAACGTTACAAGGATAACTTGGAATCTAGGGTTGACTATAAGGTGAAACATTTGTCAATTCAACTCTAGAGGTGCGAACTGTGAGACTTAACAAAATGGATATAAAGTAAAGGGCACATTGAGAATGTACTGAGGTAGCAAAATTTTATTATAACACAAAATGCCTTTCGTTAATTACACTTACAAAAATATTATATAGCGATGAAACAAATATTCCCAATATACGGATAAGTCAATATATCACATAGCAGTTTCAGAATTGTTTCAGTACCGTCAGTGAAACTTGCAGCAAAAGATTGTTCCCTATACGGATTTCGTTTCTCCCCCTTGCACGAACCGCATACATTATCGTCACTCATTTTTCCCCTCGTGTCGAACATCGTCAAACGAGCGGAGTACTGGAGCACGAGAAACCTTGGACCCATCTGTTCCATCCAGTTCCTTTTTTTTCACGCTATTGCCCACGTACCAGCACCGTAAGAACTCAAAACCAATTCCAACTCTTACAATATTGTTGGAAGACTACTTCTTAATTTATTAAGTTAGTAATTGCTTGGATATTTTTTAATATTTTCTTCTGCTTTGAAAGTGCGGATTGTAACCCTTATCGAATTCATTATTTTCAATCCCTTTCGATCGTGTCAACCAATTCTTCCAAAAGCCCCACATTTTTTTTCGTGGATTCCAGAATTTATAGATTTCACAGCTTTTCCTTATTTACTACAATTTCTCGTTGGCTAAATTTCTCCGACACAATTTTTTTATGAACTTTACGATTTCTCCAAAGACTCGAATCTTGTTTGGTGGACTCTACAATTTTTACTAGCTTCTACGATTGTTTCGTATTTAATAGTTTATCTAAAATTCCTTTCAGACCCCACAACGTTATTCATGGGATTTACAATTATCCCGAGGCTTCGCAACTGTTTCGTAATAATCACATTTTCATCAGCCCCAAAAATTTAATCTCAATCGACATTACAATTTTGTCGTTAGTCCTACAATTTTTCATAAATCTTACAATTGCTTCAGATATCCAAAATTTTTATCCGAAATTTTTCCCAGGACTTCTCACGTAGAATTTACAAGTTCTTTCATTGACTACTGTTGTCGTAGGTCTCTGACACTGTGCTGGGACTCTGGATACGTCTCTATCGCGCGCATCCTCGCAGAATCATGAGGCAATAAACACTCGTGGACCACGCGGTCGAAGCGATTCAGGAATGCGCGAAACCCGAGCGAACAGCGGTTTTTAACACCCGACTTTATTGCCGGAATTAACATGAGAGCGTAACACACAACGCGGTACGTATCGCGTTCCGCGGCGGGTAACAGGAAAGAAAGCGGATCTCCGCATTTTTATGAAAATGTATGCACGTAGCGGCAACGGATACGCGGTCTCTAACGAGCACGGTGCATAGATGCGCGCACCGTTCATTTCTAACAAGGGAACACGCCAAAACGACAATCGCCAATTTTTCCTGTAACCTTGGTAGACGGTATCTTGAAAAAAAATACGAGGTGTGTTCAAAAAATAACGAGAAAAATGTTATTTATTCGTCTACATGAATGTTATCCCCTTCAAAATTTCATTTTTTTTTTTAAACTTTCACTAACGTATTGGGGAACTTCAAAAATTGATTAAATCAGTATCCGATTGTTCGATCATTTCTTTTTTTAATCAACGACTGACGATTAACTTGATCAATCTATTCAATCAATCAATCTTGATTAAAATTTTAATTGATTAATGCTCAACTCTGATAAATTGTAAGGTGGCTTAGACCCCGACATTTGAATTTCATAAATATCCTCGTGTTTAATAAATTTGGGATAAAGAATAACACAGGATAGAAAAGGAAACAAACACATTTAATTTTATTTATATAAAAATTGGAATTATATTATTGGAAAAATGGCCAAAAAGTGGTACAGACACATGCTTGTCAAGTTTACATATAAAATAATGTGAAATAGGTATATCTAGAGCTCCGTAAATCTAGTGTCAAAGATATCTATACAATAATTTCCTATCAAATAATTGTTATTATTTCAATACATGTAAAATAACAGATGATTGCATAAGAGTTCGTTCGCGATTTGAAAATAAAATTCAGTGGTTAAATTTTAAAGAATACAGCTTTATTAATCAATTATATATATGACTATATAATTGTTTTTCGAATGTACACAACAAAAAAAAAAAAAGAAATGGCGTGAATCAGACTAATACAAACCACGAAATGACAAAATTCCCATTATTTTTTGAACACACCTCGTAAGTACATATCATTATTTTATAAATATTAGCAAATTGCTTACCGAAAACCCACAAACGTTTAAAATCAATTAAATAGTCTGCAAGCAATATGTTTATATATTCTTTTGTATCCGAAAGAAATTTCAAATCTGAAATTTACTGAACAATTCGAAAAGAAGTGGATTACTTTCGCAAATAGGAATTTACACCGCTAAAAATACAGCGTAATTACATATAATGAGATTATGGATATTTGCGTGTTTCCTGGCATAGCTGAGCCTGCAAACCGCATTAGCATACGAATTGGATAATACTTAATCACATATATACTTGATGATTAAGCTAATAAAACGTGTATCTACGGATTTGCATAAATCTAATGATCATTCGCATTGAATTCCTTCAATGTATTTCGTTTCAATTATACGGAGAAATTGAAATTGCGGGAATGAATTTTCCATAGGAACATATAACATAGAAATGTGAATAGAAACTGATTCGAATTTTTCCACAGTGGAAAGAAAATAATTCATCGGCATGTGTTTTATCGTATTTTTTAAAGTGAATAAACAGTGAATAAAAGTGCATACTAAAAAGTGAAGAAATTTATATTAGCCAGTTTTATTTTCGGAGAGTAAATATGTAAAGAATAATCTTCGTGAGACGACTTGGCCGATTTTTCTGTTTTCAAGTTCTATAAATAACAATGATCCGGACTCGAATCGGGAATGCGCGCATACTCTTTCGCTTATCCAAATCGTTGATAGCTATTCTAAAATTTGCCAAGGCACATGCCATGCGTGAAACGCATGTTTCTTTTGCGTGCTATTACCACATCCTCTAACAGTATCTCAAATTCCTCGCAACACTTGTCTGCAGTTGCTAAGCGTAATTTAACGTGGTTCACACAAAAAATTATCGATTGGTCTTTGCGCTCGATATCGAACATTAAACATGTGACACGGTGTTCAGTTCAAGCTGCGTGGCGATCTTGAAAAAGTTATTTCAATTTTGCCGGAATTTTCATAAAATAGGCTAAAAAATTGCATACATAATTTGATATTTAGAACAAAGTTGTATTTCAGTATTTTATAGAAAGATTAGCGAGAAAATACTACCCTAAATTATTCGTTATTTAATCATTCCAAGCTGGCTGTTAACATTTTCCTTAAACACGAAATTTCGAAAAGATCTTTTTTGTTAGTTTTTGTGTGTTTGTCAATTTTTCATTTACCGTCTAGAACTTTTATTTGAACACTGATATTGAGAATTTGGAATATTTCAACGACCCATTTTACGTCTTCCTTAAAATTACAATTTAATAAGGGTTTTTTAATCAGTTGTTTGTCTATTTTCAATTTAGTGTCTCGAATTTTTATTTTAAACCTGACATTGCAATGCTCACACTTTTGCGGAAAATAATGTACATGTATAGAAAGTTCTGTTGCAAAAATCTGGTTTAAGTAATGTTGTTCGAGATTGATGGAAAGTATCGAAGTTCCGTCGATGTCTACAATGTTCCGCAATCTTCTATAATCTTCTGCTTGATTGTCAGTCATTACAAAGCGACCTGGATCAATTTCAGTAGCATAAAGCAATCCTGTTAGCGTGACGACGATCAATTTCCTTATAATGTGCCAAGTGTCCCTTTTCGACGATTTCTGACAGCTTGCAACGAAGTATGAATAGTCCTTTTTATTCTCGGATATGAATGCACGTCGAAATGCACTTTGCAGTAACGGAAGCTTCGAATGATATTCTTGAAATACTCTTATATATTATATAACTTAAAGATTAAATGTAAAAGAATTGATACTCTAAAATTTTACACAATGTAGAAAAATTATAAAACGATACAAAGAAATTTTACATGGTGTAAAAAAAACTCTTAAAAGGGTACAAAGAAATTTTGAATTTATCGCCCGAGTTTTTAAAAATTTGATATTCAAAGGATAAATCATTCATGAATATTTTAGCCTAGAAATATTGATCATCCTTTGAGAATTATTGTAATAAAAAACATTGGCTCTTAGTTCGTTATGGTTTTGTACAGTTGCCATTGCTTTTATGATCTACAGTAGTACCCAATGCAACCCTGCGCCGTTATGTAGAAATTTTTGACATACATTACTATTATCATGGGAACACACCAGAATGATTCATAAAGTGTTATGAAAACGCGCTTGCGGATACACGATCACACATGAGATTAGATCCACACGTACGAAATTAATGAGTTTGTTAAGCGGAAACTAGTGGAACACATAACCGAGTTCAGTTCTAATAATAGCTGAATATAAATTCTGCTCGTTCCTGATTATTCTTATGGGAAAGTCATACTTATCTTAATATTGGATTTTCGAAATTCTCGAATAATCATTTTCTAATAACATTCTCTCGCTAATTAGGTCTTATTATACTTTCCTAATCGCAATTTCTAAAGTTTGCTCCTTCACGCGAATCATGAAGAAAAAAGAAAAATTGATTTCGCGTAGTTGAATGAAAAATTGTGGCATGACAAATTATTTAATCACGCTTTTATCGCAGGCTAATTAAGAGATTAAATAAGTAAATCAAATATTAAGAATCATGCGTTCATACAGTTATCCCATTGTGTTAGTATAGCGCGTGAAATTCATGTTTCACGTTCGGAATCGTGAATGAGCCGAAATAATTAGTTCGTAATTTTTTCATGAAATTTCTAGAACGTATTTTCACGATTTTACTCGGATTTTATCTCAGCGTATGGTTAATGAAACAAATTAACACATTTTTCTGCATTTTTCGAAAGAATTCTCGTATTCACCTGTGAGATGCCAGTGATCCTGGCAGTAAAATTAAACGAGGTATTATGGCATATTCTGTACAGTTTTCACGGACGTAAAAATATCTATTGTCTATTGTATAGTGTTATAATACATACCGGTAATCGAAATTGATATCTGAAAAGCATCTACAGACTGTTACGAGATTGCGACTCGGAACGCAACAAGTCGAAAGAATTATTTAAGAAGTGGGTCATGCGATATAAAAAGTCGAGAAGTGTTGATCGGTGATTTGCACGAACCACCACGGTCGAAAAAATAAAATAAAATGACAGAGTAATTTTATGGAACGATACAGACGTTATCTGCGCTTTAACCTCTAGCAACCGAATAGTCACAGTGACATAATGCGAGACTCATTTCACTCGAGTAAATTATTCCATCAAGTATACCGTGTACTACACATAGTGTTCATAAAAAATATTGATTTCTACAAATGAAAATTTTTATGCACATTTACGTATTTCTAAACTGACTCTGGAAGATAATATTTTTACTTATTGTATATAGAATAATGATTTCAGTTAATTTAATTTCACTATTCTAAGTAAATAGTTTAACTAACACTATTGGTTATCATTAGCAATTAAAGTTCACA
Source organism: Lasioglossum morio (assembly GCA_916610235.2). Taxonomy (NCBI): domain Eukaryota; kingdom Metazoa; phylum Arthropoda; class Insecta; order Hymenoptera; family Halictidae; genus Lasioglossum; species Lasioglossum morio. Next base: position 19,193,421 of record OU744326.1, on the reverse strand, counting down.
TTAATTTCTACCTATTTTTATTCGACTGAAATGCTACTAGTAGTACAAATCAAATGTAATTCAAACTGAAGTAAAAATGTTAGCAACCTTTAACCGTTCAAGTTTCTATAAACGTTATATTTTTATACTTGATTTATAATCACATTTTATGATGAATATATAATTGACAGATAATTATAAAATGAAATAAGAAAAGAACTGTTAACATGCTCAAGATATATACAGTTCATTAAATTTATTAAACTTTGAGTTACCGTTAAAAATGAAAAATACAAAGGTAATAAATTGATGAGGTTATTGAATATTAAAATGACAAAGTAAAATATGAAAGAAATTTCAAAGTGGTATATTATAATATTGTTTTGTTGATTGCATATCGATCTGAAATAATTGTTACAGAAATTAAATGGTGCCATTAGATTTTTGTTGCGACAGTTTTCTTTAAGTACACCCGGTATACCGATGCTGTAACAACAGAAGATTGTTCGGCGGCGTCTGGTATCGCTCTGCGTATTACCAAAATAAACGGCTGATTCATAAAAACGTCTTAATAGGCTTAATATACTCTTATGGAAACTGTGATTTCGGCAATCTGCATTCCCGATGGAAGAATAATTTTCTCTACTGTCGAGTATACATGTAATTAGGATCTTTATGGATTTATGGCTTCTAAAAATGTTGAAAAAATGCTGGAGTATTATATTCGACAGAATTTAGCACGATTTTTCTTTATTTCGAGTCTACATATGCTAGTACTAGACTGTGAATGTTTATGCAATTTTTGTAAACGAATTGTAAGAAACTCGAATCAAATAAAATCTTATTTTCCGTGGTAGTAGCCTTTTCAGTTCTGATATAAATAAAAATCGTACGAAATTCTGTCGTGTCTTCATATCCTAGCATTTTTAAAAAATTTTGAAAAGCTATAAAATTGCATAAAGATCCGCAGTGCAGCTATGTATTACCAATAAAAATAGGATTTTATTTGGTCCCGCTTTCTCAAAATTTGCCTACACAATTTGAATATTGCATAAACATCCGCAGTCTGCTTATACATTATATAAGTTATAATACTGGAGCATCAAGTTGTGAGAATAAAATTTGCGCTATAATTGAAAAAAGTATCTTTCAAAAATTAACTAATACAGTATCAATATTCTCATGTTAATTATCGTTAAGCTGTAGATTGTTAGGTATACATATAAATTCTTATTTTCGTGTATCATTTTGTAAACATATTTTCATGTATTACGAATTTGCATATACACATTAAACAATGCAAGTGTAGTTTGTAATTGTGGACTCTCTTATCCATCGATTGATTAACAAAGTAAATGAAAACTTTTTATGCGAAGTTGTCGAGAAACTCTGTCATTTTCTTTAAAAATAACTAACACAAGCAAATTGTTTATTCAGTATCAATAACAGGTAATTATTAACTATATTTTTACATCATTACATTGTCATTAAAAACGTATAAATATAAATCTCTCTCGATACCAATAATTTGTATATTTCGCAATCGAACTAAAACTACCTGTTTTTCCCTTAAATCGAACGGTCAAATTCGATGCAACTTAATTAACAAAACCTGAACGAAATCCCAACAGTGAACATGAGATCAATTAGTTTGAAATGTAATATGCATTGTAATGACACACAGGTTGTTAAATACGGATCGAATTACAATTTGTATCGAATGACATTATTATCTGCAATGTTGCTGCACCGGTATGTGATTAATCATCAAGATTAAAATCCTTTGATCGAACCGTTTCGAATTTCAAGCTTGAGTAGATCGGGGAAAAACGGGAGCGACAGGGTAACATTTGGCAGAGTAACATTTTATTGCGGGGCAGCAGAATTTTTTCGTAGAAAAAAAATCGCGAAACAGCTACTAACACCGATCGTCAGGGCCGATGAGCATTAGTTCAACGATCGTTCCGCGAGCAAGCCTCAATTTATGCGCGCACCACCTCCATAATTCATATAGCTTAGATACAGTAACAGTTTGAAGACGGGAAAACTTCGCGGCAAAAGGTTTTTCTTAAGATCGCGAACGGACTGGCCCGCTTTCGCCGGGAATGAATAAATCGTGTTAATTATGCTACGGCGAAACGGCGAAGGTCATTTTCTCGATGGTACTCGAGGGAGTACACCGAACATTAAATCACTTACGAAAGATCGAGTAAACCAATGCTTCCCAGACTTGTTTTACTTGCGGCGCACTTTATAGCAAATGAAAAAATTGCGGCACACCTGATATATATATATATATATATATATATATATATATATATATATATATATATATGCATATATTTTAGTAGCTAAATAATTCGAATGATTTTACTAATTTTTTATATAATTTTAATTATTGCGCGGTGCACGGTTTGGGAAGCACTGGAGTTGTTTATTTGTTTGAAAAAGAATGTTTATTAGCTTATTTTTTCTTGCACATTATATTATATAAATTGGTGGCTTAATAAACATAGTGAAAAATAACCAATCGTTCTTGAGTTTGAATCTAGTTGACTGTATGCGTACAGTGCTCCAGGATTAACATTATTATTTATTATTGAAATAAATTATGGTAATTGATACGGGGTATGGTTAGTTCTATATTAAGTGTGATTTTGCGGAAAATATATCTGCTCAGGGAGCAATGTATAAAACCTCAAATAACTTTAACAATAACTTTTTCTTCATCGACAACAGTTATCGAGGAGGATCCATTCTTTTAGACACTAAGAAGTGTTATTTCGATCGATCATAACAGGTATCAATGCGAGAAAATTTCAATTGCCCACAACAGCTTTTCGATGAGAGAAATTTATTTGGATCGTCTATAACAGTTATTCGGCTAAGGTTTATATTGTGTGCATCATCTGAAAATAGTTTGCATGCGCAGTCACATAGTTCTGCGAGCGATCGCAGAACTTTGAGAAGTATTCCTCCCAGCACGTTGGATAATCAGCCTTCTGAATTATTACTAGGATTAGCGAAACTTTCCTTCCACCGTCATTCCAGGAATCATTACTCACTAGGCGAAACCTTCCGTGTTAGGGGCTAAAATTCGTTGGCTCTGCGCATACTGACAAATTATGAGTCACTGACTGTTAGGGCTAATGTTATCCTCCCCATCGAAATCCTGGATATACAGTTCAGTTCAAAAGTTTGTCATTCGCCAGGGTAACACGTAAGAAACTCACTCTACAGAATTTGTTTAATACAAACCATTAGACTGCGGATTTTATGCATTTATAATAGAAACGCGTAGGTGAAAAGTAAGTAACAAAGTTTCAAGATAAAATTGTGAATGAATTGCATAAGCAACGAGATTTGTGCTCCAACGTAATACACATTCTTTCGATTTATCAAAGTTGGGCATTGATCAATTAAAATTTTCACCAAGAGTGATTGATTAATGTGTACGATTAAAGAAGGTAATCATTGAAAAATGGACGATTGATTCAATCGATTGATCAAGTTAATCGTCAATCGTTGATTAAAAAAAGAAATCCTTGAAAAATCGGAGACTGATTTAATCAATTGTTGAAGTTAATCGCCACACGATCTATCCATAAATTATAATAAGGAGGTAGAAAGAGAGAGAGAGAACAAAAAACAAAGACAACAAAAACTCAGTTTATTTTTCCAGTATGCATACAGTTTTGATTCTGTATTTCATTTCGAAATTTCAGAAAGAGATTTTAGAGAGAGAGAGAGAGAGAGAGAATTTTCTTAAAAGAGACTAGGATAACAATTCACCTATTTTTCTTTTACACGTTAAACATTACGTTTCATTTGTACTACATCTCACGACGTAGACATAGACGGATGAATAATTTTACAGTATGTGAAAATATTGAATGGGTGAATTCTCACTCTGGGTAACGTATAAGGGTTAACCAATTATCCGATTGCCGATGACAATTGAGAAAAATGTAATAGTTAACCGCAATGAACGACTAAAGTAGGAGTTTAATTGTTAATTGCGATTAACGATTCAAGTAGAAAGTTAATTGTCAATCGTTGATTAAATGATTGCCCAACTCTGCGATTTATACCTGAAAATATAACATTGTCAGTTCAAGTTGCGAAGACGTCGAATTTTATTGAACATCGCTAGAAACTATAGCAATTGGCACGAGGATTAGACGACTCCTAAAGGAATAGGGCTTGGCAGACTTGCGTGAAAATCCTCCACCCTAACGGAGAATCATCCCCTAGCGAGACCCGTTTCGTGACCGATCCGAAATCGTATTTCGCCTTCCTTCCGCGTAGAACAAATTGAGAGTGATGTGATCCGAATGTAAGAGAGCTGGCTATCGATCGGTCGAACGTCCATCCGGTTCGATAGGATGCGTGCTAGCGAGCCGCCTGTCACACCCGCTTTGCCAGCGGGCCAATCGATAATTGTACTTTGTTCGCAACTATCCACGAATTTCCATGGACACGGCATACGCATCGTGTACACTGCGCGTAGAAAGTTACTCGTGCACGAGGCTATTACTCTAGTGTAACGGACAATCAACCTTTCTGCACCCCTAACAGCATTCGATAAAATAATAAAGTTAGTGTGGATGCGTCGAAGATCAGCGATGAGGATGATAAAAAATTTTCAAAGCTACAGTGAGCGAAAATCGTTTAAACCGCGCATACGAAAATAAGGATTTTCGTGGTAAAGGTTGAAAATTTTCATAAGAAACGTTTAATAATAACTGAGGATTATAAATATATTTATATACTGTCATATTTGTACATATATATATAATTACCAAAACATTTGTGCAAGAATTTTTACAAACGAAACCATATTTATGTGTGAAATCCGTTTAAACACACGTGTAAAGAAAACAATTTAAAATAAAGGATACATGAACATTACAAATTTGAATTTACAAGATTGGTAATAGTGGTATTAGGAATTTCTTCTTTTATTAAACTGTCAAAATTCTCTATTGGATTCACGTCAGGGCTACCTGCTAGCCATTCCATTATACGAACGTTTCGTGCTTCGAAGGATTCACGGGAATATCTTGACACGTGAGCTGCTGCGCTATATCCTACTGAAATATAAATTCGTTTTCTCCAACTACATCTTCGAAAAATGTCTATGTATTTTTCTGAATTCATCTTGGGGGAAACTAAACAAAGTTTCACTTTCCCAAATGTTGAAAAAGCATTTTTGTCAGAATTTTTGCACACCATTGCAGAAATTATGCCTTCCAGTTTGCCCCCGTAACTAGCTTCCAGATCAAGACATTAAATTTTCCACATTATTTTCAATGTTCTGTCAAATAAATTAATAATTGTATTTATTCTATATGTCAATAATAATACGTGGCTTAGCGCAACAAGTTTTTCTTTTATGATCTCGCTAAGAACCAGAATAATGAATTGCTTTTATTCAAGGCATGTTTGAATGCTTCGTGTAATTGCTGAAGGTGATAAATGATAGGAATAGTGATCCTTTCACTTATAAATTCATAGAAATGAAAAGTCACTCGTTTGTAAAATTCAATGCGTGACTAACACTTTCCGGAGCACGCGCTCGAGACTTTCATAAATCGGCGCGAAAACACAGTTTAATGGAAAACATGAAATTTTCATGGCAACGCGGTGTCCGTGTGCACCTGCACATTGTACGGAGGAACGGCTTTATGCATTTCGGCTTGGTTTTCGTGGCCCCGAGGGACTTTTCAAGTAATATTTTACCGGGTAGCTCCTATACAAAAGTTGGGCAGAATAGAGGGCACTACATATGTGGCATTAACACAGCCCGTTTATTGTTCAGCCGTTGTCACAGTATCGTGGCACAGGTAACCCAATATTTCCGTGTAATTTAACCTATCCTCGTCTGTAAAGTGCGTTGCTCGAGGAAGGGGGCAATATTTCACCGTCAGGTTAGAACTTCCTTTCTGTCGTTGAAACTTCTACCCGTTCTACTCGGGAATTTATTGCAAAAACTTAGCACACAACTCATTTTTATGAAGACCTCCCACTGGTTTACTATCAGTACAAAGTACAAGATCCTCGAATAGTTTATGCTCAAATAAACAAGAGTTCACTTGTAAGTTGACGTTCAAGACGATATTGATGTTTTTAAACGATAAATGGCCCGTTTATTTTAAAACAGACCAAGTCCGGTCGATAGAATTTAAAATGCTTCAAATCGAAAAAAACAATATTCAATTTATTTTATATTACATTAGAAAACTTGAAAAACACCATTTATGCAATTCAGGAAATCTTGTAACTATATAAATTACATAACAATTTACTCCTCCTTTACAAAACTTCTAACCTAACCCTTCTTTTTACAAAATCTTTGTGATTTTAAATATATTCGTTACAATTTGCTTCAGAATGAAGAGATAAATATTAAAATTGCTAGCTTGATGTTTCTCGAAAATGGACTTGAGCCACTTCGAAAATAAACGACTCAATTACTACCCAACTCTACTAGCAACTACATGTGTACCATTATACGTTTACTATATTCGCAAAAAATATTGTGGGTCACCGCAGACTTAGTCAGCATTATGCGAAGTTTAGTTCTTATCCCTGAAATAGAAAAAAATTGAGAAATTTGGGAAACTAATGAGTTTACTGCAAATATTTATGCAAGGAAAAGTCGTTTATATTAATTGTATCAGTAGTTTCATTAAGTCATAACCATAATGTTGAAACTCTTAAATTCTTTAAATCTTTCTTATGCTTAAAATCACACCCATCCATTTTTTCTAATAAATGCATCAAATCCACAGTCTACTAATGAGCAACGAAAATTTGGTTAATATTTAGTCGCCATTTTTACAAATGCTTCAACGGATTTACATATGAAAGAGGCTGAAGTGTTCTCACGTTTTTGTTTTCTTTTAAATCAACTTTGCACGCTGTTACTGAAAAGGAAAGTTTTCGATGTACTTCCATACACGTGAAGAAATACGAGGGTCGATGTACAGATTTGATGAACGATCGTTCCGCTGTAAGGCTTCAACAATTCAACAATCTTCTCTTGTACATCAATACTTCATCCGCAATCGATATATCTCGGGACAAGGTGCGTTTCGAGTCGCAGGTTATGGGAATTGCACTCGCGAATTGATTCTGATTACACGTTACGACCCGTTTGATCATGTACGTACCGAAGGGGATGTTAGTAGCAGATGCATGTTGGATAATTCGTAAATATTATTCGAGTCACGACTCGCGTTTAAGCGAGAACCGTTTGTCAAGAGCGGTGATTTTAGTATCGAGCTGTGCCAGAATCAGTGGCGGCTCAAGTCAAGTGGAGGCCCCCAAACGGTAAAAAGTATGGGGCCCTCGAACTCAAGTTACAAATAGAGTTGCAAGAGAACTCTCATAAACTTAATTTTTCGTAAATAAATTGAATTTTTTGTAAAGAAAATTTAATACTGCGAATTCGGGGCCCTACGATATCCCAGGGTCCAGTGGCGGCTCAAGAACAGTGGAGGCTCCAAGTGATAAAACTTATGGGGCCCCTCGAACTCAAGTTACAAATAGAGTTGCAAGGGAACTCTCATAAACTTAATTTTTCGTAAATAAATTGAATTTTTTGTAAAGAAAAATGAATACTGCGAATTCAGGGCCCTATAGTACCCCAGGGCCCAGTGGCGGCTCAAGAAAAGTGGAGGCCCCAAGCGGTAAAAATTATGGGGCCAGTCACAGCTCACACCTCTTATCTTCATTCTATCTTTCGGTGTATAACAGTTTAAATTCAATGTATTAATAATAAAGTATCATATTGTTGTTATGTGTGAACAATTTAATTCATAACTAATAAACATTGATTTTGTGAGCGCGGTGGAGATTAAATAAACATTTAATTAATAAATATAAGGTCTAGATTTGATCTCTCAACCTCGTCGTCTCAACATTTTTCATTCGAACAAAAGCCGGGTCGCGTGTTCTAAGCGTGTAACACGCATACACCTTTTACTCCCTTTTTGTATGTAATACCATTAAGAGCCGCCGGAGTGCGCAACACACGAGTACGGGTTATAAATAACTTTGAGGAGCGGAGTCGGTGAAAAAGAGCGAGGCAAATCCCTGTAGGAATAATCCCGAAAGGAAGAAAAGAGGGTTGGGCCGGCGCGACGGTGGAAAAGCAGACCGAAGAAGGAGAATTAATACGGTGGGGGAGAGGGAGAAGGGCGGTGGATGGTGGCTGGTTTTCGTCGCAATAAAGTCACTGGGCGCAAAGGAAGGGCCGAAATCGGGTAGCCCGAGACGATCTCTTCGAGCAGGGTGAAATAGGAAAAAATTCGATGGGGAAAGGAAGAGAGGGTGGGCTTGGAAACTTACGCAAACGTGGCGCACAGGTCATTGCACTTGCATTCAGAGACACGCATTCAGCCGCGTGTACTTTTCTGACTATGTGCCGCTGCTCAAAGTGACGTGCAGTGCCGTGCGAACGTGGCCCGTCCACTATACGCACATCCCCGTAGCAACCACCAAACGCACAGTATTAAGTATTCTACAATTTCCACAATACCTGTTTCAATACCGCTCACGAATATGTGGACGCTTATCATTAGACTGCGGATTTTATGCATCTTCTATCTTCTATCTTTTTCTTCTATATAAACAAAAATTAAATGCTTGTTCGTTGGTGAGCGCATCAATTGAGAACGACTGGACCGATTTGGCTAAATTAAAAAAAAAATGTTCGTAATAGTCCGAATAAGGTATGTGGGTGAAGAAAAATTGAAAAACTTGATAGAGACCCTTCTTCCAGATACCCACTCAATTATGAACAAAAATTTGTTATTAATGAATGTAGTCTTCTGTATGGTGTACACGAGCACTTATTATTATAGTTATTATAATGTGAAAAATGGAGAAAATTTTTATGGTTCCTTCTCCTGGACCTTCTTCTGTGGACCGGTCTTGAACAATGTTTTTCCACTAGTCGAATGAAGTCCGCGTGAATATCGTTATAGCGTTTTGTGAATTGATCTCGACTAAAAGAGTCTCTTTGAATTACAGACGGACTGGAACGTGCCCATCACATCCTGCTGCAGTGGGCGAAGCACGCAGGTTCGAAGGACAACATCACCTTGGTTGTGGTCTTGTTATCCACAGCCAGCGAGATCGCAGCCAGATCGCGAAAGGCCCCTTTGTACAATCGGTTCTACAGCGTGCGAGTGCATGATATACTGGAGAAAATGAACTCGAAGGATAAACCGTTGTTCCTAGACATCGACGACGCTCACAACGCGATCAACTCGAACAACCTGAAGCAGACGATGCTGTCGCAGGAGCCGCGGGATCACGGAGACGACGGTATTCTAACAGCCAGCAACGGGAAACACGAAAACGGCGACGCGGACTACGATTACTCGGATTTGGGGCCAGAGACCGATGTCGACGCAATCGACGAAGTGCCAACGATGCCCGTGAAGAACCTCTCCTACGAATTTTACAAAGACGACGATTCGAATCCCGACGAAGACCAACGGGACAAGGACTCGAACGTTCTCGACAACATGGGCATCAACGCGCCCGAGATCAACCCGAAGTATCAGCCAGACGCCGAGAACAATGTACACGAGAATCGGGATGAGGATGAGGATGAGGATGAAGAGGACGACGACAAGGTCCTCGATGACTTTGCGGCACCGCAAGTGGTCCAGAAAGTAACACCAGAATTGATACACGAGGACAATTTCGCGATGATTCACGACGTGGTTCGCGAACAGATCGAAGAGAGCGTCGACGACGAAGAGATGCCGATGAAGAACGATGAGGCCGACGACGCGCAAGATAACGTTGAAAAAACGGGCCCCGTTCACTATGATGATTCTCCACCCTCGCCGCAGGCTGACAGTAAGTGTGAATCAAAAATTATGCCGCGATTCTACAAATCCATACCCGGATGGATCTTCAGGTGCGCGATCTTCCTGGGGAGGATTGTTCTTTGGAGTTTTCTCTCGGTGTACGATTTTTCGAGGTTTTCTGCTAGAGGTTGAAGAGGAGAGATCGAACAATTGCTTTTTGGAATCACTCAGAAAAACTTTCAGCTACGATAACTTCCTAACGAATAAGATTAGGGCGTAAGTAATGTTAATACTTTTATGTAGAGCACAAACAACAGCTTCAATCGATGCAGCAAAAAATAATAGGTATCCATTTTGAGAAAAGAGGCTGTTGCACTTCCGATACACCGATGCACAAATATTAACTATTAATGGGCATTCGACTTTCGCATTCGTAAGTGTTCGATAAATTCAATTGTTTCGAGGTTCTGCTAATAGTTGGTACAATCGAGAAGGCAAATCTGACGGAGAGTGATGTCTGAACGGGCTCGAATTTTGCCCTGTGGGGCACTGGCCTGATTTCATGAGAGCAACGAAAACACGCTTACACAGAAAACTATGAAAGGGAGTAACATAGATACATAGTATATTTATGATATTTGCCCTAACAATAAGAGTCGCCGTCAGGGACAATTTAAGACGTTGGCAGAGCTTAAACACATTCGTCTATAGAATTGGTATGATATATTCAATTCTATGTCTATTAGTATCAGAGTTGTGTTGAATTACAATTGAATTACTTTACGAATTATATTTACAAAGTAATTCAATTATTTCGTGATTCGAAATTCAGTCGCTTCATTCGATTAAATTACAATGTAATTTGTAATTCTGGTCTCTTATTCAATTAAATTACAATGGACTTGTAATTCTTGTCTCTTATTCAATTAAATTACAATGGACTTGTAATTCTTGTCTCTTATTCGATTAAATTACAATGTAACTTGTAATTCTGGTCTTTTATTCGATTAAATTACAACGTAATTCGATTTTACAATTCAAATACAATTACAAAGTACAGTATAAGTAAGAATTATATGTAAATAAGAAAACTAAGAGGTGGAAAAAGAAAAAGATTAGTATCAGTGATGAACATGGTATTATTCATAAATTCATATTGTCTGATTAAAATAAACTTGTTTATTACGTTTCAGAAAAGAGATATACATTGTAGAAAGAAACAGAACAAAATTACTAGAGAAAAGGAAATAACACTATTCAATAGAAAAGACCTAGAAAAGAACGTTCTACATATGGCTCTTATCACTTATACGGCCACATTCACTGATGACAATTGTCAGCAAGTTTTAATTGAATTTTAATGAACACTCTCTGTTCTAATATCTTGTCATTAAAATTACTCCATTTTCGATGGTTGGTAATTGTCGTATACGAAAATATGAGAATGTGAAATTTAAGAAATACGGATAAAAATTATAAATATTTTTCACATTAAGCAAGTAATATACACCTTGAATAATTTGCATTATTTTGTATTTCAATTATACTCATGAAAACGAAGTGAAGGGTTCAAATTATGTAATGCAGTCAAATACTTTGTATTTAAAATACGATGTAATTCAATTACAATGTATTTAAATTTGCACAACTCTGATTATTATTATTACTACGCAAAGTGATATTTTTCTAAAGTTTATACATGCATATTATCTTCCTTACTTGCATACTACTATTACAACAATTTTGTTTGCTGTTTTTACCATTTGATATCAGTCTATTACAACAAATACAAAGATGCATATAAAATAATCGAAATAAAAGTAAAAAGTAGAGTGTATAGATAGCGAGACTTCCTAACAGGGCTTCCCTTGAACGATAGGCGTAATTTTCAATTGTATAATTAGCAGTCTGATTGACGCATATAATTGTTATATATTTCCTATTTAATAGCGGTTTGATGATATACGTTTGAATTTCGCGCCTAACCTTCTTAGTATCTGCATTGGAAAATCTTGAAGCTATGTTCACGGAATACTATTTCCATGCGCGTGCGCACTAGACACTTCTTCTCGAAAGATGCCGGTGTTTCGTGTTTCTCTTTTATGCGAGTCTTTTCTGTCATTAGCCCGATGGTTTTTGTTTGTTTATACGCTAATACCGTTGTGTTGTTTATCGGTGATCCAATCTATTTCTTAGTAACACATAAAAGTGAATCACCTCGTGTTGCCTGGACAGATCGTAATAGAATGACAAATTCATACAGTTCAACATAACCGTTATAAAACGTGCTACTAATGCAGAACTGATATACATAGAACAGTCAGTTGATTAATAGTCGCGTATTTTGAATAAGATCATTATTCCTGTTCTAAAGTGTAACGGCTCGATATAACTGTACACTCGGACACAAATGTTTGTACAGACCTGCCGAATATCGACAAGGAATGAAGGCTTTAGATACATTAATTCATTTATTCATTCAAAATAAATAGCTTGCAAAGCAATAATGGTGTTTATACGCATATTATATTTACAAAGTAATATAAACTCATTCAAATAGATAGTGACTTTAGACAGATTACATATTATACCGTACATAACCTATATAACTCGTGCTTTCTTTTCTATACGAAATCATCGAAAAATAGTCCGTTCCATTTTAGATAAAAGAGATTTGTTCGAGAAAATCGAATATATTTAATGAACCTTATAATTAGACTCCGTATTTGCTGCATTTATAACAGAAATGAGCAGGTGCAATTGAAAACAACAGTGAAAAAAATTAAAATATTTAGAGCACTAATATATTACTTACGCCACGTTAAAATTACTAATGAGGAATATAAATTTATTTTTTGCTCCTGTGTCTTGCAATTCATGTACAAATGTTTTATTTTGCGTAAACATCCGGAGTCTACTAATAATAATTAAACTTTCCTGCACTACCTAGTGCAAAACTTGTGAATGCTTTCCTAGAAAGGTTACGTAACACATAAGAAATGTGAAGGCCGAAAAAGACGTTGTTTTTAGAAGCCATTTTTTCCTTCTTCTTTCATTTACCTCATCCCGAAATATACGCGCCTTCTCGATTGTACATTCCAGGTAGAAATGCGAATGCTTTGGCCACTATAATCTGGCTTGAATTGGTAATGTAGTATTAGCATAGGACTGATTTGAAACTATAAACCTTACTTAATCCTTTTCTACAGTGAGATAGAAAATTATACGGACATTAACGTGCTCAGTCTTTTTATATGAATGTACATCAAGGAATATTAACAGATCTCGTTCCTCGATTTATACATTGGACGTATAATTAAATTTATTTATTTTCAAGTTACATCGAAAAATCGTTACCGAGTGTAATTATCGATTTCGGCATCACGATAAAATGAAATACCGAGGAACCTGTGCTCGCATCGAAAATCGAAAAGAGGACGAAACAAGAATCCACGAATTAAAACCGTATCTTGTATCTGAAATTTCGCGGGCAAGGCAGCCAGTTAATTTTCTGATAACACCATAAGATCCTGTGGTATTACCGTGCTTGTTCACGCCAAGAGGTCGGATCCCGGTGATTCGAAGGAACCGGTTGGAAAGAGAATCGATACGGTCGAATATTTTCGACCGGTGTTGCACCGTGCTGCATCGTGGTTGTGAACAAGTCGAAACTGTGCAGGAGAATCTTTATTTCGATTGCAAAAATCGTCAAACATCAACGTAATTCCGTCACTTTAGACACTTAGTAACTGTACAGGGTGTATAAAAAGTAATGGGCATCCGTCCTAGGGGTGGATCTTTATGCAAAATAAAAATTGTCTGCATTGATTGTAAGAAACAGAAACTAAATCGAATAGATTTTAATAGTGAAGAAATCATATATTAACGTCTTCAGTTTTTTCGAATTTCATCTACTTAATTTTGCTGTGAATGCATAAAGATCCGCAGTCCTAGTTATTAGATATGAAGAAAACAAACAATGGAGTTTTTATTTTCAAGACAAATGCAAGCTTATTTTGCTATAGCTGATAGGGGAGATCATTTGTCTATCAGAAAGTTTGATTATAGTGGGAGGGCTCGGGTTACAGCTTGATTTTACAATAGAGATGACTCGTTTTCGGTATAACGATTCTAATAAATTAATATAAGAATCTTGATAGGATTAATTGTAACTTTCCCGACTTCGACGAATAGAAATTATTATGCGCTTGAATGTGTGCATATAAACAAGTTACAGGATATCAACAAAATATACCTTCTGTTAATATTTAAAATTCTCTGGAGGCTATTAGTACACTGTGGATTTACAAAACCGTGCTATTAGAAAGAGTACGAAGATTAAAATAAATATTATTGTATTTTTAGCTGTGTGAAGTTAGTGAAGAAGGGAAGAAATTTCTACTAGGTTAGAATTTTTTGCAATTAATGTAGCCAATTTCTGTCTTGCATAAAGATCAGCAATTTAGTTATTAGTAGACTGCGGATCTGTATGCAAAATAAACGTTGGTTGCATCAGTTACGAACAAGAGAAGCCAAGCATAAATTCTTTTTTTCTCTTAATGACTTTAATCAGCTGAAACTGATACATTAATACTCTTAAATATTTTTAATCCGTCTACTACATTAAATTGTACCTGTTCAGTTTTATCATGAACGCATAAAATCGACAGTCTAGTAATTAGCAACGTTGAACGATCGTACTCCATTATATAGTTGATTAATTTTGATTCTTGGCTGAAGTCGAGTAGATGAGATTCCAAATTTTCTACTTTCGAGAAGTCCGCAGAAAAATGGCGACCGAGTCTTCGATATTTCTTTGGAATTCGTTTCGAGCTTCGTCGACAATATAGTTGTGGGCTCTCCTGAAACAGCTTGCACGACGTGACTTTTTCGAATTTCCACATTCTTCTTCTGTTCCCCACACACGTGGAGTAGCGGAAATAGCTTCTACCCTCCTGTAGTACCGACTGTCTCGACGCGTTTAGCCACCGCGAACCTCTTATCCTTCTACTCCAAACTTATGCGTGCAGAACGTATGTGCTCCGACGAAATTACATTCTACGTAAAATTAATACCGTTGAACCCCGGAGACGTTTTGAAACAAACAGTTCTCGACGTACGCACAACGTGGCAACTAAAATCCACAAAATTGTTCAATCTTCTTTTTATTCTATTTTTATAAATTCAATAAAAATCATTATAGCAGATATACAGTAAGATCGAAACGTTGAAATTACTGTGGTAATTTGCAAAAGTGTTTTTAAAGTAACAATTGATCGAACCAATGCGCCGATAGCATTAATATATTTGTTATTAATAACTCTATCTGTTAACCTGTGGAAGAATTTTAATAGTATACTGACAACACTGGTCTAAACAATGTAACTATAATTTTCCCAACAAAAAAGTACCCAGAATAACATTAAAATATTTGTCTCCTGTTTTTCTTAATACAACTAGTATAGATTAGAGGAGAAAAATAGTAAACATAGCAAACACGAGGAGAAACGACGTTTGTAAATATCTTACTCTGAGAACGAATTTCATTCAATGAATTGTTGCTGGGTGAGCACTCGAAGTGTTACGCGAAGCGAGCTTAAAAAAAAAAAGAACCTACAAACCATCGCGAACGCGTGTCATTAAGAAAGTTGTTAGCACATCGCTCGAGTATGATTCTCCTGAAACGATCTCCATTAGCAGCGAAGTTCGTCTCGTTTTCTCGACTCCAGATGAATCCAAACACCGACACCGCGCGACATGACGAATCCTTTAAATGCCCTCTCCGGGTGGTCCATCGAAAAACGTTTCACTTGGAAGCACAAGTAGAAATCGGGATTAAATCCGAGACGACCTTGAAATATGTTCTCGCAGAAGATTGAAAGTATTTTTGGTCTGTGGATGATCAGTTCCAGCAGCGTGGTCGGAACAGTCTGCGAAAAAATAGCGACCCCTTGGGAAGGCGATCGTTGCTGTACCCTATCTTAATGGCAGGTGCGGGGAGCAAGCGTGTTAGGTCTCTTTAAGTCAAGTTCGAGTGGACGCGTTCACGTCGATATAAAAGCAGTCGTTCAGGTACTTGTTATCTTCATAAATATGAATGTCAAACGTGGGACGTCCGAACTCTTATGCGTTCTTTATATCGTTCTGGTACCCGGCCCACTTTCCGCTGCACTTCGGCTTTCACCACCTCGTGCCAGTCACTGCACTTCCTGCACTGATTGTCATCCGCCTCGCAAATCTTGCCAGCCTTCTTCCTAGACCGCGCGCTCTTTCTTGTCCCTTCACATACCTATTTTTCATCGAACTTCTGCAGCCTATTTATTGGGATTGCTCTTCCCTATTCTACTCCGCCTAGCCTCCACAGTTCGCCACGAAGAGAATATGCTGCATCTACTTACCTTGTATTACGCGAAGAATGACTCATTCAGATCGGATCACGGTCTTTCGGCGTGTTTCAACTGGAACGCGGGCCGCTTAGGAAAGTAATGTGCCGAATATATGTGCATCGTAATGTTAGTTCGTTAGCTTCGAAATGATAAATAACTTGTCCTTGTACACTGCCGCTCAAAAGTGTGTACATGTGTGGACGCTGTTTTAATTACGATTATCTAAAAATCGTTACGCAGTCATTAATACAAGACCTATGAAGCATTAGCAAGTGTAGAAACTTGAGACAAGAGAGATAATATATTTTTTATATTTTGTATTCATGGTGGTTCTAGCAATCCGCCCTTTAACATTACTATAATCAATTACATAGTATTGTTTTAGATATTTATTTCGCCCCGAGAAATTTCACAGATTAATGGTATTTGTTTTTTAAACTGTTTACGTTTTGCTAACATTACATTATGATTAGAATGTGGATGTTTATGCAATTTTTAATTTTTGTAGAGGAATTTTAAGAAAGTGGAATAAAGTACAATCTTATTTTTCGTGGTGGTAGCCATTTTAGATCTGATATATTGAAATCGTACTAGATTCTGTCATATTTTATATTCTAACAGTTTTTGACAATTTTCAAAAGCCATAATTGCATAAAGATCCGCAGTCTAATTATGATCTTGCAATCAGATATTATTACTATTAATTACTAGATTTTGATTATAGCATATAGAGGTGATACATTTTATTTTGTATTTACTATAACCACTAATGAATCGAGGGGAGAATTTAGAACATGTATTGTGACGTCCTTAAAACGTTTTTAAGAAATAGGACAATAAAAATGAACTATGCAATAACTACTACATAAAAATTACGATAATTTATAGTATTACCTAATTAATATAGTAGTGATAATTAATGAAATTAACAGTCAACTATAGTACTCTCAACTATTGTGACTTCTTATATTTCATAAAATATTTTCAATATGATGGTAGGTGATAATTTGTTTCCAAGAGGCGAAGATTATAAAATTCGATTATATGCTTATTCGACTACGAATTGCATTAATTATCAACCTATGAGTCATTATTTCCGGTTACGTTCTTGTATACACATAAAAATGAATGATGGTAAATGAAAGTATCTTGAGTATACTGCACTATATGCAACATCGACATGATGATATCTTGATTATCGAGTTCGCTGTATTTTACATATTACTCATTTCTATTTATATTAACGCATGGTTTATACATTGTTGCTCGAAACTGTACGTGTGCACACTTCTCGAGTCCAATTAGTAAATGAATCATTTGCAATGTAATTATACCAAAGAGTCTCATAATATTCTGATATTCAATTTCCAATTTGATTAGTAAAATGTAGGTACTTAACCAGTGAGATACAAAAACATAAAATCTCAGAAATGTACAATTTTTTCTAACAATTCCAAACAATATTACATCAAATTTGCAAAAAGTATAAATCAAAAATAAGTGTACAAAATCAGTTTTTACATAACTAAATAATTTTTTTTTCTTCTTCCTTTTAAAATATAAGCAGAGAATATAATTTTCACAGTGTATTGATACAATAGTATTAGACTTCTGGCTAAAGCTTACACTTATGTATAAATATAGGAAACCTTAACTACTTTATGGATACGACTTGATCTACTGTATTATCAGATTTCTACTTTTACGAGCTTCTGTTATGTAGTTTTATGAATCTTGATACCTTTTTACTTGGAGATCTTTCTCTACGTACCTGTTCAGAGTGAAGTTTTTTTCACCCGTTGTCACACTATAGCTTACTTTTTCATGGAATTCATGTTGTACAGTGTTAATTAAAAACTTTGCAATATAGGAACTGCAGATTTCTCTGGGGATATCTGAATCTTCTATAGTTATCCTGTAAGAAAGTTTTGTGTATTCATTTCTCAATTTTCTGACGCAAAATGAAAGTATTCTACACGTTACAAGATTTACTTGAAATGTAACCTGGAAACATCTAGTTAGTTATTTTATTGTATGTTATCACCATTTTATTGGTATTGTATTCTTTAATGTACAATGAATTTGTACTGTAAGCATGATGTATACATTTTGTTCTCCAGCTAAATCAATTATTCATGCAGGTAGTCGTCGTAGTGACTTTGTCTTACTTATTATTATAATTTCTTTGAATTTTTTGTGTAGCATTGTCTTATCCTTTACAAGACATGCTATCAGTATTAAAGGCTTGATGTTCAACTTGCGAGAAATGATTCATGTATTAACCACATGGCTGAGTTGCGCATCGATGTGCAAATCCATACAATTCGTATGCGTTTAATGCAATTTCTCAGTCACGATTACTGTAGCATTATTCTTATTTCCCATTCTAAATTTTCAATTGTTGACATTACAGTGCATGAAAAGACAATTACAATTTCTTCTGGTATAGCCTGATTAAAATTATTTACTATTATCAGTACTAAATATAATCTTCTATTTTTTTAATGCTTCCACTATGGCCATTAGATTTTATGCATTTATGACAAAAATGAGTAGGTGTAATTGATAACATTAAAAATATTACACGAATTTAAAAATACTTCTGTATCATTTTCAATCTATTGAACATATTAAGAGAAAAAAATTAATTTCTATGTCACTCCGGTTTGTTGTAATTCAGCTGGAAAATGTTTATTTTGTATAAAGATCCACTGTCCATACACAGTGACATAATTGTCCCTGTCATGGAAGATTTTGTTAATTGTATCATAACTCTGAATTTATTTTAAGGTAACATATTTCTTAACCACTGAATTTTATATATATCTAGTGCACATGTACAGCTGCACGATGTATACGTGATAACATCCGAAACGAATTTCTACTAAACGATTGTAAAAAATTGTTTAAAAGACGAATAACAGTTTGTGGTGTCGGCGCACATGTCCAAATTTGCCGCCAGTGGAAAGAAGTATCTCGAAGGGTCGTGAGTGCGCACGATTGGCGAACGCAGTTGCGTCGCGTGCCGATTGGCGTCGGCCAATCGCGCGACGTGCCGCGTGGGTCGTCTGGGAGGGGGTTCCGGCAGTTGGACTCGAGCTCCGAACGATTGCGAATGTGCGTCTTCTTCGATCTTCCTTGAAGTGTTTTTCGTGGGTGCGTTGTACACACATTCGCATTTGTACATTGTTCCAGAAGAAGTTTGAGAGTAGCTCGATTCGGGGCGTGTGTCGCTAAGGAATACCGTATAGAATATCCATTTCGGAGCAGCGAAAACAGGCAGTGCCAGCGAAAGAGCGTTCTGCAAGGTACGTTAATCACGTCCACCATGAACGGGTCTGCGGCGAATTTAAATTTGGAACGGATGCCGGCCGGCGTTGAACGTTCGGCCGGGCGATTTCGTGTCATTCTGTGGATTCTTTCGCGCATTTTCGAACCGTTGCTCACGGAATGACAAACAACCGATCCGACAGTCAATTGTCGCAATATTTAGTTACCCCGCAAAACCATCGTGCAACCAACAGTTCTTTTGTTTGTTTCGCGAGAGGCTCCGACTTCGTCCACGGGATTGGCTGCATTTCTTGGAAGCGAATTCGAATGGATTTGCCGGTGACGTCTCTAGCTAATCCTCGTTCCGTGCTTCTCCTCTCGATGCGCAAAACCTCGGGACAATTGAATTTTGGAGCTGCTTTGAATCGAAACCCGAAAGATCTAGTCTGTACTCATAAATTTTTGTACGCTGGACACTCGTTGTCCGAATGGCTGCATTTCTTAGAAGCGAATTCGGATGATTTGCCGGTGACGTTTCTCGCTAATCCTCGTCTCGTGTTTCTTCTCTCGATGCTTGAAACATCGGAACAATGAATTCTCTTCGCTAACCCGTAAGATCTGGGCGGTTTTCATTAATTTTTTGAACGCTGGCCACTCGTTCGCCGAATGACGTATGTTTCTAAAATGGTTCCTAGAAGAAAAAAAACGTTTCGCCCCACTGACGACATATCCTACGCACGTCAAGCGTGTGCAGAGTATGTAGGTATCCGTGTTACGTAGCTGTGTTGCGACGTTTGCGAAATCGCTCAATCCCGAAATTATATCGCACACCTCGACGTATCACGGAGATCGCGTGCGATCTAATTATGAATTTCACAGTACGTGCAATTGTTTTTCGGACGAGTTGAATTATTGGCTGGTGTTGGTTCGAACCTGTGTTTTATCTGATCTGCTGGATCCAGAGTTTCTTGACGTATGTGTGTGTATACCGTATGACTGTGTTGTTGTTTTTTTTTTTTTTAATGATTAAGGCTTATTAAGTTGATTATACATGCTCGTTCTACGTGATTGAACTTTGGCTAATTTTATGAAATTAAAAAGGAATTATTTGCCTATTAAACATGCAAATACTTTAAGCAAATTTTGTCGTTAGTTGTCAATTTTGATGTACGTTGTAATTGTATTGTGTGGTAATCCAATTGCACATTTGCAAATCAATTGATTATTTATGATCTATTGGTTTGAACGTTGAATCTTTCACTTAATGTTAGTATTTCAGTAATTTTGTTTCATGGCATGTAAAAAGTTCTACTGTTCTGTTATTCGTAGGTACATCTTCCCGAAACTTTGGGTGACTTTTATTTTTATTTTTTAATACAGAATGCATTTTATGAATGAATTATTGAAATACCTAAGATGTAAGTGTTAACTCATGAATTTCATTAAAAAGCATCGAAATGTTTTTTTATCTTGTATCACCGTGTCAATTTGACACAGAGGGACAGGGTTAATAAATAAACCATAATACTTCCAGCTCAATTTTGATTCGTCTGCCCAAATTAGATATATCAATGAAAATCTCTTGTCTCTTTGGTGCTGTAGTTGCTCCAATTTTTTTGCTTCTATTGTTAGCTATATTAATCAGTTATTCTCACTTGAAATTCAAATGAGATATTCAAAGATAAGGTAGTATTCAATTTATTTTTTAAATTGGCAGTACATACTAGTAAAAGTTCAGTCCAAGAATGGTGTTAAATCTAAGTAGCAAGAGCAACATAAATTCACTGTAACTGGAAAAGATATTTTTTATGGTGGTTTTACGCCGCGATAATTGCAAAAAGGCGTTTATCTTTTAAATGAAAAAAACTTATGGTGCTGTATCTGTCGCACGAAGTGAACTATTATCTTAATAAAAAAGTGATACGAGCACCGCAAAAATTAGCATCGGACTCTCATATGTGTGTAGATCTATTGAAAAGAAAATATTTTTATCGTGTGTCGCCCGTATTCCACTTCGCCATGCGATTACTGTGTTGGCAACCATGGAATTCGAATACGGGTTGCCGCCATCTGCAGTCGCTACGTTATTATCAATGACGAATTACTTGCAGTTTTACTAATCTGTAAAGATTATTGAAAACATTTCGATAAAATATATCTACACCTGCATGTTTCTAAATTGAAACATGCTATTTTCTATTACTTCACATATCGTTGAATATATTTACATTTTCGGAAGGCTCCATTTCGTTTAAGCGAAAGCGCCATATACATTTTTGTTTCAATGATTATAGAAAATAAAATAACTCTTCTAACATATCGAACGAGTTTGAGTAGTTTGAACCAATTAAAAAAAAAGTATTTTTGAATGGTGTCCACTTAACACATTACCGACCGGTTATTATTGTATAATTTTGAAATATCTATGGTACATGGCTAAACACTTTTTAATGAAACCTTCAATAGCAACAGCAATTTTCGTTGTGAACCAACAAGTCACCCTCATTAACCTCATATAATAGTTTCATTTAAGATTGTAATGTAAAAGAAAATTTCTGTGCTTTTTTTGGTGCAGCACAATTATTGGAAATCCTATTAATAGGCTTTCGGTAGGTAATGTGTTAATTTTCTGCTCGAAAGTGTAAAAGAAAGTGCGCATGCAAGGCTTGGTAGTAAAAGGATGGTAAAGTTAGCCCTAAATATCGTGCTCTACGGTATAGTGTGCCGTTTGAGCTATAGAGTTTTGCGCTACTGGCCGTATTCGCCGTTTCGAATTCACGACGATACACCCGCGGTCGATTTTCCGTGTCACAACATTAGCGTGGTACCAGCCGATAATTGGATATGTGTCGCGTTGCCGGCAACACGGATCGGCTTACTTCAAACCTAAGCAAATTACACTGGTCTACGTACGAGAAGCGATGCCGTGTCCCTCGCGATCGCGATCTTCACCGCGCTAATAATAAGCGCGGGGGCGGGGGTGGGCGCGGGATTAGCACGACGATGGCCGAGCTAATTTTATAAGACTTTCTTCGAGGGTCACGCTAAGCTTTTTCTCATAATTCGCTTAATTTTGACCGTGAAACGGAAAAAATCCCAGGACCGAAACAGGTCTCAACCAGTTCTGTTTAATTATCCAACAACGGTGGACGGATATACAAGTATTTTCACTAATTATAATATTAAAACCGTCATACGGTTATAAACTTGAAATGTTTCAATGCATATTGATAATAATTCTTTCTATCAACAACTAACCGTAAACTCGTTCGGTTGCAAATATAAACATGTTCTAATTTTAGCGATTTAGTTATGACTCATCTGAAATACACATAACTGTGATTAAATGAAAGATACAGTCAACAATTTTATAATTGATTGATAGTAGTTTTCTATTTTATTAGACGAAAATAAGATGTTGAAGATAACCAAAGGAATTTATGTTACGACCCAGTGTAATTTAAATTCCATTTTCCAAGATATGATTCATATGAATGTGATAATTTGTTTTGCACTATTAAATCTGCGTAACTCGGTTGGAAATAATTGTTATAAAAGTGTGTATTCACTTTATAGACTGCACGACTAAATGATCCAATGATTCGTCATCCTTACACACTGAATCATTAAAACTAGAAGTAAGCAGGTTTAAGAAGGTCTGCAAGATAAATGAGGTATCAATAAATAATAATAATAAAATAAAAAGGAATGTGAAAATAATATTTATTTTTGTAAATTGATGCCGGGGATAATGAGAATAATAATGATATGATGGGGTGAGATTCAACAAGTTTTAATGACGTTGTTATTAAATATAGCCCTGGCATACAGCGTGGGCTAAATAACCTGTTGCAACTTTAATACAGCAACGTGTGCCTACTTTATTTTCTCTTTTAATTAAATGGAATCGAAGGTTGATTACTTAAATTTTTTTCACATTAACATTGCAAGGAGATTAATTACATTTTTTAAAAATAGATAGGATAGTATATTTTTTATTTATTCGAATAATTTTTATTATATTAAAAAACACACTCGAATAACTTTTTTAATTTTTCATATTTGTGAAACCTGTATGAACCTTCAAAAATAGTTTTTATCCATTGAAAAAACACGTAACGAATTAAAATAGTACTGCTTACACGAATTTGTTTTTAGTCTATATTTACACTAAATTTAACCTGGAATATACCCACATGTATTGTTACGTCCTGTCACACGATTAATGATATTTTCCATTTGTAGAAATGATATATCTAGTGAAACGGTTTTTTACTTAGATAATTTCTTGCCTGTATAAACATTTGAATAGCATTATCATAACTTATTAATTCTGCGGGTAATAAAGAACATAAGCAAAACGCATTCTCTTTTCCAGAATAGAATCATAATTCTATTCTGTAGATAATTCTATTCTGTTATAATACTGATAAGTGTATTTATGCTAACAATAGAAATATTTGTTTAAGATATTTATTACACGATATTTCATGATTTATATGCAAGCTTCATTTGCGTAATTAAATACAAAATTCAATATCACTTTGTAATTCAATTCTTACTGAATAATTATCAATTACTGAAATTGTAAATTACAGTTTATGTACAAACAGGGAAATATTCTTTGTTTAATTTTTTTTTAGATATATCCATGATATTTCAAAAAATTTTATTCGACAACACTTTGTGTTGTCAATAATTGTATATACTTGTAAATAAGTGATTTAATATTTCACAAGAATTTGTGTTTAACTAAAAAAAAATCCGTACATTCAAGTACTAAATTGCAAATTGATTCTTGCAGCTACGTTCTGCGTTAAGCCATTGCAAGCAGTTAAAGATAATTATATTAGGCTTATACCCGGATATTAAACGTTCTATCAATTATGGACCTAATATCCGGTTGGTTTTCTGAAGCTCAGATTCATGTGCTTATCAGCAATGTATTAAAAAACAAAAAAAAACAGATTCCACAGCGAATGGAAAAATGTAATTCGATTTCCTATTTATAAAAGCTGATCCATAAGAATATAATCTACAGTCCATTCATTGCACTATTAAATCTGCGTGACTCGGTGTGAGAAAATTTTTGTAGAATGTATTTAGTTTAAAGATTTTAGTCGACAGATTATTTTAAAAAAGTTAAATTGAATAGATTAGTACACAAACATATAGTTTATATATTTCAACGTACTGTTTCATATACTCGCGTCGGTGAGACAAAACTAAAAATGCGAAAACTCTTTTATTTTTGATTATTTTATACTAAAACATATCAACTACATAATATTTCAATAGGAATTTACATTATCGACAAACAAACTTATAGAAATTTGGACAGGACAACCTCTGTCGGGTCGACTAGTGAAAAGTAAAAAAACACTTGCATTTATCACTCAAACAGTGATCAACGCTTTGATGTGCTCTTAACTTCTAGTCTCTCATCTCGATCTAAATGATGTCATTTAATTAACAAAATGTCATGAACGTGTCAGTACAAGTTAATGAAAAAAATAATAAAAACCAAAACTTTTTGTCGTTGCATTGGCATTGGCTCACGGATATATCTGACGATATTATGTTACATATTTCTCGACTCAATCGAACGGTTGAGCTTCTACGGTTCTCGAGGAATATTTTTTCACACTTATCGTGTAGGTGATTACGACACTTATCGCGGCCGCTGCTGTAGTTCCAGCTTAATAAAATGATTAAAAGTGCAAGAAAAATTTCTGTTCGGCTCCTGATCATTATGATCGATGCCAAGAAATTTTATTTTACATGACAGTCCACAGTCATTGATAACGCTGATCGTTTCTATGAATGAAATCAACGATTTGAATTTTCGGGCAGGGCAACGTCTCATCATCTCATTGATCAGTACATTCACCAGCTGATTTGTATTCCGAATGACTGGACCGTGCGCGGTCTAGATCTCGCGATCTAGAAATTCGTTAATATTCAATGACCACGTACGAACTAGAGTAGAATGGTTAAACGCGATATCGGTGATCTTGGCCGGTCACGACGCGGGGAGGAAGCACAATGAAACGAACCGGTAACGATTTGAATCGGAAACTTGTCGATGTTGTATACATTACGTCGTGAACGAATGTAATCGTAGTAAACGACCACGGTGACGCATTCATTGTTCCCGTGTAAAGCCGATACCCTGTGTCCGACAACCCTTACGTCGCGTCGTCAAATCATTGTTATCAGAACTGCAGCCAGCTGTGACGTTTCATTGACTCGCACGGGAATCACGTGACATCGATCGCGCTTCAGTACCAATACACCAGTGTCTCTCATTTTGTATTTATACCGCAGCTGATATTGGTGTCTGACCGACAAATTCGGTGTTTACTTACATCTTGAAAGATTACATATATTTAGCCATTTTTCAACACCGAACCTACCACCACCGGTCAAAATGACCGGTTTCAGATTTTTTCTTTTACAATTATTGAATTAATAAAAATGCATGTATTACAATAGGAGCCGCACAAAGTCGAAATAAAATGAATCTTGTCATTTTTATAAGGGAATATGTATCAGTTACTTACTTTTAAGGCTCGGTAGATATTAGTGTTAAATATATAAGATTAGCTTCTTTAAAAAGTTGATGGTACATCTTGTTAGGTGATATTAAATAGAGGTCAATATATTGCATTAGAACAGTGGTCGGCAAACTCATTAGTCAAAAGGGACGAAACATCAGCAGTACAGCGATTTAGATTTCTTCTGAAAGCCAAACTCATTTACAAGAACCCAACTTTTAAAAGTCGGTTAGAACTAGATGCACTGAATAAAATTGAAAATTGTATTAAAACACTATTCAATTAAAATAAAATAAGTTTATTTTAAACACGTCATTTGTGGAAGAACCGCACTCGAGTAGCCAAAGCAGCCGCAGTTTGCCGACCACTGCACTAGAAGGACGTGGCAGAGCCAGTTTTCCAAAACAAAATTTGTGGTAGCTGTAATTGATACTGGGGTGAGGAGATGAGTGGTTTTGAAGAACTATTGACGAAGAAAAAACGTTTTGTAGTTAAACTGTTTATAAATTCAGTTCTATGTTTATTGTTGCAGTAAACATTCTATGAAATATAATTTTTTTTCATCCCGTATGATGTTTACATCACAGAAATTTTTATCTATATTTTAAATTGCTTTTGGAAAAGCAAGTGAGCAGTATGGTTATGTTAGGTATATAATAGTGTTGTTGTATTCTCGTTGAGTCGAGCGACATCAAAGATTTCTTTGTATTTTGAAAAATCAGTTATTTGTCGCGATGACTTGTGGATCCACCCAGTGCAGCATGTCAGATAAACGTTTTTATTCACTGGGCTAAAGTGACGCCATTATCAGCAGCTGCGACTTCGCTGTACAGGGTGTTTCCTGCAACTTCTTGAAACATCTCCATTATTTAAAATTTTGTTTCAACATTTCAACATGATATCCGTAAAGAAATTCATTTCTTTTTTACATGAAGAATCAACATTTTTCTGTTGGTCCTTGATAGACGAGTTAAGATGAATTCAATAACGTAAATATGTAAAGTATTTAATGAATTGGTACACATTTATGCACATTCCCGAGACTTGATTAGCAGGCAGCAAATCACTTTCATATCTGTCATATTACCAGATTTATCACAGTCTAATGAAACGCCACACATAACAATAAAAATTATTTGCAAAATCTTGATAACACTGTGAGTCAAGACTGAATACAATCTTAATTTCAATTTCTCCTGTAATACTTTCTGCGAACGATTATATAAAGTTGGTGACATTTCTGTACCAAGGTTCTTGTTAGCAACCGGGTATACTTTAACGATTGGTCATAATTTTGTAGTTCCAAATTATTGCGATATAGATTATTCACTCTGGATATGTAGTCAATTCTAAAGGTAGAAAATTAGTTTCTTTACAATTCGATATTTCCAGATCGTTGCAAACCGTAAAAAGATTCAATTAAAATTGATCGTATAAATTTATACCTATGTTCATTCTTCTTATTACGTGATAATAACAATATGTAATTTCGCGACAGCTCAAACGACGAGCATTAAAATAGCAAGTGAGTTATTAAAAATAACTTCAAGCTATCATTAAGATATAAGAGTATATAGGAGGGAGAAAAAGAAAAATATAAAACACTACTATTGATTCCACTCACTATCGGTCAAGTATTCTGTAATACGTGAAATTAAAATATGGTAAAAATAAAGTTTGATTGCTTTCACAACAGCAAGACACTTAATACTATAATTGTTCAATCTTTTATGATTAAAATAAAGATTATTTAATATTGAATCAATTAGAACTTATGATATTTTTTATTAACGAATTCTATCGAATTTCATAAATTCTCACAAAATTGGTCTTATTCAAAATTTACTTTCGATTCGAAACCGAAATGCTATTCATTCATTAATAATATTGCCATAGAGTTCAGAACTCCAGCAGACTTCACAGTCGAGCTCCAACATTTACATGTTATCTTAATTCACCATCGATCACAATGACCTTTATCACCGTTATTCCAAGATACGCAGCTATCTCTGATATAGCATACCCAATAAATCCGCACCAGAAAAATTCATGAAGCTTGTCAAACCCAGCTGACACCAGCAATCGGCGCGTCAGGATGCCATCGAGCAGAACTCCTAGAAATTCGCAATAGAAAAAAAGAACGACCGAAAGCCGTTTCCGCACAATCGAAGTGTACCGTTTCCGTTGAACGGAGTTCTTCTCGGATTTGTCACACGTCACGGTATCATCGAATATTTTTGTAAGCGTGTTTTTCCCCGGCCAAATCCCATACTGCGTACCGAATCACGTTTACGTCAGGTGCACCAGCGAGGAACCAAGAAAGAGAGATAGGCTATATACCGAGAGAAAGAGAGCGAGAGAGGAGCCTCGAATAGCAGAGGGAAGAGTGTCTCGGTTCGTTTTTACTTTTCCTGTCTTCATCTTCTTGCCTGCTGTCGCCGGGCTAAAATTAACTCACCCTTGCTGCCTATACACACGTTGAACCGATACACAAGCAGCACCGGTACGGTCGAAATAAAGAAAGAAGGACGAACGGAACGAAAAAGGAGGGAAGGGAACACGTCCAGGGATACAACGGATCCTCTTTCGGGTCGAAATCTTCAGCGGGAGAGAGAGTTTGCTCTCTTGTCTTCCTTTTTTTTTTCTTTTTGTTCGTGCTCGCGAGATTCTTCTGCGCCGGGACTCGTCCCGATCTACCGTGGAGAAATCCGTTTAGTCTCGGTCAGCTATATGCTTGCTTTGAAGCAGAAATTAACGATCGAACGTACACGCAGGAATGTAGAATCACGACTGGGAACGCACCCGGTTCGAGTGTCTCGGGTTTTATCGTCGTTTGACCGCGAATGTTGCGAGATCATACGACCAAGCACCACTCGTTCCTAAGAGGACGGGGAACGGCTCTTCCCAACCCTTAACTGCCGCAGCGAATCCTGCTGTATCTCGATCATTTCCCGTGGAATCGTGCAGCCGAGATGATCACGCTTTTGCGTAATCAGTCTGATTAGCGAGATGGGGTCTAGGAGTCTTCTGGGAATTTCGAGAATCGATGTGCGTTTGACCCTGAAGTGGTATACTGTTCTCTCAGACGAACGGAATGTGTCTTGTATATGCTACAGTGTGGGTGCAATGCAGCAACGTATGTTTTATAGTTGGCTCCAACAGCTAAGTGTTTTTAAAATGTCGATAAAAAAACGATGCCGATCAGTTGAAATACTGAAATGATACCGTCTATGTGCTGGTAAAGTGGCTGGTATCGTAGTCTAGCTTCTGCCAGTTCGATCCCCAATGAGATTAAATATTTTTACTTGTCACAATTCAATATATGATCAGACAGCGGATGTTTATGCAAAACAAAAATCATCTAACTGAATTGCAACGAACTGGAGGGAAGAGGGGAAGTCTTTAATATGTGAACCCGGCATCGGTAAGGTGGGAAAATGTAACGTAAGTGGTTTATAAATAATATATTGTATTGTAGAAATAAATACCTTTTTCATAAATATAAGATTAGGTATTGCTTGAGAAGTTTGTAATTTTTCACAATAAAAACGGAGATTCACGAAATGAAATTTTTATTCAAAAATACTTAACTAATGAAACATCTTTATTGAAGCTCCGCGTGTCCGTGTAATCTCTGGGGTCCGAGACCCCACCTAACTAACGCCGGGTTAAATAGATTGAAAATAATGTCACAGTGCATTTTTTAATTCGCCCAATGGTTTTACTCTTTTAACTTACATCTACTCATTTTTGTCATAAACGCATAAAATCCGCTGTCTATATATATGACATTAAGCTTCGCGCACTATGAGAAGGAAGCGTATTTTCGAATCGAGAGTGAAGATTAATTGTTCGTGACATGTGCTGGATAATCTTTCACAAAATACGTTAATCTTACCCTTCAGCGAAGAACGAATAGTGCTATTATTGTTAAGAAAGCAATGGAGACTGGTGATTGGAGTCAGTCCGTAGCTGCTTGGCAGTACTGAAACCGTGTTCCAAGGGAAATCGGGGTTAACCTAAACCAGCTCAACAATCTCAACTTCTGTTTATTTGTATTGCTTTATGCAGGCCAGATGGCTTCGAGAAGTTATAATATTCGAGACAACAAAGAGTGCTACTATTATTACGATGGGGTTAATAAGCTGGCTGCAATACCAAATGGTCGTCTACAGAAAGTACTTTGTAAAACTAGACCCTCTTCTAACATAAATAACCGTGAAACAATTGAAGCATCACAATATGAGCCATTATAGTTTTAGAATCTATCGATTGATATCGGTTTAGTCAATCTATTTGTCCCAGTCTTGTTAGATAGATGTTGTGGAAACTGATCTGTAGTACCAAATAGTCATCTACAGAAAGTACCTTGTAAACCTAATTGACGATTCCATAACATAATTAGATAATTAATGGGTTTTTAATTTTTCGATACGACCTTTTTTATATTATATATGGATTTCTTTTTGCGGCGCACAGGTTCGATCATTATTACTATTTATATTCTCTCTACCTGTAGCAAATCTGCAAACGTATGCTATCAAATAGTAGAAGAAAAAGGAAAGGTGGTGTTTCGTCCTAGACCCGCTAGAGGACTCATCAGTAAGGCTATCTAGCGGGTCCTGCCTTAGACAACGGGATGTTGGAAGGCGTTTTGGGGCACGTTAATATACTAATAGGTGGTGGATCAGTAACTAGCGATAATTAGATAATCGTAAGAATTACAATATGAACCACTATGGTTTGAGGATCTGTCGATTGGTACCTATTTAGTCAATCTATCAGTCAAGTGCTAGGTCTTCTCAGATAGATGACGTGGACACTAAAAGTGAGATTTGTCGTAATTCAATGGAATTTCTTCAAAATAATAGATGTTTCTGTTAACGATCAATATTAGATTTTTTCATTGAAGTTTCAAATGACTTGGATGTTTAATAATGTTCTTACCCGCAAAACAGATGACATGAGGTGAAATGAAATCTGATCTTTGAAGGCTATCAATCATTATAGCAGAGATGGTTGTTGGAGACCCACGGCAGGCAGACCACTGAAAGAGACAGCTGCAGCTCTATCTTATATTTGTCAACGAATCAACATTCATTATACAACACTCATCATACATATTATTGGCTAATTTTTAAATCTTATGCTTTAATTCTAATTCTCTAATTATTGGTTCATCGTAATGATCAAAATCAGCATTGTAATGTTCTAATACTAATTCTCTAATACTACTGGCTCATTGTAACGATCGAAATTTCAAAAGAGATCTTAACTCTAGTTATTGGCTAGTACATATGTATAATTCGCAATGCGATCACAGGCTGCGATTAAGTTGCACTGGTACCAAAAATACACTTAGGTATCACAAATCTATCAGTAAGGTAATCTTCCTCAGCCTCTAATCAACAATGTAACCTAGAGGGAAACTATTTTCATGTCTTGAAAAGAATCAAACAATGCACAAGATATTAACTGATAAACGCAACCTCACATTTCTCAGAATAATACCAGGTAATCGTTTATCTTTATTACAAACTCGTTAAGACTATCAAACAATATTTATCCTTCAAGTCCCATGTACAAGATAGAGAGAATCATGATAATCATGAGAGAATTTTAACTCGAAAATTAAACATTTCTTCCGACCTAGAATAATTCAATTCTATATTACTTTTGCATTTCATGCGTATGAAATTGATATAACACACCTCATACAATACTTAGATATTTAGTAATTGTTTAGATACCAAAGTATTTAATAATGTAAACAATATTTTTAATGATGGTACAGCAATTTTGAATAACAGGATCTGGGTTCATTTTGACCCAGAATTATAAATAGGCTGTGGATTTTATGCATTTATGATAAAAATGAGTAGGAGTAATTTAAAATGGTTCACACATTAGAAGAATCTAAAACTACACCGTTATTATCTTCAACCCACTAAACATATTAAGAAAGAACATCAATTTTTATTTCACTCCAGTTTGTTGCAATTCAGATTGAACATTTTTATTTTGCATGAAGATCCACCGTCTAATGATTACAAACCTTTATCGAAAGTAATGATACCAGAAAGAGCACCGGATATTACTCAATAGTATAAAAAAATCGTTAATGAAGTTTTATAATCGTAAAAAAACATACAGAATTATTGATTATGTTCAAATATTAGTAGCTATACTAATTTAGATGACAACGAAATGAAATCTGTGTGAAAGTGCTCTTTATATATGCATCTACTTAAAAACTTCTGCAATGTAAGAATTATATAATTTCTTTAAAACACTTGCAAATCGCTAATGAATGAACGCTGTTTCGGAGTGTTTAAAGTTTAAGAACGCTTGACTTTTAACATCGCTTGACTTTCGATGAAGTAGAGTACTCCACGTGTGTACAAATAAAGAAATTGGACCTTTAATTATGGTACAAGTCAGATAGCAAAAATTTTACGATTTTTCTGACCAAATACCACGCCGTTCAGATCTGTCAAAATTCTATCCACTGGTCCCGAAAGGACCGAGTTCATAGCACCACGATAAATAGGATCTGCATTACATGCCAATTAATTTCACGAATATGCAAAGTCGGGAAGCGGAATCCTCTGGCCGACACCGAGAGCATTTACGCGCGGGCTGATCCCCGACCAAGTTATACGATACCCAGCGAGACTTAACGTCGAAAGTCTCAATGACATATCCCACTTTGACTTCCCTTCTGACGATACTCTGCGGCTTAGGCGACTGTGCTCTGGTCACCAGAGCTTGTCGTGCGTGTGTCGGGGCATTTAGGACGTGTGGCGCAACAATACCGCGTTTAAGTTGAAAAACAAACAGCCTGGAACGGGCTCCGGTAGCGGTAGCATTTATCGAGGCGCCAGGTGTCGGATTCATTAACGATCCATGGGAGAACTTCGTTTCTAATTTGGGCCTGTCATCTGTGAAATCGCTGATCTGAACTGCATTTAGCTGGGGACTTAACCCTTCTACACTTCCAAGTTTTCTTAAAGGTTTCAAGATGTTAATACAAGAATTATCTGTTCAGTGCAAATGGGTTAAAAAATCACTGAACCCTCTTCAAAATGATTGCAACATGGCTACTCTTCTACATAATTATTAACAATGTTTAACTTTGTTATAGTTTGTGTACGTTAAAATCAAATATGAACATTCATTCAGTTTAATATACAAAACATTAATTACAAGAATTACCTGCACAAGGGTTAAAGAACTTGTGAACCACCTTTGAGGCCATTGAAGAGTATTGACGACTCGTAGACAACACTTCTCGAATTAATTATGATATGACCGCCGACTGTCCCGAGGTCTGCTGACGGAACAAAATAGCAAATCGACAAGCTGAAATAGTTCTCTCGTTTCGAGAAAAAGTACATGATGTATATGCACATAGATCTCGACAGTTGCGTGGATCGATCGTTCGAATGAATTCGCGTTGGTGGTGAAGGAAGGCTAGAATTAGGAACGGGTTAAGACAACGTTCTCCGCGTGGGTTTCCCGTTTTTTTTGTTGGCATCCCTTAAGCCTGTTTCTATCTGGATGGGTTCTAGAAACCTCGAAGTAGCCGCTCCGAAGTCTGTTGCAAACGCCCATTCGGTATTAATATTATTGGCTTCGAGATACACAGAGATGCGCATAATTATAGATTCAAGGGAATTCCGACAGAACCTGCTCAACACTAGGTTCACGGAGCCACTAAAATTTACTATTTCACATTCCTTTCTGAAAATAACAACAATGTGTCTATCCAAATTTTTCGCTATTTTTGTTTGTTTAACACATTACCTACAGCAAGCCTATTAGTAGGATTTTCAATAACTGTGCTGTACCAAAAGAAAGCATAAAAATTTTCTTTCAAATTGCAATCTTAAATGAAACTATTAGATGACGTTATTGAGAGGGTGACTTTTTAGTTGACAATGAAAATAGCTGTTGCTATTGAAGGTTCCATTACAAAGTGTTTAGCCGTGTACCATAGATTTTTTATTTCTCATATATTTTTTACCCAAACAAATAAATTTATCGAATAATTCCTCATGAATGCATCTTAGCAAACTTGATAATCGCAAATAACAAGTTAACCGGTTGATTCGCCCATTCAACACAGAAAGGGCTTGTTACTAAATAATAATGTTTGAAAAATATGTGATATACCAAGTTTTATTTTTCTGCTGATTATATGTGGCCTCTGTATACTATTCATTTAAAATAGTGCATTTTTCTTTACATGTCACCCATCTCTGAGTATAACATCAGCAAACTGATCCATCAGGTGATTTGCGTTTTCATTTTGAATAACATTTTCGAAAAGCCAATAAGATTCAATACTTACTATCTCTTGAGATAATTCACACGTTGGTGGTCATCTTGAAAACAAATACAATCAGACGGATACCATTGAATAAAATTTTACAGCAGTATAACTAAAAACTGGATTTTTTTGTCATTCATAATTGCTGTCAGAAACATTTATGCTATGGATTAAGTAAATAATAATTACGCGGGACAGACAATATGCGCGTGTTAAATGTGATTTTAATTGAAATCTCGTTGTGCATCGAACGCAATTACTTTCGAAGATGAATAAATTGTGTGTCGTCAGTTTCTCATTCTAATTAAAAACGTGACGCTATCGGCTACGACAAAACTCTCCTGTTCGTGATAGTTTCGCTTGCTTAACGTAGCGCTCTCTACCGCTCGCGCCGTCTATTTGTGACAATATTTTTCCTAAAAATATAAACAGTTGACCTAAAATTGATCGAACGACTTTCACTGGATTCAGTCGTTTTTTCCCCATAGTTTTCTTCCCTCAAGAAATTTCCGATACACGTCGATAAAAGTATGTACCGCAACCGAATCCTATTTTTGATTTTCAGGACACAAATTATAACTAATTCTACTCCGCAAAATATTTAATACATGTTTATTGTAAATATGTATATCTGTATGAACGAACACCTTATCCGATTAGATAGTCTACGATCGATAAAGCATGAAATTATGACGTTTACGATGGCAAAGTGAGCATACACCGTTAACGAGTCCTCTCCTTGTAACTATCTTTATAAATAATTGGTTTTCAATGAGAGAATAATTATTATGCTGTATTAGTGATGTGTAGCGTGTTATAGATAGGTGGTAGCGTATGTAGCCGTAGACTGGTATTCGAAATGAATTGAAAAACTATTTGCCAATAAACGAAATGAAGAAAATCGATCACCGGAGTTTCAATTAATGTCAAACCTGTGTTTAAGAAGCTCGCTATTCGCATCCGAGGCGTCCCGAATTCCTTTTCATATCCCCGATCATTATTACACTTTCATGAGCATGATCGAGCAGCCTGCCATCGAGCAAATACTTTTTCATTCGATTCATTAAATCACAGTCGAAGTAGGTATACGGGTGCATGCGTTCATCAGCTTCTCGAACTGTCGTTTTCAGTCATCAATGATCGTTCAGTTTGTCCTTTGTGCATTGTAGAAACCACATTTGCTAGTTTGTTGATTATTAGATCATTTTCATTCATCTGCAGAGGGAGAAAGTTGTTTTGTAGAAAGTGATTCTTCTTTGCATTCGGTGTTCATTCAGTGTGCAATTATACAGGAGTAGCTTTATTACTGACGTTGCAACTTAACTGTGCGGCTGGACATATATTTTCTTCATTCTTCATAGACAGTCGCTTTGTATTTATTTGCACCTGTAATGTTCACCACTTCTCTAATATTTTTGGAGACAAACAATTCGACAGAATTTTGTTTGCATTCGGTGTTTATTCAATGTGCAATTATTGGACTCCGGATTTTATACAATTATGACAACAATGAGTAAGAGAAGCAACTAGCAAATATCTGAATGATTAAAACCATGAAAATATTTAAAGACTTTAAGAGTATTAATATATTATTTTCACCACATTAAAGTTATTAATGAAGAATAGAAATTCATACTTAGCTCTTGTGTCTTGCAATTGATGCACAAACTATACAGGAGTAGCTTTATTACTGACGTTGCAACTTAACTGTGCGGCTGGAGATATATTTTCTTCATTCTTCATAGACAGTCGCTTTGTATTTATTTGCACCTGTAATGTTCACCACTTCTCTAATATTTTTGGAGACAAACAATTCGACAGAATTTTGTTTGCATTCGGTGTTTATTCAATGTGCAATTATTGGACTCCGGATTTTATACAATTATGACAACAGTGAGTAAGAGAAGCAACGAGCAAATATCTGAATGATTAAAACAGTGAAAATATTAAAAGACTTTAAGAGTATTAATATATTATTTTCACCACATTAAAATTATTAATGAAGAATAGAAATTCATACTTAGCTCCTGTGTCTTGCAATTGATGCACAAACTATACACGAGTAGCTTTATAACTAACGTTGCAACTTAACTGTTCGGCTGGAGATATATTTTCTTCATTCTTCATAGACAGTCGCTTTGTATTTATTTGCACCTGTAATATTCACCACGTCTCTAGTATTTTTGGAGACAAACAATTCGATAGAATTTTGTTTGCATTCGGTGTTTATTCAATGTGCAATTATTGTACTCCGGATTTTATACAATTATGACAACAATGAGTAAGAGAAGCAACGAGCAAATATCTGTATGATTAAAACAGTGAAAATATTAAAAGACTTTAAGAGTATTAATATATTATTTTCACCACATTAAAGTTACTAATGAAGAATAGAAATTTATACTTAGCTCCTGTGTCTTGCAATTGATGTACAAACTACACACGAGTAGCTTTATTACTGACGTTGCAACTTAACTGTGCGGCTGGACATATATTTTCTTCATTCTTCATAGACAGTCGCTTTGTATTTATTTGCACCTGTAATGTTCACCACTTCTCTAATATTGTTAGAGTCGAACAACTCGGCAGAATTTGTTCGTAGTCCGTGTTTATTCAATGTGTAATTTATCTGCAACTGTAATATT